>CM039721.1:70569169-71877080 GCA_022539455.1 Dendrobium nobile | reverse complement strand
GCAATTTGAATCCATATCTGAAAGCACAATAAAAGAGAAAAATATATATATATATATATATATATATTATATATATATATATATATATATATTATATATATAATATTATATATATATATTAATATATATATATATATATATATAATATATTAATTTATATATATATATATTTCTCTTTTATTGTGCTTTAGATATGGGATTCAAATTCTCTTTCATGCTTCAAAATGATAAGGAAGTTCTAATTTCGATCATTTGATCCATATAATCAATATGAAGAAATTAATTATCTTAAAATTGTAACATATTTATACATATCTAAAAATTCACTTACTCATCACCAATTTCAATTATTATTTTTGTTGCATCCTGGAATATTAGTTGCGGTAGAGAAATCTAAATTTAATTCTTAGCTTTGTACTAAGATCCAATACACAAGCAGAAAAAGAGAGGGAGTAACGTTCATAAGAGACACCGAGTTTTACGTAGAAATCCCTGAAAGGGGAAAAATTCGCAGGGTCTGGCCCAGTATAAATGAATCCACTATTATTTGCAGTCAATTACAAATGAAGCCCTTCATTGGGGGGAAGGCCTTGGGTTGATGTAGCAAATGTACATCTATTACATGGTGGGAATTAGAAGAATTAATATTGAAATGTTCGTTTAGTCGCAGAACCATAATCGGTGGGTGACAGAGGTCGAAAAGACTGTAGTCTGGTGACGGTGGGGGAAGGACCATTGTCTAGCAAGGGAGTTCGGAAGGACCGTAGTCGGCATGACATTGTGGTCAGAAAGATTGTTGTCTAGCGAGGGAGGCTGGAAGGATCGTAGTCAGCGAGAGACATTGGTCAGAAAAGTCCGTTGTCTGGCGATGGAGGTCAGATGGACCGTAGTAGGTGACTGAGGCAGAAGGACCATAGAAGGCGATGGAGGTTGGAAGGATCATAATTGGTAGGAGAAATGGGTCAGAAAGACCGTAGTCGTAAAGCGATGGTCCGACGGAAGTATGGGCGTTACTTGGTGGTATTGCGGAACTCCGACTTATGTCGGTTGTCCGGCAAAAGTTCAAGCTTAGTTGGTGGTCTGGTAATGGTTTGACAAAACTCCAGTGTCAGGCGGTGGTCCAGCGGAACTACGAATTTGGGCGGTGATTCGACGAAAGTATAGCGTCAGGCAGTGGTCCCGACAAAAGTCCGACGTTTGGCAGAGGTCCGACGAAAGTCTGGTGTTGAGCGATGGTGATCTGGCAGAACTCCGGCTTGAGCGATGGTCTGTAGAACTCGTATAGTTGGTGGTCCGGCAGAACTCCAGCGTTAGGTGGTGGTCCAGTGAAAGCCCTGGCGGTGGTCAAGGAGGAGTAAGGAGACGAGAACGATCTCCGATCTCTCTCTTGATTTCTTGCTTGGGGTCCCCTTTCATAAGAAAGGGTTGCTTATAGATTTTTTAGAATGGCAAGGCTTGTAAATAGATGGAAGATTAGTGTTAAGTTGGAGTGTTTTGGATGGACGATTGATCTTGATTCCCTTGATCAATATCGTTTATTGGATTTTTGAATGTCTTTGTGATTTCATAATTCATTGATCTTGGGTTCATTGGATTAGTCTCGTCGAGTCTCGATTCAAATATAAGCATGTCACATTTGGAAACTGTTTGGTAATCCAGATTGTGGTTTGAACCTTCCAAAATCGTTTCGAGTCATTGATTTAAACTTTTTGGGCTCAGATTGAGTTGATTTTGGTGTCGTTGGGTTTGTAATTCCGCGACACTCTGCTTAATTGTAAGTTTGTTGAAACCGGAGTTCGCATGGTCCTAATTTTAATTTCAAAAGTTTCCAACTTGAGTTGGTCTCGAGCTTCGTGCTCGATCAAGATAATTTTTTGACGATGTATCAATTTTTATATT
Source organism: Dendrobium nobile (assembly GCA_022539455.1). Lineage (NCBI taxonomy): Eukaryota > Viridiplantae > Streptophyta > Magnoliopsida > Asparagales > Orchidaceae > Dendrobium > Dendrobium nobile. The sequence continues at coordinate 71,875,181 of CM039721.1, read as the reverse complement.
AAAAAATTTTTAATTTAAATGCAAATCATCCGAACTCCAATTTAAGAACCTATATTTGAGCTAAACATCTCGACAAGACGGATACAACGACTTAAAAGTTATCCAATCTTAAATAACCCAAAAAAATACTTGAATTATTTTGAAATTTATGAGATATTAATTGAATGACCAAATGATTTTCAAATCTTATGTGCTTATTATAAAATCGACCAACTCGACGTCTTCGGATCCTTATTGCCTGACTGTCATCACCCGCCATTGTCACGTTACTATTGTTATTTGTTCCACTGTTATCTAGCCATAATAGTACATTTATCATTACCTAGTTATTGTTATCCGACTGCTTGGCTCGACCACCATTGATCTAATTGTTATTGTCTAACTATTTTGTCTTGCTTATCATCTTACTATCATCATCTCTTACTATTCTCTCATAATCTCTACCATACACAATTATAAGAGGCAAATAAATACTTCAAACTTCGTAACTCCATCTCTTCAATTGTTGAGAAGATTGAAATTCCTTAATGATTTATAACCAATAACTAATATGAGTCATCCAATAGAGTATTAAGCTATCCTGATATAAATATTTTTAAAAATTTTGAATATCAAATGTGATATTTTATGATACTCACTAAACAAATGTTTGAAATAAGGACCCGATTAACGAGAAATTATTACGTGCGGTTACTGGACGATCCAGAGGCGAACAGGATGCACCATATCACTCTAATATACAGTATCGATAAACGGAAAAAAAGACTGTGGCACGTCTTGATTCGCCTCTAGACAGCAACTGACGACCACACGATAATAATTCCACCCCATTAAAAACCTCAGCAGTCGGCACCACTCAGCAATAATGAGATTCACAAACAAACCAACGGCCAATAATACCAAAGCTCTTCACATGTCAGATTTTGAAAAAACCTTTCCCTCAACTCCAACTTTATTTCACATTTTCTTATTAGAAAATCAATGGCGGTGGCTGAAATTGTCTGCAAAAAAATGTAATTATAAAATTATTATTAAAATTTATGGTTATATATTATTATCTAATTTTTTAGAAAATAAATGATAAATTATAAATTTTTAATATGAGAAATTATATAATACATTTTTCTCTTAAAATATGTTAATATAAATTATGATTCAATAAGTAAAGTTAAGTATAAATGCAATTTTTTTAAAACATGAATTAAAAAGGTATAATTTTTATTTTTATAACATTTTATATTTTTTAGATCTAAAAAATAAATAATTATTAATATACCATTATAAAGAAATAGTTTGATAAAATGAAAATCATAAAATTAAAAAAAAAAAAAAAACTTGACCGTTTCGGTTCGGCCCTTCTTGCATAAGTAGACCTAAAGAACTTTGTATTTACAAATTAATCTTTTCGCTTTCGCCTATGCCAGACCTTCTACAGTTAATTTGCGTTTCAGTAACTGACTTTCTTATATTTTTATTTGAGGAGACCGTTTGTATTGAGAAGTAATTTTATGGTGAAAAAGAATGTTATTTATTTATTTATTGATTTCAACTTAAAAATTAAAATAATTATTTTCATAAAAGATTTAAACCTATGAAAATATGATATAAATTAATCATTATTAGCCTCATATATTTCAGGCTTTATTTACAACAATTAATAGACATACGAGAAATTTTAATATTAAAAAATATTTTTGTAGAATAATTTTCTATATAGAATAAATATATTATTTAATGCTTCTTAATAGTTTTGTGTCATGATAGTCTTCAATGCATTTGAATTTGTGTTGAGATTAGTGCTACTTATGATATTCAAAGGTTGCATTAATCAGTATTGCTTAAGCTTTGAATTTACTCTCCTGCATATTTTTAGTGTGATTGAGTCTTCTTACTTCTTTAATTATGTATGAATTATTATTGATAGCTAAGATATTTTATTCAATTTTTAAATATATAAATAAACTTGCATATTCATACCTTTACTATTTATCATAAATTATTCTCATTTAAAATATAAAAAAATGTTAAATTTGAATGGGTCTCAAAGCCCTTAATTTATTTAGAGATAAGTGCAAAATATAAAAAATATTATCAAATTAGATATTATTTTTATCATTATTAAATAAATTTATGTAATTAAAATTTTGGTTAAAATATTTTAGATCAATTTTTTTCTTGAAAATTCATGCTTGTTAATAATTAAAATTGATTTTTTATTTATCATCTATTGTGCATACTTTTAGAAGATTTGGTTTGCAATTAGTTACATCTTTAGAGGGTATTTGCATAATGGCCGTTAAATTCTTCTAATAAAACAAATATTTTGTGTTCGAATGTGAACCATAACGGACTGCGTTAAATAGAATACTCTCCCAATTCCTTTTCGTCGAAGATTTCTTCTTTTTTCTATCGCTCTTCTCCCTCTTGGCGTCTCCTTTTCTATCGTCTGCCTCACGCCCCTTCTCTCTCCTCCATCATTCTATTATACGTCTCGCAGATATCTTCTTTGCTCGGATTCATGGCGGATAAGAACATATTGGTGACGGGAGGGGCGGCTACATAGGGAGCCACACGGTGTTGCAGCTCCTCCAGGAAGGGTTCCGCGTCGTGGCTGTCGTCAACCTCTACATTCTTCCGAGGTCGCCATCAAGAGGGGTTGCAGAGCTTGCTGGTTGGACGCGAAGAAGATCTCGCGTTTGAACGGGTAAGAGGATTCGGGTTTGTTCTTTGATTAATACGCGTACTTTTTTTTGACAATTTCCCCGTTTTATTGAATTCTATGAATTTCTGTCTGGAATAGTCTGTCTCTGTAGGTTTCGGGGGTTTTTTTGGTTAATTTTCATTGATCGGATTGATTGTTGGTGTTTTTATGCTAAGATGGTGCCGGCAACAAGAATTCTTTCCAATATTTGAGAATATGTTTTCTTCAATTGAGGAGGAATTCAGGTTTAGGATTGCATGTGTGTGTCTTTACTTTTCTTAATGCGTCACATGCTGCTTTGGAAAATTGGAAAGTTTTAAGTTTTGTAAAACGGTGGCGACGAAAAGGAAACAAATCTTTATTGTATGGAATAGACGGATTCATCCATTTCATGCAAAATGTTATTATTTTTTATCTCGCCTTTTATGGAATGCTTTAATGCTATGATGATGACGGAAACGGGAGATGAATTTCGAATTTTGGGAATTCGAATTGTTTGGTTAAAGCTTTAATGCATTTGTGTTGCTCACATTTTTCGATGCGTCTGTGCTTCCCCTCCTTGAAATTTGAAAGAGTGGGTCTTTCTTGAAAAAGAAAGCAACCCTAACGATGCGGCGGGTAATTTCGGGTTCCGACCAATACTGGATGAGTTGATTTGCTGTATTTGAGATTAACGAAATCTTTTCTTGGTACAAGCCATCATTTTTGAAAGTAATGTAAATCGTGACTGTTCATTTTCCCTAATTCTTTAAGCGTGAGGTATGCTTCCCCATCTGGCGTTTCTTCCGCTTGTCGGTGCCTTTTCTTGGGAGATTTTTTTTGAAAATCTTTGGAGATTTCGTTCCATATTAACGGATCGAATAAATGAACTCTGATGTAGAGTGTTGAAAATTTTACTGTGGGGTTCACCAACACATGAGATTTTAATTTCTATAACTCACAAATCATTTATTACTTAGGATTTATGGAGTTTTCAAGGACTGATATATTGTGAGTATACTATTTTTATTTTAGGCTGACTGTATGTCTTTTACCCCTTTTATTTTTGTGAGTCTAACAAACATGAATGCAATTAGTTAATGATTCTTGGAATGCAATTACCAGTTGGAAATGGAGGTTGTTTTTCATCTTTCTACATTAGTTAAAAGTAGGGAACTTGTAGATCTTGTTTTAATTTAGTTATTGCATGTGCTTACTATTTAAAACTGTTAGGGAATGTTTGTATGCAGATTATTTTAATTGCATTTTGGCACTTAAGCCTTGTTGATTGGTGAATAACCTCCATGTCATCTTGGCATAATTTATACATCTTTGGACGATTGTTTCTTGCATTATGCTTCAATATCAATTTCACGGTAAATTTTGTTTTCTTCTGCAGGTTGATCTTCGAGATAGAGAGCATTGGACACTCTTTTTGCTTCTACAAAGTAAGTTTTTATTCACTTAATATTTTCTATCTTTTCAGATCTCCTCTGTGTGCGTGCATTTAAAACAATGATGTTGTATTTTTTAGAAGTATTGAAAAGATTTATTTAAAATGGTTGTTACGTGTCTTAAAAGTTTTGAAATACTCCAGCCCCTTGTACATCTTTTTTATGGCGTTTGTGTGGCTAAGCCTTTTTAATTGCTTTTACCATAAACGTTTTTGCTAATTTTTTGGGTGCATGGCTTGTTTTCATTAAAAGGCTTGGGACTTGCATGAATTGCTCATTTAGCTTAGCTTTCAGTTGTAGTTTAGATTAACAATCCTCTATACTGTTCCATTTATAAGCTAAATTCTTAGCGGTGTAGCAATTGGTATAGATGTTAATATTTCTCAATGCTCTAAATTCTTTTTATCTTTTTGATCTTTAGTTACTTTATTAATGTCTTTTTAATTTTCAGGTTCGATGCTGTTATTCATTTTGCTGGCTTGAAGGCTGTGGGCGAAAGTGTCCATAAGCTTTGCTTTATTATACAACAATCTTATTGGTACAATAAACTCTCTTAGAAGTGATGGCGCTCATGACTGCAAAAATGTAAGCATTATACCTTCTCTTAGATTATGTAATTAATACTATTTTTAAAGATCTAATTATTTTTCATTTATTCTTTGTTAGTGCTTCCTGCTGAGCATTCTTTAGAAGTTCCTTTGTTTCGTTATAAGGCTAGTTTGGTGAGTTTAAAAGATCTGCAACTTCCTTTAATAGCTTAAATAAGTTCTTTATTCCTCGGGCCATTTCTTTTCATTTTGTTGTACAGCTATAAAATTTGGTTCAATATCTGAACTCTGAAGCTTATCCACTACTTGGAGTACTAGTGTTATTGAACAAAATATGCTCTCTCAGTTTTTTTGTTTCAATTATCATGCAACGTTTTTTTCTTATAGCAAGTATGAATACCAAGAATTAAAAATTTATGAAATTCTTATTTCCTTTTCATCTAGGGAATTATAGATGGCTAAGAATTGCATCTGCTTGAACTTAGATTACATTATGGAGTTTTTTCATCATGCAAAAGAACTCCAAAGTTTAACTAGGTTAATTATAATTCAGAGGGTTGTAGGAAAATCCGAAACTGATCATTTCTTTAACTGACATTATGGCATGGTAATGAGAGTATATGATGATTAAATGACCGTTGAGTAAGCTGTTTTGTTTGTATTAATGGCAAATAGTCTTCGGATAGTCATTTTGGTGGGAGAAATTTCTCTAATATTTAACTAATGTAGTTCTGATAGTTATTTAGCCTTTTGTTGTTATGTGAAAAGCAACTTTGTTCAGAACTCCTTTGCCATAAATCAAACATTCTAACCATACTCCCACAAAGATTACTTTATGCAATTTGCTTCATCTCACCTGCCTCTCTCCTCTTTCCTTGGTTGGTTCATGTCCTTATGGAAATAATGGTGTCTTTTGGTGAAAATCCCATCCGTTCATGAAACCTTACTCATCCCATGCTTAAATCTTAATGGCTTTTGCAGTCATTTTTTCATCATCTGCATACTGTTTATGGATTGGCAAAGCAAAGTCCCGCCGGGAAGAGTTCTCTCAGTAGCGCGGCAAATGTTTATGGACGACTCCAGGTTTATTCCCTCGTGTTCTTACCATTAATATTAATAATAAAATGTGCTGATTCATTTCTGCTAACAAGACTAGATGATGGCAGCTTATCATTGAAGATATTTGCCGTGTACTTACAAAAATCTGACTCTGATTGGAGGATAATATTGCTTAGATATTTTTATCCTGTTTGTCTACCCAGTGGAGATATTGGTGAAGATCCTCGTGGAATACCTAACAACCTCTTGCCTTTATACAAAAGTTTGTGTGGGAGAAGACCTCACTTAGTGTTTATGGAAACGATTAAATTACCAGGGAATGGAAACTGGGGTAATACTTTTAAGTCTGTTCTTATTGCTTATCTGCCTTTGATCTGTAAAGCGAAAGGTTAAGATGTTTGAATGCTAAGAAAGGAAAAGCAACTAACAAACTCATTTCGCTTCATGATAATCTTGTTATTCTCCTCATGAGCTTTTCCCTCTTTCATTATTTTGTCCTTTTAAATATTGCAAGAACTTTGATTGGTAATAGAGCTTTTCCTCTTTCATTTTTAAGAATTTGTTCAAGTTGCAAAGTGGTTGTTTGTAGTTCTTCGCCTAAACTTAAAACACTGATATGCAGAGTTCAATTTCCCTTTCATTTGGACCTGAAGTATGCTATTGATTATACAATATTAGAATGGTTAAGACTTTCTTTAGCCTTTAAAATATGAGATTCAGTGAATTCTCACGTAGGCATCTTGTTCCTGTATGGGTGCCCTCATCAATATATACACTTTCAGGATTCTTTTTTTTTCCTCATGGTAAAATAATCCCATGTGTTCTTGAATTTTGAGGATTGCATACATACCACTTTATTTCATGCTATTTGCATATCTAACATATAAGATTATTAATTTTACATGCTTTCCACTCATTAGAGCAAATTTGGGTGCTTGGAATGAAATATTAATATGTATAGTGATGTATTGAATGGTTGATATGAATTACGGGAGTGGTAAATTTGATATTAAGTTTTATATGGGTGATAGGCATTTAATATTAATTTTGGTGTTAGAAATAATATACATGAAAGATGTGGTATGTAGTAAATTTCCAGAGTAAATTACAATGCTCTTTTGTAACTTCCTTTTTTGATTGTTCAGTCATTAGATGGAATCTTTTTAGTCCAATATTAGCACTTTCATCTTCCATCTGCATGATGTGCTCTACTGCCTGTCAAATCTTTTACTGCTGCATATATAAATTAATTTTTATATAATTTTCCATTGGCTCCAGGTTCGTGACTATTATACTCTATGTGGATCTGGCTGATGGCATTATTGCAGCTCTTACAAACTTTTCCAAGCCACAGTATCGGTAAATACCTTCTTTCTGGTTTTTTAGTCAGTCCCACAACTCTAAACATTGACTAACCTTACATAATTGACATATGAGATTTTATTTTTTCTTGGTTAGGGTTATAGCCAACCTAGTTTCTGTACTAGGATGGATGGTGTATGTCATTTCCTGATTTGAGCTTGATCTGCTCGCTGCAGGCTGCGAAGTCTACAATCTAGGAACGGAAAAGGGAATCAGTGTTGGATATGTATGGCAGCATTGCGAAGGCTCTGGAAAGGTTGTTTTATGTTGTCGTTTGGGATGGCTTTCTTCCGATTCTTCAAGGGCTTTTTAGTACCAAAATGATAAAATTTTTAAACTAGAAAGCCGCTTTAAAAAGTAGTAAGAAGCCATCCAAACAGAACCTTAAAACTTCCTTTCTTGAGGTTAAGTGCACTTGTTTGTCTGGCTATTAAACCAACTCCATGGTTGATATTCATTTGCAGAGAAAATCCTTTGATCATGGCCTGATTCAGCGACCTGGCGATGCTCGAAATCGTCTAACGCATCAACGGAGAATGGCTAAGCAGGAGATCTAATTGTTAGTGTGAATCAAAAACTATAGATGTCAATTTCCTATAATATTTGACTAATGTTGCGAGCTAGTTGGAATTGAGAGATGTGCCGTGATCAAAGGATCTGGGCTAGTAAAACCCTGGGTAGGGATATGAAGGCTGTCTCAGCTAATTTTGTATCACGGCTGTTTCTTTGAGTGCTAATAATTTTTTCATGTTATGTAGGTACTTATATAATTTTGAAAGTCAAGGTGTATTAAGGCATATTGGCCTTGTATGTATAGCTAATAAAGGCCTAGCTTATGTCAAGCTACTTATAGCTCATTGAAACGTGTTAAACATGTGACCTAGACCAAACGTGAATCTTTAATATATATATTTTTTCAGGAATTTAAATTTTTGTCAGTTTTTTTAGAAAACTAACGGTGCAGCATGAGTTGAAATTTCTTTTTTATTGGATGCTGTGGTGATTGATACTCATCATAATAATAGGAATTGAAGTAATCTTTGCTTTGCTTTGTTGGTCCAGCGAACTTTGGAATGTGCTCATTATGATTTTTAACAAAAAAGCTGATGAAAAAAAGTAGATGGCAATTACTATGCATTTGTAAAATTTTGTTGTTTTTGTATTTTTCCTGTAAACTTTATTTAATATTAACGGTAGAATGGAGAGATTGCTTTTGTAATTATTATGGAGGCTTTTTTTTATGATGTGCAACAGAAAAATTAGAGGTTTTGGTTTTTAAGTACAGATGTGCTTTATCCTCTCTTTCTGGACAAATTTATAACTAAGCCTCTCTATATCATTAAGCACAATAAATCCAGTCTCATATCATGTATGAATTTGTTGCATGTTCGCAATGAAAATTTCAATTTCAAATTTAAATTTAAGATCATCCAAACTTTGATATCAACAAAATTATATCTGAATGGAACTCGACAAAATTGAACCCAACAATACAAAAAAAAAAAATAACAAAAACTATCCAACCTCAAATGAGCATGTTGGGAGTAAACAAATTTGAAACAAACAAGAAAAACAAAAATGAAAGGGAAGCCAGAATTAACTTGGACAAGAAGAGGGAAAAAATTATGAGTCCCATCACATCAAGAAATTCATATGAAAAAAGTGAAATTGTATGATCTTCATATTCACAATCTTCTTCAATTCTCTCTCACGTTCTATAATCTTCTCTCTACTCTAGATACAGTAGAATAACTCTCTTAATTGTCACAACTGATAAAGAGAGAAACCATTAAAGTGGGTCCGCATCGCCTTTGCATTGAGTTTTTTGTTTTTGTAGCACCTTGTTGTTGGGGTCTACAACACCACGATCATTGAGTTCATAGTGTTGTGGTGTTGGAATTATGCATTGTGATGTTGAGTTCTCTATCCAGAATTAGGTCCACAATGCCTTAGAGCTGTATTACAGCTCAACATACAAATTGAGGATTAAGTCAATATGCACCCGATTGATTGACACAATTTGATTTTCATCAAAACTAACAAGAACTTCATGGTATTAATTGAGAGATAATAATATTCAAATTATATATGCTTATAGTTATATTGAGTGTATCGATGAGGCAATTGATGAACCTAAGATCTCAATCTTGAATTCATTAAACACTTAAATGTGAAAAAGAATACCATATGATCAACTAATCAATAAGACATTTAATGGAGTATTTTGAATTTTGATTAGATTAATAAAGAGTTCATTTTCAAGTTATAAATAACCATCTATCTTTACATGAACGGGACCTCGAAAAAGAGATGGTGACATATCAGAGGTTTAAAGAATTTCAAATCTCCACTGTATCGACACAATTAGACAACTGTCTAAACTCTACAGTTGAAAACTAACCAGCCACCATCATTGAATGGGATTCCGATCTCTATCCCCATAACGCGAAATTGCCATCTGGAACCATAGTCCGTAGACGCCTTCCCCTGCTTGTTGTTGTCGAGCACTTCCAAATTGATGCTGTTGGACAATCATTAGACCATTGCCCAACTACTACCACTATTGACTATCGTGTTTGCACTGCCCTACTTTGTCGTCAACCACCATTAAAAAAATGCTTGATTTCCTCTTGTTGGATCAACTCCCATTATCGCATTAGAAAATTGTCCAATCAACACATTCTAAACACCAAACCAACCACATTGTAGGATATACGATCTGGCCACTGATTCTAGGCCATTCGCTTGACCGATAATACAGATCGTCTCGTCACACAAACACCTGACCCATCACCTTAAGCCACTAGATGACTGCCACCATCAGACCACCACTCGACTATTGCAATTGAAACCACCACCCAACTATCGTCAATGATCACCGCCTGATTGATGCCATCAAACTTTTGCCTAACTATAGTCATCAAATCATTCACTCATTGTTGTTGCAAGATGACCACCCGACCATTACATTGGGCACTGCCCAACCGGCGATATCAGACTACCATCATTCGACATTGATAAAACAACACATCCTTCAACCAGCATCGCTCAAAATGATCTTTTGATCATCTTCGCATGACTTCGGCCCCATGATCACCTTCGCTCGATTTTTGTCATCTAATCACTATCGCCTTTGTTTGTATTATATATCTTTGCACAAAATTTTAAACCGCTAACAATTTTTGATACACAAACTGATACTTGAATTATTTCTATTTTCTATTTGTTAATTCACATTCAATGTATTTTTCTTTTAAACATTACTTTTTGATTTGGATTTGCTTCATGATAAAAAAAAATGTAGCACTACAGTGTTCATATAAGTTAGTGTTTCTCTTATTTAGGGTCTTAAAATTTTCTTTGATTAATCTATCCAAGGAAAAATAGTATAATGGATTAGTCCATCTTAAAGAGCTACATCACCTTTTTCTTAAATCTAGTCAAAACTCTAATCCAAATTAATTAAGGTAAATTAGTCTCAATGTAGGCTTAGTTTGGATTATTTACTTATTATTTTTTAAAACCAATTTTTTAGTAAATTTTTTATTTAAAAATTTATTCTGATTTTACTTTCTTAACTCTGCAAAGAAAGATATTCTCAAAAATCTTTAAAAACTTCAATATTAATAATTTAATATTACTACGAGGGAATAACGCGAAGATTCAGCACATCAAATCAATATTTTCAATTATAATTATGCTCATGATTTTTTTTTAATATGATATTCTATTTTTTTATTTTATGTTTTATAGTTGTCACATAATAATCTAATAGTTTAAAAAGCTATATGATTTTTTTATTATTATTTATTTAATGAGCTAATATTTATTATTTTCAAATTCAACTACTCTAAAGTTAGAAATAAATCTCATCTTAATATCTGTTGGTTAGGATTTTTATTAACATTATTAGATTAGAGCCTCATCGGCTAATTGAAATATTTGTTGTTGTTTTTTTTCCAGATATTTTTATGTTAAAAGTTGCTTCATGGAGCAACTTTTTTTAAAATTATTTTCCTGTAACCATCTTTATTTAATTAGTGTATTATTAACTCATAATTATCATTGATAAGTCATCATGAAATTATCTTAATTGGGCAGCAACTCAGGCAAAATCAGTTCGGAAACTTCAAAAATTAAATTCGAGAGCATATGAACTCGATTTCAACAAGCTTACGTCAAACTGGCGTCTCAGAAATACGAATCCAACGACACCAAATTCGACCCAATCCGAGCCCAAATGAGTCCGATCAAGGACTCGAAGCGCTGTTCGAAGCTTCAAACGCAATTTGAGTTACCAAACGGTCTCTGTTTTAACGTGCTTATACTCGATCAGAGGCTCGACGAGACGATCAAGGGCCCAAGATCGCCGAATTCCGACATCATTAAGCCTTCAATGCCCAACGAACGTGCATGATCAAGGATTCGATATCGGCCGTCCATTCAAAACATCCTCAATTCGTCTCTGACCTCACGCCTATTTACGGGCTATGTCACTCAGAAAATATAAAATGAGCACTCATTCTACACCAAAGGAACTCAAGTGAAGAAGGGAGAAGGAAGAGCTCCTCCTCGACCACCGCTGGAGCTCTTCTGCCGCCTGAAGACGCTGTAACTCTGCCGGATTTTCGAAAACGCCGATAATTTGCAGAATTTGTAAACTTTTTAGAAGAAACAATTGTTTGATCTGATGTCCCGACTTGTGGACGAATCAGCCTTTTGTAATCTACAAAAATACTAGTGGAACTTTACAACTGGGCGAGGCCCGTGGTTTTTTCCCTTTTTGGGTTTTCCACGTAAAAACCCTAATGTTCAATTCTCTTTTATGCTCGTGAGCTAAATACTCGTACAACGCATAGGACGTGAATTTACAAACTCTGCGCCGCGTATATTCTAACACGCAACAATCATTAATGTTAAAATACATTCTCTCTTATATAATTCATGCTATCTAATTATAAAAAATATTAATTTTCTATTATATATTTTATACGTTAAAATAAAATGCGAAGGTAAGTAATATAAAAGTTTATAATACTCATATGTTTTAATTTTAACATCATATTTAAAAATTATTTCAAATAAAAAAAATCAATACAATTTAATATACAGTCAATATTATTTTTGCTCAATTTTAAACTAAAATGACGAAATAACTCTATCAAACTAAAAATTAGTAGCAGCAAACAGATCAACAATAATAAAAACTAAATAATACAGTACATACATTAAACAGATCAAGCCATAGCATGTACTCATTAATCTAAGGTTTCATTTGGGATGGCTTTTTTACTCCTTTCTGAAGCTGTTTTTAAGTACAAAATTTAAAAATTTTGTACTAAAAAATAGCTTCAGAAAACCGTCTCAAACAAGAACAATTATTACGTCCTCCGACGGACGTAGAGGAAAGTCAGGTCGGAGGCCAAATCGCGCCAAAAAAAACAAGAAATACCGAGCAATAACGAGGAATACCATCACGTGAAGACCAAATACAGAGTTATAAACGAGCTATACCGGCAATACCGAGTTATACAAAAGTTGTACCGAGTTTTTCCTAAAAAAAACTAGGTATACAACTCGGTATTGCTCGGTAAACTCGGTATTGATCTTCACATAGCGGTTTCCTTGTTATTATCAATAATACCTAGTAATACCGAGCAAATACGAGTTTTTTTGACGGATTTTGCCTTCCGACCGGACGTTCCTCTACGTCCTTACACGGACCTATAAAAGTTCCTCAAACAAAGCCTAAATTCCCCAACTAATTTTTAGTATTTAGAACTTTTAAGAGCACAAGGTCACTACAGCAGCAACAATACTGAATGAAGCCGTAGCAACGCGCAGATCAGAATCCATTTCTTCATTTTCTTCCACCACATGGCTCGGCATCTTCGATCTTCCTCGACTGCTCCAAACACGGGATGGTACAATCCTTCTCCTCGATGATGTGGTTCATATTGCTCTGAATCTCATCTTTCTCTTTATACACATCAAGCAGTTCCATCTCCGTGTTGCCATGTGCGGGGCTTCAGTGAAACTACTGAGACTTTTCGCTCACTCTAGACATAGATGATACATCGCGCTCGCTCTCAGCACCGCCGATGTTGTGGTGGAGGACCAATATTGCTATTTGAAACGGTAGTTGTTCAATTTGTTTGCGGCACTCTGTCACTTCCTTCACCGACTGGTCATTGAGATTTTTCAGTTGATCGATAGTTTTTAGTTTGGGAACTTGAGGCAGAGTGGTTCTTCTTTCCCATGAGAAGAGGAATGGAAGAGGGTTGAAAGACTTGGATTTGCTTATTCTAAGAGACAGTTGGGTTAAGTGATTTCGACTGTAAGATTGCCGCTTATTTATAGAGCTTTAGAGAGTGCTTGCTGAGATCAGTATTCTAACCGTAGAGGAGAACGGACGCTGTGAGACCGTTTAAAAGATAGAAAATTAAAATTTTTCCTCTTTCTGCAAGGCCTCCGGCTTCCTTCGGCGAGTTTCCGCCAACTTCCCCAAGCTTTTCGGCCGCCTGAAAGATCTGGATAGGCACACCCCCGCCTTGACTTGGTCAACATACTCATCCTGTTATGATTTCAGTGCATAATATTTCTTTCCATCACATAATTATATGATTTTATTTTATATGTGGAGGAACTGAGAACTATTGTTATGAGTTACGATGCTGTAGAAGTTTGTTGTATTAGAGGAACCTCTTTTCTATATTATTAGGCTTCTAAGATTTAGTTCGGGAGGATGATTTTTATTGCTTCTTAAAGCAGTTTTTTAGTATAAAAATTTTAATTTTTATACTAGAAAGTTATTTTAATAAGCATAGAAATCGCCCAAACAAAGCCTAATTATGTTACAATTTTGTGTTTTATTTGAAGTTAATACACTATGTACTTTGCACTCCACTGTGTTAGGATATTACATTTTCATTGAAGAGCTTCTACATTGTCTTCAATCAAATAGTGATATTTTTCAAATTTAAGAAAATATGCAACTATTTAATTCAGTAAAGATGAAGCTATAATGGGGGCTATGGAAGCATTGTCATCTTAATTGTAATATTAGTAGCCATATAAAAAACTACATAAAATAGCTTAAAATTTTATAAAAATCTTACCCAAATATACACAAACATGTCTTCGCCAGATGCCATATGAGATTATGACATCTTTAAAATAGGGAGGGTAAGTCATGCATCATTAAAATTGGCTTAACCAAGCATGAATATAGATCGATGCATATTAGAATTGAAAATCTTTAGAATTAAATTTGTATCACTTAATTTCATTTCAACTTATAGCTAGTCAAAATGAACGGCTAGATCAAACAACCAAACAACACAAAAATGTTATGATCAATAGTCAAATGCATTGATACGTCTTAAAAATTTATCTTGATCAGGCACGAATCTCTCGATACAAAAATCAAGTTATACTTCCGAAATTAAAATTGGACACTTTGAACCTCATTTTTAGCAAACTTACAGTCGAACTGAACGTCTCAGAGATACAAACCAACGACACCATATTCGACTCAATCTGAGCCAAATGAGTTCAAATCAAGGGTCTGAGCGATGTTGGAGGGTTTGACCACAATTTAGGTTACCGAACGGTTTCCAAACATGACGAGCTTATAGTCGAATCGAGCGGCTCGACGAAATGAATCCAACGTCTAAGATTGTCGAATTTGAAATCAATAAGTCCTCCAAATGTCTGTCAAACAGTACACGATCAAGGGATTCAAATCGGCGTCCATCCAACCATCCACATTTACCCTGTGTGGGTCTCCGAAAGGATTTCGCTCGTGTGGTTCGAATGCAAAGAGTACGATCACACTATCCCGTAGGACAAAATGGTCGTAGACCTTTACAATCGACACAAGCAGGCGATGGAAGAGCAGATGGAAGTTATAGATACGTTAGCCATGGAGGTAGCGGCTTTACTACCAACATCGATGGATAATAATATCTATAACCCAAAAGTTCACGAGATTTCCCCTATCCGATACATCGGCATCGAATAGGGTTTATTTGATTGTGGGGATCGATTTCCTAGGGCGCAAGCCCCCGTAGTTAATTCCTCTTAGACCTCGGTCTAAGAAAACTCTCGATTATGGATGTTATGATTATTCTTCTCTAATGGGTTTAGTGCAAGGGAAAATTCTAGGCTTTCCTAATCAAGAGGAAGAATGTCCCAAATTGTTTCAGTCGATCACGCATGGTTCAGTCAACATCCGACGCGTCCGAGGAAGAGAAACTAGGGAAAAGAAAGAAGAACAACGCACTCAGACATGCACGAGAGAAATGAGGGAGGCTAGCGTCATCTGTGTGCGCGGTGGGTAGGATTTATAGCTTCCGAAAGGATGGAGAGCTTAACCACCAAAAAGGTGTATAAAGGTATACTCGTGCCACCTCACCTTAGATCCTAATACTATAAAGATGTAGATACGTACACACGATACTAACATCTACGACCTAACTAGTGCAATCCTGACTTACTCCTCGCCTGAAAGAGGAAACCAGCTAAAACCATCTAATCGTTATAAAATCCATGTTGTCCAGTCCATATGAAGAAGTGGGAGGGTTGTTAGACACTGAAATTTGAGATCGACAACTTGAGAAACTCCAAGTGATCCCATTACATTATGAATGATACTATGCTTCTAAAACTAATGTAATTAAATTTTAATTTTAGTTAATTGCTAATGCAATTAGCCGGTTAAAGTCTCCAATCAGATATGTATGAATTTAAATAAGGGCTTTATTAAAATACTTTTTGAATGACTAAACTCCCAGGTCCGGCACTTCATCCTCATAGGCCAGATTATTCCGGACTCTACCCGCAGGCGGGAGTAGTTTGTCTAAAAGATGAGAGAATGCGTGCATGCCCACTGACGATTCCGGCTATTCCTAAAATCGTTATGTTTCTATGTGAGTTATTCTTAAATTTTTATTTAATAATTACGAGTGCAAAATTTATCCTAAAAGAGCCTAACGATCAGGCACAAGCATATGCAAGAAAGAAACCTATAAAAAAGCATGCTGGTTCTACGCGCAAACAAAGTAACACATAATCAAAAGGAAACAAATCCCACGAAAAAGAGTGTCCATGGCAAGTGCCATACATATATACATTCACAGGGTACAGAAAAGTAATGGTGGCCGGGGCTCCACCACACAACAACCCGGGAACGAGCAAATCTATAAAATGGGGCATTTTTCCATCTTCAATCTTCTTCTTCACTTCTTGATTCGTCTTTGGATCATTTCAGTCCTCGGGCTCCTAGTAGTGATCCTCCAAAAGGATGCCCAAATGGAAAAAGGAAAACCCCTGTCAGGGTTTTCTTTTTCCTTTGGACTCTACATCTCGAATAAAAATGCCTCTATTTTAAGCTTACAATTATTACTATCAAATATATTACATCACAAAGAAAAGAAAATCTAGACTCTCCTGCTAGGGGTTATCCTAAGCAGTTATAATAAAAACTCATCCAAGGAAAAATTCGTCCACGCAGTTATATGAATGAAATGCAGAAAGGAAATCACACTTGGCCGTGCTCTGATTATTGGGGGCTAAGCAGCCTGAAGTAGGTACATAAAGCAGTTATAATTTTATTATTAATTTTCACCCCCTTTAGCATTATGTGAGCACGGCCACCTGCAGGAAGAACAACATTAGTATAAAAGAACGTGCCTAACTATGGGTATTCTAACGCTCACAGCAACAGTGCAGAAAAAGAAAGCTAAGAAAATAGTACCAAAACATCATCATCAGAAAAGCTACAACATGTAGCAAAAATAACCAGCACACGGGTCACCTGCAGAGCTCACAAAAAGAACAGAAAAGAAAAGCAGAGCAACGACCTAAACCTAAAGCTAATAGTCGTTGTCCTAGCAAAACTCATCTATAGTGTGTGAAAGCTGTGTGGTTTTGGTAGTTTTTATAGGGTTATTATAGTTAGAATTGTTTGTATTTTTATTTGTTAAAAGGGCAAAGAGAATTTTAATTAAAATTCAAATTTAATATATTTAAGATTAATTTTAGGGATGTTTTTTTTTAGTGTTTGATTAACTAACACCTTTGTTTTACATCGAGGCCGTGAGGTTTATTTCACCCTCCTTGGGCTAACTTTAGCCTCGTAGGCCTGGGTTACCCAGTGATAATACTTTGTTGGATTATTTTAGTTGATTATAAAAAGAAAAGAAAAAGAGTATATTAATCGTTTATTAATCAAATTTGTTAATTGATTTGGAGATTATTCTAAGTTTAATATTTAGAAATGTTTTGTCCTAATAAATTTAATTTAAAATTTGATCTCTAATTAGATCTACTTCTTTTAAACTTTTAGATTGGTTAAGGGTTGATTATTAAATTAGTTAAACTTATTTAGGTTATGTTTTTAGATTTCAAAGTTTATGATTATAGGATGTATTAATAATAGTTTAATTAAGGTTATGTGTTTTAAATATTTTAGGAACTAGGTTAAGATATTAGTTGATATTAATGATTAAGAAATAAAATGCAAAATCTAGGAAAACGTGTCACTAGGTTTTTGTTTTAATGACCTCTATCCTATAGGGAGAATGTACCTAAGTCTATGTTTTCAAATCTCGGTCCTTAATTTTTGTCCTTAAAATGTCACTAGTGTTGTAAGGATCGAAAGTGATGTGTTTTATATTCCTAAGACTTCTATACGGATGTACACAGGATTTTAGGGATCTAAAAAAGAATAGGTTAAAGCAATCCTAAATTATATAATTGAAGTTTCTACAAGGCCCTAAGGTGGGAGGCGTTACAAACATCTAGGCCCCTAAAGGTTTTCTAAGTTTTTAAGAAAGCTTACAGCACCGGGGGCTACGACCCGGTGGTTCCGCTCGTAGCGCCCCTACCGGAATGAATAGGGGCGACTGATGCTCGGATCCGGTTGTCCTAGCTCCAGCTCCAAGTGCTCCTTAATCCATTGCTTTCCAAAAGAGGTACCTCGCAACATAAAAGAAATAGAAATCAGAGGCATTCTATAAGTAAATAACCGTGTAAGGAAATGAAGAAAATGCAATAAGAACTAGAACGTACCTTTTGTTACTTGTCGCAGTCGTTGTGCTTTGGTTTCTCCTTAGTTTGTACGTGTGCAGTACCAGACATAAAAGAAAATGACGAAGAAAGCTAACGAACGAAGTAGAATACAAATAAATGCAATGAAAAGAAAAAGAACGAAAATTCGATATAAAAAGGGGTGTATGCATTGTTGTTATTGGATACACCTCGTGGCAGTCAGTCAAGTGTATCCTAAGTAACATCAATAATGCCCTTAATATTCCCACTATCCAAATGAGGCACTTGATTATTTTTGACCTCTACCACAAGGATCTCTAAGCAAAGCCTTCGACAACTAAGGGAAACCAAACCTCTAAAAACTCAATTTCAAAATCTAGACTCTCTTTATTATAATTCGTTCAACATTCCATATATGTTAGAAGTCAACACTAAGAAAATTAGCTTGAGCAGAGAGTACACGCTCTCCAAAGGAATACCCACCCTCCAACACAAGCTCCTTAAGCTTCAAATCTCTTGAAACTCATTTTTTTGGAAAGGACTACTAAGAGGAATCTAACACAAATGAGAAAGCCCCACTCACTTACAAAAGACACTAAAAGGACCCTACTAAATAAACTCTATACACAATCATAGCTTTCAAAATAGCTCACAAGAACTCCTAAATGGAACTACTACACAATAACTTCCCAAAGCTATCTACCAAAATCACTTTTCTTTTCATTTTGTTTTGGCACAAAAACTCTAACAAAAACCTTTACCAAAATCCCCTATTTGACACAAAATTCTACCCAAAACAACCCACAATCAAGCGTCTTCCCTTCATTTGGAGTGGGGTAAATTTGTGAGAATTTCTCAAGGGATAGACATTATAAAGCCCTCATTCAGGAAACCCTCACCAAGCAACAACATCAAAAATCTCAACATAAGACGATTCATAAATAACTCATGTAAAAGCTTCTCAATGTAAAAATAACCGTAAAAGCCCTCTAATAAAAAAAAGCAAGAAGTGCAATTCCTTAGCTCGAAACTAAAACTAGCATCTTTCGATTTTAAAATAAATCATAATTGTTTCATTTGATGCATTATAAAACTCTTTCCACTAGATCATCCCATAATATAACAACACAAATATGCTAAGGATCTAATAATACTACCATAATAATGCTAATCAGGTCAAGTGGTAAATGGATGTGTACAAATGCAAGCATGCACAACATTTTCTAACAAATATTTAGCCATGTGTGCGATAATCTTTCATTCATGAAACGGATACATCGATTCCATTTTTTTTTTAAATTTAAAAACTTAGTAAAGAATCACTAATACTATCACAATTTGGAAGATTCAATGAAATGGTTCTAAATATTTTACTACAATTCTCCAATAAGGACCTTAAAAGGACATGTCGCTCATTTTTGAAATATGTTTAGTTAAGGAAATAATATCATGAATAGCCATTGTGGAACCTACATCTGCAACCTTCATAAGGAGAAAGAAAATGAGAAACACCATGATGTTTAAGAGAAGTGATCATGATTCTTAAACTATGTAACAAAAGGACTCAACCATCTCATAAACTTGAAATTAAACATTAATGAGAATACAATCTTTTGGAGAGAAGTTTTGATATTAATTTGCTTTCTCAAGGTTGGAATTATGTTCCAACACTTTAGCATAAGTAAAATCACATTGAATCTATAATGCTAATATCCTCCACCAATTCCACTTTCTGCTATATGCCACCAAAAATTTCAAATAAATCTTTAATCCCAATATTCATAAACATTCATCTCACTACAAATTTTTACCAACTAGATATTCATGAAACTAATGTATGTATTAGCATTACCTTCACTTGTAGCACATCTAATACATTTATCAAAGAACCTGATATAGCTAGCTCGTATTCATGTAACACATGTAAACAAACATGCTCCTCAGTTTAAAATTTCCAAGTAAACTACAAGCATATGTGAAACAAAACATAAAGCATTACACATAGATCGACGTTTCTCATTCTCAAAGCATGAAGAATCCATTACTCATGCAGATGTTACTTATGGTACAAATGCATAGACATGGTTATGACTATCCCCTTAAAATTGAACAAGTGAGGAAAACGCCACAGTTACTTCCAACAAGATACATAAGTGAAAGTTAGAGAAAACAAAATCTACTTCATAGAATAACTTGATGTTTATTTGAAACATTCACAAAGCTTAATAAAGGACGTGTCATATCTAGACAGGGAAAACTTCTCCAAATTCTCTCAGTGAAGACTAAATATTTGGTATTCTCGAAAGAAAAGCAAATTCATGATTCAAGGATTATATCGTCACTTCTTAGTGACGAGTCATAAAATTTATACAAAAAAAAAAGAGAAGAAAAAAAGCTAACGGATCTTATGCAAAAATTTCTTTTAAGAAATAGAAACTCAAGCATGAGGCTTTCATTCATATGATATAAGATCGTTCAAACCCATTGATTGGATAAATAAAATAAAAATTCTCGCCTTGAACCTTCTCCCGCCATCCATAAAATCTCACATGGATCGAATGTCTAAATGTTTTGCATACAATTCCCATCTATGAATGAACTAGCTCTCTACTTTCCCCAACATTCATGAATGATTTAGAAGCACAGACAAAATATCATCCAATTGCATCAACTTCCTTTTTTTATCAGGTGTAAGCTAGTGTTATTCCTTAATAGTTATTACCAAGCACCTTATATGCACTAGGCAAAGAATTCTAGAGCTCTTCTTACATACATATAAAATTCACACAAAAACAACCTGAACGTGAAACAGGACATAAATTCCATGGATTTTTTTTTAAAACACAAAAAGAGTATGATTTCAAACCAACTAGATGCCATCATAAAACAATTCATACCCATGAGATCAACTAGCCTGATCTTTGAACGAATATTCATAAAGTGGAGAGTATCCACTCACAAAATTGCAAGAAATCAACCATAACGGAAAGAATAATTCTACCCAACTCTATGCAATCGGCTAATCATTCAACCTTCACCATTTTTGAAGAAAAGAAGGGAAGGGGAGAAGAGGAATAAGAAGGAAGATAGCCTCGCAGGTCATTCGTTAGGTCTTCTAAGCGAGGATAGAGAAGGACGAGGGGGGGCGGGAAGAAGTTATACCTGCTGCTATAAGAGAAGAGGTAAGGCAGGCGGCTCAGTAACAAGCGTGCGAAAACTGAGAGCTGGGAGGGTGTTGTGGAGATCGGCTCTGATTCGTTCGACAGAGGAGGCCGGTTGGGTCTAGGTCAGAGGAAGAGAACAGGGGGAGGATGTCGTCGGCGAGGCGACGAGCTCGTTCAGGCACGCGAAAGTCGGGAGGCGTCGGAGGGAGCTCGGCTCGTCTGGGATTTGCGAAATCGAGAGAGGCCAGGGGGCTTGGAGTCGGACGGGTTGAGCGAAAGACGAGGATAGAGGGAGTGAGAGGGGCATGGAGAGGTAAGAAGAAGAGAATGAGCGTCGATGCCCAACTCAAGGCCTTTCGGTTCCGAGTAAATAAGTTCGTTGCCGCAAGAGGAAGCCCGCACTTGGTCGTCGTCGGCTCCAGCCTTCGACATTCCTTCAAGAAGCTCTAATCTTCTGCTCGATGTCTGACCGAGATACATGAGAATCATGCTGAGAAGAGGGGATATGGGCTGAAAACGACGCTCTCGTTTGATCGCAGCGGTCTGGTCGAAGCAATTACCGGATCTAGAAAAATAAATTCAAATTATTTAGAATGTCGAGTGGATTTTAATGGGATTAAACCGAGCTGGATCAGATCAATTGGCTAAAGATTAGGTTAGACTCGGGTCCAAAACTTTGGACTCGATTCGAGTCGATTTTGGTTCGAGCCGACTCGGAAGAACTAATCGTACGAAATTAAGCTTAAAAATCCACAGTAATTTCGATCAATTTAAGCTCGACGCGGTCAAATCAAATCAATCAAAGCTAATCGAGTGTAGTCGGTCTAAATCCGGCTCAAGGCGAGCGCATTCGAGCTCGAAGTAAACTCGACGAGGTCAATTAATTGATCGAAGCTCCTCGGGCTCTCGGATGAAAAACGAGGTCACACCCTGATCTCTCATCTTTTACGGGCCAATATCACTCCAAAAAATATCATATAAATGCACCTCATTTCTCTTGAAGGGGGGTCGAAGCAAGAAGAGAAGAGGAGAAGAGAAAAAAGAAGCTCCTCTCCGACCACGATCAGAAGTTTCGCCGGACCTTCGCCGCGACCAACCACATGACGCCGTTGCTCCCTGACCACCACTAAGCCTCACCTCGGGCCGGACCACCGCCCCTTGACTTCCGTTTTGTTTTGCTTCGCCGACCACCACTTGAAGGGCCCTCACCTCCACCGGAACACCGCCTGACCCGTTGCGCTACCAGACACGCACTTAAGGCCTCACACGGCCGGACCAGTCTTGACATAGTTAATTCGGCCGGACCACCACTTGAGGCCCTCACCTCCGCCGAACCACCCCTGACACGGGCTCTCAGCACCATTGAACCACCAACTGAGGACTTGTAGCTCCCCGGCCACCACCATGAGGCGAACTTCCGCCGGACCACCACTTGAGGCCAACTCCGCCGGACCACCACTTGAGGCCCTCACTCTCGCCGGACCATCGCCTAAGGCTGCGCTCTGCTTACCACCACTTGAGGCCCTGACCTCACCTCCGTCGGACCACTGTTTGATATACGTTGCTCTGACGGGGCCCCACCATTGAGGCCTTTTGCCACCAGGCACCATCATGTGGCCGGACCTTCTGTCGGACCCCCCCCACCCCCCCCCCCCCAAACTTGAGGCCTTCACCTCTGCCAGACCACCGCCTGACCCGTTGCTCCGCGGACCACCACTTGAAGGCCTTGTGCTCCACTAAGCCACGCACCTATGGTCATGACTTTTTGCCAAACCACTACATGAGGCCCCAACTTCTTATCAGGACACCACCTGAGGCTAGGACATTTGCCGAACCACCATCTCAAGGCTGGTGGCTATCCGCCACACACATATTTGGGGCCCTATGCCCACTAGCCACCACTATGAGGCCCGGAATTCCACCTGACCAGTTATTTTTTACCCTGAAGCTCCACCAAGCCGCCCAACCTGACGCCTGGACTTCTTCTGGGGCACCACGTTGAGCACGTGGAGTTTAGTTGACCCTAAATACAAGCCATGAATCTTAATTGATAAAGAGAATTCAGCTTGCAATATGGATGTGTATTGAATTTTATTATGACACTGGTGGAAGAAGCAATCCAAGATGGGAACCATCAAGCTTCTATTAATGGAGTTGATTTGTACAAAAAAAAAACCATTTCTCTTCCATCTATAGGAGGCCATAGTGGGTTAATTGGAAGATAACACTACTACAACATGAAGATGAAAGGATAAAGGAATTGATCATGAAAATAGTGGTTTTGTGTTTTCACAACATGAAGTGAAAAATCATTGCAGATATTGGAAATCTCTTAGTGGCCTTGAAGAAGATCAGTGTTTGCAACTCCTTGGCTCTCCATGTATTTGTCTGACGAAAGAAAATCGCTAAGAGATAAGGATTCAGATACCATTTGGAAAGATAGTTAAAAAAAAAAGGGGGAATGGGAGTTTAAATATTGGGAAGGTCAGTAGTTGGAAGATGTGCGGTAAATGGGAAAATTCTTCCTCCTTTCGGGACAACTTATGTTGCCTCAAGTCACTAAGATCTGCTAGACATACCAACAATAAGAGGCTCGAAGCGCAAACCAGGGAATGATAAAGGCAAAACTAGAGTGTTGCATTATCTCGAATCAGAAATATTAAAAATTGGTTCGAGGCGAGAATAATACTGAAGATAATGATATATTCCCTCACACTCAACTAAGCAGGACCCACATTTTATGGCTTTGAAGTCAAAAGACAATTATGATTTTTATTTCCCTCAAGATGTTAACGGGTATGTTGGCTATCCAAATATTTCATTCTCATCTAGCTGATGAAATAGAAAGACTTGCGCACTAAGGCTCTAATAAATACAAGCTACTCCAATTTGATTTCACTTGGCAGACAAGGAGAAGGAAGGTTATTTAACTAATGGCCATGTTCTGCTTGACAATCTCAATGTAGGGATTCATATGTGCTGCTAATCAGATGCTTTGTAAAAGCATCTCTTCTTAAGAGTATTTATTACCAAGGTTAATAAAATAAAGCTTCGACCTCATATTAATTAAAAAAAAAATTTTTAGTTAATTTGACAAAATTAAGAAGATTAGCTAGCTTGAAGTCAAACAAGAAAAGCCCAATCAAATAAAGGAATACCTCAGACTGTCGAAGCTACTGCAAAAAAAAATCTCTGCCAATATCCCGGATATCCGGCCTTAATGGAACCTCGGACAGACGTTATCACCTCGTTTCAAATGCAGGAGCCTCGTCTCTAAAATTGAAGGAAACGAGCTCTTCAAGGGGTTCCCACGAATTAAGCTCTTATTGCTTACAGTATTCCCCTCAAGCTCCCTCTGTTATAGTTTTCTGGACTCGTTCAAATCCACGCCCTAAAGCGACGTCACAAACCAGTCCTTTCTCCCGCTTTGGGGCTCCTCCACCTTTGCGTTACCTCTTCTTGCGATGACTCCTAAAATCACTATAGAATCTCACACCAAAAGCTCCCTCCCGTCAGACTACAACATCTGCTCCGTCGACCACCACAAGCACCACACGAGCTCCACTTCTAGTATTCAGACACTCCACACCCCATCACAGTTACCCATCTTCCCCCTCCTTTTATGGGCATCAACTAGTTGCCAGAGTTCTTACATTAAATTTTACAACTTTTTTTTTATTATCTTTACGAGGAATCACTGCAAGTTTTTTTTTTTACTTGACATGTCTTCTCGCTTTGTTTCATGTTGAGATCTGCAGTTCTTTATATATTATATATATATATATATATATATATATAAAGTATAACAGTTCTTTTTCCTTGCTTCGAGGAAGGGGAGATGTGTCTGCATGGATTTTTTTTTTATACGATATTTCATGTGCTTTACTTAATTTCATTCTGTTTGAGACAAATGAGCGACGGTCTAATAAAGAAATGGAATATTTCTGTATAATTCATTAACTTTTTTTTTAATATTAAGTCATGGCCGAAAGCTTCCTAAAGTCTACAGTGATGAGTACAATATTGATATTCACGGAATCAATCTTTGTCCTTTGCCATTACTTTTACTTTTTTTTTAGGGGGATTATTTAGATTACGCATGTAAATAGTGACAATTAACAAAAAAGCAGATTAATTAAAAAATTTAAGGAATGAGCCAAATAGCCCTAATAGAAAAGCGTATTGCATGGAGAAGGGAGAGAGGAGAGAGGAGAGAAGGAAGTGGGTGGGAGAGAGAGCGTAGGCGGGAAGAGAGAGAGGAGAGTGGTATGGATAAGATTTCGTTTAAATATTTATAATTAATTTTAATTATTAAATAAATAATAATTAAATATCTTTCATTGCCTTCAAAATGATAAGGAAGTTCTAAATTCTGATCATTTGATCCATATAATCAATATGAAAGAAATTAATTATCTTAAAATTGTAACATATTTCATACATATCTAAAAAATTCACTTACTCATCACCAATTTCAATGTATTATTTTTGTTGCATCCTGGAATATTAGTTGCGGTAGAGAAATCTAAAATTTAATGTCTTAGCTTTGTACTAAGATCCAATACACAAGCAGAAAAAGAGAGGGAGTAACGTTCATAAGAGACACCAGAGTTTTTACGTAGAAATCCCTGAAAAGGGGAAAAATTCGCAGGGTCTGGCCCAGTATAAATGAATCCACTATTATTTGCAGTCAATTACAAATGAAGCCCTTCATTGGGGGGAAGGCCTTGGGTTGATGTAGCAAATGTACATCATATTACATGGTGGGAATTAGAAGAATTAATATTGAAATGTTCGTTTAGTCGGCAGAACCATAATCGGTGGGTGACAGAGGTCGAAAAGACTGTAGTCTGGTGACGGTGGGCGGAAGGACCATTGTCTAGCAAGGGAGTTCGGAAGGACCGTAGTCGGCATGACATTGTGGTCAGAAAGATTGTTGTCTAGCGAGGGAGGCTGGAAGGATCGTAGTCAGCGAGAGACATTGGTCAGAAAAGTCCGTTGTCTGGCGATGGAGGTCAGATGGACCGTAGTAGGTGACTGAGGTCAGAAGGACCATAGAAGGCGATGGAGGTTGGAAGGATCATAATTGGTAGGAGAAATGGGTCAGAAAGACCGTAGTCGTAAAGCGATGGTCCGACGGAAGTATGGGCGTTACTTGGTGGTATTGCGGAACTCCGACTTATGTCGGTTGTCCGGCAAAAGTTCAAGCTTAGTTGGTGGTCTGGTAATGGTTTGACAAAACTCCAGTGTCAGGCGGTGGTCCAGCGGAACTACGAATTTGGGCGGTGATTCGACGAAAGTATAGCGTCAGGCAGTGGTCCCGACAAAAGTCCGACGTTTGGCAGAGGTCCGACGAAAGTCTGGTGTTGAGCGATGGTGATCTGGCAGAACTCCGGCGTTGAGCGATGGTCCTGTAGAACTCCAGTATAGGTTGGTGGTCCGGCAGAACTCCAGCGTTAGGTGGTGGTCCAGTGAAAGCCCTGGCGGTGGTCAAGGAGGAGTAAGGAGACGAGAACGATCTCCGATCTCTCTCTTGATTTCTTGCTTGGGGTCCCCTTTCATAAGAAAGGGTTGCTTATAGATTTTTTAGAATGGCAAGGCTTGTAAATAGATGGAAGATTAGTGTTAAGTTGGAGTGTTTTGGATGGACGATTGATCTTGATTCCCTTGATCAATATCGTTTATTGGATTTTTGAATGTCTTTGTGATTTCATAATTCATTGATCTTGGGTTCATTGGATTAGTCTCGTCGAGTCTCGATTCAAATATAAGCATGTCACATTTGGAAACTGTTTGGTAATCCAGATTGTGGTTTGAACCTTCCAAAATCGTTTCGAGTCATTGATTTAAACTTATTTGGGCTCAGATTGAGTT
The DNA here is from genome assembly GCA_022539455.1 of Dendrobium nobile. Lineage (NCBI taxonomy): Eukaryota > Viridiplantae > Streptophyta > Magnoliopsida > Asparagales > Orchidaceae > Dendrobium > Dendrobium nobile. The sequence goes on along the minus strand of CM039721.1, from coordinate 71,847,988 downwards.
GATTTTGGTGTCGTTGGGTTTGTAATTCCGAGACACTCTGCTTAATTGTAAGTTTGTTGAAACCGGAGTTCGCATGGTCCTAATTTTAATTTCAAAAGTTTCCAACTTGAGTTGGTCTCGAGCTTCGTGCTCGATCAAGATAATTTTTTGACGATGTATCAATTTTATATTAAAAAATTTTTAATTTAAATGCATAATCATCCGAACTCCAATTTAAAGAAACCTATATTTGAGCTAAACATCTCGACAAGACGGATACAACGACTTAAAAAGTTATCCAATCTTAAATAACCCAAATAAAATACTTGAATTATTTTTGAAAATTTATGAGATATTAATTGAATGACCAAATGATTTTCAAATCTTATGTGCTTATTATAAAATCGACCAACTCGACGTCTTCGGATCCTTATTGCCTGACTGTCATCACCCGACCATTGTCACGTTACTATTGTTATTTGTCCACTGTTATCTAGCCATAATAGTACATTTATCATTACCTAGTTATTGTTATCCGACTGCTTGGCTCGACCACCATTGATCTAATTGTTATTGTCTAACTATTATTGTCTTGCTGTATCATCTGACTATCATCATCTCTCTACTATTTCTCTCATAATCTCTACTATCACAATTATAAGAGGCCAAATAAGTACTTCAAACTTCGTAACTCCATCTTCTTCAATTGTTGAGAAGATTGAAATTCCTTAATGATTTATAACCAAATAACTAATATGAGTCATCCAATAGAGTATTAAGCATATCCTGATATAAATATTTTTAAAAATTTTGAATATCAAAATGTGATATTTTATGATACTCACTAAACAAATGTTTGAAATAAGGACCCGATTAACGAGAAATTATTACGTGCGGTTACTGGACGATCCAGAGGCGAATCAGGATGCACCATATCACTCTAATATACAGTATCGATAAACGGAAAAAAAAGACTGTGGCACGTCTTGATTCGCCTCTAGACAGCAACTGACGACCACACGATAATAATTCCACCCCATTAAAAACCTCAGCAGTCGGCACCACTCAGCAATAATGAGATTCACAAACAAACCAACGGCCAATAATACCAAAGCTCTTCACATGTCAGATTTTGAAAAAACCTTTCCCTCAACTTCCAACTTTATTTTCACATTCTTCTTATTAGAAAATCAATGGCGGTGGCTGAAATTGTCTGCAAAAAAATGTAATTATAAAATTATTATTAAAATTTATGGTTATATATTATTATCTAATTTTTTAGAAAATAAATGATAAATTATAAATTTTTAATATGAGAAATTATATAATACATTTTTCTCTTAAAATATTGTTTAATATAATTATGATTCAATAAGTAAAGTTAAGTATAAATGCAATTTTTTTTAAAACATGAAATTAAAAACGAATAATTTTTATTTGGTAAATAATTTTAAATATTATTTAAATAACAATATTTGTTATAATCTTTAGTTTTATTGATCTAAAAAATAAAAAATAAACTAATTATTAATAATTCCATTAAATAAAGAAACAGTTTGATAAAAAAACTTGGCCGTTTCGGTTCGGCCCTTCTTGCATAAGTAGACCTAAAAAACTTTGTATTTACAAATTAATCTTTTCGCTTTCGCCTATGCCAGACCTTCTACAGTTAATTTGCGTTTCAGTACCTGAGCTTTCTTATATTTTATTATTTGGAGGAGACCGTTTGTATTGAGAAGTAATTTTATGGTGAAAAAGAAATGTTATTTATTTATTTATTGATTTCAACTTAAAAATTAAAATAATTATTTTCATAATAAAGATTTAAACCACAATATGAAAATATGATATAAATTAATCATTATTAGCCTCATATATATTTCAGAGATTAATATTTACAACAATTAATAGACATACGAGAAATTTTAATATTAAAAAATATTTTTGTAGAATAATTTTTTCATATAGAATAAATATATTATTTAATGCTTTCTTAATAGTTTTGTGTCATGATAGTCTTCAATGCATTTGAATTTGTGTTGAGATTAGTGCTACTTATGATATTCAAAGGTTGCATTAATCTCAGTATTGCTTAAGCTTTGAATTTACTCTCCTGCAATATTTTTAGTGTGTCATTGAGTCTTCTTACTTCTTTAATTATGTATGAATTATTATTGATAGCTAAGATATTTTATATCTGATACGTCATCACAAAATTAGCTTGATTGGGCACGAATCTCGAAGCAAAAGCTAGTTGGAAACTTCAAAAATTAAATCCGGGAGCATATGAACTCCGATTTCAGCAAGCTTACTGTCGAACTGAGCGTCTCGGAAATACGAACCTAACGACACCAAGATCAACCCAATCGGAGCCCAAATGAGTCTGAATCAAGAGCTCAAAGCGCTGTTGGAAGGTTCAAACTGCAATTTGAGTTACCAAACGGTCTCCGATTTTGACGAGCTTATACTCGAATCGAACGGCTCGACGAGACGAATCCAACGAGCCAAAGATCACTAAATTCCGACATCATTAAGGCCTCCAAATATCCAACGAACGGTGCACGATCATAGGATTCAATATCGGCCGTCCATTTGATCACTCCCTATTCGCCCTTGATCTCACACCTATTTACGGACCATGCCACTCCAGAAAATCTATAAATAGAGCCCTCATTCTTCACAAGGGAGCATCTAAGCAAGAGAGAGAAGAAGAGAAGAGAAGGAGAGAGAGAAGGAAGAAGTTCCTCCTCGACAGCCGCCGGACCACCGCCGGACCACCGCAGAACCTCGCCGGACCACCGCCGGACCACCGCAGGAAGCTCGTCGGACCACCGCCGGACCACCGCAGGAACCTCGCCGGACCACCACAGGACCTCGCCGGACCACCACCTTAAGGCCCGACGTTCAGTCCCTACGTCCTGCCTAAGACCCGACGTCTTGTTCAAGGTCCGACGTTCAGTCCCTACGTCCTGCCAAAGATCCGACGTCTTGTTCAAGACCCTATACTCAGTCTCAACTTCCTGCCAAACACCCGACGTCCAACTCAGGACCCGACGTTCAGTCCTTACGTCCTGCCGAAGACTCAACATCTTACTTAAGCCATTGTAATCTGTTCACCCCTGGAGGTGATTCAGTCCTTTGTAACCAATTCAAAATCTAGTAGAATCATTTTCAACTGGGCTAGGCCTCGTGGTTTTTTCCCTTTTAAGGGTTTTCCACGTAAAAAATCTTGTGTTCTCTGTGTGTGCTAGTTATACGTACAACGCTAAGACGTAGAATCAAATCTCTATCGCCGCGTAATTTCTAGCCCGCAACAGATTGGCGCCGTCTGTGGGAAAGCTAATCCCACTACACTAAGGAATCCTCCAATGGTCAACAGGCGTAGCCATCGCATCATGGGAACCTCCCGCTCTAATTCACACCAATCCAGGAATCAGTCCCTGAATCAAGGACGACAGGCATCTGCCTCCTTTCACCCCAATAACCGACACCCTACAGGAGAAGGAACTTCAGGGCCGTCCCTAGAAGAACGTATCAGAAAAATGGAGGAATCTCAAAATGAGATCCTTCAGCTTTTAAGGGGAGCTCGAGGACCAATGCCGGTACCCCAAGAAGATGCTCTTCTCCCGCAAGATCAGCCAGGATTTGAAGACATTCTTCATGTCGAAGTCCCCCTTCCTCCACCAAGGATGCGTCCTCCTACACGTCCAGAGAATGAGCTCGCCGATACAGCAAGCTCTACCCATCCTTCGCGCACGGGTCACCGACAGCATATGCCGCCGGACGTCCCCGAGGACTTAGACCAACAGCGCGTCACTGAACTCCCCCGTAATACTCTACGGCATGAGTTACGAAGATTAGTCCGAGAAGAGTTCCCTACAGGGGGTATCAGGCAGTCCCTTCACCAACGGGACATTCAGGAGTCATCACCTTTCACCGAAGCTGTCCTCCGATATCCCGTTCCGGCAAGATTCAAACTCCCAAATATTGATTCTTATGATGGGACTTCAGACCCCTATGAACATATCGATCACTACCGCACTATTATGCATATCCAGCAGGCCCCAGACGCTCTGCTCTGTCAAGTTTTTCCGGCCACCCTTAAAGGGCAGGCCCGGACATGGTTCTACTCCCTACCCCCTCGGTCCATTCCCCTATTCGTTAAATTGGCCAAATTGTTTGTCGAACAATTTGTCGCCAACCGAAGGATGATTAAAGACTCCTCCCACCTTTCGGGGATACGACAGAACGAGGGTGAATCTCTCAAAGAGTATTTTCAAAGGTTTTCTACAGAAGCCCGACAAATTCCAGGGGTGGATCCCGAATTGCTACGAGGTGTATTTCTTGGAGGGCTTCGTCCAGGCCCTTTCTACTCGGCACTTATGCGAGAGACAGTCCATTCTTATGCGGATTTAATCCATCGGGTAGAGGCCCAAATCACTGCCGACGAAGCCATCAATGCTCATAGAAAGCAATTCGAGCAAACAATCGGGAAGCGAAAAAATCCCCCAGGAACGGAGAATCCCCCCTCACAAAGGAAGAAGCAAGGAAACTACAATCTTCCTCCTCGACCCTCACAGTCACGACGAGAGCCCCGACAAGAAAAAGAGTACACACCACTTAATACATCCCGAACAAATGTATTAATGGCCATCCGAGACCAGGAGAGTGTAAAGTGGCCGTACCCTTTAAAGCCTAATACCGGAAACCAAGAACAGTATTGTCATTTCCACCGCAGTCGTGGACACACTACTGAAGCATGCAGGCAGCTCAAGGAGGAAATTGAGAGACTGATCCGACAAGGATATCTCCGACAGTTCGTCAAGAATCCAACAGCTCGAGAAGAAACCGTTCCGGCTGGGGGGCAAGATCAACAAAAACAGTCGACGAACAACCGCCAGATGGTCGGTGAAATTGAAACTATTGCTGGAGGCCCTTCAACGCCTTGCCAAGTTCTAATCGCAGAGAATAAGGAGCCACCAACAAAAAAGCTTCATGCCGATCACTCCATCACCTTCAAGGAGTCTGATCTAGAAGGTGTAAAAACTCCTCATCAAGACCCACTGGTGATTAGCGCAGGAATCGGCGACCCATGTTACAATGTTAAAAGGATCTTGGTAGATAATGGAAGCTCAGTAGATGTTTTATTCTACTCCACTTTTCTTAGCATGGGCCTATCTAGAGAGAAACTCCAGCCTGCTGCCGGTCCACTGTACGGATTTGACAACCGGCCTGTAAGAGTCGAAGGAACCATTACTCTTCCGGTTGTGCTTGGAGAATTCCCCCGTCAAGTTGAGCACCCCATTCTATTCATTGTAGTGAAATCCGAATCAGCCTACAATGCGATCTTTGGAAGACCACTTCAAACAATTTTCGGGGCTGTTGCTTCAATTCCCCACTTAAAGCTCAAGTTTCCTACCCCATCAGGGATCGGAACAGTACGAGGAGATCAACAAGTAGCACAGTCATGCTATCTTAGGCAGGCTCGACCACACTCATCAGTTACTCTAAGCATCGAAGACTTCGATCTTCGGAATGAAGATACCCCTCAAAGGGCCTCCCCTGTAGAAGATCTTACCTGTGTCTCCCTATCAGAAGAACATCCCTCGAGAACAGTACAGATCGGATCACTCCTCTCAGATACAGAGAAAAAAGAATACGTAGATTTTCTACGCACCAATCAAGACGTATTCGCATGGAGTTCAGCAGATATGCCCGGTATCAATCCTGAAATAATTATGCACTCCCTGAAGATCAACCCAGCAAGTAAGCCAGTGATTCAAAAGAAACGAAACTTCGCCCTAGAACGTCAGCTGGCAATCGAACAAGAGGTTGATAAGCTTTTAAAAGCAAGATTCATAAGGGAAGTACACTACCCATCTTGGTTAGCCAACGTCGTGATGGTTCGGAAAACAAATGGGACTTGGAGAATGTGCGTGGACTATACGGATCTCAATAAAGCTTGCCCCAAGGATAGCTTCCCGCTCCCCCGAATAGATCAGCTAGTCGACGCCACATCCGGACATCAGATGTTAAGCTTTATGGATGCTTACTCCGGATATAACCAAATACAAATGGATCCCGCTGATGAGGAGGCAACATCTTTTCAAACAGATAAAGGGTTATATTGCTACTTGGTAATGCCGTTCGGGCTCAAAAATGCAGGGGCAACTTACCAACGACTTATGAATAAGGTTTTTAAGAGCCTTATTGGGCGTACCATGGAAGTCTATGTGGACGATATGCTGGTAAAGAGCCTCGAGAAATCTCAACATATCTCAGATTTGGAAGAATGTTTTAACCTTCTCCGATCTTACAACATGCGCCTCAACCCCTCCAAATGTGCATTTGGAGTCACCTCAGGAAAGTTTTTGGGATTCATGGTTACCCACCGAGGGATTGAGGCCAACCCGGAAAAGATCAAGGCCCTAAGGGACATGCTACCCCCCAGAAACATCAAAGAAGTTCAAAGACTGAATGGAAGAATTGCAGCGCTCTCTCGATTTCTGGCTCGTTCGGGAGATAAATATTTGCCTTTCTTCAAGATCCTCAGAGGGGCTCGTAGCTCAGGATTCCAATGGACTGATAAATGCCAAGAAGCTTTTGAACAACTACGAACTTATCTAGCCTCACCACCGCTTCTCTCAAAGCCAATTCCAGGGGAAGTTTTGTATTTGTACATGGCCGTCACTTCTCAAGCTATAAGTTCGGTCTTGGTTCGGATGGATGATTCAATTCAACGCCCGGTCTATTACATCAGCAAGGTACTTTCTGATGTTGAAATGCGTTATCCGTTGGCAGACAAAACAGCCTTAGCATTAGTCTTCTCAGCCAGGAAGTTACGACCTTATTTTCAGGCACACGCGATCAGGGTTTATACAAACCCGCCGCTGAAAAATATCCTTCAAAAACCCGAAGCATCCGGAAGATTGATCAAATGGTCAGTAGAACTTGGAGAGTTCGATATACAGTTCCTACCTAGACCCGACATCAAGTCACAGGTGCTTGCAGATTTTGTGGTCGAATGTACTAGCTATACCTCCGAGGAATCGCCCGATGAGTCTCCTTCCTCCTCCTGCTGGACATTGTATGTAGACGGAGCTTCTGGGAATTCTGGTGCTGGTGCTGGAATCCTATTAATCTCCCCGCAGAAAGCCACACTTGAATACGGGCTTAGACTGAAGTTTCCGGCAACAAACAATGTTGCTGAATATGAAGCTCTAATCGCTGGATTAAGATTGGCAATTGATTGCGAAGTCCAAGACTTAGTGGTTCACACTGACTCCCAACTGGTTGCTTCTCAAGTAGAAGGGGAGTTCGATACTCACAACCCACTTTTGGCTCAATACTGTCAGATAGTTAAAACCTTGTTGGCTCAAATAGCAAAGCATCAGGTCACCCATATCCTTCGAGAGCAAAACGCAAGGGCAGACTTACTCTCCAAGCTAGCAACCTCTACGACGGGAGATGTTTTTAAAAGGAAATTCATTGAGGAGATCCACTTCCCGAGCATTCAAGGCTCATGGGTACTTCAATCAATAGATGAATCAAAAGAAGTTTCTTGGATCGACCCCATTCTTGCTTTCCTACAAGAAGGCTCTCTCCCTGAGGACCCAGCTATGGCAGTACGACTTAGGAGGCAAGCGGCCAATTTCACTATTATTAACGGAGAGCTATACAAACGATCTTTCACAGGGCCATACCTCAAGTGTCTTCCTCCTTCGGAGGCAAACTATGCACTTCGCGAAGTACATTCGGGCATTTGTGGGGAACATTTGGGTGGAAAAGCGCTAGCCCAAAAGGTCCTGAGACAAGGGTTCTACTGGCCGACAATAAAACAGGACGCATTAGAACTTGTACGGAAATGTAACAGTTGTCAATTACATGCCAACCTCACTCATCTACCCGCCGTAGAAATATCGACATTACAGAGTCCCTGGCCTTTTGCCCAATGGGGGATCGACATAATGGGACCATTTCCGATAGCCACGGGACAGCGAAAATTCATCATATTGGCTGTCGATTATTTCACGAAATGGGTAGAAGCAGAACCACTAGCAAAAATCACTGAAGCAAATGCCAAACAGTTTTTGTGGAAGAGCATAATATGTCGCTTTGGCATTCCTGCAAAAGTTATTACTGATAACGGGACACAGTTCACCGGAAGGGTCTTTACCACATTTTGTAAAGATCTCCACATTCATCTAGTACACACAGCTGTGGCTCATCCTCAGACTAATGGACAGAAGAAGTCACTAATCGGACCATTCTGAGAGGACTGAAAACACGGCTGGAGAAGGCTGGGGGGCAATGGGCTGACGAGCTCCCAAACGTCCTTTGGGCCTATCGTACAACAACAAGGACTCCAACAAGAGAGACACCGTATAACCTCTGCTTTGGTACAGAGGCTGTCATTCCAGTCGACATTGGAGTCCCCAGTCATAGAGTACAAACTTTCGACTCCAATACCAACGACGAAAAACTCAGGCACAACCTAGACCTCCTTCCAGAAGTAAGAGACGGGACAATACTTAAGGTTGCTGCCTACCACCAGAGAGTTGCCCGTCACTATAACAGAAGGATGAAGCCTCGACATATATCGGTAGGAGATCTGGTCCTACGCAGCATTGAGGCGGCAGGCAAAGGCCCTCAACGAAACAAACTCTCCCCCCTCTGGGAAGGTCCGTACCTAGTAGCAGCTATGGTGAAGCCAGGGACTTTCAAATTAAAGGATGCTGAAGGGAAGATGCTTCCTCGAACTTGGAATATCGAGAACCTCCGCAAATACTATCAGTAGAGCGTAATCGTGTCGTTTGTTTTAGAATGTTGTATGTCTTTTGCTTACTCTAGATGTCTTTAATTTCGGACTTTGTTTATGGTGTTTCTAGTTCCCTTCTCCCCTAAACTGTTTTCGGGAACAATGTTCTTCGTTTAATGACAGTAAAGACTTTGTTAAGTTTTGAACTTTAATTTTGAGCAGTAGATGATTATTGTTCAGTCGCTAGTTGATCAATCCCAGGGGGATTCGATCCGACCTCTTCCACACAGGTTAACGTCATCGAGCAAGGCTCTGACTCACAACCTCGGATAGGTCTTATATCCTTGGTGGATTCTCTCGACCTCTTCCACACAGGTTAACGTCATCGAGCAGGGCTCTGACTCACTACCTCGGATAGGTCTTATATCCTTGGTGGATTCTCTCGACCTCTTCCACACAGGTTAACGTCATCGAGCAGGGCTCTGACTCACTACCTCGGATAGGTCTTATATCCTTGGTGGATTCTCCCGACCTCTTCCACACAGGTTAACGTCATCGAGCAGGGCTCTGACTCACAACCTCGGATAGGTCTTATATCCTTGGTGGATTCTCCCGACCTCTTCCACACAGGTTAACGTCATCGAGCAAGGCTCTGACTCACAACCTCGGATAGGACTTACATCTCTTATAAATTCTTTTAACCTCTTCCATACAGGTGGGCGTCGTCAAACAAGGCCTTGGCGTACAACTTAGAGTAAACAGTACATCCTTAGAGGATCCTTTTAAACTTTCAAGCACAGGTTGGAAGATAAATACCTTAAACAAATATAAAAGAAATTCACTCAGAATAAATAGATACACTGGAATATCTAAGTCATATAGCAACAGAACAATAATCCACTACTAAGTCAAAGTAGATATCACACAACAGTACAAAACATCAGGTACATCACAATAACTAAAAAGACAAACTAATACAAACAACAGGAACTAGAAAGCCTACTCAACATCTACTATCTCATCATCTGCATCAAGATCGAGGACCTTCCGAAGATCACTCTCTACCTCATCACCATCAGAGCCTGAAGGAAAGTCAGCTGAAGCCTGGCTAGGGGTCACCTCTTCGGCTGGAACTCCGGTCTTTCGCTGCATCAGGCGAACCCCCTTAAAGAAGCCTCTAATAAATCCATCCTCAGTGCACTGCTGCTCCAAACCCTTCACCTCTATAGCATAGATGTGATCTCGGGCCTCCTCAACACGATCCTGGACGATAGTCTTGAATGCTATGGACTTCTTGAAGTCTTCAATAACTCTTGAAGGTTCTGAACTAGACAAGGCAGCCTCCTTCTCAGCTATAATGGCCTGAGACTCCTTATCCTTCGTCTCCAGCGACGCAATCTTCTCCTCCAAAACTTTCTGCTCCCTCAAAAGTCTGGTGATCGTCGCGTGAGCCTCCTCAAGATCTATCTGGTGCCGATCTGCCTGCTGATTCCGGAGAGTTACAGAGCGCATTGAGTTAGCCAGTTCAGTCCTACACTCGCTCAACTCATCTTCAAGCACCTTCACCTCCTTAACCTTCTGATCATACTTTCGTTTGAACTCTCCCTGGAGGTACTTGATCTTAACAAACTCAGTGTTCCAGTCATTAACTGCGATCACAGCACGTGACAGCTGAAAATAGAAAGAAAAGTTCATTAGAAGTCACCTCAGAAGAAAATGAAATAAAAAATATTAGGAGATGTTACTCACCAAATTACTGGTCTTGTTATGTCCGAGGCATTGATGATTCATGACATCATCAGGGATATGTATCTTGGCTGGGGAAGAGTCAGGTAAGGTCTTGTCAGTGTTTGTTCCTTCCAACCTCTTCTTCTTCGAAATCGGGGGGCCGTCAACCCTTGCCGGTCGTTTGGGAGCCGCTTTTGAAGTAGGGGCAGGGGGCTCAGGAATCCTGGATGTCGGCTTCAACTTCCTTGCATCAGATCTCCCAGTATGAAATGAAATTCCAACCTTGAATAAGAACTCTTCTTCAGTATATTTGCTCATATGACGAACCTCAAATAGAAGATGTTCGAGATCAGAAACTTTCAAAATCCTTATTATGTCTTCCTCGCTGACGTGCAGAGGGGATGGCAGATCCCTCATTTTCCCCCACTTCTCAATCAAGATCCAATCATTCTTCACAAAAAAGAAAGCATTGACCCAGTTCTTTGAAGAATCGCGGGTACGCACATCCAACAATTTGGACCTAAAAGTCACACGCCCAGATGTATCGCTGGTGAACTTACCCATCCGTGAAAGATGCTCCGGGGTCATAGTAGCTCTTCGATCCCGAAAGAGAGCAATCAATCCCATAGCCACTGACATTGCTCTAAATGAAAGTTGGAATATGCTCACGCCGCACCATTGCAAGACTTCAATCAGCTCAGTAGGAGGCGGAAAACGTAAACCAGCCCGCAAGTGGGCCTCAGAAACAGTCACGTACCCAGCAGGAGGAAGATTCGCCCGATCAGACATCCTCGGAACCATTGTCTTCACATCATTCGGAAAGTAATAATTCTTGCGGAAAAGGAACATGAAGTCATTTGTAACAGTCGACGCTGACACATCCACCTCCTTATTTGGCCTCTGCTCGCCATCATGCGGCGCAACAGGGTCCCCCCGGATCGCAGGATCTCTTGGTGGGGGGCGATCACCTGACATTTCTAGAGGGAGAGGGGGAAAGAAGAAGATCTCCGAACTTCCTTGCCAAGAGAGGGGCCTCAGAAGACTGAGGGAAGGCCTCAATAGAAAGGACAGAGGGAGAAGGTCTCCGAACTTCCTTGCCAAGAGAGGGGCCTCAGAAAACTGAGGGAAGGCCTCAATAGAAAGGACAGAGGGAGAAGATCTCCGAACTTCCTTGCCAAGAGAGGGGCCTCAGAAAACTGAGGGAAGGCCTCAATAGAAAGGACAGAGGGAGAAGAGAAGAAAGGAGGAGAAGAAGAGAAGAAAAGAGAAGAGCAAGAGGAGTGGAGTGATTTTCTAAAGGGTTTAAGGCCCTATTTATAGGTTTTTGGGAGAAAGGAGAGAATTTTCTAGAATTTTCAATTTCCCAAAATTTTCTAAATTTTTCTAGAATTTTTTCGGAATTTTTTGGAATTTTTTAGGATTTTTTAGGCATTTTTTCGGCCTAAAAAGGCTTAAAAATGCCTAAAAAACCCCTTTTTCTGCACAGGTGGGGCCCACTAGGTCGGTGGGCTGAACAGACCCGCCCGTTCGTTCAAATGAGGCGGTGGGAAGCTTCCAGGCGGGCTGACCGCGCGGGCCCAGGCGGGCCGCCGCGCGGGCCAGGAGGCGGCCCAGCAGCCCGCCGCGCGGGCTGCAGCGCGGGCCGCAGGCGCGGCCCGGGCGGCCCAGGCGGGCCGCCGCGCGGGCTACAACGCGGGCCGCTTGCGCGGCCCAGGCGGCCCAGGCGGGCCGCCATGCGGGCCGGAGGCCCAGGCGGCCGGGCAGGCCAGGCGGCCGGGCGGGCCGCCGCGCAGCGCGGGCCCGCGAGCGCGGGCCCAGGCGGACCGCCGCGCGTTCCAGCGCAGGCCGGCGGTGCCGCCGCCGGCGGCGGCGGCCGGCCGGCCGGTCCGGCCGCCTAGCCCATTTTGGGCCCGATTTTCGTCCCGGAAACTCCGTTTTCGACATTTTTGGGGTCCCCGGACACGTTTTTCGACGTTCCGGACTCAATTTTGGCACTTTCAGAGCTCATCGAGGCCTCCTTGACTTGTTTTTTGCAAAATTTCAACTTATGGGAAGCGATTTTTGCTATTCGGCCAACGCAAAATGTTGACCCTTATATTTTCGGACTCCTAGGGCTTCGACGTCCGAAAATAGGGGGGCAACTGATACGTCATCACAAAATTAGCTTGATTGGGCACGAATCTCGAAGCAAAAGCTAGTTGGAAACTTCAAAAATTAAATCCGGGAGCATATGAACTCCGATTTCAGCAAGCTTACTGTCGAACTGAGCGTCTCGGAAATACGAACCTAACGACACCAAGATCAACCCAATCGGAGCCCAAATGAGTCCGAATCAAGAGCTCAAAGCGCTGTTGGAAGGTTCAAACTGCAATTTGAGTTACCAAACGGTCTCCGATTTTGACGAGCTTATACTCGAATCAAACGGCTCGACGAGACGAATCCAACGAGCCCAAGATCACTAAATTCCGACATCATTAAGGCCTCCAAATATCCAACGAACGGTGCACGATCATAGGATTCAATATCGGCCGTCCATTTGATCACTCCCTATTCGCCCTTGATCTCACACCTATTTACGGACCATGCCACTCCAGAAAATCTATAAATAGAGCCCTCATTCTTCACAAGGGAGCATCTAAGCAAGAGAGAGAAGAAGAGAAGAGAAGGAGAGAGAGAAGGAAGAAGTTCCTCCTCGACAGCCGCCGGACCACCGCAGAACCTCACCGGACCACCGCAGGAAGCTCGTCGGACCACCACCGGACCACCGCAGGAACCTCGCCGGACCACCACAGGACCTCGCCGGACCACCACCTTAATGCCCGACGTTCAGTCCCTACGTCCTGCCTAAGACCCGACGTCTTGTTCAAGGTCCGACGTTCAGTCCCTACGTCCTGCCAAAGATCCGACGTCTTGTTCAAGACCCTATACTCAGTCTCAACTTCCTGCCAAACACCCGACGTCCAACTCAGGACCCGACGTTCAGTCCTTACGTCCTGCCGAAGACTCAACATCTTACTTAAGCCATTGTAATCTGTTCACCCCTGGAGGTGATTCAGTCCTTTGTAACCAATTCAAAATCTAGTAGAATCATTTTCAACTGGGCTAGGCCTCGTGGTTTTTTCCCTTTTAAGGGTTTTCCACGTAAAAAATCTTGTGTTCTCTGTGTGTGCTAGTTATACGTACAACGCTAAGACGTAGAATCAAATCTCTATCGCCGCGTAATTTCTAGCCCGCAACAATATCAATTTTTAAAATATAAATAAACTTGCATATTCATTACCTTTACTATTTATCATAAATTATTCTTCATTTAAAATATAAAAAAAATGTTAAATTTGAATGGGTCTCAAAGCCCTTAATTTATTTAGAGATAAGTGCAAAATATAAAAATATTAATCAAGATTAGTATTATTTTTATCATATTAAAATAAATTTAATGTAATTAAAATTTGGTTAAAATATTTTAGATCAATTTTTTTCTTGAAATTCATGCTTGTTAAATAATTAAAATTGATATTTTATTTATACATCTATTGTGCATACTTTATGAAGATTTGGTTTGCAATTAGTTACATCTTTAGGAGGGTATTTGCATAATGGCCGTTAAATTCTTCTAATAAACAAATATTTTGTGTTCGAATGTGAACCATAACAGAGTGCTATAAATTGAAATACTCTCCCATATCTCCTTTCCGTCGAAAGATTTCATCTTTTTTCTTCACTCTTCTCCCTTTGCGTCTCCTTCTTCTCTTCGTCTGCCTCCACGCCTTCTCTCTCCTCCATCAATCTATTATCCGTCTCGAAGATATATTTTTTTCTCGGATTCATGGCGGATAAGAACATATTGGTGACGGGAGGGGCGGGCTACATAGGGAGCCACACGGTGTTGCAGCTCCTCCAGGAAGGGTTCCGCGTCGTGGCTGTCGACAACCTCTACAATTCTTCCGAGGTCGCCATCAAGAGGGTTGCAGAGCTTGCTGGTGACGCGAAGAAGAATCTCGCGTTTGAACGGGTAAGATGGATTCGGGTTTGTCTCATTGATTAATACGCGTACTTTTTTTTGACCATTTCCCCGTTTTATTGAATTCTGTTGAATTTCTGTCTGGAATAGTCTGTCTCTGTAGGTTTCGGGGGTTTTTTTGGTTAATTTTCATTGCTCGGATTGATTGTTGGTGTTTTTATGCTAAGATGGTGCCGGCAACAAGAATTCTTTCCAAATATTTGAGAATATGGATTTCTTCAATTGAGGAGAATTCAGGTTTAGGATTGCATGTGTGTTGTCTTACTTTTCTAATGCGTCACATGCTGCTTTGAAAATTGGAAAGTTTTAAGTTTTGTAAAACGGTGGCGACGAAAAGGAAACAATCTTTATTGTATGGAATAGACGGATTCATCCAATTTCATGCAAAATGTTATTATTTTTTATCTCGCCCCTTTTATTGGAATTGCTTTAATGCTATGATGATGACGGGAAACGGGATGAATTTCGAATTTTGGAGAATTCGAATTTGTTTGGTTAAGCAGCTTTAATGCATTTGTGTTGCTTCACATTTTTCCGATGCGTCATGTGCTTCCCCTCCTTGAAATTTGAAAGAGTGGGTCTTTCTTGAAAAAGAAAGCAACCCTAACGATGCGGCGGGTAATTTCGGGTTCCGACAAATACTGGATGAGTTGATTTGCTGTATTTGAGATTAATGAAATCTTTTCTCTGGTACAAGCCATCATTTTTGGAAGTATAATGTAACGTGACTGTTCTTTTTCCCTAATTTCTTTAAGCGTGAGGTATGCTTCCCATCTGGCGTTTCTTCCGCTTGTCGGTGCCTTTTCTTGGGAGATTTTTTTTTAAAATTCTTTGGAGATTTCGTTCCATATTAAACGGATCGAAATAAATGAACTCTGATGCAGAGTGTTGAAAATTTTACTGTGGGGTTCACCAACACATGAGATTTTAATTTCTATAACTCACAAATCATTTATTACTTAGGTATTTATGGAGTTTTCAAGGACTGAATATCTTGTGAGTATACTATTTTTATTTTAGGCTGACTGTATGTCTTTACTCCTCCTATTTTTTTGTGAGCTATCGAACATGAATGCAATTTGTTAATGATTCCTCTGGAATGCAATTACCAGTTGGAAAATGGAGGTAGTTTCTCATCTTCTACATTAGTTAAAAGTAGGGAACTTGTAGATCTTGTTTTAATTTAGTTATTTCATGTGCTTCTACTATTTAAAACTGTTAGGGGAATGTTGTATGCTAGATTACTTTGATTAATTGCATTGTTCATGAAGCGCCATTTGAGCTGGTGAATAGCCTCCACTGTCATCTTGGCATAATTTATACATCTTTGGACAATTGTTCCTTGCACGCATACTTCAATATCAATTTCATGGTAAATTTTGTTTTCTTTCTGCAGGTTGATCTTCGAGATAGAGAAGCATTGGGCACTGTTTTTGCTTCTACAAAGTAAGTTTTTATTCACTTATTCTATATTTTCTATCTTTTCATTTCCCTCTGTGTGTGTGCATTTAAAACAACTGATGCTGTACTTTTTAGAAGTTTTGAAATGATTTATTTAAAATGGTTGATACGTGTCTTAAAAGTTTTGAAATACTCCAGCCCCTTGTACATCTTTTTTATGGCGTTGTTGTGAAGCTAAGCCTTTTTAATTGCTTTTACCATAAACGTTTATTTGCTAATTTTGTAGGTGCATTGCTTGTTTTCATTAAAAGGCTTGAGCACTTTTTATGAATTGCACATTTAGCTTAGCTTTCAGTTGTAGTTCTAGATTAACAATCCTTATATACTTGTACCATTTATTAAGCTAAAATTCTTAGTCGGTGTAGCAATATTGGTATAGATGTTAATATTTCTCAATGCTCTAATTTTGATTTTTATCTTTTTGATCTTTTAGTTACTTTATTAATGTCTTTTTAACTTTCAGATTCGATGCTGTTATTCATTTTGCTGGCTTGAAGGCTGTGGGCGAAAGTGTCCATAAGCCTTTGCTTTATTATAACAACAATCTTATTGGTACAATAACTCTCTTAGAAGTGATGGCTGCTCATGACTGCAAAAATGTAAGCATTATACATTCTCTTGGATTATGTCACTAATACTATTTTTTAAGATCTAATTATTTTTCATTTATTCTTTGTTAGTTGTTCCTGCTGAGCATTATTTAGAAGTTCCTTTGTTTCGTTATAAGGCTAGTTTGGAGATTTAAAAGATCGGAAACTTCCTTTAATAGCTTAAATAAGCTCTTTATTCCCTTGGCAATCTCTTTTTATCATTTGTTGTCCAGCTATAAAATAAGGTTTCAATATCCTGAAGCTCATTCCACTAACTTTGGAGTACTAGTGTTATTGAACTAAAATATGCTCTCAGTTTTTTGTTTCAATTATATGCAGGACATTTTTTCTTATAGCAAGTATGAAAAACCAAGAATTAGAAAATTTATGAAATTCTTATACCCTTTTCATCTAGGGAATTATAGATGGTAAGATTGCATCTGCTTGAACTTAGATTTACATTAATGGAGTTTTTTTCATCATACAAAAGAACTCCAAAGTTTAACTAGGTTAATTATATTGCAGAGGGTTGTAGGAAAATCGGAACCGATCATTTCATTAACTGACATATGGCATGGTAAACTGAGATTATATGATGATTAAATGACACATTGAGTAAGTATGTTTTGTTTGTATTAATGAGCAAATAGTCTTCGGATAGTCATTTTGGGAGGAGAATTTCTCTAATATTTAACTAGTGCTAGTTCTGATAGTTATTTAGCTTTTGGTGTTATGTGAAAAAGCAACTTTGTTCAGAACTCCTTTGCCATAAATCAAACATTCAAACCATACTCCCACCAAAGATACCTTTATGCTCTCATCCACCTGCCTCATGGGCCTTATGCAAATAATGGTGTTCTTTTGTGAAATCACCATCTCTTTCTTTCTAGAAAGAAGCATTCTTTCATGAAACCGACTCATCCCATGCTTAAATCTTAATGGTTTTCAGCTCATTTTTTCATCATCTGCAACTGTTTATGGATGGCCAAAGCAAGTTCCCTGCACGGAAGAGTTCTCTCCTAGTGCGGCAAACGTTTATGGACGAACCAAGGTTATTCTCTCTTGTTTCTTACCATTAATATTAATAATAAAATGTGCTGATCATTTCTGCTAACAAGACTAAGATGATTGCAGCTTATCATTGAAGATATTTGCCGTGACGTACAAAAATCAGACTCTGATTGGAGGATAATATTGCTTAGATATTTCAATCCTGTTGGTGCTCATCCCAGTGGAGATATTGGTGAAGATCCTCGTGGAATACCTAACAACCTCATGCCTTTTATACAACAAGTTGCTGTTGGGAGGAGACCTGCACTTAGTGTTTATGGAAACGATTATAATACCAGGGATGGAACTGGGGTAATACTTTTGAGTCTGTTCTTATTGCTATTGCCTTTGATCTGTAAAGCGAAAGTTAGATGTTTGAATGCAGAAGGAAAAACAACAAAACAAAACTCATTCAGCTTCATGATAAACTTGTTATTCTCCTCTAGAGCTTTTCCTCTTTCACTCTTTTGTCCTTTTAAAATATTGGAAGAACTCTGATTGGTAATCAGAGCTTTTCCTCTTTCATTTTTAAGAATTTAGTTTCAAGTTGCAAAGCTGGTTGTTTGTAGTTCTTCTGCTAAATGATATAAACACTGATATGCAGAGTTCAATTTCCTTTTTCATTTGACAGAAGTAGCTATTGATTAACAATATTAGAATATGCTTATATAATTTTCCACTGGCTCCAGGTTCGTGACTATATTCATATTGTGGATCTGGCTGATGGGCATATTGCAGCTCTTACCAAACTTTTCCAAGACCACTGTATCGGTAAATACCTTCTTTTCCTTGTTTTTTAGTCATTCCCACTAACACCAAACATTGGGCTAACCTTACAAATTGCATTTGAGATTTTCTTTTTTCTTTTTTGGGTTAATAGCAATCTAGTTTCTGTACTAGGATGGTCTAATTATTTCCTGATTTGAGCTTGATCTGCTCGCCACAGGCTGCGAAGTCTACAATCTAGGAACTGGAAAGGGAACATCAGTGTTGGAAATGGTGGCAGCATTTGAGAAGGCATCTGGAAAGGTTGTTTTATGTTTCGTTTGGGATGGCTTTCTTCCTGATTCTTCAAGCGGCTTTTTAGTATAAAAATTAAAATTTTTTAACTAGAAAGTCGCTTTAAAAAGTAGTAAGAAAGCCATCCCAAACAGAACCTTAAACATTTTTCTTTCAGGTTAAGTGCACTTGTTTGTCTGCTATTAACCAACTCATGGTTGATATTCCATTTGCAGAAAATCCCTTTGATCATGGCTGATAGGCGACCTGGCGATGCCGAAATCGTCTACGCATCAACGGAGAAGGCTAAGCAGGAGTTAAATTGGAGGTGTGAATCAAAAAACATAGATGTTCAATTTTCCTAATCACTTCTGAATAATCTGTTTTGCAGAGCTAAGTATGGAATTGAGGAGATGTGCCGTGATCAATGGAACTGGGCTTGTAAAAACCCCTGGGGATATGAAGCGCCTGAATCTCAAAGCTAAGTTCTTGCATCACTGCTTGTTCTATTGATGAGCTAATAAATTTTTTAGTGTTAATAAGTATGCTAACTTCTAATATAAATTCCTTGAAAGATAGAAGTAGTGAATTACATCTTGGCCTTGTATGTATAAGCTATAAAAGGGCTCCTAGCTTATGTAAAGCTACTTATAGCTCATTGAAAAGCGATTAAACATTGTGAACCATAGACAAATCTTGAAACATAATATATATATTTTTTCAGGGAATTTAAATTTTTGTGATGAGGACATCAAAAGATCGACGGCTATGATGTGGAGTCTATTATTTTCTTTTGTGTCTTATGTACTAGTTTATTTTGTTTTCATGTTTTCCCATTTTACCCTTAGGGGTGGTCATTTGATATTGTAGCCCCGAGGGCATTTATGTCTTTTAGTTTTTGTTTCATTTTGGCCTATTTATAGGAGGCCTCATGCATTGTACTAGTGATTGATGAATGAAATGAAAATTGCTCCCTTTTGTTCTCTTTGTGAGTGCATAACAAGATCTCTTAGTGAGTTCTTCCTTTGAGATCTCTTGGTGAGTTCTCTAGTTTATTTTATATTTATTCGTTCACCATCTCTCTCTCATTAGAAGCTCCACAAAATCACCTTCACCCAAAACCTAGCCGCCGGCTCCCCCACCTTGGATCTTGCCGCCGGCCACCACCACCATCCCGGCCAACCACCTCCCGCCGCCCCTCCCCTTCCGGCCAACTCCCCTCCCTCATCCCATGTTGAATTTGAAATTTAGAATTCAAATTTTGAATTCTTTCCAAATTTGGAATTCCAAATTAGGAAAGTTTGCATGATTGATTCAATTTCAATTTATTTTAATTTGGAGTTTTCAAAATACTTGTCCACATCATCCACCTAAGTTTGGAAACTCTTCCCCCTCTCTCCCCAAATTTCTCATGAAGCATTGACTACTTTCCTAAAATAACTCCTTGATTTTAGGCTATCATATTAATTGAATTTCAATTTGAATTTGAAATTCAAATTAATCTTAATTGATAGACCTCCTATTTGGAAACTTTCCTTTTCTTACAAAATCTGAGATTTAATTCAGATTTTAATAAATCTTTGATTAGTGTTGTGGTCCCCACTCACTAATGACAATTAATCTCTTCCCTCTCTATATGTGGCTGGCCCTTCATGAGACTTTTCTCTCTCCTATTGCATTAATTGCTCCCCATTTAATTCTCCCTAAATTCCCTCTCATCCACTTTAATTCTCACAATTAGAATTTGAATTCAAATTCAAATTCATCCCTCCAATTTCACTTAATCTGAATTTAATTATATTGGCCACCTAAGCAAGTACTGGATCCCAAATATTTTCTCCCACAGCTGCCCATGGGATTCCCCACTAAAATCCCCTAGTTCCTGTGCAACCCGGAGAGGAAAGTCACCGATTTCCCCTCCTTCCACTTGCTGTCCAGAAATCTGGAGTGGTTCGAAGTGCTGCCCTGAGATTTAGGACCTAGAAAGCTGCTGTCCAGGGCCTTCCGATTGCTGTCCAAGGAGTCCAAGTCAGGTTCACTTGCTGTCTACCACTCAGGAGCTGCCAAACTGCTGTCCAAAGTTGCTGTCCACATAGTTCAGCAGGCTCCCCTGCACCACGCCTTCAACAGGAAGGCCCCCAAATGCTGCCAAGAACTCCTTAGTCATTCTAAATTGCTGTCCTAACTTTGGAGACTAATGATGCTGCTGATCTGAGGCTTCCAACTACTACCTAGTGCTTGATAATGGTGAACTCTTTCCCTTAGTCTCTTATCTTCATAGTTATCCTACTATGTGATTTAATTGATTCATAAGAAGCTTGTTAATTACTCTCCGTTAAAGCCTAGAAGTTGGAAGAGTTGAGTGAGGGATCATCTTGTAGTGACTAGTCTTATTGTTAGTGGAGGGATTCATGGTTGAAACCTACCTTGCATGCAATGTTAAGAGTAATTGATTACTTTTGTGGTTTTAACTTTTATGTATGTGACTTAGCCTAAACTTATGACACCACGCTCGTGTTTTATCTCATCGTTTTATCGCTTAAAAGCTTTTAAATAATATTGTTCTCTAGATCAAGCGTGCAAGTTCCTAATTCACCATCCATTCACATATGTTTCACATCATTTTGTCAGTCTTTTTAGAAAACTAACGGTGCAGCATGAGAAATTTCTTTTTTATTGGATGCTGTGGTGATTGATACTCATCATATTAATAGGAAATTGAAGTAATATTTGCTTTGCTTTGTTGGTCCAGCGAACTTTGTAATGTGCTCATTATGATTTTTAACAAAAAAGCTGATGAAAAAAAGTAGATGGCAATTACTATGCATTTGTAAAATTATGTTGATTTTTGTATTTTTCCTGTAAACTTTATTTAATATTAGCGGTAGAATGGAGAGATGCTCTTGTAATTATCATGGAGGCTTTTTTTTATGCTGTGCAACCGAAAAAATAGAGGGTTGGTTTTTAAGTACAGATGTGCTTTATCCTCTCTTTCTGGACAAATTTATAACTAAGCCCTCTCATATCATTAAGCACAATAAAATCCAGTCTCATATCATGCATGAATCTTGTTGCATGTTTGCAATGAAAATGTTCAAATTTAAATTTAGGATCATCCAAACTTTGATATCAACAAAGTTATATCTGAATGGACCATCTCGACAAAATTGAACCCAACAATACCAAAAAAAAACTGATCCAAGCTCAAATGAGCCCCAAATCATACACTTGAAGCATGAATAGAAATGTTGGAAGTAAACAAATTTGAAACAAACAAGAAAAACAAAAACAGAGGAAAAGGAAATTATGGAGCCGTATCACACCAAGAAATTCAATATGAAAAAAGGTGAAATTGTATGGATCTTCATACTCACACTATCTTCTTCACTTCTCACTCACGTCTACAATCTTGTCCCTACATCTTGATATAGTAGAATAACTCTCTTAAATTAATCACAACTGATAAAAGGAGAGAAAACCATTAAAGTGGGTCTGCATCGCCTTTGGCATTGAGTTCTTATTTTTGTAGCACCTTGTTGTTGGGTCTACAACACCACGACATTGAGTTCATAGCATTGTGGTGTTGGAATTACAGTATTGTGATGTTGAGTTCTCTATCCTAGAATTAGGTCCACAATGCCTTAGAGCTGGATTTACAGCTCGACATACAGAATTGAGATATGAGTCAAATATGCAACCCGATTGATTGACACAATTTGATTTCACAAAAACTAACAAGAAACTTCATGATATTAATTGAGAGATAAAATAATATTCAAATTATATATGCTTATAGTTATATTGAGTGTATCGATGAGACAAATCTAATGAACTTAAGATCTCTAAACTTGAATATCATTAAAACACTTAAATGTGAAAAAGAATACCATATGATCAACATAATCAATATAAGACATTTAATGGAGTATTTTTGAATTTTGATTAGATTAATAAAGAGTTTTATTTTCAAAATTATAAATAGACCATCAATCTTTACATGAAATGGGACCTCGAAAAAGAGATTGGTGAGATATGAGGTTTAAAGAATTTCAAATCTCCACCTGATCGCAGCAATTAAACCACTGTCTAAACTCTACAGTTGAAAACTAACCAGCCACCATCATTGAAATGGGACTCGATCACTATCCTCATAACACCGAAATTGCCATCGTTGAACCATAGCCGTCGGACCGCTTCCCGCTTGTTGTTGTCGAGCCACTTCCAAATCGATGTCGTTGGACAATCATTAGACCATTGCCCAACTACTACCACTATTTGACTATCGATGTTTGACACTGCCCGATCTTTGTCGTCAAACCACCATAAAAAAATTGCTTGATTTCCATCATTGTTGGATCACCTCCCAACTATCGTCATTAGAAAATTGTCCAATCACCCCTATCTAAACACCAACCAACCACATTGTAGGATATCACCATCTGACCGCTGATTCTAGGCCATTACTTGACCGAATACATTATAAATTAACATGATCGCCTCATCACAACAACAGCTGACGCCATCACCTTAAGACCACTATATGACTGCCACCATCAGACCACCACTCGACTATTGCAATTGAACCACCACCCAACTATCGTCAATGATCCACCGCCTGATTGATGCCATCAAACTTTTGCCTAACTATCGTCATCAAATCATTCACTCAATTGTTGTTGCAAGATGACCACCCGACCATTATCATTGGACCACTGCCCAACCGGCGATATCAGACTACCATCATTCGACCATTGATAAACAACAATCCTTCAACCAGCATCGCTCAAAAATGATCTTTTGATCATCTTCGCATGACTTCGGCCCCATGATCACCTTCGCTCGATTTTAGTCATCTAATCACTATCGCCTTTGTTTGTATTATATCTTTGCACAAAATTTTAAACCGCTAAGAATATTTTGATACACAACATGATACTTGCAAATTATTCTATTTTCTATTTGTTAATTCACATTCAATGTATTTTTCTTTAAACAATTACTTTGTCATTTGGATTTGCTTCATGATAAAAAAAAATGTAGCACTACAGTGTTCAAATAAGTTAGTGTTTCTCTTATTAGGGTCTTAAAATTTTCTTTTGATTAATCTATCCAAGGAAATTAGTATAATGGATTAGTCCATCTTAAAAGAGCTACATCAAACCTTTTTCTTAAATCTAGTCAAACTCTAATCCAAATTAATTAAGGTAAATTAGTCTCAATGTAGGCTTAGTTTGAGATTATTTACTTATTATTTTTTAAACCAATTTTTTAGTAAATTTTTTATTTAAAAATTTATTCTGAATTTACTTTCTTAAACTCTGCAAAGAAAGATATTTCTCAAAATTCCTTTAAAACTTCAATATTAATAATTTAATATTACTACGAGGGAATAACGCGAAGATTCAGCAGCCATCAAATCAATATTTTCAATTATAATTATGCTCATGATTTTTTTTTAATATGATATTCTATTTTTTTATTTTATGATTTTATAGATAGTCACATAATATCTAATAGTTTAAATAAGCTAATATGATTATTTTATTATTATTATTATTTAATGAGCTAATATTTATTATTTTCAAATTCAACTACTCTAAAGTTAGAAATAAATCTCATCTTAATATCTGTTGGTTAGGAATTTTTATTAACATTATTAGATTAGAGCCTCATCGTCTAATTTGAAATATTTGTTGTTGTTTTTTTTCCAGATATTTTTATGTTAAAAAGTTGCTTCATGGAGCAACTTTTTTTTAAAATTATTTTCCTGTAACCATCTTTATTAATTAGTGTATTATTTAACTCATAATTATCATTGATACGTCATCATGAAATTATCTTAATTGGGCACGAATCTCAAGGCAAAATCAGTTCGGAAACTTCAAAAATTAAATTCGAGAGCATATGAATTCCGATTTCAACAAGCTTACAGTCAAACTGAGCGTCTCAGAAATACGAATTCAACGACACCAAATTCGACCCAATCCGAGCCCAAATGAGTCCGAATCAAGGACTCGAAGCGCTGTTCGAAGCTTCAAACCGCAATTTGAGTTACCAAACGGTCTCTGATTTTAACGTGCTTATACTCGAATCAAGCGGCTCGACGAGACGAATCCAAGGAGCCCAAGATCGCCGAATTCCGACATCATTAAGGCCTTCAAATGCCCAACGAACGGTGCATGATCAAAGGATTCGATATCGGCCGTCCATTCAAAACACTCCCAATTCGTCTCTGACCTCACGCCTATTTACGGGCTATGTCACTACAGAAAAACTATAAATAGAGCACTCATTCTACACCAAAGGAACTCAAGTGAAGAAAGAGAAGGAGGAGAAGGAAGAAGCTCCTCCTCGACCACCGCTGGAGCTCTTCCTGCCGCCTGAAGACGCCGTAACTCTGCCGGATTTTCGAAAAACGCCGGGAATTTGCAGAACTTTGTAAACTTTTTAGAAGAAACAAATTGTAGTCTGATTGTCCCGACTTGTGGGACGAATCAGCCTTTTGTAATCTACAAAAAATACTAGTGGAACTTTACAACTGGGCGAGGCCTCGTGGTTTTTTCCCTTTTTGGGTTTTCCACGTAAAAACCCTAATGTTCAATTCTCTTTTCTGCTTGTGAGCTAAATACTCGTACAACGCTAGGACGTGAATTTACAAACTCTGCCGCCGCGTATATTCTAACACGCAACAATCATTAATGTTAAAATACATCTCATCCTTATATAATTCATGCTATTACATTATAAAAATATTAATTTTCTAATATCATATTTTATACGTTAAAATAAAATGCGAAGGTAAAGTAATATTAAAAGTTTATAATACTCATATGTTTAAATTTTAACATCATATTTAAAAATTATTTCAAATAAAAAAAATCAATACAAATTTAATATACAGTCAATATTATTTTTGCTCAATTTTAAACTAAAACGACGAAATAACTCTATCAAACTAAAAATTAGTAGCAGCAAACAGATCAACAATAATAAAACTAATAAATAACAGTACATACATTAAACAGATCAAGCCATAGCATGTACTCATTAATCTAAGGTTTCATTTGGGATGGCTTTTTTACTCCTTTCTGAAGCTGTTTTTAAGTACAAAATTTAAAAATTTTGTACTAAAAAATAGCTTTAGAAAACCGTCTCAAACAAGAACAATTATTACGTCCTCCGACCGGACGTAGAGGAACGTCCGGTCGGAGACCAAATCGCGCCAAAAAACGAGAAATACCGAGCAAATACCGAGCAATACCAAACAATAACGAGGAATACCATCACGTGAAGACCAAATACAGAGTTATACCGAGCTATACCGAGCAATACCGAGTTATACAAAAGTTGTACCGAGTTTTTCCTAAAAAAAACTAGGTACAACTCGGTATTGCTCGGTATAACTCGGTATTGATCTTCACATAGCGGTATTCCTTGTTATTATCAAATAATACCTACTAATACCGAGCAAATACCGAGTTTTTTGACGGGATTTTGCCTCCGACCGGACGTTCCTCTACGTCCTTACACCGGACCTAATAAAAGTTCCTCAAACAAAGCCTAAATTCCCCAACTAATTTTTAGTATTAGAACTCTTATAGCAGCACAAGGTCACTACAGCAGCAACAACACTGAATGAAGCCGTAGCAACAGCAGCAGATCAGATCCATTTCTTCCATTTTCTTCCACCACAATGCTCGGCATCTTCGATCTTCCTCGACTGCTCCAAACACGGGATGGTACAATCCTTCTCCTCGATGATGTGGTTCATATTGCTCTGAATCTCATCTTTCTCTTTATACACATCAAGCAGTTCCATCTCCGTGTTGCCATGTGCGGCGGCTTCAGTGAAACTAGCCGAGACTTTTCGCTCACTCCTGACAATAGATGATACATCGCGCTCGCTCTCAGCACCGCCGATGTTGTGGTGGGAGACCAATATTGCTATTTGAAACTGTAGTTGTTCAATTTGTTTGCGGCGCTCTGTCATTTCCTTCACCAGCTGGTCATTGAGATTTTTCAGTTGATCGATAGTTTTAGTTTGGGAACTTGAGGCAGAGTGGTTCTTCTTTCCCATGAGAAGAGGAATGGAAGAGGGATTGAAAGACTTGGATTTGCTTATTCTAAAGAGAACAGTTGGGTTAAGTGATTTCGACTGATAAGATTGCCGCTTATTTATAGAGCTTTAGAGAGTGCTTGCTGATGAATCAGTATTCTAACCGTAGAGGAGAACCGGACGCTGTGAGACCGTTTAAAAGATAGAAAATTTAAAATTTTTCCCCTCTTCTGCAACGGCCTCCGGCTTCCTCTCCGGCGAGTTTCCGCCAACTTCCCCAAGCTTTTCGGCCGCCTGAAAGATCGAGATAGGCACACCTCCCGCCTTGACTTGGTCAACATACTCATCCTGTTATGATTTCAGTGCATAATTTTCTTCCATCACATAATTATATGATTTTATTTTATATGGTGGAGGAACTGAGAACTATTGTTATGAGTTACGATGCTGTAGAAGTTTGTCTTGTATTAATGAGGAACCTCTTTTCTATATTTATTAGGCTTCTAAGATTTAGTTTGGGATGGCTTTTTTATTGCTTCTTAAAGCAGTTTTTTAGTATAAAAATTTTAATTTTTATACTAGAAAGTTATTTTAATAAGCAATAAGAAAATCGTCCCAAACAAAGCCTAATTATGTTACTAATTTTGTGTTTTATTTGAAGTTAATACACTTATGTAACTTTGCAACTCCACTGTGTTAGGATATTACATTTTCATTGAAGAAGCCTTCTACATTGTCTTCAATCAAAGTAGTGATATTTTTCAAATTTAAGGAAAATATGCAACTATTTAATTCAGTAAAGATGAAGCTATAATGGGGGCTATGGAGGCATAGACATCTCTAATTGTAATATAGTAGCCCATATAAAAAAACTACATAAAATAGCTTAAATTTTTATAAAATCTTACCCAAATATACACAACATGTCTTCCGCCAGATGCCATATGAGATTATGACATCTTAAAATAGGGGAGTAAGTCATGCATCATTAAAAATTGGCTTAACCAAGCATGAATATAGATCGATGCATATTAGAATTGAAAATCTTTAGAATTAAATTTGTATCACTTAAACTCTTATTTCAACTTATAGCTAGTCAAAATGAACGGCTAGATCAAACAAACCCAACAACACAAAAAATGTTATGATCAAAGTCAAATAAGCATTGATACGTCCTTAAAAATTTATCTTGATCAGGCACGAATCTCGATACAAAATCAAGTTGGAAACATCCGAAATTAAAATTGGAACCATATGAACCTCATTTTTAGCAAACTTACAGTCGACCTGAACGTCTCAGAGATACAAACCCAACGACACCAAATTCGACTCAATCTGAGCCCAAATGAGTTCAAATCAAGGGTCTGAAGCGATGTTGGAGGGTTTGAACCACAATTTAGGTTACCGAACGGTTTCCAAACATGACGAGCTTATAGTCGAATCGAGCGGCTCGACGAAATGAATCCAACAAGTCTAAGATTGTCGAATTCTGAAATCAATAAGTCCTCCAAATGTCTGTCAACAGTACACGATCAAGGGATTCAATATCGGCCGTCCATCCAACCACTCCACATTTACCCCTGTGTGGGTCTCCGAAAGGTTTTCGCTCGTGTGGTTCGAATGCAAAGAGTACGATCACACTATCCCGTAGGACAAAATGGTCGTAGACCTTTACAATCGACACAAGCAGGCGATGGAAGAGCAGATGGAGTTATAGATACGATTAGCCATGGAGGATAGCGGCTTTCACCTACCAACATCGATGGATAATAATATCTATAACCCAAAAGTTCACGAGATTTTCCCTATCCGATACATCGGCATCGAATAGGGTTTATTTGATTGTGGGGATCGGTTTCCTACGGGCGCAAGCCCCCGTAGTTAATTACATCTTAGACCTCGGTCTAAGAAAACTCTCGATTATGGATGTTAGATTATCTTCTCTAATGGGTTTAGTGCAAGGGAAAATTCTAGGCTTTCCTAATCAAAGAGGAAGAATGTCCCAAATTGGTTCAGTCGATCACGCATGGTTCAGTCAACATCCGACCGGTCCGAGGAAGAGAAAACTAGAGAAAAGAAAGAAGAACAACACACTCAGACATGCACGAGAGAAAGAGGGAGGTGGCGTCATCTGTGTGACGCGGATGGGTAGGATTTATAGCTTCCGAAAGGATGGAGAGCTTACCCACCAATAAGGTGTATAAAGGTATACTCGTGCCCCTCACCTTTAGATCCTAAATCTATAAAAGATGTAGTATCGTACACACGATACTAACATCTACGATCTAACTAGTGCAATCCTGGACTTACTCCTCGCCTGAAAGAGGAAACCAGCTAAAACCATCTAATCGTATAAAATCCATGTTGTCCAGTCCATATGAAAGATGGGAGGGTTGTTAGACACTGAAATTTGAGATCGACAACTAGAGAAAACTCCTAAGTGATCCCATACTTATGAATGATACTATGCTTCTAAAACTAATGTAATTAAATTTTAATTTTAGTTAATTGCTAATGCAATTATGCCGGTTAAAGTCTCCAAATCAGATATGTATGAATTTAAAAAGGGCTTTATAAAATACTTTTTGAATGACTAAACTTCCCCAGGTCCGGCACTTCATCCTCATAGGCCAGATTATCCGGACTCTACCCGCAGGCGGGAAGTTTGTCTAAAAGATGAGAGAATGCGTGCATGCCACACCTGACGATTCCGGCTATTCCCTAAAATCGTTATGTTTCTATGTGAGTTAATCTTAAATTTTTATTTAATAATTACGAGTAGAAAAATTTTATCCCTAAAAGAGCCTAACGATCAGGCACAAGCATATGCAAGAAAGAAACCTATAAAAAGCATGCTGGTTCTACTGCGCAAACAAAGTAAACACACAATCAACAGAAACAAAATCCCACGAAAAAGAGTGTCCATGGCAAGTGCCATACAAATATTACATCACAGGGTACAGAAAATAATGGTGGTCGGGCTCCACCAACAACAACCCGGAACGACGCAAATCTTTAAAATGGGGCATTTTTCCATCTTCAATCTTCTTCTTCACTTCCTTGATTCGTCTTTGGATCATCTTCAGTCCTTCGGGCTCCTAGTAGTGAATCCTCCAAAAGGATGCCCAAATGAAAAAGGAAACCCCCTGTAGGGGTTTTCTTTTTTCCTTTGGACTCCTACATCTCGAAAAATGCCTCATTTTAAGACTTTTACAATTATTACTATCAAATATATTACATCACAAAGAAAAGAAAATCTAGACTCTCCTGCAGGGGTTATCCTAAGCAGTTATAATAAAAACTCATCCAAAAAAATCGTCCACGCAGTTATATATGAATGAAAATGCAGAAAAGGAAATCACACTTGGCCGTGCTCTGATTATTGGGGGCTAAGCAGCTGAAGTAGGTACCTAAAGCAGTTATAAATTTTATTATTAATTTAGCCCCCCTTTAGCATTGTGTGAGCACGGCCACCTGCAGGAAGACAACATTAGTATAAAAGAACGTGCCTAACCTATGGGTATTCTAACGCTCACAGCAACAGTGCAGAAAAGAAAGCTAGAAAACAGTACAGAAACAATCATCACAGAAAAGCTACAACAGGTAGCAAAAATAACCAGCACACGGATCACCTGCAGAGCGTCACAACAAAGAACAGAAAAGAAAAGCAGAGCAACGACCTAACCTAAAGCTAATAGTCGTGTCCTAGCAAACTCATCTAAGTGTGTGAAAGCTGTGTGGTTTTGGTAGTCCTATATAGGGTTATTTTAGTTAGAATTGTTTGTATTTTTATTTGTTAAAAAGGGCAAAGGAATTTTTAATTAAAATTCAAATCTTAATATTTTTTAAGATTAATTTTAGGGATGTTTTATTTTAGTGTTTGATTAACTAACACCTTTGTTTCACATCGAGGCCGTGAGGTTTATTTCACCCTCCTTGGGCTAACTTAATAGCCTCGTAGGCCCTGAGTTACCCAGTGATAATTAACTTTGTTGGATTATTTTAGTTGATTATAAAAAGAAAAGAAAAGAGTATATTAATCGTTTATTAATCAAATTTGTTAATTGATTTTGGAGATTATTCTAAAGTTTAATATTTAGAAATGTTTTTGTCCTAATAATTTTAATTTAAAATTTGATCTCCTAATTAGATCTACTTCTTTTAAACTTTAGATTGGTTAAGGGTTGATTATTAAATTAGTTAATTATAGATGTTAATATTTCTCAATGCTATATTTCGATTTTATCTTTTTGATTTTTAGTTACTTTTTAATGTCTTTTTAATTTTCAGGTTCGATGCGTGTTATTCATTTTGCTGGCTGAAGGCTGTGGGCGAAAGTGTCCTAAGCCTTTGCTATTATAACACAATTTATTGGTATATAACTCTCTTAGAAGTGATGGCTCTCATGACTGCAAAAATGTAAGCATTATTACCTTCTCTTAGATTATGTAATTTAATCTATTTTTAAAAAGATTAATTTTTTTCATTTATTCTTTGTTAGCTGTTCCTGCTGAGCTTCTTTTAGAAGTTCCTTTGTTTCGTTATAAGGCTAGTTTGGAGATTTAAAAGATCTGCAACTTCCTTTAATAGCTTAAATAAGTTCTTTTTTTCCTCGGCCATTTCTTTTCTTATTTGTTGTACAGCTATAAAATTGGTTTCCAATATCCTGACTCTGAAGCTTATTCCACTAACTTTGGAGTACTAGTGTTATTGAACTAAATATGCTCTCTCAGTTTTTTTGTTTCAATTACATGCAAGACGTTTTTTTCTTATAGCAAGTATGATAAACCAAGAATTAGAAAATTTATGAAATCTTATTTCCTTTTCATCTAGGGAATTATAGATGCTAAATTGCATCTGCTTGAACTTAGATTTACATTAATGGAGTTTTTTCATCATGCAAAAGAACTCCAAAGTTTAACTAGGTTATTATAATTCGAGGGTTGTAGGAAAATCGAACTGATCATTTCATTAACTGACATATGGCATGGTAAAATGAGAGTATATGTGATTAAATGACCCGTTGAGTAAGCATGTTTTGTTTGTATTAATGAGCAAATAGTCTTCGGATAGTCATTTTGGGAGGGATTTCTCTAATATTTAACTAATGCTAGTTTGATAGTTATTTAGCTTTGTTGTTATGTGAAAAGCAACTTTGTTCAGACTCCTTTGCCATAAATCAAACATTCAAACCATACTCCCACCAAGATACCTTTATGCAATTATGCTTCATATACCTGCCTCTCTCCCTTTTCCCTTGGGTATGGTCTCATGGTCCTTATGGAAATAATGGTGTGTTCTTTTGTGTGAAATACCATCCTTTCATGAAACCTACTCATCCCATGCTTAAATCTTAATGGCTTTCAGCTCATTTTTTCATCATCTGCAACTGTTTATGGATGGCCAAAAGCAAGTTCCTGCTCGGAAGAGTTTCTCTCTATAGCGCGGCAATGTTATGGACGAACCAAGGTTATTCCCTCGTGTTCTTACCATTATATTAATAATAAATGTGCTGATCATTTCTGCTAACAAGACTAAGATGATGGCAGCTTATCATTGAAGATATTTGCCGTGACTTACAAAAATCTGACTTGATTGGAGGATAATATTGCTTAGATATTTTAATCCTGTTGGTGCTATCCCAGTGGAGATATTGGTGAAGATCCTCGTGGAATACCTAAAAACCTCTGCCTTTATACAACAAGTTGTGTTGGAGAAGACCTGCACTTAGTGTTTATGGAAACGATTATAATACCAGGGATGGAACTGGGGTAATACTTTTAAGTCTGTTCTTATTGCTATTGCCTTTGATCTGTAAAGCAAAGGTTATGATGTTTGAATGCAAAAGGAAAAGCAACTAAACAAAACTCATTCAGCTTCATGATAATCTTGTTATTCTCCTCTAGAGCTTTCCTCTTTCATTATTTTGTCCTTTTAAATTATTGCAAGAACTTTGATTGGTAATCAGAGCTTTTCCTCTTTCATTTTTAAGATTTATGTTTCAAGTTGCAAAGCTGGTTGTTTGTAGTTCTTCTGCTAAATTATATAAACACTGATATGCAGAGTTCAATTTCCCTTTTCATTTGACAGAAGTACGTATTGATTAACAATATTAGAATATGGTTAATACTTTCTTTAGGCCTTTTAAAATTTATTGAATTCAGTGAATCTCACAGTAGGCATCTTGTTCCTGTATTGGGTGCCCTCATCAATATTATCACTTTCATGTTCTTTTTTTTTCCTCATGTTAAAATCCGGTTCTTGTATTTTAAGATGATACTACCACTTTATTTCATGCTTTTGCATATCTAACATATAAAGAATTAATATTACATGCTTACCACTCTAGAGCAAATTTGGGTGCTTGGATGAAATATTAAAATTTATAGGATGGTATGAATGGTAGAGAATGAATTACAGGAGTGGTAAATTTGATATTAAAGTTTTATATGGGTGATAGGCATTTAATATTAATTTTTGGTGTTTGATACATAAATAGCATGAATAAGTGGGTTATGTAGTAATTTCCCTATAGTAAATTACAATGCCTCAGTTTGTAACTTCATTTTTTGATTGTTCAGTCATAGATGGAATCTTTTTAGTCAATATTAGCACTTTCATCTTCCATCTGCATGATGTGCTCTACTGCCTGTCAAAATCTTTTACTGCTGCATATATAAATTTATTTTTATATAATTTTCCATTGGCTCCAGGTTCGTGCTATTTCATATTGTGGATCTGGCTGATGGGCATATTGCAGCTCTTAACAAACTTTTCCAGACACAGTTTCGGTAAATACCTTTTTCCTTGGTTTTTTTAGTCAGTCCACTAACTCTAAACATTGATCTACCTTACAAATTGCATATGAGATTTTATTTTTTCTTGTTTGGGTTAATAGGCAACCTAGTTTCTGTACTAGGATGGTGTAATCATTTTCTGTTTGAGCTGATCTGCTCGCTGCAGGCTGCGATATTCAATCTAGGAAGGAAAGGGAACTCATGTTGGAATGGTGGCAGCATTTGAGAAGGCATCTGGAAAGGTTGTTTTATTGTTTCGTTTGGGATGGCTTTCTTCTGATTCTTCAGCGGCTTTTTAGTACCAAAATTAAAATTTTTTAACTAGAGGCCGCTTTAAAGTAGTAAGAAAGCCATCCCAAACAGAACCTTAAACATTTTTCTTTGAGGTTAAGGGCACTTGTTTGGCTCGCTATTAAACAACTCATGGTTGTATTCCATTTGCAGAAATCCCTTTGATCATGGCTGATAGGCGACCTGGCGATGCCGAAATCGTACTACGCATCAACGGAGAAGGCTAAGCGGAGTTAAATTGGAGGTGTGAATCAAAAAACATAGAGTTCAATTTTCCTAATCACTTCTGAATATCGTTTTGCAGAGCTAAGTATGGAATTGATGGGAGATGTGCCGTGATCAATGGAAACTGGGCTAGTAAAAACCCCTGGGTATATGAACGCTGATTCAAAGCTAAGTCTGTATCACTGCTTGTTCTATTGATGAGCTAATAAATTTTTTATGTTATTAAGTATGCTAACTTCTAATATAATCCTTGAAAGATACAAGTAGTGAATTACATTTGGCCTTGTATGTATAAGCTATAAAAGGGCTCCTAGCTTATGTAAAGCTACTTATAGCTATTGAAAAGTGATTAAACATTGTGACCATAGACAAAATCTTGAAACTTTTATTTATATATTTTTTCAGGGAATTTAAATTTTTGTCAGTTTTTTTAGAAAAACTACGGTGTGCAGCATGAGATGTGAGAAATTTCTTTTTTATTGGATGCTGTGGTGATTGATACTCATCATAATTAATGGAAATTGAAGTAATCTTGCTTTGCTTTGTTGGTCCAGCGAACTTTGGAATGTGTCATTATGATTTTTAACAAAAAGCTGATGAAAAAAAGTAGATGGCAATTACTATGCATTTGTAAAATTTTGTTGATTTTTGTATTTTTCCTGTAAACTTTATTTAATATTAACGGTAGAATGGAGAGATGCTTTTGTAATTATCTATGGAGGCTTTTTTATGATGTGCAACAGAAAAAATTAGAGGTTTGGTTTTTAGTACAGTGTGCTTTATCCTCTCTTTCTGGACAAATTTATAAAAGCCCTCTTATATCATTAAGCACAATAATATCCACTATCATTCATGTATGAATTTTGTTGCATGTTTCGCAATGAAATTTCAATTTCAAATTTAAATTTAAGATCATCCAAACTTTGATATCAACAAAAATTATATCTGAATGGAACTCGACAAAATTGAACCCAACAATCAAAAAAAAAAAAAACAAAACTTATCCAACCTCAATTGAGCCATGTTGGGAGTAAACAAATTTGAAACAAACAAGAAAAACAAAAAACATTGAAAGGGAAGGCCAGAATACTTGGACAAATTTGAAGATGGGAAAAAAAATTATGGAGTCACATCACATCAGAAATTCATATGAAAAGAATGAAATTGTATAGATCTTCATTTCACACTATCTTCTTCACATTCTCTCTCACGTTTATAATCTTCTCTCTACATCTAGTACAGTAAGAATAACTCTCTTAAATTGTCACAACTGTAAAGAAGAGAGAAATCCATTAAAGTGGGTCGCATCGCCTTTGCATTGAGTTTTTTGTTTTGTATGCACCTTGTTGTTGGGTCTAAACAACACCGACATTGAGTTCATTGTGTTGTGGTGTTGGAATTATGGATTGTGATGTTGAGTTCTCTATCCAGAATTAGGTCCACAATGCCTTAGAGCTGTTTACAGCTCACATAAATAATTGAGATCAAGTCGTATGAACCCGATTGATTGACACATTTGTTTCCATAAACTAACAAGAAACTTTATGTATTAATTGAGAGATCAATTATATCAAATTATATATGCTTTATGTTATATTGAGTGTATTCGATGAGACAAAATCGATGAACCTTAAGATCTCTAAATTTGTATATCATTAAAGCACTTAAATGTGAAAAGAGATACCATATGATCAACATAATCATGAAGACATTTAATGGAGTATTTTGAATTTTGATTAGATTAATAAGAGTATCATTTTCAAGATTAAATAAAAACCATCTATCTTTACATGAAAAGGGACCTCGAAAAAGAGATTGGTGAATATGAGGTTTCAAGAATTTCAAATCTCCAATTGACGCAACAATTAGAAACTGTCTAAACTCTACAGTTGAAAACTAACCAGCCACCATCATTGAATGGGATTCGATCTCTATCCCATAACCGAAATTGCCATCGTTGAACCATAGCCGTTAGATCGCTTCCGCTTGTTGTTGTCGAGCCACTTCCAAATTGATGCTGTTGGACAATCATTAGACCATTGCCAACTACTACACTATTTGACTATCGTGTTTGACCTGCCCCACTTTGTCGTCAAAACACCATAAAAAAATTGCTTGATTTCCATCTTGTTGGATCACCTCCCAATATCGCATTAGAAATTGTCCAATCACCCACATCTAACACCAACCAACCACATTGTAGGATATTACATCTGGCCACTGATTCTAGGCCATTCTTGACCGAATACATGATCGTCGTCATCACAACAACGCCTGACACCATCACCTTAAGACCACTAGATGACTGCCACCATCAGACCACCACTCGACTATTGCAATTGAACACCACCCAACTATCGTCAATGATCCACCGCCTGATTGATGCCATCAAACTTTTGCCTAACTATCGTACTCAAATCATTCACTCAATTGTTGTTGCAAGATGCCACCCGCCATTATCATTGGACCACTGCCCAACCGGCGATATCGACTACCATCATTCGACCATTGATAAACAACAATCCTTCAACCAGCATCGCTCAAAAATGATCTTTGTCATCTTCGCATGACTTCGGCCCCTGATCACCTTCGCTCGATTTTAGTCATCTAATCACTATCGCTTTGTTTGTATTATATCTTTGCACAAAATTTTAAACCGCTTCGATATTTTGATAAACAACATGATACTTGCTTATTTCTATTTTCTATTGTTAATTCACATTCAATGTATTTTTCTTTAAACAATTACTTTGTCATTTGGATTTGCTTCATGATAAAAAAAAATGTAGCACTACAGTGTTCAAATAAGTTAGTGTTTCTCTTATTAGGGTCTTAAAATTTTCTTTTGATTAATCTATCCAAGGAAATTAGTATAATGGATTAGTCCATCTTAAAAGAGCTACATCAAACCTTTTTCTTAAATCTGTCAAACTCTAATCCAAATTAATTAAGGTAAATTAGTCTCAATGTAGGCTTAGTTTGAGATTATTTTCTTATTATTTTTTAAACCAATTTTTTAGTAAATTTTTTATTTAAAATTTATTCTGATTTACTTTCTTAAACTCTGCAAAGAAAGATATTTCTCAAAATTCCTTTAAAACTTCAATATTAATAATTTAATATTACTACGAGGGAATAACGCGAAGTTCAGCAGCCATCAATCTATTTTCAATTATAATTTGCTCATGATTTTTTTTTAATATGATATTCTATTTTTTTTTTTTATGATTTTATAGATAGTCACATAATATCTAATAGTTTAAATAAGCTAATATGATTATTTTATATTATTTATTTAATGAGCTAATATTTATTATTTTCAAATTCAACTACTCTAATGTTAGAAATAAATCTCATCTTAATATCTGTTGGTTAGGAATTTTTATTAACATTATTAGATTAGAGCCTCATCGTCTAATTTGAAATATTTGTTGTTGTTTTTTTTCCAGATATTTTTAGTTAAAGTTGCTTCATGGAGCAACTTTTTTTTAAATTATTTTTCCTGTAA
The DNA here is from genome assembly GCA_022539455.1 of Dendrobium nobile. Classification (NCBI taxonomy): domain Eukaryota; kingdom Viridiplantae; phylum Streptophyta; class Magnoliopsida; order Asparagales; family Orchidaceae; genus Dendrobium; species Dendrobium nobile. The sequence continues at coordinate 71,810,525 of CM039721.1, read as the reverse complement.
ACATTTATTAATTAGTGTATTATTTAACTCTAATTTTCATTGATACGGCATCATGAAATTATTTAATTGGGCACGAATCTCAGGCAAATCAGTCGGAAACTTCAAAAATTAAATTCGAAGGCATATGAATTCCGATTTCAACAAGCTTTCAGTCAAACTGAGCGTCTCAGAAATACGAATCCAACGACACCAAATTCGACCCAATCCGAGCCCAAATGAGTCCGAATCAAGGACTCGAAGCGCTGTTCGAAGCTTCAACCGCAATTTGAGTTACCAAACGGTCTCTGATTTTAACGTGCTTATACTCGAATCAAGCGGCTCGACGAGACGAATCCAAGGAGCCCAAGATCGCCGAATTGACATCATTAAGGCCTTCAAATGCCCAACGAACGGTGCATGATCAAAGGATTCGATATCGGCGTCCATTCAAAAACACTCCAATTCGTCTTGAACTCACGCCTATTTTACGGGCTATGTCACTACAGAAAAACTTATAAATAGAGCAATCATTCTTACACCAAAGGAACTCAAGTGAAGAAGGAGAAGGAAGAAGCTCCTCCTCGACCACCGCTGGAGCTCTTCCTGCCGCTGAAGACGCTGTAACTCTCCGGATTTTCGAAAAACGCCGAAATTTGCAGAACTTTGTAAACTTTTTAGAAGAAACAAATTGTAGTCTGATTGTCCCGACTTGTGGACGAATCAGCCTTTTGTATCTACAAAAAATACTAGTGGAACTTTACAACTGGGCGAGGCCCGTGGTTTTTCCCTTTTGGGTTTTCCACGTAAAAACCCTAAGTTCAATTCTCTTTTCTGCTTGTGAGCTAAATACTGTTCAAACGCTAGGACGTGAATTTACAAACTCTGCCGCCGCGTATATTCTAACACGCAACAATCATTAATGTTAAATACATCTATCCTTTTATAATTCATGCTATTACATATATAAAAATATTAATTTTCTAATATCATATTTTTACGTTAAAATAAAATGCGAAGGTAAAGTAATATTAAAAGTTTATAATACTCATATGTTTAAATTTTAACATCATATTTAAAAATTATTTCAAATAAAAAAAATCAATACAAATTTAATATACAGTCAATTTATTTTTGCTCAATTTTAAACTAAAAGACGGAATAACTCTATCAAACTAAAAATTAGTAGCAGCAAACGATCAACAATAATAAAACTAATAAATAACGTACATACATTAAACAGATCAAGCCATAGCATGTACTCATTAATCTAAGGTTTCATTTGGGATGGCTTTTTTACTCCTTTCTGAAGCTGTTTTTAAGTACAAAATTTAAAAATTTTGTACTAAAAATAGCTTTGAAAACCGTCTCAACAAGAAACAATTATTTTGTCCTCCGACCGGACGTAGAGGAACGTCGGTCGGAGGCAAATCGCGCCAAAAAAAAAACAAGAATACCGAGCAATAAAACGAGGAATACCATCCGTGAAGACAAATACAGAGTTATACGAGCTATACCGAGCATACCGAGTTATACAAAAGTTGTACGAGTTTTTCCTAAAAAAAACTAGGTACAACTCGGTATTGCTCGGTATAACTCGGTATTGATCTTCACATAGCGGTATTCCTTGTTATTATCAAATAATACCTAAATACCGAGCAAATACGAGTTTTTTTGACGGGATTTTGCCTCCGACCGGACGTTCCTCTACGTCTACACCTTACGGACTAATAAAAGTTCCTCAAACAAAGCCTAAATTCCCCAACTAATTTTTAGTATTAGAACTCTTATAGCAGCACAAGGTCACTACGCAGCAACAAACTGAATGAAGCCGTAGCAACAGCAGCAGATAGATCCATTTCTTCCATTTTCTTCCACCACAATGCTCCGGCATCTTCGATCTTCCTCGACTGCTCCACACACGGGATGGTACAATCCTTCTCCTCGATGATGTGGTTCAATTGCTCTGAATCTCTCTTTCTCTTTATACACATCAAGCAGTTCCATCTCCGTGTTGCCATGTGCGGCGGCTTCAGTGAAACTAGCTGAGACTTTTCGCTCACTCCTGACATAGATGATACATCGCGCTCGCTTCAGCACCGCCGATGTTGTGGTGGGAGACCATATTGCTATTTGAAAACTGTAGTTGTTCAATTTGTTTGCGGCCTCTGTCATTCCTTCACCAGCTGGTCATTGAGATTTTTCAGTTGATCGATAGTTTTAGTTTGGGAACTTGAGGCAGAGTGGTTCTTCTTTCCCATGAGAAGAGGTGGAAAGAGGATTGAAAGACTTGGATTTGCTTTTTCTAAAGAGAACAGTTGGGTTAAGTGATTTCGACTGATAAGATTGCCGCTTATTTATAGGCTTTAGAGAGTGCTTGCTGTGATCAGTATTCTAACCGTAGAGGAGAACCGGACGCTGTGAGACCGTTTAAAAAGATAGAAAATTTAAAATTTTTCCCTCTTCTGCAACGGCCTCCGGCTTCCTCTCCGGCGAGTTTCCGCCAACTTCCCAAGCTTTTCGGCCGCCTGAAAGATCGAGATAGGCACACCTCCCGCCTTGAACTGGTCAACATACTCATCCTGTTATGATTTCAGTGCATAATTTTCTTCCATCACATAATTATATGATTTTATTTATATGGTGGAGGAACTGAGAACTATTGTTATGAGTTACGATGCTGTAGAAGTTTGTCTTGTATTTATGAGGAACCTTTTCTATATTTATTAGGCTTCTAAGATTTAGTTGGGATGACTTTTTTATTGCTTTTAAAGCAGTTTTTTAGTATAAAAATTTTAATTTTTATACTAGAAAGTTTTTTTATAAGCAATAAGAATCGTCCCAACAAAGCCTAATTATGTTACTAATTTTGTGTTTTATTTGAAGTTAATACACTTATTGTAACTTTGCAACTCCACTGTGTTAGGATATTTACATTTTCATTGAAGAAGCCTTCTACATTGTCTTCAATCAAAGTAGTGATATTTTTCAAATTTAAGGAAAATATGCAACTATTTAATTCAGTAAAGATGAAGCATATATGGGGGCTATGGAGGCATAGACATCTCTAATTGTAATATAGTAGCCCAATATAAAAAAAAATACATAAAATAGCTTAAATTTTTATATTATTACCCAAATAACAAACATGTCTTCCGCCAGATGCCATATGAGATTATGACATCTTAAAATAGGGGAGTAAGTCATGCTCATTAAAAATTGGCTTAACCAAGCATGAATATAGATCGATGCATATTAGATTGAAAATCTTTAGAATTAAATTGTATCACTTAAACTCTATTTCAACTTATAGCTGTCAAAATGAACGGCTAGATCAAACAAACCACAACACAAAAAATGTTATGATCAAAGTCAAATAAGCATTGATTACGTCCTAAAAAATTATCTTGATCAGGCACGAATCTCGATACAAAATCAAGTTGGAAACATCCGAAATTAAAATTGGAACCATATGAACCTCATTTTTAGCAAACTACAGTCGACTGAAGACTGCTCAGAGATACAAACCAACGACACCAAATTTCGACTCAATCTGAGCCCAAATGAGTTCAAATCAAGGTCTGAAGCGATGTTGGGGGTTTGAACCACAATTTTGGTTACCGAACGGTTTCCAAACATGACGAGCTTATAGTCGAATCGAGCGGCTCGACGAAATGAATCCAACAAGTCTAAGATTGTCGAATTCTGAAATCAATAAGTCCTCCAAATGTCTGTCAAAACAGCCGATCAAGGGATTCAATTATCGGCCGTCCATCCAAACCACTCCACATTTACCCCTGTGTGGGTCTCCGAAAGGATTTCGCTCGTGTGGTTCGAATGCAAGAGTACGATCACACTATCCCGTAGGACAAAATGGTCGTAGACCTTACAATCGACACAAGCAGGCCGAGAAGAGGAGATAAGTGCAAAATATAAAAATATTAATCAAGATTAGTATTATTTTTATCATATTAAAATAAATTTAATGTAATTAAAATTTGGTTAAAATATTTTAGATCAATTTTTTCTTGAAATTCATGCTTGTTAAATAATTAAAATTGATATTTTATATTATACATCTATTGTGCATACTTTATGAAGATTTGGTTTGCAATTAGTTACATCTTTAGGAGGGTATTTGCATAATGGCCGTTAAATTCTTCTAATAAACAAATATTTTGTGTTCGAATGTGAACCATAACGGACTGCTATAAATAGAAATACTCTCCCAAATCTCCTTTTCGTCGAAAGATTTCTTCTTTTTTCTTCGCTCTTCTCCCTTTGCGTCTCCTTCTTCTCTTCGTCTGCCTCCACGCCTTCTCTCTCCTCCATCATTCTATTATACGTCTCGCAGATATCTTCTTTGCTCGGATTCATGGCGGATAAGAACATATTGGTGACGGGAGGGGCGGGCTACATAGGGAGCCACACGGTGTTGCAGCTCCTCCAGGAAGGGTTCCGCGTCGTGGCTGTCGACAACCTCTACAATTCTTCCGAGGTCGCCATCAAGAGGGTTGCAGAGCTTGCTGGTGACGCGAAGAAGAATCTCGCGTTTGAACGGGTAAGATGGATTCGGGTTTGTCTCATTGATTAATACGCGTACTTTTTTTTGACAATTTCCCCGTTTTATTGAATTCTATTGAATTTCTGTCTGGAATAGTCTGTCTCTGTAGGTTTCGGGGGTTTTTTTGGTTAATTTTCATTGATCGGATTGATTGTTGGTGTTTTTATGCTAAGATGGTGCCGGCAACAAGAATTCTTTCCAATATTTGAGAATATGGATTTCTTCAATTGAGGAGAATTCAGGTTTAGGATTGCATGTGTGTTTGTCTTACTTTTCTAATGCGTCACATGCTGCTTTGAAAATTGGAAAGTTTTAAGTTTTGTAAAACGGTGGCGACGAAAAGGAAACAATCTTTATTGTATGGAATAGACGGATTCATCCAATTTCATGCAAAATGTTATTATTTTTTATCTCGCCCCTTTTATTGGAATTGCTTTAATGCTATGATGATGACGGGAAACGGATGAATTTCGAATTTTGGAGAATTCGAATTTGTTTGGTTAAGCAGCTTTAATGCATTTGTGTTGCTTCACATTTTTCCGATGCGTCATGTGCTTCCCCTCCTTGAAATTTGAAAGAGTGGGTCTTTCTTGAAAAAGAAAGCAACCCTAACGATGCGGCGGGTAATTTCGGGTTCCGACAAATACTGGATGAGTTGATTTGCTGTATTTGAGATTAACGAAATCTTTTCTCTGGTACAAGCCATCATTTTTGGAAGTATAATGTAACGTGACTGTTCATTTTCCCTAATTTCTTTAAGCGTGAGGTATGCTTCCCATCTGGCGTTTCTTCCGCTTGTCGGTGCCTTTTCTTGGGAGATTTTTTTTTGAAAATTCTTTGGAGATTTCGTTCCATATTAAACGGATCGAAATAAATGAACTCTGATGTAGAGTGTTGAAAAATTTACTGTGGGGTTCACCAACACATGAGATTTTAATTTCTATAACTCACAAATCATTTATTACTTAGGTATTTATGGAGTTTTCAAGGACTGAATATATTGTGAGTATACTATTTTTATTTTAGGCTGACTGTATGTCTTTTACTCCTTTTATTTTTTGTGAGCTAACAAACATGAATGCAATTAGTTAATGATTCCTCTGGAATGCAATTACCAGTTGGAAAATGGAGGTAGTTTCTCATCTTCTACATTAGTTAAAAGTAGGGAACTTGTAGATCTTGTTTTAATTTAGTTATTGCATGTGCTTCTACTATTTAAAACTGTTAAGGGAATGTTGTATGCTAGATTACTTTAATTGCATTTTTCTGGGCTTAATGCCATTTGAGTTGGTGAATAACCTCCACTGTCATCTTGGCATAATTTATACATCTTTGGACGATTGTTTCTTGCATTATGCTTCAATATCAATTTCACGGTAAATTTTGTTTTCTTTCTGCAGGTTGATCTTCGAGATAGAGAAGCATTGGACACTCTTTTTGCTTCTACAAAGTAAGTTTTTATTCACTTAATATTTTCTATCTTTTCAGATCTCCCTCTGTGTGCGTGCATTTAAAACAATTGATGTTGTACTTTTTAGAAGTATTGAAATGATTTATTTAAAATGGTTGATACGTGTCTTAAAAGTTTTGAAATACTCCAGCCCCTTGTACATCTTTTTTATGGCGTTGTTGTGAAGCTAAGCCTTTTTAATTGCTTTTACCATAAACGTTTCTTTGCTAATTTTTTGGGTGCATGGCTTGTTTTCATTAAAAGGCTTGAGGACTTGCATGAATTGCACATTTAGCTTAGCTTTCAGTTGTAGTTTTAGATTAACAATCCTTATATACTTGTACCATTTATCAAGCTAAAATTCTTAGTCGGTGTAGCAATATTGGTATAGATGTTAATATTTCTCAATGCTCTAATTTCGATTTTATCTTTTTGATCTTTTAGTTACTTTATTAATGTCTTTTTAATTTTCAGGTTCGATGCTGTTATTCATTTTGCTGGCTTGAAGGCTGTGGGCGAAAGTGTCCATAAGCCTTTGCTTTATTATAACAACAATCTTATTGGTACAATAACTCTCTTAGAAGTGATGGCTGCTCATGACTGCAAAAATGTAAGCATTATACCTTCTCTTAGATTATGTAATTAATACTATTTTTAAAGATCTAATTATTTTTCATTTATTCTTTGTTAGCTGTTCCTGCTGAGCATCTTTTAGAAGTTCCTTTGTTTCGTTATAAGGCTAGTTTGGAGATTTAAAAGATCTGCAACTTCCTTTAATAGCTTAAATAAGTTCTTTATTCCTTCGGCCATTTCTTTTCATTATTTGTTGTACAGCTATAAAATTTGGTTCCAATATCCTGAACTCTGAAGCTTATTCCACTAACTTTGGAGTACTAGTGTTATTGAACTAAAATATGCTCTCTCAGTTTTTTTGTTTCAATTACATGCAAGACGTTTTTTTCTTATAGCAAGTATGATAAACCAAGAATTAGAAAATTTATGAAATTCTTATTTCCTTTTCATCTAGGGAATTATAGATGCTAAAATTGCATCTGCTTGAACTTAGATTACATTAATGGAGTTTTTTCATCATGCAAAAGAACTCCAAAGTTTAACTAGGTTAATTATAATTCAGAGGGTTGTAGGAAAATCCGAACTGATCATTTCATTAACTGACATATGGCATGGTAAACTGAGAGTATATGATGATTAAATGACACGTTGAGTAAGCATGTTTTGTTTGTATTAATGAGCAAATAGTCTTCGGATAGTCATTTTGGGAGGAGAATTTCTCTAATATTTAACTAATGCTAGTTCTGATAGTTATTTAGCTTTTGTTGTTATGTGAAAAGCAACTTTGTTCAGAACTCCTTTGCCATAAATCAAACATTCAAACCATACTCCCACCAAAGATACCTTTATGCAATTATGCTCTCATCTACCTGCCTCTCTCCCTCTTTCCCTTGGGTATGGTCTCATGGTCCTTATGGAAATAATGGTGTTCTTTTGTGAAATCACCATCCTTTCATGAAACCTACTCATCCCATGCTTAAATCTTAATGGCTTTCAGCTCATTTTTTCATCATCTGCAACTGTTTATGGATGGCCAAAGCAAGTTCCCTGCACGGAAGAGTTCTCTCCTAGCGCGGCAAATGTTTATGGACGAACCAAGGTTATTCCCTCGTGTTCTTACCATTAATATTAATAATAAAATGTGCTGATCATTTCTGCTAACAAGACTAAGATGATGGCAGCTTATCATTGAAGATATTTGCCGTGACTTACAAAAATCTGACTCTGATTGGAGGATAATATTGCTTAGATATTTTAATCCTGTTGGTGCTCATCCCAGTGGAGATATTGGTGAAGATCCTCGTGGAATACCTAACAACCTCATGCCTTTTATACAACAAGTTGCTGTTGGGAGAAGACCTGCACTTAGTGTTTATGGAAACGATTATAATACCAGGGATGGAACTGGGGTAATACTTTTAAGTCTGTTCTTATTGCTATTGCCTTTGATCTGTAAAGCAAAGGTTAGATGTTTGAATGCAAAAGGAAAAGCAACTAAACAAAACTCATTCAGCTTCATGATAATCTTGTTATTCTCCTCTAGAGCTTTTCCTCTTTCATTATTTTGTCCTTTTAAATATTGCAAGAACTTTGATTGGTAATCAGAGCTTTTCCTCTTTCATTTTTAAGAATTTAGTTTCAAGTTGCAAAGCTGGTTGTTTGTAGTTCTTCTGCTAAATTATATAAACACTGATATGCAGAGTTCAATTTCCCTTTTCATTTGACAGAAGTAGCTATTGATTAACAATATTAGAATATGGTTAATACTTTCTTTAGGCCTTTTAAAATATTAGAATTCAGTGAATTCTCACAGTAGGCATCTTGTTCCTCGTATTGGGTGCCCTCATCAATATTATCACTTTCATGTTCTTTTTTTTTCCTCATGTTAAAATCCCGTGTTCTTGTATTTTAAGATGCATACATACCACTTTATTTCATGCTATTTGCATATCTAACATATAAAGAATTAATATTACATGCTTACCACTCATAGAGCAAATTTGGGTGCTTGGAATGAAATATTAAAATTTATAGGATGGTATGAATGGTAGAAATGAATTACAGGAGTGGTAAATTTGATATTAAAGTTTTATATGGGTGATAGGCATTTAATATTAATATTTTGGGTGTTAGATACATAAATAGCATGAAATAAAGTGGTATGTATGTAAATTTCCCTATAGTAAATTACAATGCTCAGTTTGTAACTTCATTTTTTGATTGTTCAGTCATAGATGGAATCTTTTTAGTCAATATTAGCACTTTCATCTTCCATCTGCATGATGTGCTCTACTGCCTGTCAAAATCTTTTACTGCTGCATATATAAATTAATTTTTATATAATTTTCCATTGGCTCCAGGTTCGTGACTATATTCATATTGTGGATCTGGCTGATGGGCATATTGCAGCTCTTAACAAACTTTTCCAAGACCACAGTATCGGTAAATACCTTCTTTTCCTTGGTTTTTTAGTCAGTCCCACTAACTCTAAACATTGATCTAACCTTACAAATTGCATATGAGATTTTATTTTTTCTTGTTTGGGTTAATAGCAACCTAGTTTCTGTACTAGGATGGTGTAATCATTTCCTGATTTGAGCTTGATCTGCTCGCTGCAGGCTGCGAAGTCTACAATCTAGGAACAGGAAAGGGAACATCAGTGTTGGAAATGGTGGCAGCATTTGAGAAGGCATCTGGAAAGGTTGTTTTATGTTTCGTTTGGGATGGCTTTCTTCCTGATTCTTCAAGCGGCTTTTTAGTACCAAAATTAAAATTTTTTAACTAGAAAGCCGCTTTAAAAAGTAGTAAGAAAGCCATCCCAAACAGAACCTTAAACATTTTTCTTTGAGGTTAAGTGCACTTGTTTGTCTGCTATTAACCAACTCATGGTTGATATTCCATTTGCAGAAAATCCCTTTGATCATGGCTGATAGGCGACCTGGCGATGCCGAAATCGTCTACGCATCAACGAAGAAGGCTAAGCAGGAGTTAAATTGGAGGTGTGAATCAAAAAACATAGATGTTCAATTTCCCTAATCACTTCTGAATAATCTGTTTTTGCAGAGCTAAGTATGGAATTGAGGAGATGTGCCGTGATCAATGGAACTGGGCTAGTAAAAAACCCTGGGGATATGAAGCGCCTGAATCTCAAAGCTAATTCTTGTATCACTGCTTGTTCTATTGATGACTAATAAATTTTTTAGTGTTAATAAGTATGCTAACTTCTAATAATATTCCTTGAAAGATACAAGTAGTGAATTACATCTTGGCCTTGTATGTATAAGCTATAAAAGGGCTCCTAGCTTATGTAAAGCTACTTATAGCTCATTGAAAAGTGATTAAACATTGTGAACCATAGACAAATCTTGAAACATAATATATATATTTTTTCAGGGAATTTAAATTTTTGTCAGTTTTTTTAGAAAACTAACGGTGCAGCATGAGATGATGAGAAATTTCTTTTTTATTGGATGCTGTGGTGATTGATACTCATCATAATAATAGGAAATTGAAGTAATCTTTGCTTTGCTTTGTTGGTCCAGCGAACTTTGGAATGTGCTCATTATGATTTTTAACAAAAAAGCTGATGAAAAAAAGTAGATGGCAATTACTATGCATTTGTAAAATTTTGTTGATTTTTGTATTTTTCCTGTAAACTTTATTTAATATTAACGGTAGAATGGAGAGATGCTTTTGTAATTATTATGGAGGCTTTTTTATGATGTGCAACAGAAAAATTAGAGGTTTGGTTTTTAAGTACAGTGTGCTTTATCCTCTCTTTCTGGACAAATTTATAACTAAGCCCTCTTATATCATTAAGCACAATAATATCCACTATCATATCATGTATGAATTTTGTTGCATGTTCGCAATGAAAATTTTCAATTTCAAATTTAAATTTAAGATCATCCAAACTTTGATATCAACAAAATTATATCTGAATGGAACTCGACAAAATTGAACCCAACAATACAAAAAAAAAAAAAAACAAAAACTTATCCAACCTCAAATGAGCCATGTTGGGAGTAAACAAATTTGAAACAAACAAGAAAAACAAAAAACATTGGAAAGGGAAGGCCAGAATTAACTTGGACAAATTTGAAGATGGGAAAAAATTATGGAGTCACATCACATCAAGAAATTCATTATGAAAAAGAATGAAATTGTATAGATCTTCATATTCACACTATCTTCTTCAATTCTCTCTCACGTTTATAATCTTCTCTCTACATCTAGATACAGAAGAATAACTCTCTTAAATTGGTCACAACTGATAAAAGAGAGAAATCCATTAAAGTGGGTCAGCATCGCCTTTGCATTGAGTTTTTTGTTTTGTAGCACCTTGTTGTTGGGTCTACAACACCACGACATTGAGTTCATAGTGTTGTGGTGTTGGAATTATGGCATTGTGATGTTGAGTTCTCTATCCCAGAATTAGGTCCACAATGCCTTAGAGCTGTATGTACAGCTCAACATACATAATTGAGATCTAAGTCCAGTATGCAACCCGATTGATTGACACAATTTGATTCCATCAAAACTAACAAGAAACTTCATGGTATTAATTGAGAGATCAATTAATATTCAAATTATATATGCTTATAGTTATATTGAGTGTATCGATGAGACAAATCCGATGAACCTAAGATCTCTAAATTTGAATATCATTAAAGCACTTAAATGTGAAAAAGAATACCATATGATCAACATAATCAATGCAAGACATTTAATGGAGTATTTTGAATTTTGATTAGATTAATAAAGAGTATCATTTTCAAGATTATAAATAAACCATCTATCTTTACATGAAACGGGACCTCGAAAAAGAGATTGGTGACATATCAGAGGTTTCAAGAATTTCAAATCTCCACTTGATCGCAACAATTAGACAACTGTCTAAACTCTACAGTTGAAAACTAACCAGCCACCATCATTGAAATGGGATTCGATCTCTATCCCCATAACGTCGAAATTGCCATCGTTGAACCATAGCCGTAAGATCGCTTCCTGCTTGTTGTTGTCGAGCCACTTCCAAATTGATGCTGTTGGACAATCATTAGACCATTGCCCAACTACTACCACTATTTGACTATCGTTGTTTGACACTGCCCAACCTTTGTCGTCAAACCACCATAAAAAAATTGCTTGATTTCCATCGTTGTTGGATCACCTCCCAATTATCGCCATTAGAAAATTGTCCAATCACCCACATCTAAACACCAACCAACCACATTGTAGGATATTACGATCTGGCCACTGATTCTAGGCCATTGCTTGACCGAATACATGATCGTCGTCATCACAACAACACCTGACACCATCACCTTAAGACCACTAGATGACTGCCACCATCAGACCACCACTCGACTATTGCAATTGAACCACCACCCAACTATCGTCAATGATCCACCGCCTGATTGATGCCATCAAACTTTTGCCTAACTATCGTCATCAAATCATTCACTCAATTGTTGTTGCAAGATGACCACCCGACCATTATCATTGGACCACTGCCCAACCGGCGATATCAGACTACCATCATTCGACCATTGATAAACAACAATCCTTCAACCAGCATCGCTCAAAAATGATCTTTTGATCATCTTCGCATGACTTCGGCCCCATGATCACCTTCGCTCGATTTTAGTCATCTAATCACTATCGCCTTTGTTTGTATTATATCTTTGCACAAAATTTTAAACCGCTAAGAATATTTTGATACACAACATGATACTTGCAAATTATTCTATTTTCTATTTGTTAATTCACATTCAATGTATTTTTCTTTAAACAATTACTTTGTCATTTGGATTTGCTTCATGATAAAAAAAATGTAGCACTACAGTGTTCAAATAAGTTAGTGTTTCTCTTATTAGGGTCTTAAAATTTTCTTTTGATTAATCTATCCAAGGAAATTAGTATAATGGATTAGTCCATCTTAAAAGAGCTACATCAAACCTTTTTCTTAAATCTAGTCAAACTCTAATCCAAATTAATTAAGGTAAATTAGTCTCAATGTAGGCTTAGTTTGAGATTATTTACTTATTATTTTTTAAACCAATTTTTTAGTAAATTTTTTATTTAAAAATTTATTCTGATTTTACTTTCTTAAACTCTGCAAAGAAAGATATTTCTCAAAATTCCTTTAAAACTTCAATATTAATAATTTAATATTACTACGAGGGAATAACGCGAAGATTCAGCAGCCATCAAATCAATATTTTCAATTATAATTATGCTCATGATTTTTTTTTAATATGATATTCTATTTTTTTATTTTATGATTTTATAGATAGTCACATAATATCTAATAGTTTAAATAAGCTAATATGATTATTTTATTATTATTATTATTTAATGAGCTAATATTTATTATTTTCAAATTCAACTACTCTAATGTTAGAAATAAATCTCATCTTAATATCTGTTGGTTAGGAATTTTTATTAACATTATTAGATTAGAGCCTCATCGTCTAATTTGAAATATTTGTTGTTGTTTTTTTTCCAGATATTTTTATGTTAAAAAGTTGCTTCATGGAGCAACTTTTTTTAAAATTATTTTCCTGTAACCATCTTTATTAATTAGTGTATTATTTAACTCATAATTATCATTGATACGTCATCATGAAATTATCTTAATTGGGCACGAATCTCGAGGCAAAATCAGTTCGGAAACTTCAAAAATTAAATTCGAGAGCATATGAACTCCGATTTCAACAAGCTTACAGTCAAACTGAGCGTCTCAGAAATACGAATCCAACGACACCAAATTCGACCCAATCCGAGCCCAAATGAGTCCGAATCAAGGACTCGAAGCGCTGTTCGAAGCTTCAAACCGCAATTTGAGTTACCAAACGGTCTCTGATTTTAACGTGCTTATACTCGAATCAAGCGGCTCGACGAGACGAATCCAAGGAGCCCAAGATCGCCGAATTCCGACATCATTAAGGCCTTCAAATGCCCAACGAACGGTGCATGATCAAAGGATTCGATATCGGCCGTCCATTCAAAACACTCCCAATTCGTCTCTGACCTCACGCCTATTTACGGGCTATGTCACTACAGAAAAACTATAAATAGAGCACTCATTCTACACCAAAGGAACTCAAGTGAAGAAGGAGAAGGAAGAAGCTCCTCCTCGACCACCGCTGGAGCTCTTCCTGCCGCCTGAAGACGCTGTAACTCTGCCGGATTTTCGAAAAACGCCGATAATTTGCAGAACTTTGTAAACTTTTTAGAAGAAACAAATTGTAGTCTGATTGTCCCGACTTGTGGACGAATCAGCCTTTTGTAATCTACAAAAAATACTAGTGGAACTTTACAACTGGGCGAGGCCCCGTGGTTTTTTCCCTTTTTGGGTTTTCCACGTAAAAACCCTAATGTTCAATTCTCTTTTCTGCTTGTGAGCTAAATACTCGTACAACGCTAGGACGTGAATTTACAAACTCTGCCGCCGCGTATATTCTAACACGCAACAATCATTAATGTTAAAATACATCTCATCCTTATATAATTCATGCTATTACATTATAAAAATATTAATTTTCTAATATCATATTTTATACGTTAAAATAAAATGCGAAGGTAAAGTAATATTAAAAGTTTATAATACTCATATGTTTAAATTTTAACATCATATTTAAAAATTATTTCAAATAAAAAAAATCAATACAAATTTAATATACAGTCAATATTATTTTTGCTCAATTTTAAACTAAAATGACGAAATAACTCTATCAAACTAAAAATTAGTAGCAGCAAACAGATCAACAATAATAAAACTAATAAATAACAGTACATACATTAAACAGATCAAGCCATAGCATGTACTCATTAATCTAAGGTTTCATTTGGGATGGCTTTTTTACTCCTTTCTGAAGCTGTTTTTAAGTACAAAATTTAAAAATTTTGTACTAAAAAATAGCTTCAGAAAACCGTCTCAAACAAGAACAATTATTACGTCCTCCGACCGGACGTAGAGGAACGTCAGGTCGGAGGCCAAATCGCGCCAAAAAACAAGAAATACCGAGCAATAACGAGGAATACCATCACGTGAAGACCAAATACAGAGTTATACCGAGCTATACCGAGCAATACCGAGTTATACAAAAGTTGTACCGAGTTTTTCCTAAAAAAAACTAGGTACAACTCGGTATTGCTCGGTATAACTCGGTATTGATCTTCACATAGCGGTATTCCTTGTTATTATCAAATAATACCTAGTAATACCGAGCAAATACCGAGTTTTTTGACGGGATTTTGCCTCCGACCGGACGTTCCTCTACGTCCTTACACCGGACCTAATAAAAGTTCCTCAAACAAAGCCTAAATTCCCCAACTAATTTTTAGTATTAGAACTCTTATAGCAGCACAAGGTCACTACAGCAGCAACAATACTGAATGAAGCCGTAGCAACAGCAGCAGATCAGATCCATTTCTTCCATTTTCTTCCACCACAATGCTCGGCATCTTCGATCTTCCTCGACTGCTCCAAACACGGGATGGTACAATCCTTCTCCTCGATGATGTGGTTCATATTGCTCTGAATCTCATCTTTCTCTTTATACACATCAAGCAGTTCCATCTCCGTGTTGCCATGTGCGGCGGCTTCAGTGAAACTAGCTGAGACTTTTCGCTCACTCCTGACAATAGATGATACATCGCGCTCGCTCTCAGCACCGCCGATGTTGTGGTGGGAGACCAATATTGCTATTTGAAACTGTAGTTGTTCAATTTGTTTGCGGCACTCTGTCACTTCCTTCACCAGCTGGTCATTGAGATTTTTCAGTTGATCGATAGTTTTAGTTTGGGAACTTGAGGCAGAGTGGTTCTTCTTTCCCATGAGAAGAGGAATGGAAGAGGGATTGAAAGACTTGGATTTGCTTATTCTAAAGAGAACAGTTGGGTTAAGTGATTTCGACTGATAAGATTGCCGCTTATTTATAGAGCTTTAGAGAGTGCTTGCTGATGAATCAGTATTCTAACCGTAGAGGAGAACCGGACGCTGTGAGACCGTTTAAAAGATAGAAAATTTAAAATTTTTCCCTCTTCTGCAACGGCCTCCGGCTTCCTCTCCGGCGAGTTTCCGCCAACTTCCCCAAGCTTTTCGGCCGCCTGAAAGATCGAGATAGGCACACCTCCCGCCTTGACTTGGTCAACATACTCATCCTGTTATGATTTCAGTGCATAATTTTCTTCCATCACATAATTATATGATTTTATTTTATATGGTGGAGGAACTGAGAACTATTGTTATGAGTTACGATGCTGTAGAAGTTTGTCTTGTATTAATGAGGAACCTCTTTTCTATATTTATTAGGCTTCTAAGATTTAGTTCGGGATGACTTTTTTATTGCTTCTTAAAGCAGTTTTTTAGTATAAAAATTTTAATTTTTATACTAGAAAGTTATTTTAATAAGCAATAAGAAAATCGTCCCAAACAAAGCCTAATTATGTTACTAATTTTGTGTTTTATTTGAAGTTAATACACTTATGTAACTTTGCAACTCCACTGTGTTAGGATATTACATTTTCATTGAAGAAGCCTTCTACATTGTCTTCAATCAAAGTAGTGATATTTTTCAAATTTAAGGAAAATATGCAACTATTTAATTCAGTAAAGATGAAGCTATAATGGGGGCTATGGAGGCATAGACATCTCTAATTGTAATATAGTAGCCCATATAAAAAAACTACATAAAATAGCTTAAATTTTTATAAAATCTTACCCAAATATACACAACATGTCTTCCGCCAGATGCCATATGAGATTATGACATCTTAAAATAGGGGAGTAAGTCATGCATCATTAAAAATTGGCTTAACCAAGCATGAATATAGATCGATGCATATTAGAATTGAAAATCTTTAGAATTAAATTTGTATCACTTAAACTCTTATTTCAACTTATAGCTAGTCAAAATGAACGGCTAGATCAAACAAACCCAACAACACAAAAAATGTTATGATCAAAGTCAAATAAGCATTGATACGTCCTTAAAAATTTATCTTGATCAGGCACGAATCTCGATACAAAATCAAGTTGGAAACTTCCGAAATTAAAATTGGAACCATATGAACCTCATTTTTAGCAAACTTACAGTCGAACTGAACGTCTCAGAGATACAAACCCAACGACACCAAATTCGACTCAATCTGAGCCCAAATGAGTTCAAATCAAGGGTCTGAAGCGATGTTGGAGGGTTTGAACCACAATTTAGGTTACCGAACGGTTTCCAAACATGACGAGCTTATAGTCGAATCGAGCGGCTCGACGAAATGAATCCAACAAGTCTAAGATTGTCGAATTCTGAAATCAATAAGTCCTCCAAATGTCTGTCAAACAGTACACGATCAAGGGATTCAATATCGGCCGTCCATCCAACCACTCCACATTTACCCCTGTGTGGGTCTCCGAAAGGATTTCGCTCGTGTGGTTCGAATGCAAAGAGTACGATCACACTATCCCGTAGGACAAAATGGTCGTAGACCTTTACAATCGACACAAGCAGGCCGATGGAAGAGCAGATGGAGTTATAGATACGATTAGCCATGGAGGATAGCGGCTTTCACCTACCAACATCGATGGATAATAATATCTATAACCCAAAAGTTCACGAGATTTCCCCTATCCGATACATCGGCATCGAATAGGGTTTATTTGATTGTGGGGATCGATTTCCTACGGGCGCAAGCCCCCGTAGTTAATTACATCTTAGACCTCGGTCTAAGAAAACTCTCGATTATGGATGTTAGATTATCTTCTCTAATGGGTTTAGTGCAAGGGAAAATTCTAGGCTTTCCTAATCAAAGAGGAAGAATGTCCCAAATTGGTTCAGTCGATCACGCATGGTTCAGTCAACATCCGACCGGTCCGAGGAAGAGAAAACTAGAGAAAAGAAAGAAGAACAACGCACTCAGACATGCACGAGAGAAAGAGGGAGGTAGCGTCATCTGTGTGACGCGGATGGGTAGGATTTATAGCTTCCGAAAGGATGGAGAGCTTACCCACCAATAAGGTGTATAAAGGTATACTCGTGCCCCTCACCTTTAGATCCTAAATCTATAAAAGATGTAGTATCGTACACACGATACTAACATCTACGACCTAACTAGTGCAATCCTGGACTTACTCCTCGCCTGAAAGAGGAAACCAGCTAAAACCATCTAATCGTATAAAATCCATGTTGTCCAGTCCATATGAAAGATGGGAGGGTTGTTAGACACTGAAATTTGAGATCGACAACTAGAGAAAACTCCTAAGTGATCCCATACTTATGAATGATACTATGCTTCTAAAACTAATGTAATTAAATTTTAATTTTAGTTAATTGCTAATGCAATTATGCCGGTTAAAGTCTCCAAATCAGATATGTATGAATTTAAAAAGGGCTTTATAAAATACTTTTTGAATGACTAAACTTCCCCAGGTCCGGCACTTCATCCTCATAGGCCAGATTATCCGGACTCTACCCGCAGGCGGGGAAGTTTGTCTAAAAGATGAGAGAATGCGTGCATGCCACACCTGACGATTCCGGCTATTCCCTAAAATCGTTATGTTTCTATGTGAGTTAATCTTAAATTTTTATTTAATAATTACGAGTAGAAAAATTTTATCCCTAAAAGAGCCTAACGATCAGGCACAAGCATATGCAAGAAAGAAACCTATAAAAAGCATGCTGGTTCTACTGCGCAAACAAAGTAAACACATAATCAATAGAAACAAAATCCCACGAAAAAGAGTGTCCATGGCAAGTGCCATACAATATTACATCACAGGGTACAGAAAAGTAATGGTGGCCGGGCTCCACCAACAACAACCCGGGAACGACGCAAATCTTTAAAATGGGGCATTTTTCCATCTTCAATCTTCTTCTTCACTTCCTTGATTCGTCTTTGGATCATCTTCAGTCCTTCGGGCTCCTAGTAGTGAATCCTCCAAAAGGATGCCCAAATGAAAAAGGAAACCCCCTGTAGGGGTTTTCTTTTTCCTTTGGACTCCTACATCTCGAAAAATGCCTCATTTTAAGACTTTTACAATTATTACTATCAAATATATTACATCACAAAGAAAAGAAAATCTAGACTCTCCTGCAGGGGTTATCCTAAGCAGTTATAATAAAAACTCATCCAAGAAAAATCGTCCACGCAGTTATATATGAATGAAAATGCAGAAAAGGAAATCACACTTGGCCGTGCTCTGATTATTGGGGGCTAAGCAGCTGAAGTAGGTACCTAAAGCAGTTATAAATTTTATTATTAATTTAGCCCCCCTTTAGCATTATGTGAGCACGGCCACCTGCAGGAAGACAACATTAGTATAAAAGAACGTGCCTAACCTATGGGTATTCTAACGCTCACAGCAACAGTGCAGAAAAGAAAGCTAGAAAATAGTACAGAAACAATCATCACAGAAAAGCTACAACATGTAGCAAAAATAACCAGCACACGGGTCACCTGCAGAGCGTCACAACAAAGAACAGAAAAGAAAAGCAGAGCAACGACCTAACCTAAAGCTAATAGTCGTGTCCTAGCAAACTCATCTAAGTGTGTGAAAGCTGTGTGGTTTTGGTAGTCCTATATAGGGTTATATTAGTTAGAATTGTTTGTATTTTTATTTGTTAAAAAGGGCAAAGGAATTTTTAATTAAAATTCAAATCTTAATATTTTTAAGATTAATTTTAGGGATGTTTTATTTTAGTGTTTGATTAACTAACACCTTTGTTTTACATCGAGGCCGTGAGGTTTATTTCACCCTCCTTGGGGCTAACTTAATAGCCTCGTAGGCCTGGGTTACCCAGTGATAATTAACTTTGTTGGATTATTTTAGTTGATTATAAAAAGAAAAGAAAAGAGTATATTAATCGTTTATTAATCAAATTTGTTAATTGATTTTGGAGATTATTCTAAAGTTTAATATTTAGAAATGTTTTTGTCCTAATAAATTTTAATTTAAAATTTGATCTCCTAATTAGATCTACTTCTTTTAAACTTTAGATTGGTTAAGGGTTGATTATTAAATTAGTTAAACTTAATTTAGGTTTATGTTTTAGATTTCAAAGTTTAATGATTATAGAATGTTAATAATAGTTTAATTAAGGATTATGTGTTTTAACATATTTTAGGAACTAGGTTAAGATATATTAGTTGATTATTAATGAATTAAGAAAATAAAATTCAAATCTAGGAAAACGTGTCACTAGGTTTTTGTTTTAATGACTCTATCCTATAGGGAGCATGTACCCTAAGTCTATGTTTTCTAAAACTCGGTCCTTAATTTTTGTCCTTAAATGTCACTAGTGTTGTAGGATCGAAAGTGATGTTGTTTTCTAATTCCTAAGACTTCTATACGGATGTCACAGGATTTTAGGGATCTAAAAAGAAAGGTAAAAGCAATCCTAAATATATATAATTGAAGTTTCTACAAGGCCCTAAAGGTGGGAGGCGTACAAACATCTAGGCCCCTAAAGGTTTTCTAAGTTTTTAAGAAAGCTTACAGCACCGGGGGCTACGACCCGGTGGTTCCGCTCGTAGCGCCCCTACCGGAATGAATAGGGGCGACTGATGCTCGGATCCGGTTGTCCTAGCTCCAGCTCCAAGTGCTCCTTATCCATTGCTTTCCAAAAGAGTACCTCGCAACATAAAAGAAAATAGACATCAGAGCAGTTCTATAAGTAAATAACAGTGTAAGGAAATGAAGAAAATGCAATAAGAACTAGAACGTACCTTTTGTTACTTGTCGAGTCGTTTGTGCTTTGGTTTCTCCTTAGTTTGTACGTGTGCAGTACCAAGACATAAAAGAAAATGACGAAGAAAGCTAACGAACGAAGTAGAATACAAATAAATGCAATGAAAAGAAAAAGAACGAAAATCCGATATAAAAAGGGGTGTATGCATTGTTGTTATTGGATACACCTCGTGGCAGTCAAGTGTATCCTAAAGTAACATCAATAATGCCCTTTAATATTCCCACTATCCAAATGAGGCACTTGATATTTTTGACCTCTACCCACAAGACTCTCTAAGCAAAGCCTACGACAACTAAGGGAAACCAACCTCTAAAACTCAATTTCAAAATCTAGACTCTCTTTATTTTATATTCGTTCAACATTCCATATATTGTTAGAAGTCAACACTAAAGAAAATTAGCTTGAGCAGAGAGTACCTCGCTCCAAAGGACACTACCCACCCTCCAACACAAAGCTCCTTAAGCTTCAAATCTCTGAAACTCATTTTTTTGGAAAGGACTACTAAGAGAATCTAACACAAATGAGAAAGCCCCACTCACTTACAAAAGACACTAAAAGGACCCTACTAAATAAATCTATCCACAAAATCATAGCTTTCAAAATAGCTCACAAGAACTCCTAAATGGACTACTACACAAAACTTCCCAAAAGCTATCTACCCAAAATCACTTTTCTTTTCATTTTGTTTTGGCACAAAAACTCTACAAAAAACCTTTACCAAAATCCCCTATTTTGACACAAAATTCTACCCAAAACAACCCACAATCAAGCGTCTCTCCCTTCATTTGGAGTGGGGTAAATTTGTGAGAATTTCTCAAAGGGATAGACATTATAAAGCCCTCATTCAGGAAACCCTCACAAAGCAAAACAACAAAAATCTCAACATAAGACGATTCATAAAAACTCATGTAAAAGCTTCTCAATGTAAAATAACTCGTAAAAGCCCTCTAATAAAAAAAAGCAAGAAGTGCAATTCCTTAGCTCGAAACTAAACATAGCATCTTTCGAATTTTAAAATAAATCATAATTGTTTCATTAGATGCATTAAAACTCTTTCCACTAGATCATCCATAAATATAACAACACAAATATGCATAAGGACTCTAATAAACTACCATAATAATGCTATCAGGTCAAGTGTAAATGGAATGGTACAAATGCAAGCATGCACAACATTTTCTAACAAAATATTTAGCCATGTGTGCGATAATCTTTCATTCATGAAACGGATACAATCGATTCCATTTTTTTTTTTAAATTTAAAACTTAGTAAAGAAATCACTAATACTATCACAATTTGGAAGATTCAATGAAAATGGTTCTAATATTTCTACTACAATTCTCCAAAAAAGACTAAAAGGAACATGTCGCTCATTTTAAGAAATATGTTTAGTTAAGGAAATAATATCATGAATAGCCATTGTGGAACCACATCTGCAACCTTCATAAGGGAGAAAATGAGAACACCATGCATGTTTAAGAGAAGTGATCATGATTCTTAAACTATGTAACAAAAGGACTCAACCATCATAAACTTGAAATTTAACACATTAATGAGAATACAACTTTTGGAGAGAAGTTTTGATATTAATTTGCTTTCTCTAAAGGTTAGGAATTATGTTCCAACAATATAGCATAAGTAAAATCACATTGAATCTATAGAATGCATACCTATCCTCCACCAAATTCCACTTTCATGCTATATGCCACCAAAAATTTCAAATAAATCTTTAATCCCAAATATTCATAAACATTCATCCAACTACAAAATTTTAACCAACAAGATATTCATGAAACTAATGTATTGTAATAGCATTACCTTCACTTGTAGCACATCTAATACAAGTTATCAAAGAACCTGATATAAGCTAGCTCGTATTCATGTAACACATGTAAACAAACATGCTCCTCATTTAAAATTTCCAAGGTAACTACAAGCATATGTGAAACAAAACATAAATGCATTAACAATGCATCGACGTTTCTTCATTCTCAAAGCATGAAGAATCCATTACTCATGCCAGATGTTACTTATGGTACAAATGAACATAGACATGGTTATGACTATCCCCATTAAAATTGAAACAAGATGAGAAAACGCCACAGTTCACTTCCAACAAGATACATAAGTGAAAGTTAGAGAACAAAATCTACTTCATAAGAATAACTTGATGTCTTATTTGAAACATTCACAAAGCTTAATAAAGACGTGTCATATCTAGACAGGGAAAACTTCTCCAAAATTCTCTCAGTGAAGACTAAATATTTGGTATTCTCGAAAGAAAAGCACTATTCATGATTCAAGGAATATATCGTCACTTTCTTAGTGACGAGTCATAAAATTTATACAAAAAAAAAAAGAGAAGAAAAAAAGCTAACGGATCTTATGCCAAAAATTTCTTTTAAGAAATAGAACTCATCGCATGAGAGCTTTCATTCATATGATATAAGATCGTTCAAACCCATTGATTGGATAAAATAAAATAAAAAATTCTCGCTTGAACCTTCTCCCGCCATCCATAAAATCTACATGGATCGAATTGTCTAAATGTTTTGCATACAACTTCCACTCATATGAATGAACTAGCTCTCTACTTTCCCCAAATTCATGAATGATTTAGAAGCACAGACAAAATATCATCCAATTGCATCAACTTCATTTTTTTTATCAGGTGTAAGCTAGTGTTATTCCTTAATAGTTATTACCACAAGCACCTTATATGCACTAGGCAAAGAATGCTAGGAGCTCTTCTTACTTACATATAAAATTCCAAAAACACCTGTAACGTGAAACAGACATAAATTTCCATGGATTTTTTTTTAAAACACAAAAAGAGTATGATTTCAAACCAACTAGATGCCATCATAAAACACATTCATACCCATGAGATCAACTAGCCTGATCTTCTGAACGAAATATTCATAAAGTGGAGAGTATCTCACTCACAAAATTGCAAGAAATCAACCATAACAGGAAAGAATAAATTCTACCCAACTCTATGCAATCGGCTAATCATTCAACCTTCACCATTTTTGAAGAAAAGAAAGGGAAGGAGGAGAAGGAGGAATAAGAAGGAAGATAGCCTCGCAGGTCATTCGCTTAGGTCTTCTAAGCGAGAGATAGAGAGGACGAGGGGGGTCGGGAAGAAGTATACCTGCTGCTATAAGAGAAGAGAAGGCGGCGAGCTCAGTACAAGCGTGCGAAACTGAGAGCTGGGAGGTGTCGTGGAGATCGGCTCTGATTCGTACGAACAGAGGAGGCCGGCTTCGGGTCTAGGTCGGAGGAAGAGAACAGGGGGAGGCTGTCGTCGGCGAGGCGACGAGCTCGGTTCAGGCACGCGAAGTCGGGAGGCGTCGGAGGGAGCTCGGCTCGTCTGGGATTTGCGAAATCGAGAGAGAGCCAGGGGGCTTGGAGTCGGACGGGTTGAGCGAAAGACAGAGAGATAGAGGGAGTGAGAGGGCGTGAGAGAGTAAGAAGAAGAGAATGAGCGTCGATGCCCAACTCAAAGCCTTCGTTCCGAGTAAATTAAGTTCGTTGCCGCAAGAGGAAGCCCGCCCTTGGTCGTCGTCGAGCTCCAGCCTTCGACATTCCTTCAAGAAGCTCTACTCTCTGCTCGATGTCTGACCGAGATACAGAGAATCATCTGAGAAGCGGGATATGGGCTGAAACGACGCTCTCGTTTGATCGCAGCCGTCGAAGCAATTACCGGATCTAGAAAATAAATTCAAATTATTTAGAAAGTCGAGTGGATTTTAATGGGATTAAACCGAGCTGGATCAGATCAATTTGGCTAAGATTAGGTTAGACTCGGGTCCAAACTTTGACTCGATTCGAGTCGATTTTGGTTCGAGCCGACTCGGAAGAACTAATCGTACGAAATTAAGCTTAAAATCCACAGTAATTTCGATCAATTTAAGCTCGACGCGGTCAAATCAAATCAATCAAAGCTAATCGAGTGTAGTCAGGTCTAATCCGGCTCAAGTCGAGCCGATTCGAGCTCGAATTAAACTCGACGAGGCTCAATTAAATTGATCGAAGCTCCTCGAGGCTACTCGGATGAAAAACGAGGTCAACACCCTGATCTCTCATCTATTTACGGGCCATATCACTCCAAAAAATCTATAAATAGACACCTCATTTCTCTTGAAGGGGGGTCGAAGCAAGAAGAGAAGAGGAGAAGAGAAAAAAGAAGCTCCTCCTCGACCACCATCAGAGTTTCGCCGGACCTTCGCCGGACCACCACATGACGCCGTTGCTCCACTGGACCACCACTTAAGCCCTCACCTCGGCCGGACCACCGCCTGACTTCGTTGCTTCGCCGGACCACCACTTGAGGCCCTCACCTCCACCGGAACACCGCCTGACGCCGTTGCTCTACCAGACCACCACTTAAGGCCCTCACCACGGCCGGACCACCGCTTGACATAGTTATTTCGCCGGACCACCACTTGAGGCCCTCACCTCCGCCGAACCACCGCCTGACGACGTTGCTCTGCCGAACCACCACTTGAGGACTTGTGCTCCACCAGGCCACCACATGAGGCCGAACTTCCGCCGGACCACCACTTGAGGCCCGAACTTCCGCCGGACCACCACTTGAGGCCCTCACCTCCGCCGGACCATCGCCTAATGTTGTTGCTCTGCTTGACCACCACTTGAGGCCCTCACCTCCGTCGGACCACTGTTTGATACCGTTGCTCTGTCGGGCCACCACTTGAGGCCTTTTGCTCCACCAGGCCACCACTTGTGGCCCGGACTTCTGTCGGACCACCACTTGAGGCCTTCACCTCTGCCAGACCACCGCCTGACACCGTTGCTCCGTCGGACCACCACTTGAGGCCTTGTGCTCCACTAAGCCACCACCTATGGTCAAGACTTTTGCCAAACCACTACATGAGGCCCGAACTTCTATCAGACCACCACCTGAGGCTAGGACTTCTGCCGAACCACCACATAAGGCTTGGGCTTCCGCCACACCACTACTTGGGGCCCTATGCTCCACTAGGCCACCACTTGAGGCCCGGAATTCCACCTGACCATTATTTGTTACCCTGAGCTCCACCAAGCCGCCACCTGACGCCTGGACTTCTTCTGGGGCACCACTTGACACTGAGAGTTTGTTGACCCCTAAAACAAGCCCATGAATCTTAGATTTGATAAAGAGAATTCAGCTTGAATATGGATTGTATTGAATTTTATTATACACTGGTGGAAGAAGCAATCAAATGGGGAACATCAAGCTTCTATTAATGGAGTTGATTTGTACAAAAAAAAAACATTTCTCTTCCATCTATAGTAGGCCATAGTGGTATTGGAAGGATAACTCTCCTACAACATGAAGATGAAATGATAAAGGAATTTGATCTGAAAATATGGGTTTGTGTTTTCACAACTATGATGTGAAAAAGTCATTGCAGATATTTTGGAATCTCTTAGTGGGCCTTGAAGAAGATCAGTGTTTGCAACTCCTTGGCTCTCATGTATTTGCTGACGAAGAAAATCCTAATGATTATAAAGGATTAAGATCCATTGATGGAAAGATAGTTAAAAAAAAAAAGGGGGGAATTGGGAAGTTTAAATATTGAGAAGGTCGAGTTGGAAGATTGCGGTAAATGGGAAATTCTTCCTCCTTTCGGACAACTTTGTTGCCTCAAGTCACTAAGATCTGCTAACATACCAACAATAAGAGGGCTCGAAGGCGAAACAGGAATGATAAATGGCAAACTAGAGATGTTGCATATTCTCGAATCAGAAATATTAAATAATTGGTTCGAGGCGAGAATAACTACTGAAGATGGATGATTATTCCCTCACTCAACTAAGCAGGACCCATTTTATTGCTTGAAGTCAAAAGACAATTCATATTTTATTTCCCTCAAGATGTTAACGGGTATTTGGCTATCCAAATATTTCATCTCTCATCTAGCTGATGAAATAGAAAGACTTGCAGCACTAAGGCATCTAATAAATACAAGCTACTCCAATTTGATTTCTCTTGGCAGACATGGAGAAGTGAAGGTTATTAATAATGGCCATTTCATGCTTAGCAATCTCATTGTAAGGGATTCATTGGTGCTGCTAATAGATGCTTTGAAAAGCATCTCCTTCTTAAGAAGATTTATTACCATGGTTAATAATAATAAAGCTTCGACATCATTATTAATTAAAAAAAAATTTTAATTTAATTTGACAAAATTAAGAAGATTAGCTAGCTGAAGTCAAACAAGGAAAAGCCCAATCAAATTAAATGCATACCTCAGACTGTCGAAGCTCTGCAAAAAAAAATCTCTGCCAAATCCCGGATATCCGGTTGAATGGAAACCTCGGACAGACGTTTCACCTCGTTTCAAATGCAGAGCCTTCGTCGTTAAATTGAAGGAAACGAGCTCTTCAAGGGGTTCCCACGAATTAAGCTCTTGCTTACAGTATTCCCCTCAAGCTTCCCTCTGTTGATAGTTTTCTGGACTCGTTTCCAAACTCCACGCCCTAAAGCCGACGTCCAAACCAGTCCTATCTCTCCCGGCTTTGGCTCCTCCACCTTTGCGTTTACCTCTTCTTGCGATAGACTTCCTAAATCACTATCAGATCTCACACCAAAAGCTCCCTCCCGTCAGACTTCAACATCTTCCCGTCGACCACCCAAGCCCACGACGAGCTCCACTTCCTAGTATTCAGACACTCTCACACCCCATCACAGTTACCCATCTTCCCCCTCCTTTTATGGGCATCAATAGTTGCAGAGTTCTTACATAAATTTTAAACTTTTTTTTTATTATCTTTACGAGGAATTGCAACTGCAAGTTTTTTTTTTTACTTGACATGTCTTCTCGCTTTGTTTCATGTGAGAATCTGCAGTTCTTTATATATATATATATATATATATATATATATATAAAGTATACAACAGTTCTTTTTCTTGCTTCGAGGAAGGGGAGATGATGTCTGACATGGATTTTTTTTTTATCGGATATTTCATGTGCTTTACTTAATTTCATTCTTGTTTGAGACAAATGAGCGACGGTCTAATAAAGAAATGAATATTTCTGTAGTAATCTTAACTTTTTTTTTAATATTTAAGTCATGGCCGAAAGCTTCCTAAAGTCTACAGTGATGAGTACAATTTTGATATTCACGTGAATCACTTTGTCCTTTGCCATTACTTTTACTTTTTTTTTAGGGGGATTTTTAGATAAGAGCATGTAAATAGTGACAATTAACAAAAGAAGCAGATTTAATTAAAAATTTAAGAATGAGCAAATACGCCTAATAGAAAAGCGTATTGAATGGAGAGAGGAGAGAGGAGAGAGGAGAGAGGAGAGTGGGTGGGGAGAGAGAGCGTAGGCGGGAAGAGAGAGAGAGAGTGGAATGGCATAAGATTTCGTTAAATATTTAATAATTATTTTAATTATTATATAAATAATAATTAAATATTTAAATAATTAATAATAACTTAAAATATATTTTAACTAATATTTAATATTTGTAGTTCAAAATTATTTTTTAAAGAAAATATTTATAAAAATTAAAATATAATTTATTAAAGATAAATAATTAAATTTAAACATGCAAGCATAATTATATTTAAATAATACAATTTATTATTAAATATTTAAATTATTTATGTAATATTATAATATCTAAAAATTAAATTAAATAGTAATTTTAAAATTTTATTCTATCGAAAAAGTTAAAAATATAAAATATATTTAAAAAGGATAATATTAAAATTAATATTTAAAATAATTTTTTGATATTCAAAATAATATATTCAAAACTAAATATTTAAATAACAACATTGATAATATATTTTTAGAAATAAAAACAATATTTAAATATAAATTTTAGTTTATTTTAAATATGTAACAAGTTTAACTGTTTTTTAAATATTTAATTTATATTTCAACTATTTTTAAAACATTTTATAAACTTTTTGTTTAAATATATTATTTTAATATAGTACAAAAATTATACTTTTTATATTTTCAAATAATATTTAAATACAATATTTTAAAATTTTTATATGTTTAAGAAAAAATTAAGTCAAAAAAATTAAACATATAAATCATTTCTTAATATATAAAAATAATATATAAACTTTAGGTAGAGGAGAGAGGCGGCAGAACTTTTATCTTTCTACAACTTTTTTTTCTCTCTCTGCAATCTTTATTTCTCTCTCATATCATTTTACTTTTTCTCTTTCTACTCAAACACGCCAAACAAAATGGCGTATTTAGAATAAGCGGAAAACTATGGTGTATTTTTGAATGCGCTAATTATGTTAGCGAATTTGCTTCTTTTTAAATTATTAATTAAATCTGCTCTTTTTGTTAATTATTATTATTAGCATGCTCCTCTCTAAAAATTACCCTTTTTTTTATCATTGTCTTGTCCTTATGCCTGTTAGTAGTCTTTCTAGCATAAATATTATTTTACATTAACATCAATGTTACATTTTGAAGTTCTCTAATTATTATTATTTTTTTTTTTAATTCTAGTTTGTTTATTTCCATTTCCTGTAATTAGCATAAGTTTATTCAGTATACTGTCAGCATTGTTAGTTAGTGTTATTAGTTTTTTTTTTTATTACTATTTGTCATTGCCAAAAAAAAAAAAAGTTTTTTTTTATGTGCATTATTAACTTTTTTTTATTCTCTTATATACATGTGCGTTTTATTACTAGTAATCAGTAAATGATCGAATTATTATTGATTTCCGTCACCATTTTTTTTTTACAAAACCTGAAGTTTATTCTCAACAGATTTGTGACTTTGTTCTTTTATTTATTTACTATTATTGCATGTAATACCTCATGTGTACTTAAAGCATCATCTACATCATATGGTATCATCCCCCTTATAAATAATATCTTCTTTGTCCACATGCTTGTTAAGACAGTAATTAGTTATTAGTTAATTAATCTTGTACTCCAATCACTTGCTTACACGTGTCATTACTTCTATAGCTGTCTATATGTACTTGTATCCTCTGCTGTAACATATAAGAAAATATAATAAAATTACTTCGTTTAATCCATGTTCATCTCCTTCTTTGACATTCTTGAAGGAATGCATTTCTACATGGTATCAGAGGAATCAAGATTCTGAGCCAACTACCATGGCACATCAAGCTTCCGCCTCTTCCTCCTCGACGTCGGCAACGCCAGGCCTACCATCGCCGGCTCCGACCATCTCGCAATCTCTCAAGTTCGTTATCTCAAATTTAAAATTTCTTGTTCCTCATTCTCTCACACCGGATAACTTTCCCATTTGGAGCACGCAAATAGCCAAATTATTCAAGGCTAACGGCTTTGCGCCGTTTCTTGATCTCAAATCGGGCACCGAGAATCTTGATCCAAATCAAGATGCCGCTCAATGGCTGGTCACTGACCAAAACCTTGCTACAGCAATGTGTTCAACCATCTCGGCCGAAGTTCTGCCGTACGTCATCCATCTTGACTCAACTCAAGAAATTTGGGCGACGCTTCACACAAGATTTCAGTCCTCTAACAGGTCCAAAGTCATTCAGCTCAAAAATGAGCTCCACAACATTTCGATGAATAATTTGACGATGACGCAGTACTTAACTGAAATCAAAAAGATTGTCGATCAAATATCCTCGGCTGGATCTTCCGTTGATCCGGAAGATGTTATCATCTACATCTTGAACGGTCTCCCGCCGGCTTATCAGTCATTTACAACCACAATTCGAACATTGCAAAGCACTATGACGTTGGACAATCTGTACGCTCTTCTAATCACCGAAGAACTTCACCTCAAATCATCGGCTCTGAAGTTTGCTCGTCAACCCGATGCTCAATCGGCCCTCTACACAGTTCGGGGTAGAGGACGTCGTGGTAAACCACGACAGCAACTTGATTTCCCTTCGGCAACCAGGAACCCTCAGCATCTTGCATCCATTTGTCAAATTTGCAAAAAGAAGGGTCATGAAGCGGACGCGTGCTGGCATCGTCTTAATGCTAACTACGTTCCGCTACAGAAATCGTCCAAGAACAACAACGCTCTGCTCACCCATACCGAAGGAAATCTTGGCACAGACTGGTTCATTGACTCGGGTGCCTCGTCTCATATGACGAACTCAACTGAAAATCTTGCCCAATATCAACCTTACAATGGCAACGACGTGGTCTCAGTCGGGGACGGAAGGTCCATTCCTATTGCCCATACAGGAAAGGGTATCCTTCCAACCCCGGACAGTAAGCTATTACTTTCTCGTATTTTACACATTCCGTCGATCTCACACAATTTATTATCTATCTCTAACCTCGTCAAAGATAATCCTATTTCCATCACTTTTGATGCTAACGGCTTTGTTTTTAAGGATCGGACGAACAACCAGGTTCTTCTTACAGGACCCTGCAATAATGGGCTATACAAGATCCACACGAAGACTCGGCAGACTTCAACATTTGCTCTCTCGGCAACTTCGATTTCCTCTGCGGTCTGGCATGGCAGATTGGGTCATCCCAATCAAAGGGTGCTTAAGTCCATAGCAAGCAGTAATCCCAAGCTGCACATTCATAAAAACATGTCTAAATGTGTATCTTGTTTGACTTGTAAAGGACACAAACTTCCGTTCGATATTTCTCGCACTGTAACTCATGCGCCGTTAGAACTTGTTCATTCTGATGTTTGGGGACCGTCTCCGGTTCCCTCTCATCAAGGATTTAGATATTACCTAATTTTGGTTGACGATTACTCGCGTTTTGTTTGGTTATTTCCGTTAATGCTAAAATCTGACGTCTTTAATACTTTTAAGCAATTTGTTACATTCATTGAAAGACAAACAAACCGCAAGCTTAAAGTTCTCAGGACGGATGGTGGAGGAGAGTTCGTAAATCAGAATTTCCAATCATTTATCAAGGCCGCTGGAATTTTGCACCAAACCTCGTGTCCATATACCCCGGAGCAAAACGGGATTGCGGAGCGAAAGCACCGGCATATTATCACGACGACTAGAACACTTCTCCACACGGCCGGTCTACCTACGTCGTACTGGCTTGAAGCCGCCTACACAGCCACTTATCTTATTAACCGAATGCCTTCAGCTACAACCAAATACATCACTCCGATTCAAAGAATGTTCAATGTTAAACCTTCATACGAACATCTTCGAATTTTCGGATGTGAATGTTACCCTTTATCCCCGCAAACTCATCGTACCAAGCTCACTCCCACCTCGGAGGCGTGCGTATTTCTTGGATACGCCGACACTATGAAAGGATATAAATGTTTAAATTTGCTCACTCATAGAGTCGTTATTTCCAGACACGTTCAATTTAATGAATCTTTGTTTCCGCTTAAATTTAGGTGCCAGCAGGAACCGCAAAATACAACTACCATCCCATATCCTCTGCTCGTTCCTGCATCCGCAATTCCTCGACAATTGCACACCAGTCAACCACAGAACACCACTCAATCTTCTGGTGTCCCAAATAGCGGAACCTCATTGAATGAACAAGCTGCTTGCGACCAGGACGTTGCTCACACGCTGGATCCCTCTCAGGCTCCCTCTCAGCCTGTCAAGCATCCTATGACCACTAGAGCTCGGACAGGTCACCTTAAACCGGTAAACAGACTCAATCTCATTCACACAGAACAACCTCATAAGGATCCTACGACATACGCCGAGGCCAGCAAGCACTTCACGTGGCGTAGAGCCATGGCAAACGAGTTATTTGCTTTACAAAAGCAAGGCACTTGGGAGCTAGTTCCCCCGCCGA
Organism: Dendrobium nobile; assembly: GCA_022539455.1. NCBI lineage: Eukaryota > Viridiplantae > Streptophyta > Magnoliopsida > Asparagales > Orchidaceae > Dendrobium > Dendrobium nobile. The sequence continues at coordinate 71,778,473 of CM039721.1, read as the reverse complement.
TCTCAGGATCGGTCCTTGGCTCAAAATGGACATACAGAACAAAGTACAATTCTGATGGATCCGTTGCCAGATTCAAAGCTCGTCTCGTCGCTCAAGGAAATCAACAAGAATTCGGATTGGATTACCAGGAAACTTTTAGCCCGGTTGCTAAGCTACCGACCATACGAATTCTGTTTACAATAGCTCTTTTTCACAGCTGGAATGTTCATCAACTCGACGTCGCAAATGCGTTCTTGCACGGCGACATCAACGAGACTGTCTATATGAGACAACCTAAGGGATTTGAAGATTCAGCACAACCAACACACGTCTGTCGTCTTCGGAAAGCCATATACGGGCTTCGGCAAGCGCCAAGACAATGGTACACAACATTTACAACATATCTACTTCAAATCGGTTTCCAGCACAGTCAGTCCGATCCTTCTCTGCTGATCATGCATCGAGATAAACTACAAATCTATCTATTGGTTTATGTGGATGACATTCTCCTTACTGGAAACGACAACAACAAAATGAAGGAACTCATAGAACACATGAAACACAAATTCACCATGAAAGATCTCGGTCTAGCCCATCAATTCCTTGGCATCAAAATCGCCTCCACTCCAGATAAGTACTTCCTATCTCAAACCAATTATGCCAACTCTATTCTTCAAATTGCCGAGTTGCACAAATGCAACTCGGTCGCTAATCCGTCGTTTTCCAAACCTCCTGATCAGCACTCTGAGGATGCACCCTGTTTCGACGAACTTCTCTACAGAAAGATCATTGGTTCTTTACAATATCTGACTCTAACAAGACCAGATATTGCTTACGCCGTGAATGCATTGTCTCAGCATATGCACAAACCAGAAGTCGTTCACACAGTTATGCTAAAGAAACTTCTCCGATACATTAAAGGTACTCTTGAGTTCGGTCTACCTATCTCCCGATCCAGCCTACAGCTTCGAACTTACTCAGATGCCGACTGGGCATCGGACCCCGTTACACGCAAATCCACTACAGGCTTCTGTACATTTCTCGGCGACACTCTTGTTTCGTGGACCGTTAAGAAACAAAACACAGTTTCTCGATCTTCCACAGAATCGGAATATCGAGCCTTAGCATCTGCTACTGCCGACACCATATGGATCAAACGCCTTATCAAAGACTTCAGCATTGATCACAAGCAGCCAGTTGACGTCTTCTGTGATAACACCTCCACAATTGCTCTAGCGAATAATCCCGTCTTTCACGCTAGAACGAAACATATAGAAATTGATCAACGATTTGTGCGAGAACATATCTTAAACAATACAATTCGGCTACTACCAATAAGCACGGTTGATCAGCTAGCCGACATTCTAACGAAACCTTTAGCCACCGCACGGTTCAAACTGCTGAGAAACAAACTGACTATCGGTCCACGATCGTCAGCTTGAGGGGGAATGTTAAGACAGTAATTAGTTATTAGTTAATTAATCTTGTACTCCAATCACTTGCTTACACGTGTCATTACTTCTATAGCTGTCTATATATACTTGTATCCTCTGCTGTAACATATAAGAAAATATAATAAAATTACTTCGTTTAATCCATGTTCATCTCCTTCTTTGACATTCTTGAAGGAATGCATTTCTACAATGCTCAGTTAAGCTTTAATCCATTTGTAAAATCTCATTTTTGACAAATAGCCGAGATTCTTAATATATATATATATATATATATATATATATATATATATATATATATATATATATATATATATATATATATTACTATATTTAATTAAGTTATTTTCATCAACTGTTAAGTCTTATTGTTAGTTAATTTAATTTCATTTACTATTTAAAATTATGGTTAATTAAATTATTTTTACTAACTGTTAGTTTTATTGTTGATTAGATTAACTTTATTAAATGTTTATATCATAGTTAATTTCTGTTAGTATAATAGTTAGTTAAATTGATTTCATTAACTATTTATTCTATAGTCAGTAAAATTACTTTTTCTAACTATTAATATTATAGTTAGTTAAATTAATTTTATTAACTATTTATAGTATAGTTAATTAAATTATTTTTATTAACTATTAGTTTCATAATTAGTTAATTTCTCTTGCCACTCGTCGTCGCCACCAATGTTTGCAAAGGTATAAAATTTCCTAAACTCAAAACCTCGAGAGCCCATTTCGGAGTTGGTGGCGCACCGGAAAACCGCCCCAAGCACGCCTTTAGTGCGCGTGGTGGGATGGGACCCCGGTACGGCGCCTACGACGAGGCGGGTAATCACCTAAAACTCTACTTCAATGTTTGTGGCGAACCGGAAAACCGCCCCAAGCACGCCTTTAGTGCGCGTGGTGGGATGGGACCCCGGTGCGGCAGCTACGGCGAGGCGGGGTCGCTCATAAGTACCCCCGGGCGGGGGGAAATCAAAAATTTGCTTTTTAAAAAAAAATGATTTTTAAAACCCCAAGCACGCCTTTAGTGCGCGTGGTGGGAGAAAACAAAAAAATACAACCGCCGCGGTGTCTCACCAACACCAACCGTGCACGCCTTTAGTGGCGTGGCGGGTAGGCGGCCTCTTGGTTTTTTCCCCTAAACGGGGGAGACGCCGGGAGGCTGCCGAAATTTGGATTGAAAATCCAAGGACTTTGAACAAGATTTGGACAACCAATGACTTTGGACTATGCTCAGAACTCAAATTAAACGAACTTAACTTGGCATAATTTAAAATGAAATCAAGCTTAAATCAAGTAATGTTGTAAGTAATTAGAACTTAATTAAACTCAAATACAAAGAACATTGGCTTGAGATTGTAGTTTTTGAACAACTACAAGAGGACTTGAACATGAACTTGGTTTGAACCAAGTGGGGACTTTGACATCCAATTCAAACTCAAATGTGACATGAACTACAAAAGACTTAATCAAAATGAACTTAAATTTGAATCAAATGGTGAAATTTGTAAGCTTGAACCACTTGAACTCAAAATGGAGGACTTGTGGACATTGAACTTGAACTAGACTTGATTGAACTCAAGGAGTTTATATTTGCACTTGAATTCAAGAACTCAAACTTGAATCAATCTTGGACATTATGGGACTTCAATCAAACTCAATCAAGAAGAGCTTGATTCGAACTCAAGCAAAGACTTGAACAAGAACACAAAGAACTTTGACTTGTAATTGTAGTTTGAGACAACTACAATGACCACTTGAACTCAAGCTCCTCTTTGAACTCAAATGAATATTAAGCTTGAACACTAATCAAACTTAATTTGACATGAGTTGAGTGATTTAGACTCAAATGAAGATTTAATTTGAGCCTACGTTGCGAACTCGACGTGAACTTGAATGTGATACGAACTACAATGAATTTGAATTCAAAACTTGGATTAGAGTTTGAACTTGACAAAGAATTCAAAATCAAATCATAAGCAAGAGGACTTGAGTTGGTACACTAAACTAGAACTTGAACTCGACATGAGCACCAAGAAGCTTAGACATAGAACTTGAGCTTGCTACTCAAACTCAAACAGTTTGGGGCTTGGACTTAAATGAATGATGGGGAGCAAACACAAGAAAATGTGCAAGGAGTTATGTCAAGACTTCAAATGAACATGATTTTTCCATTGCAAATAAAACACTTGTGATGAATCATTTTACATGCTACAAATCATGCTAGAGTTCATGAATACCATCCATCCACAAGCAAAGGTTAATTGGAGAGTGCAACGATATGATCGTAATCAAGATATGAAATTTTTGAGATATCAATGTGTCGTCACATTGATTGGGATGAACATGTTATTAAGCAAGTTTGCTACACAATATTTGAACCATCTTCACATGGCACTAGAAGATTTATGAGGTTCAACAAGGCTCGTCCATCGTTAACAATCAAAGACCAGCTAATCCACAGACAAAGGTTGACGAAGAGCAAGAAAAAGAAAACGACTCTTAAGCACCACGAAGGAGGAAAGAATACACAAACACTAAGTTCAAATCAACGTATAATCCTTCGACAATCAATATCAGTCAACATGTAAGAAAACATAGGAGATTCCTCCAATCAACATATAAAGAACTCGATAACAAGGCAGGAGATTAGTTAGTGCACTATGATCCGCCTACGAATATCAACAATAGTGCACGACAGTCTACCTGTACGAAGCAGCGAACAATTCTATCCAGAAGCTGCTACGCCACGCCACCGGATCTGCAGCATTCGTACAAGCAGACAGAAGGCGTCTACAATTATTTCAAAATACCCCCTGCACGTGCACTATAAATTGTATACACATAGGTACACTAAAGGGGGAAATATATTCTCAACCCGCATGTGCCCCGGCGAGCGTGTTATTGGTACACACGTGACGTCTAGGGATGCTGCGCGGGTTGACAAGTGAATTCAGGTTCGAACATGATCCTCCTATATGGATTAATAGAAGTCGACAAGGTTCGAACCAACAAATAAATATGTGGCCGTGGCGACCAGAATATTTATTTTAATATATTCATATTAGGCCTTCAATGCCTAAATTCAAAAGAATTCACTTTCAAAGGTACAAAGCCTACGAAATCCGATCCTCTATCGACAGCCCGATAGAGTTGACAAGGTTCAATCCATAAAGTGAAAGTGACCCCAAACACCCCGATGATGGCCGTGTTGAATGCAGATCTCAACCGGAGGGGTTCCCAAACATTTTTAAATGTCTCTCAAATACCCAAATATTTCCCAGATATTTCAAAGCTCCACCCAAAAATCCCATAAAACTCAAAAAATCCACAAAGTCGAAATCCAAAAATCCCAAAAATCCAAAATATTTAAAATTGAAATCAAACCATCAATCGCTTAAAGCAAAGCCCATCCACCCTCCGCAACAGTTTGTCAGGGTGGACAAATTAAAAAACACTTCAGCTCTCAAAGAGCTAATGCCTGGTCGAAAATATCACTAGGATCCATTCTCAAACAATCTCTTGCCAGTAAGGGCGTGGTACGTGTCCTCTAACTGGCAGTTTCGCCTCCAAATGGCACTGCAGGTAAACGGTTATGACCCGGGGCCCTCTGAACCGAGTGGTTTTGCCGCCAAATGGCACCACAAAATACCGGTTATGGCCAGAGCCAATACGTTCTTTATTGGCATCAAATCCTTGAGATATGAATCAATAGGATATGATCGATAGGGCATAAAGCCCTCTGTAAGCTAAGGTGGATTCAAATTTGTCCCCTTAGACAAACATTCACCCCAGGTCTACAAGGTCCCCTTGGACGAAGCAACCCATGGCTGCCGACAAGGATCCTTCTGTCAGGTTGGGTCGACTACCTCCTCTGACTAAGTAGACCAGGGACCACGATGGCCCGGGACGACGGAACCATGGGATCTTGATCGGGTCCATCATCCATTCCCCCACCACCCGCTTTAAGTGCTAGATGGTGAAATTTCCTATTTTAAATATTAAATCTTTCCAAATATCCAAACATTCCCAAAGCCAAACCCAATTTCCAAATTTCCAACATCTGAAAACCTATGCTGCTACTATATGCCAGATAACACGTATATTCTACGTATCTGATCGACGACTAGCCTTAATCGAAAGTTCTCTCTCGTTATCGGGAGGGGTAATTAACTATAGGGGCTTGCGCCTATAGGAAACCAGAACTCAGATCATAAAGTCCTCACCAAATGAGGGCGAAATCTCTGGGTAGTGTCTTATCTACAAACCCATCTGCCTTCCAAAATTTACCTCGTAACTTATTCGTTAAAACTCCCTCGCCGAATAAGAAGAGCGAGCGGAGGCCGGGGCCGAATTTTCGGAGCCCACAGAGTTCTTCCGAAGTACTGCCCTCCTACTATGGTCTTTCAGACCTCAGTCTCCTGCCGACTACGGTTCTTCTGAACTCTATCACCTACTACGGTCCTTTCGACCTACATCGCCAGATAACAATCTTTCTGACCTCTATCTCCTGCGGACTACGGTCCTTCTGACCTCCATCACCTACAATGGCCCTTCCAACCAAACAAACATATTTATTTTGATTATTGTAACTCCCACCATGTAATGTGCTCTTTATGATGTACATTTGTGACATCAAGCCAAGGCCTTCTCCTAAGGAAGGGTCTCATTTGTAATCGACTGCAAATACTAGTGGATTCATTTAAACTGGGCCAGGCCCCGTGGTTTTTCTCCCTTTTCAGGGGTTTCCACGTAAAAACTTTGGTGTCTCTTATGAACGTCATACCCTCTCTCTTATCTGATTGTGTGCTGGATCTTCGTACAATGCTAAGACATTAAATTATATATATCTCTACCGCCGTGAATATTCCAGGACACAATAAACATAGATCAAGAGCTTAAGCCATAGTTTAGATCTTTAGAATATTAATTGAAGGTTCAAATGATATCAAAAATTGGCATGCTTGTAGTCAAATTAAAGTTTCAATGAGATGAATCAACCGAGCCTAAGATGACTTAATTTGTGCAATATTAAGGCGCTTTAATATTAAATAAATAATTTATGATCAACGAAGTCAATACAGAAATATTTGATGGAATATTTTGAATTTTTTTAAATTTATCGGGCATGTAATTCTCAAAAAGGTCTAAATAGACTATCACTCTCTATATGAAGAAGACTTTGGGCTAGAGAATCAAGAGAGCTCAGCGACTTGAAGAATCTCGAAGCTACACTTGAGCAACACTGCTATCGTAGCACCGCCCAACCACCATTGTAGAACATTCGCCCGATTGTCATTATCACCCGATCATCATTTTCAAACCACCACATGATCGTCGTAACATATATTTCATAATAAAAATAAAAGACATTTCTATCATATATGAGAAAATTTTAATGATAAATAATATATATCTATATTTTTTTACTCTGAATTCCTTCCTGCAACTAAACAACCCCTATATATTTTTGTTTTGGGCTAGAATATATGTGGCGATAGAGTTAGAATTTTTCGTCTCAATATTGTACGAATATCCAGCACACAAACAGAAGATGAAAGAATACCAAAAATTTTATGTGTAAAATCCTGAAAAAAAGGGAAAAATCATTGGGCCACGCCCAACTAAAAAATATTTCACTTGTGTTTGAATTGATTACAAGTGACTAACTCGTCCTCGAAATTAAGAACGATCATATTACAATAATCAACTATCGGGTTGAAATCCAGTTATAAATGGAGATCAAAAATTCGGCGATGTTTAGTAGTCGGGCGAAAATCTATCTTCAATTTACGGTTGGACAGAAATCTGGCATCAGTCGGCTATCGGGCAGAACTCCGACGTCAGTTGGCGGTCAGGCAAAACTCTGGTGTTGGTCGGTTGTCGGGCAGAACTCTGGCGTCAGTTGGCGGTCGGACAGAACTCTGGCGTCGGTTGACTACCAAGTGGAAGTCCGTCAGTGTTCGAGGAGGAGTCTGGTGGCAATATAGCTCTCTTCCTTCTCTTCATTTTCTTCTTACTCTTCTTGTTTCCTTGCTTCCTTCTCTTCTTTTCTTGTTTGAGTCCCCTCTCATAAGAAATGAGAGGTATGACCAGTAAATAGGAGGAAAATCAAGGATAAATTAGGAGTGGATTGAATGTACGACCGATGTTGATTCCTTTGATCATAAACTGTTTACCGAATATTTGAATGTCTTAATAATATCATATTATGGCGATCGTGGGCTCGATGGATTTGTCTCATCAAGCCACTCAATTCGATTATAAGTATGTCATGTTTGGAAACCATTTGGTAATCCAAATTATGGTTTGAACCTTCCAAATGGGCTTTAGGTCCTTGATTTGGATCTATTTGAGCCCGAATTGGGTCAATTTTGATGTCATTGGGTTCGTATTTCTGAGACGTTCAGTTCGACAGTAAGTTTGTTGAAATCATAGTTCATATGACCTCTGATTTAGATTTTGAAGTTTCCAACTTAATTTTGCTTTGAGATTCGTGCCCGATCAAGATAATTTTTTGATGATATATCAATTTCTATTATAAGACTTTAAATTTCAATTTATTAAATCTGAGAAGTGACAAGACGGATAAGGAGCTCGAAATATATAGGGATGATTATGCTTAATTAATGCTATTATTACATGTTAATTTTTTTATTATATTGCTAAAAATTCATATGAATATTCATTTCTAATTTTCTATCAATATTTATGCTAACTAATTAATTATTAATCTAAAGTTTAGACTAAATTTGGTGATATTATGCTCCCTTTATTAGCTCACAATTCAATCAAATATTTAACTCACATTGATCATTAATTTTAACCTAAATCTCATCCTTAAATAATTCAAGCTACAACTTATATAAAAATATGAATTTTGGAATGTCATCTTTTTTACATCAAAACAAAATCATTTAAATTTTAACATCACGTTTAAATTTAATTATTTGAAAAAAATAATTATTAATTTCAACACTAATTGATCAATAGACAGTCATTATTTTTTTTACTCAATATTAAATTAAAAAGATAAAATATCTCTATCAAACTCAAAAATAATAATAATAATAATAATAATAAAATCTCTATCAAACTCAAAATTAGAAGAATAAAACAGATAAAAAAAATTAAACTAATAAATAACAGTACATTAAACATATCAAACTATCCTACAGATTAATCTAAATTCTACAAATAATTTTTAGGATTGGAACTCTTAAAATCCCATAAGGTCACTACAACAGCAGCAACACAGAATGAAGCTGTAGCAACAGAACTTTTATTTGGTCCGGTGAACGTACGTAGAGGAACGTCTGATCGGCACTAAAATCCCGCCAAAAAACTCGGTATTTGCTCGGTATTGCTAGGTATTATTTGGTAATAACGAGGAATACCATCATGTGAAGACCCAATAACGAGTTATACCGAGCTATACCGAGCAATACCGAGTTATACAAAAAATACCGAGAAAAACTCGGTATTTTTTTTGTATAACTCGGTATTGCTCGGTATAACTCGGTATTGGGTCTTCACATGATGATATTCCTCGTTATTGTTTGGTATTGCTCGGTATTTGCTCGATATTTCTAATTTTTTGACGCGATTTTAGCTCCGACCGGACGTAGCTCTACGTCCGATCGGAGGACGTAATAATTGTTCGTAGCAACAACGGCAGAACAGATCCATCTCTTCCATTTTCTTCCACCAGCAAACTCTACATATGATTTCTTCCTCCATTGCTCCAAAGAAAGCTCCGAACACCAAATAGTGCAATCCTTATCCACTATAATGTGCTCTGCATTGCTCCGAATCTCGTCTTTCTCTCTAACAAGGGCAAGTAGCAGCATTTCTTCCGCATCAAATTGAGCAGGAGCCGACTCTGTCTTCTTCACCGCCATCTCCGCGTTGTCTTGTGTAGCTGCTTCAGTGAGATGTCCCTCAGTTATAGAAGGGACTTTGTGCTCGCTCTCGGCGAGAATGTTGTGGTGGGAGGCTAATGCAGCTAGCTGAAACTGGAGTTGTTCAATTTGTTTGCGGCACTCTGCCACTTCCTTCACGAGTTGGCCATTGAGGTTTTTTAGTTTATCAATAGCTTCGGTTTCAGAACTTCCAGCAGCTGCTGGGGAAGAGTGGTTCTTCTTCTTTCCCATGAGATGAGGAATGGAAGAGGGTTTGAAAGGCTTTAATTTGCTTCGACTACAGTGAAAAGAACAGTTGGGTTAGTGAATTGGACTGGTAAGGATGCCGTTTATTTATAGATCTTCAGGGAGTGCTCGAGAAGAAACGGACGGCTCTCAGGCAGATTATTCAGGGACGGTTCAGACTCCTTTTAAAAATCGAAAATTTGAAAACTTTTCCCTCTTCTAGAACGGCCTCCCTCTTCCTCTCCGCCATTTTCGACTTTCCCAAGCTTTTCGGCCGCCTCAACAGATCGAGATAAGAAAGTACGCACTATTCAGCTACCTCTGAATTATTATTATTTGGTTAATTTTATTCCATTATCTACTTTCTTTCTCAATGTTCTGTTATGATTTTAGTGTATAACTTTGCTGCATCACATAATTAAAGTTTTTTTTTTTTAAATCAAAAATTTAAAAACTTTTCTCTCTTCTACAACGGCCTCCCTCTTCCTCTCCGCCATTTTCGACTTACCCAAGCTTTTCGGCCGCCTCAATAGATCGAGATAAGAACTCAGAAATGTTATTATGCATTTATATTATTATTTACTGCTTTATATTATGCTAATGACTAATGTGGAAGTCTATCACTTTCTATATTTAGGCTTCTAAAGTATGATTAGATTTCTTTTGTGACTAACTTTTTTATTATCAAAAAAATAAATAAATAATTATTATAATAAAATTGCAAAAAAAATGAGAAATTAAAATAATAATAATAATTTAATATAAGAAAATGGAATTATTTTTAAACATTTTTAACAATTTTGTAATGAAAATACAATATTCTAATATATTTTAAGTGCATTTTATATTTTTTAAGTAAGTCGACTAGTGGGCTAATGAGCGAGTTAAATCTAACTCAAGTTTGGCTTGTTAGCTCAGCAAAGCCTGGCTCAGAAGTCCTTTATCAAGTCAAGCTCAAGTTGGCTCACAAGTCGACTTGACTTACTTACACCCTATCGGTACCTAGTTTATTCTAATTTCAGATACATCTAATTAAAAAAAATTGTTATTAAATTAGTTTATTAACAAAAATTAAGGGAATTAAGATTCTAAAATCGATTTCTTAAATACCTTTGCTCAACTGAGAAAACTATGTGACATTCTTATAAGAGCCTCGCTCAGTCGTATTATTTTAAGTATTACTTCTCATGTGGAAAAATAAATTTATTTAGAATGAAGTGCGATATGCAATCTGTAAGTATTTGCTGTTAATGTTGTGGTTGACAGAAGATGAAGAGCAGAACGTTAAGTGTGGGCAGTTAATATTTCATTTTGATGTGAAACCTACATGCTAGCTAGATTAGGATATTAGTAGTTGGATGCACACATTTGGAGTATTACTTCTCATGTGGAAAAATAAATTTAGTTATGTTGAGTTCTGGAATATTTGTTGTGGTAGAGAAATATGAAGTTTAACGTCTTAGCATTGCACAAAGATTTGGAAATCAAATAAGAGAGAGTGTGTAGCGTTCATTAGAGACACTAGAGTTTTTATTTGGAAACCCCTGAAAAGGGGGAAAAACTACGGGGTCAGAACCAATTTGAATGAATCTACTAGTATTTGCAGTCGATTACAAATGAGGCCTTTCCTTGGGAGAATGCCTTGGCATGGTGGTACAAATGTACATCATATAGTGCGCATTACATGGTGAGAGTTACAATATAGACATGTTTGTTTGGTCGGCACGACCATAGTCGATAGGATAGAGGTCAGAAAGATCGTTATCTGGTGATGGAGGTCAAAAGGACCATAGTTGGCAGGAGACAAAGGTCCGAAAGACCGTAGTTGGTAGGAAACTGGGGTAAAAAAGATTGTTGTAAGGTGATGGAGGTCGGAAGGACCATAGTAGTCGACGGATGTCGGAAGGATCGTAGTCGACATGAGATAGGAGTCCGAAAGACTATAGTAGTAGGGTGGTACTTCAATAGAACTCCAGGCATTAGGCGGTGGTCCCGCAGAAGTTCGGGCCTCAGGTGGTGTTCTGGCAGAAGTCCACGCCTCAGGTGGTGGTCCGGGAGATGTCCAGGACTTTGGTGGTGGTCCGGCAAAGCAACGACGTCAGGCGGTGGTCCGGCGGAGGTGAGGGCCTGAAGTGGTGGTCCAATGGAGCTCAGAGCCTCAAGTGGTGGTCCGGTGGAGCTCATGGATTGTTCGTTAGACATTTAAAGGTCTTAATGATGTTTGAATTCAACGATCTTGGGCTCGTTGGATTTGTCTCATCGAGGCACTCGATTCGATTATAAGCACGTAATGTTTGGAAAACGTTTGGTAATCCAAATTGTTGTTCGAACATTCCAACAACACTTCGGGTCCTTAATTTGAACTCATTTTGGCTCGGATTGAGTTGAATTTGGTGTCGTTGGGTTCATATTTTTGAGAGGTTTAGTTCAACTATAAGTTTGCTGAAATCGGAGTTCAAATGGTCTCCAATTTAATTTTTAAAGTTTCCAACATGATTTTTGCCTCGAGATTCATGCCCGATCAAGATAATTTTTTGATGATATATCAAGTTAGAATCAACTGTAACATGCAATCTGTAAGTTTTTGTTGTTTAGAGTTTAGGATTTAGGGTTTAGAGTTTAAGGTTTAGGGTTATTGACTGTAGGCCAACTGTGGGTCTCCTCAGCAAGAACTTGGTTGGACCTCAAAAGGCCTATTCTTTACTTCAAATTTTGGTAATACTGATTATTAAAAACTAGTGAGCTGATTGGGTCCAATGTAACAGCAAAGATCTTGATCTACATTTGCGCAGGCACTGGATCACTAGCTGTGTTGCATATGTCTGGTTCAAGCTTGGGTCGATCGAACTGACCTGGCCCCCAAAATTGTAGATCCAGTTTGAAAACTTATCGCAGTGTGAGAAACCAACTGTGTGGGCCTCTACAATGAAACATAAGCAAGCCTAAACATTGAACCATATTTTAGTTGTTAGGTTAGTTAATCATTTTTGTAGTTATTGTGACATAAGCAAGCCTAATCATTTTTGTAGTTAAACATAGGCAAGCCTAAAAATTATTTTCTAAAATGTACTTCAGAAAGAAGTAAAAAAAATGTCCTAAATTATTGATTCTTTTGGGATAAAATTTTTATTACTTTCTAAAAAAGTTTAGAGCAAAAAACTCTTACATTATAAAATTTTATAGTAAAAAATTATTTAAAAAACAATAAAAAAGTTGTTCTAGAGAGAATCTTTTGGAACAACTTTTAAAGCAGATTTTAAGTAAAAAATTATTTAAAAAAATTGCATAAGCCGATAATATTGTTATTAACCGTTTCCCATCATTTTCTTACAAATAAAAATTGCACCAAAAATCTCGTAAATACTAATATTTTAATTATTTAATTCATATTTTTAAGTAACAGTTTAAAATTCATAAAAATATCTAATAGTTAAAATAAGCTAATATGATTATTTATTATTATTAATTAATGAGCAAATATTTATTATTTTCAAATTCAACTACTTCAAAGTCCGAAATAAATCACACTGGCTCATCTTGATATGTTGATTAGAAGCTTTGGTTAACCAGAGCCTCGCTATCTAATTTGTGATAGCTTTTTTACTGCTTTATTTTTATAACAATCTTAATTAATTAGAGTATTATTTAACTCATAACTATCATTAATTTTACAATACATCTCATCCTTATCTAAATCATGCTATTAAATTATTAAAATATTAATTTTATAATGTCATATTTTATACATTAAAATAAAATGCGAAGGTAAAATAATATTAAAAGTTTATAATACTCATATGTTTAAATTTTTATATATGAATTTTAACATCATATATAAAAATTATTGGAAAAAAATATTAATTTCAACACAAATTGAATATACAGCCCCTATTTTTTTTTGCTCAATTTTAAACTAAAATGATGAAATATCTCTATCAAACTAAAAATTAAGAGAAGGAAACATATCAACAATGATAAAACTAATAAATAACAGTCCATGCTACTCATTAATCAATTCCACAACTAATTTTTAGGATTAGTGCTCTTAGAGCAGCACAAGGTCACTACAGCAGCAACAGCACAGAATGAAGCCGTAGCAACAGCAGTAGAACTGATCCATTTCTTCCATTTTCTTCCACCATTTTGTTCAAATTGCTACAAAAAAAAAAAAAAAAAACACACAGAGAGCATAATGGTGGTTTTCAGATAAGGAGATGAGAAGTTGGGCGAGAATGTTTTGGGAAGAAATATGGAGGGAGATATGACTTACGAGGAAGTGAAGGAGGTATGTCGTCCCCGGTAATTCGAGGATGTTGTGATGGGAGGCTAATGCAGATAGCTGAAACTGGAGTTGTTCCACTTCCTTCACGAGTTGGCCATTGAGGTTTTTTAGATTATCAATAGCTTCAGTTTCAGAACTTTCAGCAGCTGCTGGGGGAGAGTGGTTCTTCTTCTTTCCCATGAGATGAGGAATGGAAGAGGAATTGAAAGGCTTTAATTTGCTTCGACTACAGTGAAGAGAACAGTTGGGTTTGTGAATTTGACTGGTAAGGATGCCGATTATTTATAGATCTTCAGGGAGTGCTCGAGAAGAAACGGACGGCTCTGAGGCAGATTATTCAGGGACGGTTCAGACTCCTTTTAAAACTTGAAAATTTGAAAACTTTTCCCTCTTCTAGAACGGCCTCCCTCTTCCTCTCCGCCATTTTCGACTTACCCAAGCTTTCCGGCCGCCTCAACAGATCGAGATGTAAGAAAGTACGCCTCCCGCCTTGACTAATGTCAGCCCACTATTCCTGCTGTCTTGCATTAGCGTTCCTGCACCACATAATTAAAGTTTTTTTTTTTTTTTTTTTATGAACTCAGAAATGTTATTATGCATTTATGTTATTATTTACTGCTTTTAATTATGTTAGAAGTTCTGCTTGGTGCTAATGACTAATGAGGAAGTCGAACACTTTCTAATTTCTATATTTAGGCTTCTAAGTATGTTTAGATTTCGTTTTGGACAACCTTTTATTATGAATAAAATAAATAATTAATTATTATAATAAAATTATAAAAAATGTGAAATTAAAATAAAAAAAATTAATATAAAAAATGACATAATTTTCAAATATTTTTAATAACTTTATACTAAAAATGTTATATTCTAATATACTTTAAGTGCATTTGAAAATAATATTTTTTAAACAGTTTTTTTTAAATAATTTGGCTAGTGGGCTAATGATTCGAGTTAAATCTGGATCAAATTTGACTTGTTAGCTCAACAATGCTCAGCTCACAAGTCATTTATCAAGTTGATCGAGCTCAAGCTGATTGACAAGTTAACTTGACTCACAGCTTTCACCATACATGTATCTAGTTAATTCTAATTTCAGATCCATCTAATAAAAAAAATGTTATTCAATAAGTTTATTAACAAAAATTAAGGGAATTAAGATATCTAAAATCCATTTCTTAAATACCTAAACTGGGAAAACTATGTGACAGTCATTTTCAGTCGTATCATCGCATATATTAGTAGTTGTAAGCACCATACATGTATCTAGTTGATTCTGCTATATAAAACGATAAGAAAGTTATCCCGAACGAAATTCTAGTTTAGCATTGCAATAGGCCCAGCTCTTTTTATCATCAAATATTTGATTGAATTACAAAATAATATATTTTATCAGCATTATTTTTACAATGTTGTTTGTATTTTCTCTCAAGGTTTGAGCTAAAGATTGCCTGGCGAACTACCATACGGCCTTATTTGATGGGAGTGGCCGTTGGGCAATCCCCTTGACCCTCATCTTGATGGATCTCATTCTTTACACCAACCTCCTCCACACCGTACATGATTTAGTCCCACACACGATAATATTAGCCAAGAGACTACCTCGTATACTCCTTGACTATCACCATTATAATTTGTCAAATCATCTAGGTGATATTATCCCAATCATATTGTCATTATTATACTACAATCCTAGTTACCATCCACATCCCTATTACTAGCTAAATGTTACTTCATCGATCACTTGGATCTCTTTTTCGGTTTGATTTGTTTCTCGCCTCTCATTAGTGGTTTTTTTTGTTTAGGGTATTCCAGGCTTGCTCTGTCTTCTTGCTGTTGGGCCTGATTCCGGACTATGATGAGGCTCCATTCTGCACAAACCAACCTTGACCTTGGCTGTAGGCAACCTTGGTGGTTCAATTCTGATGGTGGTTTTCTTATGCTTGTGGGATGATGCTTATTTTTATGGTTTTTCTCTTATTGTTTTGTGTTTTGCTGCGTCCAATGAATCGTCATTCTTTGCCGGTTGGGTAGGTGCAAGATTTGATTTCCTGAGTTCGTCTGGCATTTACATTGTTCCTTCAAATTTTGCGGCCTTATTTTGTTCTCCTATTTTTTTTAGGGGTGTCAATTTGGGTCAGCAGGTCGGGTTTTGGTCGAACCCGAATTGACCCGGTTTTAAACGGGTCAACCCGAACCCGACCCATTTTTGTAAATGGGTCGGCTTTCTCAACCCGGACCAGACCCGCGCGGGTTGCGGGGTTGACACGATCTGACCCGGATTTTCGAAATACCTCCGACGGCATAGCGACAGCTGCGGTGCGGCGCTGCGACTGCGGGAGCAGCGGCAGGCGGTAGCAGCAACACGTGTCACAGGAGGAGCAGCGGGAGTAGTGGTAGTACACGTCACCGCTTCGAGTTCGGGACGTGCTGCAAAGTCGGGTCGTGTCAAAGAAGCCTCAGAAAATAAACTCTCATAGGCGTTCATACAAATTAATTGAGCACGGCGCAATCCCAATGAATGTTGCCTTCCGATGGGTTGGTCTTCACACCAACATGACCCAGATTGGTTATAACAGCCACAAAGGCTTTATTGAAAGCAACCGAGTTTGCAGCCCAATTATTAACTATAGTTCGGTTGCGGGTGTCCTCAGCAAGAACATGGTCGGAGCTCAAAAGGCTCATACTTTGCTGCAAATTTTGGTAATACTGGTCATCAAAGAGTAGTGGGCTGATTTGGTCCAACGCAACAAAAATGGTTGGATTGACATTGCGCAGGCACTGGATCTGTAGCTGTGTTGCATGTTTTTGGTTCAAGCTTGGGTCGATCGAACCAGCCTGGCCCCCAAAATCGTAGATCTGGTTTTAAAACTTATCATAGTGTGAGAGACCAACTGTGTAGGCCGCTACAATGAAATATAAACCAGTCTAAATTGTGAGCAAGAATTTAGTTCTTAGGTTAGTTAATCATTTTTGTAATTATTTGATTAAGGCTTCATTTATGACAGCTTTCTTTAGATAAAAATTGCACCAAAAATCTTCTAAATAATAATATTTAAATTATATAATCCATATTTTTAAGTAACAGTTTAAAATTCATAAAAATATCTAATAGTTAAAATAAGCTAATATGATTATTTTTTATTATTAATTAATAAGAAAATATTTATTATTTTCAAATTCAACTACACCAAAATTACAAATGAATCACAAGGTTCATCTGGATATGTTGATTAGGAGCTTTTGTTAACGATCTAAGATTCAAGTCTTGCCGCCTCATTTGGCATAGCTTTTTTACTACTTTATTTTATAGAATGCAAACATAATTGTTATTTGGAGTTTTTTTTTATTATTTTTCCGACATTTTTATGCTAAAACATTGCTTCATGCAACAACTTTTTTAAAAAAAATTATTTTCTTCATAATAGTTCTATAACCATCTTTATTAATTAGAGTATTATTTAACTCCTAATTATCATTAATGTTGAAATACTTCTCATCCTTATATAATTCATGCTATTAAATTATAAAAATACTAATTTTCCAATGTCATATTTTATACATTAAAATAAATTGCGAAGGTAAAACAATATTAAAAAAAATTTTATAATACTCATATGTTTAAATTTTAACATCATATTTAAAAATTATTAGAAAAAATATTAATTTCAACACAAATTGAGTATACAACCACTATTATTTTTGCTCAATTTTAAACTAAAATGATGAAATAACTCTATCAAAATAAAAATTAGTAGAAGGAAACAGATCAACAATAATCGCGGCGTCAAGATCCTGCTCGTGAGATGAAGTGGCGTCAAGACTAGAATCGCGGCGTGAGAGATCGGGCTCGACAACATGAGCTAGATCACGAGAGCATAATGGGAGTGGAGGCGCGAGCTCAACAGGGGCAGATGCTTCTTCAACTTCCAGATCCGAAATAGCCAAATTATGCCTGATTCTGCTTTGTGAATCAAAGACCTCCTGGACATGCTCTAGATGGCGGAAGGAATTGGAAGCGAAATCGGAATAAGCTCCGACGCTGGACAATGGGCGTGCGACCAGATCTGAACAGCATTTGGCGTGCTTGAGCGGGGGTGGTTCGCGCCACCGGAGGGGAAGCTCGAGTGGAGGTTCGTCGTCAACTACGGTGAAAGAATGTCGGGATTGATGTCGTTTGCGAGAAGCGGACAAGGACAGTGAAGAAGAAGAATGCCTCGGTATGGTTGCCGATGACATCCTCATCCTCCTTATTGACCGAAGGGTTTCGCGAATCCGATCAAGGTTTCTATCTACCTGATCGAGCGACTTCTTCGATTGAGCTTGATAGAAGGCGATCCGGCTTCGAGCATCGTCGACAGCCCACCTTCCTTGGCGTCGATCGTCGTCGACCGCCAATCTTGTTTTGCGGTTTCGATCGTCGTCGACAGCCGACCTTCTTCCGCAGTCCATCGATCTTCACAAGCTCCAGGCTCTGATACCAACTGATGTAGTGGATCGGCGGAAGACGATACCTGCAAGAAGGATTTGAGGATTCCCAATCCAGGGAAGAAGAAGAGGAAAGCTTCTCAAGCTTCAAAGGGTTGTATATATTATTCAATGAGCTCAAAACCTTACATTAGCCACTATTTATAGTGCAAAATAGAACTATCTAGACAAGGAAGGGTAGGCTAGTCCTTAAGCTTACTATTAGCTAAGATGTTCCTACATCATCATCTTTTTTACATCAAAATAAAATCATTTAAGTTTTAACATCACGTTTAAATTTATTTGAAAAAAATAATTATTAATTTTAACACTAATTGATCAATAGACAGTCATTATTTTTTTTTTACTCAATTTTAGATTAAAATGATAAAATATCTCTATCAAACTCAAAATTAGAAGAATAAAACAAATAAAAAATATTAAACTAATAAATAACAGTACATTAAACATATCAAATTATCCTACAGATTAATCTAAATTCTACAAATAATTTTTAGGATTGGAACTCTTAGGACAAAATAAGGTCACCACAGCAGCAGCAACACAGAATGAAGCTGCAGCAACAACGGCAGAACAGATCCATCTCTTCCATTTTCTTCCACCAGCAAGCTCCACATCTGATTTCTTCCTCGATGGCTCCAAAGACTGCTCCAAACACCAAATATCGCAATCCCTCTCTGCAATAATGCGCTCTCCATTGCTCTGAATTTCATCTTTCTCTCTAACATGGGCAAGCAGCAGCATTTCTTCCGCATCAAATTGAGCAGCAGCCGACTCTGTCTTCTTCACCGCCATCTCCGCGTTGTCTTGTGTAGCAGCTTCAGTGAGATGTCCCTCAGCTATAGAAGGGACCTTGTGCTCGCTCTCGGCGAGAATGTTGTGGTGGGAGGCTAATGCAGCTAGCTGAAACTGGAGTTGTTCAATTTGTTTGCGGCACTTTGCAACTTCCTTCACGAGTTGGCCATTGAGGGTTTTTAGTTTATCAATAGCTTCAGTTTCAGAACTTCCAGCAGCGGCTAGGGAAGAGTGGTTCTTCTTCTTTCCCATGAGATGAGGAATGGAAGAGGAATTGAAAGGCTTTAATTTGCTTCGATTACAGTGAAGAGAACAGTTGGGTTAGTGAATTGGACTTGTAAGGATACCCATTATTTATAGAAGAAACGGACGGCTCTCACGCAGATTATTCAGGGACGGTTCAGAATCCTTTTAAAAATCGAAAATTTGAAAACTTTTCCCTCTTCTACAACGGCCTCCCTCTTCCTCTCCGCCATTTTCGACTTACCCGAGCTTTCGGCCGCCTCAACAGATCGAGATAGGAAAGTACGCATTATTCTTGCTATCTTGCATTAGGGTTCCTGTATCGACGTGGCTATCTCTGAATTATTATTTTTTTGGTTAATTTTATTCCATTATCTATTTTCTTTCTCTATCGTCTGTTATGATTTTAGTGTATAACTTTTCTGCATCATATAATTAAAGTGTTTTTTTTTTTTTTAAATCGAAAATTTAAAAACTTTTCTCTTCTACAACGGCCTCCCTCTTCCTCTCCGCCATTTTCGACTTAACCAAGCTTTTCGGCCGCCTCAATAGATCGAGATAAGAACTCAGAAATGTTATTATGCATTTATATTATTATTTACTGCTTTATATTATGTTAGAAGTTCTGTTTAATTAGTGCTAATGACTAATGAGGAAGTCGATCACTTTCTATATTTAGGCTTCTAAGTATGTTTAGATTTAGGGGTGTCAATTTCGGGTCACGGGTCGGGTTCGGGTCGAACCAGAAACTGACTCGGCACTATTCGGGTCAACCCGAACCCGACCTGTTTTTAAAAACGGGTCAGTTTTCCTGACCCGAACCCAACCCGCTTCGGGTCCGGGTCAACCCGACCCGAATGACCCGTTTCCAACAAGAAAATGGCTAATTTTCGGGTCAAAAACGGGTCAAACTTCTCTTTTCGGGTCAAAAACGGGTCAAAATCGGGTCAACCTCGAGTTGCCGGGTCAAAATCGGGTTTTCGGGTCAAAGGGTTAACCCGACCCGATTTTTGAAACGGGTCGAAATGCTGAACCCGAACCCGACCCGTTTCGGGTTCGGGTTGACCCTAACCCGAAATTTTCGGGTCGGGTTTTAGGGTCGTGTCAAATATTGACACCCCTATTTAGATTTCGTTTGCGACCATTTTTTACTATGAATAAAATAAGTATATAATTATTATATAAAATTATAAATAAATGGCATGTGATATTAATTAAAGGTTCATATAATATTAAAAATTGGCATTCTTATAGTCAAATAAAACATCTCAATGAGATGAATCAATTGAGCCTAACATGACTTAATTTGTGCAAGCTTGAGGCCCTTTAATATTTTTATACGTCTTCAAAATTTTCTTTGATCGGCTATGAATCTCAAGAAAAAATTAAGTTATAAACTTCCGAAATTAGAATTGTGACCATCCTAACTCTGATTTCAGCAAAATTATAGTCGAACTGAACGTCTCGGAAATACAAACTCAACGATACCAAAATCAATCCAATCCAAGCCCAAATGGATCCAAATCAGGGATCTGAAGTATTGTTGAAAAATTCGAACCACAATTTGGATTATCAAACGGTTTCCAAATGTGACATTATCCCATTCTCATTGTCATTATTATACTATTATCCTAGTTACCATCCGTATCCTTATTACTTGCTAAATGTTACTTCATCGGCCAGTAACAGTTGATCATTATATTAATCAATTGTTCTATTACAATTACAACAAATACCGAATGATGTTCTTCTACAATCAATTTGTGAGAGAGCCAACATACAATAGCAAGTATATATGAACTAATTCTCTGAAAGCTTGGGGATAATTTCGAAAATAAGATTATTTTAAACAAGCGATTAAATAATTAATAATCAAGATTTTATTTGAGATAATTTTTTTAATACTTTTTAAAATAACTTTCTAAAAATATTAAATTTTTATAATTAACCATGATGCAATTATAAAAACAAACTCTCGCAGGCGTTCGTACAAATTAATTAAGCACGGCGCAATCCCGACGAATGTTGCCTTCCGATGGCTTGGTCTTCACACCAACACGGCCCAGATTGGTTATGGCGGCCACAAAGGCCTGATTGAAGGCGACCGAGTTTGTAGCCCAATTATTGACTGTAGGCCTGCTGCGGGTGTCCTCGGCAAGAACTTGGTCGGAGCTCAAAAGGCCCATTCTTTGCTGCAAATTTAGATAATACTGGTTATCAAAGACCCGTGGGCTGATTGGGTCCAACGGAACAGCAATGTTTGGATCTACATTGCGTGGGCACTGGATCTGTAGCTGTGTTGCATATGTTCGGTTCAAGCTTGGGTCAATCGAACCGGCCTTGCCCTCGAAATCGTAGATCCGGTTTGAAAACTTATCACAGTGTGAGAAACCAACTGTGTGGGCCGCTGTAATGAAACATAGACCATATTAAACTGTGAGGTAGAATTTAGTTGTTTGGTTAGTTAATCATTTTTGTAATTATTATGATTAAGGCTTCATTTATGACAGCTTTCTTACTGCTTTCTTTAGAAAATTATTTAGAAATTAACAAGCAAGATGTCCCAAATAAAGCTTGGAACAACTTTTGGTCATCAATTTTTTATGTTTTTTTAAAAAATTATGTACTAGAAAAGTATTTTAGTAAACAATAAAAAAGCATATCCTAAATTATTAATTCTATTGGGATAATTTTTTAAATGCTTTCTATATAGTAAATACTGATATTTTAATTATATAATCCATATTTTAAATAACAGTAAAATTCACAAAAAGTTAGTGATTTGGTTCTAGAAATGCTTAGGGACTGCATGTATGGTTCGATGAAAAATTAATACAAATTAAATAAAAATACAATGTAAAAAAATTTCAATATATTTAAAATATTTCAATTATTTGAATGAGTTTAAAATAAATATAGGCTATTATTTTATTTATTTATTTACTTTTTGAGTTAAAGTAAAATGAATGCACCATAAAGATCAATGTTGGTCGTGGCTAGAGGTGTAAGTGAGCCGAGCCGGCTCGAGCTCGACTCGTTTATGGGCTCGCGAGCCAAGCTTATCGAGCTCGCGAGTCGAGCTCAAGCTTGAGTTCGAGCTCGTTTAGTAAACGAGCTCGAGCTCGAGCTTGAGCTGGCTCGGCTCGTGAGCTCGCGAGCCGGCTCGAATAAATATTTATATTTTTAAAAATTATTTTATTTTATTTATTAAATATAAATATAAAAATAATAATAATAATCACCTAATTTTTATTTAAATGTTAAATATTTCATATATATTTTTTAAATTATATCTAAGTTTTAAAAATCCCGCTTAAGTTTAAGAATCCCGACTAATTTTTCAAAATTTAAAAATCCCGCCTAAATTTAAAAATTCCTGCCCATGGCTGTCGAGCCGGCTCGAGCTCGTTAACAGTTAGACGAGCTCGAGTTCAAGCTCGACTATCGAGCTCGAGCTCGAGTTCCAGCTCGCTTTCCATGTAACGAGCCGAGCTCGATAAGGGTCTAAACTCGACTCGACTCGACTCGTTTACACCCCTAGTCGTGGCCTTAGAGTGGCCCGTAGTGGCCATGGCTTATGATGATAATGACAGAAAATTTATAATGTAATAAAAAAATATCAAATCTAAGTATCTAACAATTTTTTATTACAACAAAATTGAACTAAAATATGAATTATAAATATTTTTAAATTTTACTCTATATTTCATTTACTTCAGATCAAATATTAATATTTTCAAAAATTCCTACATTTAAAATGCTTATCCCACTTTACTTCAAGTCAAACAGCCCTTCTCTCTTTGATAAAAAGATTAAAAAAAATAGGGGCATAAAAAATCTAAAGCTCGCGTCAGAAATTTTTTTTAATTTTTACTTAAATCGTATGTATTAATTCATTTCAATTTAATTAATTAATTTGATTGATTCGATCATTTTTTATTTGGGAGATTTACATACATACCACTTAATAATATTCTATTTACATATTTAACATCTAAAACTTTAATATTACATACATACCACTCATAGTTCATTTTCATATCAAATATGAGTGGTAGAAATGAAATATATGAGTGGTAGAAAAGAAATATAAGTGGTATATTTGATATTAAAATAATATAGTGGTATGCATATAATATTAAAATTTTAGATGTTACATATGTAAATAAGATGTTATAAAGTGGTATGTATGTAAATTTCCCTTTTTATTTTTTTATTGGCAATGAATGACCGTATGCAACCGACCAAAAAAGATCTGATTCTAAAATTGGAGAGGTAATGTTACTTCATTAGATATATAAATTTAAATATTATCACATATGAAAATTAAATTAAAAAAGTAAGTGACCAACAAAAATTTAATTTTTATGTAACGTTAGATGGAACTTATGCTGTCTATAATAAGAAAAAAAAATTTCAAAGTTGAATAAAAAAATTAACATTTAGGATTTCTTTGGGACTGCTATAACTATATTTTTAAAATAATTTTTTTGGAAGTTGTTATTACTTTTATAAATATGTTAATATATGAAAAGTCTAATAGTAGCTTTATAGGCTTCGTTTGGGACAGCTTTGTTATTGTTTTCTTAATTTATTTTTTAGTATAAAAATTTTTTAAATTAAAAATTCTTGTAAAAAAAATTACTTCAAAAAGTATTAAGACATATGTGCCAAACGAAGCCTTAATCTAGTTATAAAAGTAACATCTTGCTAACATAATTTCTAAAATGAAGGGAAAAGCAATAAGCAAAAAGGAAATGTATTAGAGATTTGAAAAAGCAGATTAGTTAGGAAGGTACCTAACACTAAAAATTATTCTATGTGATCATCGAACAAAGTCTAAAGACGAATAAGAACGTATCACGTACATCATTTTTTTTATGTGAACCGTTGTAGTGTACCACTCAGTACTGGATGACGTGCCACGTTCTAAGTTGCCTTTGGACTGTTCAGTGACAGCACAGAATCATTTCTTCCCTAACACGCCCTCAGTTCGAAGTTAGTTGATAAGTAATTATTATGACTTTAAGGATCAGCTTGTGATTGCTGTAAGTTTTTGCAAATGTAATTGAAGTCTAAAGCAAAGCAATGCAAAGTAGAAGAAGAAAAAAACTTCTTAGTAGCAACAAGAAAGTAATAATAATAAAAAAAATTATAGCTATGATCTAAAAAGCAAAGCAGGAAAAAAATTGCCCCAAATTGCCCTTAAATTATTTTTCCAATTTAAGTACACAAGGGCAATAATTTCTAAGAAGTTTATAAGAATAAAGCAAAAAAATTTAGTCATAATAAGTTTTAAATAATTTTCAAATACTTAAAATAAATGTAATTTAAAAAAGTATTAATTATTTATATATTAAATCTTAAAATAATAAATCTGAATTTTTAAATTTCTTTTTTACTCTATTTTTCTTCATTTTACATGTCATATGACCTTCAAATTAAAATGCATAAACTCGCAAAAAAAAAAACTAGATAGATCCAGCGGTATATGACTGTTTAAAAAAGCTAATAAATAAGTGTATTTTTTATTCGGCTGCAACTTTTTATAAAGGTTATTATTAATTTTTTACTAATTTTCAAAAAAAAAATTTGCTAAAAAAAATAACTTATTAACACAAAAAATTTTAAAAGTAATGAAAAATAGCAGTCTTACAAAAAATTTTAATTTAGTTTGGGATAACTTTCTTACTGTTTTTTAAAATAAATTTTTTTATAATTTTTTTTGACTTTTTACTAAAAATCTATTTTAAGAAATAATAATAAAGCCATCTCAATCAAAGTGGAAGTCTAAAAATCAAAGCAATAATAATAAAGTTAATCCCAATATAATATAAATGATAAATTATAAAAAATTATTTATTTTTATTGTTTTAAATTAAATTTCTTGATGAAGCGACGAACGATACATCAATATTCAGCCACGGGAACTCCAACCCGGTCCTAACTGACATAGTCCGCTTGGTGAACTTTTATTTGGTCCCGTGAACGTACGTAGAGCTACGTTCGGTCGTCACTAAGATCACAGGCACAAAACAAAAAATACCGAGTAATACCAACAATAATGAGAAATTTCATTATGTGCAGACAAAATACCGAGTAATACATAGCAATACCGAACAATACCAAGTAATCCCAAAAAATACCGAGTTTTTCTAGAAAAACTCGGTATTTTAGAAAAACTCGGTATTTTTTGGGATTACTCGGTATTGTTCGGTATTGCTCGGTATTACTCGATATTGATCTTCACAGAGCGGTATTCCTCGTTATTACCAAAGAATACCTAGCAATACCGACCAAATACCGAGCAAAAACCGAGTAACAATCGTCTGACCGAACGTAGAGCTACGTCCGGTCAGAGGACGTAATAAATTATGGCTGTACGCTGCATGCCAAGAACATCCTAAACAGCTTAAAGTGGTTCGTCATCTACCTGATAACGCGATCATGTCCGTTTGAGATATCCCATTCGCCGCAAAGATGGCTGTGAGCTGGTTAAGGTTGAATGTCGGTAGAGGCAGCTTACCGTCCACGCTCGCCGACGTTGAGCTAAGCCCGTCCAGCCTTCCCAGCTCCACCGCATACGATGGTCCGCCGGACTGTGTTAGTTAAATAACGCAAATTATTATAAGTAGAAGAGAAATTAAAGAGATTAAAAGAGAGGCGATCGATAAAACCAGGGAGATGACGTCGCGGGCGGCCATGGCGAGGATATCAGCACAGGAGACCTTGTTTCGGCACTGCTCGACGGCATCCACAGCAGCCTTCGCCTTTATCACGGTGTCGAAGCCGTCGCCGGCGAGGGAGAGGTTGATGGAGTTGTCCTTCTCCGCCGTGTTGCTCGCCGTCGACGCCACAATCACCGACGCGTCGCAACCCTGCAACGCAAAAAGAGATCGAATTTAGTACCACATCGAACAACATGCAAACAAAGCAGTAAAAGTTTCATCGATTACGTTGACAAAGCAGTCATGGAAGAAGAGGCGGAGGGTGCCGGGGACGGTGACGGTGGTCTGCTGGAGCTTTGCTGTGACGGCGTTTCGGACAATGCTTTCCACGTTAGGGCAGATGTTGGCGTAGTAGTTTTGACGGAGTTGGGCTGAGCTCGGCTGAACTAAAAGGCCGAGCAAATTTATCATGAAGACAAGAAGAGCTCTGTTGATTATCAGAGACTTTGCCATATCGATCTCTCGCGTGCTTACATGTAAAAGAATGTTAGAGGAGATGAGATTATTATAAAGAAAGGATTTTTGTCTTATATAGACAAATTTCTCAATCTCTGAGTTGGCTTCTAATTATTTTTTAATTACATTTCTATGTACTAATAAGAATGGTTTACAGCATGCTTGAAAGACTAAAGATAAATATTTAATTATTATCATAACTAATTCTATAGCTAAATTTTTAATTAAAATGATTAAAAAAATAATCAAATGCTTTAAGAAAATTGTACTAGTTGATATCAAATACTAGACCTGCCCCACCGGGCTTAGGCTTCATTTGTGATAGTTTTCTTATTGCTTCTTAAAGCAGATTTTTAGTACTAAAATTATTAATTTTTGTACTAAAAAACTGATTTAAGAAGCAGTAAGAAAGTCATTCCAAACGAAGTCTTAGTTGGGTTGTTGGGCAAGCGTGATTGGGAACCCCACAACCCATGTTCCATTCCTCTCTCAAGCGTTGCGACTCTTTAAGTAGGAAGAAAATAAGTGCATGGTCCAACACCTGTAGGGCGGGCAACCAAGAGATTAGTTATTATGTCAAGAGCCTTGTCTTCGGGGGTGGCAGCGCGTAGATACCCCATTCAAAAAAATATATATACTAGACCTAACTTAAAATAAAATATATTGATTTTTATCTTAATGACTTAATTTATTATTGTTTTTTAAAAAATTATATATTTTTAGGATAATAGGGTAGAGATAGAGAGAGAAAATAGAGGGGAGTAGTTAGCTAGTTACATCAAAATTTAAAGTTAAATTCATTCATCTTATTATATTATAAATATATAAGAACTATCATTTATAAAAGTTAATTTATGGTCAATATGAGGGCGGCTGAATAGTAGCTTATAAATATTTTTTGTACTTAATTATCGTATGGAAATTTGCTTTGTGATTGCTAATTAACCGTTTTACAATTATTTTTTCTAATAGTAAAAATTAAATAAAATATATAACTAAAAGCATTAAATATAATATAATATTGAGGGAATTTTTAAGGCTATATTTAAACACATTATAAATTTAATTAATAGAATCACATAACTTTTTAAAAAATAATAATAAATAAATTTAATTTATATGTAATGGTTCAAATAGCATGGATAAGAACAACAATATATGATCGAATTCAAATATTAAATTATTCAATTTATATTAATAATTATAAAAAAAATCGTTTATATTAAATTTAAAGTCTTGATAAAAAATCTCTAAGGCTTCGTTTGGGACGGCTTTTTTATTGCTTTCTAAAACTGAGTTTTAGTACAAATTTTTTTATTTTTGTACTAAAACTCCGTTTTAGAAAGTAATAAAAAAACCGTCCCAAACGTAGCCTAAGTCTAATCATGCTGCGTCACCTTCTCTTACTAGGATCCAGCTGGCTTGTGTAATATTGTATCATTGTGGGGGAGAGAGAGAGAGAGAGAGAGCAGAGAGAAGGTCAAAGATGAGCTGAGTAAGCTTGATTGGCCAAAAGACGTAGTTCGTTATGGCAGCAGCCTTTGGTCTATTCAAACCAAAGAATTTATTTCCTTCAATATTTTATTTCTTTACTTTAAGTCTTTAACTAATACATTGCAGCTTCTATGATTGTTATATATTGATAATTCACAAAAAATTGTTGATCTTGCATGAATCTCAAGCCATATTTAAGTTAGAAATTTTCAAAATTAATTTCAGGACCATACGAATCCTAATTTCAACATATTTATAGGTAAACTAACATAGTGTCTAGAAGAGGTCAACCTAACAACGCCAAAATCGGTCCGATCCGAGCCCAAATGGGCCCGAATTGGGTGCCTAAACCGCATTTGGAAGGTTCATGCCTAAATTGGATGACTAAACAATATTCAAATATAACATGCTTAGATTCAAATCAAAGAATTCGACAAGATGAATCCAACGAGCCTAGGATATCTTAATTTAACATCATTAAGACACTTAAACAATTGAAAAATGCTCTATGATCGGGGGATTAATATGGGTCGTCCGATGGAGCACTCTAAATCTGCGCCAGATCTTCTCCACATTTATGGGGTGTGCCGCTCATGAAAATCTATAAATAGACCCTCATTCTCTACATGAAAGGGGGGCCTTTTACTACAGATTGGAGAGAGATCTGAAGCTTCAAGAGCTCCAACACCATCGCCAGCAAACCTTCATCGACCGTTGTCGCTGGACCACACAGCCTGGTCGCTGACTGCTGACTATTGTCCCTTTGAATATTTGAATTTATATTATCTAGTTAAATATTTAACTCAATGTTAGCCTTACCTAAGTGCTGTTCAAATAAAAATAAAAATATAATATATTTATATGAAGATAAAAACTAATAAAAATGATAATAAAAAATTATGACAATCATTGAGATAAAATAAAAAAATATTAGCAAGATAATATTTTATGTATATATTATTAAAATATTTTTTTGAATTGGAGTATTCTCTAAGAGAGACCAAGTCAATAGTAATCAAGGATCTTCAATTATGATTGAGGGAGAAAAATTTTCAACAAATGCATCGTATCTAATCCCTTAGCTCCAAGTTGAAAAAAAACCCAATTATGAGGAGAAAAAACGGAAAATCACGTTTATAAATTATAACATTGAATATTATATTACTAATTATCTATTTTTTTTAAAAAAAGTATTACACTATTTTTCAGGCACTATTTTGGCTTGGTTGACACAGTTTTTTATTCTTCTCTAAAATAATTTTTTTAGTATAAAAATTTCTAATATTTCTTGAATTAGATATTTTTATGCTAAAAAATTGCTTTAAAAAACATTAAGAAAGTTATCCCAAAAGAGGCATTTGGAATTTATAATTAACGGTATATTTAGGATCATTTTAAAAATATATATATGTATACTTATTTAGTGTTTTTTATTTATTTTTTGCTTGTAAAAAGTAATTAATTTATTTTTAAAAACACTTAAAAGAAATTTAAGGTGTTATCATTTTTTTAAAATAATTATAATCGTCAGTCGTTGTCGTTGCACT
The DNA here is from genome assembly GCA_022539455.1 of Dendrobium nobile. Lineage (NCBI taxonomy): Eukaryota > Viridiplantae > Streptophyta > Magnoliopsida > Asparagales > Orchidaceae > Dendrobium > Dendrobium nobile. The sequence continues at coordinate 71,748,855 of CM039721.1, read as the reverse complement.
GCAAAAACGATAGGATAAATGCAACATTACTTAGCAGTGGTTTTAAAACCGCTGCTATATGATACCTATAGCAGTGATTTTAATCGCTTCAATTGATTGCAATTGCAATAACCACTTAAAACAACTGGTTAAACTACTACCATATAAATTAATAAAAATAAAATATCAAATATATTTTATCTTGTGATAAATTATAAATATATTTTCAAAATTACTTATTAATTATTATAAGCATTCGATGGGAAATAATTGTCAATTATTAATGCACCTTCATTTCAAACCCATTTTTTATATTCAACAAGCACATTAAAAATCAAAATGGTCAACAAAGTCTGCCATTTAAGTTTGTAGACATGTTATAGAGTCCATTAGGTGGTTGAATTGGCTAGGCTAGTCTAGCAAAAGATTTAACAATCTATTTAGTTGAGATAATTTCAAATAAAATGAGCCAAGAGCTAGCTCATTCAACTATGAGTGTTCAGATGGCTCGACCATATCTTAGCTCAAATGGGAGCAAACCAAGCTAACATTTGAGGAGAGCCACATAATATGTAGAGTATTTATTGAAGAGATTGGCAAGATAGATGCAACAAATAGCTAAGCCATGTGGATTACTATTAAAAAAATAATTATCTACAAAGAAAAATGAGGATACATTTCTTATGTGCATGAGATAATTCTTCTAAGTAAGAAAAATTGAGATGACCTTAGGTCACACAAAATCTAAGATAATACAAGAGATAAAATGATGTAAAGGTTTAATGAAAATCATAGATACAATCTACGAACCAAAATTCCATCCATGAATGAAGGATTTACCAATTTATTATAAAGCAAGTTGTTGCGTCCTGGTGTTAAGGAACCTATTATTGTAAATATTCAGTTTTGTATTTCCTGCTTTCTCTCTTCACTGTAACCTATATATAGGATATTATACTCTCTAATAAGACACCTTCTTCTTTCCTCATTATCTCTGTGTCTCGTTTCCGTCCCTGTTGCCTTCTCCAAGAGCTCATTTCCAGGAACTCTAACTCCTGGAATATTCGTGGCGGTAGAGAAATATAAAGATTAATGCCTTAGCTTTGTACTAAGATCCAGCACACAAGCAGAAAAAAGAGAGGGTGTAATGTTCATAAGAGACACAAGAATTTTTATGTAGAAACCCCTGAAAAGGGGGAAAAACCACGGGGCCTGTCCCAGTCTAAATGAATCAATTAGTGTTTGCAGTCCATTACAAATGAGGCCCTTTCTTAAGAGGAAGGTCTTGGCCCGATGTGACAAATATACATCATACATAGTATATTGCACGATGAGAGTTGGAAGAATCATTGTTGACATGTTTGTTTGGGGCCGCATAACCATAGTCGGCAAGCGATGTAGGTCGGAAGAACCATAGTTGGCGGGTGAAGGTGGTCAGAAGGACCGTAGTCGGTAGACGATAGAGGTCGGAAAGACCGTTGTATGACGACAAATGTTGGAAGGATCATAGTCGGTGGGTGACATAGGTCAGAAGGACCATTATATGGGGTTGAAGGTCAAAAAGACTGCAGTCAGCGGACGACATAGGTCAGAAAATGTTAGTCGGCAGACGATGGAGGTCAGAAGGACTATAGTTGGCGAGCGACAAAGGTCGGGAGGACCGTAGTCAACGAACGACGAAGGTTGGGAGGCGATGTAGGTCCAAAGGGCAGTAGTCGGCAGACGATGGAGGTCGGAAGGATCGTAGTCGGTAGGCGACAAAGGTCGGGAGGAATCCTGTCGGTGGTCGACAAGAACTTTGACGGTGGTCGGCAAGAACTCAGGCAGTGGTCGGCAAGAATCCCGGTGGTGGTCGGTAACAACCCCGGCGATGGTCGGGAGGAATCCCAGTGGTGGTCGACACGAACTCCGATGGTGGTCGGCAAGAACGTCGATGGAAAGAGAGCTCCCAAACTCCTTCCTTCCTTTCCTTCTTCTTCCTCTCCCTCCCCTCTCATATGAACAATGAGGGGTTATTTATAGTTTTTTCAAAGTGGCATGGCTTGTAAATATGAGAAGGATCAAGGTCAAGATGGGAGTGGTTTGAATAGACGGCCGATATTGATCCATTTGATCACAGATCATTTAACGATCATTTGAATGCCTTAATGATATTAGAATTTAGTGATCTTGGGCTCGTTGGATTCGTCTCGTCGAGCCGCTCGATTCGATTATAAGCATACCACGTTTGAAAATCATTTGGTGATTCACATTATGCTTTTCTCCTTCAAAATATGATTTGGACTCTTGATTTGGGCTCGGATCTGGCTGATTTTTATGTCGATGGGTTCTTCTTTCCGAGACGTTCAGTTTGACTATAAGTTTGTTGAAACTAGAGTTTGTATGATCTCACATTTAATTTTGGAAGTTTTCAATTCTTATTTGCATCAAGATTCGTGTCATATCAAGACAATTTTTGGTGACATATCACAAGTAATGTTATATATGATTAAGGTTCTCTTAGAACCTCCTAGGAGAGAGTCTTTCATGAAGGATATGGTGCATCTTTTATTCTATAATAACCAATTGGACCGGTTCAGTTGAATGAGCCCTAACTAAAGCACGGTCAAAACAACTAAGTCAAGCGGGTGAAGCGAGCGGGACCGAATGACTTAAGTGAGCGAGGAAATGTGTTCAAATCCAACCACCATTGTAATGCTTTACATTAAATTTATTTTACATCAAACTAAATTATAAAAATGTAATTTTATATATGTATTTTTGCACCAACTAAACAATTCTAAAATATTATAAATAAGTTACATTCCCAATTTGTTGTATTGCTTTGACTAGACAATATACATTCATTATTCAGTAAACCAACATCCTCTTTTAAATCTTACTTAGTGGAAGAAGATAAATGAGGAAATGAATAATTAGTTGAAGGCACTTAAATACATAATATTCAAATTTTAATTATTTACAAAATTAATATATCTATTATTTTTAAATAGTTGAACATGTATTATCAGAATTTTAATAAAGATGAAAGAAGGTATAAATTTTTTTTTATAAACTTTAATATTTATGTAAGAATTAAAAAAATAAATATTAATAAAATTAATTAATAAAAAAATTAAATGCCATGCATTTTTTTCCCCTGGAAAAAAATAGAGCTAATTCCGCTCCCATTTTTATTTTGGGAAATTTACATACATATCACTTTATAATATCTTATTTACATATCTAACACCCAAAATTTTAATATTACATCCATATCACCCAATATTATTTTAATATCAAATATACCACTTATATTTCTTTCCTACCACTCATATATTTCATTTCTACCACTCCTATTTGATATGAAAATGAACTATGGGTGGTATGTATGTAATATTAAAGTTTTAGATGTTAAATATGTAAATAGAATAGTATTATATGGTATATATGTAAATTTTTTTTTTCTTCCTGTGCAAATACCCGCCGAACGCTTTTACTTCGACACGGTGGTGGAACACTTCGAACTCTATCAATCCGCAAAGCAATTTTACTCTCTTAGGAGCCGAGGAAGGTCGCTGCGATGTCGGAGAATCCCTTCGAAGCCATACGCAAAGCCTGCGACTCCTTCGGCAAATGCTTCCAAACCCACCTATCTCGCATCTTACCCGCCCGTTGCGAAGACCATCTCGATAAACCCTCCTCCGTCGCCGGGAACTCTAAAACTTCGTTATTTTCCTTCTTCACTGCCTCAAATCCAAGAGCTGTTAATGACGCTGCTCCGCTTACTCCCGATGTGGTCGCCCACCTCCCCGACCCCAATGTCGATCCTCATGGTTCCAGCATTTATTATTGTAAGAAAAGTTTTGATTTTTTTTCTTGTTTCGCAGATTGCTCTCGAAAAGAAGATTACTGCAGCTCCACTGACCAAAGAGGAACTTGGGAGGGCTACTTGGACGCTTCTGCACACGGTTGCAGCCCAGGTGTTTGAACTTTTGCCTCACCCATTGGACTTTTTTTTCTTTTTTAATTTTGTTTGTTCTTGTGGTCCTATTTATGATTTTAAGGGCTTGATATTAGAAATTTGGAATTTGGATTGAGGTTTGCATACTTGTAGAGTTGTAGTTTGTGATGCTTTGATAACGAGGAATAATAGGCTGAAATTTTGTGCGCGATAGTTTTTGGTTACTTTCTGTGACAGTTGTTCGACAACAAATATTTTGTGTCCTTGTGAAATTGTGATTCGGCCTCTTTGTTTCCATAGTTTGAATGGAGGAACATTGCCCCAAATTGAATTCCAAACCTTCAGAAATTATAGAGGACGGCTTATTAATGTATGTAAAATTAGATTTAGGCCCGTCCTAATCAAGGTTTCTTGTGTATCTTATATGGATGAAATTGAGCTTTTAATTTGGAAAAGAAAACTAATTCTTGCTGACCAAATATTTTGTTAGGAAACACTTGAAGATCTAAAGTGAAACCTAATGATCTTGACAAAAACAACGAGAAATCTCCACATATCCAATGGAAAATGAAAGAAAAATAGTAATTTTATTGTGATAATCAAACTAACGGAAGAAAAATAACAACATACAATTGATCCTCTATTCGAGAGGAGGATCTATCTCTCCCAAATCTCTAGATGCCTCTAGAGCCCAAAAATTTAAATCTAAAATATCTCAAATTTCAGCCAAATTCAAGATGCCCTAACCCTAGGAAAACAAATTATTTAATGCATACAATCAAAAGGAAATATTTAAACAGTCCCTACATTCAAATTTCCCTCCTAAATCCCTAAAAATCCTTCCTCAACAGCTCCCTTTGATTTGGCAGTTCGAGCGGCGTACAACAAAGGTGGAATTCTTCCGCCTCTGTTCCGCCTGAGCCGGCCCCATGTGGACTGGTTGAACCGGTCTAATACATTTATTCTATTTTCTTAAAGATGTTAACTTTTTGGTCAGGTCTAGGCTCTACTTCAGTTCTTTATCTCGCCAAATTCGACACTTATTGGCTTTCTTTACTTGGTTTACTTATTCTAAATTCTTTAGTTTCTACACATGATTTATCATAGCCCCTGCCCACAAGGAAAATATCGTGCACGTTACTTCTGATATTTTCTCTGTTTTTATTTGCTTCACCTTTTAAGGATTAGTAAAACTTTGTGATAAATATTTTGGACTGAGTTTCAGATTGAGAAACGTGCAACCAGTCATGCACATACTATGCAGGATAGAAAACTCTCTTTCTAGCGTTTTTGCCATTCATCGCTCAAAGAAGGATTTGAGTTTTGAGCACTTTTTACACCTCAAGTCTGGCAGTTTATGTTTTATTTCTTTATTGTCATAATCATGAACTCCTTTTATCTGTTGTCCTACCCTAACTCTTAAGCAATACTTGCAGTCTTTCATCAATGGCACCAGAAACATTTCATTATTTTTATTCAATTAATTTTTATCCAAGGTTACCTTGCATTACCCATGCACATAATGGCAAAGCATCAGCTTTTGGCATATCCTGAAACTTAGGCTCCATTTGGGGCGGCTTTCCTACTGCTCCATAATGCAGCTTTCTAGTACAAAAATTTTGGAACAGCTTTTTTTCTGCTTTTTAAAGCAGCTTTCTAGTACAAAATTTTTTAATTTTATAATAAAAAGCTGCTTTAAGAAGCAGAAAGAAAGCCGTCCCAAACAAAGCCTTAGTTGGAATTTCCCATGACTCCAGCCGCTATCCTGAAACTTTGTTGGAATGTCCCATGACTCCCAACCACTAGCGTACTAATTCTCATGTATATTCATGAAAATTTGGCTCATAACCTGTATATTCTCAGTACCAGGGGGTCTGCTGGTTGCTTGATTTAAATAAATCAATTTAGGATGCCTATATAACAATATTCTAAAAATAACAACAACAACATCAAGCCTTTGTCCCACTACATGGGGTCGGCTACATAAATCCTTTTTCTCCATTGTGTCATGTTAAAAATCAATTTCTTGTTTAAATCTAATAAAGAAAGATCATTTCTAATATTTTCTAACCAAGTCTTTTTAGCTCTACCTCTACCTTTTTTTAATGTAAGTCAAATCTAATACGTCTACTTTCGTAATTGGGTCATCAGAAGGCCGCCGTTTTATGTGACCAAACCATCTAAGGCGACTCTCTCTAATCTTATCTTTCACTGGAGCTACTCCAACATTTTCACTTATATGCTCATTTCGTATCCTATCTCTAAAGGTAAAGCCACTCATCCACCTGAGTATCCTCATCTCTGCAACACTTAACTTAGTATTCTAAAAATAAACAAAAGAAAATAAAATGGGACTCTCATTATTTCCTCTTAAGAAACAAATAAGATGGGAATACAAAAATATGAGGGGAATTTATTAGCCCATAATGATTGTTTCTTTTTCTGATTTGCTTTTGTAATGCACCAAACCTTGAGCATGTTTTGAATTATCAGAATTTTCAAACAGAGATTGCTAACTTCTCTATCTCCATCTGTACCTAATTAATAATTCTTCATTGAATTTCTCAGTTTCCTGACATTCCAACTAGGCAACAAAAGCGGGATGTAAAAGAACTGGTATGGTTTATGTTCTTGCAAATTTATTCAGTTTTATCTGTGAGAAATGTGGAAAATGCTCTTACTATTTTTTAATGCAATACTAGAATATAATTTGTAAAATAGTTGTTTAACTTGCTGTGTGTCTTTAGTTTAACAATTGTATTTAAAAGAATAAAAAGTGAGGGAAATAGGAATACCTTTTAATGCAGCAAATGTCCTCCATCATAAGTTGCCTGGTACAGAATGCTTGGATATCTTAGAAAGACTTTTTGGTATCAGTTTGTCTCAATCATAGATTGGTTAAAAGCTTGGAGTCTTTTTTATGAATTTGTGGTTAAAGAGTTTCTTTACCATGTTGTAGTTTTTACTCCTGAACAATCCTTTCCAGCATATACAGAATATTATTTTATTATCTTACTTATAAGACATAACATTAGATTGTGATGCATATTTCAGTCATGTTCACAATTGCTACTTGTGTATGTAATTATGGCATGCTCTTTTACATACAACATTTAGTAGCTAGGATTTTTAGCTTTCCTGGTTATAAGATTTTGGCTTCATTTGGGGCGGTTTTCTTATTGCTTCTTAAAAGTAGCTTCCTAGCACAAAAATTGTTGTACTAGGAAGCTGCTTTAAGAAGCAGAAAAAAAGTCATCCCAAACGAAACCTTTATCTTTATTTCTTTATCATGATTTCTTAAATGTCCTTGCACTTCTTTCCTTGGGAGGTTTCTCTTGTATGCAATGTCCTTGCCCTCCTTTCCTTGGAGGGGATCTAAATAAACTGAGGGACTGAGCATAGTGATTTAAGCATAAAATATTTTATTTTTATTCCCATGAGTTTTTTTCTTCTGTTCGCTTGGTTCTTTAGCATTACTATTATTTAGTGATGGCATGCCATAATTCTTTTTGCTGAAGTTTGAAAAACCATTGGTTCATCACCTATGCAGATGGCCATATTGTCTCGAATTTATCCTTGCAAAGAATGTGCAGATCATTTTAAGGAACTACTGAAGTAAGTTCCATTTACATTATGATCATTTTTCTCCAAGTTGCGTCAAGATTTCCATCAGTTTCTTAAGCTCTACAATTCTGCATGAAAAAATCATTTCATTTTCAACAAGATTAATCCAAAATCCATATAAATATGAAAGAACGATCTGTTTTACTCTCTCTGGTTATTTTACAGATCAAATCCTGTACAGGCAGGATCACAAGCCGAGCTCTCCCAATGGCTATGCCATGTACATAACATTGTAAACAGAAGGTAAAGGTTCAAGGTAGTCTATTCTTCTGATTCTTCTCCATTTAGACTGAATTTCTATATTAATGTTTGCAGTTTAGGAAAACAAATATTCCCATGTCAAAGAGTAAATGCAAGGTGGGGAAAACTGGATTGTCTTGATCGTTCTTGTGATGTACAAGGCAGCACAAATTTAAATTTTCCTGTGTAAACCTCACTAATGCCTAAATCATTTACTAAACAAATTGGAAGAGAATTTATTCTCTCTTATTAATGAGTAACATCTGTCTTATTATATTTTCTGTTTAGTGTTTAAAAAGAGGTGACAGGAATCATGATTCTTTGCGCTTGTTGTATACTAGAATGATATAAACCTAAGTTTATTATGATATATTGGATTATATGTGATAAATCCATATGTTCTGAAGTTTTTTTTTTTTGAAGATTTTCTCAGCATGCTAAGATGATGATTTTCTTTTTGCGTGTGTGGGTGGGGGGGGAGACATTTAGGCCAATTAAGATAAACTCACACACACATCACATATGCCAGATTTGTATTCAAGACCTTTTGATTGTGATAAGCCTAGACTGGTACATGAGGGACTCCTGGACTGGTCTAGCTGACCCAACCCCTTGGGCTGGCTCCACACCTACAGCAGGCAAAAGCCTACTGACCTGCAGGCTCAATTGGCCGCCCCCTTGGGGGGTGGGGTCCACAACTTAGGGAAGAGAGGACTGTTTAGTCCTTCTGGTTATTTTTTATGTTTTTTTTATTTTTTTTAATGTTTGTGGAATATAAGATTAGAGAGAGTCGCTTTAGATGGTTTGGTCACATTAAACAAAGGCCTTCCGATGACCCTGTTAGGAAAGTTGAGGTATTAGATTTGACTTATATTAAAAACGGTAGAGGTAGACCTAAAAAGACTTGGTTAGAAAATATTAGAAATGATCTTTCTTTATTAGATTTAAATGATAATTTGATTTTTAATATGACACTGACGAAAAATGATTCATGTAATCGACCCCACATAGTGGGACAAAGGCTTGATGTTGTTGTTGGTTATTTTTTATGTTTGCTTTAATTAGGAATTTGCATGAGGGTTAGGACATGCAAAATTATTATAATTATTTTCTTTCTGGAGTTGGTATCTTGGGATCTAGCGACGTCTAGGGATTAATAGAGATAAATCCTCCTCTCAAATTGAGGATTGACTGTATCTTGATATTTTCCTTCCATTGTCTTAATTGTTAGAATAAAAACTACTGTTTTATTTTTCCATTAGAGTTGTGAATATGTCTAGCTGTTTTTGTCAATATTATTAGGTTTTAATTAAGATCTTACAGTATTTTCTAACATATTGATAACAAAAACTCCCTCTAAAAGACTAAGGTGAGCTGTATAAAGATAACTATCTATAATTTTTAAACAAACCTTTCACCAATGATTGTTATAAAGAGTATTTTGTTTAGCCGTTAAAGCAGGTAGTCACTCTTCTACAAAGAATGATGTTATATTTATGCTTCACAACAAATTTACATATAAAATGTTTTTTTTTTACATACCCCAACAGCATTACTTCATAGCAGCAAGTAATATTTTTCTAGTTTTATATAAGTTCTATAAACATCCACATCACTAAGCTTTCAATCAATTCCATGAAAAACACGAATATTCAAAGATCAGTTGTCCTCTCATTCTCAGAACCCAAGCGCTGGAAGACTTTCCATAAATATTAAAGACTAATTTCTACAGAACTCGCCCCTCTTCAATCCCTTCTAACTAGAAAAGGACCCTTCATTGCCATTAATGGCCTGAAAAGGAGGTCTCTGTCCAAATTTTAACAGATGGGCAACTTCATAAACTGGTTGCAGCTGCTGGATCATTTGAACATCCAGATATGCATCACAAGCAAAGCACCATACTGACAAATCACTGTGGTTTTTTTTTTATTATTATTAAAGAAATGCAAATAAGCCCACTAATTGGTACAGTAAGATATTCATTTAGCAACAAAAGCAAAACTTGATCAAACCTGAAGCTTAGAGCCAAACAATGGCCGGTCTCCTGATGATGATTGAGCATGTGTTTATTGATGAAGCGGCTGCACAAGACATCTTTACAGGTCAGGCACAACCAATTCTCTGCAGGATGCTGGCATCTGTAATGGTGTTTCCATTTTTATATGGTGCTTAACAATAAATTATAATATTTTAAATATTGAAAGCTTGAATGTGCTATTATAAGGATTTACTTAATAAAATCACAAGGATGCAATAAAATTATATTTAAGGCTTTGTTTGGTATGACTTTTTTATTTCTTCTTAAAGCAGTTTTTTAGTACAAAAATTTTAACTATTGTACTTAAAAGTTACTTTAAGAAGCAATAAGAAAGATGCCCCAAATGAAGCCTAAATACATCCCTCACTCAAAAATGCTGCGGCAGTTGTAAAACCAATCTTGTACTCAAGAATTTTCTGCTGCAACTATCAAAATAAGGCATACTCAATACATGAAAATTCTGCCAATGCAAGGATGAATAAAGGTTGATATATGTAGCATTATGGGATACAAACCTCAAAGTTAATGTCCATGAAAAATACAAAATGCATGCGTCGGAACGAGCAAGATGATAATCAAAGTGTTGATCTTACTTTAGTCAAGTTTTTTTAGCTGAATTTTCTGTGTTTTAGTTTTATTGGAAAAATGCTTATAATGGCGATTCATATAAAGCACGGGTTATGTTCTCTAATGTTTATGTTGGTTTGGTATGATTCACAAATGATACCTCTTAGAATAGTAGCGTAGTTGTTTCATAGGAGTTCCTCGTAACATTAGCAGTTTAGTATACGTGATTAGAATAATAAGAAAATTCGGACTACAGTCAGAGTAGCAATAGTAGCTGAATGTAGTGTAAAGCTTGATTTGGTTGCCTTCCCGATTCAATTATTTGTTTATTCAGTAAATGGTTCTCTATGGTTTGTTCTTTGGACATCTACTTGTGTTTTGAGCCTTTCTTTGGGTCTCCAGAGATTTTCATTGGATACTTCTTAATATAATTTGGTTGCCTGTTTGGACCTATAGATGCGTGAGCCTTCCGAGTAGCTTGTCTTTATGTGCTCGTGGACAATGTTTCTGTGGGCAATTCCATGCCTGATTGCACATGATTTTTTTGGGTTCTCATGTAAGGCTTCTGCATCCCTCTTTAATCTCACAAGAATTTTGATCAAGTCTACGGATTTGATTCTTTTTATTTATTTATTTATTTATTAGGAGGAGAGATTTTTTAATTATTAAACGGGAGTTTGGACCATATAAGAATAGTTTCAATATATTTATTTGAGTATTTTTGTTTCATTCTTGTGCTTGAGTGCTAGTTGGCCGAGAATCTTTCTAGCCAGGATCAAATGGTGACTACCAAATTGCGGGCAAAACTATTTCCTTGTACAAGAGTGAAGATTGGATTAATCTTTAAGTGATTTCTTTGTTTAATTTTTTTATAATCCATATATTTAGTTGTTGGCCTATCTCGCACAATCTAAAATTTCATATTACAATGTGAATTTCAATCAACTTATGATTTTCATTGATCATGAATTTATATGCTTAGTTTCTATTCATGCGACCATTGAATTATCATGTGTGTAAATTTTATATGTTTTCAAATTTTCATAAAAAAAGAGAAGTATTGTTTAACCTGATATTATGTGAATTACAAATTTGATTGTGTCCATGATTTCATGCATTACATCATACAATTAAATTATGAAACCTAAACCCTAAGACATACTTCATCAGATTTGGTATAAAATCAAGTTGAGTTTAATATATCAACAACAAATAAGGCTCAATACCAGTGTCAATTAACATATTATTAACCTTTCAAAATTTATTGGATGAATTTCTAAATAATCAAATCAAATGAGTTAAAACACAAATCAGGATTAGGCTCGAATTAACACTTGAAAAACAATCAGTTTCACACACATGAATTATAATTTGATTATGATTATAATGATGAGCATATCCACATGAATGCCAATATAGCTAAAAGAAGAGAAATTTATTGTGGAAGAAATAATCAAAGATAAACCTCAGGAGATGTATGTAATGAAGTTTATAGCAATTATAAAATCAAGTTTATATTTTAAACGATTGCATAACTAACAAAGTTAAACTTGAAGCATATACGTTTGATGGAACAAGACACTCAGACATTCTCTAACTATTACAGGACATGAATAATTTTCTTGAGTAGCAAAAGATGTCGAGTGTCAAGTGAGATTTGCAAAACTAAAATTAACAGGGCAAGCTAGAAAGTATTGGATAAAGATGGAAAAAAAGGTCGATAACCTACAACTACTCTATGTAAGGTGAAAGAATTACTAAAAGAGAATTATCTACTTCATCATGTCTTAATCAATTATTCGATGAATTCAATTTATTAAAATAATGAACAATAACTATCACTGAATAGATGAATAAAACTGAGAAATTATTATTATGTTAAAAAATAATTGAAATTTCTAGATAATTTTTTTAAAATTTAGATATGGACTGAGAGTTGACATCAAAATAGAGATAACATCATATCATATTCCCTCACTTGAGCATACTTCCAACTTGCATTTTATTTTAAGCAAATATTAAATTTTTTTGCCTATATCCTACAAAATACTGGAAATGGATAATAGTCAAAATCAATCTATTGAATCACTACATCTAAAGGAAGTAACAGCATTGTTAACAAAACGCCAAGGGGGTATCAAACAAATATCATCGAAGAAATTTGCAAATTAATGTGGATTAAGTGAACAATAAAATTAATGAGGGAGATGACATTCATGAATTTAGTAGGGAGATTAATCATACTGAAGATGCTTTGATTTAAAGTTCTTTAAAGAGTAAATACCATACAATTCCCTTGGGTTAGGACAGCGCTTCACATAGGTTAGCATTTTTTAAAACCCTCCATGTGTCCATGGCATCTTTTGAGATTTCATTATGGTCCTAGCTTGATTTTTGATCTTGTAGAGTTTCTTTTTTCTAACAACATTAAATATTACGTTAATTTAGCTAAGTGATTTGTTTTGTTATGTTTGAATTGTATCAAATGTTATGACTAGAATTTTGTTAGCCTGATCTTCTTATCTAGTTCCAAAGTTTAAGCTCTTCTCCGATAATCTATCCAAGCCCCCTGATCAGCAATATAAATCCATAGATTTCTCTCAATCGCAAAATCAAACTACTTGGAAGTGAAGTCCATGAGATTTTAGCCCGAGCTCCTTATTATCATTGAGGCCAAGTCGCTAGCCTTGCTAATGTCAGAGAAGAAGGCGAACAAAAATATGGGAGGCTATAATGAGACAGGAGAGGCGAAAAGTAGGAGCGGGAGATTGCCAAAACATTGGAGATCATTAGAGAACACCGACATTAGGAGGGGAGGATATGGGGCAATTTTTACTAAGACAGAAAATGAAGGGAAAATATAAAGTTAATTTTGTCATTTTCATTCAATTTAAGGGTTCTATTAACAAAAGAATCATCACGAATTAATCTTGTATATGAGGGAACTAAGTGGAGCATTTTTCAAAAACACCAACCACCTTAAAAAACCGCAAGGACTTGTATGATATTTACTTTTCTTTAAACATCAATAGATGCATTATCGCCACACCTAAAATTAATCGTGATTGGAAAAAAAAAAAAAAACTTTCATTCAAACATATTTCAAGTATGATGAAAAATTTTGCAAATTCATTGTATGAATGTTTTACACAAGTTAACAATTAATTGCATATATTTAATGCCTAAACAACACCACAATCATATATTCTTGTAGATAAAAGTGCAAACTACAAAGAAATAAAAGCTTATAAAACATACAATTAAGCTATAGGGGATAATAATGGAGCATAAACTGAGAAAACTTGCATCAATTTCAGAAAATTAATTTTATTTCATGCCAAAAAAACCAAGGCCCAAGGGAAGCAATTTTTTAATAAAGAAAAATAATAAAAATACTTAAATAGCAAAGGAATGATCTTTATATAATCTAGTAATCTTAAGAAGACATATGATCAAATATCACAATAATTACACATTAAGAAAGAAAGTTGTGTCTGTTGACCTCGTTTTTGTCCTGATTTGCCCTCGAGTGCATTTGGTTCAGTTGATTGGTTTTTATCGGGTTCGCTTTAATTCAGACGTTGACTTCGATTCGATTTTTATTGCATTAATTTGGTCGAGTCCAAACTGGTCTTAGCTAATTTCGGTTTGATTTAGCCTAATTTAATTTTACTAAGATTCATTGGATTTTATTAGCGATTTGTGTTGATTTTCTCGATCCGAAAAGGCAACGGACGGCTCGGATCGGCCCCGCTCTCCCTCTGATGCCCTAACTAAGGCCGAACGACTTCTCTTCCTCATTGACTCCACGCTTCCCTCTCGTTCTGGCGGCTCCCTCTTGGTCCCAAGACCAAAAATCTCTCTCGGGCTTCCTCTTCCTCTCTCGCTTGAGCCAAGGGAGGACCGAACTTGATGGACGCTCCCTCTCTCTCTCTTTTCTCCCTCTGAAATCGGCGCCAGCAAGGGGGATAGAGCCGAACACCCCCAGCCCCGTTTCCCTCTGGTTCGCAGAAGGCCAAGGGCCGAACCCCCTCCTTCCTCCTCTCTCGGTTTTTCGCAAATCCCAGACAAGCCGAGCCCTCTCCGTTCTCCCTGGTTCGCAGAAGCCAAAGGAGTCCGAAGACTCCTTGTTTCCTCCCGATTTCGGGAACCCTGACGAAGGCCAGAGCTGGAGCGACCTCCCTCTCTCTCTGTCGCTCTCGGTTCGCACCAGCAAGAGGAGCCGAAGCCCCTCTCTGGCGAAAAAAGCCGAAGCTCCCCTTTACTCTCTCATGTGGCTGACCCGAGCGGAGCTCCACTGTCCTGACGACTTCCCCTAGCCCCGCCTCGACGACTCTCACCCCAGCCCGAAGCCAGTCCGACCTCTAGGGCCGAACCCGACACCACCACTGGACTAGCCCAACCGACCTCTACTTCCTTCTCTAAGGCAGGTATACCTCCTCCTTTTTCTTTGTTGAATATTTCACTAGATGAGATTTAGAAGAATGAGAAATCTGTAGTTTACCTTGCAAACGGGTTGCTATGCAAATGAGATCAACCATTTTGATGAAGTTTCGTGATACGAATGGTTATGTGGTTAATGGTTTATTCCTTGGATTTGTGTAGATCTCTTATGTCATCCTTTGTTATAGTATATTTTTGAAGAAATGGTTTTCTGGATCCTTACATAATGCTTAAGCTCATGCTTATGTGATGAAATGCTGCTAACGGTGGCTCTTAGATTTTTGTTGGTTTGATAGATTTCCTTATGGCAAATCCTTTCTCTAAGATGATACATTACAGAATTAATCATTGGCCCAAAGTTATATTGATAAATTTGCTGTTTGTAAGATACCATGGGGTCTTCTAGATTAGAATACCAAAGATTTTCTCTCTAAGTTTGTGGATGAGCTTTGTTCTGTGTCTTCCATATTTCCTTCATAAAATTTTGATTGAGCATGAATGAGTAAAGCGTGATTGATTGTACTTAGTGTCATGAACTAATTTGAAGAAATGTTGTTGATTTCAATTGAAGCACCTTAGCAAAAGTTGTGTATCTGATATTAAAGCACGCTTATGGATTTGGGTTAAAAGTGCTCTTAGAGTATCCAATAGTCTATGGTGTGAAAATTAGAAGCTTGTTTGAAAGAACTAAGGGGTGAACTCGTTGGAGATCTTGCTTCACTGAGCATGAGTGAACCTTGTTGGATTTTGTATCTAGCTTTGCATTTGCTACCAAAGCGGCAAAGAAAGTTGACTGATTTGTGATAGGAAACTCTTGGATTTACAAGTGTTTCTCACCAAAACCCAAGAGATCCAAGAGATAAAATTACTGTCCTCTCAGTAAATACGGCAAAAACAGTAGAAAATGGGAACGAAGGAAGAAATCGTAGGGAAAAGCACTAGCAAACGATTGTATTCCCCTGTATGATGCAAGAAACAAGCAAGATAACTTTCCTTCGATTCGAGAGGAAGGAAATAACTCTCCAATCTCTAGCCGTAGTCTAGAGCCCAAAACAAGAAAACCACAAGAACTTCAAGAAACTTCCAAATGCAAGATAACCCTAATCCCCCCTTCTCACTCTATTTAACCATAAAGGAGTTTTACAAAAGACCTCACTACCCCAAATATTTCAAAATATCTCTAAAAAAAGACTCCTAAAACGCCCTATCACGTCGCGCTCCTCCGCCTGTTTGCGCGCGGTTCCGTCGGGTGAAGACCTGGACCGGTCCAGGGTGGACCGGTCCAGCCGGCTCCAATGCCGGCTTATCATTACTCCCCTCCCAAAGTACCACCTTGTCCTCAAGGTGGAAAGCTAGAAACTGCTCTGCAATCCTCTCCTGTGGCTCCCAAGTAGCCTCATAGTCTGGGAGGCCGCTCCACCTAATTTTCACCTCCTTTTCCCCCTTCTCGTTGATGCGCACTCCTTCTACCGCTAGAGGCTCCACTGTTACTTCCATATCTTCACTCAATGTGCTGGGCAGCTCTGGGCTGACTGCATGCTCCCCCACCACTCTCCTCAACTGTGAAACATGAAAAACGGAGTGTATTCTGGCTGTTGGAGGAAGCCTTAATCTATAAGCCACCTCTCCGATCCTCTCTTCCACTTCAAACGGGCCAAAATATCTTGCTGCCAGCTTCTCATTTCTCCTTTGGGCTATAGTCCTCTGTCGGTATGGTCTGAGCTTCAAGTATACCTTGTCCCCCACTGCAAACTGTATATCTCTCCTTTTGCCGTCCGCCTGTTTCTTCATAAGTTGTTGGGCTCTAAGTAAATGCCTCTTGAGCTCTTCCAATATCTGATCTCTCTCCTTCAAATGCTGATCCACTGCCGATACTGGAGTACTTCTATGATTGTAGTGTACCAAATGTGGGGGGTCCCTCCCATATAATACCTTAAAAGGTGTCATCTTGGTAGCTGAATGAAAAGAAGTATTGTACCAGTATTCTGCCCAAGCCAACCATTTAGCCCATTGCTTTGGTGTCTCAGACACAAAACACCTCAAATATGTCTCTACGCTCCTATTCACCACCTCGGTCTGTCCGTCTGTCTGTGGATGATAGGCTGTACTCCTTTTCAGAACTGTTCCCTGCATCCTGAATAGCTCCCTCCAGAAATGGCTCAGGAATACCTTGTCCCTATCAGAAATAATGGACTCCGGTACCCCATGCAGGCGGACTACCTCCCTCACAAATGCTACTGCTACAGATACAGCTGTGTACGGGTGTCTCAAAGGAATGAAATGAGCATATTTGCTCAGCCTGTCGACCACTACAAGTATAACTGTGTAGCCTTCCGATTTTGGGAGCCCATCAATGAAATCCATAGTAATCTCCTCCCAAACCTTCTCTGGTAGGGCCAAAGGCTGTAATAATCCCCCCGGTGCCATCGTCAGGTACTTGCTCCGCTGGCAGATATCACATTTCGCCACCATTTCCTCTACATCCTTCCTCATCCCCTTCCAGTATAATTCAGCAGCTAACCGGCTATAAGTTTTTTGCACTCCTGAATGCCCTCCTATGGCACTCCCATGAAACTCCTGTAACAGCTGGGGAATGTGGATAGAAGATCTTGGAATCACACTCCTTCCCTGATAATACAGTCCTTCTCCCATAACTAAGTAACCTGGATGGCTGTTCCCATCTGATAATATATCTTCTTTGATTTTCCTTAGCTCCTCATTCTGAATGCTCTCTTCTTTGATGGCTCCCCAATCTATCAGCACTGGTACTGATACACCCATCCCCTGGAGTTCCCCCATACAACGTGATAAAGCATCAGCTGCCTTATTCTCTAGTCCTGGTCGGTAGTGGATCTCAAAGTCATAGCCCAGCAGCTTGGATAACCACATTTGGTGCTCCTCTGTGACCATCCTCTGCTCTAACAAGTACTTAAGGCTCCTCTGATCAGTCCTGACAATAAAGTGCCTGCCCAGTAAATAAGGTCTCCACTTCTGAATGGCCAGGACAATAGCCATCAACTCTCTCTCGTAGACCGACTTCAGTCTAGCCCGGGACGACAGTACCTGACTGAAATAAGCTATGGGCCTGTGGTTCTGCATCAATACTGCTCCAAGTCCGTAGCCTGAAGCATCTGTCTCCACCATAAACATCTGGTTGAAGTCCGGCAGAGCGAGCACTGGCACCGTGGTCATGGCCTTCTTCAGCTTCTCAAAAGCCTCTGAAGCTGCTTCTCCCCATAGAAAGTTGTCTTTCTTCAACTGCTCTGTCAGTGGCCATGATATGGTGCTATATCCCCTAACGAACCTCCTATAGTAGCCTGTCAATCCCAAGAATCCTCTGAGCCCTTTCAATGTCTTGGGTTTCGGCCATGCCAGCATTGCCTCAATCTTGGACTGATCTGCCGCCACTCCCTCCTGGGATATCACGTGCCCAAGATACTCCACCCGTGCCTGAGCGAAGTCACACTTCTTGAAATTGGCCTTCAGTTTATGCTCCCTCAGCACACCCAACACCACTCTCAGGTGCTCTAAGTGTTCCTCCTCAGTCCTGCTATATATTAAAATGTCATCAAAAAATACCAACACAAACCTGCGGAGGTGTGGCTTGAAGATCCGGTTCATCAAGGCCTGGAATGTGGCAGGTGCGTTGGTGAGGCCAAAAGGGATCACCAGAAACTCATAATGACCCTCATGAGTCCTGAAGGCCGTCTTCTGCACATCTCCCTTCTTCATCCTGATCTGGTGGTAGCCCGACTTCAAATCAACTTTGGTGAACAAAGCTGCTCCATGTAGCTCATCCATCAACTCGTCAATTACCGGAATAGGAAACTTATCAGGCACAGTTTCCTTGTTGAGAGCCCTGTAATCTACACAGAACCTCCAACTCCCATCCTTTTTCTTCACAAGTAGAACCGGGCTGGAGAAAGGACTCACACTGGGCTGAATGATCCCTCCTTCTAGCATTTCTCCCACCAGCTTTTCGATTTCATCTTTCTGCACCTAAGGGTATCTGTAAGGTCTCACACTGATAGGAGATACCCCCTCTTTCAGGATAATCTGGTGCTCATGCTCTCTATCAGGTGGTAGTCCCACCGGAGGTTGGAACACATCCTCAAATTCATGCAAAAGAGGCTGAACCAATGTGGGAATTCTCTTCTCCTCCCTCTCCTTCTGCTCCTCCAAGCTCTGCAGCTCCACCAGGAATCCTCCTCCCGCATCCTGGATGATTTTTACCATAGATCGTAGTGACACTCCAGTTCTGGTCAACCCTGGTTCCCCCTTTAGCTTCACCTTCTTCCCTTCTACAGTCAGCTCCATCACCATGGTCCCCCAATTCACCTTGGTTTCACCTAAGGTTTGTAGCCATTTCATGCCCAAAATGACATCTGTGCTACCCAACTTTAGGGGTAGGAAGTCCTCTATCACTCTGATCTCTTGTAGCCTCATCTCCACCCCTTTGCAGATTCCGGTGCTGGACTCAATCTTCCCTGTTCCCATCATTACCCCATAATTACCAGTCTCAGTAGGTTCCATCCCTAGTCCTCCGCCACTTGGGTGGATATGAAATTGTGGGTTGCCCCACTATCAATCAGTACCACTACTTCCCTCCCAAGTATCTTCCCCTTCACCTTCATCGTATGGCTAGGAGTAAATCCCATTACTGAATTGAGTGATACCTCGGCTACCTCCAACTGGGTCTCATTCTGCTCCTCATCATATTCATCGCTATCTTCAGGCGCCTCGTCTATGTAGACGGTGAGAGCCCGAAGAGCGCGATCCTTACATCGGTGCCCGGGAACAAACTTCTCCTCGCATCTGAAACAAAGACCCTTAGCCCTCTTCTCCTGCATCTCCTCGTCAGTCAGTTTCTTGAAGCTTCCAGCAGATCTGGTCACTCCACTCTTCTCTTTTCCACTCTCTCTAGGAACATTAGGGCTTGCCCCTTTTGGAGCCAAATAAGTGGTAGTGGTCCTGGTGGGACCTCCTAAGTGGCTGTTCCTCCAATTTCGGGCATTGGTTTTCTGGTTCTCCACCAACTGAGCAAGTTCCATTGCCTCCCTTAGGTCTCTTGGTCTCATGACCTTCACTGCATCTCTAATTTCCGGTTTGAGGCCCTTCATAAATTTTCCCCCCACTGTACTGTTTGACAATCCTTCCATATCTCCCACCAGACTCTCAAATTTCTTCCTGTATTCCTCCACTGTTCCCTCTTGAGTAAGAGCATAAAATTGTTCAGAGATCTCCCATGGGCTGCCCCCTCTGAATCTCTCTCTGATCGCCACCTTAAACTCTCTCCAGGATCTCACCGGTTCCCACTTATCCATGTACTTGAACCATGCAAATGCCGCCCCCTCCAAGCACATACTCGCGGCTATCAATCTTTCCTCCTCCATCAGGCCATTCACTGCAAAATATCTCTCCACCTTGTGGATCCAATCATCCACATTTCCCTCTTCGAACACCGGCATTTTCAGTTTCCTGGCTCTAGTGTCCACCCCGTATGCCCTATTCCCTCCGTGGCCTCCTCTGTCCCAAACTATGGGATCTTCCCAAGTTCCTCTCTCTCCATATCGGGGCTCATCCTCCCGTCTTGACCGCCGGTAGCCCTCTTCCCCTCGTGCCCCGCCTTGATGATTATAGGCCTCCCATGGCCTATCCAATGGATCTGGCCTTCGACGTCGCCAGTCGTCTTCTCTTCCCTCCCTGGAGTCCCTTCTTCTGTCATGTTCTTCCCGTCTGATGGATTCCCGATGAGGCATCCTTCCGTTGCTGTTGAGCAGTTCCACTTCCTCTTCTTCATCTAGATTCACTTTCTCCTTGCCTTTGCTACCACTACCTTCTCCTCTTTCCTCCGCTGTCACTGCCTTCGCTTGTCCTTCCAATAACTTTTTCATCATTTCTTCCAATACCCTGAATTTCCCTTCCACATTCTCGCTCAATGTCGCCATTTTTTCCTCCAGATCCGCTTTATATTGACCCATCTCGGTCTCCAATACTTCTACCCTTTTAGATGCCATGAAAAATCCACTAGATGCCTCCGGATCGCTCTCCAAACAGTGAAAAACTGCAGCAAATTAGTGGAAAAACAGTCCTCCACCGCCCGGATCTCGCTCTGATACCAATTTGATAGGAAACTCTTGGATTTACAAGTGTTTCTCACCAAAACCCAAGAGATCCAAGAGATAAAATTGCTGTCCTCTCAGTAAATACGGCAAAAACAGTAGAAAATGGGAACGAAGGAAGAAATCGTAGGGAAAAGCACTAGCAAACGATTGTATTCCCCTGTATGATGCAAGAAACAAGCAAGATAACTTTCCTTCGATTCGAGAGGAAGGAAATAACTCTCCAATCTCTAGCCGTAGTCTAGAGCCCAAAACAAGAAAACCACAAGAACTTCAAGAAACTTCCAAATGCAAGATAACCCTAATCCCCCCCTTCTCACTCTATTTAACCATAAAGGAGTTTTACAAAAGACCTCACTACCCCAAATATTTCAAAATATCTCTAAAAAAAGACTCCTAAAACGCCCTATCACGTCGCGCTCCTCCGCCTGTTTGCGTGCGGTTCCGTCGGGTGAAGACCTGGACCGGTCCAGGGTGGACCGGTCCAGCTGGCTCCAATGTCGGCTTATCAATTTGTTAAGTTTTTGTTATGATAAAGATCAGGAAATCATATCTTCTCATCTTGTGCCTTTATATTTTCGCTTGTGGGATTATGGTTGTTTGAATGCATGCGTCAGTTGACTACAAATCAATGTGAAATGTTTTTTATCATCTTTCACAATCAAGCATTCAGACCACATTCATTTACTTTGAAAGTGAAATTTGTGTGCGCGAAGCTCATTAGAATGTCACATCTTCTCACTTGTTGTATCAATATATTGAAGAATGAAATATATGTTGAGTATCAAACTGGTCAAATGATTGCTGGAAAATCTTGTATTGGGTTGCAATGATAAAACTTCGAAGATTTATTAGAAGAGCTTTACGAGTTGTTTTATGTAAGAAAATTCTATGATTTGCTATATGTTGAAGAATTGTATGAATTTTGGAAGAAGTAATGTCAATCATCACTATCACGAGTCCATGATTTCACTATGATGGCTATGGCAAAATTGAGAGAAATAACTTGGTACATATTCAAAGCCTTACTTTTGACCTTCTAAAACGTCTTATTTGTATTCCATTAGTTTTTCTACATTATGGGATGTTGATTTGCAATGACATATGTTTGGGCATGTTTACAAGTTTTGTATTGAAGGCTTTTGTTGGATCCTTGTTGGCATGTAATGAGCAGGATGGAAATTCATTGGGAAGTGTTCTCATGTTTCATAAACTCGAAGTTACATTACTTGCGTTATTTGGAGCATACTTAGTCACAAAGGGTTGGTAGGCTTTGAGATACCTCTGTGTTCATTTAAAATCTTGATCATTCCCTTCCTCTTTGAGCTGTATGTGAAAAGTTATGTGAGTAATTATGATTTAAAAAATTCTTATACATTTCATGCATTAAAGTTTTGCTTTTATTTGCAAATTTTAAGTTGAGCGACAATGCAAGTGGCTTTCTTTTGAGATTTTGGAGAGTGAATTGGCATCAAACTCTCTTTTGGTAGCTATGTTTTGATAGAATTTTTTTTTTAGCTCTAATATTAAATGGATTTGTTGCCATGTGGATTGTTACAAAGAAATGCGGATCTTCATTCTTACATTCTGTTTGAGGTTATTTCGGTAACTTAGGCTTCGTTTGGGACGGCTTTTTTATTACTTTATAAAACGGAGTTTTAGTACAAATTTTTTTATTTTTGTACTAAAACTCCGTTTTAGAAAGCAATAAAAAAGCCGTCCCAAACGAAGCCTTAGTGGAAAGTTGAAAGTGTGTCGGCTTTATATTAAAAATTTGATGATTTGCTTTTGTTGGAAAAGACTTTGGTTCGCTTATGATTAAAAGATTTATGATCGGCTTTAGATTTGTTTTACATTGGAATGATTTATGATTTGTTTTATATCGTAGCGATTTGTGATCTGCTTCGTGACAAAAAAAAATTTTAAATGGCTTTATGTTAAAGTTTCATTAGTTGTCTTATATTGAGAAATTTTGTGATTTTGTCTTGTGAATGTTTCGTGATGGAAGGTTTCACAATGCCTTCTCGTCAAGAAACTTTTCATGAGTCTACCCCACGCCAAACTTAAAAAGCACTTGATTAATTTTGTGTCAAAAGGGAGTTTTTCATGTGTTGTTTTCTTTTTGATAAGGGGCTTTATGTGTTGTTTCTTTTCGGGGAATTTTTCATAAGATATTGCTTTGGGGTCGAGACCTTAATGAGGTGAATTTATGTCTAGATTTTTCTTATCTGGATGAAGTGATTTATTTTGCATAGGTTGTGTCCCTTTCATTAATGTTTGTTTCTAGATATAGAATTGGAAGAATGTGGTAGATATAGAGTTTGGAAGAATGTGATAGATAGAAAGAGATGTTTTAAGTCTAGTTTTGGGAATTTGAGTTTCCTTTGTTGCTTTGAGCTTGGTAAGGAATAGTTTGCGTAGTCGAGTCGCGTCCATATCAAGTGCTGTGTTTAGAGCGTGGGGACAGTAAATGGCATTAAAACCCCTTCTCTCCTATTCATTTTACATTGAATAGGAGTGAAGGGTGTTTTAGAGACATGCTTGACTTCGAAGAAGCATGTCCAATAACAAAATGCCCACATTCATTTATTATTTTGTCTTCTCATTTCTTCCTCTCCTTTTGGTATTTTGTAGCTTTTGTTCTTCTTGCATTTCTACTACTCTCCTACTTATTGTCTCATTTCACTTATAGATCACTAAACCTATTAATACATGTATGAATATCTAGAAGGGTTAGAAAAATATCTCCTTTCATTCCCCATAACACTAGTGACACCTAAGGACAAAAATTAAGGACTGAGTCTTAGATAACATAGACTTAGGGTGCATGCTCCTTATAGGATAGAGACATCAGAACATAGAAAATTTATTGACACTTTTTCCTAGGTTTAGCGTGCCTTAATCTGTTAATAACGGACCAATTGAATCAATCATAATCCAGCTTCTAAAAGTGTATCAGAACATTTTATTCTTAATCCAACCTTAATTAACGAATATAACTACTAAACTAAAAAATTCAAACCAAATTTAACTGATCCCTTAAACAACCCCTAACCAACTCTAAAACTTAAAAGATGTAGATTAAATTAGGAGAGTAAATCTAAACTAAAATTAGCCCAACATAAAAGACTTATAAAAATCAAAACTTTAATCAAACCCACTTATAACTAACAACACACTTAGTCTAAAATACCTTTAATATTAAGTCAAGTGAATCAAAACCTAACCTAAACTAAATGAGTCATAAAGAATTTATCAGGAGATTTCATTATAACCCAAAGCCTTCTAACTCACCTAAAACTCAATCAAACCTTAAGTTAATCTTTTAAAATCAATGAACAAACCCCCTAATACATAACAACCACTCCAAAGATGAAGTTTATTGGATGGACTACTCCGGGCTGCGGGGCTAAGTGTCCTAAGGAGGCCTGGTTCCTCGAGCCTGGTGGCACAACGCCACGAATGGATTCAATGGGGTGTTAGAATTTAAAACTAATTTCTTAATTGGTTTAAGTCAAACCCTAATTGATAATAAATCACTTAATATACATTCTCTTTTTCTAATTTACAACCAACATAATAATTAATCAAATCTTAAAATAAAAATCTCTAAAATCAATCCTAAAGTACTAATATTTAGACTTAAACCAAAATCCTCCTTCTGCCCTTCAACAAATCAAATGAAAGCAACTATAATTAAACTCCCCTACATAGGACATATCCAAAACCATACACTGTTACATATACCTAGGCTGGTTTAGTTAAGACACTACTTTTAGCTCTTGGTTAGGCTCACATTTCCTCCTGTTATTCGATGTTTGCTATATACACATGTTCTATAAATGCAATTATTAAATTTCCTGTTAGCTGTATTTAATTTCTCTATTAGTTATATTTTTGTTAGTTACCTGCACTTCTTTTCTGAATGGCATCTACGCTCATATATATGTTTCTCTGTTATCTTTTCTTGCGAGGTACACTGGAGCTTAATGATTAGGAACTAAATGAGGCCGCTAGTTTATAAGCTTTTAAGTGGCAGCGCCACATACAGTCAGGTATAATCTCTGCAATTTGTAAAGTAGATTTTTTAATTATATATCGAAATTGCTACACATCACACACAATTTGTTAATAGGTATTCTAGCATGTTTAGGTAGCCAGCCTTAGGTTAGTTCACTGACGAAGCTTTGACCCTATAGGTCAAAGCTTGACCCCCTTCTGTGAGCCCTAGAGACCATTAGGGTCATTTAGGCCTGTAGAGTAGGCCACCTACTTGTGCCATTGGGCATCGTTGTTTTCCCACACGAAGTGGGCATCGCTAGGTTTTTGGCCTTCTGGTTTTGGGTACGATACCCTCCCCTTTTTTTTTCTTTTTTTCTGTGAGCCTTAGAGACCATTAGGGTCATTTAGGCCTGTAGAGTAGGCCACCTACTTATGCCATTGGGCATCGCTGTTTTCCTACACGAAGTGGGCATGACTATGATGATTTTCTGTACGGGTACCTTGCCTGGAGGGTACCCTTAGGGTGTGTTTATTTATTTATTTTCGTACTCTGGATGTCATGCATGCATTTGTCTTTACACACCTTACTTCACATTGTATTTCACTTATATACATACATTACATCAGTATACCTAAGGATATTTCGTATCTATTTCATGCATCATACACGGCGCTAGGTACATTCTTTTGCATATTGTAGAGTCCTTGATTGAAATCTTTTAAATTACAAATCCTTAATTTTCTAGGATAGAGCCTTCCTATCTTGTATACATATAGGGCGATTGATTGTGTTTAGGATGTTAGCTGGCAGCTCACTCCAGGCAAGCATAAGTCCAGGTTGTACACCCCTCAGTGTGTCTCTTTTCATCTGTGTTTTAAGTTTGCCTTTTCTCTTAGGATAGTAATTTGATCTTCGATCTTCTAAACTCAAAATTTTAATCATATTTTTATCCATTCAAAAATGTCTAATCATCACTAAGGGTAAATAGAAGAGACCATTTGGAATAGAACTTAGGAACTTTATCTGTGCACCAAATCAAGAAGTGAATAATTCAACATCCTTAATCGAGAGTTTACTTAGACCGAGGTCTAAGATGTAATTAACTACGGGGGCTTGCGCCCGTAGGAAACCGATCTCCACAATCAAATAAACCCCATTCGAGCTGATGTATCGAATCGGGGAAATCTCGTGAACTTTTGGGTTATAGATATTATTATCCATCGAGGTTGGTAGGTGAAAGCCGCTATCTTCCATGGCTAATCGTATCTATAACTCCATCTGCTCTTCCATCGGCCTGCTTGTGTCGATTGTAAAGGTCTACGACCATTTTGTTCTACAGGACAGTGTGATCGTACTCTTTGCATTCGAACCACACGAGCAGAATCCTTTCGGAGACCCACAGTGTCAAATGCCCGTAAAAGATATTAAATATATGCATGATGGAATACTAACTAATATTAGAAGTAATTGTACAATGATAAAAATTTTCAATTATGACAACTGGTATGTGTAAAAAATGATGTTTATATGATTCTTACAGCCCCTTATAAGCCCTGGGATGAAGACGTTTTGATACTTTGCCAAAACTTACGCGAATGGATGAGTCACCTCGTATTTAAGATTTAAATGCCTCTTGAACGAGGAACTTTTGGTCCTCTTGTCAATAAGAGGATGGAAAATCAAAGCACGTCTGATGAGGACATCGTCAGCAATTTCGACACGTGTACCATCGGAGACACCAGAGATCGACGGCCACGATCAGGAGTTTTATTTTAGTCATTTTATGTAGTAGTTTATTTTATTTTTCAGCTTTTCCATTTTTACCCTTATGGGTATTTGGTCACTATTGTAGCCCAAGGGGCATTTTAGTCTTTAGTTTCCTTTGTCATTTATTGGCCTATATATATGGCCATTTCTTATGTAATGAGGGATGAATATTTTTGAATGAAAAATTATGTTTTGTTTCCACTTCTTCTTGCATGAGAGCTAGAGAAGGGAGAGAGCTCAAGGGGAGCAAATCGCAAGACCCACCAGTCGTTGGAAGAGTCCGCGGCTCGTGGTTAAGTTCTTTTTATCTTATTTGTGCTTTCTTCATCCCCATCCAACACCCAATTTTCACTCCGCTTCTTCGAAATCCGAGCCCCAACTTCATCCCGCAGTAAATCCAAGCGAGCCAACCCGCCGGCCTTCCTCTTGGCCGCCGGCTACCTTCCGCCACCACCTCCTCCACAACCCCAACCGCCGGCCACCTTCCCCATTCCCCACTTAATCAAATTTTGAAAATTCAAAATTGATTGAGTTCCAAAATTTCCTAATTTGTCAAAGCCAAATTAGGAAAGTTTTCAAAATTCAAAACAATTTGAAATTCAAATTGAAAAGGATCTCATAATCTAACTTCCTAATGCATACGTGCTAATTTGGAAGGCTCATAAATTGCTCCCACACCACCTCTCCCTCTCTTGAAACCGCCGGCCCCATGAGGGTTTCTCCCCTCTTTGAATGCTTCATTAATTCTCCAATCAAAGCATTCATGGCCACCCATGTGAATTCAAATTTCAAAATAAGTTTTCCCCTAATTTCATACAAAACCTGAAATTAATTTCAAGTTATGAAATAAAACCCTTTTCCTCCTTCATGAAACCGCCGGCCCCTCTCATGGCTCCCCCCATTAACTCCCCAATTAAGGCCTTAATTTCATTGATTTGAAATTCAAATTTCAAGTCAATTTCCTCTCAATTTATTCAAAACTGAAATTAAATTTCAGTTTTGTTTAATCCATCCCATAATTCCCTAAACACCTTTTCTCCACCCTAGCCTTTCTCCTTACACCCGCTGGCCTCCCCTCTTCCTCCAGCTCCCGCCGCCCCATCTTGCTTCTCCCTCGAATAGAGAAGCCAAGGAAAGGAGAAGACGACGCCTCCCCTCTCCCCGTCAATGTTGAATGGTGGATCATGAGACCCATCGTCCACCAAGTCGTTGGATCATCATCGGACATCCTCCAACCCCACCTACTCCGACTACTTTCCCGTGGACAAAGACTTCCGGCATCTTCTTCCTAGTGGTGATCTCAATTCTAGTTGCAAAATCTTCTCTCGCCAAGCCTAGTGTAGTCGAGTGAATAATCCCCAAGGTGAAATTTCTCATTATTAAGTTGTGGATTGTTGTTTAATAGCTCTTAGCTTTGCTATTATTTTTGGTTTATCTCCAAGGATTAGTTAATCTACATGTACTCCTTCGCCTAAGCGAGTGAAAACCAAGAATCTTTAATGAATTTGCTTGTTATTTCAATAAGTTATTAATTGAAATTTCATTGTCAATTATTCTTAATATTTCTTAACAGCTCCTTTCGCATGTGGTATCACATCAACGTCATATTGAAGCATTCCACAATGTATATGCTCAAGGGATTTGTTGACCTTGTTTTTCGCTCGAGCAATTCCTACCGATTTAATCGAACATCGTCGAATCTAATTCGGGCTCGAATCGACCCGATTCAAGCCGGATTGGACTCGAACATGTTCGATTAGACTCGATTAGCTTGTTTCCATCGCGTCGTGGCCGATTTATTTAAATTGATCGTTATTTCGAACTCAATTTCGTACGATTAATTTCGTCGCGCCGGCTCGAACCAAATTCGACTCGAATTGAACCAAATTCGGGCTCGAGCCTAACCCGGTCTTAGCCAATTTAACCTGATTCAGCTCAATTTGAGCCTACTAAAGTGTCATTTGACTTTCTCATTTATTTGAATTTATTCCCTAAATCTAGTAATCGTATCGACGGCCACGATCGAATGAGATCTGCGATTCGGCCGAAATCCCGCGTCTCAGTTGATTTCTGCGATGGAGGCTGCGATAGAGGCAGAGATCGAACAGAGAGCAAAGCTGTTTAAGGAATTTTCGAAGGTTGGAGCGCGACGATGAAATCTGGCGGGCTTCCTCTTTCGGCGAAGAGTTCGATTTACTCAGAATGGAACTCTCGGAGATGGAGATTCACGCTCACGAGCTCTCTCTTCCTCTCTCTCTCTCTCAGGCGGACTTCTCTCTTTTTTTTTTTTCTCTGGATTTCGCCTCTCTCCCATCTCCCTCGCTTCTCTGTTCGCACGACACCAGGGCCGACCGACGAGCTCCTGTGCTGCGAGCTCACTCCCGTCCGACCTCCCCCTGCTCCCGTGCGACCTCAGCCAGGACCGAACCCGTCCCGACGCCGGCCTCTGCTAGACGAACCCGAGCCCACTCCCGTCCGACCCCCTGGATCGATCCCGTCGACACGCCCGACGCCGATCCGGACAAACAACTCGAGCTCGACGCCTTGCTTGTCTTTGCCGACTGATTTTTTTTAAAGACTACAGGTAAGCTCCTTCTTCCTTCCTCCCCTTTTTCTTCTCTTTCTCTTCATTTTCTTTCTTTGTCTTCTCCTTCTTCTTCTTTCTTCTTCTTTTCTTTGCTTTTTTTCTTCTTCACTGGTAAGTGAAGAGAGTAGCTGTGTTTGAGTCCTTTACAACATCAGATAATTTGAAGTTCCATTGTTTATATGTATGCACATGTATCTTCTCCATTGTTGAGATGACCATTGCGTTGAGCTTAGAAATCTCCTTTTAGATTATTTAGAAAATATCAATTAGGTGTGAAAGTCATGTTTTCCATAGGAATTGTTTTACATCATCTTTTGAGAATTGCATACTAGTTGTTTGATGGAAGGTCTCTAAAGGGATTTGTTTGCAAATGAGTTTGTTTCTTTTTATATACAAGGATCTTCTCTTATTACACTAGCCAAAAGCCTATAAAAAAAATCTGGAGAACAAGTTTGGTTGTTTGTTAAAGTGCAATGACTTGTACACACTTTCTCTCATGGCCATTGTTTATTTTTTTTTTCCCTGGATATCAAATGGTGTTGAAGTTCTCTTAAAAATGAGCATGGGTATTGTCAACCATGAGTAATTTTGTAAGGTGTAGACAAAACATGAGTTGATTTGTGTTGTTTAATCGTAAACAGTTATTGCTATTCATATGATCTAGCTTGTGTTGTTTTAGATGTTTGAGAGGCCATATTTTCTCTACACCAAACTTTGCATATGAGGTGTTTGATGAAATGCTCTCAAGAAAGAGTTTGGATATTTGGTTAATGATTCGTGAAGCCTTGAGCCATGTTATTTCTCTTTACATATTTATGCTTGTGAAGTGTATTCCAAAATCTACCTATTTTAGTGACTAAAGCTCTTTTAAAAATAGTAATATTAGTGATGAGTTTTGATGAATTTCAAGTAGCTTTGTGAGGTTTTGAGGTGTATATGTCGTTATACTACTAGCCCCATCGGTTTCTAAGTGAATGCCCTCATTTTCTATGGTAGATTTCTTGACATCATTAAAATCCTTTACAAAATCTGAGAGCAAAAAAAAATTGCTTTTAGTTGTTCTTTTAGCCCTTATGTTTATGTCTTTTTGATGGAAATATATCTTAAAAAAAAGAGACTGCTTTACATTACTTCTTAAATTTAGTATACTAGTCATTTGATTAAATATTTTGGAAAGGTCGTATTTCTTATGTTAGTCCTTTTATTTGCGAATCACTCACGCAAAGCCTTGTGGCTTGGCTTGGTTATATCACTTGTTTACTAGTTGGTAAAAAAAAAAAAAAATCCTATGTCTACTACTTAGTAGTTATCTAATCATTAGATGATATGCAATTTGAGAATTTATTGGCTACTAGATTTAGTTACATTCGATTCATACTCTATTAAAATAATGAAATATTGAGGAAAAGAATATGCTTTGGGATCAAGCTTGGGTTGTATGGAGTTATCTTGTCATTCGTTAAGGTATGCATGTAAATCATTTGCGACAACGCCCATTGGAGGTTGCTAGAGTTTTGTTTTGATAGAAATGAGGATCTCATGAATTTCCTTAAAAAAATTTTTTTTTTTTTTGCATTGCCGGCATAAGTAAATCTCACGTGGTTTGTGAGTCCTCATTCTCTTGGCTCATGTAGTAGTGGTCGCGCCTCTTTTCGTAAGCATATATTTGTTCACATTCATGATTAAGCTCACCTTTTGGAAGCTATTTATGTGTGGTTGGAGTTTTTTTTTTTTTTTTAGATTTACAAGCACGCTTCAGTGTATCTATTTAGAACTTGTTGTTTATACATTTAGAACTTTTTCCATTGGATTTGTGGAGAACGAGTGCAGATTTTGGCAGTTTTTCTCGCTGTTTTACATAAAATCCTCACTACATTCAAATGGATTACATTGCTTCCTGGTAGGAATTCCTATAGCCTTTTGTGTGTGACTTTTCCCACTGTTTTTGATAGAAAACGAGTGCAGATTTTAGAGGTATTATGGCTGTTTTTTACACAAAATTCCTAAGATATTTGGATAGTTTTTGCCATTGCTTTGCGGTGTAATTTCCTACAGTTTTTGTAAGCTTTTCTCACCGGTTTTGTGAAAGGTAAGTGCAGATTTTGCTTGTTTTGAGGTTCCGAATTGTTGTCGGAAACAAGTATATGCAATTTTTCATTGGTTTTGAGGTGCCGAACTATTTTGGTAACATGTCTTGTGCAGAATTCCACTGTTTTGGGTCTCCAAATTGTGTTGGGAACAAACTATATGCAGATTTTCATCTATTTAGGCTCCAAATAGCATTGGGAAGTAAAGTATGTGCAGTTTTTTTGTATTGTTTTAGCTTCCAAATTATATTGGGGACAAACCAAGTGCAGCTTCTTTAATCGTTCTATGCTCCAAATCGCTTTGTAAGCAAGTTAGATGCATGTTTCCACTAGTTTTGTACCTCAAGTTTTTTTTCTTTAAAGAAAATCATGCATGTGTTTGATCTCTTTAAGTTATAATCGGTTAAGAAAACTTCATGTGTTTAAGCAAATGATTTTATTAGTAGAGTTTAGAGATAATATCAAATAATCATGAGTTTCATATCTTCTTTTGTCGCCATGGAAACATGACATTAGTTTTGGATTTTGGCAAGAATCATTGTTATGAGAGCATGAATTTTATTACATAGTAAAAGTAGTCCAAAGCATGAATTATTATAAACTCTGTCGTTCTCCACAGTACATGATTGCAAGTTGTTTTTGGATATTTGTTGGCATATGTTATATGAGATTTGTACTGTGATAGAAAGGTTTTAAGAGGTCATTTCTTTTGTTCAAGTTCTTGCGCATATAGGTTGTGTTAAGAGATTTTCAAAAAAAAAATGTTGTTTTATGGTTGAAGTTTGTTTTATTTAAAAGATGGTTTTATATAGAGAGTTTTATGAGCTTGTTTTAACGAGGGGTTTTGTGAATGTTTTATAGTGAGAGCTTTACAACGAGAAGTTTTATACAACTTTCTCGTTGGAGAGCTTTATTCATACCCCACTCCAAATGAAAGGGGGCACTTGATAATGAGTTGGTGGGTAGAGTTTGGTGTCAAAGAATGAGGTTTTGGTAGAAGATTTTATAGAGATTTGGTAGAGTTTTTGGTGTCAAAACAAAATGAAAAGGATCAGTTTTTTTTTAGTAGATGGCTTCTTTTGGGAGGTTTTATATACTAGTTTTAGAAGTCCTGGCAAGTCGTATTGGGTTTGGTTGGGCTTGTGTGAAGAATCTCTATAGTATCATCTAGGAGTGATTAATGCTTTCTTATTTGGATTGAGTTCTCTTAGTGATTATTTCTAAAAGAATGAATTTTGGAGAGTTGAGGCCTTGATAGTTTTATGTTAGAGGTCTTTAGTGTCCTCTTTGGAGCAAGACAGTCCTTGCTCCCTTAGATTCTCCTTTGGATGTTAGTCTCTAAATATAGAATTTTGGGATAAGTGCAAAACCATAGAGAACCTAGGCTTGAGTCTGGCCTTAGAAGTACATCTCCCTTAGTGGATTTAGCCTTGGTTTAAGGTATGTTGGGAATAGTCGAGTCAAACGTATCAAGTGCCTCGTTTGGAGTGGGAACAGCAAAGGGCGTTGTTGATATTATAGGATGCACTTGACTTCTACGAAGTGTATCCAATAACAATAATGCCTACACCCCTTTTCGTATTCGATTTTCGTTCTTTTTCTATTCTTCGCATTTAGTTGTCGTTCGCTTAGTTTTGTTAGTTTCTTCACTGCTTCTTCTGTGTCTTGGCACCGCACACCTACAAACTGAGGAGAACCCAAAAGATATATGGCTCGACAAGTAACAAGAGGTACGTTCTAGTTTTGTTTATTGCATTTCCATTTCTTTATATTATTATTTATAGAACTGCTCTAATACACATCTCTCTTATATTGTGCGAGGTACTTATGGGAGAGCAATGGATAAAGAGCTTTGGAGCATTTGGGGAAAGAGCAAAAGCACCGGATCCAAGCATCAGTCGTCCCTACCCATCTGGTAGGGGCGCTACGGGCGGAACCACCGGGTCGTAGCCCCCGGTGCTGTAAGTCTACTAAAACTTAGAAAACCGTTAGGGGCCTAGATGATTGTGCGCCTCCCACCCTTAGGGCCTTAGAAACTTCAATTATATATTTAGGATTGCCTTTATTTTATTTTTAGATCCTTAAAACCTTATGATATCCGTACAGAGGTCTTAGGAATTAGAAAACAATACAACTTTTGATCCTACAACACTAGTGACACCTAAGGACAAAAATTAAGGATTGAGTCTTAGAAAATATAGACTTAGGATGCATGCTCCCTATAGGATAGAAACATTAAAACAAAAAAAAAAACTTAGTGACACGCTTCCCTAGATTTAGGTTTTATTTTCTTAATCTACTAATAAACAACTAACTAATTCTAATCTAATTCTTAAAAATCTATTAAACATTTAATCCTTAATCGATTTATTATCAACATTCTATAATTATTAAATTCTAAATCTAAAATGCAAACCTAAATCAATTCTAACTAATTTAATAATTTATCCATAACCAATATAAAATCTAAAAGATGTAGACTATCTTAGGAGACTAAAATACAAACTAAACTCATTAGGATAAAAGATTTTTAAAGGTTAAACTTAGAGTAATCTTCTAAAAAAATAATAACAAACAAATCCCTTAACACACAACAACCGCTCTAAAAGTGAAGTTTATTGGATGGACTACTCCGGGCTGCGGGGCTAAGTGTCCTAAGGAGGCTGGTTCCTCGAGCCTAGTGGCACAACGCCACGAATGGATCTAATAGAGTGACAAAATATAAAAATTAATTTTTCCTAATTGGCTTAATTCAAAACTTGATTAATAAATGATTTAATTCACCCTTTTCTTTTCTTTTAACAACAAACTAAAATAAGCTAACAAAGTTAATTATCACTGGGTAACCCAGGCCTACGAGGCTGTTAAATCAGCCCCAAGGAGGGTGAAATAAACCTCACGGCCTCGGTGTGAAACAAAGATGGTAATTAATTAAACACTAAAAATAAAATACCTCTAAAATCAATCCCAAAACACTAAGATTTGAAGTTTAATTGAAATCTCTCCTTTGCCCCTTTCAACAAACAAATAAAAATACATACAACTCTAACTAAATTATCCTATTTAGGATCTACCAAAACCACACAGCCTACACACACTTAGACTGGTTTGCTAGGACACGACTATTAGCTTTAGGTTAAGTTATTGTTCTGCTGTTCTTTTCTTTTCTGTACTTTGTTGTGACGCTCTGCATGTGACCCGTGTGCTGTTTGCTTAGTACTTGTGGTAGCTTTTTCCGTGGGTTTTCTGTGATGCTTTTCTGTGATGTTTTTTTAGTTTTCTTTCTGCACTGTTGTTGTGAGCGTTAGAATACCCATAGGTTAGGCACGCTCTTTCTTACTGACGTTGTTTTCCTGCAGGTGGCCGTGCTTATACAGCGCTAAAAAGGGGGCTAAAATTAATAATAATAAATGTATAACTGTTTTAGGTACCTGCTTCAGCTGCTTAGCCCCCAATAATCAAAGCACAGCCAAGTGTGATTTATTTTTCAGCATTTTCATATATATAACTGCTTGGATGAGTTTTTATTATAAACTGCTTAGGATAACCCCTGCAGGAGAGTCTAGATTTTTATTTTTATAATGTAATGTATTTGATAGTAAATGTTGTGAAAATTTAAAATAAGGCATTTTTAAAGAGATAGGAGTCCAAAGGGAAAAGTAAACCCCTACAAGGGGTTTCCTTTTTCATTTGGATATCCTTTTGGAGCACTCACTACGAGGAGTCCAAAGGGAAAAGTAAACCCCTACAGGGGGTTTCCTTTTTCATTTGGGTATCCTTTTGGAGGAGTCACTACGAGGAGCCAGAAGGAAGAACGAAGACGATCCAAAGACGAATCAAGGAAGAGAAGAAGACTGAAGAAATATAAAAATGCCTTATTTTAAGATTTGCGTCGTTTCCGGGTTGTTGTCGGTGGAGCCCGGCCACCATTACTTACTGTACTCTGTGATGTAATATTGTATGGCACTTGCCATGGACACTCTTTTTCGTGGGATTTGTTTCTGTGTTGTGATTTACTTACCTTTGTTTGCGCAGTAGAACCGGCATGCTTTTCATAGGTTTCTTTCTTGCATGTGCTTGTGTCTGACCGCTAGGCTCTTTAGGGATAAAATTTTTATACTCGTAATTATTAAATAAAAATTCTAAGATTAACTCACATAGAAACATAACGATTCTAGGAAATAGCCAGAATCGTCCGGGGTGGCATACACGCATTCTCTCCCCTATTAGACAAATTTCCCCGCCTGCGGGTAGAGTCCGGATAATCTGGCCTATGAGGATGAAGTGCCGGACCTGGGGAAATTTAGTCATTCAAAAATTATTTTATAAAGCCTTTTTAAAATTCATGCATATCTGATTTGGAGACTTTAACCAGCATAAATTGCATTAGTAACTAATTAAAATTAAGATTTAATTGCATTAGTTTTAGAAGCATCATACCACTCATAAGGTGGGATCACTTAGGGAATTTCTTTAATTGTCGATCCCAATTTCAGCGTCTAAACTACCCACCCATCTCTCATACAGACCGGATAGCATGGATTTTACACGATTAGGAGGTTTTAGCTGGCTTCCTTTGTCAGACAAGGAATAAGTCCAGATTGCATTAGCTAGGTCGTAGATGTTAGTGTTGTGTGTGCAACACTACATCTTTTATAGATTTGGGGTCTAAAGGTGAGTGGTACGAGTGTACCCCTATACACCTTATTGGTGGGTAAGCTATCCATCCTTTCGGAAGCTATAAATCCTACCCATCTGCGTCACACAGATGACGCCACCTCCCTCTTTCTCTCGTGCATGTCTGAGTGCGTTGTCCCTCTTTCTTTTCTCCAGTTTTCTCTTCTTCAGACCGACCGGATGTTGACTGAACCTTGTATGACTGATCGAGCCAAGTTGGGACATTCCCCTTTGATTAGGAAACCTAGAAATCCCCTTGCACTAAACCCATTAGAGGAGATAATCTAACATCCTTAATCGAGAGTTTTCTTAGACCGAGGTCTAAGATGTAATTAACTACGGGGGCTTGCGCCCGTAGGAAACCGATCCCCACAATCAAATAAACCTCATTCGAGCTGATGTATCGAATGGGGGAAATCTCGTGAATTTAGGGTTATAGATATTATTATCCATCGAGGTGCGTATGTGAAAACCTGCTATCCTCCATGGCTAATCGTATCTATAACTCCATCTGCTCTTCCATCGGCCTGCTTGTGTCGATTGTAAAGGCCTACGACCATTTTATCCTTCGGGACAGTGTGATCATATTCTTTGCATTCGAACCGCACGAGCAGAATCCTTTCGGAGACCCACAGGATTGACCAACATTGCAGGTGGATCAAGGGAGCACAATTATTGGCATCGTTAATTAGATGGTTACAAAAAAATCTAGAGCAAATGGTTTTAAGAGACACATTATTTGCTCCTTTTTTTAATCTCTTTTTAAAATGTTCAAAAATACTTTTCTTTTAGCTCAAAAGGATCACAACATATTTTTGTGTCCTTCTTGTAAGATTGGAAGGAACTTGATCATAATTCTCTAAAAATCAATGCTCAAATTTAAACAATTTAACCAGAATCACTCCGAGAATATCAACATGGGGGTCATCTTAGGATTGCAAACTAACCCTCTTTTAATAAATCCAATTGTTTATGTTGTTAGTTTTCTTGAAGTTTGAGTCATTCTGAAGATATTTCCAATTTGATGGACCTTAAATTACACAGAAGTGAAACAACGCCCAAAAAATTACAACAAACTTGCCTTATATAGAACATGAATGCAATTCAACTTCCAGATAAGCTTGAAGCATTCTCCACATGATTCAACATGGAAAAAAAAAAGCCAAATGGGATAAAAGTGGTATTAAAATATTGACCTGAGCCTCAAAAAGAAAGCTCGAGCCTGGGTGGCCTAGGCGCACACACCTCTGAGCTTGGGAAGGATCGAGTGTGGCTGCTTAAGCTAGAGTATCCATAATTGCACATACTTAATAGGGCGATTGAATTGGAACCACCATACATACTCAAAATAATGCATGTTATGGGCATTATTGACGAGCTATAGAGCTTGACGCATAAAGCTTATAACATGCCCAATCATATTTAATTTAATTATTTTATTATTTATTATGATTACTAAGTTTTCACTAAGGGTTTTGTTTTATACCTATTTAAAACCCTCTGCCCAACTTAATCTCATGTACAATCCTCACTTGAGCAAACCCTCAAGAAGTAGAAAGCAGAGTCCCCAGAGTAGAAACATGATACAACAAACGCGCACAAACTTAGTGACTCGGTCTTCCCTTCTGAGTCTTGATCTCATTTGCAAGTCAAACACAGACTTATCTAGAGTCGAAAATAGGAGTTGCTCTTCATCTTTGATCTTAATTGCTGAATGCAAAACTCTCCCTAGCCAAACAAGTGATCAATCTTGTTTGCAAGTCTAACAAAACCCTCTCTCACGCTGATAGAACCCTCCCGATTCCTGACCACATATGTCTTCGATTTTCTCTGCTATAAGTCACAAGCCTAACTTCTCTCTATCTATCAAAAGCAACAATGTATGTAATAATGTTTACTCTTTCACTTTCTTTAAAGTGATTTTATTTTATTATTCTCTTCCTTTGATTTGCCTTGATTTCTTGTTTCTTTTACATTTAATTTTATTTGATCTAATGAATAAACGTGGTTCTTTCTTTAGCATTTTGACCTAATATTATGCATAGTTATAACAATGATAGTTTTATTTACAAATTTAGTTGTTTTCATTATCAGGAGAGGAGTTGTGGGGGTCCCAACACCTCCATCAGATAAGTGCATAAAGTTCAGTATGTATTGAATCCATCTGAACTACCCCATCAATCCTCAAATTGGGAAGTTTAGATTCAAGCTTATACCATGCTGAATAGCTTTTAAAGAACAGACAAAACTCTCCTTATGAAAGTAATAAAAATAATTAAAAAAAAAAAAGAAAGTAATAAAAATGGCTTAAACCAATTTCTATCGATCAAGAATTTGGTGTTCATTTCCTGCGGCAACGTAATAATGCCATGAAGCAAATGACAGTATTTTAAAATAAACTGCGAATCAATTGCATTACAGTAGTGAAAGACACCGATTTAGAGTAAAAGAAGCTAATTTTAGGACATCGGGATAACTTCTAAAAGATGGATTAATGTTTTGCACCATTAAGAGTAAATTAAAAACCCGCCGCGTTAGGGTTTCACACAAAGGGAAATTGCCAACCTGCTGCAATGGGAATCGGGACCGGGAATGTGGCTAAGATCGGTAGACAAAGATGGTAGATGATCACATGACTTTCGCGCCTCTACCCATCCTGATTCTGCTCCATACAGCTCCCCAACTTCCTCCTGATCAATACCGGGAGCTGACTGACTTTGCAGAATTCAACACAAGAAATCCAAAAAAGGAGGGAGGGAGGGAGAGAGAAAGATTTCTTACCCACGCGGAAGATGAACTGGCGTTACTCTCCATTGAAGATCTGCAAGTTAAATGAGCTTTTTGCTCTCTTGATAGACGATTGTTTGAGGCAGGAAGTGATATTATACCTCATAATATATATAGTTTTTTTTCTGTGAAATTATTTAATTGATATTAATTATACATTACAAATAATGTAATTTTTTATTACTATATTGAGGTTTAGG
This sequence comes from Dendrobium nobile, assembly GCA_022539455.1. Classification (NCBI taxonomy): domain Eukaryota; kingdom Viridiplantae; phylum Streptophyta; class Magnoliopsida; order Asparagales; family Orchidaceae; genus Dendrobium; species Dendrobium nobile. The sequence continues at coordinate 71,709,791 of CM039721.1, read as the reverse complement.
CTTTATTTGGAGCCGCTTTATTTCTATTTTTTAAAACAACATTTTAATAAGAAAATTCTATTTTAAGAAATATTTGTATTAAAAAATTATTTTACAAAACAATAAAAAATTATCTCAAATTAATATATGAACGATCCTTAACGTAGCAGTTTTGTTTGCAACACTAATTAAGATAGTTCTTTTATATAATATTTATTATTTTTGTTAATTTTTTTAGAACAAATTTAACATCAAATTCATATAAAGACCCCACTATGCAACTTGCAAGACCTGAAACACATGACCTATGATGTGAGCCAAAGATCCCAATCTTTTTTTTTTTTTGTGTAAACTAGCTTATATCATAAATGACAGGTATTTTATTACAAACATAATATTATTTATTTATTATTGTATGCTAAAATATTTGTGACAGTAGAGTGTTAAATTAATATCTTAGTTTTTAATGAAAATCTAGCATAAACATTGTTGCGCCCTGGAATATTCACAGTGGTAGAGAAATATAAAATTTATTATCTTAGATTTGTACGAAGATCCAGCACACAAGCAGATAAAACAGAGGGTGTAGCGTTCATATGAGACGCCAGAGTTTTTTACGTGGAAACCCCTGAATAGGGGGAAAAACCATGGGACCTTACCAAGTTTAAATAAATCCACTATTATTTGCAGCTGATTACAAAAGAGGTCCTTCCTTGGGGGGAAGGCCTTGGGTTGATGTAGCAAATGTACATCATATTACATGGTGGGAATTGGAAGAATTAGTATTAAAATGTTCATTTAGTCGGCATAACCATAGTCTGCGGGTGACGGAGGTCGGAAAGACCCTAGTCTGGTGATTGTGGTCAGAAGGACCATTGTCTGGCGAGGGAGGTTGGAAGGACCGTAGTCGATGGGAGATAATGGTCAGGAAGGTCGTTGTTTGGCGATGGAGGCCGAAGGACCGTAGTCGGGGGGAAATAGTGGTCAAAAAGACCATTTTCTAGCAAGGGAGGTCGGAAGAACCGTATTCAATGGGAGATAGTGGTCAGAAAAACTGTTGTCTGGCAATGGAGATCGGAAGGATCTTAGTAGGCAGGAGACATGGGTCAAAAAAACCGTTGTCTAGCAATGGAGGTCAAAAGGACCGTAGTTGGCGACGGAGGTTGGAAGGACCATAATTGATAGGAGATAGGGGTCAGAAAGATTGTTATCTAACGATAGAGGTTGGAAGGATCGTAATAGGCGGCAGAGATCAGGAGGACCAAAGTCGGCAGGAGACAGGGGTCAGAAAGACCATAGTTGTAAGGCAGTGGTCTGGGCATATTTGGTGGTCTCGGGAACTCCAACTTCCCTGACTTCTGTCGATGGTCTGGAAAAAGTTCGGGCCTCAGAGCGGTAGTTTAACAGACCTCCGGCATCAGTTTGTGGTCTGGCAGAACTCCGGCATCAGGTGGTGGTCCTGACAGAAGTCTGGCATCAAGTGGTGGTTCGACGAAACTCCTGCGTCAGGTGGTGGCCTAGCAGAACTTCGGCATCGGACGGTGGTCGAGAAAGAGCGAGGAGGCAAGAGCGATCTCTGATCCCTCTCTTGATTCCTTGCTTGGCGGTCCCCTTTCATGAGAAATTATAGATTTTCTAAAGTAGCATGATTTGTAAATTGATGGCATATCATGGTTAAGTTGGAGTGGTTTGGATGGACGGCCGATGTTGATTCTCTTGATCATAGATTGTTTACTAGACATTTGAATGTCTTAGTGACTTTAGAATTCAGTGATCTTAAGCTCATTGGATTCGTATTATGGAGTCGCTCGATTCGACTATAAGAATGTGACATTTGGAAACTATTTGGTAATCCAAATTGTGGTTTAAACCTTCCAACAGTGTGTTGAGTACTTGATTTGAGTTCATTTGGGTTCATATTGAGTAGATTTTGGTGTCGTTGGGTTCGTAATTTCGAGACGCTCAGTTTGACTGTAAGTTTGCTGAAATTGGAGTTCTGATTGTCCCAATTTTAATTTCGGAAGTTTCCAACTTGATTTTGCCTCAAGATTTGTGCCCGATCAAGATGATTTTTTTTTTTTATGATGTATCAATCATAAATGAGAGAATAATGTAATAAGAGACTCGAGTATTTTTACAAGAAAAAATTGAAAATTTGTAGGATATAGCCCTGCTAAAATAGTTAACTATAAAGTTATAGGGGTTCAATCTTCCCGTCAATCTGCGAAGATGGAATTATACACTTGTGAACAATTATTTGGTACATGTTGTAAATATTACATGACAAGTGATTGAAGATAGAAATGATCACATAATGTCAATCGAGTGACAATGGTATGCTAAAACTCAAAAGACTCTGGTTGGATCATGACAAACGGATATCGACGCTGGGAGATGATAATTGGATGATGATAGCTATGGGATAAAAGTCGGATGATGATAGCCAGATGATAATAGTTAGATAATAAATGGACTATAATGATTAGACGTCATTGGTCAGATGATGATAACAATCTAAGAAGTTAGACAATGACAGTAGATGTCAGTGATTCAGCGCATTAAATATCAGACACTCTAATGTTCTTTATATCTTTAAGCTCTCTTCATGCTCAAATTCAAGTCTCCTTCATATTGAGAATGAGGGACAAAGTTTTAGAATACTCCATCAGATGAAACTTATTACTTCCCTAGATTTGAGATTGTTTATTCGACATTTATGTTTTTTAATGATCTCATAATTAAATGATATTAGGTTCATTGGATTCTTGTCATTGAGACATTCAATTTGACAATAAACATGCAAGATTTTGGGATCATTCAATCTTTCAATGATTTATGCTCATATAAGCTTGGATTGGAACACTTTTGATGTTGTATGAGTTTATTTATTTGAGCATGATTTTACTATAAAATTATCAAAAATAGAGTTTATAGGGCTCTTAATTTGATTCTAAAAGTTTCCAATATATGTATTGCATCAAGATTCATGCTAGTTGACTTTTTAAAATATATAAATTTCCCCTTATTTTTTAATGTTGAATATATATATAGCCCTAAAATATGATAAATTGATGTACAATTATAACCTCAAAAATTATAATGCACAATCGCTCCTTGGACGTCAAACTGAACCTCTCCATAAGGCCATGTACCAAGTAAATTATATGCAATTATAATTTAATTATAATTTTGACCTCACTAAAGTAAGAGTGTCAACTATTGTGAAAATTGATTAAATTTTCAGCTCCAAACTTGTTAAAAATCTATAGAAAATTGATTGTGGAGGTTCAGTGGGCTTATAAATGTCATAATTGAGTCAATAATAATATAGTAAAGTTCTCGATCTTATGTACACGCTTAGGAGGCCAATGATCAGCCCCACTGAGATCCCCATTGTGCACGTATATGCCTAATTGTGTTGATTATTAAACATTAAATATTGTGAGTGGATGCCCTATTTACCTATTGCCTTAGGAGGTATTTCTTGTGATGTTCACATCAATTACTAGCTATACATCAAGCAATGCTCTAACAAAAACTCTAAAAGGAGCATGCCTTTTAGAGTTATGTTAGATGTAATGCAAAAAATAAAATTTATGTGAGCTTGTCTCTGAGTTTTGCATGGAGGGCATGGCAAAGGATTGTATCATAAGCTTATTCAATATGTATGATGATCCTATAACAATTGATATGCTCATAAGGATCTTAGGCCCCATCATAAGGACCAAATGTGATATTGCTCGTCTAAAATTAGGTAAATTTTTATTAACGATCATTAATTTTGAGTTAATAGTAATTTTAAGTATTAAAATGCTGAATGAGATAGAAAAAATCAAGGCTTGAGGTTTGAGGAGTGAAAAATTAAGTTTTGAATTGTTCCTCTATGAATGCTACGACGTTGGTCTTGGCGGCGCCCCGGCATGGAGCCTTGTGAAAAATGGGGAAAATAGCATTGTCAAGCATTACAACGCCATGTAGCTCTCAAGACTTGGGAGAATCTAGAAGATTCTCTATGGGTATTACAATATTGGAAATTCGGGTGCTGCAGCGCTAAGCCAAATTAATGCTTTTTAAATAATAAAAATATCTTGATCCATTTGTCAAAACCTATTACACCTTCACTTTGTTGAGGAAGAAGAGGAAGGGAAGGAAAGAGAAAGAAAAGGAAACGATTTGGAGTCCAAGATCTGGAAATGGTCCGTTGGGAAAATTGTTACGCTCGAGATAGGCAACCCATACCCTATTCTGATTTTCATTTCTAAGTATTTATAAACATATATACTTTTAAAATTATTTTTCTTGAGTTCGAGAAATTTTTCACCGTATAAATTTTAGTATTTTGTTCTATACTCTATTATGGACAATTTGACTGTAAGAATGCAAAGCTTCACTGGTCGGTTTATTAAGTATGAATTTCTAACAATTTTGAAAAATGGAAACATCTCTGAACCTCAATACACTTGATGAAGTATGTTAATTTCACATTTTGCATAACCTTTATATATTTGGTAAAATTCTAGAGAACTTTGTATAGGAACTTGAAATTTGGGTTTTTTTGTAGATCTTGATATTTAGTATTTAATTGCTTTAAATTTTTTGTATTATCATACATTTCATGACATTCTGGAGCTCTATTATTGAAAATCAATATACTATGAAATTCTCTATTTGGGTCCATGGTGAATATATGTCTGTCTTAGAGTACTATGTTCTAGTTCTGAACTGACTTTATATTGGAATATATTCTACTATGTATTATGGATATGCTCAACACCTGTTTTATAGGTGGGAGGTAGAATTTGAGAGTTATAAGGAATATTAATGTATGTGCATTCGTGCATTCAATTTCATATCTGAACTAGTATACCCAAACTGTAAAGTAAATGATGCTTTTATTGTTTTATTTATTTTTATAATGAGTTGTGAACTGAGCTCTATTATGGGAGGGAAAACGTGGCCTAGTGAGTTTCATATTCTTCCTATTGTTTATAATATTTCATGTAAGGGTAAGAGTTCTGTTGAGTAGACTAAATTTGATAGAAAGTAGAGAGTGATTTTGAAAGGAACACATAATTTTGTAGTTCAATTTGTAATTTCTCATTTTGTTGCAATCATAATAATATGGACTATTATGATTTAATTATTTTGAAAGAAATATTTTGTATAGATTCTTTGGACGTATATTCTATATGGTTTGAGGCGATTAGTTGGCTATAATGAAATGATAAATTACAAGAGAATAAACAAGTAAATAGAAAAAGTAGTTTTTAAATTATTTCTTTAGGTCTTGGGGTGTTACATCAATTGTATGCAAATTAAGTATCATTGAATAGGTTGATAGAAACTTGCATTTGTTCTAATCTAATTTCAATACATAAAAAGAGTCACTAAAATCTTAAAATTTTAATATAAAATACTATAAATATCTTTCTAAGCATCACGCCAATAATACATATTTTCTCTTCTATTTATTTAAATTAATCGAGTAATACTTATGAATATTATTGAAAGTAAAAAGTGAGTCATAAATAAGTAAGTAAATTATGCTTCTTAATTATTGGAATACAATATATTGTAAACAATATGCATGCCCATTTCAAATATAAAATAATTATATTTAAAATTCATTCTGAATATGACTATCATTGTTATGCATATTTATATGTGTCACATATGTCATATATTTATCATTTATACAATATAAAATAATTATCATGGGGGACACCGACTAAAATAGTACCGATAAATTAAGGTACTCCATTTTTATAATTTTTTTTTAATTTTGCGTATGTGGATACTAGTACCAGAGGTGTGATCCATTATTCAACATGCATATATATACAAGTATATCTATCTAGCCATTTCATTCATATAATATTTACGAAATTCATATAATTATGTAAAATATCATGCTAATTATGATCAATCATTTGATATTGAAAGATAAATTAATTACAATAAAGATTAAATACACTTAGAATAAGAAATATAATTATCGTAATTTAGCAACATGATTACTCACCTCAAATTAGATGTTTTGAAGTTTCATCTTTACTCTTTATTCTAATATCGATATATTTAATACTTAAAGGCTAAAAATATATTCTTATCACGAGAATAACTCACAAATACTCTTGCTCGATATTTTAATTTTTATAAGTGCAGAAACATTAAAATACATGCAAGAGAACTAAAATTTGTAAAACAGTTGAACAATATGATACAAATGCTACTAAAATAGTACAATACATAAATAATGAAATATGTAAATTAGTAAACTAATACGGATGTTAAATCAATAAAACCGTAAATAATCCTTCTTAAACATACATCTTAGCAATATTATCAAATTAATAAGGCAATAAGATAAATCAATAAAATTAAAATATCTATAAAGACTTTCAGAATCTATAACAATGTTATACTATCAAAAATTATGTAAGAGTATACACATGATATTAAACTATTTTATATCACTATTAATATATTATATTACACGCTCAGTATATGGATCACATTCCCAATAACACTAAAATTCACCTACTAGGCTACCACAATGTGAACAATTTTCACAAAAAAAGCAATCGGCTACTAAAATTTGATTTTTTTTTTTACATTTAGGTCGTTTAAGGCAAATTCACAGATACAACGCATACACAAAGACTCGAATCGAAGATCTCTTAGTTCGAAGCATAAGCTCTCAACCAACAAGCTAAGGTGAGCTGTGTAATTTTCTCTTTCTCTCTCCACATTTTCACAAAAGTACATTTATATTGTAAACATTGGATAAATATAGATCGCCATGGAACCCATCTATTGCTGCAGCATCAAACATCTGGAAATCTATATGACATTCGGCAAGCATGGGCAAACACTGCTTTAAATTTAGAATTACTAAGGATGCTCCTATATCCTTGAAATGGGATCATTGGTATGATAACTGCAGAATTACTGATGTTTTTGGTAGTAATATTTTGCACCAAATTCCTGATATCTCTCTTAACATTATCTTATCTGATTCTGGATGGGTTTTTCCTGATGATTTCACTTCTGGTTTGAGGGAAGTGCTTACGGGTATTAATGTCATTGCTGGTGATGGTCCATGTTTACTTTGGTTTGATAAGGAGAAAGGGCTTTTTAAAAATTTTATGAAGGAATTTCACTATGACATCCCTGGTTGTAGCTGGCATAAAATGATTTGGCACAAAAGAAACGCTCTTAAATTCTCTGTGTACGCTTGGCTTGCCATCAGGGGGGGCCTCAAAACTGCTGAGGCTCTTCGTCTCAGGAATATCTTGGTTCCAAGCTTATGCTGTCTATGTCACAACCACGATGAATCGGTATCTCATTTATATTTTGAATGCTCCTTCTCATTCTCAATTCTGACTAGCTTCATTCCTGGATTGAATGATTTTTTGCTTCGGCCTAATATTCACCAAGTCTATGATTGGTTAATTGGGCGGTATAATGAAAATTCTGAGACGTTAAATTTCTATAAATTGGCGGTCTCATCTGTGATCTATTATGTATGGAAAGAGAGGAACAATAAAATCTTTGGGAACAAGTTGCAATGCCATACTTCTTTACTATTATGCATTAAAAGAGCGCTGTCTGAGAAGATTATGAATTGGAAAAATCCGATGGATTTTTTAGACAGATTATAGGTTGTTCTTATCTTGCTATATCTGTCGCTGCTGCTTCGATGTTGCCTCGTTTTCTTGCAAATGTGCCAATCTGGACAATGATGAAGCTCCCCAACGCTTCCCCTCGGACGGTCCTACGTTATTGGGCAACCGGGGTTGCGATTGATCTGTTTACTCTTTTTAATATTTTTCTGAGTCCAGATTTCTCGGGCACGGGAGTTTTTTTTTGGTATATGGTTGGAGCTTTTTTGGGATATCACTCGTGTATTTTCATAGGTTTTCAACTTTTTTGAAGCTTTTGTAGCTTGGCTTATTTTTCTTAGCCAATTTTGTAATTTTGTTTTATCTACTGCTGTAATCCTCTTTTGATTCAATATACGGGCGAAGCTCAAATTTTCCAAAAAAAAAAAACGTTGGATAAATCTTTCTATTTTAATTTTTGTTTGCGCAATTTAGGTAGTGTCATATTGGTAATAAAATCGCCTTCCGCGGGCATTTGTTAATCTTAGCCTGCCCATATACCATTAGGGTTTCAGAAGTCTCGCAAACTATAAAACTGATCATTCGGCCAAGGCATTGAGCTAGGTTTTCTTGTTTGTGAGGAAAGAGCAAGCGAAATAGAGATGGGGCATTCTAATGTATGGAACTCTCACCCCAAGACTTACGGGCCTGGCTCTCGGACATGGTGACCAAATATCCCCCTTTTTATCTTTTTTTTCTTTGAAGCTTTTGAATGTTCTTCTTTTACAAAAAAAGAATCGGCTGTTACTTGCGCATGATTATTTTTTTTGTTTCTTATTTGTTTGCGCTGGATGAATTGTATTCTGATGTTTAAATTGATAGACTTCTGTAGATAAAGATTTCATTTTGGGTCTCCTCTTCGTTCTTCTCTATGGAAAAAATGCAGCTTTTCATTAATTTTGCTTCTCAAACACTAGTTCACCCTCTTTAGATGAGGATTTCAATTTTTGTTCCCTTCATGGCCTTTGCTTGGAAAGAAAAAAAATGCAGTTTTTCGTTAAATTAGCGTAAATGATTAAAGATCCCATTATCGGTGAACTGCCTTCACTTTTGTTCAATTTGATTAGCTTGATCTTTCTATGACTCCGTTACTTATAATCTCAACGAATCTTAACCTACTGAATGTTGTATTGTGTTTCATGTAAAATTCAGTTTGCATTTTGTGTTCCGATTAATGCGGAAAGAAACATTTTTATCTGCAGGATTGCGGATTCAATTGATACTTTTATATTGTAGTTAATTTTCATTTTTTCCTAAATTTGATTAGCTAGACTGTCATTGGCGATGTAGCTTATAATCCAAAATTTGTATCATCCTCAATTGAAATATTTGGAGAGCAAAATATTATGAAACAAAGAGTGAGTAAAAGAAAAAAAAAAAAAACTAATCAGAATGTGACTATAGTCTGCCCTTCGGGCAAGGAATGTCCCCTTTAGCTGAATTTGTCTTCATTGGCTACTTGTGAAATTTTAAAATTATTTTTTAATAAACTTGCAAGAATCAATTAAAGTCTAAAGCTTGGATTGACATCTATGATGCATAGTCACGGACAGAGCAACACATATACAACACGACACAGACACGGGACACTTTAATTTTTTAAAATATAGAACACGGACACGGGTAAAACACGGTATTATAATTTTTATATTCTAAATAGTGTATATAAATTGAATAAATATAATATTAAAAATAGTTTAAAAATAACAAGTCATTTAACTAGAACTTATGTTTGAAATGATTAATATTAGTGTGTTGAGAGTTAGACGTAGATACCATGTATCATTCATTGGGAGAGGAGATGACAATGTTGTTGAGAGTCAGACATTGATGTTATGCAATAAGTATCAGGTGTTGATGTCAAGAGGGCATCTGTTGTCAATGTCGAGAGGGTGTTGGTCATCGATATTAAGACGACGTCATACAAAGATAAGCTGTCAAGTTGTGGGTGTAGAAATTGCTAATGTTGAGCATTAATATTAAGACAATGTCAGACTTTAATGTCGAGATAGTTTTGAAATGTTAATGTTGTAATAACTTGAGACATTGTTGTTGATATGACATCGGACATTATTGTGAAACCAAAGTTGCGACTGGACAAGGAGAAATGAAAGTGAGAATATTGATGAAAGTGATATTGAGTACGGGTGATTGATTTGGTGTTGTGTAGAGGAAATGAAAATTTTAGTTTTTATATTTTAAATAAATAAAAATTTTTAATATAAAAAATTATATTAAGAAATACATAAAATATTTAAAACTCATGTGTCAGGCATGTGTGTCCAATTTGTATTTGATATTTTATAATTAGACATGTTTTCGGCTTGTCCGATATGTTTGGGAGGCATGTCAGACACATGTCGTATCGAATAAGTGTCAGACATTACACGTCTCTTTAATGAGATATGTTGGTGCATCATAGATTTTCATATGATAGGTAATAGTTTTGGCTATTGAAGATGGACTATGTAACCTATAAAATTGTATTAATGATAACTTGATGGAAATGAACAAACATATCATGTATAAATTACTCAAACAGATTTACAATCTCATAATATTCCTTTTAAATTTGGCTATTCCAACTAGTTTGATCATTTATTACTCAAATCTCAGTTGACTCGAGTAAAAAATGAAATATCCATGGTGATCTAATTTGAGTTGATGTCTACCCTAATCCTGTTGATATTACCTGTACGTGTTAGTTATCCTTTATCGGATTGATGATCCGAATGATTTCAATGGCATACTCTCTTATGCGTATCTTATTGGGAAGGTAAGCTTTACAATATTCAAGCTAACTTGTTTAAAGGATTTGTTCTTGCGAAGCACAGTTAGATTTAATAGTTGTTAAAATTGGTGTTGGCATGATCTCTTGTTTATGAAGGTTTTGCATTTATATTCATTTTTCTAGGACAAATTTGCAGCTATCAAATAAATGGTAAAGACAAGAAGGTGATGAACTAATTTAAAATTGATTTTTAGTGGTTGTTTTGTGGTGGCATACGATAATAATAGATTTGTAGATTGTTTTATTACACCTAATTTCCTAGTTAAGGCAAAGTTATTTGGTTACATGCATATAAGAATTTTGCATTGCACAACTTGTTAGCGTACTTCTCACCCATTTTGTTTTTATTTGTCACATTAAATTCCAACCTCTTCCCAGTCTTGATATCTGCTCAGTTATTCTCTTGGACTATATAATCCATTCTATGCGGGTTATTGTATCGGGCCTTTACTTGTGTGTTATCTTTTCCCTTGAAACTTGCTTGGAGGATGCTCTCTCTGCTTTTATTATTGTGATTCTCCTATTGCACTTTATTCTAGTATAATTCCGATTCCTCTTACTTTGGGGCTTATCAACAGGCTTGACATTTCTACTGTACACAATTCCTTTTTTCTTTGAAACTTCCTTTGTGGTTGTGGCTTCTGCTGGTGCTAGTGTATTTCACCTATTATGTTTTTTTTGTGTTGTGATTCTTCCTATCTTTTGGTTTATCAATGGGTTTGATATTACCCTTACACCATTCCTTTTTCTTATTAGTAATATGCTTTTTACGTAGGAGGTATAGTAGGGGTGATGATTTAGGATTTTTCATCTTTGTGATGCATATTTGTGTTATGGATAAAATTATAGTTGAATTTCATGCTTATATGGTGTCAACATGGATATTTTTCTCAAAAACGAGTTAGCTGCTTTTGCTTAGGCACACGGGTAAGTTGAGGTGAGGCATTTATTGCATTAGATGCTTCCTAGGTGGGCACCATCACTAAGATTTTGTTTGAGACGGCTTTCTTACCGCTTCTTAAAGCAAATTTCTAGAAGCAGTAAGAAAGTTGCTTTAAGAAGCTATAAGAAAGCCGTCTCAAATGAAGCCTAAGGCTCCTTGGTATAAGATGCTTTGCGCCCGAGCACTTGCTTTTATGATGCAACTTTGTTTATAATACTTTTTAGCATACACAACCATACTATTAGTTTGTGGGCTATAATTATATTAATGAGGAAGATTTCATGGGTAATGAAATAGATAGTAGGGAAGATTAGATTAAGCTTTCTATGGAAGTTACCAACTTAAGTTTTTGTTGTTTTGTTTAAACTTAAAACATAACTTTTGGACCTTATGAGTACTTTATTTTAGGCAATCTATTTAACAATGCTTGTTTATTTAGTATTTGTGATGTACAAAGTTTTAAAAATGTATTTTTTCTATTATGTATTACTATTTTTATGATTATTTTCATATTATACTCTCCAAGAGAGAGAGAGAGAGAGAGAGAGAGAGAGAGAGAGAGAGAGAGAGAGAGCATATCCATCATCTACTCCATCGTTGCAATTGGTGTAGAGCTCCTCATCAGTGCTGGCGCTGCTTGATATATGTTGTATGCATCAAGTTGCTCGGGACAGGTTTTTAGCAATCGGTTTATATTACTATGAAGTGTAACTGCAATACTAGAAGGTTCTTTAACTACTGCAATAGGTTTTCCTGTTTAATGATAATCATCCCTGAAACAGAAGCTCAAGTTGGAATTTTGCTATATTAGATATGATTTACTATATTGCTCGGGACCGTTCGGTTTTGTGACTGGGAACAGTAAAAGCACAGTGATGAACCTATTTCAAAAGGCAAGTGTCTTGGCTCCACGCTGCCATAACATAAGCAATAAGAGCTGGATAATTGCACATTGTACAATGATTCTTGTGATCCTGGTTCAGTCACTTTTGTTTTTCAATGTCTCATGGAAAAACTAGATGTCAACATCATTACCTGTATATATTAATAGTCTATCAAACCATTGGTAGCGGATCCTTAGGAATGGCTAGCATTGCCCATGAAATTAGTCCTATGTTGGCCCAAGATTCAGGCTTCGTTTGGGACGGCTTTCTTACTACTTAAAGTAGTTTTCTTGTAAAAAATTTTAATTTTTATAATAAAAATTAATTTTAAGAAGCAGTAAAAAAACCATCCCAAACTATGCCTCAATAAACCTCAAAAGCCTGACATTCAAATCCCAAATTCCAACTATATTGAAGGACTGAAAACTAGTGAAATATCTAACTGTGATGCTAGTTAGTCACAAACAAAAGCATGGAAAGCAGAATTATGAGAAACAAAAGATTAAGGGAGATGACCTGCATTCCAGTAATCACTATTGAAGTTGAGAACTTAGGCTTCATTTGGGACTGTTTTCTTTCTATTTTTTAAAGCAACTTTCTAGTATAAAAATTTTTATGCTTAAAAGTTGCTTTAAGAAACAGTAAGAAAGTTATTCCAAATGAAACGTTAATGACAACAAATCTGCCTGACGTTATTTGTGATTACTGTCTGATTTACTGATTAGATCATGTTGCTTGCAGCCGTGTTTGTGGAAACTCCCATGGTTTGATTCGGAAGTATGGACTTATGTGTTGCAGGCAGTGCTTCCGTAACAATGCTAAAGAAATTGGCTTTATCAAGGTTAAATTTCTTCTCAAACAGAGATATTGAGATCTTTTCCTTTATTCCATTAAAGCCTTTTGTCTTAGCTGCCTTGTTTCTTGCAAATAAATTTCTCATATTTGTCTCCTCAACCTTTACATGCTGGCATCAGCTGCGGTGAATATTTACTAACATTGTTTCATTGTTCGAACAAATTTGTTTATAAATTATAACCTTTGCTAATAAATAATCTTTAAGTTTTTCTTATGCTTCGTTTAGGACGACTTTCTTACTGCTTTTTAAAATCATATTATCCAAAAAGTCACTTTATCAAGAAGTGGACTTTAAGAAGCAGTAAGAAAGTTGTCCCAAACGAAACTTTATTCTCACTGATATACATTGATCATAGATCATAGAATAAGTTTTTCCTCCATTATAATAGCCAGTTCTTCTTTTAATTCTTCTTGTGCTACTTTCTAGTTCTATCATACTGTAATTAGTGTTTTTTTTTTTGGCTCAAGAGCTTGCTGACTGTTATTTCTTACTGTTTGCAGTACCGTTAATTGTTATGGATTGAAAGTATGAAAGCTGGTCCTCTAAGAAGAGCTATGTAGGCCTGTAACCTGTTGATGGCATTTCATTTTCTGCTGTTGATGGGCCATTATCCCAACTTATTTCTGAACTGTGTTCACATTTAACTGAACCTAGCAATGTGGTATTTATTTTAAAACTTAGTTCTATTACTGAATGTGTCTGCTTCCTGACTTTATAGTTGTGGAATGTCTCAAATTGCTTTCTTTTTTTTTATTTATATATTTAAAATTATAATGAGATTTTGTTTGGTGAAGTTATTAACTAATCATTTTTTAAAGTTTGGTTTATATTTCTTTGGTTGTGTTCTTTATTAATTTCTGTGAAAACTTATGATGCACCTATAATTCTCCTTAAAGAGGCGTATAGTATATGAGCATTTGTTCGATACTCCTTTGACTCGTGATAGATACGCAAATGACATGTGTGTCTTAAATATTTTATGATTTTTTTTAAAATATGATTTCTTGTATTGGATTTTTTTATTTATTTAAAATATAAAAATTAAATTTCTTATTTTCTATTCACGTCAAATCAATCGCTCGCACTCAATACCACGTTCATTGAATATTCATCTTTTTCTCTTTGGCGGGTCGTGATTTTGGTTTCACAATAATGTTCGATATCATCTTAGCATTGACATCTGATGTTGTTATGACATTAACATTTTAAAATTATCTAAAGGTCAATGTTTAACATTATCTTGACATTGATGTTAGGCAATAGCAATTTTTACTCCTAAAACTTGACTGTTCATCTTTGTCTGACATCTTAAAATTGTCGATTAATGACCTCTCAACGTTGACAATGGACCCCCTTTTAACATTTACTCCTGATATATGCTGCATAACATCTATATGCATATTGCATGGTTGCATCGACACTTGACTCTTGGCATCATAATATTAATCATTTAAAGCATAAATTTTAGTTAATGATTTATTATTTTTAAATTATGTTTAATTTTATATTTATTCAATTTTTATAAACTATTTTAAAAATAGAAAAATTATAATATCATGTCTAACTTGTGTCTGTGCCTTAAATTTTCAATAATTGATGTATCTTGTGTCTGTGTCATATCGTATTCGTGTCGTCGTGTTCGTGTCAGTGATAGAAAGCCACATGAATTCTCATGCAATAAAATCCTTAATGTTAAAATCTTAAAAAGACAAATATGGTGTCAAAATCTCAAAGCATGAAGAATAGGTAAACTTTGATATGGAGTTATGGACAATCTTACAGCCAAAATTCACAAATAAAATATTTTTAAAATAAAATAAATAAATAAAAAAGTTGTATAATTCTCTCTCCAGTCTCCACTTAGCAATTATTTTACATTCCAACCCCTCCAATTTCATCAATTGCCAGCTAGCACATTAAAGTATTGCATTACAAATCTAAAATTGTCAAAATCTTAACATCTGATGCTAATGAAATGTTAAGATTTTACTATTTGTAATAATTTGGATTCCTTTATGGTATGGATCTTGTTTTGATTCACATAATGTTGATCACAGGTGTTTTAATGATTAGATTAGTTGTGGACTTTGACAGTGATGTTTACATTTTGGGGATTAGAGCATCTAATTGACATTTAGAGCTTGATTAGTGCTAATTAAGTATGGACAAATCATTTTTAAAGCTGGGGGAGTGGGTTAAAATATTGGCATTTTGACCAAAACAATGCAGACTCAATCTTCTTTAGCATTATTTCAAACTATCTTATATTGTCTTTTATGGTTTAAAATCCCTTAATTTCATATATTGCAATTGACTCTCAAGTATTTTGCAGAATTGTTGAGTAAGAAATAAAATTCAAAACAAAATAGAGGGAATATTTTATTTTTTATTTGGTTTCAGGTTGATCGGAAACGAATCTTGATGCAAATTGAAGTATAAAACTTTTGAAATTTCCACTATTGACTATTTAAATTCCGATTTCAACAAACTTATAGCTCAACTAATCGGCTTAACTAGTCATACCTAATAACAAAAAAAGTGATTAAATTCGAGTCGAAATGAGCAAATATAACACTTAATGCATAGTTAAGAATTTGAGGCATTAATTGGATGACCAAATGATTTCTAAATTTTACATGTTATTAATTAAATCAAGCATCTCAACTGTATAAATCCAATGAGATGAAGAATACTTACTTTGAATATCATTAATGCACTTAAATATTGAAAGAACTATTTATAAATAAGAAAATCAATATGAGATGCCTGAAGGAGTTGTTTGAATTTTGGTTATATTTATGTGCCATTTCACTCTCAAATAAATTATGGGCGCACATTTTTTACATGAAGCGGCTCTTAGCCTTGGATTCAAGAGAGCTCATAGACTTGAAAATCAGAAAACTTCAACCAAGCAGCACCACTGGACCACTTCCCAAACATCACCGTTGATTCACCGCCCAACCATTATTGTCGAACTAATATCATCAGACCACTATTGTTTGAAGATGATTGCCATTGGAATGCAATATCGGACCATCACCATCATAACATTGTTTCATGACCTCTGCCTCTTGACGCTTGCCATTGGACTTTCATTGCCTGATCTCCCTTGTTGGACAGCTACCACCTAGCTCTATCATTAGGGCATGACCATCACTAAATCATCATCATCAGATTGTTGCCACTCAACCTATACCTTCAAACCCCCACCGCCTAACATTTGTTGTCCGACCGTTGCTGCCCACCACCATTGTCCGATCACTTTTATTGGCCTTTATCGTTGAGCCACAACTATTTGATTTTTGCAATCAGATTGCCACCACTAAATCAATATTATCATACCATTATAGCTTGACCTCTGTTATCAGTTTGTGATCACCTGATCATCATTGCTGGGCAATCATTATTCAACAACAACCATATGAACGCATCTCATCTCCTATCAACTTTGCAACATTTTTCACTAGTAGCTCATACTCTTACAATCCCACATTCTTCTCCAATTTAAGGACATGGAAATCTATGCAACCAACTTTCACGTAGTGAAATTATTTTAGCTTGACCAAGCCCTAAATTTTTTTCCCCTTTAAAAAATTTCCCGTAAAAACTCGACGAAAATTTCTTGTACGAACTTTGTGTCATTTTCCCCCAGCAACTCATAGTTCGATGATTCTGCCTTCTTCAATTTGAAGATAAGTGAATCTTTGTAGTTAATGATCACCTAGTAGTATTATTTCAATTAGATCAGACTCCGTTATTTTTCCCCTTTTCGAATTTTTTCTTGTATAATATTTAGTGTTTCATGCACTCTATTATTTTATTTGTATGTATTGAATCTTCATACAAATTTAAGATATAAAACTACATTAATAAAATATATACTTGTGTATCTCTCTTTTGATAAGCTTAATGTAAATGATGTCTCACTCCACAATATATTTACACAAAAACCTACAATTAAGTAAATTAATCTACAAGTCTTACCAAACAGAATACTATAATATTGACTATAAGGTTAAATTATATACCTTAGTGATGAACAAGTAAGCGAAATAATAAAATATTTACTCAACCACGAGCGGATACAATTGTAAATGTACAAAGAATGTAACTTTTTTACCGCTTTTTAAAACAAATTTTTGGTACTAAAAAACTAGCGCTATTTTAGAAGCAGTAAGAAAGTTGTCCCAAACAAAATCTATGCTATAGAAAGCAAGACAAAAGGTTTCTTAGTAGATGTAAATGCAGCTGAACACTTGAATGAATGGTTCATAGTTGCGTAGGGGTGTCAATATTTGACCCGACCCGAAAATTTTGGATTCGGGTTGAACCGGGTAGGGTTTGGGTTAGGGATTTCGACCCATTTGTAAAATTGGGTCAAGCTTGGATTGATCCGGAAACCCGAAATCAACCCGATTTGATCCATTTTAAATTAATGTAGGAGGATTTTAAAAGATTATTATGAAATAAGTAAATGATATTTCAAAAAATTATAAATATTATTGCCCAAATTAAAATAAGCTTGATTTTTTTTAAATTGATTGAAGTAAATCTTATCTTAATTTAATTTAGATTTAAATAAATTGAATTAAATAAAAAAAATAGTAAAACATACTCGAAGTGGGTCAAGTTCGGGTTGACCTGGACCCGAATCGGGTCGGGTTCGGGTTCGAAAAACCGACCCGTATGCAAAAATTAGGGTTGGATTCAAGTCGGGGAACAGTTTCGAATTGGATCCGAACTCGACCTCTTACCCAATTTGACAGCCCTACAGTTGCGTAGAACTCGTCTGAAACACGTTAATATATGGCCCTTTTGTACTCATTCAACCATGCATTACAATATTTCAATACGTATTATAATATTGAATGAAGACAAGCTGTCTTTATGGCTCATAAGCTTCATGACAAGAATCAGCCCATTCAAACTTCTCAAGGTATATAGTTATATGATTATATATTTGATTCTAATAAATCCAAATGGAGACATGTTTGATACAGTAGATCGAAGAGCTGCCTGCAGCATTCCATTTGCAGTGCTTTCTTAATTTGCCTTCTCTATTCGGTCTTTTAGCGTTATCAATCAGTATATAAAGTCTATTAGGAATTTGTGATGGCCTCTTCTCTTTAAGGTTTAGTTTGAAACAATTTTGTTACTGCTTTTTAAAATAAATTTTTAGTACAAAAATTTTTTTGGCCTAAAAAGTTGCTTTAGAAAGTTGTAAGAAAACTATCTCAAACTATTAGGCTTCGTTTGGGATGGCTTTTTTATTGCTTTCTAAAACGGAGTTTTAGTACAAAAATAAAAAAATTGTACTAAAACTCCGTTTTAGAAAGCAGTAAAAAAGCCGTCCCAAACGAAGCCTAAGGCTTCGTTTGGGCTGGCTTTTTTATTGCATTTTTAAACGGAGTTTCAGTAAAAAATTAATTTTTTTACTAAAATTCTACTTTAGGTAGCAATAAAGGCTTCGTTTGTGGCTTTCTAGTGTAAAACTTTCTAATTCAATAAATTTTGGTACTAAAAAGCTGTTTTAGAAAACAACAAAGTAATCGTCCCAAACGAAGCCTAAGTCTAAATGTCCTATTCTCAAAAAAAAATTTCTATAGATTTGGTCTTATGTGAACATAAGTTTCTATATATTATTGATATGGTAATAACACAAATTTCTATGCACAAAATAATGGTGAGAGGTATAATTACTTCTATAACGAATATTTTATAGATAATTAACTGATAATCATTTTTCATTATCATTATCTTGTTTAATTCTATACAAATCATCATCATTATCATTATAATTAACTTTATTTTATTCATATTATCTTAAATTTAACTTCTGAATTAATCCTCGATCTAATCCAAATTTTATCTTTTATTATTCATTTTCTTAATCAAATCCCTGCAAATCATCATCATTATCATCATAATAAACTTTTGTTCATTATAATAAACTTTTTTTTTATCATATTATCTTAATTTTACTTATGATTAATCTCTAATATTAATTTTACTCTTATTATGACTTCGTTTGGGACAGCTTTTAGCCATAATTTCTTATGAAATTATTCCGTGCGGAGTTCGGACATAGCTCTGTGTACGTACTCCAATAAAATCGTGTCACCTGGTTTGTACGTACACTTGGATATTCATTTTTATTTCCTATTTTAATTTTTTCTTGCCAGCCCGACCGAACCAACCCAAAAATTTCTTGTTCAAATTTAGAGTTTAGGATTGACGATATTTTTTAAATTAAAATACCCACGCAAGTTCCGTAATTTTTAAGATTTTAGCTCAATAAACTTTTCATAGCTGTTGAGAAAGATGAAACGAGGAAAACAAATGAAGATGAAGACTGGTTTGAAGCGCAGTAAGAAAATTGTCCCAAATGAAGGCTTCGTTTGGGGTGGTTTTTTTACTTCGTAACAGCTTCTTAGCATAAAAGTTAAATTTTTTGTACTAGAAAGCTGCTTCAAGAAGTAGTAAAAAAACTGTTCCAAACGGAGCCGAAGTCTATATTGCAAGCGATCGATTTGTATGCCCTCAAACTAGGAGGTGAAGTAGCAATCGAAGGAAAGTTTTTTTATTGTAAAATGATAAGATTATTGTTAGTATATAGATACAATTGTCTGGTATTTGGAATCTGAAAGGGAAAGCAAACAAGAATTTGAGGGCCTACTGATAACAATTCTATCGGCATATTATGCAACTGATATAATTCTTTTTCCTCGTGAGGGCTCCCAACGTAGTTTGAATAAAAGAAGATGGGCTACTGATATATAGCACTGACACGTCACGTCTATGAGAGCTTGCTCAATGCTATAAGCAAAGAAGACAAATGAATAGACTAGAGAACAAAAGTTAGCTAAACCACAGCTTATATATCTCATGAAAAGAAATATATATATTTTAACTAAGTATTTATAGTGTGAGTACTGTAAAGCATAGTCTGGATTAATGATAATACTGAAAATAATTATCATTATGGATTTTAATGTTAATTGATGTGTGTCTTAGCTCTTAATTTTAGTGATTAGAGAAGTGATTATCCTATAATTTTTCAAATTTAGTTCATGGAATTATGATTAATTTCTCTAGAGGTTTTTGCTATAATTAAACTCGAATCAAACAAAATCTATTGATAGATACATCTTGATTCAAGTCGATAATCTCATTCTATTTTAATTAATTTTTTTGTTACTAAGAATTCAACATAATTCTAAGACTTCCCCCCCTCTATCTCCCAATATATATATATATATATATATATATATATATATATATATATATATATATATATATATATATATATATATATATAAAGAGAGAGAAATAAAGAGAGAGAGAGGAGATCTATTCTACACTCTTATTTTTCTCGCTTTTTTTTTCTTTTTTTTTAAAGAAAATATAAGTTTATTCAATAAAAATGAAGATACGTCTAATGATCAGCATATGATAGAGAAAATGTCAAAAATCAGTGAATACGACAAGTCAGTTAGTCCCAGGAAATGGTAGGTCTCTGCAACTACCCAGCTGCGAGGCTGGACCAATGGTGGACCATCCATTGGGGAAGCAGACCACTTGACAACTAAAGAAAATCACGGAATAATAAATGTCCACAAGCCAAAATAGCCATCAAGGTTGCCAGCAAGCCACAACAAACTAGAGTGGAGCAAAAGGTAGCCTCATCAATGTCCATAAGCAACCAAAGAATCAACACACTTAACAAAGCCAACCCAAGAAAAATCATCACCATGAAAGCATCATGCAACGACACACCCAAGGCCTCAATATTCCCACAAAACCAAAAAACCAACAAAAACCCAACCGAAAAATGGAAAAACCCCCAAAATAATACGCCCAGCAAACCAAATAACCAAATTCACAACAACAAAGAGAAAAGACTCACAACCATTACTCTTGTTTTTTTGCCTATATGAGGGGTGTGTTTAAGAATAGGGTAAGAAGAGGAGAGGCATTAAGCTAAAGTGTTTAAAACTTATTTTAATATCATTAAATTTCTCAAGAATAACTTATTGAATTTATTTTAAAATAAGTGTAATTCATAATTAAATTATTTTATTAATTTTAATTAATAAAAATACAAATTCTCCATATATAACACTAATATTAAAACAAATTTAATTGTTTTTAAGTTCATCCTAATCAATTTGTATTATTATATCTTAATTAATTTTTGTTATTAAGAATTCAACATAATTCTAAGACTCTACTTCCCCCCCCCCTCTCTCTCTCTCTCACTATATATAAAGAGAAAGAGAGGAGATCTATACTACACTCTTGTTTTTCTCGCTTTTTTTATTACGAAATATATAAGTTTTATTCAATAAAAAGGAAGACACATCTAATGACCAGCATATGATAAAGAAAATGACAAAAATCAATGAATATGACAAGACAATCAGACTCAGGAAATGGCTGCTATCTGCAACCACCCAGCTGCGAGGCTAGACCATCCATTGGGGCAGTAGACCACTCGACAATCAGAGAAAATCATGAAATAATAATTAAACCACAAGCCAAAAGATCCACCAAGGTTACCAGCAAGTCACAATAAATCACATGGGAGGGAGCAAAAGGCAGCCTCATCATTGTCCAGAAACAACCAAAGAATCAATACCCTTAACAAAGCCAACCCAGGAAAAATCATTACCACGAAAGCAACTGGCAACAGACACACCAAGGCCATAATATTCCCACAGGACCAAAAAAACTAACAAAAACCCAACCGAAAAACCCCCAAAACAATATCAGCCGCCCATCAAACCAAACAACGCCAAATCCACAACAACAGAGATAAAAGACTCACAACCATTACTCTTGTTTTTCTCGCTATATAAGGGATGTGGTTAAGAATAGGGTAAGAAGAGGAGAGGCATTAAGCTAAAATGTTTAAAACTTATTTTAATATCATTAAATTTCTCAAGAATAACTTATTGAATTTATTTTAAAATAAGTGTAATTCATAATTAAATTATTTTATTAATTTTAATTAATAAAAATACAAATTCTCCATATATAACACTAATATTAAAACAAATTTAATTGTTTTTAAGTTCATCCTAATCAATTTATATTATTATATCTTAACATAATTTTTTTGAAGTAATATAATCATAGGTGCCAGCTAAAACCTTAAAAATCATTATCAAAATCTTTTAATCCAATGAGTAAATTTAATTCTAAACTCAACGCATTCTGTATATACAAAATCTCAAACTGAAAACTTGTTGATTGCATTTAAATTTATATTTGGGTACCTAACAATAAAAAATAAAACGCAATTAATTCCCAAACAAGAACAAGACGTCGACCAGCTACTCGCTTCGATGGAAGAAACCAACATTCAGCTGAAGAAGACGAAGAAGACGAAGAAGAAGAAGAAGAAATATGGGAGGTCTCATGATGTGGCCGACGAAGGAACCCAAGCAGTAGCAAAAGCCACATCATGTCCTTTCCACGTAAGCACCAAATCATCGTCGTCTCTCTTCATCCCCCACCCCGCCGAATGCTCGTCGAGCATACTCTTCACCTCCATCGCCGCCTCCTCCCCAAACCCAATCCCGGCAAACCCCGCCGCCCTCATCCTCTGCCCCCACCTTCCCTTCGGCTCCAACCTCTCCACTCTCTGCACTCCTTCCTGCGCTATCACATTCTCAATCTTCCAACAAACCGCTGCCTCGTACTTCCGCCTCTGCTCGCTCCCCGCCGGCAGGAACGTTTCCACCGCATCGAACGGTATCCACATGTAGTTGAACGCCGCGCGCAGCCTCGTTACGACGTCGGAGGATGTGAAGTCGGCTTCTTCGTCGACGAGCACGACGAGCGATGGGTCCAGTGAGCGAAGAGACTTGGCGAACACCGTTCGCGGTGATAGAATCCCGCCGGCTGATTCATCGGGGATGCGGTGCGGCATCATGTGGCAGTTTATTACCAGGGCTTCGCCGGCGTTGTTGCAGTTGGCTCTGTTTGGTTTTAAAGATTTCATTAGAACAGCGAAACGAAAGCTCAATGACCGAGGATTTGAATCAAAATTGAATTTTTTTTTTCTTAAAATTTTACAAATTCACTGAAAAAGAAAAATTTTAATGAAAAAAATTGTGGTATATCTTGATACGCATAAAATTACTTTCATATTGTTCCTGTTATAATTTGTATTAGAACATCTTCTATAATTTTTTATGTTTTTTATTATGAGGTTGGTGAAAAATCAAAATTTATTTATTTTTTATTTTTTATAATTGAATTGTGAAATTTTAACCAAAAATAAAATAAAATGTATTTGCCACACATGTTAATGATCATTTGATTTCAATTGTTTGATGGTAAAATATTAATTTGGAAAAAATAACAATTTTTAAATAAAATAAATTAATCTTATTGAGATTCAAAATTTTATTTTGAAATGCATATGATATAAAAATCAATTAATTAATTAATTTAAATCAAATCAAATATTGAAAAAATCATTTTTATTAAATTTTTATTAACATATATCTTCCAATTTTTATCCAAATAAAATTACAAGTTTTGAAGGATTTTAAAAATAATTATCCAACAATCATTATTAAAATAAAATAAAATTGTGAACTAATCAACAGCCATATGCATTTTACCCAAGGTACTCAAGGAGGGAATGGAAGCCGTCGGCCGGCGTAGAAGGAACAACTCGGAAGTCCATCCCGACGTTGCGGGATCGCGCGAAGTTAACGAGCCGGGAGCCCAGCTCGTCCAGTGATATATCAAGCGTCGGCGGCGGCGAAGTCGACGCCGGCGTGCTCGGCAAGGTAAGTCGAAGAAAAGGAGGCCCTTCAGGCCGCGACGCTAAAACGTCTATAAGCGTCGGAATCTGCATACAGTGAGTCGTAGTCAGATCGACCAGATGCAGAACAGGAAATCCATCGGCCGCATCGGCAATTGCAGAGTTAGCCGCAGAGAAGCCAAAGCGATGCCATGGAGTCAGGTCAATGAAGCCAGCGAGGGATATAGCTGAGAGACGGAGAGGGAGCTGTGGGTGGTGGGGTGTCGCCGGAGCGGATATGGAAGAGCCGGAGCGAGAGGCGCGGAGGAGCAGAGCTCGGAGGAAAGCGGAGGTAAGCCTTTGGTTAGAATCACCGTCAGGAGGGGCGATGTTGTGGAGAACCCAAAGGAGCTGTTGTGCGAGAGTGGCGTCGTTGGCTTCGATGGCGTGCGCGCAGTGGACGAGCAGCTGCTCCATACACGCCGCGTTGTTGAAGCTTCCGAGCGATTTGGCGGAGTTCGGGAAATCGGGCCTTGGGCGGGTTGGGTAGAGAGGCGGAGGAGGAGGGTTTTCGGTGAACTGCATCATGCGCGCGCGAGCGAAGCTTTCGATCGGATCGAAGGACGGAACGAGAAATAGAGGGAGGCGGAGGATTCGAAAGGGGAGGAGTGCGCGGCTTTGACTAATTATATCTGGAGGGAATTGCAGCGCTGGAGCTGCACTGTAATGTTGAATTGACTATTGTTTTTTTTTTTTCCAAACCAAATTTGTATTATGTTTTTGTAAAAGTTTTAACTTTGATTTAAACATAATTAAGAAGTGATTATGTTATGATTAAGATATTTTAAAATTTTATTGATATTTAAGGATAATTCAGATGATTAAGTATATGGAGGTTAAGTAGGGTTATTATTTAATTAAAATAATTTTATTTATAATATATATAGTCTTAATAAATTTTTAGATTGATTGGTGCTTAATCAGTAGAGTAATTAATGTTATAATTTTTAAATAAGATAATTAAAATGATTATTTAAAGTTGGTGTGATTGAAATATTAACTATTAAACTTTATTTTGACTAAATTTGTCTTTATAAATTCAAACTTATTTAATGGTTAGTGGCATATAGAGTACTTGAGCTCATCTTAATAATTGTCTACTCTATCCATGAAAACTTTTATGTTCTCCTTATCTGTTGAGTTCAATGGTTTTTTATAATTATGGAGGAATCTAATGAGGATTAAGACAAATAGAGCTTTGCTTAAAAAAATTGTAGCATTGTATTTTTGATTTATCAAGTTGTTTTCCGAGCAATGACCTATTTATAAAAGAGGATTGAGATCGATATTATTGAATGAGCAACTTAAATAAAAAAATAAGAAAGGTTCATAATAATATTGAATATAGTTAGTTATTTGGGGATTGAGAACTCTTGAATCATTTTAAATTTGGAACGTTTGTTTTGAACGAAATATTTTGATGCGAAATCTTAGCTGAATTTGCAAGAATTCTGAGATGGTTTAGATTTGAGTTATGTGCAAGTTTATTAGTTTGGTAACGAGGGTGAATTAGGGCTACCTCTTGGATGATTTTATGAAAGCCAGCTTTAGGCGGCTCAGGGTTTTGGAAAATATTGAGTTTGTTCATGACTAATGACTTAATGAATCTGAATCAAACCTCTATGATCATTTGACTAAACTATCATCAAATCTTTATCATATCACATCTACTTTTTTTTTTTTTTGCTAAAACCCACACATGGGTCTATGCGTTTCATAAGAGAAGAAGGAACAAGTCCTTAAAGGATCAAAAGCTCACTAAAAATATAGTCATGAAGAAAAACCTATGAGCTAATGATTCAACTAAATACAATCAAATATACATAAAAATAAAGGAATAACATCATCACAAAATGAGGAACTAATCCCACAATAGGAAGGATATTAGAAACCCAGCAAGCATCAACTGATAACAAGACAAAAAACAACCACAAAAACCTCACAAAAATGAAAACACGACACTACTAGTCTGTTGGGCTCAGTCAACGACAAGGTTAACTGCAATCACCCAAACGGAAGGTAAGGACCATCTAGAGGAGGAAACAAGCAACAACTCACACCATCATATGGACAAACATAGCCTCACATCCCAAACAAAGGCCAAAAGTAGGATACAAAGCACACCACTAGTGGTTGCCAACAAGCCAAGCCGATCAAATGGAGAGTAAACCGCCTCATCATTCTCCAGCCCCTAAAACCTTCAGCACCACAATCCAATCTAGGAGTGTCAATTTTTTACACGACCCGAACTCGACCCGGAAAAATCCGGATTTGGGTCAACCCGAACCTGAAACTGGTCGGGTTCGGGTTCAACAAATCAACCCGTTTTAAAAATCGGGTCGGGTTCGGGTTGACCTAGCAACCCAACAGTGACACGAAAACTCATATTTGACCCGAAAACTCGAGATTGACCCATTTTGACCCGTTTTTGACCCAAAAATCGAAGATTGGCCCAATTTTGACCCGAAAACTAGCAATTTTGGGTCAACCATGGGTCATTCGTGTCGGGTCGGGTTGACCCGGACCCGAATCAGGCCGAGTTTGGGTCCGGAAACCTGACTCGTTTTTAAAAACATGTAGGGTTCGGGTTGACCTGAATAGTGCCGGGTCAGTTCTGGGTTCGACCCGAACCCAACCCGTTGACCCGAATTGACACCCCTAATCCAATCCAGCGAAAGCCAACCCAAACAACCAAAAAAGAAATAACAAACATCAAGAAGCTGCAGCAACCCACCTACCACAAAACCAGGAGAAGGATTACTTCATCTTAATTTTTCCCCTTCCACGTTTGCTTCCAGTATTAAAAAAAGTTAAACCGGTTTTCGTCATAATCCAATTTAATTATCAAAATTTTGTTTCCTTTTATGGCAAAACTTAGACTTGTGGTGCCTCACTTCTTGAGGATGTAGGTCATCAAAAGAGACCAATATAAGGTCAGAGACGAATTGATGTACACTGCTTGCCGTGTTAATCAATTAATTAGGCTTAGCTAATCTATACAAATTCAGCTTCTAGTTAATTAATTAATACTAAATTTCTTCCTAAGCACTTTTTATTTTCTTTGTACAAAAAAACGATATCTTCAATGAAGAAACTTTAGTTGTGTAAGGTAATCCCTCGTTGAACATTTCAATATGAATGAATAACGTGGTAATTATGATAATTAATAAAGTTTAATTATTGGTTAATCCAAATTCTTAACAAGTGTTCATTAATTATTTTATCGTGATATTTTATTTACTCTCCCGGCCGACAATTACCTTCATTTAACCAATAAATAAAAGGAAGACTTTTTTTTTTTTTTTTTGAAGAAAACATATAAAAAGACCAAATCAAGAGTGCCTTTCGATAGCCTGACGATCAGCATTGCTTGTGTCATTTGGAACTTGAGAGGGTCTCGTTGAGGAACTTCTATTACATCCAGTGAACGTACGATCCTCTACGTTCGATTTTAGACCAAAACAGTGCAATACCGAGTTTTTTGAAAAAACTCGGTACTCGGTACTCGGTATTGAGCTTTTTTTGCCTAGATCCGAACGTAGAGGAGCGTACGTTCACTGGATAAAATAAAAGTTCCTCGTTGAGATCATGCACAAGTAAAATATGGATTTTTTTTTCATTTTTTAAAGTAAGTTTAAAAAGAAAATAAAATATATGTTATAAGCTAGGGTTTTTTTCTTTTTGTATTGAAAATAGATTAATCTGTTTTAAAATTTTAGAAAATAAAATTTAGATGTTTTGTAAATTTTCAAAATACTTTATTTTTAAAATTTTATAAAACATTGTTGCGTCCTGGAATATTCACGAGTGTAGAGAGATATAAGATTTAACATTTTAACTTTGTAACAAAGATTTAGCACATATAGAGAAAAAGAGAGAGGTGTAAAAGTAAAAAATGACACCACGGGACCTGGCCTAATTGAAATGAATCCAAAACTAGTCTTTATTGTTGATTATAAATGATGCACTACCTCAGCGGAAGGCTTTGGCTCAATGTAAATTATATATAGCACATTAGAAAGTTGGGGTATGAAGAATCCATTGATATGAAAATCTATTCTCAAGAGGTTGACTTGCTCGTTCGGCTGGTTGGATCGTAGTCAGGCGATGCTGGCCGGAGGGACTGTATTGGGATGACAGTGATTAGAGGGACCATAGTCGGGTGATGGTGGTCGGAGGGATCTTAATCAGACAACAGTTGTTATAGGATTGATGTCTATCACCGGTGGTTGATTGGACCGTAGTCAAAAAGCGACTATAGTCGATGGGCGACGATGGTCGGAGGGAACTAGACGAAGGTGGTCAGAGTGGTCTGTCGATGGTAGCAGGGCGGTGGTTCAGTGGCGGGCGACATACGGGAAGTGGTCTAGAGGCAGTAACTACAGGAGAAACGTCAATTTCCGGCGTCTGTTTTTCGTCGGAAAATGACCAAAATCCGCCGGAAATTAGGATTTTCGGCGGATTTCCAACGGAAATATGTACGCTGGTTCAAAGCGCATCGGAAAAGTGCTATCAGCGCAAATCTTTCCGCCGAAAAACATTTCCGACGAAATTCCGGCAAAAATTTCGTCGAAACTATTCCGGAAATATATAAAAAAAACTAATCTAGCTGAAGCACCCAAACCTTGACCCGCTGAAGCCCCTCCCCGCCCACGCGTCCAGCCAACTGGGCTCACCCCGCCCGAGCAGAGCCTCTAACACGTTCGCCCCCAGCAGACCAGTGACCCGCCAACTCCAGCTGACCAGAGAACCACGACCCGCGACACGCCAACTGCAGCTGACCCGCCCTCCGCCTGGATGATCCGCGTGACCCTCCCCCGCTTGTTGCTCCGCGTGACCCGCGTGCCTAACGCGGGGTTCGAAACATGAGAAACCCCCCCCCCCCCCCAATTAACCAAGAATAATTTCTAACAGAATTGACGTAGTGATGGTTGATAGTTGACGGGAGATAATGCATGTTTGTTATTACAGTGAGGTTGCCCTTAATATTGAAGGAAAAGAGGACTACCTTGATTCAACTATGCCCATATCATTAACGTGAACGACATTTGAATTTAAACTATAATAATCAATAACTCAGCATAAAGTGCAATCAACACATATTTGTACCGGAGATTTTTTTGAGGACATTTAGGCCAATGAATGCAAACTCACACACACTTCACATACTCAAGACTCCAACCCAAGACCTTTCTGTTGATAGCTAAAGCTCCTAAGCAACAGATCAAGATGAGTTGCGTCGTACGGGAGATTTACAACATCAAATTTTTTACATGTATAGATCTGCTCCTATATATATATATATGTTATTGAAAGCTTCTTCATATTACAATCAATATTGCTATCAGGTAATGGTTGTATTGCATTAGGTCAATATTTAAGTTTATCCTTTACTTAGGATTTCACTATCTATCTCGTAATGAAATCAAAATTAAGCTAAAAATACAGCTCATTTGTTCTGTTGGTTGGGAGCTCTAATTACCAACTAAGATATCTTGAATTTGAGTCTTACGTGTATGACACATGACACAATTGACTTAATTGACCAAAATGTTCAAAAAAAAAAAAAATAAGATCAAGTTAATTAAATATACCTAAATTACCTAATTAACAATAAGTAAATTCAATGAAATAATTTAAACATAAAAATAAATTAAAAAAATTTTGTCAAATAAAATATAATAAAAAGATTGATAAATTATCATTCATCGTTTCAATTAATTAAATAAGAGTATAATTAAAATAATTAAGCATTATTAACAAATTTAATGAATAAAATAGAAATTTCTAAATTACATAAAATTTTTAAAATGCTACCTAAACAAAGGGATCAATCTAAAATGAACTTGGATGCCCTTAAATTTTCTCTGAGATCAATAAATTTTGTTAAATTATATATAAACATGAATCTCAGCACCAATACCGCTCTTTATATAAATTATATCAGAATATTCTTACAAAACTTTTTCTTAAATAATTTATAAAGACAACTGATATATCATAAAAAAATTATCTTTATCAAGCACAAATCTCAAGGTAAAAATCATGTTAGAAATTTCAAAAATTAAACTGGAGACCATCTGAACTCCAATTTCAACAAACTTACAGTCGAACTGAACGTCTCGAAGATACGAACCCAACTACACCAAATTCAACTCAATCCGAGCCTAAATGAGTCCAAATCAAAGACCCAATGTACATTTGGAGGGTTCAAACTATAATTTATATTACCAAACGGTTTCTAAACGTTACATGCTTATAGTTGAATCGAGCGGCTCAATGAGGCAAATCCAACGAGCCCAAAATCGTTGAATTCTGATATCATTAGGGAATTCAAATGCCCAATAAACAGTCCACAATCAAGGACTTTAACATTGGCCTTTCATCCAAATCACTCCCATTTTACGCTAGATCTTCCTCTTATTTACTAGGCATGTCACTCTCAAAAAATAATAAATAGACCTCTCATTTCTGATAAGAGGGGGACCCCAAACAAGAAGAGAAGAGAAGGAAGCAAGGAAGAAAGAAGATGAAGAGAGCTCTCTTGCCACCAGACTCCTCCACGATCACTGTCGGACTTTGATCCGGCAGCAGACCGACGTCGGAATTCTGCCCGACTGCCAACCGCCGCCATAGTTCTATCGGACTGCTGACTAATGTCGGAACTCTGCCTGATAACCACCTAATGCCAGAATTCTGCCCAATGGTCATTTGAAGCCAGATTTCCACCCGATCACCAGAACGTTGCCGAATTTTCGATCTCCGTTTGTAATTGAATTTCAACCCGGGAGTTGATTATTGTAATATGATCATCCTCAATTTCAAGGACGAGTCAGTAACTTGTAATCTAAGCAAACACATGTGGAATCCTTTCAACTGGGCGTGGCCTCGTGTTTTTTCCCTTTTCCAGGTTTTTGACGTAAAAAATTATGATGTTACAATTTTCTTCTGTTTGTGTGTTGGATATCCGTACACCGCTGAGATGAAAAAATTTCTAACTCTATCGTCACGTATATTCTAGCCCGCAACAACAATCATTAAAAAAATTCTAAAATTTTTTTCCACATAAATATAGTTAATAAAAAAACAAAGCAAATAAATTAGTCGCCATTTGATTAAATCTTCTAACTACCTCTCGGTTCCCAAAAAAAGCTAATTACAACCCAAATTTAGCTTAATTGGGACCATTATTTTAATGACAGGCACTGATGACGACTTTTTTGCTTTAATTAACGCTTAACAACGGCTTAAGTTTGTCTCCCATTAGTTTAAAATACTCTCTAATTTTTTTCTTCCAGCTTCAAGCTCAAGTTATGTTAATTTATTTGTCATATGAGACCATACAATTCTGATAATTACAAATTTCATACAACAGGACATAGCCATTGGGTCCTACGATGAAATAAGAAAAATAATAAAGGTTTAGAAAATAGTGACACGGATTATTTAAAGGGGTTTTCTGAAAAATAAAAAGATTTATTTTATAAGAGAAAAATACCAACGTGCCAA
This sequence comes from Dendrobium nobile, assembly GCA_022539455.1. NCBI lineage: Eukaryota > Viridiplantae > Streptophyta > Magnoliopsida > Asparagales > Orchidaceae > Dendrobium > Dendrobium nobile. The sequence goes on along the minus strand of CM039721.1, from coordinate 71,678,346 downwards.
AAAATAATTATCAGGGGGTCAGAATAAATCTAAATTAGTGTCCCACCACAAATAAAGAAATGAATTTTGTTTTATAAAAAAATTGTCTTCTAATTTATTTTGTAATTTTTTTTAATTTTCACTTTTTTTTTTAAATGTATAAATCTTATTTGATCTACAGATTCTTACAAAAATATCATTTAGTTGTTTATTTGTGGGGACATCCTATAGATTTAGACTTGACCTTCATTTCGTACGATTTTTTTAATTTTCGTACTAAAACTCAATTTTAAAAAGCAATAAAAAAGGCGTCCTAATCGAAACCTTTTTATAATTTGGGAGAGTTTTCTTACCGTTTTTTAAAGCAACTTTTTAGTACAAAAATTATTACAATTAAAAAATTTTATGCTAAAAAGCAGCTTTAAAAGTCAATAAAAAGCAGTTCCAAACAAAGCTTTAAATTCATGTAAATATATATAAGTGTCATGAGCTCGTAGACTATGACTTAATTTATATAAAATATGAAACACATTAAAAAATTTATTGTTTTCGCACATGCCCTTAGTTTTTGAGTTGTTGGATTAGGAATATAATGTATTTCAAATACATTTATTTTGAAAAATGTTGATAGGATGAATTTTAAATGATATGCAATCCATTGGGCCATTTAGAATTCACATTTTAATTTATTTTTTGGATTTTTGGAAATCAGTCAATTTGGCTTATCTCTAAATACACTGTAAATTTTTCGCCACTTGTTACATTTTAGTTGTTGAATCTCACCACCACCATTTGCCGCCACAATCTGTCGTTGACCATCACCACTATCAACGACAACATCTAGCCATCATCGCATTCGCCACATCCTCTGCCCACAACTCTTGTCACCACTACCTAATGTTGGCCCCTATTATCACTTCAGTTATTTTACACATGTTCATTTTACTTCAAATTAAACACAAAAAATTAATCTCATACATTTGTTTTACACGCACCCAAATACCTTAGATCAAATGCTCCATTTCTTTCACTTTTCATTCCCTATTCAACAAATCAAACAACCCTTTAATGAATATATGAATTGAGAGCAAAATAATTCTTGTTTTTCTTGTTGTGTGCTAGAACATTCATATTGCATGGATTCATAACGGCTGAATGTGTTATAGCTTTGTATTAAAATCAAGTGCACACACAAATAGAAGACGAGTTACAAGAGACACTAGAGAATTTAAGACTCGCTTGAAAGTTTTCTATAAATAGTCTTTTATTTACAAGAAACCTAAAGAAAGATAGATGTTGGTAGGGCAATTTCGAATGCATAGACAAATGATGGATGAAAGGATTTGCCCAACTATAATCTTACTTGGGATGTTAATATGAATGTCCTTGCAAGACTATAGTTAGGGTTACCCATTACCCTTGGCCCACTATCTAAGGTATTAAATATAACAATGGATGATATATAGAAAGGATGAGTTTTATGGCTGCAATCATGCTTAGGACATTATCCATTGGCGCCAACTCCCCCCCCCCCCCCCCCCCCCCCCCCCCCACAAAACCATCTTGACTTCTTTCAAAATTGATAATATATTATATGGAAAAGGGATTTTCATACCATAACAGTGCCCATAATATTGATGTGAATAGCCTTTCAAGATTATAGGAAGAATTTTATCATAATCTTAAATTATTTAACACAGATAGTGTGAAGCTATTGTGTGTTAGAATATTTGTGGGGATAGAAAGAAAGTAAATAATGTCTTAGCATTGCACGAACATTCAACATGCACATAAATAAAAAGGAGTTACAAGAGACAAAATTTTCAACTTGAAATTTTAAAAAGAAAGAAAAAAACACCAAGCCTAACCTGGTCAATTATGATTCCAATTGTGTATGTTATTGATTATAAATAATGCCCTTCCATTTAGCTAGGACAGGCATTAATTTAATATAATAAATATAAACTATAAAGAATGAAATTTTTGGTGGAAGTTAGAAAGTCTTGAGGTGTTTGAGTTGTCTTCTACAGATTATTTATGATATGTTATATCATATCCTTTAAAGAGAGAAGATCAGAAGTTAACAAGTCCAGTATAACTATTAGTTTTGATGTCGAGGGCTAGAGTTTGTGTCAACTACATACATTAATTTAATTGGTGAGGGCAAGATGGCATGCATCATTATAGTTGGTGATGGTAGGAACCAAAGTCAATCGTCATTGGTGTTGGTTTTGATTCATTGTAACTAGGAGATAATGGCCGAGATATTGTAGTCAATACATGGTTATAAGGAGGTCATAGTCAGAAGACATTGATCAGGAGGTAGTAGTTGAAAGAAAATGATCATGAGATTGTACTCAAATAGTAGTACTTTGGACACCGTCCTTAGGGACGGTGGTTGGGAGAATCTAGTAAGGTGATGATGGTCAAGAAATCATAATTTGATATTAGTAGTCTAGTGATGGTGGTTAGGCGATCGTAATTAGGAGAGTATGGTTGAGAAATCATAAGAGGGTTATGATAGTAAGGAGACCTTAGTTGATGATAGATGTGGTCGTGAGAACATAGTTGGGCGATGGTAGTTGTGAGAAAATAGTTGGGCAATAGTGATCAGAAGATTATGATCGAGAAATGGTGTTGGAAGATTACAATTGGATGACAATAGTTGGGAGATTGTACTCATGTGATGGTCGTCATGAGATCATATTAAGAGAATGGTGGTCAGAAAATGATATTTAAGCAACCATAATTTGATCATGGAGATCAAGAAACCATTGGCAAATGACAATTATTGAGATATCATAATTAGGCGATGGTGGTCATGAGGGCGCAGTCGGGCAATGATGGTTGAAAGATCATTGTAGGACAATAATGTTCATAATATAGTAGTTGATTAATGGTGGATAGGAGATTGTAATCAATCACTAATGGTCGGGATTGTAAGTGGACGACAGAGGTTGGGATATCATATTTAGTTGGCATATTATTGTTGGGGGAGTGTAACCAAGAAATTATAGTTGGGTGGTAGTGATCTCAAACTTTAGGGATCAAGGGCTTATTGCATTACTCTTGGCTAGATGCTTGATTTTGCTATGAATTTGTAATATTCCAAGATCCTTTGTTCCTTCAATAAGTGTAATGAAGTTTTTAGTTGCGCTTCAAGTGGTTGATATGAGCTTATTTAGACACGAGTAAGATCATTTTTAGTGTCATTAAGTTTTTCTCATCATGATATTTAATTTGGCTTTAAGTTCACTAGAAACAGAGTTTGGATGGTATTGAATTTAATTCTAAATTTTTTTAATTTCAATATACATCAATATTGGGGCAACAAACGATTCGTGTCAAGCATATGGCTAACTTAAGCTCTACTCGAGAGCCAAAACCCGATCTTGAACTCGAGTTTGAATTCAATTCGAGCTCAAAAGGTGAGCTTGAGCTTACCTCGTGCCACTTAAAATGAGCTTGCGAGCCTTCTGCAGTCAGTCGGTCCACCTTCTGTTGTCGCACGCGCAGATAAGTAGTGTTTTATGTGGTTCGCTCATGCTTCTGCCTTCACTTGCGCCTTTCGTGCTTCACCCTCGTTTAATTAATTCTTATTGCTAATCGAGCTGCCCGAGAGTAATCGAGCCGAGCATCACCCAAGCTCGAAATTCTACTCGAGCTCGAAGCTCGATAAGCTCAGCTCACGAGCTCGTTAACGAGCTGAGCTCGAGCCTGCATGTGAGCTCACTAACGTGTTGTGCTCGAGCAGTCTCGGCTCATTTACACCCCTAGTCAAGATCCATACTTAATCAAGTAAATTTTTTGATGATATATCACTTCTAATTGAGAAAATCAATGCCTACACCATGACAACATGAGCATTTGAAATACTACTCATAAATCACAAAAAGAAGAAGTGACCTTTAACCATATGACAATTAAAGCAGGAAAAATGAAGAGCTCATATATAGGTCACCTATAGATAGAAGTTTTTTTTTAAACAAAAACTAATATATTAAGATAAACAGAAACGGTTACAACAGCAATAGAGCAAAAGAAAACTAAGGAAAGCAAAAAACAACCAAAAAAGGGATCAGTAAACGGCCGAGGCTCCCAGCATCCCCGAAGCCTCGCACGGACCATCTGATAAGGTGAAGACAGCGTCCAATTCCAACCAACTCTAAGCTCGACACCAGAGGTTGCCACCAGCAAGACGACAAGGACACGAGCCCCGGCCACATCATTGCCCCATAAACTAGCGGACCACCGAATCGAATCAAAGAACAGAAAATCAATCTAAAAAAACAAACACAGGAAAGTCATCTTCTTCTCCGACCCCTCCCACAAAATCGCCCATGAGAAGCATTCGAGATAACAGGTCTATCACGAACCAGATTAAAATCGTTACCAGGGTCAGATCCATCGCAGATATCCGGAGAAGCCACGCCACAATCCGAAAAATCTGATTCAGATTCAGATTCAAATTCAGACGAACCATGCAGCCAATCCACATGGTTTCTAATATCAAAACCAGAATTAACACCCACCCGGTTAACCAAAGTATGAGTGTTGATCAAGTTTACAGGGACGTCAATAAAATTACCAATTAAAATATCCTCTCGCACACACTCAAGGTTAAGATCCACATTTACTGCAGGAATGCATGAAACCTCGACAATAAAAACTGGATCTTCACCTCCAGAACCATCATTAAGATGCATGATCGAATCCACAACACTCAACACAGGCGACGAATTAGCAAACTCATCAAGCACAGCCACTACAGGGCAATTTTCCACAGCATTATCAATATTAACACCACCAGAATTAATACAGGGGACCGAAACCTCAACCTCAGTACCAGTTAAAGCTTCATCCCCCAACTCATTTAATTCAGCCAACGGAATTGGGACCCCAACGCACCAGGAGCACAAACCTCAACCTGAATAGGAGAAATCGCAGTAACAGAAGGAGCAACACCAGTACCGACTACAGCCAAACCATCAACAGTAGGTGAAAACACAGAAGCAGGCGGAGCATCCGAAATACCTCCCCCCACAAATAAGAAGAAGGGACAAGATTAAGATTAAGGATTTTACAACCAGCTTTAGAGTGCCCCAAAGAAGAGCAATGCACATAATAATCTGGAAAATCCTCAAAAACCACTGACTGAACGTAACCAGAACTTTCCGACACAACCCAAATTTTATCAGGAAATTTTTTGGACACATCAATCTCTACCAACACTCTAGCAACAGAAGGTCGGGTGTCACAACCCCAAGATCCGTGTAGCGAAAGGATTCGTCTGATCGTTCTATTGCCTCTCTTTCTTTCTATCAATTCCTTATCTGTTGTTCATATCAATCCATGCATACATATATATATCCAGAGCCAGAGATAATTACATTACAGAAAAGAAACAGCAGCGGATACTATAATTCACATATAGTACAACAGTCACAGTACAGTCAAAAGAGAAATCTACACTAGCCGTACAGGCTACAAAAGAAAGCTTACCAAGGCTACAAAACAAAGAGCTACAGGACTAAAAGCTATAGAACTCGGCAGAAAGATCTTCAAGCTGGAGACCCTGCACCTGAAATTATTAACCACGTATAATGAGCTTACAAAGCCCAGCAGGTCACCAAAGCCTACAACTGAAATCAAAGCACGACATTGAAAACAATATGCAGGTTAATCGAATCAAGTCAAATCAATCAATCGCACATGATCAACGAGTCAATGCAATACAGAAATCAATACGATCAGTTCCATAAAGAAATCTATCCTACGATAAATCAAATCCATACGGCAATAATCCATTCAATCAATGAATCGATAATCGGCACGACGAATCAATGTATCAGTATATCAATAACCTATCAGGATCTGTCGTATCAATAGTATCCATATGTCAATATCATATCTCTCAATGTCGATATCGGTATCTATCAATCGATACAATCTATATCAATATCAGTGTCAATACGCAGGATCCATATCAATATCGGTGCCAGTATCTATGAATCAATCAAGTCGAGAAAATCAATCGGAAAAGTAATACGATAAATCCAATCGGAAAAGCAATACGATAAATCAATAAAATCAATAAATCCGTCAAATCATCAATCAATCAAATCCAGTCTATACTATCAAGTCGATCAAATCAATCGGAAATCAATAAATCAATGCAGATCGGGAAATCTATGCGATGCAATATCATATACATGCAATTTCATATCATGGTCTTACTCGACAAGCACAAACACTAGTCATTATCAATAGTGCTGTTGTAGAAATCAACCAGATTAACTGGCTATTATCAATAGTGCTGTTGTAGAAATCAACCAGATTAACTGGCTATTATCAATAGTGCTGTTGTAGAAATCAACCAGATTAACTGGCTATTATCAATAGTGCTGTTGTAGAAATCCATATTGCTGTTGTAGATATCCATACGTTGGTTTCTATAACCAACGTTCAACTAGGTTTCCACTTGTCTTTCAGAATTAATCAAGTCAATCAATAGTCAATGCAATAATCGATGCAATAAGCAATATTAAAGACAATCTATCAATTCCGGGAAAATCAGTAATCGTACGAAAATCGGGCAGAGTAACGGCAGTCTACAGAATTTACACAAAAATCTCCAGAAATTATGATCCACCAAATTAATACAGAACGTGCACAGCAACAATATAAGACTATTCTTCTACTGCTCAAACCAATTCGGACATCATAATAAATTACAGTCAAAATAAAACTCCGCAGAATCAAAACGGACAGGACGAAATCTTCCAGAAAATACTTAAAATGTGCAGAATAATCATCTCTACAACATACCAAAAGTTATGCGGTGAAATCTTCGTCAGTACCAAACTGGGTACGAAAATCACTTACAAAAACACAAATCTGAGCACCATTTTGCAAAACCTCAAAATCTTCGAAAACAGAAGTAGGGTTCGGAGTCCTTACAGCGAGACAAACAAAATATCCAACAGCAACGAACGACGAAAATCGCTCCGCGGGCCCCGAAATCAGACTTCTTCCTTTGCTTTTCCGCTCTTTCTCTCTCCTCAAAATATCTGATTTTATAAAATGTTTTCTCTCTCCTCAAAACGAGCTCATTTTCATATATCCTTAGTCTGATCGGCCCGGCCGATCGCCAAATCGTCCCGGGACGATCAGACCAAAATCAATCGTCCTCGACGACTCCTAGAACTATGTTCAGGATGATATTTTGAACAGTGCAGATCGGCCTGGACGATCTCACCATCGTCCCGGCCGATTCTGGGGAAAAATCACTTTTCCCAGCAGCTACAGCAAAGGAACGAGGTCTCACATCGGGAACCAGATGATGTAACAATATCAATTTTTAAAGGCTTGCCAAAAATCGTTCCAAGGCCATGCAAAATCCGCGGAGTATACAGGTGAGGCCTAATGTTTGGAAAAAAAAATCCATATGGGAATAACAGGAGATTCGATATCCACATCTAAGATAGGAGACCACTTAATGAGTTTCATAAAACAGTTGTTAACGAAGTAATTAGATCGATGCGCGAAAATCCTACAATAATCCAAATCATTGAAGATCTTAATCAAGACATTACGCTGATTAAGAACAGTAACCAAAACCTCCCCATTTAACTTTAGATTAAAAAAAATTTCTAATGGCATCCAAAGAAGGCCGACGAGCAGGGAATTTCCCTACAAGAGCAAATTCGAATGGGGCAGCCAAAGATTTAATTTCCAACTCCGAAATCCACAAAGAAGGCATGCCTCTAAACGAAGAGACTTTAAGCTCAGGAAAACCAACAGGTGCGGAAGATGAACCAGAGAGAACATCTTTAAACGAAAGGGGCGAAGCACCGGGTAAAAAAACCAGGATCGCGAAGACAAGAAGATGCCATAAAAACAAAATCACATAAACAAAAGGAAGAAGAAACTTCCCTAGCCATCGATGGTCATGAAGGAGACGGCTGCCAGGAGGATTAGGGCAAAACCCTAAACCCCAGAGCTCGAGGATATGCGGCAGTCCTGACCTATAGATAGAAGTTTTACTTAAAAAATAATAATAATTTTATTTATATATTTATTTTTATGGGTTTAATATGTCATAATATTCAAGAAATTTTCAAGTGATTCATGAAATTGAAAATAAATATTAGCATCTAATTAACATTAACAAAATCATAAATTTAATTATTTTTTATATTCTTTCATTAATTGTAACCTTTAACTTGAAGTAACCGAATAAGACTAAATCAAATAAAAGCTTAAAATTGAAATAAAAAATATTTTTATTAAAGAAGGAAGAAACCATTGGCTACTTACTAATTAAAACCACTTTATCATCCATTGGTGCCAAATGTCAATAATGTTATAGAAGGACAGTGAATTGAATACTCATTCAGTTATTAAAAAAACTTGTGATAGAAAATATTGATTATGACAAAACGGTTGACTAATGACTATGCAAATTTATAACTTCTTCATTTAGCATCCAATCATTTTTTCAAGAAGCATCAAGTTTTTTATTTTATTTTATTTTTTTAATTTGTGGAATGTGTTTGACAATTTGTTACCAATACAATGTACTAAATTTCATCCAAATTACCTATTTGAACTATGTGATATAGAGCAAATGTAATCTTCATATCATGAGATTTATATTAGATGAAAATGACAATCCCTTTAGTATCATAAATGACGTCACCCTTCATGATAAGAATCAATTGCTTCCGAGATCCAATCGAACAACCAGAATGCCCTCATACCTGAGGTGTTGTGATTGATCCAGATTTATAGTTGTACTTTCTTTAGTTTAGGATTTTGTTAGCTTTTGTGCTACCATGCATTCGTGGGTATATCTAGATGATATAGTTTGTAATAAGGAAGACACAAGAAAAGCAATAAGATTGTTCTTTTTTTAGCACTCCCCCCCCCCCCCCCCCCCCCCCCCCAACAAAGAAACTCAAGAGGAACTTCTTCTTCCTCAAGAAGATCCTTCTAGTGTGAATGTGACTACAACAACATGCTAACTTATAACAAAAATGTTGACACACGTTCATCCAAAAAATATCACATAGAGATACTAACAATTACCGTTTATTTGATTTTATCTCTCATAATTTTTTGTCTAGTCCTTATAAGAATTTTGTCTTAAGCATATTGTCTCAATTCAAAAGACAAAACAATGCAAGGTGATCGAATTTCCATAATGGTGGGAGGCCATACAATTTGAAATTTAGGCATTCAAGGGCACTTGCATTTAGTTAATTATTATTTTGCCATCATGAAAGTATCCAATCCGGTGTAAATGGACATACACAAAATAAAGCACAATTTTGAATGGCTCCATAAATAAATATGAGTAACATGTCATACAAAGCCCTAAACCCTGAATCAGAATGAGTTGAATTCTAATTAGAAATGTTCTCTCAAGGAGAAAGCATACCAACTATAAATTTACACATCAATAATACTATCAAAGGATTCCATAATCTTAAAAAAGACATCATCAATCCATGACCAAAGCTTTTGGCCCTACCTTAGCCAACAAATAAACATTTTTTATATTTAAGCATATGGAGCCACAATAGCACCATTGGTTTCTTCCCTATTTTTTACTATACATTCCTATGATTTATACATGATCGTATTAAGCATTTGTATGCTGTCCTTCTACACGTTTTACAATTCACCCAAAAAAAAAAAAAAAAAAAGTTTGGCCTCATGCATTTCTGTCTTTGTTCCATCTCATTGGAATTTTCAAGAAAAAAAAATCCTTCAGCAGCTTTATCCTTCCTTATCCTTAAATTTAAAAAAATTATATTTTTTGGGATATTTTATTTTAAAATATAAGACAAATCGACACAACTATACAAAAATAGTGCTATGAATGAGATTTGTTTATTATAAACTTAGCTTAGATCTGATTTTATGCTTGATGAAAAAGGTTGATGATAGGAAATAATCTTGACATGAATTTGTGTTAGAAATTTTGGAGGAATTTTGAGAGCTTCTTGAGCCTTTTTGTATAAGAGAGAGGGAGAGAGAGAAGGGATGACATATTTTCGGAGAAAATCTTCCTAAAACTTTATTCAATTTTCTCCAAATTGTACATATAAGAGTGATATCTTGCGGAACGACTTTATGTAAAACTGGACGAATCATAATAATTTGTTCATCCATTGATTTTATCATTGTGGAAATCTATTGATTTTATCATGGAATTTGATTAAAAACGTTGGAATATTTAGGATCATTCATTGAATGATGCGTCAACTGATCATTTAACATCTTCATCTTTGTAATTTTTTTTTTTTTTTTTTTTTGATAAAAATCTAATTTTCATTTAGAATATTCCTCTAAGAAATATACCATCATTCATTTAACGTTTAGATATGTTTTTTTTTATGATGATTGATAAACAACTATCAATGATTATGATTTAATTCTAAAGTCGCTAGCTGACTTTAAGAAATTTAGGCTTAGCTTAGGACAACTTTTTTATTATTTTCTACAACAGTTTTTTAATACAAAAATTTCTTGAAAGCAGCTAAAAAATAGTAATCAAAACTGTGCCCAATGAATCCTTACCATGCATGCTAAGTTGTTCAGACAAGTTCATCCTGAGTGCCAAGTTGAACCCTGCTTTTGACGACTTCGATTTTTGGATGAGTTGAACTCTCATTTTGACAACTTCAAATCTAAGATAAGTTCAAGACCACATTCTGACTTGATTAATCCAATTGAGTTGATCATGAATATATATATCTTAGATTTGATATATATAAAATGAATTCCTTAATGAAAATCTTTAAGGAATCATTTATTAATTAGTAAAATAATTTTTTTCCAGTTGAGGTTTATGATTATATTTATCTATTATTGATAAAAACTAGTACCCAAAACCACACAAATTTCTATACAAAATACACTGGGAGATAACTTAAACGATTCAATATAGAAAATTCAGTAGGGAATTCCTTACATCATGCATGTTTTTTTTGCTTTGGATTTTAGAAATCAAAAGTTCTAAACGAAGAAGAAAAAGAAGAACTCCGATAGTTTCCTTCTACGATTTTTACTATGCTGTCCTCCACAAAGGAACTCATGGCTTTTCTGATCACATTGTCAATATAAGCCGACCAACCTGAAATTCCCTGCCCAAATGATTCCCTAAGAGTACTGTATCATTACATGCAAGCAATATTTCCAAGGAATTGTCAAAAGAAGAATCTCTCATGACCATATATGGAGAATGAGGTAAGTTAAGCAAATTGATTATATTAGTCTCGAAGAATTAAGTGTTGATTCTTAAGCTTGGAGTCCAAAAACTAGAAGACAAGTTGCTTAGCCGTAAAGGCTTCATCATTCTCAAGAAGAAATCACTGTATCTTCTTTGGTTTCTGTTTGCTTCCAAAAAGTCATTTGGTAAGAAACAAAAGGTCTGGGATTGAAAAGGTTATAAGGAATGTTGGCAGGCATGTGATCTGACATTCAAGACCCAATGTTTCAGTTTAAATATGGTCGGAATTCAGTGCAAGTACTCAGCGCATAAGCAAATTATTCTGTGCGGACACCGAACGCCGTCCAGAGCCCAAAGAAAATGCGCCACGTCACCTCCTACTCGGTACCGCGGCTCAGTACTGGATGACATGGCTGCTCATGATTCACCTCTGGACGGTAAGCTGTGTTCGGTGTCCGCATAGAATAATCTCTCCAGTGCATGCTACATAACGTACATGAAGAATTCAGAGTGAAGACTCCCAAACCCTAGGAAGCAATGTAGGTAATGAAGACAAGGATCTTGTGAAAACTAGCTTTCAGCTAGAACTAGGAGTTAACTTTCATCTTCCTCATCTTCATTGCAGGAAGGATCCACCACCATTCGCCAAACCGCCAAGCATAAGTTGTTGTGTCATTGGAAGGAGTTAGTCGTCATCGTCTCCATGGGAAGAAGAAAATGTGTTAAATGCTTTTGCTAAAGGAAAATAATGGAGTAAAAGAAGTGAAGAATGGATTTGATTTGCCTAACAAGAAATATAAAAAGAAATATATACTGAAAAAATTATTATATTTGACTAAAAAAGAAGCATAAGTCAAAGTACAAACTTCTAGTTAATCTTCCTAGGTCTTTTGTGGCCTTTACCCATTTTCACAAATTTTCATCTTTGTAATATAACTTAACATATAGCACCTGCATAATTATAATACAATTTATATCCACTAAAATAGCTTAGAAAAGCTAAAGCCTCATTATTCACACAATTTTAGTTTTATTTTTTCTTGTTTCAAGTCTGAATGAACACTTAGACATGTTTACAAGCTCCATGAATGTGTTTTAATGAAATCTTTTGAATAATTTTCTACTAATAACTTTGCAAAAGTTTAGTTGCCTTCACAATATGTATCATAATTAGGAAGGAATTACTTGATTTACATTATTAATTTCTAAGGAATTGATGTCCTAGTTGATATTTAAAGATGGGAGTAGCTTATGTGAGCAAAAAATTTTAATAAAAGGATTAATGATGTGATCTCAACCACAAGTTCATAAGAATTATGGATGAATAATTTGGTAAGGTCAAATATCTCTTATGAAACCTATAAATTAACCGATTTTATTTGAAAAAGAATATAGTTCTAAAGGCTAGGCTATCCCTAAATCCACCAAAGGAATAATTCCACATTGTTAATCACTTTGCTTTGGGCTCCATCTAATCATCTTAGGCACATGGTTTATAATTCAACACTAAAAACAATAGATAATGCATGTGTGCATCCCCATGCATTTTCTAATTGATAATTATTAAGTCATCCCATCAGATGTGTATATCAAAAATTAATTTTAGGCCAATTAAGATTTTCAAATAAGATCATTTTTAGCTCAATCTCATTTTCTATTTAGTACACCGAGAACAAAAATATTGAGAGTCCCTTTGTGTTAGTGTTGCATATAGATAAAAGGTAGAGAATTTAATTAAGAATTAAGAGATTGAGGCTTCCATTAATTCAGAGGCACTTATTAGTGTTTGAGTAAAATGTGTTATAATAACTAGACAAAATGTTGGATTAGTATATGAGTTATGTCATCTTTGAGATTTATGATCCTAATCGATCGAAGGGTGAGTTAACTCATATCACCTTTGAGATTTGTATAGAATTGCCATAATCTTTACATTATATTGATGAATGGTTCAATGAAAGATCTAATCGTCATGATTAGTGCTAACAGATATTGAAGTGGATAATCATGATTTATACATCGACTTTACTTTGAGATCAATATTAAATATTATTACTTCACATAATAATATTCAAAAAAAAAACATGATTATCCACTTCAATATCTGTTAACACGGTGTAACTAGTTATTTAATAGACTATTTGGGGTTTTTTGTTACTTCAAACTTTTCTAATTTTGTGTTGCATGTAATTTAAGTCTGATATATCATCAAAAAATTATCTTGATCGGGCATGAATCTCGAGGCAAAATCAATCCGAAAACTTCAAAAATTAAATCTGGGATCACCTGAACTCCGTTTTTAGCAAACTTATAGTCAAACTGAGCGTCTCAGAAATACGAACCCAATGACACCAAATTCAACTCAATCCGAGCCCAAATGAGCCCAAATCAAGCATCCAAAGTGCTGTTGGAAAGTTCATACCGCAATTTGGGTTACCAAACAGTTTCCAACATGACATGCTTATAGTCGAATCGAGCGGCTCGACGAGACAAATTCAATGAGCCCAAGATTGTCAAATTCTGACATCAGTAAGGCCTACAAATGTCTGATGAACGGTTCATAATCAAGGGATTCAATATCGGTCGTCCATCCAACCACTCCTCATTTACCCTTGATCTCTCACCTATTTATGGGTCATGTCACTCCAGAAATCTATAAATAAACCCCTCATTTCTCTGGAGAGGGGACAGAAGCAAGAAGCTAGAAGAAGAAGAGAAGAAGAGAAGGGAAGGATAGGAGGGAATAACTCCTCCTCGACCACCGTCGGAGTTCTGCCCGACGCCCATGTGCCGCCGGAATTTGGTCGGACGCTCGAGTGATGCCGGAATTCTTCCCAACTGACGGGGGAATTCTGCCCAACGCCAGAATTCTACCAGACTTTCAAACGACACCGAAATTCTGCTCAACTTCGGAATGACGCCGGAACTCTGCCCGACGTTATAACTAATTTTCAACTCTGAAATGATTTCTTGTAATCTGATCATCCTAAATTTTAAGGACGAGCCAATCTCTTGTATTCCAAGAAAACACTAGTTGAACTTTTTCAACTGGGCGTGGCACCGTGGTTTTTCCCCTTTACAGGGTTTTCCACGTAAAAATCTCTGGTGTTATTTTATCTTCTGTTTGTGTGCTGAATATTCGTGCAACGCTGAGACGGAAATTTACTAACTCTATCGCTGCGTATATTCTAACCCGCAACAAAGTCAATTCACAATTAGCAACAAATGACCCAGTTTAAGCTCTCATAATGACTTGATTGACCTAACCCAAGAAAATATTGGTGGACATTAATTCCATTATTTTTTTTCTTTTTCTTTTCAAGAAACTTATAATGATAGGAGAGTTAAAATTCCAATAAATCTAATTGAACTTGGTTGACTTGAGTTGATCAAGAGTGTTCTCTACTAGATGCATAAATCTTTGATGCTTGGTTGGCATAGTAGCATTAATTCTTATAACTTTAGGTTCATGGATAATTTTTAAAATCTTATTTTTTGTATGCTTCTATTATTGTGCTCTTATTCTTTAATTATTATAGAGATCTTAGATGTTTGGATGTATTCCAAATTTAGTTATTGGTGATAAGATTCTAAGTATCTTTCATATTTATGAAGGCCCTTACTGGAAGATGCTTTCATCTAAAAAGATGAAGATTAAGTGGAAGAAGGCTAAGGGAAGTAGGGTCCCCAATATATCAAGACAACGACTTATTAAAGGACCTCTGGTGTTATTAAGAAAGTGGATGCTACAATTTTGGAGAGGCCAGAAAGGAAGGAACTTCGATAACTAAGGTTGAGACTAAAACTACTCCAAAAATAGGACAATATGGAAAATTTAACTATATAAAATCCTCTGATCTTTAGTCATTTTAAAGAAAGTTTTATGAAGCTTTCATATTCAGCATGCCTCAAAGTAAGGATTTAATCCCTATGTTGATCTTGTGGAGGCAACTCTTGTAATGATTCAGTTGACTCTAATAGATGATGGAGGTGAGTTCCTCAAAGCTGATTATACAGTGATGAAGCAAGTATAGGGTGTAAGAGAGCCAGCATTTGAGGAAGACATTGGTGAAGGTAAAGTTATCGATGAGGAGAGTGTTATATATAAGTGATGACTTTCCTATTGGTGTCAATGTCATTTGAGGTGATGATCTTATTGATGATGCTAAAGATGTTGGTGTTTATTTTCAGTTTTCTACGACTTTCTCACTGTTTTCTAGAAATTTTTATATCGGAAAGCTGCTTTCAAAATAGGTATTTTTTCTTGTAACTGTGTTTTTGAACACCTTTATAAAAAACTACAACTATCCCGAACAAGCCCTTAATTAGTTTATCCCAAAATTTCGATTTTGATAGTTTCTATTATTTTATTACTTTAGGATTTATTTTTCTTGTTTTTTATTAAACATTTTATCAATATTTTTATTTTTTTTATAGTTTCACTTTTTGTTATTAAAATATATTAATATTTTTCAGTGTCGACTATTTTTTGAAATTTTGATGGCGTTCAGTTGAGGTTTTAAGCAAAATTTAATATTTTTGCCTATATTATTCTCTTTTGTTATAATCATGTTTTTAAAATATTTTACAAAAAAAAAAAGTGAAGCGACAAAAAATATTGAAGCAAATGAAATTGAAACTTTTAGGAAGTCACCGAAATCAAATTTAAAATCTTAAATTCCGACTAAATTATCACCAAAACACATCAGCTTCTTCTGCTACTCCAAAATTAATCAAAATAAAAATATATTAATTAATTCATAATCAGTTGCAATTATTAAAAAGAGAAAAAAATTACTCAATCCAAGATAAAATAAAATATATTTTAAAAAATAATAATATTAGTTATTTGTAAAATCGTTGTGTCTATCAATAAAGTTGTACTGTTTATTCAGATCTCAATTATGTCTGTCGAATTCAATGAAGAACTCGTTGGGAGGTTGCTGGAGGCAATACTCCCCCGGGATTAGGGAGCGAAGCTTCAAAAACTTATTTTTGCATAGCATCAAGCCATTGTGGATCCAATGATCAGTCCATTTTTTTAGCAATTTTTCATATGATTTGCTTGCATTGTGTGTGTTGGAACCATAAGGTGGTTATGCTCTAATGTATGAAAGAGCCTGAAAGCTAGAAGAGAGAGTAGAGTGAAAGATCAGTATAACTTCTCCTCATTTTGATTATGAATTTCTTAGACCATCTCCAATCCTTCGGCAAACAACTGAATGGAGGCCCTCAAACGTCGCAACCGAACGCCTTTTCCTCCGACATTTGATCGGGAATGAACAGTGTGACGCCAATATTGGCGTAGCACTGTTCATCTGCGCCATTTTTTGGTCTCTATCAAACTTACGGAAGAAAGGCGCGAAAGAAGAGAGCGACGGTTAGGGGGCAAAATGACATTCGATTGGAGATGAATCACGGCACTTTTTGGTTTCACTGCATTTTGGAGTGAAAAATGTGATTTTCGATTGGAGATGCCTCCAGTGTGGTGTGAGTTCATAGTTTTTCTCCTTATTGAATTTTCCTCATAATGCTATGAATCATTCACCTTCCAACTCCCTCCTCTTATACAATCTTGTCCTATTCATGACTCTTTCAGGTTTCGCTTAACTTTTTTATTGCTTTTTAAAATAATTTTTTAGCATAAAATTTATAGTTTAAAATTTTTTTATATTTAAAATTTACTTTAAAAAAGAATAAAAAAGCTATTCCAAACGAAGCCTCTATATCACTTGCTTTTTCTTTTAAAAGCCTATTGTTGTCGCATCCATTATTCGAAGTATGTGACATCTATTTGGCGTCACATCATTTCTTGTAGTTCGTCTTCTACATAAATCAAAATAGAGGATATAAAAGAACCATGCATCATCAGCTGCACTCATTCTCAATGAGCTGAATCTATAAGCTCCTCTTTCTTCTTTCCTATAACTATTTGTGTTCGTTGTCCATAATTTGACTATCGAAACAATCGACTTAGGTTTTATTTGGGACAGCTTTTCTACTATTTTTTTGCTTATCGAATCTCAGGCTTAATTTTTATTTGGTCATTACATTTTTATTGCTTTCAAAAAATATTGTGCTACGAAGTTGTTTTTATAGCAGTTTTAAAAAAGTTACTTTCTCTATAATAATTTTATAACTTCCTTTATAAAAAGTTACATTCATCCTCAACGGACCTGATATATCATCAAAAAAAAATTATCTTGATCGGAAACAAGTTGGAAATTTTAAAAATTAAATCGAAGACCATCTGAACTCTGATTTCAACAAACTTATAGTCGAACTGAACTTCTCAAAAATACGAACCTTCACCAAATTCGACTCGATCCGAGCCCAAATGAGTCCAAATCAAAGACCCAAAGCATACTTGGAAGGTTCAAACCATAATTTGGATTTTCAAACCGTTTCCAAAAGTGGCATGCTCAGGGGCGGATCCAGCTTCTCTTTTTAGGGTGGGCCAAAAAAAAATTTTGTAGGGGATGGGCAAAAGTTACTAGGATTGATAAAATTAGGGCAAAAAATTTTTTTGAGAGGGGGCAAAATACCCAAAATATTTCAAAAAATACCCTCTAAAATTTAAAAAAAAAAAATTTTGAGGGTGGGCATTTGCCCCCCCTCACTACCATGGGGATCCACACATGGGCATGCTCATAGTCGAATCAAGCGGATCAACGAGACAAATCCAATGAGCCCAAGATTGTAGAATTCTAATATCATTAAGATATTCAAATGCCCAACAAACAGTCCATGATCGAGGTAATCAACAATGGTTGTTCATTCATACCACTCGCAAATTACCCTTGATCTGCCTCCTATTTATTGGTCATGCAACTCAGAAAACTATAAATAGACCCCTCATCCCTCATGGTGGAGGGAGGAAGAAGGGGACCAAGGAAGAAAGTGAAGGAAGAAGAGAAACTTCAGTTCTCTTGCCACCAGATTCCTCCTTGTCTACCGTTGGAATTCAACTCGGCAGCCGACCTACACCGGACTTTCACCCGACAATTAACCAACATTGGACTTCTACCCAGCCACTGACTAACATCGGATTTCTATCCATAGCCGGAATTCCACTCATCACTGGACTTCCGCCCATTGTCAGACTTCTGCTCGTCGTCGGACTTCTATCCAAAGCCGAACTTCCGTCCATCGTCGAAATTTTGCCCGACGTTGGACTTCCGCTCATCACCGAACTTCCGACCTCCGTCGCCAGCCGACTACAACCCTTCCAACCTCTCTCGCAAGACAATGGTCTTTCTGACCACTATCTTCTGCCGATTACATTCCTGATGAACGAGCCTGACCCCATGGCTTTTTTCCAAGAAAGAACCTCATTTGTAATCGATTACAAATACTAGTTGATTCATTCAAATTGGGCCATGCCCAGTAGTTTTTTCCCTTTTCATGATTTTCCAAGTAAAAATCTTGACGTCTCTTATGAATGCTACATCCTCTTTTATTTTTATTTTATTGTGTGCTGGAACTTCGTACAAAACTAAGATGCTAAACTTTCTATCTTATGAAGCAGGCGACAGCTTCCAAACCTGGAAGACTAATTTAATATTAGCGGTTGTTGTGAGATAATGAAATTTCATGAATTATTTCATGCATGTCTAATGATTAAGTGAAATCTATCATTTCTCGTCATATCAACTTGCTAATTAAATACATTAGAAGAATTAAAAATGCTTAGCATTGCGGCAATCAATTCTCTTTGTCTGTTCCATCCCCTAAAGGTTTATCATGTTTAAATAAAGCTCCATAATGTTGTCTTCACGCCATCTATATTATAAACAATAAAGAAGCAACAAATTACTGATAAATTATGATTCCTTTCGTTCACAAAAAAAAAATCATTGTCTGTAGGGGGAACTTTTATTTGGCCCTGTCACCTAACGTAGCTCTACGTTCGGTCGTCAGTAAATTAGTGTCACGTGTTCTCACTATTTACCGCGCGACCCGACAACCCGACCCGGAACGGACCCGGGATTGCTATGTTTGCGTATTGCTCGGTATTACTAGGTATTTATCGATTTTGCTCGGCAATAACGAGAAATATCATTCTGTGAAGACCAATACCTAGTAATACCGAGTTTTTCTCGGTATTACTCGATATTGCTCGGTATTGGTCTTCACATAGCGGTATTTCTCGTTATTGCCAAGCAATACCGAGCAATATGCGAACATAGCAATTTCGGGTTCTGGTTCGGGTCGGGCCGTCGGGCCGCGCGGTAAAAAGTAAGAAGACATGATGAAATATTATTGACGTATGAACGTAGAGCTACGTCAGGTCACCTGACCTAATAATTGTTCCACCTTAATTATCTTCTTGCTGGTCTCTTATATGGCTCCATTGTAATCTACATTATTAATCATAATTTATAAGTAAAAGACTTTGAATTATAATTAAATAAGAGACAAAGTTTTGATTAATCTTTTTTTTTTTTTGGGGTACTTTGGAAGTTTTAAGTTATGTTGCTGTCATATATAGAAGAAGTTAAGAAGCAGGCGGAAAACTTTGTTGCCATACGGAGGAGCCTAATTGGGCAGACTTCTTGTTCAATTGTTTGAAATAGAAATAGGTAATATTCGACAGAAATGATTAAGGCATTGTTTGGGACGGTTTTCTTCTTGCTTTCTAAAATGGCTTCCTAGTATAAAAATTTCTTGAATTTGAAATTTTTGTATTAGAAAGCCGTTTCAAAAAGCTGTACAAAAGTTGTCTCAAACGAAGCCTAAATATGTCCATGTGGGATGGCTGAATCTTTTTGTAAAGGTGGTTGTAAAGTTGTTGTTGAGGAAGCACACGAAACAGAGAGCAGCGTAAGGAAGAAGAAGGTGAACAGTGAATCGCCTCATTCTCATTGATTTGCCTGAGTATAATACATACTAATATATAGTTAAAAGAGCTGTGTGAAGATTACTAAATTAGCCCTGTTAGTTATATGGAGCTATCAGTAGTACAGAGTGTCGTGGAGACAAATTCTGGATTTCAGGTGAGGTGCAGATCGTCGGCGGCGTAGTGGGTGTCGTCGTCTTAACAGTTGTGAAAAAAGTAATTTTTTTGAAAACTATAGAAATTAAGCAGCTTTATAGCACAAAAATTTCTTGAAAACAGTGAAAAAAAACATTGGACAAACAAAAACTATGGTTCTCATCCAAAAAAACAGTAAGAAAGCTATTCCAAATGAAACCGGAGTTTACATGAGCTAATATAATGTTTATGAAAGTTGTGGTTATTTATGTGTTTGGCCAAATTTATTTCTTTTTCTTTATTTGAATAATACAATTTTGTTATTGGGCAGTAAAATAATCTGTAATAATTTTTATTTTAATTAGATAATCTCTTCATTCTTTAGAGTTATTATTATTTTTATTTTCTTTGCAGCTAATAATTTTTTGATTGGGATCCTATTAAGAGATACCTATGTTGGTAGGATTTCAACAAAGGAGAATTTGGCACTAACTTCTCTATCTTCCCTTTTGTGGCATTTGATTATAAAAGTAAAGCCTAAAGCATAAATTATTTTATTTTTTATTTTTTTAAGCATAAATTATTATTTAATGTGACAGCATATAGCTTAGGGTTTGATTTAATTATGGCTCACGGGAATTCTATTTAAATTGAACTTTAGAATAGCAAGCCCAATTTATTTTATATTCTTCCCAATTAAAAATCATAAAATGAAAATTATAGATTATTCCCTATGTAGCTTATTAGAACAAATTCTTTGAGGAATTCAACATGTTGAATCAATATTCATTATGAATTGAGATTAATGTGAATAAAAGAGGTGATCCAAGCTTTCTTTTTTATGGTATTAAAAAAATATCATCCTCATAATCTATATTATCATTTCATCGCAACCACCAGTCTCGTCACCCTTTACCACTGCACAGACAGTGGATCTCGTGAATCATGTTTTCCAACCTTATTTCTTTGCAACTGGGGGTGTCAAAAATTGACATGACCCAAAAACCTCACTCGGACCGAACCTGGAAAAATTTGAGTTTGGATCAACCTGTTTGTAAAATGGGCCGGGCTCAGGTTCTGATTTTTTACCCGTTTGTTAAACGTGTCAGATTTGAGTTGACCCGAAAACCCGCGGGTCGACCTGAAAACCCGCAGGTCGACCTGGCTAACTCGTTAGTAAAAAAACTTTTGAAATCAAAGAAAAAATAATGATGTAAAATTGTATTAAATGATGTCTAAGAAATTATTTGCACTCCGTTGAGTTTTTTATACATACACATAATCGATGTCGTGTCACTAAATTTTAATAAACTTTCTTTTGATTATAAAATTTATTTGAAAAAAGCAATACATATCAAAATATGCGTCTATATTTAGCATTAAACTAACCAAAAATATATATTCAATCAATGGGGTTATAATACACATACATACAAGACAAAAAAAAAATACATCCAATCGATGACATGTAACTAATTTTTTTGAAATCGCATTAAGTTCAGTTTGGGTTCGCGGGTCGGATTGGGTCAACCCGATAACTTGTGAGGTCGGGTCCGAGCTGTATATCCTGACCCGTCTATCTAAATAGGTCAGGTTCGAATCAACCCATTTAAGCTCGAGTCAACTCGGGTTGGACCCAAACCTAACCCATTATCCCGAATTGACACCCCTATTTGCAACCCTTCACTCGAGATCCCACCAAAACTTTATCATCCCATTGTAGTTTTCTCATCCTATCACAACAGTTAATGAAATTTGAGTGATATAATTTTTTCAATTTATATATAAATATATGAGCTTTTAGTTTTTTTTTTTTTTGCTTAAGGCAACTTTTGCTACCTTGGTTAGGATGTCCCTTTCAAGTCCAATGATGGGATGGGCTAGGTCGTTTGTCAAAAGCTAGGCCTATTTACGTATATTAAGCGGGCCCATGTTGGCCCATATTAAAACAAGTTGTAAAAGGCTGTCCCTAAGCTTACATTTAAATTGAGCTAAACCCTAATCAATCAAATACAAATTTGCTTAAAACACTTGTATGTCAGTGGTGACATGAGTTCTATAGATTTTAATAAAAACAGTTAGTTAAGTAGATTTATGATTATTTCTTAATATTAGAGAAGAAAGATAGAGAAGGCGAGTTTTTTTTTATAATATAATATATATAGAAGCCGTGTTTAAACTTCTCCAATAAACTCTCTCTATTATGATAGTATATCGATAGATAATGATCGTAAATGGAAAGAAAACAAATTAAGATTAGTAAATAGAAGAAAATAGCTCCACAATTAGTCATCATAACTTCCACGAAAAGTCAACACTATCTCACTAGTGGACTCTTTCAATAGGAAGTTTGGGCTTCGTTTGGAATAACTTTTTTACTGCTTCAAAGTAATTTTTCAGTGCAAAATTTTTCGGAAAGCAACGACAAAGCAATGGTCAAAATCCACCGCAAAAAAAAAAAAAACAAAAAAAACAAAAAAAAAAACTTAATCTCATTTACTATGAACAAAATCCCGTAAGTATCTAGAGAAGTAAATAAAATGAACATGAGGCACATATATTTTGCATGAAAAAAAAAAAAAACAAAGAGCTTTGTCTAATTAGAATAGCTTCCATTGATAATAAACATGAACTACAAATTATTTCTTTTTCATGAAACTAAAGAAATTGTTGAAAACATTTAAGTATATAACTTAATGTTAGTTCTTAGAATCCTCAATTTTGGCAACATAAGAAAATTTGATCAAATAGATGAAAGTGATATAATTAGTTCAATTTTTGATCTTTAGGAAATAATTGTTTGTAAACTTTAGGGTTTGTATGGGGGCTTGCAAATGCATTTTAACCTACAAAATTATATTATAACTATTTAAGATTTTGGATTTTCTTTTAAGAATGAAACAAATGCATTTTTCATCTAACAAATATATCAAAATAAAGAATTTTTTTCATCACCCATTTAATAAAATAAAATAATATTTTAATTAAATAATTCCCTAATCAGACAAGCGAGGTGAAATAAATTTCAATTCAATTCCTTTATTATTTTCATTACCATTTTGTTTTTATTTTCCTATTACTCTTTTTTGTAGAACTCAATTTGAGAGAAGGGGCCAATGATGGCTTTGGGTATGTGGATTTTAGGGTAAAATTATAATTTTTTATTTTTTATATTTTTTATAAGAAATAAATTTATTTAATATCTTAAAAATATGTTATTTTATGCTTATTGAATATTAAATAAATTGATTTATATAGCCTAGATTTTTTTTATTTTCTATTGGCACAATAATGGCAACAGTTGATGAGATGATGATAATGACGGTGGTTGACTGCTATGGTGACGATAACCAGCAATAGTGGTGATGGTGACTAGTTGTGATAGCTTTTCTTTAAATGTTTAAAATATCTCAAATTTATTTTATGCATTTAAAAATAACTTGATTTATTTTTAAAAATAAAAAATAAAAGAATCCAAAACATGCCCTAAAGATTGCTCTAAAGCTGTTTTTTTTTTCCTTATTTGTATTTTTAGAAAATTATCGAAATTGTATTATGCAACAACTTTTTTTATTATTTAAAAAATTATAATAAAATATTATTCTTATAATGCGATAGCTATAAGCAATCTATTATTTTTCCTTAAAATTTATAAAACCCTTACATATATATATATATAATTGTTGTACATTAATTTTATAAAACAACCAAGACATCCTAAGAATAAATAAGTTACCGAGTCTTGTGAGGTTAATTATGGCCGGCCCTTTTAAGATGTCCACTACTTATCGGCCCACAGAATGAATTATCGTTATGGGCTCTACTAGAGCTGTATTGTTTCGCAGGGCTCGTTTGGTTCTTCGTGGATGATTTTCTTTTCAATTGTGTTTTAAAATGAAAATAAAATCATCATTTTTGCAAAAAGCATTGAAACGGATAAAAATTCGATGAGAAAATATAATGATTTTAAAACTGCTAAGTTTTTTTTTAAATAAATATAATGCATGAAAAATTAATAACTATTATATTTAAGTTTCATTTATGACAGTTTTCTTACTGTTTTTAAAGCAATTTTTTAGACAAAATTTTTTTAGCTAAAAATTTTGGTACTTAATTTAAAGCTTCTTTAGAAAATAATAAGAAAGCTGACACAAACAAAACTTAATTTTAACTTGAAGTAAACATAAGAATTCTAAATATGCGTATATAAAAATATAAACATTTAAAGGAGAGATTATTACGTGCAGAGTTAAACACAGAGAAGTATTCTGTTTTTTAATTATGAACAATAAAAGCACATATTTGAGTAGTAAAAAATAGTGGTGAACAGAATCTGGCTTTTGCTGTTCACAATCATAAAATCGAACAATTCTATGTGTCCGAACTCCGCACATAATAATCTCCCCAGGTGAAGGGTGATAGGATCAGAGGCATATGAAAGATAAAATTATGATAGACATGGTAGTAGACTAAATAAAGTTTGAAGTTTTATGTAAATAAATAATGAATTTTATATATTAAATATACAAATATAATAGTTTTAAGTGCTAGATATGTAAATCGACAATTTTTATTATCCCAACTCATGCAAGGGTATTTTATAAAAAGGAACTCATTTTAAATTTAAATTAATTTAGGGAGCGGGTTAACAAAATAATTTAAAAAGGAACAAATAAGGAACTTAATTATCCGATTTCAGTAGAAACCAGTACTTCATTATCTGGTTTCTACATTAATCGCAATATTAAAAGAAAACGGAGGAGGAAATTCCAGTTTTTTATGAAACCGGATTTTCGAAATTTTTTATGATTTATATCATTTTATTTAAAAAGTTTTAATTCAATTTAATGGTTTCCAAGGAAACCGGAAATCAATGTTCCGATTTTCTTAACAGAAAATGATTTAATGGTTTCTTAAGGACCATTATTTTATATTAAATAATAATTAAAAAAAACTTTTAATATGATTATTATTTAAAATATTCGGTTTCAATTTTTATTTTATTTTTTATTTTTTTATTTACATTGTTTCAAATTAAAACGATTGGTTTATTTAAAAATAAAAAATATATACATGTATTTTTTATTTATTTCACTTAAATATTTTTTTAAAATATAAATATGTAAATAAAAAAAGAAATAAATATTTTTAAATATTATATACATGATTAAAATATTTAAATTTAATAACTATTGGTTTATTTAAATATATATAAATGTAATATTTTAATGTAAAAATATATACAAGTAAACTTTTTATGGAAATATTATGATGATTTTACATATTTAATATTTAAATATTTTTAATATTTAAACTTATTAGTATAATTTAAATTTTATATAAACCAATAGTTTTTAATTTTTAAAATCTTTAAAATATTTCTTATTTATTAATTTATTAAAATGTTTATATTTGATATATCATCCAAAAATTAAATTTAAAAAATGTTTATTCTAATATTATAATATAAAAATTGAATTTCATGTTTATATTTATATTTATATTAATATTAAAATTTTTATTCTAATATTATAATATAAAAAGTTTTAATATAATTTTTTATTAACCTGAATTTAATATTATAATTTAAAATTATTAAATATTTAAGAAAAAATTTAATATAAAGTTTAAAAAGAATATAAACAATTTAAAAATAATTTAAAAAGATTATAATATAAAATTATTTTAAATTTTAAATATTTATATTATTTTAAATTTTCAATATTTATATTATTTTAAAATTAAAATATTATTATTTTTTTTTCATAAATTTAATAAAATGAAACCGGACATAATTTTTATTAAAGTTTTCATTTTTATTAAAATTTTTATTAAAATAATCATTTTTAAGAAACATGACTGAATTTTTATATACTCTATATCTATTGGCAAAATTTTTCTATACTTATCTGATTTCTTAAGAAATCGAAATTTCGTCCTTCGGCTATTTTAAAAACTACGGTTAATGTAGAAATTTGATAATGAAGTACCGGTTTCTAATGAAATCAGATAACTAAATTTCTTATTTGCTCATTTTTAAATTATTTTGTTATACTGCTCCTTAAACTGATTTAAATTTAAAACGGGCTCCTTTTTATAAAATGCCTTTTATTAACCATTGAACTATTTTTAACTTCTAATTTTCAAATCACACTGTCATTCTCCTCTCTTTTTTTCATGATTAATAAACAATATATTTAACATCACTTTATTTTATTGCATTTTTTTGGAGACTCAATATGTCATGGCTAATAAAGTGAATGTTTAGCTTCACTGTTAAATATCATTAAAATTTATAAGATAATTTGAAATAAGCTTCAAATTTCAAATTTTATAATCATTGTTTACATATTTTTACTCTAATTTCTATTAATATAAATATAGAGTATTAGTTGAGTGGCACTTAAGAGTTTAGTTTTAAAAACTAAACAAAAGAATATTATTAATTAAAAAATGAGCTAACATTGAAATCCTTTTATCTCCAAACTTCTAAAGCTTTGTTTTGGATAGTTTTTATTATTTTTAAAGGTAATTTTTTAGTACAAAATCTTTTGAATTATAAAATTTTGTTTTAAAAAGCTATTTTTAAAAATAATAAGAAAGTTGTCCCAAATAAAGTCTTCGTTTGGGATGGTTTTTTTATTGCTTATTAAATCAGTTTTTTAATAAAAAATTTAAAAAAAAAATTGTATTAAAAAACTGCTTGAAAAGTAATAAGAAAGTCGTCCCAAATGAAACCTAAAACTCATATTTTCTCAAGTATAAATGTATAATGACAATAAAAATTACAACACCAAATTTACTTATATAGTTTATGGAGTATAATATCCTAAGGAGTTCTACTATAAGGCACTCACATAAAGTGAAGAGCACAAACACTAGTAATAGTGCTAATCACCAAGATAAGAGTTGCAAATATGCACATTGGTAAAAATGGAACAATCTTAATGAGTTAGCGAGGGGGCTATGTCAATGATGCACATTAATCAAGTTAACTTGTTGGTGTGGAAAAATAATAAACGACGGAGTTGATGAGAGAGTAAATGTGAGTTGTTAATGGGTCTATTTTAAGGCAAAATTATTATGTGTTGTTCGGAGGCAAATCAGGATGTGTCACATCATCAATTTGCTGTGTACCAGTGTTATGTACCAGGTGATGTGAAGCATACTGATTCGCCTCTGGATGGTCCAGTGACCGCACATTATAATTGCTCATGTTTAAGAGAGATTTTTGATGCTTTACAGTGAACAAAATTTTCCACTTAGCACTTCTTGCCGCCGTAGGTCTTGTCCATCTTCGATCATGGACACCTCTTCTTCATCCCAAACTGAAGAGATTCAAGAATCGCTTCCAAACGACAATCTTACCATACCTGCTTCCCTCAAATTTGTTATCTCAAACATAAAGATAATTGTTCATGTTCAACTATCCTCGGAAAATTATCCCATTTGGAGATCTCAGGTTCTCAAATTACTCACCGCTAATGGCTTTGCCTCCTTTCTCTTCCCATCGCCATCCCCTCCGGCCACTCACAAGATCCTTCAAGATGGCAACAAAGAACCCAATCAAAAATATCAAGAATGGGTTCTTGTCGATCAAAACTTGGCGGCCGCTCTCTACTCTACAGTATCTCCGGCCATCCTCCCGTACGTTATTCATCTGGTATCAACATATGCTATATGGCATACGCTCGAACATCGTCTACGATCGTCAAACAGATCGTGTGTTATACAGCTCAAAAATGAGCTGCATAATGTGCAGATGAAATCTCAGAATATGACCCAATACCTTCAACAAATCAAGACTATCGTGGATAATATAAGCTCAGCTGGATCCTCTTAATCAAGAAGATATTCTTCTGTATACGCTGAATGGTTTACCACCGTCGTATAACGCTCTCAAGACCAATATTCGCGCAATGCAAACCCCCATGGATCTTGATAACTTGTACTCTCTGCTGATAACTGAAGAAATTAATATTCAGTCTGAGTCGCTCCGTCAAATAAATCTTGGCGACTCATCTACTGCTCTTTACTCTAACAAAGGTCGTGGTCGGCGTGGACGTGCAAGATCTTCCACAAAAAACTCTCGTTCAACTAACCCGAACATCCCTTAATGCCAGATCTGCAGCAAGAGAGGACATCTGACACACAACTGCTGGCATCGTCTCAATATCTCTGTCAACCCTCCCGAAACTGTAGCTACTAACACATCCGCAAGAGCGATGGTTGCGGCCACATACACAGACAATCCCGACTAGTATCTTGATTCGGGTGCTTCAGCTCATCTTACGAACTTGGTAGACAACCTCTCGCAAGCCCAATCCTACACTGGTATCAATACCATTACCATAAGTGATGGCAGATCATTGCCCATTGCTCACTCCGGTAATGGTATTCTGCCAACACCATATCGTAAGCTACACCTTAACAATTTACTACATGTTCCGCATCTATCCCATAATCTTCTTTCTATCTCAAATTTGACTCAAGATAACAATGTTTCTGTGAATTTTAACCCATCCAGTTTTGCCATTAAGGATATGAAGACAAACAGAACACTGCTGTCGGGTCGAAATCGCAGAGGTCTCTATCCAGTTCGTTCGGCCAACAGGACTAGATCCAGCAGCACGACGCAAACAACAACTTCCCATGCTGCATCTCTTTGGCATCAAAGACTGGGCCATCCACATTCAAGAATAGTTAAAGTCGTTTCTGCATATGATAAAAGTCTTCATATACCCCATACTATGTATTTTTGCTCAGATTGTACGACCTCAAAAGGTCACCGGTTACCTTTTTCCAATAAAACTCACCGTGCATCTAAGCCTTTAGCTATTTTGCATACTGATGTTTGGGGTCCTGCCCTGGTTTCTTCGCATCAAGGTTTTATGTATTATGTCGTGTTTATTGATGATTTTTCTCGTTTTTTGTTGGTTTTTCCTATGAAACATGTCCGAAGTGTTTGACATTTTTCAGAATTTTAAAACCTTTGTCGAAAAACAAACTCAATTTCAAATAAAATGCCTGCAATCCGACGGAGGTACGGAGTATTTAAACCATAATTTTAAAATCTTTCTTACTCACCATGGCATATCTCATCAAACTTCTTGTCCTTACACACCTGAACAGAATGGATTAGCTGAACGCAAGCACATACATCTTCTTGAAACAACCCGTACTCTGATCAACGCTGCATCGCTTCCTCACTCATTCTAGCCCGACGTGGTGCTCACTGCATCCTTCATCATCAATTGTTTACCTACCGTCACCACGAACTTTCAGTCTCCTCTCTCAATTCTGTTTCATAAACAGCCTGATTGCAAATTCCTCAAAGTCTTTGGTTGCGCTTGCTATCCGTGGGCACCGCCAACACAACGCAACAAACTACAGCCCAGGTCTCGCAGCTGTGTGTTTCTCGGCTATTCGCATGTATCCAAAGGTTATAAGTGCTTACACATCACCACACACAAAGTCTATATCTCAAGGCATGTAGTTTTTGATGAACTTACATTCCCGTTTAAACAATTACCTCTTACTCAATCTCAGCCTACACCTCAAATCTCCTTCACTTTTAGTCCCTTTAACTCATACCATCCAGCACAGACCCAACACTATCACCACATATCCAAATATTATCAAGACCACGTCCACGTTTTCGAAATATGCTACATTGCAGATCCCCACTACTCCTCCGACTCAAAGCAGGCTATCTAATTCCCCTCCTCCGCAGTCCTCTGCTCATTTGCCAAACAACAACATTCCCCTCATCTCCAACCAGTGGCGGAGCCAGAAATTTTGTTCAGGGGGGGCCTAACGAAAGCCGTGCTCGATGTCGTGACTCGTGAGTCACGAGAGAGAAGTAAAAGGGAAAATAAATCATTGATGCTTTTTGTGTCCAAAAATAATTTTGGTGGCTTCTCTGAATTAATAACTAACTATAAAATGAAGAATTACAAAAATTATAGCATGTTTTCTCGTTGGCAAATTTGTTGCTCTATTAAGTCACTAAAACAATACTCTTTAAGCTCATTTAGACTTTCAGTTTTAGCTTTAGCTAAATCAATAATACACAATTTATATTTGGTTGGGTGCTCTATCATGGTGCGCGGCGGCCGCAACATTTTTCATTGCGCAAAAAGAGCTAGGAAAGCAAAATCATTCGCAATAATTAATTAGATCATTAGCAGTGTAAAAATAATTCAATAATTTGGTGGTAATTTAATATTTAATAATTATTATTAGATAATGAATAATTAATTTAAAATAAAAGTTTTATTAAAATCATATTTTAAAAGTTAAATATTTTAAATAATAATTAATTGAATAACATTGCAACTCAACTTTAAAATATCTTTTCAAAGTCATTCCTCCCTCTATCTCTCTCAATACTTTACCCCATTAGTCTCTCTCTATGGCTGAAGCATTGCATGTCCGATTAAAAGGTGGATTGAAGACTTGAAATAGAAAATTCCTAAAATGGTTGAAGCATTGCATGAAAGCTGACAGTGTTCTAAGCTAATTTTTTTTTAAGGGGGGCACGTGCCCCCCTCCCCCCCCCCCCATCATCCTATGCTTACCAGAACAAAGACTAGCTCGCTAAAACCCATCCAACGACTCAATTTGCTTCACCTGCAAACTTCCTTGTAGCCTAACTACCCATTTGAGCCTACTACATACAATGAAGCTGCTAAACATCCTCACAGGAGATGTGCCATGGCTGAGGAATTTTATGCATTGCAAAAACAGGGCACTTGGGAGCTTGTTCCTATTCCTCGACAAAGCCCGGTACTCGGTAGTCGCTGGACATTCCGCATAAAACATAAATCAGATGGTACAATTGCTCACTTCAAAGCTCGTCTAGTCACTCAAGGCAACAATCAGCAATACGGTTTAAATTACCTTGAAACTTTCAGCCCGATTGCTAAATTTCAAACTATACGTATGTTATTTACTATTACTGTGTCTAACGCTTGGTTTGTGCAACAATTGGATGTCACGAACGCGTTCCTCCACGGTAACATTGATGAAACCATCTACATGAAATAACCCAAAGGCTTTGAAGACGACCACCATCCCGACTATGTATGCAAACTCAAGAAAGCAATATATGGTCTCAAACAGGCCCCTCGACAATGGTTCCAAACCTTCTCCAAGTTTCTCAACACACTCGGCTTCTCTTCGGGCAAAGCAGATTCATCATTATTTATCCTTCACAAAGACAACAGTCGACTATACTTAGTTATATATGTCGATGAAATACTTCTAACAGTGAATGATCAATCTTTAATTGAAACCGTTATCTCTCAGCTGAACAAGCACTTTGGTATGAAAATTCTTGGTTTGGCACATAGTTTCTTGGGAATAAACATATGCAAATCCCAAAATTCCTATATGCTATCTCAAAAGCAGTATGCCGCCTCCATACTCGACTCAGCCGGTATGAGCAACTGCAAGGTGCTAGCCAATCCTGCTTTTACAAAATCAACGGATTCCAACAAAACTCACGGTCTGTCATTTGATCCGAAGCTTTGCAGACAACTCACGGGCTCTCTACAGTACCTCACTATAACTAGACCAGATATATCCATTGCGGTTAATCAATTATGCCAACACATGCATAATCCTGAGTCTACTCACTTTGTTCTCCTCTACCGATTACTTCGTTACATAAAAGACACTCTTTCACTCGGTTTACCTATTTTGCAGGGCAATATGGATCTACACTCGTACTCGGACACCGATTGGGCTGGCGATAAAGACACCAGATGCTCTACCTCTGGTTACTGTTCTTTCTTAGGCAACACTCTTATCTCCTGGAGTGTCAAAAAGCAGCACACGGTTGCTCGATCTTCTACAGAATCTGAATACCGATCCCTTGTTACTGCTCTCGCCGACATATTATGGCTCCGAAGGCTCTTACTAGACTTCGGCATTCAAGCCGTGTCTCCCACAAAGTTACACTGTGACAGCACTTCGGCCATCGCTCTCGCCAACAATCCTGTGTTTCGTGCTCGAACCAAGCATATCGAAATTGATCATTACTTTATCCGGGATCACATCCAATCCAACACTATACAAATTCTTTTGATCTCCACTAAAGATCAGTTAGCCGATATCTTTACCAAATCACTCTCCACTCCTCGCTTTCAATACTTACGGGACAAGCTGACTGTTCAACCTGTCAATCAGCTTGAGGGGGTGTAATAACCTGTACTCATTTATATACCTGCATATACTTACCTGTTATCTAGAACTATGTATTATACTCTTGTATAGGCAGTAGGTTAGTCTATAAATAGAACACTGTGTACTCACACCATTCATGAAATGAAGATATCTTATTCTTGCTCTGTCTTTAATTTATCTACCATTTTTTTGCTACTTTTTTATTATTTTTTATAAAATCTTATGATGAAAATTTGTTTTTCATAACTAGAATGGTCGAATTACTTTTCCCATAACAACTTCATAATTAAATTTTATAAAATGTTATAACTTTCCTAAACATGTCCATAAAAGAGATTGAGCGTGAGCCTGTGTGAGAGGGTGACTCTTGAATGCAAAGTAATGATGAAGTGGGTCAATGAGGGGAGAGATTATTCTATGTGGAGTACGTACATAGCTCTATATCTGGACTCCCATATAATGCCGCCACGTGGCGGACTGACAACCCGACTCACTAAAATTCTAATATTCGCCGTATGTTTTCTAACTTACCGCTCATCCCGACGACCAAACCCGGTAAGAGAGGAGATCCTGACGGAGGCCAAGGTGGTTGCGGATCCATCAGAATTCACAGAACCCGAATCAGATCCACATCTCCTAAACAATTCATTATGAGCTCACCTGCAACCGTTTCTAAATATACCGGTCCCCAACCTGACCCACTTGGACCCATTAACCATCCAATATAGTATGCAACTAATCCCATCTCCATTAAATAAAAAAAAAAACATTTTTATTATATTAATAAATAATAAAATTAGCTTCGTTTAATCCTAAGATCTCAGCAACCTCTCTCTCTCCTTCCACAGCAAGCACAGGGCTCTGAGGGCAGTTCCTTTCTCTCTCTAAAAATCTTGTCTTAGGAAAGCAGCAAGCTTCACACTCCCACTCCGCTTAATAACAACCGGCCACCAAAGCAAGAAAAACAAAAACCCTGCAGCCCTCTCTCTCTCTTGCTGTCTCTATCACTACTCTATTCATGCGGTTCTCTTCTCTTTCGCAGCGCCGCCACGCGAAGCCAGTGAGGGGCGAGGCTACGGCGATCTGGTATCGTTTATTCCTTTTGTAACGGCGAACTTTTAGAGGGTGATATTAAGGCGAGGCGGCCGTGTAAGAGAGGAGATCCTGACGGAGGCCATGGTGGTTTCGGCCTCCGAGGCCTCCGCTGCGCGAAAAAACCCTACCGCCGCCTATAGGCCGAACGATCCGCCTCCGATTCCGTCGCGCCGACCCTTAACTCCCTCTGAGAGAGACAATGCCGCTGTTTCTCGGCGACCACGGACCAAGGAAATTACGTCAAGGTATCTTTCCTCTTACTCTTCATCTTCCTCTACTACATCCACTTCCTACTCGTCCAACACCACTACCTCTACCTCCTCCTACTCCTCTTCTTCTCGGCGATTTCCTTCCCCTGTTCTCAACACCCGACCCTCGACACCGCCCGCGAAGCGGTCGCAGTCGGTGGATCGGACCCGCCCGTCCACCCCACGGCCAGATCCCCGTGGTGGTGGTGGTTCCGAGGGCTCGAATGCCGCGAGGGCCCTCTGCACCACTACCCGGAGTCTCTCGGTTTCCTTCCAAGGCGAATCGTTCTTCTACCAGACCAGTAAGGCGAAGACACCGTCCCCTATTCCCTCAAAGAAGCCTACGCCCGAGCGCAAACGTCCCAGCACGCCGGTGAGAAACTCCGCTGCTGGTGCGGCGCAGCAGTTGGAGAGTTCGAGGCCCTCGGACTTCCACCAACGATGGCCTGCAGCCAGGAGCCGGCAATCTAGTTTGCTTGCCAAAAGCCTGGAGTGCTCTGCCGAGAAGAATGACCTTCTTGCAACCGTCCAGTTGCTGCGGCAGTCAACATTATTCGACGATGGTACAGGCAGGGCGTCATTTGATAGGGCAGAGCTGTCAGCTTCTTCAGACATGGACAGTGTTTCATCTGGAGGCAATTCCGGTGGGGCTCCTGAGCTAAATGCACCTCGGCAGGCTCATGTCACTTCTAGAGGCATTAGCGTGCCTGCGAGATTTTGGCAGGAGACAAACAGCAGACTTCGCCACTTATCAGAGCCCGCGACACCACTATCTTCATTTGGCCCAAGGAACTCAGCCACACCGAAGCTAGCTTCTGTGAGGAGAACATTGATTGACAGCCCTTCACTGATTTCTCGCACTGCTTCTTCCCCACTCAAGGGACCAGTGAGGCCTTCTAGTCCAAATAAACCTGCAAGTTCTGCATCCAGGGTAAGTGCTAGCCCTTCACAAGCAAGGGGTACCAGCACACTGGCCAGTTCCTCACCTGCAAACCTTCAAGCAAATGCACCTTCAATTTTAAGCTTTGCTGCCGAGGTGAGGAGAAATAGGAAAGGTGAGAATCGGATTGAAGAGGCTCATATGCTGAGACTGTTGCACAACAGGCACTTACAATGGAGGTGTGCAAATGCAAGAACCAACACTATTGTGATGGTTCAGAGAATGGTTGTAGAGGTAAACTTTGCAATATGTGTCACTTTGCTTGCTTTTGCCTTTTGATAAGATACAGTTAATGGGTTATTTACCTCTCCTTTTGTTTAACAACGGGTGTGTTTCTATGTGGTGCATGGCATTGAGTTTGGTCTGGATGGATATGCTACTTATTTGACAAGGTCAACATTTGGATTGAAAATTTCTCCCTTCACTTCCAATTTGTACCATAAATTTGGAACTTAAATAAATTTTTCTAGTAGGAGTTCACCATTTTAATTTACTATTTAATTGCGTACCACTCTTTGTTTGGTTTAACATATTTTGAATATAATCTTCTTTATTATCTTAGGGAGATTTAATTGGTCATTTGTTTTAAAATTTTAAAGGATGTATACCTTTTTTGTGAGCATCTGACAATTTTATATCCTGTGCAACCTGTTTATACAATGCAGAAACTATCATATGAGAAAAGGCATACAATGTCTACCCTTTGCATTATAGAGAGATTGCTAGAAAGTCTTTAAGTTCAAGTTGCAATTGAAGCAAACAATCTTATTCATCCTCTAATTGTTTGATTAGATCTGCATGGTGGTTTTGATAAAAAATAATAGCCTTTATGTTGTATTCGACTTTTTTTCCTCGATGAGAAGTTCCATGACATTATGGGTCCATTTGGGTTGGTTGTAGATGTCTGTCAAAGTATATGTTGAACCGTTGTGGTAAAAACATCTATTTTTAAGCCACCATGGGAAAAAAAATCAGACAAAAGTTTTCTCACAGCTATCATACTTTAAACATATTTGGTTGTAAAATTAGATATCTGGTACATCCATCCATAACATTCATCTTACTGTTGTGAAACTAGCTGGGACAGAATAGCAGAAAAGGTTTACGCCCACAACAAATTTATTGAGCTTTCATCATCCTTACGAAGAACATTGAATGCCTCCATGATGCCAGTAACTTGACTTCTATATCATAATATGTTAAGTTGACTAAATAAAGCTTCACTCTTGTACTTGTTTACGTATTTTTGTGACATCACCAATCATCTTCAACTGACAATAATTTGATATTAAAACAAATTCACCTACAATACCTGAATTTATTCTTCCTATCGTTATCATTGAACTGATAATCTGGTATTGAGTTTACATGAGTGCTTCTAGATTCATTTAGTTTGCTTGTATTATTTTTTTTTTCTATTTTCTTGCCAGTTACATTTTGCGCGTACATGCCTATATTTGCCCACTTTATATATTTTCGGCGGCATCAGTTATGGTTTCTTTCAAAACCATTAACTTTTATCATCTGAAATTTTTTTATTGTTGATTTCAGAAGAATCTTTATAATGAATGTATAACAACCTCGGAGGTGCGTGACTCAGTTACAACTAAAAAGATCAGGCTTCAGTTCCTGTCACAGCATCTAAAACTTGCTACCATTCTTAAGAGCCAGGTAAATTTCATCTTAATGTGTCACATTGTTTCATTTGATGCCTGTTAAATCTTAGCAACTTGAGTTTGGTCTGTCTTTGTGTTTCTTATTTATCATTGATGATTTTCAGTTTTAACTAGTACCAAGATTGTAGAATGTCTATTTCTTAGGAAAGCATATTTAATTGTAGACAGTTGGCTAGTCTACCTGACAACATTTTCCTACTTGTTTCTTCTCCCTCACTACTTTAGATAAACTTTTCCTGAGGAATGGGCATCAAGCCTGTTTATTTAGGTGATTGGAAGAGGACAAAATTTTGAAGCTTCTTTGTTGGAGCAAGTGATCGGGATAACTAATTTAGAAAGCAAAGTTGCGTCCATAAAATGCTGTTCTAGCAGCATCAATTATTTACTGTAATACACAAGGTGTGGTGCTGGACTAAGAAATTGGAGAACTTGGGTGGGATTTAAGAAGTTGCTTCTTGCTTCTTCATTGGTACTTAACACTTTGTGACCATCCTAGCCCTCAAAGTCCTTTAGTAGTTGAACTGTATCTGATGGGGGCATTGTTTAAAATTGTGCAATGAGAGGAGCGCCTCAGTGCAATTCGATCCTGTAACGCTTTGAGGCTGATGCTTCGAACCCAAATCGTGATACGTACGCCTCTAATATACCAAGGCGTGCCTCGCCTCATAGAAGTGAGACGTTCGCATTGAAATAAAATGTAAATAAAATTATTAAAACCTAAACCTAATGTCGAGAACCTTATTTTGTTCTTGCTATTTGACTTCGTCTGCTGCACCGCCCGTAAGGTAAAGTTTTGAACGAGTCGCTAAAAGCTTCTTTGCCTTCTTCGACAATGTAACATGGTTGATCGGAAGTCAGGATAGGTCGACGACGTGCCCTATTGGATTGGAAGTGATGTGATACAATCCATGCGAAAGTGATTTGCTTAAAGAAGTTTGCACGCTTAGATCTAGAGGCCATAATAAGTAAGATCTTATGCGGAATTGAACAATAAGATAAATATTAAGTGGTACTTAGCTTAGGTTAAACACATACGAGAGGTTGAGATCATTAAATAGTCAACTAAGTCTTACTTTGCATACATGAGTGGTTTCAATGAGAAATTCCGATACTAACAATAAGATTAGTTGCTATAAGAAGATCCCTCACACAACTCTTCATATTACTAGGTTCTAGCGGCGAATAATTGACATGATCTTCATGAATCCATTAATAACCATAAACGAAAAGTAAACTAGGAAGATAAGAGAGTTTGGAAGAAGAGTTTACCCACAAGAAACAGAAGACACGACACTTCAATGTCGGTGATGATTGTTTCTGCAGTAGGACAGCAGTCGAGCCCCTTTTCCCCAGCCTGGACAGCAATCTGAACTTCCTTCACAGCCCTTGGAAGTCTCCTCAATTGATGGGGCAACCAGGGAAAGGTGCGGAGCCCTCTGGACAGCAATCACAGCAGTTGGGACAGCAACCTGGACTCGTGGAAAGTCCTGGACAGCACCCAATACGGGTCTGCCAGGATTCGGCCTACTCTTGGTGCTGCTGGACACCTTGGACTGCAGCCTGCAGCTTTCCTGGGTGCCGGTTAGCAAGGGAACTTGCTGGAATGAGGAGTGGACAGCAGGTAGAAGATGAGGGGAAGGTTGAGGGCCACGTGCAGAGAGTTTAGGGGGACTCACGTTTGCATTACTTGGAAGAGAGAATTGAATTTTGTCATTCCAAAACAATAGTGGTCCCCATGCAATCAAGTTAATGATAGACTTAAATCTGAATTAAATTCAGATTTTTGAGATTGAATGGGTTTCCAAAATAGGATTCATTAATATGGGATTAAATTTGAAATTCAAATAAGTTTGAATTTAAATCAAGAAGTTTCCATATTAATAGAAAGGTATTTTAGGAAAGTTATTAAGGGGAATTTGAATTTTGAAATTCAAAATCCATGAGGCATTTGGAGGGTATTAAATTTGAAATTTTAATTTCAAATTCAAGGAGTAATCAATGCATTAATTGGGAATTGAATGGGGCTCCAACCAAGGTGAGGCCGGCGGCATGTGGAGAGAGGGGAAGAGTGTGGGAGCCATTGAGGGGTTTCCAAATCAGCACATGGGAGTTAGGAAAGCTTATGATGAAGTCCATTTGAATTTGAATTTCGTCATAATGCGGACTTAAGAACTTTCCTAATTAGGAATTTCCAAATTTGGAAAGAATTTGAATTTTGAAATTCAAATTCCCAAGAAGGCTAGGGAAGGGAGGTGTGGGGAAGTGGTGGAGAAGAAGAATGTTGCATGAAGAGGGGAGAAAGGTGATGAACAAGAATATACGAGAAAGATAGGGATAACTAACGAACTCACACAGAGATCGTAAGAACCGCGAACCTCGGACTCTTCCAAAGATTGACGAGCATTGCGAATTACCCTCCTCGGGCTTCTCCTCTATGAACTCACTAAGAGTTCACATGAACTCACTAAGAGATCAACAAGAACATAAATATGGGATTTTGAATGGGTTTCCAAAATAGGATTCATTAATATGGGATTAAATTTGAAATTCAAATAAGTTTGAATTTAAATCAAGAAGTTTCCATATTAATAGAAAGGTATTTTAGGAAAGTTATTAAGGGGAATTTGAATTTTGAAATTCAAAATCCATGAGGCATTTGGAGGGTATTAAATTTGAAATTTTAATTTCAAATTCAAGGAGTAATCAATGCATTAATTGGGAATTGAATGGGGCTCCAACCAAGGTGAGGCCGGCGGCATGTGGAGAGAGGGGAAGAGTGTGGGAGCCATTGAGGGGTTTCCAAATCAGCACATGGGAGTTAGGAAAGCTTATGATGAAGTCCATTTGAATTTGAATTTCGTCATAATGCGGACTTAAGAACTTTCCTAATTAGGAATTTCCAAATTTGGAAAGAATTTGAATTTTGAAATTCAAATTCCCAAGAAGGCTAGGGAAGGGAGGTGTGGGGAAGTGGTGGAGAAGAAGAATGTTGCATGAAGAGGGGAGAAAGGTGATGAACAAGAATATACGAGAAAGATAGGGATAACTAACGAACTCACACAGAGATCGTAAGAACCGCGAACCTCGGACTCTTCCAAAGATTGACGAGCATTGCGAATTACCCTCCTCGGGCTTCTCCTCTATGAACTCACTAAGAGTTCACATGAACTCACTAAGAGATCAACAAGAACATAAAACTTTTCATTATCAATAATCATCCTTTCCAAGAGGAAATGGAGGGCTTAAATAGCCAAATACATGAGGGAAAATAAAAAGACACAATTGACCCTAGGGCAAACATAAAACAAAGCCCTCAAGTAAGGGTAGAAATGGAAAAGTACAAATAACAAATAAAATACATGAAAATAAATAGACACGATTGTAACCGTTGATCTTCGATGTCCTCATCAGGAAGTTAGGAACGTTCGACGACGTTCTTCATGTTGGATTGGAAATAATGATGACGATGACGAGAGTTTACTCATTGCAGCATTAGGCATTCTTCTCTCCTTAAATGTTCTTGGTTGATCGAGTAGGTAGGCACTGCACCTCCTTCGACTCATATGCTTGACTCGTATGCTATTGTTCGACTTGCGTTAACAAAACTTATTCTTACAAATTAAATGATTAAGTAAATATTAACATTTAATAACTAATAAAACATACTCTTACAAACTCTTTTGCTCGAATCAAATTGCTGTTGGATTTGTGTTGACATGTTTATTTTTATTATGAATTAGCATATTAAAGTTTATTTTATTTTGAATTTGCAAATTATATTCATGAAATGAGTCCTAACAAATTATATCCTCATTTTGACTTTGCACAATTTTCTAATTTTGAGGTTTACATCTCAAAACGCCTTGAGGCTTACGCCTTGCCTCACGAACGAAAAACTCTTCAATACCCAATTGCGCAATTTTAAACATTGGATGGGGGCACTCAATGGTTTATATGAATTGATGAAACGAAATAAAATGTTGATTTATTAGTATAGGATCCATTTGATGATGCAGCCCCACGGAGTGGTACAACGGCTTGATGTCATTGTTGTCCTATTAGTGTATAGGATCCATTGAGTGTGATAAATGTGGAATCTAAGTGAGCATACGTATGGCTGCAAGAGTTAAAGGAATGTGATGCAATTTGTTGTATCAGATCAATTTTAGTTCATCGATGACTTGCATTTAGTTCTTATCTATTCTTAGTCCAGTTTTTTTTTTCTGCAATGAAATCTAGGAATCTAATTAAAATTTCCTTTTCAGCTCCCAAAAAATTTCTTTGGAGGATCCAATCACGAATCTATTTATTTTATTTGAATGTATGTTGTTAAGATAGAAATGTTCTATAATTTGCTTGTTACTTAGTACAATTGTTCAGATTTAAATTTCAGAATATTTCCATTTAATGCGGACTGACCTACAACTACAACAACTGCATGCCATTTGTAAAAGGAACTTCATTCAAACCTATATTCTGAGTTTTGATTTTACGTGAGTTAATTTTATTTTTGTTCATTGAAAATGTGCCTATAATATGGATTCCTATACATAACCGGTTGTCACCCCTAATGTTTTAACAATTCAAAATTGGGTGAAAGTTTTTTAATTGCGTTTTGATTTTGTGGTGTGCTATTTTGCTCTTGAATTGGGCTATTCCACCGTTCCCTGTGATTTGCCTTTGGGCTGTTAGTTGGCTTTTAGCGGGCTTTAGATACTGAAGGGCCTTCGTTATATGATTGCTCTTTTACTGATGGGACTTCGGTAGACTTAAGGTTTTGATTATTTATGGAAAATGGCTGCGTAAGGTCTGCTGCATGAGGTTTTAGGTTGCTTCCTGCACCTCATTTGCGTTATCCCATCATTTGCCTTCTAGATACTCCTTATGTTTTGCTGTTGTAGCATTCTCATTGATGCTGTAGGCTTTTCAATGATGCGAATTCCCTTGCAAAATCTAAAAAATTGATTTAACTTTTGATTACTAGATCATGGTTGCCGACTCGATGCAAGTTTTTGTTTGGAGAAGGGATTTGTGATTATAGATAACGGAGTAACTAAGGCATGTAAAGTTAGTTTACTAAAAATAATTTCGTTGAGTTTTTGGTTTCCTCTTTGTACTTGCATGTTAGCTGATATGGATCTTTCTAATGTATTGATTGTGATGAATGCTAATTTTTATGGGAATTTATATTCTTGTACCCGCATGAGGACTGATTTTATAATTTTGGTGAATTATTTCATTGTTCTTTTTTTCTTAAATAATTAAGTGATTGTTTTATTTATATGATTGAGCATGGTTAAAACTTTAAAATATGGTCTTTTTGATTGTGGTGTAGGTTCTACATCTTATGTGATTTTCAATGAATTTGAATTTCTTTGCCAAAATTTTTCGGGTGCTTAGTAATTGCCATTAGAAGTGAATATTGCGTCTTTTTTTTGGCTTGCACCAAAGAAAATAACTATTTTTTTTAATTAGTGGTCAATCAACTGCAAATTTTGTTTCCATATGCATGATTTTCATGTCATGCATGATTTAATCACATTAAAAAATTTTTAGACCCTAAGTCACGTTTCATCAAATTTGGCATAGAGCTTTAAGTTGTATTATAACGCCAACTAGAAGTAGGACATAATAATTCGGTCAGTTAACAAAATAATAACTAAATGTAATTTAAATGAAATCAGATTAGCATGACTATAGGATTTTTAAAATTGGATTAATAATTTGAACAATTTCTTTGAATTTTTCAATATGTTTGATGGTGATGGTGACTTTTTTTGCTGAGAATAATAGTTAGGAAAAGATTTGGATCTTTAGTTTAATGTCTATGGAAGTATTATGTTATTTGTGGTGGAATGATGAGAGATTTAGAAGGTTATAGCGGTGAGAATGCCAAGACTAGTCCGTATTGAGTTAGTTTGGGTTGATTGGGAGGATCACTTTGAAAATTGAGTTTTTGGTGGTGTCTAGAAATTTTACGATATGTTTGATGGTGGTGGTGACTTTTTTGGTAAGAATAATTGTTAGGGAAAGATGTGGATCTTTAGTTTAATGTTTATGGAAGTTTTATGGAGTTTGTGGAGGAATGATGAGAGATTTGAAAGGGTATGGTGGTGATAATGCCAAGACTAGTTCATATTGAGGTAATTTGGGCTGATTGAGGAGATTACTTTGGGAATTGAGTTTTTGGAGAAGGGAGTAAGATTAGATCCAAATATTGTATGGTTTAGCTGAGGGCTACAGGTGGGGTTTTGTTGTGGCGGTGAAGCTTGGGTTGGGTGGTGGCTAGTCTTGGAGAAGGATTAGAATGTGGGGAAATATGTTAAGATGATTTGGAGCGGGTGTTTGAGAGAGAAGACTAACTAAACTTTGAAGATGGTGACATTAGTGTCTTAGAGATTGGATGACTGCATAAGATTTTCAATTATATGTTGAATATTGCTGTTTTGCCTCATTTAATTTCTCCTTAAAAAAAGCAATCACATAGTTTTCCTAGAGATTTCACCAGATATAATTATAAAAACATCACATGTTACTTTAAGGCTTTAGAAAAATCAGATAGCCCAAGGACATAGGCAAAGGTACTCATAATTTTAATTTGATCTATAGCCTTTTGTGTTTGAGAGGTCCAAGAAAATTTATCCATTTTCAAATTACTAGTGATTGAGGCAATGATCTCACTAAAATCCTTAATGAATCTCTTGTAGAAAGTTGATAGACCACGAAAATTTTGTACTTCAGTGAAAATTTTGGGTGAGGGCCAATTTAAAATTGCTTGAATTTTTGGAGGGCCATGTTTGATTCCAACAGTGAAAATAATGATCCGTAGGATAATAACTTCAGTTTGTAAAACGTAATACTTTTTTAGTTTGATGTGCAAAACTCTTCTCTAAGCGTTTAAAAGATTCTAAGTTGTTATATGTGATCTATCTTGCTTGGGCTAAAAATCAATATATTATTGGAGTAGACAATTAGAAACTTTCATATGAAGAGTTTTAAGATAACATTCATTAAGCTCACAAATGATTAGGAGCATTTGAAAAATTTTGAAAATTCATCACCAACAATTCTAAAATTTATTTGGAGCTTTAAAAGGAGATTTTCATTTTTTTTCCTTGTTGATTAGAATTTTGTGATAATCATTTTTTAATTCAATTTTAGAAAAAAATTGGTCTTTGAGATAAAAGCATACATGTTATCCAATCAAGGCATAGAAACTTTACACTTGATATGACTATTAATGATACCGAGATGGAACGGGCTTAGGTAGGAGCGGGCCTATTCCACCAACATCAATTCAATGAAATTTTACAATTGATTTTATTAATGATATGACTTTTAATACACATTCTCAATGTGCCATCTTCCCTTGGGGTTAATAAGGTTGGGACTGCACTATGATTAATACTTTATTGTATGAAACCCTTTTTATTTAAGTGCTTATTTCTTGAGCTCAATTTGCTTTATGGTATTCTTTCTATAATATAGAAGTGATGAGGACATCCGACAGTGGAGATTTTACTAGACAAGAGGCCGGAGATCTACAACCATGATTACACTACTTTATTTCTAAGCTATTATTTGTACTTGATTTATTATTGTATCTTTTTCGATTTTACCCTCACTTGAGCAAGTAGGTTCATGTGACCCCAGGGGTCACTTTTGTCTTTTGAATTTACTATTGTATTTTGGCTATTTATAGCCCCTCCTCTTCTTTGGAGGGGATGATACCAATTATTATGAAGAAAATTTCCTGCACTTGTGTTTTGGTGAGTTTGAGAGTTGTTGTGAGAGTTTGAAGTCCCTAGCAGACGGTAAGGGTGTCAATTTCTGACACGACCTGAAAACCCGACCCGAAAAATCTGGGTTCAGGTCAACCTGTTTGTGAAATGGGTCGGGTCCGGGTTCGGTTTTTTGACCTGTTTGAAAAATGGGTCGGGTTCGGGTTTACCCGACAACCCGCGGGTTGACCCGTTTAACCCGGATCCAGCGTGACCTAACCCGGTTTCCGACCCTATCTCGCGCTGGAGCTTCGCCGTCTCGGGTTAACAAGTTAAGCCCTGCCTCCTCCACCGGCGATGACCCACCCCACCTCTGGCGGTCCGGCCTATGGCAAGACCCGCCTCTGCCAGGCTCCAGTCGACCCGCCAGGAGCCCAAGATGCGTCGACGCCCAGGC
The DNA here is from genome assembly GCA_022539455.1 of Dendrobium nobile. NCBI lineage: Eukaryota > Viridiplantae > Streptophyta > Magnoliopsida > Asparagales > Orchidaceae > Dendrobium > Dendrobium nobile. Next base: position 71,633,828 of record CM039721.1, on the reverse strand, counting down.
CCTACGCTCTCAATCGGTTAGCCCTATTGCCATTCACCCACGACGACGCCTAGCCAAGTCGCCATTCGCCCTTATTTCGCGACTCACAACTGCACTCGCGGGTTTGCGGGTCGGGTCGGGTCAACCTGGCAACCCGTGCGGGTTGGGTTCGGGTTAGGATTCTTGACCCATTTAGCTAAACCGGTCGAGTTCGGGTCAACCCGTTTATGCCCGGGTCAAGCCGGGTTCGACCCGAATTGACACCCCTAGCCGACGGTCACCCCTCTCTCTTCTCCACAAATCGTCGACCAAGCACCCTCTCCCGTTCACTGTTAGCCAAATCCTCCACCAAACCGCCGGTTATCCCACCTTCCCCCTTCAAGTCGTCGGCCCCCTCATCCTTCCCCTTGGATCCAAATTCAATCTAGCATTCATTACTTTCCTAAATTATATCATTGTAAATTTGGAAGGACAATTAATTCAAATTTGAATTTGAAATTCCTTCTTTAAATAAGATGAGTTATATTTGGAAAGTTCCCCCACTCAAGCCAATTTGCATTTAAATTTAAATTGGGAAAAGATTCATATTAAATCTCTTTCCTAAATAAAGTCCCTAAGCTTGGAAATCTCTTTTTGATTTCAAATCAATTATTCAATCATAGTGGGCCGCCTCCCCCCTCCTATTTTTTCCTATTTGCCCCTTTCCATTTGGGAACCCATAAGTCCCTAAGATTGGAAACCTCTTTTTGATTTCAAATCAATTATCCAATCATAGTGGGCCGCCTCCCCCCTCCTATTTTTTCCTATTTTCCCCTTTCCATTTGGGAACCCCAATCACATCCATCAAGGGCCGGCCCTCTCCCCTCTTTCCCTCTTTTGCATCTAGCCATAATTCCGCCTGCCTTATTTAATATTCTATACTTAGCAAGCTTCTAAATTCCTCTAATTAAGTCCCCCACTCAGCCTAACCGCCGGCCCCCATGCTCCCACAATTCAATCACCTAGTGCTCTCTTCCCAAATAGCTTGTACTCCAGGATTTTGATTTGCCAAAGCTGTTGGCCAGATTTCCTGTACATTTTGAAGTTGCTATCCAGAAGATCTCCCTTTGTTGTCCAGAAGCTCCAACACCCCATAGTTTGTTGTCCACTCATGAATGGCCGATCCAGAGCTTGATCACGGCTTCGTATTTGATGATCAAGGATTAATCGACATTTACTGATCCCCGTTCTTCGACATAGATCTTGAGAACAACCTCTCCGTTGAAGAATACGTGGAACGAATCCTCTTCTCCCTTGCAACCACTATTGATAAACAACAACCTCCCGTTCAGCGGCAATTCTCTTCCAAATCCTGACGAAGGTGAACTCTCTCCCAAATCTTATTTCTTCTAAGTCTTCCTCAATTGTGGCATCATGAATATTATGCAAGTTTTTTCCGTCTAATCAATTATTAAGAGTGTGAGTAAGGGATTTTAATAGCGACTACTGTTAATCTAGGAATTTTCTTTGAAACCCCTCACGTGATGCAAATCTTGATTTGAATTGGTTATTTTGCTCCAAACAATTATCGTGTAATCAATTGCTTAAGCTAATCATCTCTTTATTGTTTTCAATTTTTCATTTAAATCGTTAGAAGTTGAATAATTGTTTTTACTCTTCAACAAGCGTGTAATTTCATAATTAAACATCAACCTACGCATATGGTTCTACATCAAGAAGGTTGGGAAGTTGTGAACTTGGGGCTAAGTTTGTGGAATATTGAATGAGCATAAGAGGGGATAGCCTATCGGCTCGGAAATGTGATCTAATCTTCTAGCCAAGTACTCAAACCTATCCCGGTAATCTGCCACAGTCCCCTCCTGAGTCAAGGCAAATAACTGCTCATAGAAGTCTCCTTCTCCATCGGCTCGGAAATGCTCCAATAAGCAATTTTTGAACTCTCTCCAGCTCCGGATGGGCTCCCTTATGTCACGCCACTGATACCATGCTAAGGCTTTTCCTTCCAAACACAATCCCGCCGTCGTTAGCTTCTCTTCCTCTGTCAGCCCGTTGACAGCGAAGTAACACTCCACCTTGTAGATCCAGCCATGGCCGTCCTCGCCCTCGAAGACGGGCATCTTCAGCTTCCTCACCTTTGGATCTTCTCCATTTCCCCGGTATCCTCCATAACCTCCCATCCCTCGAAGGGGAAGAGCTCCCCAGGTGTTTCGACCGTCCCTTTGATGATTATACTCAAACCCCTCTTCATACTCCCCCTTCTTCCTTCGAAATCATCACCTCGATGCTGAGTTCCTTTAAATTCAGCCCTCGATGATGAAATTCCTCCCTTCTTCCTTCAAAATCAGCCCCTCGACGCTGAATTCACGAATTCAGCACATCGGCGATGAAATTCCTCCCTTCTCCCTTCAAAATCAGCACCTCGATGCTGGATTCTTTCGAATTCAGCACCTCGGTGATAGAATTCTTCCCTTCTGCCGACAAAATCAGCCTCCCGTTTGTCGTATCCTCTACTCAACTCCTCCATTGAAAGCGGTTCCAGCAGAGGCATCCCATTATCTCCCTCTAAAACTTCCACTTCTGGATTTTCCCTACCCCCAAACGGAGGGTTTCCTCCCCTTCCAAGACCTCAACCTTTCTTCCGGCCATAGCACCTTCTTAGAACTTGAGAAATCTTCTTCCGATTGAGACAAATCAACCGCTGAAATTTCAAAAATCCAGCCGCCAACGGTCCCAAATCGATGCTCTGATACCAATTTGATAGGAAATACTGAGTCCACAAGTAACCCTAAGGTACTATTGAATCTTTTTTTATTACACATAACATGCATACTAAGAATATTATTCTTTTTCAATCCTCTATTTTATTTTTTATTATAGTCAAACATCATGTCACATTGATTTGATGATCATCGATGAACTCTAACTCCTCATCAGAAAGGCATGGATAATCATAAACTTTTTCCACATAATCAAATATAGGATTTTCATTTAATTCTAAAAAAATGATTCAAGCTTTACATTGGTTTTGTATATGAATCTTTGGTGATATTTAAAATAGATTATTTTCTTAGTATTTTAAAAACTCCCATTAGTAGGAGCTTTGGGCAAATGGGCTCGATCAAAAGCAGAGTGGGTCTAACAATAGACATGGGAATAAAATAGAGGGGCTTGTCCTTTTGATATTGAAAGAGAAGCATATTTCTTTTAAATTTTTACCAAAAATATAATGCTTTTTCTAGGATTTTGAGATCAAATAACTCTATTTTGTTCTAAATGTTTGCCCTCAATCCAATGAAAAAATTATTGGTTAGTTGTCAATTATTGTCAAAAGGTTCTACCTTGGTGTATGCTTTTTGTTGATGATATTCTTCTTGTTGATTAGACTAGAGGGGAGTTGAAGGTAAATTTAAATTATGGAGGTCAACCTTAGAGTCTAAAGGTTTTCATTTGAGTAGGTCTAAAACCGAATATATGGAGTATAATTTTAGTAGTAATAGATCTAGTGGGGGATTGTGATTTTGGGCAATCAAGTCATTAATAAGAGTACATGTTTTAGATATCTTGGATCTATTGTTCATTGATGGTGAAATAGATGGGAATATTATTAGTAGAATTCAAGTTGGATGGTTGAAGTGGAGGAATGCATCGGGCTTGTTGTGTGATAGAAAAGTCCCCTTCAAACTTAAGGGAAAATTCTATAAGATGGTGGTGAGACCTGCAATGCTTTATGGCGTAAAATGTTGGTCACTAAAAGAGAAACATAACAATTAAGTGTGGCAGAGATGCTCAAGTTGATGAGTGGCTTTATTCTTAGAGACATGATACAAAACAAGCATATACGTGAAAAGGTTGGAGTAGCTTTAATGGAAGATAAGATTAGAGAGAGTTGCCTTAGATGGTTTGATCACAAAAAACGACAGCCTTCTAATGATCCGATTAGGAGAGTATATGTATGATATTTAGCTTATGTTAAGAAAGGTAGAGGTAGACTTAAAACGACTTAGTTAGAAAATATTAGAAATGATCTTTCTTTATTATATTTAAACGAAATTTGATTCTTAACAAAACATGATAGAGAAAAAAGTATTCATTAGCCGACCTCACATAGTGGGATAAAAGCTTGATGTTGTTGTTGTTGTTGTCAATTATTGTCAACGCAGTAAATTTTAGCAATTAAGTCTTTAAAAGTGAACAAATATTCAATTATAGAGAGACTATCTTATCTTGATGAACCTTATTTTTAACTTTTTTTTTATGATGCCTAATACAATATTTAGTTCTTAACATCTCATTCATTTCAATCCAAATAAAAGCGATTATTTCCAACCTCTATTATTTCAATAAGGTATGGGTCTAATGAAACTCTTTAGTAGTCATCCATCATATGTCAATCGAATAAGTCATCCATGTGGTCTAACTAGGGTATGAAATTATTAAAGTCTTAGTTGTCATTATAGGTGGGAGCTTTAATTTCAACTCTCCTGGAGGGATCAATAAAGTCATTAGCATTCCTATAAAGATGATCTTATAGCTCCTTTCTTGGAGTTATGTTGTCATCTTATAGTTTGTGAGTTTGGTCTTTGATAGGAAATGCTTGAGTTCGCAAGTAATCCTAACGGATCTACTTGAGTTCGCAAGCAACCATAATTCAAATTAGATAAAAAACAGCGATAATAACCAAGCTTGAACAAGAAAAACAAAGCAAACTTTATTGAAAACTCAAAGCAAATAACAAAAGCAAAGATGCAAGTGATCCTCTATTCGAGAGGAGGATCATTCTCTCCAAATCTCTAGACACTAGGTCTAGAGCCCAAAACCCCAAGAGACTCCAAGAGAACACAAATCTAAGCATGCCTTCTCCCTTACCCCCTCATCTCTATTTAAAGCCTCTCCACCGCCCCCTCTCCCTTTCCTAATAAAAATAATGATTTAAATATTCCCTACCTTCCATATTTGCATTTAATTTAGAAACTAAATTCCCATTGGTCTCCAATTTGGCAAGCAAGAGGCGGTGGACCCCTTAGGCGGCAAGGAGAGGCGGTTTGCATCGCCTCTGGTACACCCGACCCCCTTGGGTCGGTTCAGTTTGGGCCCAGGTCGGAGGAACCGACCCATCAGTCTTCTTCATGGTCTAAATAGGATTCATCTTCTTCTAATGGTTTAATGTGATTTTGAGCATGAGGTGTTGCGGGATTTCTATTATTTTATAGATAGTTCATGATAGCTTGAATTTGATTTTTTTTTGTTCTCGCACTTGTGTTCTATTACCTTCAAATAGTTTTTTTTTCATTTCAATGTCATTTTCATGAATCCTATTCAAGATGATAATATAAAATTAGTCTATAATAAAAATGGATTCACTAACCTCAAACTTGTTGAGGGACTCTCAAGTTCTTGGAGTTAAGTCCATCACTACAAAAATTTTCTTATTAAAGAGTTCTGATTGAAATGTTCTTATTCTCAAATTTACTCAGATGTTAAATGTGATAGGAGTGGTGACATTTTTAGTGAGAATGATGGCAATGGAAGGCTTAGAATATTAGGTTTAATGTTTAATTAAGTATTATGGATTTTGTGATAAAATGATGAGGGGCTTGGAGGGGTACCATGGTGGAAATGCTAAGACTAACCCAGATTGGATTACTTTGTGTTGATTTGAAAAATCACTTTGGGGATTAGATTTTTGGTGGTGCAAATGGCTAGAAATTCTTGAGGAGAGTTAGCATAGAATGTGAATGGATGATTTGGAGCAAATTATAAATTTTGAGTTTAAGTAGGTGTCAAGGAATAGGGAATAAAACTAGGTCCTAGTCTTGTTCGATTTAACCGAGAGCTATGAGCGGGGATTTGGTGTAGTTGTGATGCTTGGATTGGGTTGTCGCTGGTCTTGTTGGCTTAGGATAAGGTTAAATTTATTAGGATGATTTGGTGAAGTTGTTTCTTCACTTCAATGATTTCTATCTTAACTCACCAAAGAAAATGTACTTTTGAAGCCACCGGTCACTAGCAAAAGAGAAAACAATATTCTTCACCTCAATGATCTCATTCAATAATAGAAATTTCATTGCGTATCAGCTCCCATTTATAAGCAAAAGAACCTTTGAGCTTCATTTTAAAGGAGAAAATTGGAGAGAAATAGGAGGGAGGGATTGGCCACTTAATGAATGGGTAAATATCCAACTTTTTTATTAATTTTTTTTTTAATTTTTTCGTACTCTTTCATTAAGGTGGATGGTCATATACATAGTTTCAATGATATTTTAAGATTCAAAAGTAAAAATAAATTATATTTAAATATCCATCATTGGGTTTTGATATGGGCTTTGAAATGTGATCTTTTGTAATGGACTTATGCTAGCTTGCGCTTTTGCTCATATTCTTATATTGGTTCTATTGAGTGATTCGATTTAACCACTTGGTCTGCTACATCTCTAATTCGCAAAGAGTAGAATATGCTGCACCAAAACTATTGTGACATGGTCATGCATTTTGGTGAAGCGTTGTTGCTAAGTTTACACGAGCTAATATGAATATTTACGCTCTAAGGATTATAATGATCAACTACATGATCATTTAACAAAATTTAAACAAGAAGATTATAATGTGTTTGTATAGCCGATTGTTATTTGTCACTAGACTATTATGTTATCATTATCTATTTCATTAAAGGTATTTGGAAATAAATTAAGGATAACTTTAGCTTACAATATTTCAAAGGCATTTAATTAGGTTTTATAGAGCCTTTGTTATTTAGGAATTTTAAAAAAAGTTTACTACACCCGTGCTTAATATCCCCAAGAAAAATGAATGCCTTAAAAGAAAATAGAAATTTAGAATTTCATATACTATTCAAATCTAAGAGTGCATGATTTTTCATGATTGACATTTAGGCTATAGCTTTCTTTAAAGATGTCCATCCATACAGACATAATATCATATTTATGAGGTTAGTTTATTTTAGGTTTTTCATCATCTTCTCTTTTAGGAATTAGTTATAATGTTTTCATTATTATTATATAGGATTTGTATTTTAACATTTTCATTTGTTATTTACCTGATTTGCATGAAAGTTATCAAAAATTAACTATTAATTATGATAGTTATAAATCTTTCATTAATTTTAATAGAAGGTATATGTAATTTAAAATAAATGATAAAATAACAGGATCTCTAAATCTTTAAAGGTTTCCTACATGAAATTAATTGTTGGATAGGCACGACCATTTAAAACTATTCTATGCATTATGACGATTGTTTACAAAATAGAAATCTTAAGAAGTTATAATATAAGTCTTGTCTTCATTGTATTTTATTTGACCTTATTTCATGATTAGATCATCGATTTCTTGGATTTTTCTTCTTTTTTTAATCTACTTTTTGAAAATTCACTTTCAACACTTAAGACAATTTTATACATTTTATCACTGAATCAATATTATTGATGAGATTGTGTTGGTGGCTATTGATGTTGAATACTAGAAGGATGCTGTATGCTGGCGCAACTAATATGTTTGTAATGGTTGATGAATTACTTTATTAGAAGTGGTGCAATTATGCTTGGATTTTCTTAATAAATATTAAATGCTTAATTCATCATAGCAGAATTTTTATCATGTGTATAAATTTGATGCAATCAATGCTTTAAGTTTTTATTTTTCTTTAGTTGATTTTATGGTTTTACTTTTTTCTATTTAGTTCGTTGAAAATATGTGTATAATGGACTTACTAAAAGAGAATGGATTGTGTTATCTAATATTTGTATTGGTTCCTTTGAGTCTATTTAGCTTGGCTGTATGGTTTGCTATTTTGTTCTTCAATTTGGCTGTTGTTGGTTCTTTGTAATTTTCATTTGGGCCTTTAGTTTGGTTTTTAAGTGAACTTTACTCTAGTGATTTGCATTCTTTGGATTGCTCTTTTTTATTGATGGGGCTTTAATTGACATTAGGCTTTAATTATTTATTTATATGTGCCTGCATAGGATTCCAAGTACCTTTACGTGTCTTCAAGTACTTTTACGCATCTTAATTTCATTGTCTTGTCAGATACATTATTCTTATATTCCTTTTATTTTTGCTATTGATGCCTTCCTACACACATTGGATGCAGGTTCCAATGCATAGTCTCTGACTTATAAGTAGCATTTTATTAATGGATCATGGCTGCCAAGTTTATTCAAGTTTTTATTTGGATAAGAGATTTTATACTTATAAATAAGAGAAGATTTGAGGCATGGAAAGTCGGTCAATTAATAATAATTCTTTTGAGTTCACTCCCTCTCTCTTCTTCTCTTTATCTCTTCCCAACTCTCTTTCTTCCACTCTTTCTCACTCAATCTATCTCTCTCTTTCTCCCTCTCCCTCTCTCTCCCTCTTCTACCCTCCCTCCCTCTCTCTATATCAGTCTCCCATTCCCTCTACCCTAGACTCTCGCTTCTCTTTCAACACATCTCTTACTCTCTCTCTTTCCCTCACCCTTTCATTCTCTCACACTCTCTCCTTCCCCTATTTCTACTCTTTCTCACTCTCAACCTCTCTCCATCTCTCTCACTCACTCATTCTCCCTATCTCTCAATCACTATATCTCTTTATCACTTTCTCTCGTTTACTCTCACTCTCTCTCTCTCTCTCTTTCTCTCTCTCACACACACTCCGTAAATCTCCCTTCCTCTCCCTCTCTCTATTTTGTCCTCTCCTTCTCCCTCTCCCTCTCTTACCCAGCTTCTAAAAAATAGATGTTGTAGCCTCTCTTCCTATGACACACTCTCTACCTTCTCAAAAACCTCACTCTTGTCCCTTCTCTCTTGCTCTCTATATCTAAATCTTCTCTCTCTCTCTCTCTCTCTCTCTCTCTCTCTCTATATATATATATATATATATATATGATGAGGACATCAGAGCATGAATCAAAGGCGTGGTCGTTGATCTACAGCCGCGATCGCGTCGATGACTTTTTTAGTTATTTCATGTATTTGTTTTTATTTTGTTATTTATCTTTTATTGTTATGTTGTAATTGTTTTTCCGTCTTTACCCCTTACTTAAAGGGAGGTCGTATGTAAGCCCTGAGGGTATTGTTGTCTTTTTATTTTCTTGAGTCCTTGTACTTGGCTATTTATAGCCCCATGTTCTCTTTGAAAAGTAATGAATGATTAACATGATATTTTCCTACTCTTGTGTTTTGAGAGCGTTTGAGAGTTCTTGGAGAGAACTTTGGAGAGATCCCTAGGAGCGGGAGATCAGATCACCCACCAACCTTGGAGACGGCCGGGTTCGTAGTTTTCTCTTTTGTTTTTCCTCTTTCCCCTCCCACCTCCTTTTTTCGTCTTCGTTACACCCAATTCCACCTCCAAATTCCGACCCACATCTTCCCCTAACCAAGCTCTACAATTTCATTCCATCCCATCAAGCCGCCGGCCACCATACAACCTCCTCACCACCCCACCGAAATTCCCCTCTCCCATCCATCAAGCCGCCGGCCTCATCTCCTTCCTCCACCCTTTGAAATTCAAATCTCTATTTGAATACTTTCCATAAATACTTACTCTTGATTTGGGAAGATCTAATTTCAAAATCCAAACAATTTGAATTTAAAATTTTCTTTCCTAATTTGAGAAAACCTATTTTAGGAAAGTTTCTAAATTTAGACCTATTTGAATTTCAAATTCACTTGGACTTATTTAAAACTTTTCCTAATTCCTAAACCCAAAACAAGAAACCTCTCATCCCTTCCCTTAATTCCCTCCAAGGCTATTTTAATGCCACCGCCCCCCTTATGGATTGGATTAGGAATTCTTTCCTAAAACTCAATTCTCCCCTTTAGAAACATTTCCAAATATCATGCTCCCTCCTTGGCCGAATTTTCTAAAGTCCACAACTTTTAATTTATTTCCAAAACTCAAGTAATTGGTTTAGGAAATAAATCCCCTCCCCATCCCCCTTTGGCTTAGATTAGGAAACCTTTCCTAAACACTAATCTCTTTTTCTTTAGAAAGATTTCCCAATTTCATGATGGCCAAAGAAATTTTAAAAGCTCAAATTTTTATTTGCTTTCCTAAAACCTGACATTAGGATTAAAAGCTCAAGTCTTTATTTGCTTTCCTAAAACCTGACATTAGGATTAGGAAATAAATTCCTAATCCCCTCTCTCCAATTTCCACGGCCCCCTTCTTGAACTTCTTTGGAAAGCTTTCCTTATGGCCATAACTTCTCTTGGAAAGAGTTCAAATCTTTCCCTGCTGCTGGCTGAAATTTTCAAAGCCCCTCTCCTTAATTTTCTTCCACTAAATCTTCTCCAAACTCAATCCAACGTGGAGCCCTCTTCTTCCTAAGACTGCAGCCTGAAATTTAGTCGACTGCCTTGCTTCCTCAGCCCTTGGAAAACCCATAATTGCTGTTTTGGGAAGACGGAATTGCTGCCCACTGATGTCTTTCCACCCCAGCTGCTGCCTCTTCATTGGAGAAGCTCTCCCTTGTTGTTTGGTGCCTTCCCCAACTCAAGGCAGCAAACATATTTTTGGATGGCTGATCCAGAACATTCTACGGCATTCTCCTACTTAAATTCTTGAGGGAGACTTCTATCTCTCAAAGGATTTTCCAAGGCGAACAAAGGATCGTTACATTCCACACTTCGATGCTTGGGAGAGTCTTCTTCTCTTCCAGTTGAACCTTCACAAGGAGCTACGACGAACTTCTTCAACACCACGCCTACTTGTTTCCGAAATTTGATAAGGGTGAACTTCTTCCCCTTTTTATTTACTTTTTAATCCCCCTAATCTTGTAGGTGATGGAGATTCACAAGGAACCGAGTTTCACCTTTGCCTAAGCTTAGTAAACGTAGGGTTTTATCTCGCCATTGCCAAAGCTTAGTAAACGTAGGATTGATTGCACTTTTATTTGCTTCTAATCTTATTGTTAGATTAGGGATTTCTGTTGAATGCTATTCTATTTGCATGACTTGATTTTCTATGTTGTTTTGATAATCCAAGTGCTTAGTGTGCAACTTAGCCTAAACGGAAGTGACCACTCTTATGTTTTATTTGATCGTTTGGATTTGCTAGTAGTTCTAATCTTAATTGCTTTTATCAAGAAATCGTGCAAATTCTTATTTCATTCATTTAAAACATTTAGTCCTACATCAATATATATCCCTCTTTCCCTCTCACACACACTCTCTCCCTCTCCCACCATCTCTCTTTATTGCTCTCTCTTTATCTCTCGGTCACTCTATCTTATCTCTCTTGTCCTCCCTCCCTCACTCATCCTCTCTATCTCTCTATTGATCCATCAGGCTATCTTTTCTCTCCCATAATCCCCCTTCCACCTCTTTATGACCGCTTCCACCTCTCTCTCAAAAAAAAAAAAGAAATATACATTATAGGGTTTTGAAAGTGAGATGACCTAGCTTATAATGATGATCCTAAATAGCATTTGTATTAAGGGTGAAAATAAAAAAAAATGACAAGTTGTTTTTCGTCTTTAAAAAGATATAACCTTCCTTTTCTTTGGCTTTCCCAGCTACCTTCCTCATAATGAGATCCTGGAATACACAATGCTTTGAAAAAAATTGTCTTGCAATTGTGAATTTTAGTAATTTAATGGATTGATATAAGATTTACTATAAGAGAAGGAAAATGCAAAATATTACTAAGGATAAATGTGGAAGAAATTGGAAAATTTTCTTGATAGGCAAAAATTATTAGAGAACTATTTACCACTTTTACTTTTCTATTGCTGGTGCAGAGTTTGTAGGTTTCAAAGATTGGCAAGGGTTGTCATGTGAAAAGTGGTTCTTGAATTTAGGATGAAGGTCTGAAAATTATTTAAGGCACTGAAAACATAAGAATTAGGTGTCATGCCATTATGAGCTATAGAACATGACCCAGGTGATTTTTCTAGAGTTAAAGAACATTTTTGAGTTTGTCAATTTCTTGTTAATTAAGCTTTTCTGTTTTGACAATACATGCATGCCCTTTTTGGTGTTCTTTATTTTCACCTTAGCCTAAGGGCTTTCCATGGAATTTCCAATATTAAAACCCTAGAAAGTGGTTCTAGAGGAGGCATTCCATCTTCACCCTCTAAGATCTCTACTTCGAGTTTTTCCCTTCCCTTAAACATGTTAGGGTTTCCACCTCTTCCCATGGCCGTTGATGGTTTCTCTTGCTTCCGATGTCGCCGTATTGATCTTCACTTCTAGAAATTTCTTCAACATCTCTTCCATCATAGCGAACTTTCCTTCCATACTTTTATTATTGGATGAAATATGATTTTGAAAATCAGAAAATTTTCCCTCCAAATCTGATTTAAGTTGCTCAATTTCTCCTTTCAAAACTTCAACTTTCTTCCCGACCATATTTCTTCCCAAGAATCACGAGAAAATCTTCTTCCGGATGAAATTTCATCGCTTAAATTTCAGAATTTCAGCTGCCGATGGTCCCAAGATAATACTCTGATACCATACTTGAGCTCGCAAGCAAGTAATCCAAGAGGAAATACTTGAGTTCGCATGCAACCCTAGCAATAATTGATAAAAATAGTGGGAATAATGCGATAATATCGATGAAATCAATCCAAAATGATAGATTGTAATAGTGGATTCAAAGCAAAAGCAAACACAAATCAAGATACAATTGATCCTCAATTCGAGAGGAGGATCGTTCTCTCCCAATCTCTAGACGATGAATCTAGAGCCCACGACGCCAAAGAAACTTAAAGAGAATAAAAGAAATAACTAAAAACATGTATAACCCTAACCCAAAACAACCCATACTATTAATACATTAATTTTTTGCATTTGTGCAGGACGGATCAGTGACAGACTATCGTGAGCGGTTCGAGCACCTAGTTAGTCAGGTGGAGTGATTATCAGAGATTGCATTGGAGGAAAACTTTATGAAGGGGCTCAAGACAGAGATTAGAGCGGCGGTGAAAGTCATGGTGCTTCGTGACTTGGGAGAGACCATGAAGTTAGCATAGCTGGTGGAAAATCAAAAGAATTTAGAAAAGGGAGCCAGGAGTAGCAGCTTAGGTGGCACTGACAGGACGACGACCACTCTTCTAGCACCCAAGGGGCCTGCATCAGGCAACATTAATGAGACTCTTAGGGAGAATCCAGGAGGAGGAAGTGGGGGGAACTTCAAAAGACTGACGGAGAGGGAGATGCAAGAGAAGAGGACAAAGGGACTATGCTTCAGATGTGATGAGAAATATACTCTGGGGCAAAAAATGTAGGGATCAAACTTTTCAGGTTCTCTTCATCTGTGATGACGAGGAAACTAAGGAGGGCAAGCTGCATCTAGACGTGATGGATGTCCCTTGAATTCAATAGTGGGATTCACTTTGAATCATACCATGAAGATGAAAGGGGAAATATCAGACATGGAGGTGGTAGCGTTGATTGACAGTGGGGCTACCCATAATTTCATCTCCAACCATGTCGTGGACCAATTGGTAGTGACATTGGTGGATACAGGGTGTTATGGAGTGATGATGAATACATGGAAGGTGGAGATGAGTCAGGGGATATGTAAGGGAGTAGTGTTAACCATACAGGTGGTTCAAGTGAGGGAAGATTTTCTCCCATTGGAGTTAAGGAGCATTTATATCATTCTGGGAATGAAGTGGCTGCAGACCTTGGGGGATACAAAGGTCAACTTTGGAGCAATTACAATGGAGCTGATGGTGGATGGGAGAAGGGTGGTGATTAGGGGAGATACATGGCTCACCAAAGCCATGATATCACTTAAAACCAAGGTGATGAGCATACATGAGATGGAGGAAGATTATCTGATGGAACTACATAGATTGGAGGGGATCAATCCTCTTTTAGTACAACCATTGATTCAACAGTTTAGTGAGGTTTGTCAGCTACCTCAGGGATTGCCTTCTCTGTGGGGACATGTTCATGCTATCATCTTGAAGGAAGTAGTTACACCTATTAGTGTTCATCTGTATCGTCATCTCCAAATCCAGAAGGATGAGAGCGAGAGATTGATAAGGGAGATGCTGGAAGTAGGGATTATTCAACCAAGTATCAGTCCATTGTTATTGATCAAGTGCTTTAGTAGTAGTTTCCTTTGTTCCACCTTGAGGACAAGGTGACACTTTGGGAGGGGAGTATTGTTAGACCGGTCCAGCAGGTCCACACGGGAACTCTTCGGCCTCCCTGTACCTGCCGATCGAACGGCAAATCCCACAGAGCGATTCAGGAAGGATTTTTGAGGGAGTTAGGAGGGAAATTTGAATGTATGGACAATTTAAAGATTTTCTTTTGGATTGTATGTATTAAATAGTTTATTTTCCTAGGGTTAGGGCATGATGCAAGCAAAAATATAGGGAGACCCCCTAATTTTTGCAAGCAAAAAGAAAAAAAAGACTTCCTAGGAAATAATAGAAAAAATTAGGACTTTCACACTTACAACCATACATCGACACAAAAACTTAAATAAAATTACACAACACTTGAACAGAAGACAACTTTCATATTATAAAACGACAGTTACAAACTTTGACATAAAAATCCTAAACTTGCATTTCCTTAAGAAGAAAGATACAATTGACGTCGAACTTGCGGAGAGAAGAAATAGGTAAGAATCCCAAGACGAAAGGAAGGATAAGCTCGCAAGCTTTTCCAAGAAAAACCCTCAAGTTTTTTAACTCCAAAAATCAGCCATAAAAACTCTCTCTAAACTCGCAAAACACCTTATATTTATAGGAGAAAAGGGGCATCCAAACAGCCCTTAAATAACCCTAATTAATTCCATCAGGTAAGGGAAATAGAAAGCCAAACACTCAGTCCAGAACATCACCTAAACAGTCTCACAGAAAATCCAAAAAGCAGCCAAGGGGGAACCATAACAACAGCCAAAGGGAGCCAGAACAACACCTGAAAAAGGCCACACAGAAACCGGGAAAAGCAGCCAAGGGAGGAATCGAAGGGACAGAGCAGCCACGAGACAAGCAGCCATGGGAGGAACTGAAGGGGCAGCACAGGGAACGAAACCAGCAACCAGGGGGACCGAAACAGACATCCAAAAAGGGAGAAGGAACCAGCCACGTGATAAGCCAGGCGAGGGAATCAAAGGGGAAGCAGGTGAAGAGGAAAGGGGGGGATGTATCTATTTTGGCATTAAATACTCAATAATGAGCTGAATTTAAAAGTGACATCAGCAGCTCACTAAAATTTCAAGGCAAATAATTTTGACCCCCCTTTGCCTACATCAATTCTTCTCCGGTTGAAGAAACTCATCTCTCGATGAGGTTGCTTTAGACTTATTCCAAGGAGACGAAGGAAGCGTATCTAGCTCTTGAATCTTTGCTTCATACCTTTTTAGAATTATCTCATGTTCTTGCTTGAATTGTTCTTGTAGCAATTTCTTTTTCTTCGTGTATTTCTCCATACACGTATGCATCTTCGTCTGTAGATTGTATAGTTCATTATGTAGGGGATCTATTGAACTTCCTTCCGTCGGAACCCATCTGTTCATAGGAAGAGGGACTTCAAGATCTTCTGGATTGCATTCTTCCACAACTGACTCAATATTTTTGTCTTTTTTCATTTTTTTAACACTTAAAAAAAAAAACGAAAAAATCTAGGAAGACACAAACCTAGGCTCTGATACCAAATTGATGCAAGCAAAAATTAGGAAAAACCTAATTTTTGCAAGCAAGAGAAACACTTCCTAAAATATTCAAAAGACTCCACTTAAAATAAAATATAAGACCACTTTATATCATATAAAGACGACCATACGACAAAAGACGCTTACAAACTTATGAAATAAAAATAAAACGACACATACAATTTCGTAAAACTGCATTTCATCCGTTGCTTTGAGAAGAATGATACAAGTGGTGTCGAACTTGCGGAGAGAAGAAGGAAATAAGAAGCCGAGACGAAAGGGAGGACAAGCTCGCAAACTTTCCTAGAGGAAGAGAGGAATGGGACAAGCTCGCAAGCTTTTCCATGAAGAAACCCGCATGTTTTTGCTTCCAAAAATCATTGTTTTACTCACCATAAATTCTTTTAAACATCACATATTTATAGGTGACAAAAGGCAGCCAAACAGTCACACATAAAAACCAAAAAGGCAGCCAAGGGGAACCGTAACAGCAGCCATAAGGGAGCCAGAACAGCATCCGAAAAAACCACACACAAAATCGGGAAAAGCAGCCACGAGACAACAAGCCAGGGGAGGAACCAAAGGGGCAGAACAACTAGGGGAGGAACCGAAGGGGCAGCATAAGGAATCGAAACCGGCAGCCAGGGGAGTCGGAACCAGCCAGGGAAGAAGAACCAGGAGGGAAAACCGAAGAGACACAGGGAAGGGAAAAGGAACCTATGGGGAGGAAATCAAAGGGCCACATAGAGGAGGGGGGGGGGGGATGAACCTATTTAATTTTAAAATAATGAGCTGAATAGAGTAAAAGCTCAACATTAATGAGCTGAATTTTAGTAGCTCACCAAAAATTAAAACTCAAAATATTCCCCCCCCCCCCCCCCGCCCTCTGCCTACATCATGGCATCTGGAATTTGGCTGACATTTGAGATCTCTTAGTTTCTTTAGGCTTTAGCCGCGTCTAGAGATTTGAGAGAGAAGATCCTCTTCTCGAATAGAGGATCAATTGTATCTTGGTATTTTCCGTTTCCCTTTCATCAAATAATATAAATTATCTACTGTTTCATGATTTTCTGTGGATTTTTGTGGAGAGTTCTCGCTGTTTCTTATCAATGACCTTATTGACAATGACGAGCTTTAATGTTGTTGGCAGCGTCGGGTGATGACCTTCTAGGCGAAGAAGTCTCATCCACTTCGGCACTTTCGCTTCTTGATAGGCAAACTTGCAACGCTTCTTGCAGCAACATCATGAGTTTGTGTGGGGTGATAAAGATATTGGAATTATTCATTAATTTATAAATATTAGAACATGTTTGGAATATTTATGTTATGAATTTCGTTGGAGTTATTGGAAATATTTATAGCCATATAAATAATAGAACATGTGTATGATATTTATAGTAGGAATATATACTCATTATTGATAATTTTTTTAGTTATTGCATTTTATTTTATTGTCCTTTTATCTTGCCTATATATAGGCACCCTTATATCGCATTCAAAATCAAGTAAAGATGTGGCCTTTTATGCTTATTAGGAAATTAAGTCGAGTCTTGCGACAGGATAGTCTAGAAATAATTTCATGAAGAACTTTGAAACTTTTATTAATGATCTTATTTTTCCTTGGATATACTTGACTTCTATCGATTATAATAAAATCCCGTGTGTTTTTCCTTGATTATCTTTTTTAAATGGATATTGAATTCTTTCTCAAAATATCGGAGGGAGATTGGCTTTTCTTTGTTTTATTTCCATGATTGTGCCTTCTAGCCTAGTTTGTTTTTTCTGTTTCTTGGTACTGCTATGATCATCTCAAGTTCTAATCTTTTCAATTGTGGTGATTTTTAGATTCCTTAATCTCAGAACCAACGATTTGATCTAATAATGTTTTTTATTATTGATATCTCATGCATGGGTTGATTCGGATCATCATCTTTCATTAACGTGGTCTGACACTTTTAGAACTGAAAAATAAAAGTCAGCATGTTAGTTTTTATAATAGCCTTTATACTTAAGTAAGAACCTTACGCTATATCATTATGTTCCTGCATGGCGCCACCATGCCACCATGCAACTTTATTGATCAAGGTTAGCACTGGATGTATCTCTCTTTTCTTTCATGAATTCTTAAACCTTAAATGCCTTCAGCAGATAACGTACAGGATCACAAAAACATTATTTGTGTTTTATCCATGGATTCTTTTTTTATTTGTTTTAGATTGGGGAGAAGAATATTTGATTTAAAATCTAATATTGGGATTGTATTTTTGGTGTTTTGGGTATTTTTATAGTAAACTATGAAAATATTCCTTACAGTTATATGCTGGAGACTGGTCATATATTGTACAATGTACATTATTCCATTAGTATATTTTTCTCCAAAAAATGTGTTCGATCAACTTAACAAAAACTCGTATGAACAATGCAGATGGTCTTTCTAGAGGAATATTCTCTTCTGGACAGAGAGCATTCAAGTTCATTATTAGGTGCAATTGAAGCACTAGAGGCAAGCATTCTGCGTCTTCCAGTTGTTGGTGGAGCAAGGGTGAGCTTCTCTATAATTTGTATCCGATGTAAAATGTCATAGTACCATGGCATGGTAAAAAACCAATAACCTGTGGATTATGATTGTTTTCTACTCTTCAGGCAGATTTGCAAGATGTGAAAGATGCTGTTGGATCAGCAGTAGATGTGATGCAAGTGATGGGAGCTTCAACATACTCTATATTGTCAAAGGTCATTGCTCAACTTCTATTGCTTTTTTGTCCTCTTTAACATTTTTCTGGCTTTGCTTTTTCAAGCTTTCCGCTTGACTTTGAAAGTCTATTGTCCTTTTTCATTGTTTTCATAATATATTAATATCCTCAACCTGAGGTGCATGTTTGATTCATCTTGTATGGCACATTCTGTTCTCCAATCCCAAGACTGGCTTAATAATGATCATGTAGCAATGAGCTTATGATCTCTGACTTTATCATGACAGTTCCTAAAGTTGAGTTCACAAATGCTAATGGAATTTTGCATATTTGGGTTTGCTGTTGGCACCCTGATATGCCAAGAGAGAGTTGTTTAGGAAAATTCATAATTAAAGGAAATTGTTTAGGAAGGTTTCTAATGGTGTTTTTTTTTTTTGGGGGGGGGGGGGGGTGGTTGCAGCTAGAGAGAGAAGGGGTGGGGTCCACTTGATTTCAAATTCAAAATTGGAGCCGATGGAGGGGGCGACAAGGCCCTTTAGGTCTTTTTGTTCTATTTTTTTAATTGTATGCCTTAAGTATGGGAGGGAGATAAGGGTTAGGGCTATGTTTGGTTATTGTGTTTTTGTGAGGGTTCTTCTTGGTGTCTTGGGCTCTAGATTCATCTAGAGATTGAGAGAGGCGATCCTCCTCTCGAATTGAGGATCAATTGTATCGTTGTTTCCGTTAGTTCTCTTTTACAATCCAATTACAATTTGGAGTGTTATCCACCAGATTTTTGTGTGTTTCTTTTGCTGTTTTTCCTTATTCTTGCTAGGGTTTACTTGAAATATTCAAGTATTGCCTATCAAATTGGTATCAGAGCAAGTCTTGGGACCATCGAAGGTTGATTTCTTGAAATTGCAGCGGCAAAAATTCATCCGGAGGAAGGAACCCTTGCTGATTTTTGGATCAAAATCCAGAAATTTTGATGGATGCCAAGAAGATAGATGTGTTGGAAGAGCGTTTGGAATGAGAGATGAGCCAAATAAAAGCCACGGTGGAGGATCAAATTTCATCCGTAGAAGACAACTTTTCGTCCGTGGAAGATAAAGTTTCTGATCTTCATTTGATGGTGAAGAGGTTATTAGAAAGTCAAATCCAAATAGCGGCATCAGAGGCGAAGGAACCAATGGGAAGAACTACGAATTTTGATTTTCGTAGGAGGAAAAATGTTGTTGAAATCATTGACGAAAAAGGGGGAAGGTGGGGAGAGAGATGTGGAAATATGGAGCAAGGAGTAAAGGGTGCTATTTGGGAGAAAAAGGAGTGAAACTATGGTAGGAGGGGTGCTATTTTGGCGAAAGGAGGGAAGAAAGTGAAGAGGGGTTTGAAGGTGATCATGTGAGGGATGTGATGTGAAACATACATGCGATAAGAGTTGCTTTGGATTTTAATAATAAATATTGAACATGAATTTGCTAGCTAAGAACTTATGTTTCACCCAAGTCAATTTCTTAGAATTTTCGTTAAAAGATTAAGTAATGGCAAACGGTTACAAAGAGATTAGCAAGACAATCATAATAACAATGAAAACAAAATTGTAATACTAATAGCAATATAACAGGAATCCACGATGTAACATCAAGAAATAGTCACCATGAGTTCCTTCTCACTTAGCTCGTGAGGTTGGGTTTAGCGGAGGAACATAGAAGCAATCCTAATGATACCACCACAAGACAAGTGGCTCGTAGGGCCTTGTTCGTCGGATAAGTAGCTGGAGGAGAAGAGATCATTGATCATCCGATGAGAATCTAAGGTGCTCTGGGTTGTTAAAGTTCAACCGTCTCTGCGAGGCAATAAAGAATGCGGTTGACGTAGATTTCTACCGAGTCTTCGTATTCCCAATCCGGTTCGTAGAAAGGAGAAAGTAGAATATCGATTTCTCCTTATGCGTTGTAGGCAAAGCTGTGGTCGATCATAGGATCGGCCATGCACCAAAGACGAAGATGAGGGGGGAGCTTGTCTTCTTTTCTTGGCTTCAATATTCATGACTGAACTAGGGTTTCCTAAGAGAGGAGGTACAAGTGTAATGGGTGATCAAGGTGGGGAGAAGAGAGGGGCAGTTTGGATGAGGGGCTTGGGTTAGGTTGGAAAAGGGGAGAGAAAGTTTTAACCAAATCTGAAATTAATTTCAGATTTTAAGAAGAATTGGAGGGATTTAATTTGAAATTTGAATTCAAATTAATGAGAGATGAGAGCCTCATTAGGATGCAAAGGAGGAAAGCCCATTAATGGGGCCGGTGGCATCAAGAGAGAGGAGGGAGAGGATTGGGGAGGAGTTGAATAATTTCCAAACAAGCTATGGCAAATTAGGAGGGAGAATAATAAATCCTCTCTAAATTAAATTTAGATTGGATTTAAAATTAAAAACTTTCCTTATTTAGATTTGTAAATATGGAAAGTTTTTAAAATTCAAATTTGAATTTCAAAATATTCTAACTGCTTCCGTTATTGCTTAAGCCAATTTAGGGAGTCATTATGATGATTGGAATCACCATAATGATTTGGTACAATGATGGGGCTGGCGGTCAAGGAGGGAGAGGGTTGGCTTGGTGTCGGGTTGGGTGGGCCAAAGGTGAGGTCGGTGGTGGGGCTTTTGGGAGGGGAATTGGATTGGATCTAAGGGAGGTGGTTTGGTTGCAGGATGAAGTTGAAAGAATGAAGTGAAGCCGGTGGGCTATAACGAAGAAAGAAAAGAGAACATAGAAGAAGACCACGAGCCACAGACTCTTCCGATGACTGGTGGGTATTGCGCTCGCCCACGCGTTGGGCTCTCTCTTCCCTCTAGTGCACTCACAAGAAGAGAAGAAGACAAATTAAAATTTCATTTAATCATTCATCATCCTTTTACAACACATAAACCACTATATATAGGTCTTCAAACATGAAAAAAGAAAAGTACGCAATTGCCCTCCGGGCTACAATAACAAAATACTTCCCCATAGGGGTAAATTCGGAAAACAACAAAATTATATAAAACATAAAGAAATGCATCAAAAGTAAAGACGCTGAATCGTAGCTGTCGATCTACGATTCTGTCGCCGGTGCACGTGTCTGAATCTCTGAACGATGTCCTCATTAGGAGGATCGGGAGACATGGGGAGAGTAAAGCATTTGGGAGAGGGGAAAATATGGAGGAATACGGGGAAATGGGATAGAGCCAGAGCTGAGGAAGCTGAAGATGCCAATTTTTTAAGGGGAGGATGCTTATGAATGGATCTACAAGGTGCAGAGGTACTTCACCGTCGATTGGTTAACGGATGAGGAGAAACTGACAGTAGTAGACCTATGTTTGGAAGGGAAGGCATTGTCATGGTTCTAGTGGAAGGACCATAAGAGACCTATACGGAGCTGGAGAGCATTCAAGGACTGTTTATTAGACCGTTTATAAACCGACATGGGAGTAGACTTTTATGAGTAATTTTTTGCACTGGTGCAGAACGGATCAGTGGCAAACTATCGGGAGCTGTTCGAGCACCTAGCCAGCCGGGTGAAGGAATTATCAGAGACTGCATCGGAGGAAAACTTCGTGAAGGGAATCAATGCAGAAATCAGAGCGGCGGTGAAAGTCATGATGCCTCGTGACTTGGGAGAAGCCATAAAGTTGTCATAACTGGTGGAGAATCAAAAAAATTTAGAGAAGGGAGGCAGGGGTAGCAATTCAGGAGGCACTTACAGGATGACAACCACCCACTTAGCACCCAAGGGTCCTGCAACAGGAGGATTTCGTGAGACCACTAGGGAGAAGATATTATGAGGGAGCGGTGGAAATATCAAGAGGCTGATGGAGAAGGAGATATAGGAGAATAGGGCAAAGGGGTTGTATTTCAGGTGTGATGAGCAGTATATCCCATGACGTAGGTGTACAGACCGAACTCTTTAGGTTCTCATCGTCTGTGATGACGCGGAAACTGAATGAGGCGAGACAGAAGTATAGGAGGAGATAGAGGAGAAGATGCATCTGGATCTGGAAGAGGTTTCTCTAAACTCGGGGGTAGGATTCACCATAAATCATACCATGAAGGTGAAAGGGGAGATAGGGGACAAGGAGTTGGTGTTTCTGATTGACAGTGAGACTACCCATAATTTCATTTCTACTCAGGTCGTTGACCAACTGTGAGTGAAATTAGTGGACACCGATTGTTATGGGGTGATGATGGGTACAAGAAAGGTAGAGAGAAGTGATGTTGACCATCCAGGGGATTCAGGTGAGGGAGGAATTTCTTTCACTGAAGTTAGGAAGTACATATGTCATCTTGGGGATGAAGTGGCTACTGGTTATAAACCTTGGGGGACACCAAGGTCAATTGGGGAGTTAGATTGGAGGGGGACTTACCCCTCTCCATATAGCCATTGATCCAGCAATTCCAGGAGGTGTTTCAGCCACCTCAGGGATTGTCTCCACCAAGGGAGAAGGACCATGCAATCACCTTGAGGGAAGGTGTATCACCCATCAGCTTTAGATCTTACCGCTATCCTCAATTTCAAAAGAATGAGATTAAGAAGTTTATTAGAGAAATGCTAAAGGCGGGGATCATCAGGCCCAATGTTATTCCTTTTTCTAGTATAGTATTACTAGTTAAGAAAAAGGTTGACAGCTGAAGGTTTTGTGTGAACTACAAGGTGATGAACAAGGAGACTAGGCCAAACAAGTTTTCTATACCAATGATTGATGAACTCTTGGATGAGTTGAGTGGGGCAGTGATCTTCACCAAGATAGATCCAAAGTCAGGATATCATCATATCAGAATGAAGGAGGATGTGCCCAAGACTGTTTTTAGAAGTCATGAAGGGCACTAAGAGTTCCTGGTGATGCCTTTTGGCCTCACTAATGCCCCTGTCACATTCTAGTCTCTCATGAACAAGGTATTTAGACCTTACCTCAGATGATTCAGCTTGGTGTTATTTGACGATATCCTAGTGTACACCAGGATAGAGGAGGAACATTAGGAGCACTTAAGGAGGGTGTTAGAAGTGTTGCAGGAGCATCAACTAAGGGCCAACCTGAAGAGTGTTGTTTTTCCCATATTAGTGTGGAGTATTTAGGCCATATTGTGTTCAAAGAGGAGGTGACAGCATGTCAGTCAAAAATTGAAGCCATGTTGACATGGTCATTACCTAAGAATCTTAAGCAGCTGAGAAGATTCTTAGGGCTGGCACAAGGTTTAAAATTGCGTAAATAAGCCTCGAGGCGGTTTTCGTCCGTGAGGCGAGGCGTAAGCCTCGAGGCGGTCTGAGGCGTAAGCCTCACGGACACAGAATTGCGTAAATGAAAAATTTAGGATTTTAGCAGGAAAATAATGGCAATATTGTATCTTACAATAAAAACATCTAAATGATATATGAAAATAGTGGAAAGTAAGAAAGTAGATGCAATAAAATCATGTCCCAATGTACAAAATCACAAAATATTAGTTTAACAAAACTCCCAAAGTACAAAAAACATATAAAATGCAATCATATCCCATCACTACATGGGTCTTCAAGGGAATCTTCTTCTCCAATTGTATCTATGAATGTCATGTCATCATCATCTTTAATATGACTCACTTTTCTCTTCCCTGTTCAATAAGAAAAAAGATCATTAGCATGTTAATTGCTCATTTGATATAAATATACTGTGATAGCATATAAGAAGTTGTGGAATACCTTTACTTGATTGTTGTGCTGTAGAGCTAGTGGATGTGTGTGGTGTGGTACTAGTAGATGTGCCCATTTGATCTGTTTCGCTTCTCAAGACATCAACATTTAGATCTTCTAGCTGTAAGTCTGATAATGGCAAATCTGTCTCATTATCTATGAACCACTCATTATCAGATGACACATCATCACACACCAACGGGTCCTCATCATCCTTCAACCCCTTATTCCTCAACCTCCTATCTTTTAACCTCTTGTTGTGCATTATATATACGAGGGAGTTCATTCTGAGTGTAGATAGCCGATTTCTTCTCTTTGTTTGCACTTGACTATATGTACTCCAGTTTCGCTCACACCCAGAAGAAGAACAAGTAAGGCCCAACACTCTTACAGCAAAACTCTGTAACTCAGGGGTGAAATCACCAAATTGGATCCACCATTCAACTGATTTCAAGAAAAAATATAATTAGAACTGAATAAAGTGTCTTGTATTTACCAAAAATAACTATACCTAGAGACCGTTTGGAAATGGTTGCTTTTGCTGCATTCAAACCAAAAAAACCCTCTTTATTCCGGAATAGAACAAGTTGTAAATCTGCAAGCTCCCTATCTTCCTGCTCCGGTATTAGTCTTTCCATACAATGATATAGACCAAGCTTCACCTCCGGATTTGAAGATTTCTTCTCTGAATATTGAAATTGAGGATTGAGATAATATGTCGCTGCATGTAGATGACGGTGTAATTGCACCTCCCACCGAGCATCAATGATATCCCAAATCTCCCTATAACTTGCCTCCTCTCCTCCCAAGTTGTGTGCAATCAACTCCTTGGCCTCATCCATAACATTATAAATGAAACCCATAGCTGGTTTCTTCTCTGCATCCACTAAGCGTAGTACTTGTACTAAGGGTCTCGTGCTCAAAATGGCATAGGTCACAGTAGCCCAAAATTTATCATTCAGAATTATCTTTCTTATTTTCTTCCCCTCACTTTTCTTCCCCCAAACAGAGTTAAGCCATTCAGTTGATGTAAACATTGCTTCCAAAGGTTGCCTCACCTCCATCAAGCTCTGCAGTGTCAAATAGGATGTGGCAAACCTATAGATTCACAATGCACAAATGTAAGAACTAAGAACATACAGTAGGAATGATTTGCAATGTCCAAATTAAGAACATACCTAGTGGTTGCAGGACGAATGATTTCTTTCTTTGAAAACTTTCTCATCAAGCTTAAGACCCAAGAGTGATTGTAGATGAATTTTGTAATCTTCTTCGCCCTAGAAAGAGCACTCTTGTGCTGAAGTAAGTTACCAAGATCCTCCAAAATGAGATCGATACAATGTGCTGCGCAGGGTGTCCAATATAGGTGTGTCCTCTTCTCCATCAACATCTGACCAGCTGCTTTGTATGCACTGGCATTATCAGTCACTACCTGGACAACCAATTGCTCCCCAATCTCCTCAATAACCCCATCAAGTAAATTGAAAATGAATGTAGCATTTTTCACCTCATCTGAAGCTTCAACCGATCGTAAAAACACAGTGCCATAGGGATTGTTCACAAGAATGTTAATCAAGCTCCTGCTCTTCATGTCAGACCATCCATCTGACATAATGGTTACACCAGTCTCAATCCATGTCCTTTTAATCTCATCAATGCTACGCTCTGTGTTCATCAGCTCCTCCTTTAAAATCCATGTTCGCAACTCATACATAGAAGGTGCCTTCAACCCTCTCCCATACAACCCTACAGACCGCAGCATATTAAAGTAGGCAGGCGACGTAGCAACATTAAAAGGTATGGCATTTTAAAAAAAAACCTCCCAATATCCATGCAAACTTGGCGTCGACCCTCTCTAGTACCGGCCGCAGGCATCATTTGTGCTTGTCCTCTATCCTCTTCTGGATTAGTCATATACTGATCCATAGGACCCCGTGCACCTCTGTTATGTATAGTAGAGGAAGAGCCCTTTCCACTCTCACTCCCAAAATAAGCGCCATGTTCGACCCTATCATCAAATTGCTCCTGTTGCAAGTGTTTTGCCGTGGTACTTTTCTTCATATAAGCAATAATTTCCTCCATCACCTTTTCCGGTACATTTGCACATGGTGCTACATTTTTATGCGAGCATGATAAGTGTTCCTTCATGCGGGTAACACCTCCCTTCACCACTTTTTCGCAAAAATTGCATTTCAAATAAACATAGCTCTTCTCTCCACCACCTATGTCAACTTGTACACTATATTTCCAAGAAGGGTCCCTCCGCAATGACGCAGACGCCTTTTCCTTGCCTCTAACCATGATCCCTAATTCCTTGTACTAACAATATGACATATTTTTTAACAATTATTTGTACTACCAATAATAAAAAAACATGAATACAAAAATATACCAGTCTGCCGGGGGTCCAAGGGGGCGCTGCCCCCTACGGGGGTTTCCAGGGGCAGCGCCCCCGGAACAAAATTATATTATAAGAGTAATTTTGAAATTCTTTTTATTGTATATGCTCAATACCGAGCGTGCCGAGCATGTACCGCTCAGTACCGAGCATGTACCGCTCAGTACCGAGCATGTACCGCTCAGTACCGAGCATGTACCGCTCAGTACCGAGCATGTACCGCTCAGTACCGAGCATGTACCGCTCAGTACCGAGCATGTACCGCTCAGTACCGAGCATGTACCGCTCAGTACCGAGCATGTACCGCTCAGTACCGAGCATGTACCGCTCAGTACCGAGCATGTACCGCTCAGTACCGAGCATGTACCGCTCAGTACCGAGCTTGTACCGCTCAGTACCGAGCTTGTACCGCTCAGTACCGAGCTTGTACCGCTCAGTACCGAGCGGTACTGGTTCGGTACCGAGCATGTATTGAGCGGTACCGAGCATGTATTGAGCGATACCGAGCGGACGAATGAAAGAAAGCCGAATCAGGAGTTATTCAAGCTTTCGTTACTGCACGTCAAAGCCAAGGCCACAACACCGCGTACCTGCTCTTCCGACCTAACCGATGCCTGAACGTTTCCTGCACTCACAACTTCGGCTTCGTTTCTTTCCCTGCGTCGTCTCCTTCCGACTTCGTCTCCTACACTCACGGCTTCGTCTCCTTCCCTCACAGCTTCGTCTATTTCCCTCACGGCTTCTTCTCTAGTTCGTCTTTCAATTCTCACAGGAAGCCCTAATCCTATACGCGAATACACGACTCAATGCGGACGCCTCGTCCGCTTTTTTAATGGTTGATTTTAAGTAGGTAAGACCATTTGGATGAGGCGTACGCCTCACCCATAATTGCGCAATTGAGGCGCGCCTCACACAGGGTGAGGCGTACGCCTCAATCAGTGTCCAAATTGCGTGCGCCTCGAGGCACTTTTGGATAGAATTGCGCAGAGGCGCGCCTCAAGGCGCGCCTCTTATTGCGCAATTTTAAACAGAGGGCTGGCAAGATACTACAGTAGGTTCGTGAAAGGGCACAACACTATAACATGACCACTAACAAAACAATTGAATGACAGATTCCTATGGGGGGAGGTAGCCACAACAGCTTTTGAGAGTTTGAATAAAACTATGATGATTGTTCCAGTTTTAGCATTATCAGACTTCACCCAGGTGTTCGTAGTAGAGAGATGCTTCAGGATATGGGTTGGGGGTAGTGCTCATGCAAAATCATCGATCCATTGCCTATTTCAGCTAGGTGTTGACAACTAGGGTTAAACAGAAGTCAGTTTATGAGCGGGAGTTGATGACCATTGTACTAGCCATCCATAAATGGTGGCCTTACCTATAAGGTAGGCATTTCGTTGTCATAATGGATCAGTGAAGTTTGAAGTACTTGTTGGAGCAGCAAATGGTGACAGAGGAGCATCAGAGGTGGCTATTCAAGCTGCTAGGTTATCATTTTGAGATCCAATACATGCCATGAGTGGAGAACAAGGCGATAGATGACTTGTCCAGATGCATGGGGGAGTTGCAGGCAACAATAGTGTCAGTTCCATTGATGTTAGATTGTTAAGCCATCAAGGAGGAGAGTGCTCGAGATGAGGATTTGGGGAAGATGAAGGCTGATTTACTGAGGGAGGAGAGTAGCCATCCGGGGTATTCTTTGGTGGGGGAGAGACTTCTGTCCCAGGGGAGGTTTGTGATGCTTTAGACATCGGTCCACATTTTATACTTGCTCCAGGAGTTCCATGGGAGCGTTGTTGGGGGACATTTAGGGGTGCAAAAGACCTACAGGAGACTAGCTTCAAAGCTATACTGGAATGGGATGTATAAGGATGTGGAGGAGATGTTCATCAGGTGTGAGGTCTGTTAGAGAAACAAGTACATGGTGATGTCTTCAGGAGGATTATTACATCCACTTGCTTTATCAGGCCAAGTATGGGAGGAGGTGTCCATGGATTTCATGGATTGTTTACCCAGATCATAGGGCTTCACAGTGATACTAGTGGTGGTGGATTCTTGAGCAGTTATGCTCATTTCATTCCTCTACAACATCCATACACTGCAGTGATAGTGGCATCAACCTTCATCAAAGAGGTGGTCAGACTGCAAGGAGTACCAGAGGCTATAGTATCTCACAAAGATAAGGTGTTTCTCAACCATTTTTGGAGAGAGTTGTTCAGTCTATAGGGGACAATATTAAAGAGGAGCACCGCCTACCACCCACAAACAGATGGCCAAATAGAAGTGGTCAACGAGAGTTTGAAAACTTAAGATGCTTTGTGTCAGAGACACCCATGTTATGAGCCAAAAGATGGCTAGCATGGTCTGAGTATTGGTACAACACATTTTTTTATTCAGCTTCTCAGATGACCCCATTTAAGGTGTTGTACGGAAGGGATCCACCTCACTTGGTGCACTATGGACATAGCAGCACTCCAGTTTCTTCAATGGAGGAGTACTTGGAGGAGAGGAATAGGATATTGGAAGAGTTAAAGAGGCATCTACTGAGAACTTAATAGATTATGAAGAAGAAGACATATGGGCATAGGAAGGACATCCAATTTGAGGTAGGGGAAAAGGTGTTCTTAAAGCTTCGACCTTACAGGCAAATATCAGTAGCCAACATGAGAAATGAGAAGCTTGCCCCAAGATGCTTTGAGCCATATGAGATATTGGAGGGGATTGGAGCAGTGGCTTATCAGCTGAGACTACCTCCAGCAGCGACGATACGCCCGGTGTTTCATGTATCTCAATTGAGGAGGGCAATTGGAGATTATGCAGCAAGCTCTGAGTTACCAGTGGCACTAACTGAGGATTTAGAAGTGATATTGGAACCCTTGGAGCTGATGGGGGTTTGCCAGGGAGAAGATGGGGCTAAGGAAGTGTTGATGAAGTAGAAAAATCTCTTGGACTACGACGCCACATGGGAGTCATATGAGAGAGTGAAATACCAGTTTCCTTGTTTTCACCTTTTCACCTTGAGGACAAGGTGATTCTTTGGGAGGGCGGCAATGTTAGACTGGCCCCTTAGGGGCCGGTTCAAGTCTATAGCAGGAAAGGGTGGCGGCAAGAGGGGGAGAGAGAGAGAGAGAGGGGGTGGGGTCCACTTGATTTCAAATTCAAAATTAGAGCTAAAGGAGGGGGCAACAAGGGCCTTTAGGTCTTTTTGTTTTATTGTTTTAATTGTATGCCTTAAGTATGAGAGGGAGATTAGGATTAAGGTTATGTTTGATTATTGTGTTCTTGTGAGTGTTCTTCTTGGTTTCTTGGGCTCTAGATTCATCTAGAGATTGGGAGAGACGTTCCTCCTCTCGAATTGAGGATCAATTGTATCGTTGTTTCGTTGTTTTTATTAGTTTTCTCTTTTGCAATCCAATTATAATTTGGAGAGTTTTCCACTAGATTTGTGTGTTTCTCTTGCTGTTTTTACTTATTCTTGTTAGAGTTTACTTAAAATAGTCAAGAATTTCCTATCAATGTCACTACCATCTCTGACTATTGGGAGGTTGGTGGATCAACTGTCCTCACATTGACCACTGTCTGGAGTATGCTTGCCGTAGGCTGCCAACTTGGACTCCTTTGGTCTTAATAAATCATAAAAGTCAGGATATCCTAATTATTTTGATCACTATGAATTTGAGTCATTTATCTTAACCGCAACATTTCTTTTATGGTTCATTGACCATCTTCTCATGATAAGTTCATTTTCTTTGATCAAATCTGAATAGTTGGTGGCCAGTTATGTGGTGAATAATTTTAGCAAAAGAGTTTTTTTTTTTCCTTTTCTCACTTAACTCATCTCTTATTTGCATATTCGCATCGGACTGGTGAATCTATCTTTCCATCGAAGTGTTTCACTGTTTATAAGAAATCAGCTGTCCGATCTGTATTCCAGGTGAAGGACTGCAAATCTGAAGATCACAGAGGCATCTGGAACAGCCAATTAGTCATATTGCCAGTCTCTGCCATGTCTAATCCCCAGTTAATATATCCTAGATATATCGGATTTTTTAATTAATTAGGAATAAATGGAAGATTAAATGCTTTGAACTTCAGCTCTATCCTGATTTATTGCTTTTTTACTTACCTTTCATCAATAAGCCAAATTGCCCTTCAAAATATGTTTGCGTCCCAATGGGATTAAATATTGATGTCAGAGCAGCTTCAAATCTACAGGTGGAAGGCACAAGCTCCCTTATGTTAGAACTTGCTAAAGTTGCCGCACAAGAACAAGCTTTGTTAGATCAAACCAGGGATCTCCTATCGACAATAGCAGCATTACATGTAAGTTTGGAGATACCCGTATGCTCTATTTCCTATAATTTCGAATTTAAAGTTCAAGCAAAACCTTAAACAGGTCAAGCAATGTAGCCTGCAAGGCAATCTTCTTCAACTAAAACGTAGAACCAGCCATATACAACTGTAGAGCTGACTCTTTCACAACCTCAATGACAACTAACACCATTTCAACCTTTTCTAACTGAAGATTGGATCAAAAGCTGATGTTAGTTTGTTGGGTGTAATGTAGTTTTTACCTGATTCAGCCTGATAATCTCATTTGCCTTGGCTGATTCATGTTTTTTTTGGTATGCAATCACCATAGAAATGGCCCTTTTGCGCTTCAGCAACTATATGCTGATCAAAGCGAAGCTTTTGTACATATTTTAATGGTTTTTTTTTCTCATTTGTAAGGGTATTTGGCTGCCAAAAAAAAGAAAAGAAAGTATCAGTGTTTCTATTTTAATGATCTTTTTTGCTGAAAACAGTACTTGTGATGCTTAGTGTAGATTTTATTGTCAATTCATTTTACTGTGCATTTTGCCAGTAGTTTGGCTTATTAGATTGCTTTTAGGTGCCTTAATTAATCATTAGAATTTTGGTAGTATGTAAACTCTCTTAAATTGGCTTTTGTGCATATTTAATGGTTTCTTTCTCATTGTAAGTGTATTCGGCTACCGAAAAAAGTGAAGAGAAGAAAGAATCTTGTTTTGTATCGTGCATTTTGGGCAGAATTTTTGTTTTGTTTCAAGTATTGTGTATAGTAATAGCTTTCAAGTTTGTGCTTTATAGTTGAATTGATTTGGCTTTTGCTTTCATGTCAATCAGCTTTATAAGGCTTACTGTTTCTCATTAGTTCTGATAGTGCAGATTTATGAACTAGAGACTCTTTGGTGTGGTCTTAGAACACTTTAGCACGCTAAAGACAAGTGATCTGAATCATTTTATTTTCTTATACTCATGTTTTTTTAATTTTGATGATTTTAATTTAGTTAATTCTCTTTTTTTTTTTTTTTTTTTCTATTGGCATTGAAAGGTTTGGCTGAAGTTATGAAATCTATCATTTTATTTTCTTACAACATAGTCAACATTGTTAGGAAAATTCAGAAATTCTAAAACTACTAACATGAGCTTCAAAAAGCAATTAGAGCTATAAAATTCTCTATAATTTTAGGTTTAGAATGTATACAATAAGGGGAATAAAGTTGGAATGGAATATTCTAGTATTGTATTATACTAAAATATTCTTTATTCTTATTAGTATGGACCCAACAAATTGCACCTTCCTGTTAACGTAGAGTGATTAGATGATTACACCTTTAGGTTAGCTCAATCGACTCCCCTAGGTTGTTGCCTCATATGTCGAGCCACCTCGTCGGTCATTAGTGGTTATAACAATCACCAATTTTCTCTTTTCAAAGCCCTTGAGTTTCAATCTCTACATGGGTCCTTTGGTGTTTGTTGAAACAGATGAAATAAGTCCATGATGTATGTTTTGATTTTGCAATCAAAATTAGTGAAAAAATTCTCCTCATCTCTATATATTTTTTTCATGTCTTATGTTTTCATTTTGCATGTAATGTTTATTGCTTATAAGTTATAACCAAATTATTTGTGCGATTATATGAATTTCATGCCCGCTGATTTTTATTTTTTTGAGATGTCACCAAAGCGTTTACTTGAGGAATTTAACATACTGTTGTTTTGCAGTTGTCTATTTTCTTGCTATGATATTGAATATAACTTCAGAAATTGAGAACTTGATGATTTTTTAGTAGTTTTTTTTTTGGTAATTTGTTAGCTTGTTATTTTTTTTATTTATTGTCTCATCTTCTTCATCTATTATGAAAATTAATCCATGGTCATGTGAGAGACTTAGGCTTCGTTTGGGATGGCTATTTTGTTTTTTAAAACAGTTTTTTAGTATAAATATTTTTTGAACTAAAAATTTTTGTACTAAAAAGCTGTTTTAAGAAGCTATAGAAAAGCTGTTCAAAGCCTAAATTTTTTTTTATTAAGGAGTTATTTTAAAAAGCAGCAAAAAAGTTGTCCCAAAACAAATCCTTAAATGCTGATAAAAAGCATCACTTCATCCTGAAACTTATTTGTCTTATCTCCTTTCTCAATATTTTAATACTGTTCATCTTTCTTTTATTTTTTCTGTTTGTCTGGCATCAATCTGGCTTTTACATCTAAACTATAGAGCTACAATAAGCATATTGTTCTGGATCTTTTCTCAATAATAAATGTGTTGTTGTTGCTACTTGAAAGCAGGTCATTAGGTAGATTTTCAGTTTCCCTGTTAAAAATTGTTTCTTTGTGCTTTTTATGTTTGGGAATCTATTGCACACATGTGATGGCCTCTGTGTTGATTCAAATGGAAACTGTATTCAAGACTCTGTGATGTGATAATCACTGGAGACAACTTAGGTAAGTTCCTATTATTTTTTAGGCAAATCTGAGGGCAAAATCTTTTTTTTTTTTTTTTTCAGTTAATAGAACTCTCAACTGGACGAGTATTTTCTAAACTTGTTTTTTTTTTAATGTTTTTTGTTATAGTTTCTGAATATGCATTTAGGTTTTATTTGGGACAGTTTTTTTATTGTATTTTGAAGCAGTTTTTTAGTACATAATTTATTTGTGTGATAATTTTTTTACTAGTTTAAGAAGCATTAAGAAAGCCGTTTCAAATGAAGTCTTAGGCTTCGCTTGGGGCGGCTTTTTTATTGCTTTTTAAAACAGTTTTCTAGTTCAAAAATTAAAATATTTGTATTAAAAAACTGTTTTAAGAAACACCAAAAAAGCAATCCCAAGTCTTCGTTTGGGACGACTCTTTTACTGTTTCTTAAAGCAGTTTTCTATTAGTATTAGGCTTCGTTTAGGACAGCTTTTTATTATTTATTAAAATAGAGTTTTAGTAGAAGCCATCTCAGACAAACCTTAATCTTTACATGCATTGCTTTCTTTCACATAGTAATTTTTGTAGCCTATTGAAGAACTTGTAACAGAGAGTTTTTCCTGAATTGCAGCTTGTGCTGCTTAAGTATCTATCTGTAAACTATTTGAAGATTGTAGTGTTTTCAATAAAATGATCTATGCTTCGAATTAAGGAAATAAACCAAATTGAGGTGATTGCACTTAAATAATGTGTCATTTGATTGAATATATTGATTATTGACAGCTTAGCTTGTTTTGATTGAAAAAAAAAAAAATAAACATTTTGACTGTTCTCTGCTGACAGCTTATTCCACTGCTGGCGAGTAGCAGTTTTAGACAAATCTTCGTTGGATCTTTTTTGTATTAAAGAGTTGTGTCTACTACAGTGTTATTGGCAGTTTTATTGCAAAGTAGAAATGACCAAATCAATTTATATATATATATAATAAAAAAGAATTTTCTGTCAAAACATGTTTAATTTTAATAGGGGTCTAACTTGTGAGGCGGCGCGAGTTCGAGCCTATACTTAAGTCCATGTATTAAATAAGCTCAAGTTTGAGTTCAGTCTGTCTTGACTTATAAGCTTATTGAGTGCTTCTTTAATTTAAAATATTTAAATTTTAATTAAAATATTATTTACTCTTTTAAAATTAATTCTATAATAAAAATAAAAATTGACTTAAATTTATGAAATATAGCTCAATAATCATATCAAATCTAAGCTTTTCAAACAATTCTTTAGGTAATTTGTCTCTTCAATTTATTTTTTTATTTTTATCATAAGGGTTTATAGGCAGTCGCCCCCCTAAAAGTTTTAAAATATTATGATATTTAGAGAATTACCCCAGATATAATTAAACACTTTGTGTAGAGATATTATTGTTAGAGAACGTCGAATCCTGTCAAGAGGCGCTGGCTCCTTGGACCCCTGATATATTTGCCAACAGTTACTTATGTCCTCCCCCCCACTTCCTTTCGAAAATTATAGTTGGTTTCTCCCTTGTTGGAGTTTGTAAATTTTTCAACGACTGAGCTTGATCTTATCATGATTAGGGCTAAATAAGTTTATCTTGATTAAGCAGATATTTGAATTGACCCGTCTATATCCTTATATATATATATATATATATATATATATATATATATATATATATATATATATATATATTCAATTATATAGTGAATTATCAATAATTTAATTAAATTTTTTCAATTAATTTTTAATTTAATAGTTTAATTTTATTAAAAAAATAATTTGTAAAATATAAGATTATTTCATTAAAAATTAAACAAATTTCAAAATAGTTTGACAAGATTTTTTTTTCCCACTATCATCATCAGTAACTGAATCACCTGGCCTTTTGTCCGCTTTATGCAAGCCCTCATTATTTATGCGAGAGGACAAAAGTCCTTTTAAATCAAAGCCCCCACGTGTCCGGCCCCCCTTCAACTACGAGCTACCCATCAATTTTAATAATGCCCAGACATCCTTTGATATCAACCGGTCCGACCCATCTCCACGGAGGAATGAAGGGTGACGTGGCATCACATGGCCCAGGGTAATTTTGTCATTTTGTGTACCACCTGTGTTTCGTGTCGATTTTCAGGTCGGGTGGGTCCTCGGGTCAATGCCACTCTAGATTATCTTTTTTTGTGGGGGAATTTTCCATTCATGTCATAAACTGTTTATATTTATTTATATTTTATTTAAGTATCTAAAGATGAATTTTATTTTAAATAAATTAATATTAGTTATATGCATGTAATGTTTTTTTTAAACATAAATTTAAATAAAAGATATTTGATTTCAGAATTTTAGTATTGATTTTGAAATTTTTTATAAATTAAATTGGTTAACATTTTATCCTCATTGGCTTTGGCTAAGAGTGCAAAAGAGTCTAGTCGTGCTCGAGTCATTTTTTGATTGAGTTTCAACTTGATTAATTAGTCGAGTTCAAGCATGAGCCTAAGTTTTATTCTACAAGTTTGACCAACTCGCGTGCTGCCTCGTTTAATATGAATGAAAGAAAATGATTATAATCCAAAAAAGTAGTATAATAAAATGATAAAAATGATGAGAAATTAATTAAAAATAATAAATAATTGTAAAATATAAATAAAAAAAAATAACAATACATTTAAAATCTTAAATATTAATATATTTTAATGACCTTTTATATTAATATCTTTTAAACAAGCCAGCTCACAATCTATCGAATCAAGTCAGTGCTAGCTAAAGCTTGACTCGTTAGTTCATCGATCCAGACTCTCGAGCCATTTGTCGAGTCTAGTCCGAGACAATTCACTAGTTGACTTGACTCATTTACACTCATAACCCTAGCCATTTGTTTAAAGAGGAAAAGAGAAATTATAGCGCTCAAAGGTGTAACGCATTGGTTGAAAAATAAATTGAAAATTGCAAAGGCGGAGTTAAAATGCTCCCCTTGATAAAAAGAAAAAGAAAACTCAATTATAAGATTAATTATTCTGTGCGGACGCCGGATGCCATTTGGAGGTAAATCAGAGCACGCCACGTCACCTCTTGCTCTATACTGCGGCTGTGTACTCACTGTCTTGTTGTGTACCGCGGCTGTGTCCAATTGATATGATTCACCTCAAGACACAAAGTTATATCCGATGTCCGCATAGAATAATTTCTACAATTATAATGGGTCCATAAGGTCTTTTACATCAAGGAAAATTAAGCTATCTTCCAGCATTGTTACAGGAGAATGTGGACCCTCTGCTTCTGGATCTACTCCAAGGTTGATTTGGCTTGAGTAATAATCAGACAATTGTCAGTCTATCATTTGTCAAGAAATTAAGCATATAAAATATAATTTAATCATGAACATATATACATAGCATATTAATGATTGAATATTGGCCTTCCACTTCTTTAAGAGAGCCAAAGCACTTTGTCATTATGATGAGAAGAGGATGATAATTTATTTATTTATTTTTTTTGCATATTTTATTATTTGTAATGTATAATTAATTAATTAATTTATTTGTGTGGTACCTTTTAGT
Source organism: Dendrobium nobile (assembly GCA_022539455.1). NCBI lineage: Eukaryota > Viridiplantae > Streptophyta > Magnoliopsida > Asparagales > Orchidaceae > Dendrobium > Dendrobium nobile. Next base: position 71,597,181 of record CM039721.1, on the reverse strand, counting down.
TAATTTTATGATGAAAGCCCTCATTTCTCTTACTTTTTGTCATTGATGGCTTGCGGAGGATCTAAGGTTTCATTTGGGATAATTTTTTTAGCTTTTTTGTTCTAAAGATATTCTTTAGAAAGCAGTAATAAAGTTGTCCTAAACAAAGCCTAAGGCTTCGTTTGAGACGGCTTTTTTATTGCTTTCTAAAACGGAGTTTTAGTACAAATTTTTTTTATTTTGTACTAAAACTCCGTTTTAGAAAGCAATAAAAAAGCCGTCCCAAACGAAGCCTAAATCTTGCTTTTCAGTTATGCTCTCTCTGATGGGAGGAATATGCGCTTAATATTTGTCATATCTTCTTAGGAAAATATTATCATCATTTTTTTAGAAGGAAAGAAATGATAAAGGTATTCTAATCAAAATTTTAGATAAGATCATAATTCTTAAATATACTTTAAGATGAGTGTAATATATAGATAATTGAATTGACACTAATTCCAAAGTAGATATAAGAATTTTAAGACTCATTCTGATTTTTTCTTTTTTATCAAGATATTCTGTCATAAGGTCTTCTTATTCCTTGCTAACTAGAAAACATAGAGTTAGACCCAGGTTGATTTGAAGTAAAATGGGTGTAAAATTTTCCAAATTATAGGATTTTTAAATCTACTTTGCATTTTTTTTTTAAAACAAACAGCAATCTATTAATAAAGAAAACCCAACGGTTACAACATCAGAAAGAAGGGAAAAAAATAAAGAGAAAATTACAATTAAAAAAGCGGGCTTAGTTAGCGGTCGAGGCTTCCAGCGACACTGAAACCACGCTAGGACTGTCCAATAAGGTGGAGAAAGCGACCAACTACGAACCAGCCCGAAAAAATCCACACCAAAGGTTGCCACCAACGAAGCAGCAGAGACGCGAGCCCCAACCACATCATTGCCCTAAGCTCAAAAAACCAGCATATCACTCAACATAAAAGTACAAAAAACTCGAAATAAGAGTAAGGGGGACAAGCTATAGAACACGAAAACACTATCGCCTACGCCGGCCTCTTCCACGAAATCTTCCCCGAGAGCCAACATTGAAAGTGGGTCTAGCACGAACAAGAGTGAAATCAATACTAGGGTCCGAACCCCTACAGAAATCCGGAGAAGCCACACCACCATCTGAAAATTCGGATTCAGGTTCACCATCCGAAGAGTTATCCAACCAATTAATATGGTTCCTAATATCCAAACCAGAACTAGCACCCAAGGTAGTGCCCATATTACGCGTATCGACCAAACTAACAGGGACATCAATTAAATTATTGACAACCGGAATGCATTCATGAGTCTCAGCCTCAGCCAGAATAGGAACCTCAACAAGAATTTCCGCAGTGTTAACCCGCAAAATCACATTACTAGTATACGGTAAACTAGGTGGAAAAAAGGGTAAAGCATTTGGTGATAAGCCGTTTGCAACAACCTCAGTAATAACACTGCATTGTTCCAGCCTTCCAACTCCCTCCCTAGCAATCACCGTACCAAACACAGACCCAATTAACACATTTTGTGCTGAAACCTTAACAGGATCAACAATAGTAGGAGTAGTATCAACACTTAAGGGGACATCAGACGAAACCAACTCAACAGTTTTAGTCCTACATTCATCCACAACCTGATCCGTCAAAGATAGAGAGGCCTCCCCAACAACAGGGGTAGCAGACGGCGAATCAGCAACCATTATCTAAACTAGGCGACCATTTAGTAAATTTCATGAAACAATTGAAAACAAGATAGGAGCGATGGCAAAAAACCTTGCAGTAGTCTAGATCATTGGCCAGTTTGATCAGGATGTGAGAAGGATCCAAAACTGTCACAGAAACTTCTCCATTCAGCTTCAAATTAAAAAAAAATTCCGAATAGAATCAAGAGGGGGACGTTTGGAAGGAAAAAAACGAACTAACGAAAATCGGAAGAGGACAGCAAGCTCTTTGATTTCCTCATCGGAAACCCATAAGGAAGGCAAACCACGATAAGTAAAAGTCCTCAAATCCGAAAAGGAAGAAGAAGAGCCAGCAAGTGCTTCAAGAAAAGACTTAGGGTGAGAAAAACCACCAAAAAGACCGGGATCCTTCAATTTATCCGGCGCCATACCGGCACCGCCGGCTAAAAAGAAGAACAATCCAAGCTAAACGCCTCCAAAACCAAGAAACAGAGGAAGGATAAGAAACTTCCCTAAACTTTAATGAATATAAAGTCGTGGATATTATTAGCAGAATTCAAGTTGGATGGTTGTAAGTGGAGGAATGCATCAGGCTTGCTGTGTGATAAAAAAGTTTCCCCAAACTTAAGAGAAAATTATATAAGATGGTGGTGGGACCTGCCATGCTTTTATAATGCCGAATGTTGTCCATTAAAAGAGAAGCATAATATTAAGTTTAGTGTTGCAGATATGAGGATGCTCAGGTGGATGAGTTGCTTTATCCTTAGAGATAGGATATGAAATGAGCATACAAGTGAAAAGGTTGGAGTAGCTCCAGTGGAAGATAAGATTAGAGAGAGTTGCCTTAGAAGGTTTGGTCACATATATATAACGACAGCCTTTCAATGACCCGGTTAGAAAAGTTGAAGTATTAAATTTGAATATTTATGTTAAGAAAGGTAGAGGTAGACCTAAAATGACTTGGTTATAAAATATTAGAAATGATCAATTTGACTTTTAACAGGACATAATGAAAAAAAAAGGATTTATGTAACTGACCCAATATAGTGTGATAAAGGCTTGATTTGTTGTTGTTGTATAGTCTAGTTGAAGAAAATAAACGATTTGTTTTGTCATGCATGAAGCCTAATCATAAATTAACGAGATTACAATATACAACTAAATATTATCATCTAATTAATTTTTCAGACTTTAATTAGTTCACTACATCTACGTTCATGCATGAAGCCTAATCATTCCATCCAGGGATGGTTATATGCGGTGATTTCGTGGCCGTTGGGATGAAAATCTAGCGTGGAGAAGGACCATTAACGTGCGGAAGCCCGTACGCTGTGTCTGCCTCGTGGGTATCATCAAAATCTGACACCATCAATCATGCATCGAACGGATGGGATGCGTCAGGTGCTCTCATAATAATTGGCTCTCCTTTAGCTTCCTTCTTGATGTTGGCGACGCTGTCTTCTTCCTTCTGTTTTCTTCGCGCCTGTTCAAATTAGGAGAATATTTGTTCTGTCAACTTTGTCTTCTATTCTTTCAATCTTTGTTAGTTATTGATGTTGGAGTTTATCACTTTATGTTATAAATAAAATTAAAAATGTCAAATCTCCTTCTCCTCTCTATTTTTTTCTTGGGACTTCACTTTGTTTCAATATGTTGTTGATGATGATTAGCAGATTCTATGTTTTTTTAATCATCTTGGATGGTTACTACACTTCACCTTTTTTGGGGCTTTTGCTCATTTCTTTGATGTGCTCTACCTATCTTCTTTAGATTAGTCCTACGTGGGGTCCTGGTTGGGTACCCATTGGATACACGCGCTCCAGACGGGCTGGCTTCGCCCATCCATGGTGACTTTCGGGATGTCGTACCCACCCACTTTTCACGCTTTTTGAATGCAGTCCGTCATGGACTGATGGCCTTGAGGCTTATTGCCCTTTGATGTTACTATAAACTTTCAAGCTACATATCAAAATTTATTGTGGTTGCAACGCAATACAGTGCTGCGTACTGCATAGTGAGGTTTGTGATAATGTACGGTATACGGTGATTAACAATGTAAAATGGTTTATCCACCGGCCAATGTTGAGTACCCACCCATTGTAATATCAGTTCTGCTCCAGGTTCGTCCGGGACGAAGTTGGATCGTCCGGGACGATCGGTACAGGTTGTGCAGAAAATCAGTTTTGGTTGTATGATTCGTCGGGACGAAATTTGGATCGTCTGGACGAAAATTCTCCCGAGGACCTGTCGCCGGGGACGATGATGAAAATTTCGTCTGGACGAGGATTTTCCAGAGCACACATCGTCCGGGACGAAGTGCGATCGTCCAGGACGATCTGAGCATTTCTTAAGGGAAATGAGATATTTTGAGGAGAGAGAAAAATTTTATAAAATATCAGATTTTGATCCGAGGAGAGAGGAAGAAAAAGAGAAAAAGGAAAAGTTGATTTCGGGAAGCCGCGGGTCCGTTTTCGTTCGTCGAGACTGTTGAGGATTTTGCTGTACGCAAGGTAAGGCACATTCCGCCTTTCTCAATTTTCAGAACCGTCGAGTTTGGCGGTATTTTCTGTCCGGATTTCGTTTCCGTTACCGATTTTCGTCCGTAACTTTTGATTGATTCAGTTTTTACCGCGTAACTTTCTGTATATTGTTGAAGTGCCGAGTGTGCAGTTTTTGGTTATTTTCCGAAGATTTTTGTCCGGGTATTTTTGATTCGGCAGTGTTTTCAGTTGATTACATTTTTCTGTGAATCCGTAAATTCTCTGTGCAGTAGAATAAATGTTCTGGAATATGATTATCTATGTTCTGTGCGAATTTGGTAAATTTTCTTTGCAGGAAATTTTGTGTAAATTCCGTCTACTGCCGTTGTGCTGCCCGATTTTTTTGTCTGATTTCTGATTTGCCCGGATTTCTTCTGAATTGAAATGCTATCTGTATGTGCTATAAAAAGGGAGTTATAAGGGGCCTGGATCCTATGAGATTCAGTAAGTGTCAGGGAAATCTGAAATGAGCTCAAATCTGAAAATCTGATATCTGTTCTGTTCCGGATCCGATGAAATCTGTTCTGGTGCTGTAAGTGTAATATCAGTTCTGCTCCAGGTTCGTCCGGGACGAAGTTGGATCGTCCGGGACGATCGGTACAGGTTGTGCAGAAAATCAGTTTTGGTTGTATGATTCGTCGGGACGAAATTTGGATCGTCTGGACGAAAATTCTCCCGAGGACCTGTCGCCGGGACGATGATGAAAATTTCGTCTGGACGAGGATTTTCCAGAGCACACATCGTCCGGGACGAAGTGCGATCGTCCAGGACGATCTGAGCATTTCTTAAGGGAAATGAGATATTTTGAAGAGAGAGAAAAAGAAAAATAAAATATCAGATTTTGATCCGAGGAGAGAGGAAGAAAAAGAGAAAAAGGAAAAGTTGATTTCGGGAAGCCGCGGGTCCGTTTTCGTTCGTCGAGACTGTTGAGGATTTTGCTGTACGCAAGGAAAGGCACATTCCGCCTTTCTCAATTTTCAGAACCGTCGAGTTTGGCGGTATTTTCTGTCCGGATTTCGTTTCCGTTACCGATTTTCGTCCGTAACTTTTGATTGATTCAGTTTTTACCGCGTAACTTTCTGTATATTGTTGAAGTGCCGAGTGTGCAGTTTTTGGTTATTTTCCGAAGATTTTTGTCCGGGTATTTTTGATTCGGCAGCGTTTTCAGTTGATTACATTTTTCTGTGAATCCGTAAATTCTCTGTGCAGTAGAATAAATGTTTTGGAATATGATTATCTATGTTCTGTGCGAATTTGGTAAATTTTCTTTGCAGGAAATTTTGTGTAAATTCCGTCTACTGCCGTTGTGCTGCCCGACTTTTGTCTGATTTCTGATTTGCCCGGATTTCTTCTGAATTGAAATGCTATCTGTATGTGCTATAAAAAGGGAGTTATAAGGGGCCTGGATCCTATGAGATTCAGTAAGTGTCAGGGAAATCTGAAATAAGCTCAAATCTGAAAATCTGATATCTGTTCTGTTCCGGATCCGATGAAATCTGTTCTGGTGCTGTAAGCACATCTGTTCTGGTGCCGTGAGCACAAAGGGAGTTATAAGGGGCCTGAATCCAAAGAGATTCAGTCAGTGTCAGGGAATTTAGCTATTAAATATATATCTGATATCTGATATCTAATTTGATCTGACTCTGCTTTCTGTATCCGTTCTGTAAGCGATAATAAGTTCCGTACGATATGATTTGATCTGTCTGATATCTAATTTGATATGATTTCGAATTCAGTATCTGTTCGGTAAGCAATTCTGATTTCTGATTTTGTTAATGTGATATGTCTGATTCTGTCCTGTTTCTGATACGATTTCTGTTCCGTACAACTCTGTATAATTCAGACTCTGTTGATTTATTATGTTCTGTTTGTACTCTGAATCCGTACGACTCTGATTCTGATTTGATATCTGTCCGTATCTGTTCTGATTCTATTCTGTTTCGTTCTGATATGTCCGGTTTGACAATCTGTACGATTCTATTCCGATTTCTGATCTGATTTCTGTCTGATAAGTTTGGTTTTGAATTCTGAAAGTTTTGATTGGAGGTTTGTTGCTTTGCTGAGCTGTTGAGCTCACTCTTGTTTTCTGGTGGTTTTCAGGTTCTGGGAAAGGGAAGGAAGTCCAGGAGTAGATTTCTGAGTCTGATTCGTATAGGTATTTGTTGTACCTTTTGATTTTTGTACAGTCATGACTTTTCTGTTCTGTCTTTCTTTCTGTTCAAAAGCCATGCACTGTATTTGTAGATGATTGTATTTGAGGAAAAGACAAGATAGATGTTTTGTTCCGCTGTATTTGGTGATTTATAGTAGCTCTGTTGTTCTGTGTTTGTCTGGCCGTTTTGAGAATTATTTGGAAGATTCAGTTCCGAAACCAATTCCCAAACCAGATCCTGGTTAGTTTGTTTAGGCTGGTCGCGATCCGGTTTGGGCGGGATCCGTCCCCGTCGAATCGGGTCGTGACAGTAAGCACATCTGTTCTGGTGCCGTGAGCACAAAGGGAGTTATAAGGGGCCTGAATCCAAAGAGATTCAGTCAGTGTCAGGGAATTTAGCTATTAAATATATATCTGATATCTGATATCTAATTTGATCTGACTCTGCTTTCTGTATCCGTTCTGTAAGCGATAATAAGTTCCGTACGATATGATTTGATATGTCTGATATCTAATTTGATATGATTTCGAATTCAGTATCTGTTCGGTAAGCAATTCTGATTTCTGATTTTGTTAAATGTGATATGTCTGATTCTGTCCTGTTTCTGATACGATTTCTGTTCCGTACAACTCTGTGAATTCTAACTCTGACTTTCTGATTTCTGTATAATTCTGACTCTGTTGATTTATTATGTTCTGTTTGTACTCTGAATCCGTACGACTCTGATTCTGATTTGATATCTGTCCGTATCTGTTCTGATTCTATTCTGTTTCGTTCTGATATGTCCGGTTTGACAATCTGTACGATTCTATTCCGATTTCTGATCTGATTTCTGTCAGATGAGTTTGGTTTTGAATTCTGAAAGTTTTGATTGGAGGTTTGTTGCTTTGCTGAGCTGTTGAGCTCACTCTTGTTTTCTGGTGGTTTTCAGGTTCTGGGAAAGGGAAGGAAGTCCAGGAGTAGATTTCTGAGTCTGATTCGTATAGGTATTTGTTGTACCTTTTGATTTTTGTACAGTCATGACTTTTCTGTTCTGTCTTTCTTTCTGTTCAAAAGCCATGCACTGTATTTGTAGATGATTGTATTTGAGGAAAAGACAAGATAGATGTTTTGTTCCGCTGTATTTGGTGATTTATAGTAGCTCTGTTGTTCTGCGTTTGTGCGGCCGTTTTGAGAATTATTTGGAAGATTCAGTTCCGAAACCAATTCCCAAACCAGATCCTGGTTAGTTTGTTTAGGCTGGTCGCGATCCGGTTTGGGCGGGATCCGTCCCCGTCGAATCGGGTCGTGACAAAGCCTTTTGAGTGGTATCAGAGCACTGGTTTGGAAACTGGTTGGATTGTAAGACAGAGCTATAGGAAGTGATCAGTGAGTCTGTCTAGGGGTAGTTTTGGGTCGTTTGGCTTTTTATTGTGTTGTTTTCGTGTTGTTTTTGTGATAGTTTTCCGGATTTTCTGGATTTTTCTGTATGGATCAGCCAGACCCAGACATGACAGACGGGCAGAGTGCCAGTCAGGCAGCACCAGTGGGGAGTACAGCCCCAGTGGCCGGTGCTGATACACTTGCTCAGTTTGCTACACTTGTTGCTCAGATGATGAGCGAGACTCAGAGCAGAGCTGTTACTGTCATATCAGAGGATATTGATAGACATTTACAGTTATTTTTGAGGTTGAAACCTCCGAGATTTGAGGGCGCTGTTGAGCCCAAAGCAGCCGAGGAGTGGCTGAGGAGATTGGAAAAGACTTTTGATGGGATGCAGTGTCCAGCGGATAGGAAAGTTCCGTTGGCAGTTTTTCTGTTGGATGGAGAGGCTGAGCACTGGTGGGAAGGCCAGCAGGCGGCCAGATTTCAGGGTAGGCTGAACTCTTTGATCACTTGGGACGAGTTCACTGAGGTATTTCGAGACTGGTTTGTTCCCCCTTCTGCACGACAGTAGATGCAGGAGAGTTTTCTGAGACTGGTTCAGGGGAGCAAGACGGTGATGCAGTACGAGGCTGAGTTTACTGCACTAGCCAGGTATGCTCCGCAGCTAGTGAGCACTTCTGCTGAGAGGTGCTACAGATTTCTGAGGGGATTGCGAGATAGTCTGAGGCAGCCCCTGGTGCCTTTTCACATTTCTGATTTCGCTGAGCTTGTGGAGCTAGCTCGTCTGATTGAGAATGATCTGATGGCTACTCAGCAGCGGTGGACTGCGAGTAGGAAGAGATTTGGCGGTGAGGCTTCTGGCAGTGGTTCCTCTGGGAAGAGGAGATTTGTGACTGGTTCTGGATCCGGAGTCAACAGATCTGACTCCAGGAGGAGTGGAGAATCGTCTGGTACTGCTACCAGTACGACGAGTTCAGGATCTGTCAGTGGGGCACCTGTGTGCCAGAGCTGTGGACGGCGACATCATGGCCAGTGCTATAGGATGGCTGGTCTGTGTTTCAGATGTGGTCAGCCTGGACATAGGATTGCAGAGTGTCCACAGGCTGGATTTGATCGACGTTCTGAGTTCCGACCTGAGGGCTCTGTTAGACCTACCGGTTCTGCAGCAGGAAGACCGAGGACTGTTCCTCCTCGCCCTGAGGGATTTTCTGGAAGAGGTGGTAGTACTAGTTCTGGACCACGGAGACCACCTACGGTTCAGAGGGAGCAGAGTAGTTCTGTTGCTTCAGCTCCTGCTCCAGTTCAGCCACGAGTTTACAGCCTGAGTCAGCAGGAGGCTCGTGATGCTCCGGATGTTGTGACAGGTACGATTTATATTTCTGATCAGCCCTGTCGTGTTTTGTTTGACTCTGGAGCTAGTCACTCTTTTCTGTCCGAGCGCTGTTTTGAGCTTTTGCGTTTGGATTCTGTTTTGTTGCCGATTTCTCTTTCTGTGATTTTACCGGCTGGAAGTAATTTGATTGCCCGCAAGTTTTGTTTTTGTGAGATTGACATTGCTGGCAAGAAGTGGAAGTCAAGCCTGATTTTGTTACCGATTTCTTCATATGACGTGATTTTGGGCATGGATTGGCTGAGTCTGTATGAGGCTCAGATTGATTGTCTGAAGAAGCAAGTGAGTTTGCTTGTGGCTGGAGAGAGAGTTGTATTTCAGGGATTACGAGGTGTTCTCTCCAGTCTGATTTCTGCGTTGGAGGTGAGCAAAATGTGGAAGAAGGGTTACCCAGTGTTTTTGGCTTCGGTGCGGGATCTGAATCTGGAGGTTGGTTCTGTTTCTGAGATCCCAGTGGTACGGGAGTTTGCTGATGTTTTTCCTGAGGAGTTGGTTGGTTTACCTCCGGATAGAGAGGTGGAGTTCTCTATCGATGTTTTTCCGGGTACAGCTCCTATATCAAAAGCTCCGTACAGAATGGCACCGAAAGAACTTTCTGAGTTGAAAGTTCAGCTTCAGGAGCTAGTTGACAGAGGTTTTGTCCGTCCTAGTGTTTCGCCTTGGGGAGCACCTGTTTTGTTCGTAAAGAAGAAGGACGGGACACTCCGTATGTGTGTTGATTACAGAGATTTGAACAAGGTCACTATCAAGAATAAGTATCCTTTGCCTCGGATCGACGACTTGTTTGATCAGCTTTCCGGATCTTCAGTATTTTCGAAGATTGATTTGCGATCCGGATACTATCAGGTGAAGGTGAAGGAATCTGATGTGGTGAAGACTGCTTTCAGTACTCGGTACGGGCACTACGAGTTTTTAGTTATGCCTTTTGGGGTAACCAATGCGCCTGCTATTTTCATGGATCTGATGAACCGAGTATTCAGGGAGTTTCTGGATCAGTTCGTGATCGTCTTTATTGATGATATTTTGGTGTATTCTGCTTCTGAGGATGAGCATGCCAGACATTTGAGCATTGTGTTGGAGACCTTGAGGCGGCATCAGCTGTATGCCAAGTTCTCCAAGTGTGAATTCTGGCTGAAGAGTATTTCTTTTCTGGGGCATGTGATTAGCGGAGAAGGCATTTCTGTTGATCCCCAGAAGATTCAGGCGGTTGCTGATTGGCCAAGGCCGACTACGGTATTTGAGGTACGTAGTTTCTTGGGCATGGCCGGGTATTATAGGAAATTTGTGAAGGGATTTTCACAGATTTCGACGCCTCTGACGAGACTGACGCAGAAGTCAGTAGCTTTTGTTTGGACACCGGAGTGTGAAGCTAGTTTTCAGAAATTGAAGGACTGTTTGACTTCAGCTCCAGTGTTAGCACTTCCGTCAGGTACGGAAGGTTTTCAGGTCTTCAGTGATGCTTCACTGAAAGGACTGGGATGTGTTCTGATGCAGCGTGGTCAGGTAATTGCTTATGCTTCTAGACAGTTAAAGCCACATGAGAAGAATTACCCGACGCACGATCTGGAGTTAGCTGCTGTAGTATTTGCTTTGAAGATTTGGCGTCATTATCTGTATGGCGTCAGTTGTGAGATCTTTACTGATCATAAGAGCCTGAAGTATATTTTTACTCAGAAGGATCTGAACCTGAGACTTTGTGTTTTAGATTTTGGAGGAAGCTGGGAAGATCATATCCCTTTGATTGAGTTTGCTTACAACAATAGCTTCCAATCCAGTATTGGTATGGCACCGTACGAGGCTTTGTATGGCAGGAAGTGCCGGACTCCTTTGACTCTGACGGAGGTCGGAGATAGACAGACTTTGGGTGCCACTTTTGCTGATGAAACTGTTCAGAAAATTAATTTGATTAAAGAAAGATTGAAAGCAGCTCAGGACCGTCAACAGAAGTATTACAATCAGAAGCACAGGTTCGTTGAGTTTCAAGTCGGTGACTTTGTGTATGTCAAAGTCAGCCCGATGAAAGGTGTGAGCAGATTTGGTCAGGTAAGCAAGCTTAGTCCAAGGTATGTTGGACCTTTTGAAATTTTAGAAAGGATTGGGAAAGCGGCTTACAGACTTTTGCTTTCTGATTCGATGCCCGACGTGCATAATGTGTTTCATGTATCCACTTTGAGGAAGTGGGTATCAGACTCTGGTAAGAAGGTATCTGCTGATGAGGTTGAGATTCAGGAGAATCTGGCGTACAAGGAAGAGCCAGAGTTGATTTTGGCATACGACGTCCGAAAACTACGAAGTAAACAGATTCCGATGGTTAAAGTCCAGTGGAAGCACCGTACTGCACGGGAAGCCACTTGGGAGAAGGAGTCTGACATGAGACAGTCGTACCCGTACTTGTTTTGACTGAGGTTGGATTGGATAATGTCGAGGACGACATTTTTTTTAAGTTGGGGAGATTGTAATATCAGTTCTGCTCCAGGTTCGTCCGGGACGATCGGTACAGGTTGTGCAGAAAATCAGTTTTGGTTGTATGATTCGTCGGGACGAAATTTGGATCGTCTGGACGAAAATTCTCCCGAGGACCTGTCGCCGGGGACGATGATGAAAATTTCGTCTGGACGAGGATTTTCCAGAGCACACATCGTCCGGGACGAAGTGCGATCGTCCAGGACGATCTGAGCATTTCTTAAGGGAAATGAGATATTTTGAGGAGAGAGAAAAATTTTATAAAATATCAGATTTTGATCCGAGGAGAGAGGAAGAAAAAGAGAAAAAGGAAAAGTTGATTTCGGGAAGCCGCGGGTCCGTTTTCGTTCGTCGAGACTGTTGAGGATTTTGCTGTACGCAAGGTAAGGCACATTCCGCCTTTCTCAATTTTCAGAACCGTCGAGTTTGGCGGTATTTTCTGTCCGGATTTCGTTTCCGTTACCGATTTTCGTCCGTAACTTTTGATTGATTCAGTTTTTACCGCGTAACTTTCTGTATATTGTTGAAGTGCCGAGTGTGCAGTTTTTGGTTATTTTTCGAAGATTTTTGTCCGGGTATTTTTGATTCGGCAGTGTTTTCAGTTGATTACATTTTTCTGTGAATCCGTAAATTCTCTGTGCAGTAGAATAAATGTTCTGGAATATGATTATCTATGTTCTGTGCGAATTTGGTAAATTTTCTTTGCAGGAAATTTTGTGTAAATTCCGTCTACTGCCGTTGTGCTGCCCGATTTTTTTGTCTGATTTCTGATTTGCCCGGATTTCTTCTGAATTGAAATGCTATCTGTATGTGCTATAAAAAGGGAGTTATAAGGGGCCTGGATCCTATGAGATTCAGTAAGTGTCAGGGAAATCTGAAATGAGCTCAAATCTGAAAATCTGATATCTGTTCTGTTCCGGATCCGATGAAATCTGTTCTGGTGCTGTAAGCACATCTGTTCTGGTGCCGTGAGCACAAAGGGAGTTATAAGGGGCCTGAATCCAAAGAGATTCAGTCAGTGTCAGGGAATTTAGCTATTAAATATATATCTGATATCTGATATCTAATTTGATCTGACTCTGCTTTCTGTATCCGTTCTGTAAGCGATAATAAGTTCCGTACGATATGATTTGATCTGTCTGATATCTAATTTGATATGATTTCGAATTCAGTATCTGTTCGGTAAGCAATTCTGATTTCTGATTTTGTTAAATGTGATATGTCTGATTCTGTCCTGTTTCTGATACGATTTCTGTTCCGTACAACTCTGTGAATTCTAACTCTGACTTTCTGATTTCTGTATAATTCTGACTCTGTTGATTTATTATGTTCTGTTTGTACTCTGAATCCGTACGACTCTGATTCTGATTTGATATCTGTCCGTATCTGTTCTGATTCTATTCTGTTTCGTTCTGATATGTCCGGTTTGACAATCTGTACGATTCTATTCCGATTTCTGATCTGATTTCTGTCAGATGAGTTTGGTTTTGAATTCTGAAAGTTTTGATTGGAGGTTTGTTGCTTTGCTGAGCTGTTGAGCTCACTCTTGTTTTCTGGTGGTTTTCAGGTTCTGGGAAAGGGAAGGAAGTCCAGGAGTAGATTTCTGAGTCTGATTCGTATAGGTATTTGTTGTACCTTTTGATTTTTGTACAGTCATGGCTTTTCTGTTCTGTCTTTCTTTCTGTTCAAAAGCCATGCACTGTATTTGTAGATGATTGTATTTGAGGAAAAGACAAGATAGATGTTTTGTTCCGCTGTATTTGGTGATTTATAGTAGCTCTGTTGTTCTGCGTTTGTGCGGCCGTTTTGAGAATTATTTGGAAGATTCAGTTCCGAAACCAATTCCCAAACCAGATCCTGGTTAGTTTGTTTAGGCTGGTCGCGATCCGGTTTGGGCGGGATCCGTCCCCGTCGAATCGGGTCGTGACACCCATATCCACCTAAAAGGTCATGAGTTCACTCATACCCATTCGATGTGATTGGGTGGGTGTATGAGTATCCAATGCAGGACTTTGCTTCTTAATAGTTTTATCATTTGTGAAAATTGAAACAGTTTATCAATCGAAGTTTATCAATGAATATCGTGGGAGTAGCCCTCAATTTTCCAAAAAAGATTGAGGTGTTAGGGTGCTTATGGTTATAGCTAGCATTGTACTTTTTTTTTTCTCCTAGTTAATTTTGCTACCCATATATCGGGCGAAGTTCTACCTCATAAAAATTATGAAAACACTTGATTGAGCATTGCAATCTTTTGTTTTTGTATGCAGCTCTATGTTTATATGATGTAATTCTACGTTGAGTTGTATTATAGTTTTATCTTTTGGCGCCTAATTTTCTTTTTATAGTTATGATGAAATTAAATTCTACAACTAATTAAAAAAAATTATGGTAATTTTATATAATTTATGTAATATTGTGGGGATATTATTATACATATTTTTTATTATATATTGTTTTATTTTAATATTTTGTGGTGATAAAGCATGTGAACCTAATAGAAAATTGAAATTCTTTGAATTGGCATTCATGGTTGTAGCGGGCTAGAATATACGCGGCGATAGAGTTATAATTCTACGTCTTAGTATTGCACGGATATCCAGCTCACACACAGAGAACACAATATTTTTTACGTGGAAAACCCGGAAAAGGGCAAAAACCACGGGGACTAGTCCAGTTGAAAATGATTCCACTAGAATTTGAGAAAAGTACAATGGTCTGACTCGTCCTTGAAGACGACTAGAATACAAGTATCAACTAAGAGTTTTGCAAGAGTCCAACGTCACTCCATTGTCAGGTGACGATCCGGCAGAACTCTGATGTCAGGCGGAAGACCGGTAGTGGCACTTCAGTGTCAGGGGGTAGTTCATCTTCGGATCGGATGGCACTTCGGCGTTCCTTGGTGGTCCGTTGGTGGTGTGGCAGCACTCCGGCGTCCCTTGGTGGTTCGGCGGTGGTGCGGCAGTACTCCGGCGGTGGTGCAGCAGTACTCCGACGGTGGTGCGGCAGCACTCCGGCGTCCCTTAGTGGTCCGGTGGTGGTGCGGCAGTACTCCGGCGGTGGTGCGTCAGCACTCCGGCGTCCCTTGGTGGTCCGGTGGTGGCAGTACTCCGGTGGTGGTCGAGGAGGAGCTAGGCGGTTGAAGCTTTCTTCCTTCCCTTCCCTCTTCTCTCTTGGCTTCCTCCCCCCTTTTCAAGAGGAAATGGAGTTCTATTTATAGAATTCTTGAGTGGCATGGTTTGTAAATAAGTGGAAGATCAAGGGTAAATTTGGAGTGGTTCGAATGGACGGCCGATCTTGATTCTTACGATCATGCACCGTTCAATGGATATTTGACTGTCTTAATGATATCATAATTTGATGATCTTGGGCTCGTTGGATTCATCTCGTCGATCCGCTCGATTCAACTATAAGCATGTCATGATTGGAGATCGTTTGGTAACCCAAATTACGGTTTGATCCTTCCAAAAGTGCTTCGAGTCTTTGATTTAGACTCACTTGGGCTCGGATTGAGTCGATTTTGGTGTCGCTGCGTTCGTGTTTCCGAGACGCTCATTTCGACTGTAAGTTTGCTGAAATCGGAATTCATATGGTCTCCGATTTAATTTTTGAAATTTCCAACTTGATTTTGCCTCAAGATTCGTGCTCGATCAAGGTAATTTTTTTATGATGTATCAATGGTGAATGAAAATATTTATTCATATAATGTACAAATCGAAAAAAGACTGATCAATAATACAGATAGTTACAAATATATATATACACGAAAATTCTAGTATATTTTTGCTTTCTAGTATAATTGTAGTAAAATTCTAGTATATTTTAATATTCTAGTATAATTCTAGTATATTTCATAAAATTCTAGTGTATTATGAATAAATTCTAGTATATTTATTCATAATACAGATTGAGACAACTTTTTTATTGCTTTTTAAAACAGATTTTTAGTACAAAAATTAAAATTTTTATACTAATATTCTGTTTTAGGAAGCATAAAAAAGTCGTCCCAAACGAAACCTAAAGCTTCATATGGGACAGCTTTCTTATTATTTCTTAAAACAGCTCTTTAATATAAAAATTATCTTTTTAGTATATTTTTGTAATAAAAAAATTGCTTTAACAAATAGAAAGACAACCGTCTCAAACGAAGCATAAATAAGGCCTTGTAACTTATATATATTTTAGGATTTTTTAATGATTAAAAAAAAGATTAGTCTCACTCAAAAGCTTCTATGCATTCAAAAAAATCTTCTTTCTCAAAGTTTGTAAATAACCTCCCTCTTCTAAGTGGTAAAATCATTTTTTTTTTTTAAGAGAAACTTTTCTAAATTTGACTGGCATCTTATTTGTCTTCAAGCACAGCTAATAAGCCTAAAGCTGATGGCTCTCAATTTCATAACTTTTGACCATATCAAGCACAAAATCACAATTTTTTTGGGAATGCAATATCTTCTAAGAAATAAAAAATTATCTCATCTTGAATGACAATAAAAATGATAAAAGAATTGAATTTAGATTAGTTTTCCCCCCTTTATAAGGTTGTGGAGAAATTAAAACAATAGAAAAATTTTATTTTTAAGCTGCGCACAATGAGCTAGCAAGTGAAGTTTGCGTTAGGCTTGACTCAGCTCGTTAGCTTATGAGACTTGAGACTTCTGATTTAAAAAATTCTAATAATATATTTAAAATTTATTAGATTTCCAAGATTTGAATAAAAAAAATCATTAAAAATATGTAAAAAACTATATCTCAATTTCTTATAGAAGTGATTTTAAATAATTTATCGACTAACTACACCTGTTTTGATCCAACAGCTATTTGAATCTGACTCATTTTCTCGTTTTCATAATAAATGATATGGTTTGTGAGCTGGCTCAAACTCAATCCTAATCTCGATTAATTAATCAAATTTAATCAATCCTTGAATTGGCTCCACTATTATTTATAACTTAATTAAATGGGACCCACTCACTTATATGTCAAACATCAAGCAAAAGGCCTTGGTTTTGATGTAATAATCATGTGGGCATCCCTAAGACCAAGTTTTGGTCAACTCAAAATACTTTAATACCTAAGTAGCCAGGTTTTACCAGGTTAGGTGCCTTGGAAACTTTTTCTTTAGTATTTTTTTTAAAATTTGTTTAATAAAACAATTACCTTAAACCATACACCAATCACTTTTTTTTTTATAAAACTCATTTATAGGGGCGTTAATATAAATAAAAAATTACAAGTTCTTAACGAATCAACAGCCCTCTAAAAAATATCATTAGAAACATACCGTACACCAATCTTTTTTTTTTTTTTTTTGAGAAAACTCACGACGGGACCTACGTGTTAATAATGATAAAATATGCACCTCCTTAAAGGATCATAAGCTCGCTAATAGAGTAGCATTTGAAATAAAACCAAAGAGTTTTAGATTCTACCTAATAACAAAGCCAAGAAAAGGATAAAACAGTAAAAATTAGGTTTAGAGCTATGCAATATTATTATTATTATTATTATATACATCATAAAATTTTAATTAGAAAATCTAATAAATTCATAAATTCATTTTAATAAAAAATTTAATCAAAATATTATTATCTAAATTTCACATTAAATAGAGGTTAATTAATATTTTTTAGATATAATCTTAATGTAATTACAATGAGTTGGTTATAAATAATCACTAAATTACATTAAAAAAAATTACAATGAGCTGAAGAGTCAAAGAGTTCAAACTCATTTTAAACTCTTGGCAAGTCAATTTCAACATTTTTAACAATTAATACTATGCCACTTTGTTAGGAATTTAGTGAACAATAAATAATTTTAAAAGCAGGTCTTCATCACGGCAAATTATTGCGTCAGGTCACCTGACATGCGGACATCCAATCCAGACATGTCATCTCACCCGAATGCACTGGGCCCCGGTATTTTTTAGTGACGTGGCACGTTTTTATTGGTGTCCGGATGAATCCGGACACCGGACACAATAATTTGCCCTTCATCACAGGAAGCTTATGGGAAGGAATGAGAATTTTATGTTTCATTGTTTAAAAAAAAAACTTGACAGCTATTGTAACAATTGATTAATTTGTACAGTTGATGAACTGTTAGGACATTTGAGGTTTTGAATTTATTCTTATATTGAATAATTAAAATATGCATTAATATAAAATATTAATTAAATTGTTAATCTCACTGAAACGTATAAGTTTTTTTTAGATTAAAAATATATTTGATTATTGATATATATCTGGCCTAATTTTAATTTGTTTTTAGTTCATGTTTTTTATCAAGTGGTATTATGATTTCATTTGTGATGGCTTTCTTACTGCTTTCTGAAGCAGCTTTTTATTATAATTTTTTTTAGTAAGAAATTTTTGTGCTAAAAATTACTTTAGAAAATAATAAAAAAGCTATCCCAAATGAAACCTAAAATTGATGATTAAGTTAAGAATGAACTATTCATGCTCTCTGTAGCTCATATAAGTTTTCGTTTGGGATGGCTTTCTTACTACTTCTTAAAGTAATTTTTGATACTAAAAACTACTTTAAGAAGCTGTAAAAAAGCCACACAAAGGAAGCTTAAGGCTTCGTTTGGGACGGCTTTCTTTTTGCTTCTTAAAGCAGCTTTTTAGTATAAATTTTTTTAATTTTGTATTAAAAAGCTGCTTTAAGAAGCAAAAAGAAAGTCGTCCCAAACGAAACCTAAGAGTTGTTGGAATAGGCTCTCAATGTGACAAACATCTTTCTTCTCAGGAGGATTAAATTTTCTATTTAGAAATTGTTTTTGGAGGCCAACTGGAAAACATGTGACCTTTATCATCAGCACAAGAAAAAATAGAAGAATATATATTCTACTTAATTCATTTGAATAATGTTTTAACCTTTTACAGAATTAATAAATATAAAAAATTATTATGATTGTTATCTTATAATATAAAACAAGAAATTTATAATCCAATGAAATATCTTACTATTAAAAATAATTTATTTTGTTTTTCATCATTAATTTAAAATTTTGTACACATGTAGAAAAGAGAGAGTCAACCTTTTGACCAAAATTATTAAAAATACTTAAGGGAAGGTTTGCCTGAGAGAAAAAAAAAATTTATTAAAGGCTATGGCTTCTTGAAGTTTACCATTGCAACTAAACTTTCATTAGTTGGCAAGAAGGTGATTTGACTTAATGATCCTTTGGGATTTGAAAAATTAGCTGGCAGACCTTTTCTTTTTTTTTTGGCTTTTCTTTTAAGTTGTTTGATGGCAATAGATGAATGTTCCTCATGCTTTCTAAGTTATTTTAAAAAAAATTAAGGTATGTTAGAGATATGGATAAAAAATGAAGAATATATAAAAATAAAATGAATGAAAGGGTCAAAATGACATTTTGGATTGAATAGGTCTACTAAAGACCTAATTAAACTCTTCGGATAGAGAATAAGGCTATCTTCAACCGAGCGCATTATGGACATATGTCGTCCACTGCCAGCTCTCATAGAACGTGAAACGTTGCGACAAATTCGCGAGGTGAACCGTGCGACTGTTCACCAATGCTTTTTTTTTTTTTTTTTGAAAATTTAGAAATTTGGTTATTAAGTATAGGTTCTTTATTATTAATTTTTAAAATTTTCATATATTTTTTATGTAATTAATTTATTTGTATTAGGCTATTCAATTTAATATATTTATTTTATTAAGTGTATATTTGTATTCTGAATTAATTTATTGAGTAAGATTTATTTTTGTTTAAAAAATTATAAGTATGTTAAATTTAAAAAAATAATAATAATTATAAAGATATGATTAAAAAATAAAAAAAATAAAAAAAAGATGAGAAAGAATATACACAAAATGTTCTTTTTTGGTGTTAAAAAATGGAGTTGGATTAGAGATAAATTATGGCATTTAGAAGTGTTACTAAATTTTGGACTGGAAAATTAGTTTTTCAATTTGAGATGGCCTGATAAGACAAATCATGCTAATAAGTTTGTTTCATCCTAGAACATTCGCGTCGGTAGAGAGATATATAGTTTAGCGACTAAGATTTATATGAAGATTCAACTCATAGATATATAAGAGGGAGGGCTACAATAATCATATATAAGAGACAATAATATTATTACCTAAAAACCCCTGAAAAATAGGAAAAATCATAGGGTCTAATCCAGTTAAAATGATTATACTAGTGAATTATTGTTGATTACAAAGTAGGCCCTTCCTTGGGGGGAAGGCTTTGGCTCGATGTAACAAATACGCATCCAATAGAGCACATTATATGGTGAGAGTTAGAAGAATCTAATGATATGAGAGTTGTTCTCAAAATAGTTTTGACCTATTTATTTGGTTGGTAGGATCGTAGCCGGGTGACAATGGTCGGAGGGACCGTAGTTGGAGGGTGACAGCGGACGGAGGGATCGTGGTTAGCAGCAATGGAGGTCGAAGGGACCGTGATCTGCGGGTGGCGGTGGTCAATGGGACCGTGGCCGAAAGACAACGGTGGTCAGAGGGACTATAATTGGAAGGGCAACAGTAGTCGGATGACAACAGTAGTTGGAGGGATAGTAGTAGGTGGGCGATGATGGTCGGAGTGACCGTAGTCGGGCGATGATGGCAGGAGGGACCGTAAGCATCGGGGAGCGGTGGTCGAAGGGGCCGTAGTCGATGGGCAACGATAGTCGGAGGGATCGTAGTTGGTTGGTGACTGAGGTTAGAGGGACCTTAGTCTGCGAGAGAAGGAGGTCGAAGAGACTGTAGTCAATGAGAGGAGGAGGTCGAGACCATATTCGATGAGCAATTGAGGTTCGATCCATAGTCGATAGGCGAAGGTGCTCAAATGGATCGTTGTCGGCGGGCAACGGTGGTGGGAGGGACCGTAGTTTTTCAGGCGATGCAGTCGTCGGAGGGACCGTAGTCAGAAGAAGACAAAGGTCAGAGGGGCCTTACTTGGCGGGCGATGGTGATCGGAGGGACCGTAGTTGGCGGGCGACGGAGGTCTGAAGGATCGTAGTCGGCGGCCGACGATGCTTGGAGGTTTGACGGTGATCGATGGATGAGCGGTGGTCCAAAAATGGTTGGCGGCCGGGCGGTTGTTTAATATAGTCAAGTAGAAATCTGACGGCGGTTTAGGGTTGGTTGGATGCTTGATGATAGCAAAGGTTGATAGCCAAGCGAAGGTCTGACGGTGGTCCAGTCGGCCGATGGAAGTTCACCTGCGATGGTGCTTGGGTGGAGCTCTAGATCTTTGAAGCCTCAGAGTTCTATTCAATCTTCAACCAAATGTTTCAAGCCCCCTTGGAAGTATTATATTTTTTGGTCATTTATGTCAATTAAGACAAACTCATAAACAAATCACATATGCAAGACTTGAACCTAATACCTCTTATTTGATAGTCAAAGCTCCCAACCAACAAACTAAGAAGAGTTGCGTGCCATATTACATATTTTGAAAATTTCTTCTATCCTCCATTAGTGATTACAGCTTGCTAGCTAGCTCTATATAGTTCAACCCACCTCCTGTCACCTTATGAGAAATGTCGATCTTTATTCGTTTATTATTTTGATATTAATATATTATAGCTTAATAAGCATGCCAATTGGCTTAAAATGAGATTAGCCGGCCCTTCTAAGTACAATTGCACGATTTCATTGTAAAAATAAAAAAAAAATTCAGACGCACGAGCCTGAAAGATGCTACAATTCTTTCACAACGGACAATAGAGGCTCCATATTCTTCCTCGCAAAAAAAATATTTGTAGTCAAGCACTGATTAGTTAGTCAATAAAA
This sequence comes from Dendrobium nobile, assembly GCA_022539455.1. Lineage (NCBI taxonomy): Eukaryota > Viridiplantae > Streptophyta > Magnoliopsida > Asparagales > Orchidaceae > Dendrobium > Dendrobium nobile. The sequence continues at coordinate 71,575,806 of CM039721.1, read as the reverse complement.
GAAGATAATCATAATCTAAGACATATTAATCAATAATTAAGTAAGATGTTTAGGGTGGAAGAGAGATTAATTAGTGGAAAATATTTATCTTTTCTTAAAAATAAAGAGAAGATTGATTATCTTAGGAGTTTGAAGGAGTCTTTCGCTCTGTTTGGGACGGCTTTCTTATTGTTTTAACACAAGCAGTAAAATTTTTGTATTAAAATACTGATTTAAGATGCAGTAAAAACTAAAAAGTCCTCTTAAACAAAAGCTGTGTCAAATGGCGCACAGTTAAAGCTAGGCTTCAGCAAAGCTTTGTTTTGATGTTGTTTTATTATTGTATTATTTTGTTGGTTTGTTTCTATGTTAATAAATGTTTATGTTATAGGAGTATATATATATATAATCTTTTAATAATTTCTTTCCATATATGAATTTCTCAGAAAATTATTATTCGGTTAATCTAAAAACATTTTTTTTTGTGTAACGAGGAAGCACTGTCCTTAGGCCAATGAAAAGCCCGGTCGACCTAGCATGCAACCCACATCAATTTACACGGGCCAACACTTAAGACTTTCACTGCTTGCCAAGGGATTCGAACTAGGGACCAAAGCTTTGCCCAGCCAGCTCTTCACCAACCGGACAAGCAGCGGTGGGTGTTAATCTAAAAACATTAATCATAAGAAAATATGCATGATTTATATAAGATCACGTAGAAAAAGGGATTAATAAATGCTTGTCAATAAGCTAGGCCACTTATTGATAAGGGAGTGTGAAGCTAATTAAAAAATCGTAGTTAATGCACAAAATTAATCAATTTTTTTAAATAAAATTAAGCACTGAACTCTTAACAAAATAAAATTATTAACGAGCACATTCATAATCCTAATATCTTTACTTATTTAAGTCTCATTATTTAATTGATTTTGAACCTTGAAGGCTCCTTTATTCTTGTTTACTTGATCAAATTCTTTTTGTGCTATTTGTTTTTTTTTTTTAAATGTTAGGATAAGGGGTTATCCCTAAAGTAAAAAAGAAGCTAAACTCTTAAACATCGAGGTGTCTTTTGATGTAATAATTGTAATTTCATTTAAAAAATTTTATAGTTAAGCGTGCTCATCTTGGAGAAATCTTGGGATATGTGATCACCTCATGAGAAGTTACACTAACAGAACAAAACCCCGAGGCCATTAGGCCAAACCGAACAATATCTCGATAGTTAAGAATTTAGTCTGTTACATTGTTACCTAATTTTTATTATTTCATTAGAAATTCAAACCATTGTCGCATATTAATAAGTAAAAAAACAAGACACATCATTAATATTTATTAGAATTTTCTAAATACAAACTATATAATATATTAATATAGCATTACTTTCCGATTATAAGAATTACCTTAAGTGAATTCTATCTTAAACAACTATTACATATTAAGATGATTTATTTTTCATTATTAACCACTAGATCCCCTTTGAGATTTTGAAATTTATTGAAGAGAGTTAACTAATTAACCTACTATAATTTCTTAATCCTACTAATTATGACCATTGTTGGTCCCATGGTTGACTAACTATAACAACCACCTACCAAAAAATGGCATAAAATTCTTCTTTTAATCAATGAACAAATGATGAATGCATCCATCCATGCAATCATTAATGCCATTGTCATCATCATTGGCATCAACATCATAGCCCTTATTTATTTATTTATTTATTAGCATCAAATATTACAAGTGTTCACAAGCTCTTTTGTTCTCATTTTAGATCAAGTGACAACAAGTCTTTGTGGTGGGGCTTCTAAGCAAGAAAAAAAGGCTAATTCAATCAAAATCATGAATAATAATTAATACAATTTGTCATTTTTAAAAGGGTTTCAATTATTCTCAACCTTGAAATTAATTGATATTAATTAAGGATGTAATAAATTTGAAAAATACAATGAAGAAACTATTGTATATTAATCATGCATGACATAATTAATTAACCTTTACTTTAACTTTTAATGATGATTTATGCCTCAAATAAATCCCCACTTAGATTGGGGTCACATCAACTAATTGTAATTATTTATATTGAGCCATGGCCCTCAACCATTACACCAAAAAGATAAAAAAAATGCAGATGTAATGTTCTTCATTAAATATAAGATATTTTATTATCATATGAAGACTTATGAGCTCCATTATTTTTATGAAAAGATACAAGGTCTTTTATATGAATGTAGGAATATTCAAGAAAGTAATAATAAAAGGAAGTGAGGAGAAAGAGAGTAAAAGAGAGAGAGAGATATAGCGAGTGAAAGTGAGAGTAAAAAAAAGAGTAAGTAAATGAAAATGAATAATAATATTATACTAAAATTTAATTTGTCTAAATGTATAATCCAATTTGTGTTATGTTTATTTTGTTAGATTTCAATTGTATGGTTATTGAATTATTATTATAAAATAGGTAGATGTGATTTATAACTTATGTAAAGTTATATGGATAGGCACTGTTTATTTTTTTAAATAAAAATTTCTATAGGTTTCTATCTAAAAATCCACCCAAAATTTTGGGAATAATTACTTGTGAATATTTGATAGATTGCTTGTTGATGATTTGCAATGAATTTTATATTGTATTTAATGTTTCTTTAACAAAATTTATCCATTAGGTTTTTCAACTGTCAATCATTTTTTATGAAAAATTTATTTAAAAATTCTATTTTTTTTATGGATTATTCATCATGGAAAGCATTTTATAATGATTTTTATAATAAATAATTTTTTATTATGTAATTTTAGGAGTTTTGGATGATTTTTTCATTTAAATATTTACTTTCCTAAAACAAGTAGTTGATTTGATCATTCTCTAAATCTAAGAGGAGATATGATGACCAAAAAGATATGTATTGAATGTTCATTATCAAAAGATGTCGAAAAAAATGCTCTGTCATTTCGCCCGCTCCGCTATGGCTTTGCCCTAGCTTTCTCCGGCGTGGTTCTATTTAGCTGGGCTGCTCACCTCGGTGGCACGAGTCATCTCCACATTTTCCAGGGAAGTTTCCTTACTTTTCTGGTTTTGCTTTTGGCTTATTGGTTTTTTTCCCTATCCGACGCATGCTGGAATGGGCTTCGAAGCTTTGAAACCCTGGTTTTTTTAAGGGTTTCATCTTCTTCGTGTTCTTTTTTTGGATGTTCTTGTGTGCTCTTCTTCAGCCACTGATTTTCCTGAGCTTGGGGTATCCTCCTTTCGTGGCTTGCATTCCCTTTGGATCTCGGATCAGAAAATGCAGGCTTTAGTTGTTCCTTTTCAGTTCCCATTAGTTGGATTTTTTCCTACCAAATGACCATCTCTTGAAACCATTCGTATATTTTTTATCAACCTCAAGCTGAATGGGGAGGTTTCGGTCACCTTGTTGGATCCATCGCATATTCTTATCAAGCTGGCTAATGACCTTGATTACTGTAGGGTCTTCTGTCATAGATCATATTTGGTTTATAATTGATACATGAAGCTTACCAAGTGGTCTCCCCTTATTGATGTCAGTGTTAAGTAGCCAATGATCCCGATTTGGGTATCCTTTCCACATTATCTTGTATGGATAATGTGTCTGCCCCGTGCAGTTTGGCTATGGATGATGTGCCTTGTGTGGGTGATGAGCCTTCTGGTTCTTTTGTTTCTCCTAGTCAGAAATTGATTGGTTATGTGGAATCCTCTCTGCTGGTTGTAGTGAGCCCGGATGATGTTTCTTCTTCTGTTAACCTGGCGTCGAATATGCAAGTTCTTGATCAATCGGTAACTCCTAATGATGGCTTTGAGGGCAATGTTAATTTTGTTAATATCTCTATTTCAGTTATGTCTAATGTTGAAATGAAAACTCATATGGCTAAGTCTGTGAAAACTCTGTTTTGCTTCAAACTAACTGGTTGATTTTGGAGGATTCCCTTTCTTCTCCTTCTGGTGGGGAAGAAATGGATTTTAAGGATTTTGAGGAGGAAATAATAGAACACTCTATCGATCATGATTTTCTAAATGCGGTTGGAAGAAGCATAAAAGTAAAGGCAAGAAGAAATAGGGTGTGGTATTTGGTTTTTGCTATTTCGTCGATGGTTTTAGAATGTTGCTGGACGATGATGAGGAGGCCCCCTGCTTCCCCTTGCTGGCTGGGCTGGTTGGCAACATGGTTGCGTCATTTTGTTGCTTGGTGGATTATGGACTGTGTTCGTATAGCTGACACCTAAGGATGGTCCGTGTTTGACTGCGAGGTTGGTGTAAGGGGGCTCCATTCCTAAGTCCCTATTCGCTGCTTATCCTTTTTTGTCTGGTTTTATAGGTTTTTACTGTTTTGTACCACTGATTGTTAGTTTATCGTTGTTGTAACCATCTTTTTTATTAAATAAATTTTGTGCTTAAAAAAATTATCAAAAGATGTCAAATGTCAGTCATTAGTATGCATCAAATTTTTGTCAATGTGGAACATAAAAAAAAAAAAGGTTATGGCGGGAAGTTAGCTTAGTTATTAATCTAATAGGATAAGAGACCATATGATTGGGAAGAAGGTCATTGGACGTTCGTGATTAATGAACATCAAACAATAGTGATTTATGGCTTTAGATGGGTCTATTTATAACTAATTAGTCAAGAAATCCTCTTCACTAAATATCCTCTTCAAAAGTATAAGAACCTAATCTAGTTATACAATCCAAGAAAAAGCAATATTAGTCGTACCATAATCATAAATACTCCATCAAGCATTTCGATGTACTTAATCATACTATAATTTTCTGAATATTTAAGTGCTTGAATGGACTCTTAATTTGGTGATCTTTAGGCTTTTCATGTCATCATCGAGATGCTCTTTTGACTTCAAGCAAAAAAAAATTTGAGGGCAAGGTCATTGAAATATCCTCCAAAAGTTTTCACTTATGCTTTCGAGTAGGAGTGTCAATATTTGACACGGCACGAAAACCTGACCGGCTCGGACCCGACCAGGAAAATCCGGGTTGGACCCGACCCGATTTCAAAATGGGTCGGGTTGAACCGACGGGTTGGAGGGTCAACCCGGAAACCCGCTTAGAATGAGCTGCCCGAGGCTTCCCGCCCTGCTCGACGCTACCTGCGACCACGCACGCGCCCGCGCCCGGGACCCCGCACGCCCCGCGCTGCCCAGCGACCCCGCGACGCTGCCCAGCGCTGCTTCTACCCAGCGACCTCGCACGCCCAGCGCTGCCATGCATTTCCTGCCCTCACGCTCGCCGCACGCCCGCCGCGCACCCGCCTGCAACCCAGACTACCACTCTGCTGCAGGCCTGCGCGCCCGAGCTCGAGTCCCGTGTTAGGTCGGGTCAACCCGACAACCCGATGGGTCTGATTCAGATCCGTGTTTTCGACCCGTTTGCTTACCCGGGTCGGGGTAGGGTCAACCCGATTGAACCCGGGTCAGTTTCGGTTCGACCCGATCCCGAACCGTGACCCGAAATTGACACCCCTAACATCTTTCAAGTGCTTCCTTTAACCCCATTTATGGTCTCAAATTCAAGCGTTATTGGGTTCATTAGGCTCATCTCGTTAAACCACTCTATCTTGATTATAAATTTGTCGAAATTCTAATTTAAATGATTGCAAAACTTATTTAAAAAATTTCTAGTTTAAATATCTAGATTATCTAATACGTACAAAATTGCATCAATGTCTATATTTGATGAGAAAAGTTTTCTATAGATGTACCAATTAATTTAGCTCACTTAACTTCACAAGAACAACTACTTGCAACTTTTAAACTTGATCATATAAGTTATATTGATTAGTTTGATCATTATAAAGATTTTTGTTTAAATTGTTTAATCCATCTCATAGAACTATAAGAAAACATAGAATGAAACCATAAAAGAATGACCAAATACTAATTCAATTACTAATTACATCCTTAGATTCAAACCTAATCTTTTTTATCCCTTAATTATCATGAACTTCCATGTAATTTCAAGTGTTAATCACATTCACTTTAAATATCTTTAAGTTTTGTTTGGGACAACTTTCATACTGCTTTAAAAAGCAGATTTTTAATTAAAATTTTTCAAATTCAAATAATTTGTGTACTAAAAAACTGCTTCATAAAGCAGTAAGAAGTTATCACAAATGAAGCCTTAATGCCAAATGGTAGGGCTATCAATATTTGACACGACACGAAAATCCGACCCGGAAAATCCGAGTTGGACCCGACCCGATTTCAAAACGGGTCGGGTTCGGGTTCGCAGATTCGACCCTTTTGAAAAAAGGTTCGGGTTCGGATTGACCCGACGGGTTGCCGCGTCGGGTCAACCCGGAAACCTGTTTAAAATGACTGCCCGCAGAGCTTCCCGCCCAGGCGCCCACTGCTCCGCGGCTGCCCGCAGAGCTGCCCGCCCAAGGATGCCCCGCGGGCTGCCAGCGCATCCGCATGCGCTAGTTCGTGCCCGCGCGCGCAGTCGCGCTGCAGCACACCCCGCGCCGCTCAGCCAGCCCGCGCACCCGCTGCCGGCCACCCCAGCCAGTCGCGCACCCGCCTCGTCCCAAGCACCCGCCCGCGTCCCGCGCACCCGCCGCCCTAGCCAGCCCGCGTCCGTCTCCTTCCCATGTCGGGTCGGGTCAACCCGGCAACCCGCCAGGTCGGATCCGGGTTCGAATATTCGACCCGTTTACCTACCCGGGTCGGGTTAGGGTCGACCAAATTTAACCCGGGTCAGTTCCGAGTTCGACCTGAACCCGAACCGTGACCCGAAATTGACACCCCTACCAAATGGCACAACATTGTGCTGGAGATTAACAAGAAACACATGCTAATGACTTGTTGATGAAGAATAATTAATTAATTAATTAATCAAAATGAAATAAATTTATATAATCTTTGCCATTTTCTTTGAGGTGGCAGAAAATGCATGGCATGGGAGTAAATGACAATAAGTTAGAAGACAATTTACTAATTTAGTATGTATTGTTGAGAAAGAAGAGAGCATGCGTACGTCTCTTAGAGGCATTGGTTTAATTATTTTTAACACATATTTTTTATATATATCCACGTCATGAAATTAATATTTAAAACGTAATTAATGGGATAATCATTGATCCATTTCAAAGACATAAAAATGCACTCATTGTTCGTTAATTGATTACATCGATCAAATTAGCTTTATATTAAGATGAAGAGTGAGATAATCGACCGCATTTATATGCATTTTATTAATGGGGATTTATATAAATAACACATCAAAATTTAATTGTTAGACCAAAAGAATAAAATTATGAGATGATTAGATCAAAGCGGATATTATATTAATGGTTTAAAATTTTGACTGTTGCACCTTTCCCCTTTCTCTTGCTCGTAGCGAGGGGCGGAAACAGCTTCAATTTTGAGGGGGGCAAATGCAACACATGAATAATTAAATATTAAAAAAATAATATTATATATCTATATATATTACGAAAAGCTTTTTAAAAAAATTTAAGCAAGAAAAATAAAGAAAAAATGTGTAATTAAACTGTCATGAAAAGCTTGAAAGAAAATATTAGAACTAAATGTATAGAAATATATAGATATTATAGGACAAGTTAGAACAAAAGAATTTTTTAGGAGGGGCAAATTTTTTTTTTTTAAATTTTTTACACTACTATTTAAAAAAAATTTTTTTTGAGGGGGGGCAATTGCCCCCCCTAAGGAACCAATGGTTCCGCCCTTGCTCGTAGCTAGGATTTGGGCTTTAGACATGTTGAGTCCTGGAATATTCGCGGCGGTAGATAAATATAAAATTTAATGTCTTAGTTTTGTACGAAGATCCAACACACAGGTTGATAAAAGAGAGGGTGTAGCGTTCATAAGAGACACCAGAGTGTTTATGTGAAAACCACTGAAAAGGGAAAAAAAACCACAGTGCCTAGCCCAGTTTGAATGAATCCACTATTGATTTGTTGTCGATTACAAATGAGGCCCTTCCTTGGGGGAGGGCTTGGGTTGATGTAGATAATGTACATCATATTACATGGTGGGAATAGGAAGAATCATTATTGACGTATTCTTGGTCGGAAAGACCATAGTCGGTGGGTGACCGAGGTCGGAAAGATCATTGTCTTGTGATAGAGGTCAGAAAGACCATTGTTTGTCGACAAATGTCAGAAAGGCCATAGTCGGCGAAGGAGATCGGAAGGACCGTAGTCTGCAGGCGACAAATGTTGGAAGGAACGTATTCGACCGACGTTGGAGGTCAAAAAGATAATAGTTGATGAAGGAGATTGGAGGGATCGTAGTCGGCGGGCGATGGAGGTCGGAAAGACCTTAGTCGGTGAAGGAGATCGGAGGGACCATAGTTGGCGGGTGACAGAGGCCGGAAATCCGGCGATGGGCGGAAGTTAGACGTCGGGTAGAAATTCGACGACGAACATAAGTTTGGCATCGGGTAGAAGTCCGATGAAATTTCGGAGACTGGCATAAGTCAGGTGACGCGCAGAAGTCCGGTGACGGGCAGAAGTCCATCATCAGGTAGAAATCCGGCGATGGTGGCAGAAGGGTGGAATTTTGGCAGCTGTCGATAATTGGGCGGTGGTTCGACGACGATCGAGTTGAAGTCCAACGATGGTCAGCAGCCAGGTGGAAGTTTGGTGATGGTCGGAGGCCGGGCGATTGTCCAACGATTGTTAGGCTGAAGTTCGGCAGCTTTCGGAGGCCAGGCGGAATTCCAACGGCGATCGGCGGCCTGACAGATTTCTGATGAAGGTCAAGCTGAAGTCCGACAGCGGTCGGCAGCCGGGTGGAAGTCCGGCGGCGATCAGCGGCCGGGTGGTAGTCCGGCGTTGATCGGTGGCTAGGTGGTGGTCCGACGAAGGTCGAGCTGAAGTCCGACAATGGTAGAAGTCTGACGTATGATAGAAATTCGGCGACGGTCGGTGGAAGGGCGGAAGTCCAGCGGTGGTCGGCAACTGGGCGGTTGTCCGACGACGGTCGGGCTTAAGTCTGGGGATGGTTGGCGGCCAAGTGTAAGTCTGACAGCGGTCGGCGGCCAGGCGTTAGTCTGGCGGTGCTTGGGCGGTAATCCGACGGTAGTCGATGTGGTTTCGTCGACGATGGTGCAGGAGCTCTTAAAACTTCAGAGCTCTCTTCAATCTCTAGCCAATCCCCTTCATATAGAAAGTGAGGGTCTATTTATAGATTTTCACTAGTAGCACACCCCGTAAATATAGAGAGGATCTGGTGCAGGTTCGGAGTGCTCCATCGGATGGCTCGTATTGATTCCCTTGATCATAGAGCATTTTTAAACTTCTTAAAGGCCTTAACGATGTCGGAATTCAATAATCTTGGGCTCGTTGGATTTGTCTTGTCGAGCCTCTCGATTTGACTATAAGCAAATCATATTTTGATATCATTTTGTCATCCAAATAATGCTTTGAACCTTCTAAATGTGGTTCGGACCTCCGATTTGGACCCATTCGGGCTCGGGTTGGACCGATTTTGGTGTCGTTGGGTTCGTCTATTTGAGACATTCAGTTTGACAATAAGTTTGCTGAAATTGGAATTCAAATTATCTTGAATTTAATTTTGAAAATTTCCAACTTGAATATGCCTCAAGATTCGTGCTAGATCAAAGTAATTTTTGGTGACATATCAAGACCACTTTTTTTTAGATTGAAGCTTCGTTTGGGACGGCTTTTTTATTGCTTTCTAAAACGGAGTTTTAGTACAAAAATAAAAAAATTTGTACTAAAACTCCGTTTTAGAAATCAATAAAAAAGCCGTCCCAAACGAAGCCTGAATCAAATTTATTAATTAGATGTAGTGTTCATTTGGGACGGCTTTTTTACAGCTTCTTAAAGCAGTTTTTTAGCACAAAAAGTTTAATCTTTGTACTAAAAAGCTGCTTTACGAAATAGTAAAAAAGTTGCCCCAAACGAAGCCTTAGACTTCATTGGGATAGCTTAATATATTTTTGTGCTAAAAAACATCTTTACAAAGCAATAAAAAGGAGGCCCTAAACGAAGCCATAATTTGAAATAAGTATAACGTGTGAATAATCAATCAACTCTTACATCATACTTATCAATATATATATATATAACAATCTTATGTTTTATTTCATATAACTTTTTTGAGCTACAAATTTATGTACTCAAAAGCTGCTTTATAAAACAGTAAGAAAATTGTCTCCAACAAAGACTTACTCTAATCCTAATGGGCCAATTTGATTTTTTGCTAAAAAAATGAATGATAAATAAAAGAAATGAACTATAAGAAATGTAATATATTTGAAATATTTTGAATAATTTGAATGAGTGCAAAATATATGCATGTAATTATTATTTTTTAGCTTAAAATAACATGAATGCAATATAAAATCCAGCAATGGTGGCCGGCAACAACGTGCAGGTGATGGCCGCAATGGCAATGAATTTATAGTGTATTTAAAAATTGATCAAATCTAACAATTTTTAAATACAACATAATTGAACTAAACGATACATTTAAAATACTTCAAAATATTATTTAGCTTTTCCTTTCTATCTAAAAACACTAATATTTTCAAAAGGGATCGAAAAGGATCACAATTTTCTCTTTAACTCTATGAATAATAATGACCTCCAATTATATTAAAGGATTATTTTGATCCCTCAAGTTTTTAAAAATGAATTAAAATAGTTTCATAATGAAACTATTTTGATTCCTCTTTATAGGACTGATGGATCAAAATGATCATTTAATTTAGTTGAAGACTATTTTGATCTTTCTTAAAGAGTTAATGGATCACTTTAATCGTATTATCTTTTTCATAATCTCTGTATTTAAAATACTTTATAAATCAAATATATCCTAAGTTTCTTCATAATATTGAAGATCATTTAAGCCTGAGAATCCCCAAAAAAAAAAAAAAAATCCCTTCTATCGCTTTCCAGAAGACAAAAATCTCGTGCAAAACGAGCATGAAAAAAGTTGTGAAAGGGAGTTTTGAATCCTTATTAATACAAGAAATTGAGAACAAATCAAATCTTGAGATATTCAGTTCTTTGATATTCATTTGAAGCACAATTTGGGTAATTATAGCCACAAGTTGGCGATATGTTAGTGCTGAATCAGGATGCTCTCCATAATCGATGCACAAGGACAATACTTTGGATATGGAGCCTTCAAAATCATAATAAAAATAGCTAAATTTGATTAATACACTTTGATGTGTATTTTCTTTATAGATATCTCAATACTTACAATTCAAAACTATCTTTTTAAATTTGTTGAGTTTAAATTATCATTACTTACAATCTTATTAAAATATAAACAAACTTGGGTTAAGATTATTGCATGCTGGAACATTCACGGTGGCAGACGAATATAAGGTTTAGCATCCGTGTTTTGAAAGAAGATCCACCACACACACAGATTAAAGAGAGGGGTGCGATAGTTATAAGTGAGTCAGTGTGGCTAAAATTTCAACATGAAAAAAAAAATCAAGGGACATGCAACTCTCAAAATCAAAAAATAAATACCATCTTCCCACATCAATGGGCCGGGGGATTAGACTTTAAACAGTCTTGAATCATGGAATAGAGACTCAAGAGAGCTCAAAGGCTTGAAGCATATTCGGAAGCTTCACCTAGCACCACTGTCGGAGAACCAGACAATAGTGGTTGGTGATGCATCTGAGGATGATGATAGTGGCGAGTTTGGGCAGCAACCAACACCCAATGGGTAACATCAATAGCGGGAACAAGTAATGCATTTGTAAATGGTCAATTTTGAATTCACAAAAAAGAACTTAATTTTGAATTTTAAATACATCAAAATTTTACACTGTATTTCATTTTCGTGCAAAAAAATGCTAAAATTTTTAAAACCAGTGCAAAAGAAACACAATACACTGAGAATGTATCAAATCAAACCAAACCTATATAAGCCATCATTACACTCATAATGCAACCAACTATTCTTCAAATGAGTAATCAGTCAAATTCTAACAGTCCAAAATCTTAATCAAAAATTTTTTTTGTTAGGTTTAACATAATAGCCTCATAATTGTATCTCAATGATATAACTTTCTATAGAGCCCACCAATCCTAGAAGTGCTCATTATAAACAAGCTTAATCATAAAATCTCCAATAAAATAATAATAATTATTATTATTAAAATCCTGAACTTTAAGAGTTTCGAAGTAACTAGAATTTCATGGGTAAAATTAAAAAACTAGAATTTCATGGATTCTCATATAATACCCGATATTTCTTTACAAGTAAATTGGTATTGATATGTCATAAAAAAATTATTTTGATAGGGCACGAATTTCGAGACAAAAATCAAGTTATAAACTTCAAAAATTAAATCTGGGATCACCTAAGCTCCGATTCAGCAAACTTACATTCAAACTGAGCGTCTCGGAAATACGAACCCAACGACACCAAATTCGACTCAATCCGAGCCCAATAAGTCCAAATCAAGGACCCGAAGCGCTGTTGGTAAGTTCGAATCATAATTTGAGTTACCAAACGGTTTCCAAACATAACACGCTTATAGTCGAATCGAGTGACTCGACGAGACAAATCCAACGAACCCAAGATTGCCAAATTCCAACATCATTAAGACCTTCAAATGTCTGACAAACGGTACACAATCAAGGGATTCAATATCGGCCGTCCATCCAACCACTCCCCATTTACCCATGATATCTCACCTATTTATGGGTCATGTCACTCCAGAAATCTATAAATAGACCCCTCATTTCTCTTGAAAGGGGGCCCAAGCAAGAAGAAGAGAAGGGTAGGAGGGAAGAAACTTCACCTCGACCACCGTCGGGATTCTGCCCGACTTCCAACTAATGCCGGAATTCCGCCCGACTTCAAAGTGATGCCGGAATTTCGCCCGACTTTCCAGTGATGTCGAAACTCTGCTTGATCTCCAAGTGACGACATAATTATATCTAATCTTCAAGTGACTCTGGAGTTTTGCCCTAATATCATCTAATGCCGGAGTTCTCCCCGGCCGCCGACTGATGTCGGACTTCTACCTAACGTCGAACCTCCTCTCGTCACCAGATTTCCACCCAATGCCGGACATTTATCAAATATTGGATTTTTGTCCATTGTTGGACTTCTACCTGACGTCAGACCGCCTCTCGTCGCCAGATTTCCACTCGACGTCAGGCATATATCTGATGTTGGATTTCTATCTATTGCTGGACTTCTACCTGACGTCGTCCTTCTGACCTCCGTCGTTAGACAACGGTCCTTCTGACCTCCGTCGCGTGCCGACTACGGTCCTTCTAACTTACATCGCCCTCCGACTATAGTCCTTCCGACCTGCAATGCTCGACGCTACGATCCTTCTGACTTACGTCGCCCACTAACTACAATCATTATGACCTCAGTCGCCCGTCGACTATGATCCTTTTGACTTACGTCGCCCACCGACTACAGTCCTTCTGACCTCGTCTCCCAACGACTATGGTCCTTCTGACTTACGTCACCCACCAACTACAGTCCTTCCAAACTTCGTCGCCTGCCGACTACGGTCCTTCTGACTTACATCGTCCACTGACTACAGTCCTTTTGACCTCCGTCGCATGCCGACTACAGTCCTTCTGACTTACGTCGCCCACCGACTACAGTCCTTCCGACTTCCGTCTCTTGCCGACCACAGTCCTTTCCGTCTCTTGCCGACCACAGTCCTTACGACTTACGTCGCCCACTGACTACAGTCCTTCTGACCTCCGTCGCCCGCGCGACTACGATCCTTTTGACTTACATCGTCCACCGACTACAGTCCTTTCAACCTCCGTCGCCCACCGACTAAGGTCCTTCTGACTTACGTCACCCACCGACTACAATCCTTCTTACCTTCGTTGCCCACCGACTACGATCCTTCTGACTTACATCGTCCACATACTACAATCCTTCCGACCTCCGTTGCCCACTGACTACGGTCCTTTTGACTTACATAGTCCACCGACTAAAGTCCTTCCAACCTCCTTTGCCCGCCGACTACGATCCTTCTGACTTATGTCGCCCACCGACTATAGTCCTTCTGACCTTCGTCTCCCGATGACTACTGTCTTGCTTACTTACGTCATCCACCGACTACAGTCATTCCGACCTCCATCGCCTGCCGAATACAGTCCTTATGACTTATGTCACCCACTAACTACAGTCCTTCTGACCTTCATCTCCCGACGATTACAGTCTTTTTGACTTAAGTCGTCCACCAACTACAGTCCTTCCAACCTCCGTCGCTTGCCGACTACGGTCCTTCTGACTTAATTCATCCACCGACTACAAACATTCCGATCCCAATCGCACGTCGACTATGGTCCTTCTGACTTACGTCGCCCAGTCCTTCTGACCTTCATCTCCCGATGACTACGGCCCTTCTGACTTACATCACCCACCAACTACAGTCCTTCCAACCTCCGTCGCCCGCCGACTACGGTCCTTCTGACTTACATCATCCACCGACTACAGTCCTTCCGACCTCCGTCGCCCGCCGACTATGGTCCTTCTGACTTACGTAGCCCACCAACTACAGTCCTTCCAACTTCCGTCTCCTGCCGACCATAGTCCTTTCGACTTACGTCGCCCATTGACTACAGTCCTTCTAACCTCCGTCGCCCGCGCGACTACGATCCTTTTGACTTACATCGTCCACCAATTATAGTCCTTTCGACCTCCGTCGCCCACCGACTAAGGTCCTTCTGACTTACCTCACCCACCGACTACAATCCTTCTGACCTCCGTCGCCCACCGACTACGATCCTTCTGACTTACGTCGTCCACATACTACAGTTCTTCCGACCTCCGTCGCCCATAGACTACTGTCCTTTTCACTTACATAGTCCACCGACTACAGTCCTTCCAACCTCCTTTGCCCGCCGACTATGATCCTTCTGACTTACGTCGCCCACCGACTACAGTCCTTCTGACCTTCGTCTCCTGACGTCTACGGTCCTTCTGACTTACGTCATCCATCGACTACAGTCATTCCGACCTCCGTCGCCTGCCGAATACAATTCTTCTGACTTATGTCACCCACTGACTACAGTCCTTTTGACCTTCGTCTCCCGACAACTATGGTCTTTCTGATTCACGTCGTCCACCGACTACAGTCCTTCCAACCTCCGTCGCCTATGCCGACTAAGGTCCTTCTGACTTACATCATCCACCAACTACAATCCTTCTGACCTCCTTCGCCCGCCAACTACGGTCTTTCTGACTTACGTAGCCCAGCGACTACAGTGCTTCCGACCTCCGTCGCTTGCCGTCTTCGGTCCTTCCGACTTACGTCGCCCACCAACTATAGTCTTTCAGACCAAACAAAAAACACAACACAGTGATTCTTTATATTCTCATCATGTCATATACTCTATAAGATGTACATCAAGTTAAGGTCTTCCCCCAATGAAGGGCCTCATTTGTAATCAACTGAAATACTAGTAGATTCATTTAAATTGGGCTAGGCCCTGTGATTTTTTCTCCTTTTCAGGATTTTTCATGTAAAAATCTTGGTGTCTCTAGTAAATGCTAAACACTCTCTCTTATCTATGTGCCGGATTTTCGTATAATTCTAAGACATTAAACTTTATATTTCTCTACCGCCGTGAATACTCCATGACACAACAAGTATATATATTTTTCAGATGATGAAAAGCAATTTTTTCAGATTTGAGAAAAAAATTATATAATTATGTAATATAAAATTTTATTTTTTTTTTAAATTAGATATAAACCATTATATTAATAATTTTATTTAAAAATCTAGTTCCGCCGTTAACTAGCCGCTGCGCCCTTATTTTCTGAGCAGGTCATCATTTTCAACAAGTACATGGATTTGAATAATGATTTATCCGCTCAGACTAGAGAGAGAAGAAAACGACTGTATTGGAAGATAGAGATAGGAAGAGAGAGATACAGGAATGGGAGAGAGATCGAGATGAAACATTTAACCAAGAAAGCAAGTATAAATACCCCTGTGCGTTACCCAATCATGCGCAACTCGCCATCAAGAAATTCCCTCCTACACCTCACACACTCCAGTAGAAAAAAAATTATATACAGATCGATCGAACAAGAAGAAGAAGACGGCTCTGTTAGTGTAAAAAGAGCGCCTTTGACTGATCGATCGTGAATTAGCGACGATGAGAGAAGTAGAGGTGGTGGTGAGGGAATACGAGGCGGAGAAAGACCGGACCGGAGCGGAAGCGGTGGACCGGATGTGCGATGTGAGTCCAAGCGGCGGCGTATCTCTGTTCATGGATCACCTCGGCGATCCTGTGTGCCGGGTTCGTAATTCGCCGGCTTTTCTCATGCTGGTATGGAAAGATTCAATCTTTCGTCTTTCTTACGAGACTTTCTCTTCAGTCAATTCCTTTTGACGTCACTCTCTCGCACACTCTCTCTTAATTTGGTTTTGTTTTCTCCGCACAAATTAAAAAGGTTGCGGAAACAAGCGGGCGGGGCGATGGAGAGATCGTTGGCGTTATACGCGGCTGTGTTAAGACGATCACGTGCGGAAAGACAACTCCTCGCAGCTCCGCCGGTGGCGGCATGCCCGCCGGCGAGGCGGTCCCGATATTTACAAAGGCGGCCTACATCCTCGGCCTCCGCGTATCTCCGTCTCACCGGTACGTGCGCGTGATTTTTTCAATATTTCGATGTATTGTGAATTTATCCTTTTTGTTATCTGAAGTTTGATTTTGATTTCCTTCCACTGCAATCACATAAGCTCAGTTTTGTAGTTTTCAGCATTTTTCATATCTTAGATTGGTTTCAGAAGTTCTTGGAGTTTATTCATGCTAAATTTTTCTTAAAAATATTTTTTGTAATTTAATCTAATTTTTTCTCCAATAAACTTGATGATTTTAGCCAATTTTTTCTTAATTTCCTGGTAAGTTTTAATGATTTTTTCATTACTTTTTCACTTATTTCGTTTAAATTTCAGTGATTTTTATTGTTTCAACGATTATAACAGTTTTATACTATTTCCTACTCCAAATTTTTTAAGGAGAATTTTTTTTTTTTTCATAATCATATTCGTTAAAATTCAATATCCGTAAGAAAACTATTGACTGATTTATCTGAAAGGAAAAAATTCTATAAAATAGATCATTAAAATAAATCGCTCTATTCAAAGATATCTCCATTATAATTATTCTTTAAAAATAATAATCGCTCTGTTTTTAAATTTATTAAACTCAACAATCATTTTATTTCTTTGATCTGATAAAAAAGAGAAAAAAAAATGTCGTGACAGGAGAATGGGCATCGGCCTGAAACTGGTAAAGCGGCTGGAAGACTGGTTCCGCTCCAACGACGCCGAGTACTCATACATGGCTACCGACAAAAGCAACTTAGCCTCTCTCCGCCTCTTCACTCACCACCTAAACTACACCAAATTCCGCACCCCTCGCATCCTCGTCCACCCCGTCTTCGCCGGCCACCGCCTCCCCTCCCCTCCTCCGCCACTCTCCTCCACCTCCCCCCTTCCGCAGCCGAATCCCTCTACCGCCGCATCTTCTCCACCACCGAGTTCTTCCCCCGCGACATCGACTCCATCCTCAACAACCCGCTCTCCCTCGGCACATTCCTCGCTTACCCGACCCAATCCTTCTCCTACACCACCATCCACCATTTCCTGACCCGCCCGCCCAAATCATGGGCCGTCCTCAGCGTTTGGGACTCCAGCTCCCTTCTGCAATTCGAGCTCCGCGGCGTCCCCCGGCTGAAAAAGGGGGTGGCTTGGACAACCCGAGCTGTCGACAAGGCGGTTCCTTGGCTGAGAATACCGTCGGTGCCGGACTTGTTCAGCCCGTTTGGGGGGTATTTTTTGTACGGGATTGGAGGGGAGGGGCCGGAGGCCATTAAGATGCTCAGGGTGTTGTGCAGGAATGCGCATAATATGGCGAGGGAGGGAGGTTGCCGGGTGGTGGCGACAGAGGTGGCGGCGGCGGAGCCGTTGGTGAAGGGTATACCGTATTGGAGGAGCTTATCGTTTGAGGAGGATTTGTGGTGCGTTAAGAGATTGGATGATGAGTACAGGGATGGAGCTGTCGTTGGGGACTGGACGAGGTCTGTGCCTGGAGCTTCCATCTTTGTTGATCCCAGAGAGGTTTGAATGCTACTGGATCGGATCGGATGCGGATTCTTAATTACTATTTCGCGTTTCAGAAAGCTCTCAGATGTGATGAAAGCTGCGTTTGAGAATCATATTTGTTAGAATAAGGTGACTCTGAAGAAGCTGTTGTCTGATTTCTTTTGGAAAAAAAAAATCTAATTCTTCACTTTAGCTTTTAAGAAAGCTGCATGCAATCACCCCTAACAGGCTGTGTGTATATGAATGATTTGATTTTTATATTTCTTTGTCGAAATTAATGTGATATTTTGTTCAATTAATGAATTATTTTGATTGACGAAATGGAAGGGAGAGGGTGATGCATGGTAATATATATGAATATGTATTATGTTTTTCTCGTAAAATTTTTTTTTTTCATATTGTTTTGGACGGATTATATTATCTTAGCGCTTTTTAAAGTATCTTTTTAGTAGAAAAATATTTTGTTAAAATTTTTTGTTATAAATTTGTTTTAAGAAGCAGTAAGAAAGCTGTCCCAAATGAATTGATGCTTAACGATTTTCTTACTATTTTCTAAAGAATTTTTTTGTACAAAAACTTTTTTTAACTATAATTTTTATACTAAAAAATTATTTTAGATCATTTCCAATCGAAAACCTCATTTTATACACAAAAATATAATAATGCTTTAAAATGCAATAATTCATCTCCAACCGAACTATATTTTTTACATCAAGAAAGAATATACCACTCCAACCCGATGAAGAAAAAAATGGTGCACGTTCTCATAGCGTAAAATGGCACTGAATTTGGCGTTCGATTGGAGCTCACCAGCCACTGCAAACCCTCGTTTGAGGTTCAATTGGTGATGCCCTAAAAAGTGATGCCCTAATCACTTTTTCAATATATATATTAAAAAGAGTAATAAAATTGTTGTAAATGAAGTCTAAGACAGCATGTCAAATGTCTTTCTTCTAAACGAAAAATTATTAGATGCGGAGTGTGTACCGTCCGCACAAACATGGGTACCCAGCGGTACCGAGTGCTAGTACCTAGCGCAAAATAAGGCTTGTGCGGACGGTTCTTCCCGTCCGCACTCCGCACCTAATAATCTCTCCTTCTAAACAGCATATCTGTTATGACTTATGACTCGATCACCTTTTGTTATACATATAGAAGGCTTTATTTAATTATCTCCAAACTTATTAAAAATAAATGAATTCTGTAAGCGTGGGAAGCATTAATTGCTATTATTTTTTACTAATTTGTTTGTTTACTCGAGAAATGGTCAAGCATTAAGTGGAGAACTAAATCCATTAAATTTTATTCAGGAAGAAAATTATTTCATGTAGAAAATTATGAGAGAATATTACAGAAATATGAACTGATCATGTCTTATTCTCAACACATATATATGTTTTTATTTATCTCTCGAGTCTCGCCTGTTTCTTATTCGGTAACATCCATCAAATTTTATTTTTTTTAAGTTCACTCTTTATCAAGGTTTTTTTTAAAAAAAATTTGCACATATTTATCTTTCATTCGTTTCGTGCTGATTAACACCCATAAATTTTGGGGTTTCAAAATGATTTAATGGGTTAGATTTGGATTAGATCTAAAATTGACATGATCTTATTCATCAACCTGAATCTGACATGTTTAATAAACAAGTCAAAATTAGCGATAAAATCGAACATGACACTTATAATTCCGACGACCCAAACCCCACCTCATAACTCATTTTGTTTATAAATAAAATTATAACTTATTAATCATAAAATTTAGGGTTAATGATGAAAAATAAAAAGAGTTTACTAACAAGTAATAGAATTAAACGAATTAGTTTTAAGTTACAACATGTTCATCAGTTAACATGAATTTGACATATTTATTAAATGGGTCAATCCAAATCCTAATAAAACATGTATACCTGAAGAAAACATGTATACCTGAATATCTTAATGTTGATATTGCTTTTCCATTCCATTTGACAAAGTTATTAACTTATCGTCTGCAAATTATTGATCATTTGCAAGGATATTACAGTACTATTATAGTGTATATTAATCAAAATAAATAAATAAATAATTATGTACTTAAATGCATAAAATGTCAATTTTGTTTAGGTAAAATATGTATTATGGAATTTCAATATCTTTCTCTGTAATTTTAACCTTTTTGTAACCATATTCCAATATTTAATAGCTAAGATATTCATATTATTGCAGGTTGTCATGAAATGGAAGAGATAGAGAGAGAGAGAGAGAGAGAGAGAGAGAGAGAGAGAGAGAGAGAGAGAGAGAGAGAGAAAACAATTACCTTAAACCATACACCAATCACTTTTATTTTTTTATAAAATCATTTATAGGGGCGTTAATATAATAAAAATTTACAAGTTCTTACGAATCAACAGCCCTCTAAAAAAATATCATTAGAAACTACCGTACACCAATCTTTTTTTTTTTTTTGAGAAAACTCACGACGGGACCTACTTTTAATAATGATAAATATGCACCTCCTTAAAGGATCATAAGCCGCTAATATAGTAGCATTTGAAAAAAACCAAAGAGTTGTTAGATTTACCTATAAAAAGCCAAGAAAAGGATAAACAGTAAAAATATGTTAGAGCTATGCAATATTATATATTATTATATACATCTAAAATTTTAATTAGAAAATCTAAAAAAAATCATAAATTCCATTTTAATAAAAAATTTAATCAAAATATTATTACTAAATTTCACATTAAATAGAGGTTAATTAATATTTTTTTTAGATATAATTCTAAAGTAATTACAATGAGTTGGTTATAATAATCACATAAATTACATTAAAAAAAATTAAATGAGCTGAAGAGTCAAAGAGTTCAACTCATTTTAAACTCTTGGCAAGTCAATTTCAACATTTTTAACAATAAATACATGCCACTTTGTTAGGAATTTAGTGAACAATAAATAATTTTAAAAGCAGGTCTTCATCACGGCAAATTATTGCGTCAGGTCACCTGACATGCGGACATCCAATCCAGACATGTCATCTCACCCGAATGCACTGGGCCCCGGTATTTTTTGTGACGGGCCGTTTATTGGGTGTCGATAATCCGGAACACCGGACACAATAATTTGCCCTCATCACAGGAAGCTTAAGGAATGAGAATTTTATGTTTCAGTTTAAAAAAAAAACTTGACAGCTATTGTAACAATTGATTAATTTGTACAGTTGATGAACTGTTAGGACATTTGAGGTTTTGAATTTATTCTTATATTGAATAATTAAAATATGCATTAATATAAAATATAATTAAATTGTTAATCTCAACTGAAACGTATAAGTTTTTTTTAGATTAAAAATATATTTGATTATTGATAATATCTGGCCTAATTTAATTTGTTTTTAGTTCATGTTTTTTATCAAGGGGTATTATGATTTCATTTGTGATGGCTTTCTTACTGCTTTCTGAAGCAGCTTTTTATTATATTTTTTTTAGTAAGAAATTTTGTGCTAAAAATTACTTTAGAAAATAATAAAAAAGCTATCCCAAATGAAACCTAAAATTGATGATTAAGTTAAGAATGAACTATTCATGCTCTCTGTAGCTCTATTAAGTTTTCGTTTGGAGATGGCTTTCTTACTACTTCTTAAAGTAATTTTTGATACTAAAAACTACTTTAAGAAGCTGTAAAAAAGCCACACAAAGGAAGCTTAAGGCTTCGTTTGGGACGGCTTTCTTTTGCTTCTTAAAGCAGCTTTTTAGTATAAATTTTTTTTAATTTTGTATTAAAAAGCTGCTTTAAGAAGCAAAAAGAAAGTGTCCCAAACGAACCTAAGAGTTGTTGGAATAGGCTCTCAATGTGACAAACATCTTTCTTCTCAGGAGGATTAAATTTTCTATTTAGAAATTGTTTTGGAGGCCAACTGGAAAACATGTGACCTTTATCATCAGCACAAGAAAATATGAAGAATATATATCTACTTAATTCATTTGAATAATGTTTTAACCTTTTACAGAATTAATAAATATAAAAAATTATTATGATTGTTATCTTTATAATATAAAACAAGAAATTTAATAATCCAATGAAATACTACTATTAAAAATAATTTATTTTGTTTTTCATCATATTTAAAATTTTGTACACATGTAGAAAAGAGAGAGTCAACCTTTTGACCAAAATTATTAAAAATACTTAAGGGAAGGTTTGCCAGAGAAAAAAAAATTATTAAAGGCTATGGCTTCTTGAAGTTTACCATTGCAACTAAACTTTCATTAGTTGGCAAGAAGGTGATTTGACTTAATGATCCTTTGGGATTTGAAAAATTAGCTGGCAGACCTTTTCTTTTTTTTTGGCTTTTCTTTTAAGTTGTTTGATGGCAATAGATGATATGTTCCTCATGCTTTCTAATTATTTTAAAAAAATTAAGGTATGTTAGAGATATGGATAAAAAATGAAGAATATATAAAAAAAAATGAATGAAAGGGTCAAAATGACATTTTGGGATTGATGGTCTACTAAAGCACTAATTAAAACTCTTCGGATAGAGAATAAGGCTATCTTCAACCGAGCGCATTATGGACATATGTCGTCCACTGCCAGCTCTCATAGAACGTGAAACGTTGCGACAAATTCGCGAGGTGAACCGTGCGACTGTTCACCAATGCTTTTTTTTTTTTTTTTGAAAATTTAGAAATTTGGTTATTAAGTATAGGTTCTTTATATTAATTTTTAAAATTTTCATATATTTTTTATGTAATTAATTTATTTGTATTAGGCTATTCAATTTAATAATTTATTTTATTAAGTGTATATTTGTATTCTGAATTAATTTATTGAGTAAGATTTTTTTGTTATAAAAATTATAAGTATGTAAATTAAAAAAATAATAATAATTATAAAGAATAGATTAAAAAAAAAAAAAAAATAAAAAAAATGAAAAGAATATACACAAAATGTTCTTTTTTGGTGTTAAAAAATGGAGTTGGCTTAGAGATAAATTATGGCATTTAGAAGTGTAACAATTTTGGACGGAAAATTAGTTTTTCAATTGAGATGGCCTGATAAGACAAATCATGCTAATAAGTTTGTTTCATCCTAGAACATTCGCGTCGGTAGAGAGATATATAGTTTAGCGACTAAGATTTATATGAAGATTCAACTCATAGATATATAAGAGGGAGGGCTCAATAATCATATATAAGAGACAATAATATTATACCTAAAAACCCTGAAAAATAGGAAAAATCATAGGGTCTAATCCAGTTAAAATGATTATACTAGTGAATTATTGTTGATTACAAAGTAGGCCCTTCCTTGGGGGAAGGCTTTGGCTCGATGTAACAAATACGCATCCAATAGAGCACATTATATGGTGAGAGTTAGAAGAATCTAATGATATGAGAGTTGTTCTCAAAATAGTTTTGACCTATTTATTTGGTTGGTAGGATCGTAGCCGGGTGACAATGGTCGGAGGGACCGTAGTTGGAGGTGACAGCGGACGGAGGGATCGTGGTTAGCAGCAATGGAGGTCGAAGGGACCGTGATCTGCGGTGGCGGTGGTCAATGGGACCGTGGCCGAAAGACAACGGTGGTCAGAGGGACTATAATTGGAAGGGCAACAGTAGTCGTGATAACAACAGTAGTTGGAGGGATAGTAGTAGGTGGGCGAGATGGTCAGTGACCGTAGTCGGGCGATGATGGCAGGAGGGACCGTAAGCATCGGGGAGCGGTGGTCGAGAGGGCCGTAGTCGATGGCAACGATAGTCGAGGAGATCGTAGTTGGTTGGTGACTGAGGTTAGAGGGACCTTAGTCTGCGAGAGAAGGAGGTCGAAGAGACTGTAGTCAATGAGAGGAGGAGGTCGAGACCATATTCGATGAGCAATTGAGGTTCGATCCATAGTCGATAGGCGAAGGTGCTCAAATGGATCGTTGTCGGCGGGCAACGGTGGTGGGAGGGACCGTAGTTTTTCAGGCGATGCAGTACGTCGGAGGACCGTAGTCAGAAGAAGACAAAGGTCAGAGGGGCCTTACTTGGCGGGCGATGGTGATCGGAGGGACCTTAGTTGGCGGGCGACGGAGGTCTCGAAGGATCGTAGTCGGCGGCCGACGATGCTTGGAGGTTTGACGGTGATCGATGGATGAGCGGTGGTCCAAAAATGGTTGGGCGGCCGGGCGGTTGTTTAATATAGTCAAGTAGAAAATCTGACGGCGGTTTAGGGTTGGTTGGATGCTTGATGATAGCAAAGGTTGATAGCCAAGCGAAGGTCTGACGGTGGTCCAGTCGGCCGATGGAAGTTCACCTGCGATGGTGCTTGGGTGGAGCTCTAGATCTTTGAAGCCTCAGAGTTCTATTCAATCTTCAACCAATGTTTCAAGCCCCCTTGGAAGTATTATATTTTTTGGTCATTTATGTCAATTAAGACAAACTCATAAACAAATCACATATGCAAGACTTGAACCTAATACCTCTTATTTGATAGTCAAAGCTCCCAACCAACAACTAAAGAGTTGCGTGCCATATTAATATTTTGAAAATTTCTTCTACCTCCATTAGTGATTACAGCTTGCTAGCTAGCTCTATATAGTTCAACCACCCACTCCTGTCACCTTATGAGAAATGTCGATCTTTATTCGTTTATTATTTTGATATAATATTATTATAGCTTAATAAGCATGCCAATTGGCTTAAAATGAGATTAGACCGGCCTTCTAAGTACAATTGCACGATTTTCTTGTAAAAATAAAAAAAAAAATTCAGACGCACGAGCCTGAAAGATGCTACAATTCTTTCACAACGGACAATAGAGGCTCCATATTCTTCCTCGCAAAAAAAATATTGTAGTCAAGCACTGATTAGTTAGTCAATAAAAGAAGATAATCATAACTAAGACTATTAATCAATAATTAAGTAAGATGTTTAGGGTGGAAGAGAGATTAATTAGTGGAAAATATTATCTTTTCTTAAAAATAAAGAGAAGATTGATTATCTTAGGTGTTTGAAGGAGTCTTTCGCTCTGTTTGGGACGTGCTTTCTTATTGTTTTAACACAAGCAGTAAAATTTTTGTATTAAATACTGATTAAGATGCAGTAAAAACTAAAAAGTCCTCTTAAACAAAAGCTGTGTCAAATGGGCGCACAGTTAAGCTAGGCTTCAGCAAAGCTTTGTTTTGATGTTGTTTTATTATTGTATTATTTTGTTGGTTTGTTTCTATGTTAATAAATGTTTATGTTATAGGAGTATATATAATATAATACTTTTAATAATTTCTTTCCATATATGAATTTCTCAGAAAATTATTATTCGGTTAATCTAAAAATTTTTTTTTTGTGTAACGAGGAAGCACTGTCCTTTTAGGCCAATGAAAGCCCGGTCGACCTAGCA
Source organism: Dendrobium nobile (assembly GCA_022539455.1). Taxonomy (NCBI): domain Eukaryota; kingdom Viridiplantae; phylum Streptophyta; class Magnoliopsida; order Asparagales; family Orchidaceae; genus Dendrobium; species Dendrobium nobile. The sequence goes on along the minus strand of CM039721.1, from coordinate 71,550,391 downwards.
TGCAACCCACATCAATTTACACGGGCCAACACTTAAGACTTTCACTGCTTGCCAAGGGATTCGAACTAGGGCACCAAGCTTTGCCCAGCCAGCTCTTCACCAACCGGACAAGCAGCGGTGGGTGTTAATCTAAAAACATTAATCATAAGAAAATATGCGATTTAGATAAGATCACGTAGAAAAAAGGGATTAATAAATGCTTGTCAAAAGCTAGGCCACTTATTTGATAAGGGAGTGTGAAGCTAATTAAAAAATCGTAGTTAATGCACAAAATTAATCAATTTTTTAAATAAAATAGCAACTGAAACTCTTAACAAAATAAATATTAACGAGCACATTCATAACCTAATATCTTTACTTATTTAAGTCTCATTATTTAATTGATTTTGAACCTTGAAGGCTCCTTATTCTTGTTTACTTGATCAAATTCTTTTTGTGCTATTTGTTTTTTTTTTTTAAATGTTAGGATAAGGGGTTATCCCTAAAGTAAAAAAAAGCTAAACTCTTAACATCGAGGTGTCTTTTGATGTAATAATTGTAATTTCATTTAAAAAATTTTATAGTTAAGCGTGCTCATCTTGGAGAAATCTTGGGATATGTGATTCACCTCATGAGAAGTTACACTAACAGAACAAAACCGAGGCCATTAGCCAAACCGAACATATCTCGATAGTTAAGAATTTAGTCTGTTACAATTGTTACCTAATTTTTATTATTTCATTAGAAATTCAAACCATTCCATATTTAATATATAAGTAAAAAAACAAGACACATCATTAATATTTATTAGAATTCTAAATACAAACTATATAATATATAATATAGCATTACTTTCCGATTAAAGAATTACCTTAAGTGAATTCTATCTTAAACAACTATTACATATTAAGATGATTTATTTTTCATTATTAACCACTAGATCCCCTTTGAGATTTGAAATTTATTGAAGAGAGTTTAACTAATTAACCTACTATAATTTCTTAATCCTACTAATTATGACCATTGTTGGTCCCATGGTTGACTAACTATAACAACCACCTACCAAAAAATGGCATAAAATTCTTCTTTTAATCAATGAACAAATGATGAATGCATCCATCCATGCAATCATTAATGCCATTGTCATCATCATTGGCATCAACATCATAGCCCTTATTTATTTATTTATTTATTAGCATCAAATATTACAAGTGTTCACAAGCTCTTTTGTTCCATTTTAGATCAAGTGACAACAAGTCTTTGTGGTGGGGCTTTCAAGCAAGAAAAAAAGCTAATTCAATCAAAATCATGAATAATAATTAATACAATTTGTCATTTTTAAAAGGGTTTCAATTATTCTCAACCTTGAAATTAATTGATATTAATTAAGGATGTAATAAATTTGAAAATACAATGAAGAAACTATTGTATATTAATCATGCATGACATAATTAATTAACCTTTACTTTAACTTTTAAGATGATTTATGCCTCAAATAAATCCCCACTTAGATTGGGGTCACATCAACTAATTGTAATTATTTATATTGAGCCATGGCCCTCAACCATTACACCAAAAAGATAAAAAAAATGCAGATGTAATGTTCTTCATTAAATATAAGATATTTTATTATCATATGAAGACTTATGAGCTCCATTATTTTTATGAAAGATACAAGGTCTTTTATATGAATGTAGGAATATTCAAGAAAGTAATAAATAAAAGGAAGTGAGGAGAAAGAGAGTAAAAGAGAGAGAGAGATATAGCGAGTGAAAGTGAGAGTAAAAAAAAGAGTAAGTAAATGAAAATGATAATAATAATACTAAAATTTAATTTGTCTAAATGTATAATCCAATTTGTGTTTTAGTTTATTTGTTAGATTTCAATTGTATGGTTATTTGAATTATTATTATAAAATAGGTAGATGTGATTTATAACTTATGTAAAGTTTATGGATAGGCACTGTTTATTTTTTATAAATAAAATTTCTATAGGTTTCTATCTAAAAATCCACCCAAAATTTTGGGAATAATTACTTGTGAATATTTGATAGATTGCTTGTTGATGATTTGCAATGATTTTATATTGTATTTAATGTTTCTTTAACAAAATTTATCCATTAGGTTTTTCAACTGTCAATCATTTTTTATGAAAAATTATTTAAAAATTCTATTTTTTTTATGGATTATTCATCATGGAAAGCATTTTATAAGATTTTTATAATAAATAATTTTTTATTATGTAATTTTAGGAGTTTTGGATGATTTTTTCATTTAAATATTTACTTTCCTAAAACAAGTAGTTGATTTGATCATTCTCTAAATCTAAGAGGATATGATGACCAAAAAGATATGTATTGAATGTTCATTATCAAAAGTGTCGAAAAAAATGCTCTGTCATTTCGCCCGCTCCGCTATGGCTTTGCCCTAGCTTTCTCCGGCGTGGTTCTATTTAGCTGGGCTGCTCACCTCGGTGGCACGAGTCATCTCCACATTTCCAGGGAAGTTTCCTTACTTTTGGTTTTGCTTTTGGCTTATTGGTTTTTTTCCCTATCGACGCATGTCTGGAATGGGCTTCGAAGCTTTGAAACCCTGGTTTTTTTAAGGGTTTCTCATCTTCTCGTGTTTTTTTGGATGTTCTTGTGTGCTCTTCTTCAGCCACTGATTTTCCTGAGCTTGGGGTATCCTCCTTTCGTGGCTTGCATTCCCTTTGGATCTCGGATCAGAAAATGCAGGCTTTAGTTGTTCCTTTTCAGTTCCCATTAGTTGGATTTTTTCCTACCAAATGACCATTCTCTTGAAACCATTCGTATATTTTTTATCAACCTCAAGCTGAATGGGGAGGTTTCGGTCACCTTGTTGGATCCATCGCATATTCTTATCAAGCTGGCTAATGACCTTGATTACTGTAGGGTCTTCTGTCATAGATCATATTTGGTTTATAATTGATACATGAAGCTTACCAAGTGGTCTCCCCTTATTGATGTCAGTGTTAAGTAGCCAATGATCCGATTTGGGTATCCTTCCACATTATCTTGTATGGATAATGTGTCTGCCCCGTGCAGTTTGGCTATGGATGATGTGCCTTGTGTGGGTGATGAGCCTTCTGGTTCTTTTGTTTCTCTAGTCAGAAATTGATTGGTTATGTGGAATCCTCTCTGCTGGTTGTAGTGAGCCCGGATGATGTTTCTTCTTCTTGTAACCTGGCGTCGAATGCAAGTTCTTGATCAATCGGTAACTCCTAATGATGGCTTTGAGGGCCTGTTAATTTTGTTAATATCTCTATTTCAGTTATGTCTAATGTTGAAATGAAAACTCATATGGCTAAGTCTGTGAAAACTGTTTTGCTTCAAACTAACTGGTTGATTTTGGAGGATTCCCTTTCTTCTCCTTCTGGTGGGGAAGAAATGGATTTTAAGGATTTTGAGGAGGAAATAATAGAACACTCTATCGATCATGATTTTCTAAATGCGGTTGGAAGAAGCATAAAAGTAAAGGCAAGAAGAAATAGGGTGTGTATTTGGTTTTTGCTATTTCGTCGATGGTTTAGAATGTTGCTGGACGATGATGAGGAGGCCCCCTGCTTCCCTTCTGGCTGGGCTGGTTGGCAACATGGTTGCGTCATTTTGTTGCTTGGTGGATTATGGACTGTGTTCGTATAGCTGACACCTAAGGATGGTCCGTGTTTGACTGCGAGGTTGGTGTAAGGGGGCTCCATTCCTAAGTCCCTATTCGCTGCTTATCCTTTTTTGTCTGGTTTTATAGGTTTTTACTGTTTTGTACCACTGATTGTTAGTTTATCGTTGTTGTAACCATCTTTTTTATTAAATAAATTTTGTGCTTAAAAAAATTATCAAAAGATGTCAAATGTCAGTCATTAGTATGCATCAAATTTTTGTCAATGTGGAACATAAAAAAAAAAAGGTTATGGCGGGAAGTTAGCTAGTTATTAATCTAATAGGATAAGAGACCATATATGGGAAGAGGTCATTGGACGTTCGTGATTAATGAACATCAAACAATAGTGATTTATGGCTTTAGATGGGTCTATTTATAACTAATAGTCAAGAAATCCTCTTCACTAAATATCCTCTTCAAAAGTATAAGAACCTAATCTAGTTATACAATCCAAGAAAAAGCAATTTTAGTCGTACCATAATCATAAATACTCCATCAAGCATTTCGATGTACTATAATCATACTATATTTTCTGAATATTTAAGTGCTTGAATGGACTCTTAATTTGGTGATCTTAGGCTTTTCATGTCATCATCGAGATGCTCTTTTGACTCAAGCAAAAAAAAATTTGAGGGCAAGGTCATTGAAATATCCTCCAAAAGTTTTCACTTATGCTTTCGAGTAGGAGTGTCAATATTTGACACGGCACGAAAACCTGACCGGCTCGGACCCGACCAGGAAAACCGGGTTGGACCCGACCGATTCAAAATGTCGGGTTGACCGACGGGTTGGAGGGTCAACCCGGAAACCCGCTTAGAATGAGCTGCCCCGAGGCTCCTCCCGCCTGCTCGACGCTACCTGCGACCACGCACGCGCGCCCGCGCCCGGGACCCCGCACGCCCCGCGCTGCCCAGCGACCCCGGCACGCTGCCCAGCGCTGCTTTCCCCAGCGACCTCGCACGCCCAGCGCTGCCATGCATTTCCCGCCCTCACGCTCGCCGCACACGCCCGCCGCGCACCCGCCTGCAACCCAGACTACCACTCTGCTGCAGGCCTGCGGCCGCCGAGCTCGAGTCCCGTGTTAGGTCGGGTCAACCCGACAACCCGATGGGTCTGATTCAGATCCGTGTTTTCGACCCGTTGCTTACCGGGTCGGGGTAGGGTCAACCCATTGAACCCGGGTCAGTTTCGGTTCGACCCGATCCCGAACCGTGACCCGAAATTGAACCCCTAACATCTTTCAAGTGCTTCCTTTAACCCATTTATGGTCTCAATTCAAGCGTTATTGGGTTCATTAGGCTCATCTCGTAAACCACTCTATCTTGATTATAAATTTGTCGAAATTCTAATTTAAATGATTGCAAAACTTATTTAAAAAATTTCTAGTTTAAATATCTAGATTATCTAATACGTACAAAATTGCATCAATGTCTATATTGATGAGAAAAGTTTTCTATATAGATGTACCAATAATTTAGCTCACTTAACTCACAAGAACAACTACTTGCAACTTAAACTTGATCATATAAGTTATAATTGATTAGTTTGATCATTATAAAGATTTTGTTTAAATTGTTTAATCCATCTCATAGAACTATAAGAAAACATAGAAGAAACCATAAAAGAATGACCAAATACTAATTCAATTACTAATTACATCCTTAGATTCAAACTAACTTTTTTATCCCTTAATTATCATGAACTTCCATGTAATTCAAGTGTTAATCACATTCACTTTAATATCTTTAAGTTTTGTTTGGGACAACTTTCATACTGCTTTAAAAAGCAGATTTTTAATTAAATTTTTCAAATTCAAATAATTTGTGTACTAAAAAACTGCTTCATAAAGCAGTAAGAAAGTTATCACAAATGAAGCCTTAATGCCAAATGGTAGGGCTATCAATATTTGACACGACACGAAAATCCGACCCGGAAAAATCCGAGTTGGACCCGACCCGATTTCAAAACGGGTCGGGTTCGGGTTCGCAGATTCGACCCTTTTGAAAAAAGGTTCGGTTCGGATTGACCCGACGGGTTGCCGCGTCGGGTCAACCCGGAAACCTGTTTAAAATGACTGCCCGCAGAGCTTCCCGCCCAGGCCCGCCACTGCTGCTCCGCGGCTGCCCGCAGAGCTGCCCGCCCAAGGATGCCCCGCGGGCTGCCAGCGCATCCGCATGCGCTAGTTCGTGCCCGCGCGCGCAGTCGCGCTGCGCACCACCGCCGCGCACGCTCAGCCAGCCGCGCACGTCCGCTGCCGCCACCCCAGCCAGTCGCGCACGCCGCCTCGTCCCAAGCACCCGCCCGCGTCCCGCGCACCCGCCGCCCTAGCCAGCCCGCGTCCGTCTCCTTCCCATGTCGGGTCGGGTCAACCCGCACCCCGCCAGTCGATCCGGGTTCGAATATTCGACCCGTTTACCTACCCGGGTCGGGTTAGGGTCGACCAAATTTAACCCGGGTCAGTCCGAGTTCACCTAACCCGAACCGTGACCGAAATTGACACCCCTACCAAATGGCACAACATTGTGCTGGAGATTAACAAGAAACACATGCTAAGACTTGTTGATGAAGAAAATTAATTAATTAATTAATCAAAATGAAATAAATTTATATAATCTTTGCCATTTTCTTTGAGGTGGCAGAAAATGCATGGCATGGGAGTAAATGACAATAAGTTAGAAGACAATTTACTATTTAGTATGTATTGTTGAGAAAGAAGAAGCATGCGTACTTCTCTAGAGGCATTGGTTTAATTATTTTTAACACATATTTTTTATATATATCCACGTCATGAAATTAATATTTAAAACGTAATTAATGGGATAATCATTGATCCATTTCAAAGACATAAAAATGCACTCATTGTTCGTTAATTGATTACATCGATCAAATTAGCTTATATTAAGATAGAGTGAGATAATCGACCGCATTTATATGCATTTTATTAATGGGGATTTATAATAAATAACACATCAAAATTTAATTGTTAGACCAAAAGAATAAAATTATGAGATGATTAGATCAAAGCGGATATTATATAATGGTTTAAAATTTTGACTGTTGCACCTTTCCCCTTTCTCTTGCCGTAGCGAGGGGCGGAAAACAGCTTCAATTTGAGGGGGGCAAATGCAACACATGAATAATTAAATATTAAAAAAAATAATATTATATATCTATAAATATTACGAAAAGCTTTTTAAAAAAAATTTAAGCAAGAAAAATAAAGAAAATGTGTAATTAAACTGTCATGAAAAGCTTGAAAGAAAATATTAGAACTAAATGTATAGAATATATAGATATTATAGGACAAGTTAGAACAAAAGAATTTTTTAGGAGGGGCAAATTTTTTTTTTTAAATTTTTTACACTACTATTTAAAAAAAATTTTTTTGAGGGGGGCAATTGCCCCCCCTAAGGAACCCAATGGTTCCGCCCTTGCTCGTAGCTAGGATTTGGGCTTTAGACATGTTGAGTCCTGGAATATTCGCGGCGGTAGATAAATATAAAATTTAATGTCTTAGTTTTGTACGAAGATCCAACACACAGGTTGATAAAAGAGAGGGTGTAGCGTTCATAAGAGACACCAGAGTGTTTATGTGAAAACCACTGAAAAGGGAAAAAAAACCACAGTGCCTAGCCCAGTTTGAATGAATCCACATATGATTTGTTGTCGATTACAAATGAGGCCCTTCCTTGGGGGAGGGCTTGGGTTGATGTAGATAATGTACATCATATTACATGGTGGGAATAGAAGAATCATTATGACGTATCTTGGTCGGAAAGACCATAGTCGGTGGGTGACCGAGTCGGAAAGATCATTGTCTTGTGATAGAGTCAAAAGACCATTGTTTGTCGAAAATGTCAGAAAGGCATAGTCGGCGAAGGAGATCGGAAGGACCGTAGTCTGCAGGCGACAAATGTTGGAAGGAACGTATTCGACCGACGTTGGAGGTCAAAAAGATAATATTTGATGAAGGAGATGGAGGGATCGTAGTCGGCGGGCGATGGAGGTCGGAAAGACCTTAGTCGGTGAAGGAGATCGGAGGGACCATAGTTGGCGGGTGACAGAGGCCGGAAATCCGCGATGGGCGAAGTTAGACGTCGGGTAGAAATTCGACGACGAACATAAGTTTGGCATCGGGTAGAAGTCCGATGAAATTTCGGAGACTGGCAATAAGCAGGTACGCGCAAGTATCCGGTGACGGGCAGAAGTCCATCATCAGGTAGAAATCCGGCGATGGTGGCAGAAGGGTGGAATTTGGCAGCTGTCGATAATTGGGCGGTGGTTCGACGACGATCGAGTTGAAGTCCAACGATGGTCAGCAGCCAGGTGGAAGTTTGGTGATGGTCGGAGGCCGGGCGATTGTCCAACGATTGTTAGGCTGAAGTTCGGCAGCTTTCGGAGGCCAGGCGGATTCCAACGGCGATCGGCGGCCTGACAGATTCTGTATGAAGGTCAAGCTGAAGTCCGACAGCGGTCGGCAGCCGGGTGAAGTCGGCGGCGATCAGCGGCCGGGTGGTAGTCCGGCGTTGATCGGTGGCTAGGTTGGTGGTCCGACGAAGGTCGAGCTGAAGTCCGACAATGGTAGAAGTCTGACGTAATAGAAATCGGCGACGGTCGGTGGAAGGGCGGAAGTCCAGCGGTGGTCGGCAACTGGGCGGTTGTCCGACGACGGTCGGGCTTAATCTGGGGATGGTTGCGGCCAAGTGTAAGTCTGACAGCGGTCGGCGGCCAGGCGTTAGTCTGGCGGTGCTTGGGCGGTAATCCGACGGTAGTCGATGTGGTTTCGTCGACGATGGTGCAGGAGCTCTTAAAACTTCAGAGCTCTCTTCAATCTCACCAATCCCCTTCAAATAGAAATGAGTGGGGTCTATATAGATTTTCACTAGTAGCACACCCCGTAAATATAGAGAGGATCTGGTGCAGGTTCGGAGTGCTCCATCGGATGGCTCGTATTGATTCCCTTGATCATAGAGCATTTTTAAACTTCTTAAAGGCCTTAACGATGTCGGAATTCAATAATCTTGGGCTCGTTGGATTTGTCTTGTCGAGCCTCTCGATTTGACTATAAGCAAATCATATTTTGATATCATTTTGTCATCCAAATAATGCTTTGAACCTTCTAAATGTGGTTGACCTCCGATTTGGACCCATTCGGGCTCGGGTTGGACCGATTTTGGTGTCGTTGGGTTCGTCTATTTGAGACATTCATTTTGACAATAAGTTGCTGAAATTGGAATTCAAATTATCTTGAATTTAATTTGAAAATTTCCAACTGAATATGCCTCAAGATTCGTGCTAGATCAAAGTAATTTTTGGTGACATATCAAGACCACTTTTTTTAGATTGAAGCTTCGTTTGGGACGGCTTTTTTATTGCTTTCTAAAACGGAGTTTTAGTACAAAAATAAAAAATTTGTCTAAAACCCGTTTTAGAAATCAATAAAAAAGCCGTCCCAAACGAAGCCTGAATCAAATTTATTAATTAGATGTAGTGTTCATTTGGGACGGCTTTTTACAGCTTCTTAAAGCAGTTTTAGCACAAAAAGTTTAATCTTTGTACTAAAAAGCTGCTTTACACGAAATATAAAAAAGTTGCCCCAAACGAAGCCTTAGACTTCATTGGGATACTTAATATATTTTTGTGCAAAAAAAACATCTTTACAAAGCAATAAAAAGAGGCCCTAAACGAAGCCATAATTTGAAATAAGTATAACGTGTGAATAATCACATCAACCTACATCATACTTATCAATATATATATATAAAAAATCTTATGTTTTATTTCATATAACTTTTTTGAGCTACAATTTATGTACTCAAAAGCTGCTATAAAACAGTAAGAAAATTGTCTCCACAAAGCTTACTCAATCCAAATGGGCCAATTTGATTTTTTGCTAAAAAAATGAATGATAAATAAAAGAAATGAACTATAAGAAATTGTAATATTTTGAAATATTTGAATAATTAGATGAGTGCAATATATGCATGTAATATTATTTTTAGCTTAAAAAACATGAATGCAATATAAAATCCAGCAATGGTGGCCGGCAACAACGTGCAGGTGATGGCCGCAATGGCAATGATTTATAGTGTATTTAAAAATTGATCAAATCTAACAATATTTTAAATACACCATAATTGAACTAAACGATACATTTAAAAACTTCAAAATATTTATTAGCTTTTCCTTTCATCTAAAAACACTAATATTTTCAAAAGGGATCGAAAGGATCACAATTTTCTCTTTAACTCTATGAATAATAATGACCTCCAATTATATTAAAGGATTATTTTGATCCCTCAATTTTTAAAAATGAATTAAAATAGTTTCATAGAAAACTATTTTGATCCTCTTTATAGGACTGATGGATCAAAATGATCATTTAATTTAGTTGAAGACTATTTTGATCTTTCTTAAGAGTTAATGGATCACTTTAATCGTATTATCTTTTTCATAATCTCTGTATTATAAAATACTTTATAAATCAAATATATCCTAAGTTTCTTCATAATATTGAAGATCATTTAAGCCTGAGAATCCCCAAAAAAAAAAAAAAAATCCCTTCTATCGCTTTCCAGAAGACAAAAATCTCGTGCAAACGAGCATGAAAAAAGTTGTGAAAGGAGTTTTGAATCCTTATTAATACAAGAAATTGAGAACAAATCAAATCTTGAGATATTCAGTTCTTTGATATCATTGAAGCACAATTTGGGTAATTATAGCCACAAGTGGCGATATGTTTAGTGCTGAATCAGGTGCTCTCCATAATCGATGCACAAGGACAATACTTTGGATATGGAGCCTTCAAAAATATAATAAAAATAGCTAAATTGATTAATACACTTTGATGTGATTTTCTTTATAATATCTCAATACTTACAATTCAAAACTACTTTTAATTTGTTGAGTTTAAATTATCATTACTTACAATCTATTAAATATAAAAACAAACTTGGGTTAAGATTATTGCTGCTGGAACATTCACGGTGGCAGACGAATTAAGGTTTACATCCGTGTTTGAAAGAAGATCCACCACACACACAGATTAAAGAGAGGGGTGCGATAGTATAAGTGAGTCAGTGTGGCTAAAATTTCAACATGAAAAAAAAAATACAGGACATGCAACTCTCAAAATCAAAAATAAATACCATCTTCCCACATCAATGGGCCGGGATTATGACTTTAAACATTCTTGAATCATGGAATAGGACTCAAGAGAGCTCAAAGTCTGAAGCATATTCGGAAGCTTCACCTAGCACCACTGTCGGAGAACCAGACAATAGTGGTTGGTGATGCATCTGAGGATGATGATAGTGGCGAGTTTGGGCAGCAACCAACACCCAATGGGTAACATCAAAGCGGGAACAAGTAATGCATTTGTAAATGGTCAATTTTGAATTCACAAAAAGAACTAATTTTGAATTTTAAATACATCAAAATTTTACACTGTATTTCATTTTCGTGCAAAAAAATGCTAAAATTTTTAAAACCAGTGCAAAAGAAACACAATACACGAGAATGTATCAAATCAAACCAAACCATATATAAGCCATCATACACTCATAATGCAACCAACTATTCTTCAAATGAGTAATCAGTCAAATTCAACAGTCCAAACTTATCAAAAATTTTTTTTGTTAGGTTTAACATAATAGCCTCATAATTGATCTCAATGATATAACTTTCTAATGAGCCCCCAATCCTAGAAGTGCTCATTATAAACAAGCTTAATCATAAAATCTCCAATAAAATAATATAATTATTATTATTAAAATCCGAACTTTAAGAGTTTCGAAGTAACTAGAATTTCATGGGTAAAATTAAAAAACTAGAATTTCATGGATTCTCATATAATACCCGATATTTCTTTACAAGTAAATTGGTATTGATATGCATAAAAAAATTATTTGATAGGGCACGAATTTCGAGACAAAAAACAGTTATAAACTTCAAAAATTAAATCGGGATCACCTAGCTCCGATTCAGCAAACTTACATTCAAACTGACGTCTCGGAATACGAACCCAACGACACCAAATTCGACTCAATCCGAGCCCAATAAGTCCAAATCAAGACCCGAAGCGCTGTTGGTAAGTTCGAATCATAATTTGAGTTACACACGGTTTCCAAACATAACACGCTTATAGTCGAATCGAGTGACTCGACGAGACAAATCCAACGAACCCAAGATTGCCAAATTCCAACATCATTAAGACCTTCAAATGTCTGACAAACGGTAACAATCAAGGGATTCAATATCGGCCGTCCATCCAACCACTCCCCATTTACCCATGATATCTCACCTATTATGGGTCATGTCACTCCAGAAATCTATAAATAGACCCCTCATTTCTCTTGAAAGGGGGCCCAAGCAAGAAGAAGAGAAGGAGAGGAGGGAAGAAACTTCACCTCGACCACCGTCGGGATTCTGCCCGACTTCCAACTAATGCCGGAATCCGCCCGACTTCAAAGTGATGCCGGAATTTCGCCCGACTTCCAGTGATGTCGAAACTCTGCTTGATCCTCAAGTGACGACATAATTATATCTAATCTTCAAGTGACTCTGGAGTTTTGCCCTAATATCATCTAATGCCGGAGTTCTCCCCGGCCGCCGACTGATGTCGGACTTCTACCTAACGTCGAACCTCCTCTCCACCAGATTTCCACCCAATGCCGGACATTTATCAAATATTGGATTTTTGTCCATTGTTGGACTTCTACCTGACGTCAGACCGCCTCTCGTCGCCAGATTTCCACTCGACGTCAGGCATATATCTGATGTTGGATTTCTATCTATTGCTGGACTTCTACCTGACGTCGTCCTTCTGACCTCCGTCGTTAGACAACGGTCCTTCTGACCTCCGTCGCGTGCCGACACGGTCCTTCTAACTTACATCGCCCTCCGACTATAGTCCTTCCGACCTGCAATGCTCGACGCTACGATCCTTCTGACTTACGTCGCCCACTAACTACAATCATTATGACCTCAGTCGCCCGTCGACTATGATCCTTTTGACTTACGTCGCCCACCGACTACAGTCCTTCTGACCTCGTCTCCCAACGACTATGGTCCTTCTGACTTACGTCACCCACCAACTAACAGTCCTTCCAAACTTCGTCGCCTGCCGACTACGGTCCTTCTGACTTACATCGTCCACGACTACAGTCCTTTTGACCTCCGTCGCATGCCGACTACAGTCCTTCTGACTTACGTCGCCCACCGACAACAGTCCTTCCGACTTCCGTCTCTTGCCGACCACAGTCCTTTCCGTCTCTTGCCGACCACAGTCCTTACGACTTACGTCGCCCACTGACTACAGTCCTTCTGACCTCCTCGCCCGCGCGACTACGATCCTTTTGACTTACATCGTCCACCGACTACAGCCTTTCAACCTCCGTCGCCCACCGACTAAGGTCCTTCTGACTTACGTCACCCACCGACTACAATCCTTCTTACCTTCGTTGCCCACCGACTACGATCCTTCTGACTATCACATCGTCCACATACTACAATCCTTCCGACCTCCGTTGCCCACTGACTACGTCCTTTTGACTTACATAGTCCACCGACTAAAGTCCTTCCAACCTCCTTTGCCCGCCGACTACGATCCTCTGACTTATGTCGCCCACCGACTATAGTCCTTCTGACCTTCGTCTCCCGATGACTACTGTCTGCTTACTTACGTCATCCACCGACTACAGTCATTCCGACCTCCATGGCCTGCCGAATACAGTCCTTATGACTTATGTCACCCACTAACTACAGTCTTCTGACCTTCATCTCCCGACGATTACAGTCTTTTGACTTAAGTCGCCACCAACTACAGTCCTTCCAACCTCCGTCGCTTGCCGACTACGGTCCTTCTGACTAATTCATCCACCGACTACAAACATTCCGATCCCAATCGCACGTCGACTATGGTCCTTCTGACTTACGCGCCCAGTCCCTGACCTTCACTCCCGATGACTACGGCCCTTCTGACTTACATCACCCACCAACTACAGTCCTTCCAACCTCCGTCGCCCCGCGACTACGGTCCTTGACTTACATCTCCACCGACTACAGTCCTTCCGACCTCCTCGCCCGCCGACTATGGTCCTTCTGACTTACGTAGCCCACCAACAACAGTCCTTCCAACTTCCGTCTCCTGCCGACCATAGTCCTTTCGACTTACGTCGCCCATTGACTACAGTCCTTCTAACCTCCGTCGCCCGCGCGACTACGATCCTTTTGACTTACATCGTCCACCAATTATAGTCCTTTCGACCTCCGCGTCGCCCACCGACTAAGGTCCTTCTGACTTACCTCACCCACGACTACAATCCTTCTGACCTCCGTCGCCCACCGACTACGATCCTTCTGACTTACGTCGTCCACATACTACAGTTCTTCCGACCTCCGTCGCCCATAGACTACTGTCCTTTTCACTTACATAGTCCACCGACTACAGCCTTCCAACCTCCTTCCCGCCGACTATGATCCTTCTGACTTACGTCGCCCACCGACTACAGTCCTTCTGACCTTCGTCTCCTGACGTCTACGGTCCTTCTGACTTACGTCATCCATCGACTACAGTCATTCCGACCTCCGTCGCCTGCCGAATACAATTCTTCTGACTTATGTCACCCACTGACTACTGTCCTTTTGACCTCTGTCTCCCGACAACTATGGTCTTTCTGATTCACGTCGTCCACCGACTACAGTCCTTCCAACCTCCGTCGCCTGCCTAAGGTCCTTCTGACTTACATCATCCACCAACTACAACCTTCTGACCTCCTCCTCGCCGCCAACTACGGTCTTTCTGACTTACGTACCCAGCGACACAGTGCTTCCGACCTCCGTCGCTTGCCGTCTCGTCCTTCCGACTTACGTCGCCCACCAACTACAGTCTTTCAGACCAAACAAAACACATCAACAGTGATTCTTTATATTCTCATCATGTAATATACTCTATAATATGTACATCAAGTTAAGGTCTTCCCCCAAGGAAGGGCCTCATTTGTAATCAACTGAAATACTAGTAGATTCATTTAAATGGGCTAGGCCCTATGATTTTTCCCCCTTTCAGGGATTTTCATGTAAAAATTCTGGTGTCTCTATTAAATGCTAAAACACTCTCTCTTATCTATGTGCCGGATTTTCGTATAATTCTAAGACATTAAACTTTATATTTCTCTACCGCCGTGAATACTCCATGACACAACAAGTATATATTTTTCAGATGATGAAAAGCAATTTTTTCAGATTTGAGAAAAAAATTATATAATTATGTAATATAAAATTTTATTTTTTTTTAAATTAGATATAAACCATTATATAAAATTTTATTTAAAAATCTAGTTCCGCGCTTAACTAGCCGCTGCGCCCTTATTTCCTGAGCAGGTCATCATTTTCAAAAGTACATGGATTGAATAATGATTTATCCGCTCAGACTAGAGAGAGAAGAAAACGACTGTATTGGAAGATAGAGATAGGAAGAGAGAGATACAGGAATGGAGAGAGATCGAGATGAAACATTTAACCAAGAAAGCAAGTATAAATACCCCTGTGCGTTACCCAATCATGCGCAACTCGCCATCAGAAATTCCCTCCTACACCTCACACACTCCAGTAGAAAAAAAATTATATACAGATCGATCGAACAAGAAGAAGAAGACGGCTCTGTTAGTGTAAAAAGAGCGCCTTGACTGATCGATCGTGAATTAGCGACGATGAAGAAGTAGAGGTGGTGGGAGGGAATACGAGGCGGAGAAAGACCGGACCGGAGCGGAAGCGGTGGACCGGATGTGCGATGTGAGTCCAAGCGGCGGCGTATCTCTGTTCATGGATCACCTCGGCGATCCTGTGTGCCGGGTTCGTAATTCGCCGGCTTTTCTCATGCTGGTATGGAAAGATTCAATCTTTCGTCTTTCTTACGAGACTTTCTCTTCAGTCAATTCCTTTTGACGTCACTCTCTCGCACACTCTCTCTTAATTTGGTTTTGTTTTCTCCGCACAAATTAAAGGTTGCGGAAACAAGCGGCGGGGCGATGGAGAGATCGTTGGCGTTATACGCGGCTGTGTTAAAACGATCACGTGCGGAAAGACAACTCCTCGCAGCTCCGCCGGTGGCGGCATGCCCACCGGCGAGGCGGCCCGATATTTACAAGGCGGCCTACATCCTCGGCCTCCGCGTATCTCCGTCTCACCGGTACGTGCGCGTGATTTTTTCAATATTTCGATGTATTGTGAATTTATCCTTTTTGTTATCTGAAGTTTGATTTTGATTCCTTCCACTGCAATCACATAAGCTCAGTTTTGTAGTTTTCAGCATTTTCATATCTTAGATTGGTCAGAAGTTCTTGGAGTTTATTCATGCTAAATTTTTCTTAAAAATATTTTTTGTAATTTAATCTAATTTTTTCTCCAATAAACTTGATGATTTTAGCCAATTTTTTCTTAATTTCCTGGTAAGTTTTAATGATTTTTTCATTACTTTTTCACTTATTTCGTTTAATTTCAGTGATTTTATTGTTTCAACGATTATAACAGTTTTATACTATTTCCTACTCCAAATTTTTTAAGGAGAATTTTTTTTTTTTTCATAATCATATTCGTTAAAATTCAATATCCGTAAGAAAACTATTGACTGATTTATCTGAAAGGAAAAAATTCTATAAAATAGATCATTAAAATAAATCGCTCTATTCAAAGATATCTCCATTATAATTATTCTTTAAAAATAATAATCGCTCTGTTTTAAAATTATTAAACTCAACAATCATTTTATTTCTTTGATCTGATAAAAAAGAGAAAAAAAAATGTCGTACAGGAGAATGGGCATCGGCCTGAAACTGGTAAAGCGGCTGGAAGACTGGTTCCGCTCCAACGACGCCGAGTACTCAACATGGCTACCGACAAAAGCAACTTAGCCTCTCTCCGCCTCTTCACTCACCACCTAAACTACACCAAATTCCGCACCCCTCGCATCCTCGTCCACCCCGTCTTCGCCGGCCACCGCCTCCCCTCCCCTCCTCCGCCACTCTCCTCCACCCCCCCCTTCCGCAGCCGAATCCCTCTACCGCCGCATCTTCTCCACCACCGAGTTCTCCCCCGCGACATCGACTCCATCCTCAACAACCCGCTCTCCCTCGGCACATTCCTCGCTTACCCGACCCAATCCTTCTCCTACACCACCATCCACCATTCCTGACCCCCCGCCCAAATCATGGGCCGTCCTCAGCGTTTGGGACTCCAGCTCCCTTCTGCAATTCGAGCTCCGCGGCGTCCCCCGGCTGAAAAAGGGGGTGGCTTGGACAACCCGACTGTCGACAAGGCGGTTCCTTGGCTGAGAATACCGTCGGGCCGGACTTGTTCAGCCCGTTTGGGGGTATTTTTGTACGGGATTGGAGGGGAGGGGCCGGAGCCATTAAGATGCTCAGGGTGTTGTGTACGGGGACTAGTCCAGTTGAAAATGATTCCACTAGAATTTGAGAAAAGTACATGGTCTGACTCGTCCTTGAAGACGACTAGAATACAAGTATCAACTAAGAGTTTTGCAAGAGTCCAACGTCACTCCATTGTCAGGTGACGATCTGGCAGAACTCTGATGTCAGGCGGAAGACCGGTAGTGGCACTTCAGTGTCAGGGGGTAGTTCAGCTTCGGATCGGATGGCACTTCGGCGTTCCTTGGTGGTCGTTGGTGGTGTGGCAGCACTCCGGCGTCCCTTGGTGGTTCGGCGGTGGTGCGGCAGTACTCCGGCGGTGGTGCAGCAGTACTCCGACGGTGGTGCGGCAGCACTCTGGCGTCCCTTAGTGGTCCGGCGGTGGTGCGGCAGTACTCCGGCGGTGGTGCGTCAGCACTCCGGCGTCCCTTGGTGGTCCGGTGGTGGCAGTACTCCGGTGGTGGTCGAGGAGGAGCTAGGCGGTTGAAGCTTTCTTCCTTCCCTTCCCTCTTCTCTATTGGCTTCCTCCCCCCTTTTCAAGAGGAAATGGAGTTCTATTTATAGAATTCTTGAGTGGCATGGTTTGTAAATAAGTGGAAGATCAAGGGTAAATTTGGAGTGGTTCGAATGGACGGCTGATCTTGATTCTTACGATCATGCACCGTTCAATGGATATTTGACTGTCTTAATGATATCATAATTTGATGATCTTGGGCTCGTTGGATTCATCTCGTCGATCCGCTTGATTCAACTATAAGCATGTCATGATTGGAGATCGTTTGGTAACCCAAATTACGGTTTGATCCTTCCAAAAGTGCTTCGAGTCTTTGATTTAGACTCACTTGGGCTCGGATTGAGTCGATTTTGGTGTCGCTGCGTTCGTGTTTCCGAGACGCTCATTTCGACTGTAAGTTTGTTGAAATCGGAATTCATATGGTCTCCGATTTAATTTTTGAAATTTCCAACTTGATTTTGCCTCAAGATTCGTGCTCGATCAAGATAATTTTTTTATGATGTATCAATGGTGAATGAAAATATTTATTCATATAATGTACAAATCGAAAAAAAGACTGATCAATAATACAGATAGTTACAAATATATATATACACGAAAATTCTAGTATATTTTTGCTTTCTAGTATAATTGTAGTAAAATTCTAGTATATTTTAATATTCTAGTATAATTCTAGTATATTTCATAAAATTCTAGTGTATTATGAATAAATTCTAGTATATTTATTCATAATACAGATTGAGACAACTTTTTTATTGCTTTTTAAAACAGATTTTAGTACAAAAATTAAAATTTTTATACTAATATTCTGTTTTAGGAAGCATAAAAAAGTCGTCCCAAACGAAACCTAAAGCTTCATATGGGACAGCTTTTTATTATTTCTTAAAACAGCTCTTTAATATAAAAATTATCTTTTTAGTATATTTTTGTAATAAAAAAATTGCTTTAACAAATAGAAAGACAACCGTCTCAAACGAAGCATAAATAAGGCCTTGTAACTTATATATATTTTAGGATTTTTTAATGATTAAAAAAAAGATTAGTCTCACTCAAAAGCTTCTATGCATTCAAAAAAATCTTCTTTCTCAAAGTTTGTAAATAACCTCCCTCTTCTAAGTGGTAAAATCATCTTTTTTTTTTTTAATTTTAAAAGAGAAACTTTTCTAAATTTGACTGGCATCTTATTTGTCTTCAAGCACAGCTAATAAGCCTAAAGCTGATGGCTCTCAATTTCATAACTTTTGACCATATCAAGCACAAAATCACAATTTTTTTGGGAATGCAATATCTTCTAAGAAATAAAAAACTATCTCATCTTGAATGACAATAAAAATGATAAAAGAATTGAATTTAGATTAGTTTTCCCCCCTTTATAAGGTTGTGGAGAAATTAAAACAATAGAAAAATTTTATTTTTAAGCTGCGCACAATGAGCTAGCAAGTGAAGTTTACGTTAGGCTTGACTCAGCTCGTTAGCTTATGAGACTTGAGACTTCTGATTTAAAAAATTCTAATAATATATTTAAAATTTATTAGATTTCCAAGATTTGAATAAAAAAAATCATTAAAAATATGTAAAAAACTATATCTCAATTTCTTATAGAAGTGATTTTAAATAATTTATCGACTAACTACACTTGTTTTGATCCAACAGCTATTTGAATCTGACTCATTTTCTCGTTTTCATAATAAATGATATGGTTTGTGAGCTGGCTCAAACTCAATCATAATCTCGATTAATTAATCAAATTTAATCAATCCTTGAATTGGCTCCACTATTATTTATAACTTAATTAAATGGGACCCACTCACTTATATGTCAAACACCAAGCAAAAGGCCTTGGTTTTGATGTAATAATCATGTGGGCATCCCTAAGACCAAGTTTTGGTCA
Source organism: Dendrobium nobile (assembly GCA_022539455.1). NCBI lineage: Eukaryota > Viridiplantae > Streptophyta > Magnoliopsida > Asparagales > Orchidaceae > Dendrobium > Dendrobium nobile. The sequence goes on along the minus strand of CM039721.1, from coordinate 71,530,906 downwards.
ACTCAAAATACTTTAATACCTAAGTAGCCAGGTTTTACCAGGTTAGGTGCCTTGGAAACTTTTTCTTGAGTATTTTTTTTTTTAAATTTGTTTAATAAAACAATTACCTTAAACCATACACCAATCACCTTTTTTTTTATAAAACTCATTTATAGGGGCGTTAATATAAATAAAAAATTACAAGTTCTTAACGAATCAACAACCCTCTAAAAAATATCATTAAAAACATACCGTACACCAATCTTTTTTTTTTTTCGAAACTCACGGTGGGACCTACGTGTTAATAATGATAAAATATACACGTCCTTAAAGGATCATAAGCTCGCTAATAGAGTAGCATTTGAAATAAAACCAAAGAGTTTTAGATCCTAACTAATATAGAAAGAGAGTAAAACAAAGCCAAGAAAAGGATAAAACAGTAAAAATTAGGTTTAGAGCTATGCAATAATAATTTCATAAATTCATTTTAATAAAAATTTTAATCAAAATATTATTATCTAAATTTCACATTAAATAGAGGTTAATTAATATTTTTTAGATATAATCTTAATGTAATTACAATGAGCTGGTTATAAATAATCACTAAATTACATTAAAAAAAATTACAATGAGCTGAAGAGTCAAAGAGTTCAAACTCATTTTAAACTCTTGGCAAGTCAATTTCAACATTTTTAACAATTAATACTATGCCACTTTGTTAGGAATTTAGTGAACAATAAATAATTTTAAAAGCAGGTCTTCGTCACGGCAAATTATTGCGTTCGGTCACCTGACATGCGGACATCTAATCCAGGCACATCATCTCACCCAAATGCATTGGGCCCCGGTATTTTTTAGTGACGGGGCGCATTTTTATTGGTGTCCGGATGAATCCGGACACCGGACACAATAATTTGCCCTTCATCACAGGAAGCTTATGGGAAGGAATGAGAATTTTATGTTTCATTGTTTAAAAAAAAATAAAAAAAAAACTTGACAGCTATTGTAACAATTGATTAATTTGTACAGTTGATGAACTGTTAGGACATTTGAGGTTTTGAATTTATTCTTATATTGAATAATTAAAATATGCATTAATATAAAATATTAATTAAATTGTTAATCTCACTGAAACGTATAAGTTTTTTTTAGAGTAAAAATATATTTGATTATTGATATATATCTGGCCTAATTTTAATTTGTTTTTAGTTCATGTTTTTTATCAAGTGGTATTATGATTTCATTTGTGATGGCTTTCTTACTGCTTTCTGAAGCAGCTTTTTATTATAATTTTTTTTAGTAAGAAATTTTTGTGCTAAAAATTACTTTAGAAAATAATAAAAAAGCTATCCCAAATGAAACCTAAAATTGATGATTAAGTTAAGAATGAACTATTCATGCTCTCTGTAGCTCACATAAGTTTTCGTTTGAGATGGCTTTCTTACTACTTCTTAAAGTAATTTTTTATACTAAAAACTACTTTAAGAAGCTGTAAAAAAGCCACACAAAGGAAGCTTAAGGCTTCGTTTGGGACGGCTTTCTTTCTGCTTCTTAAAGCAGCTTTTTAGTATAAATTTTTTTAATTTTGTATTAAAAAGCTGTTTTAAGAAGCAAAAAAAAAAGTGATCCCAAACGAAGCCTAAGAATTGTTGGAATAGGCTCTCAATGTGACAAACATCTTTCTTCTCAGGAGGATTAAATTTTCTATTTAGAAATTGTTTTTGGAGGCCAACTGGAAATTAAAACATGTGACCTTTATCATCAGCACAAGAAAAAATAGAAGAATATATATTCTACTTAATTCATTTGAATAATGTTTTAACCTTTTACAGAATTAATAAATATAAAAAATTATTATGATTGTTATCTTATAATATAAAACAAGAAATTTATAATCCAATGAAATATCTTACTATTAAAAATAATTTATTTTGTTTTTCATCATTAATTTAAAATTTTGTACACATGTAGAAAAGAGAGAGTCAACCTTTTGACCAAAATTATTAAAAATACTTAAGGGAAGGTTTGCCTGAGAGAAAAAAAAAATTTATTAAAGGCTATGGCTTCTTGAAGTTTACCATTGCAACTAAACTTTCATTAGTTGGCAAGAAGGTGATTTGACTTAATGATCCTTTGGGATTTGAAAAATTAGCTGGCAGACCTTTTCTTTTTTTTTGGCTTTTCTTTTAAGTTGTTTGATGGCAATAGATGAATGTTCCTCATGCTTTCTAAGTTATTTTAAAAAAAATTAAGGTATGTTAGAGATATGGATAAAAAATGAAGAATATATAAAAATAAAATGAATGAAAGGGTCAAAATGACATTTTGGATTGAATAGGTCTACTAAAGACCTAATTAAACTCTTCGGATAGAGAATAAGGCTATCTTCAACCGAGCGCATTATGGACATATGTCGTCCACTGCCAGCTCTCATAGAACGTGAAACGTTGCGACAAATTCGCGAGGTGAACCGTGCGACTGTTCACCAATGCTTTTTTTTTTTTTTGAAAATTTAGAAATTTGGTTATTAAGTATAGGTTCTTTATTATTAATTTTTAAAATTTTCATATATTTTTTATGTAATTAATTTATTTGTATTAGGCTATTCAATTTAATATATTTATTTTATTAAGTGTATATTTGTATTCTGAATTAATTTATTGAGTAAGATTTATTTTTGTTTAAAAAATTATAAGTATGTTAAATTTAAAAAAATAATAATAATTATAAAGATATGATTAAAAAATAAAAAAAATAAAAAAAATAAAAAAAAGAATATACACAAATGTTCTTTTTTGGTGTTAAAAAATGGAGTTGGCCAGATTAGAGATAAATTATGGCATTTAGAAGTGTTACTAAATTTTGGACTGGAAAATTAGTTTTTCAATTTGAGATGGCCTGATAAAACAAATCATGCTAATAAGTTTGTTTCATCCTAGAACATTCGCGTCGGTAGAGAGATATATAGTTTAGCGACTAAGATTTATATGAAGATTCAACTCATAGATATATAAGAGGGAGGGCTACAATAATCATATATAAGAGACAATAATATTATTACCTAAAAACCCCTGAAAAATAGGAAAAATCATAGGGTCTAATCCAGTTAAAATGATTATACTAGTGAATTATTGTTGATTACAAAGTAGGCCCTTCCTTGGGGGGAAGGCTTTGGCTCGATGTAACAAATACGCATCCAATAGAGCACATTATATGGTGAGAGTTAGAAGAATCTAATGATATGAGAGTTGTTCTCAAAATAGTTTTGACCTATTTATTTGGTTGGTAGGATCGTAGCCGGGTGACAATGGTCGGAGGGACCGTAGTCGGAGGGTGACAGCGGACGGAGGGATCGTGGTTAGCAGCAATGGAGGTCGAAGGGACCGTGATCTGCGGGTGGCGGTGGTCAATGGGACCGTGGCCGAAAGACAACGGTGGTCAGAGGGACTATAATTGGAAGGGCAACAGTAGTCGGATGACAACAGTAGTTGGAGGGATAGTAGTAGGTGGGCGATGATGGTCGGAGTGACCGTAGTCGGGCGATGATGGCAGGAGGGACCGTAAGCATCGGGGAGCGATGGTCGAAGGGGCTGTAGTCGATGGGCAACGATAGTCGGAGGGATCGTAGTTGGTTGGTGACTGAGGTTAGAGGGACCTTAGTCTGCGAGAGAAGGAGGTCGAAGAGACTGTAGTCAATGAGAGGAGGAGGTCGAGACCATATTCGATGAGCAATTGAGGTTCGATCCATAGTCGATAGGCGAAGGTGCTCAAATGGATCGTTGTCGGCGGGCAACGGTGGTGGGAGGGACCGTAGTTTTTCAGGCGATGCAGTCGTCGGAGGGACCGTAGTCGGAAGAAGACAAAGGTCAGAGGGGCCTTACTTGGCGGGCGATGGTGATCGGAGGGACCGTAGTTGGCGGGCGACGGAGGTCTGAAGGATCGTAGTCGGCGGCCGACGATGCTTGGAGGTTTGACGGTGATCGATGGATGAGCGGTGGTCCAAAAATGGTTGGCGGCCGGGCGGTTGTTTAATATAGTCAAGTAGAAATCTGACGGCGGTTTAGGGTTGGTTGGATGCTTGATGATAGCAAAGGTTGATAGCCAAGCGAAGGTCTGACGGTGGTCCAGTCGGCCGATGGAAGTTCACCTGCGATGGTGCTTGGGTGGAGCTCTAGATCTTTGAAGCCTCAGAGTTCTATTCAATCTTCAACCAAATGTTTCAAGCCCCCTTGGAAGTATTATATTTTTTGGTCATTTATGTCAATTAAGACAAACTCATAAACAAATCACATATGCAAGACTTGAACCTAATACCTCTTATTTGATAGTCAAAGCTCCCAACCAATAAACTAAGAAGAGTTGCGTGCCATATTACATATTTTGAAAATTTCTTCTATCCTCCATTAGTGATTACAGCTTGCTAGCTAGCTCTATATAGTTCAACCCACCTCCTGTCACCTTATGAGAAATGTCGATCTTTATTCGTTTATTATTTTGATATTAATATATTATAGCTTAATAAGCATGCCAATTGGCTTAAAATGAGATTAGCCGGCCCTTCTAAGTACAATTGCACGATTTCATTGTAAAAATAAAAAAAAAAATTCAGACGCACGAGCCTGAAAGATGCTACAATTCTTTCACAACGGACAATAGAGGCTCCATATTCTTCCTCGCAAAAAAAATATTTGTAGTCAAGCACTGATTAGTTAGTCAATAAAAGAAGATAATCATAATCTAAGACATATTAATCAATAATTAAGTAAGATGTTTAGGGTGGAAGAGAGATTAATTAGTGGAAAATATTTATCTTTTCTTAAAAATAAAGAGAAGATTGATTATCTTAGGAGTTTGAAGGAGTCTTTCGCTCTGTTTGGGACGGGTTTCTTATTGTTTTAACACAAGCAGTAAAATTTTTGTATTAAAATGCAGTAAAAACTAAAAAGTCCTCTTAAACAAAAGCTGTGTCAAATGGCGCACAATTAAAGCTAGGCTTCAGCAAAGCTTTGTTTTGATGTTGTTTTATTATTGTATTATTTTGTTGGTTTGTTTCTATGTTAATAAATGTTTATGTTATAGGAGTATATATATATATATAATCTTTTAATAATTTCTTTCCATATATGAATTTCTCAGAAAATTATTATTCGGTTAATCTAAAAACTTTTTTTTTTTGTGTAACGAGGAAGCACTGTCCTTAGGCCAATGAAAAGCCCGGTCGACCTAGCATGCAACCCACACCAATTTACACGGGCCAACACTTAAGACTTTCACTGCTTGCCAAGGGATTCGAACTAGGGACCTAGGCTTTGCCCAGCCAGCTCTTCACCAACCAGACAAGCAGCGGTGGGTGTTAATCTAAAAACATTAATCATAAGAAAATATGCATGATTTAGATAAGATCACGTAGAAAAAGGGATTAATAAATGCTTGTCAATAAGCTAGGCCACTTATTGATAAGGGAGTGTGAAGCTAATTAAAAAATCGTAGTTAATGCACAAAATTAATCAATTTTTTTAAATAAAATTAAGCACTGAACTCTTAACAAAATAAAATTATTAACGAGCACATTCATAATCCTAATATCTTTACTTATTTAAGTCTCATTATTTAATTGATTTTGAACCTTGAAGGCTCCTTTATTCTTGTTTACTTGATCAAATTCTTTTTGTGCTATTTGTTTTTTTTTTTTAAATGTTAGGATAAGGGGTTATCCCTAAAGTAAAAAAGAAGCTAAACTCTTAAACATCGAGGTGTCTTTTGATGTAATAATTGTAATTTCATTTAAAAAATTTTATAGTTAAGCGTGCTCATCTTGGAGAAATCTTGGGATATGTGATCACCTCATGAGAAGTTACACTAACAGAACAAAACCCCGAGGCCATTAGGCCAAACCGAACAATATCTCGATAGTTAAGAATTTAGTCTGTTACAATGTTACCTAATTTTTATTATTTCATTAGAAATTCAAACCATTGTCGCATATTAATAAGTAAAAAAACAAGACACATCATTAATATTTATTAGAATTTTCTAAATACAAACTATATAATATATTAATATAGCATTACTTTCCGATTATAAGAATTACCTTAAGTGAATTCTATCTTAAACAACTATTACATATTAAGATGATTTATTTTTCATTATTAACCACTAGATCCCCTTTGAGATTTTGAAATTTATTGAAGAGAGTTAACTAATTAACCTACTATAATTTCTTAATCCTACTAATTATGACCATTGTTGGTCCCATGGTTGACTAACTATAACAACCACCTACCAAAAAATGGCATAAAATTCTTCTTTTAATCAATGAACAAATGATGAATGCATCCATCCATGCAATCATTAATGCCATTGTCATCATCATTGGCATCAACATCATAGCCCTTATTTATTTATTTATTTATTAGCATCAAATATTACAAGTGTTCACAAGCTCTTTTGTTCTCATTTTAGATCAAGTGACAACAAGTCTTTGTGGTGGGGCTTCTAAGCAAGAAAAAAAGGCTAATTCAATCAAAATCATGAATAATAATTAATACAATTTGTCATTTTTAAAAGGGTTTCAATTATTCTCAACCTTGAAATTAATTGATATTAATTAAGGATGTAATAAATTTGAAAAATACAATGAAGAAACTATTGTATATTAATCATGCATGACATAATTAATTAACCTTTACTTTAACTTTTAATGATGATTTATGCCTCAAATAAATCCCCACTTAGATTGGGGTCACATCAACTATTTGTAATTATTTATATTGAGCCATGGCCCTCAACCATTACACCAAAAAGATAAAAAAAATGCAGATGTAATGTTCTTCATTAAATATAAGATATTTTATTATCATATGAAGACTTATGAGCTCCATTATTTTTATGAAATGATACAAGGTCTTTTATATGAATGTAGGAATATTCAAGAAAGTAATAATAAAAGGAAGTGAGGAGAAAGAGAGTAAAAGAGAGAGAGAGATATAGCGAGTGAAAGTGAGAGTAAAAAAAAGAGTAAGTAAATGAAAATGAATAATAATATTATACTAAAATTTAATTTGTCTAAATGTATAATCCAATTTGTGTTATGTTTATTTTGTTAGATTTCAATTGTATGGTTATTGAATTATTATTATAAAATAGGTAGATGTGATTTATAACTTATGTAAAGTTATATGGATAGGCACTGTTTATTTTTTTAAATAAAAATTTCTATAGGTTTCTATCTAAAAATCCACCCAAAATTTTGGGAATAATTACTTGTGAATATTTGATAGATTGCTTGTTGATGATTTGCAATGAATTTTATATTGTATTTAATGTTTCTTTAACAAAATTTATCCATTAGGTTTTTCAACTGTCAATCATTTTTTATGAAAAATTTATTTAAAAATTCTATTTTTTTTATGGATTATTCATCATGGAAAGCATTTTATAATGATTTTTATAATAAATAATTTTTTATTATGTAATTTTAGGAGTTTTGGATGATTTTTTCATTTAAATATTTACTTTCCTAAAACAAGTAGTTGATTTGATCATTCTCTAAATCTAAGAGGAGATATGATGACCAAAAAGATATGTATTGAATGTTCATTATCAAAAGATGTCGAAAAAAATGCTCTGTCATTTCGCCCGCTCCGCTATGGCTTTGCCCTAGCTTTCTCCGGCGTGGTTCTATTTAGCTGGGCTGCTCACCTCGGTGGCGCCAGTCATCTCCACATTTTCCAGGGAAGTTTCCTTACTTTTTTGGTTTTGCTTTTGGCTTATTGGTTTTTTTCCCTATCCGACGCATGCTGGAATGGGCTTCGAAGCTTTGAAACCCTGGTTTTTTTAAGGGTTTCATCTTCTTCGTGTTCTTTTTTTGGATGTTCTTGTGTGCTCTTCTTCAGCCACTGATTTTCCTGAGCTTGGGGTATCCTCCTTTCGTGGCTTGCCTTCCCTTTGGATCTCGGATCAGAAAATGCAGGCTTTAGTTGTTCCTTTTCAGTTCCCATTAGTTGGATTTTTTCCTACCAAATGACCATCTCTTGAAACCATTCGTATATTTTTTATCAACCTCAAGCTGAATGGGGAGGTTTCGGTCACCTTGTTGGATCCATCGCATATTCTTATCAAGCTGGCTAATGACCTTGATTACTGTAGGGTCTTCTGTCATAGATCATATTTGGTTTATAATTGATACATGAAGCTTACCAAGTGGTCTCCCCTTATTGATGTCAGTGTTAAGTAGCCAATGATCCCGATTTGGGTATCCTTTCCACATTATCTTGTATGGATAATGTGTCTGCCCCGTGCAGTTTGGCTATGGATGATGTGCCTTGTGTGGGTGATGAGCCTTCTGGTTCTTTTGTTTCTCCTAGTCAGAAATTGATTGGTTATGTGGAATCCTCTCTGCTGGTTGTAGTGAGCCCGGATGATGTTTCTTCTTCTGTTAACCTGGCGTCGAATATGCAAGTTCTTGATCAATCGGTAACTCCTAATGATGGCTTTGAGGGCAATGTTAATTTTGTTAATATCTCTATTTCAGTTATGTCTAATGTTGAAATGAAAACTCATATGGCTAAGTCTGTGAAAACTCTGTTTTGCTTCAAACTAACTGGTTGATTTTGGAGGATTCCCTTTCTTCTCCTTCTGGTGGGGAAGAAATGGATTTTAAGGATTTTGAGGAGGAAATAATAGAACACTCTATCGATCATGATTTTCTAAATGCGGGTGGAAGAAGCATAAAAGTAAAGGCAAGAAGAAATAGGGTGTGGTATTTGGTTTTTGCTATTTCGTCGATGGTTTTAGAATGTCGCTGGACGATGATGAGGAGGCCCCCTGCTTCCCCTTGCTGGCTGGGCTGGTTGGCAACATGGTTGCGTCATTTTGTTGCTTGGTGGATTATGGACTGTGTTCGTATAGCTGACACCTAAGGATGGTCCGTGTTTGACTGCGAGGTTGGTGTAAGGGGGCTCCATTCCTAAGTCCCTATTCGCTGCTTATCCTTTTTTGTCTGGTTTTATAGGTTTTTACTGTTTTGTACCACTGATTGTTAGTTTATCGTTGTTGTAACCATCTTTTTTATTAAATAAATTTTGTGCTTAAAAAAATTATCAAAAGATGTCAAATGTCAGTCATTAGTACGCATCAAATTTTTGTCAATGTGGAACATAAAAAAAAAAGGTTATGGCGGGAAGTTAGCTTAGTTATTAATCTAATAGGATAAGAGACCATATGATTGAGAAGAAGGTCATTGGACGTTCGTGATTAATGAACATCAAACAATAGTGATTTATGGCTTTAGATGGGTCTATTTATAACTAATTAGTCAAGAAATCCTCTTCACTAAATATCCTCTTAAAAAGTATAAGAACCTAATCTAGTTATACAATCCAAGAAAAAGCAATATTAGTCGTACCATAATCATAAATACTCCATCAAGCATTTCGATGTACTTAATCATACTATAGTTTTCTGAATATTTAAGTGCTTGAATGGACTCTTAATTGGGTGATCTTAGGCTTTTCATGTCATCATCGAGATGCTCTTTTGACTTCAAGCAAAAAAAAATTTGAGGGCAAGGTCATTGAAATATCCTCCAAAAGTTTTCACTTATGCTTTCGAGTAGGAGTGTCAATATTTGACACGGCACGAAAACCTGACCAGCCCGGACCCGACCAGGAAAATCCGGGTTGGACCCGACCCGATTTCAAAATGGGTCGGGTTGAACCGACGGGTTGGAGGGTCAACCCGGAAACCCGCTTAGAATGAGCTGCCCGAGGCTGCCTGCCCTGCTCGACGCTACCTGCGACCACGCACGCGCCCGCGCCCGGGACCCCGCACGCCCCGCGCTGCCCAGCGACCCCGCGACGCTGCCCAGCGCTGCTTCTGCCCAGCGACCCCGCACGCCCAGCGCTGCCATGCATTTCCTGCCCTCACGCTCGCCGCACGCCCGCCGCGCACCCGCCTGCGACCCAGACTACCACTCTGCTGCAGGCCTGCGCGCCCGAGCTTGAGTCCCGTGTTAGGTCGGGTCAACCCGACAACCCGATGGGTCTGATTCAGGTCCGTGTTTTCGACCCGTTTGCTTACCCGGGTCGGGGTAGGGTCAACCCGATTGAACCCGGGTCAGTTTCGGGTTCGACCCGAACCCGAACCGTGACCCGAAATTGACACCCCTAACATCTTTCAAGTGCTTCCTTTAACCCCATTTATGGTCTCAAATTCAAGCGTTATTGGGTTCATTAGGCTCATCTCGTTAAACCACTCTATCTTGATTATAAATTTGTCGAAATTCTAATTTAAATGATTGCAAAACTTATTTAAAAAATTTCTAGTTTAAATATCTAGATTATCTAATATGTACAAAATTGCATCAATGTCTATATTTGATGAGAAAAGTTTTCTATAGATGTACCAATTAATTTAGCTCACTTAACTTCACAAGAACAACTACTTGCAACTTTTAAACTTGATCATATAAGTTATATTGATTAGTTTGATCATTATAAAGATTTTTGTTTAAATTGTTTAATCCATCTCATAGAACTATAAGAAAACATAGAATGAAACCATAAAAAAATGACCAAATACTAGTTCAATTACTAATTACATCCTTAGATTCCAACCTAATCTTTTTTATCCCTTAATTATCATGAACTTCCATGTAATTTCAAGTGTTAATCACATACACTTTAAATATTTTTAAGTTTTGTTTGGGACAACTTTCATACTGCTTTAAAAGGCAGATTTTTAGTTAAAATTATTCAAATTCAAATAATTTGTGTACTAAGAAACTGCTTCATAAAGCAGTAAGAAATTATCACAAATGAAGCCTTAATGCCAAATGGTAGGGTTGTCAATATTTGACACGACACGAAAATCTGACCCAGACCCGACTCGGAAAATCCGAGTTGGATCGACCCGATTTCAAAACGGGTCGGGTTCGGGTTCGCAGATTCGACCCTTTTGAAAAACGGTTCGGGTTCGGGTTCGGGTTGACCCGACGGGTTGCCTGGTCAACCCGGAAACCTATTTAAAATGACTGCCCGCAGAGCTTCCCGCCCATGCGCCCACTGCCCCGCGGCTGCCCGCAGAGCTGCCCACCCGAGGATGCCCTGCGCGTCTGCCAGCGCATCCGCATGCGCTAGTTCGGACCCGGCCGCGCACCCCAGCCAGCCAGCGCGCGCACCCGCTGCCGGCCACCCCAGCCAGTCGCGCACCCGCCGCGTCCCGCGCACCTGCCCGTGTCCCTCACACCCGCCGCCCCAGCCAGCCCTCGTCCGTCTCCTTCCCATGTCGGGTTGGGTCAACCCGGCAACCCGCCGGGTCCGATCCGGGTTCGAATATTCGACCCGTTTACCTACCCGGGCCGGGTTAGGGTTGACCCAATTGAACCCCGGTTAGTTTCAGGTTCGACCTGAACCCGACCCATGACCCGAAATTGACACCCCTACCAAATGGCACAACATTGTGCTGGAGATTAACAAGAAACACACATGCTAATGACTTGTTGATGAAGAATAATTAATTAATTAATTAATCAAAATGAAATAAATTTATATAATCTTTGCCATTTTCTTTGAGGTGGCAGAAAATGCATGGCATGGGAGTAAATGACAATAAGTTAGAAGACAATTTACTAATTTAGTATGTATTGTTGAGAAAGAAGAGAGCATGCGTACGTCTCTTAGAGGCATTGGTTTAATTATTTTTAACACATATTTTTTATATATATCCACGTCATGAAATTAATATTTAAAACGTAATTAATGGGATAATCATTGATCCATTTCAAAGACATAAAAATGCACTCATTGTTCATTAATTGATTACATCGATCAAATTAGCTTTATATTAAGATGAAGATTGAGATAATCGACCGCATTTATATGCATTTTATTAATGGGGATTTATATAAATAACACATCAAAATTTAATTGTTAGACCAAAAGAATAAAATTATGAGATGATTAGATCAAAGCGGATATTATATTAATGGTTTAAAATTTTGACTTGCACCTTTCCCCTTTCTCTTGCTCGTAGCGAGGGGTGGAAACAGCTTCAATTTTGAGGGGGGCAAATGCAACACATGAATAATTAAATATTAAAAAAAATAATATTATATATCTATATATATTACGAAAAGCTTTTTAAAAAAATTTAAGCAAGAAAAATAAAGAAAAAATGTGTAATTAAACTGTCATGAAAAGCTTGAAAGAAAATATTAGAACTAAATGTATAGAAATATATAGATATTATATGACAAGTTAGAACAAAAGAATTTTTTAGGAGGGGCAAATTTTTTTTTTTTAATTTTTTACCCTACTATTTAAAAAAAAATTTTTGAGGGGGGGCAATTGCCCCCCCTAAGGAACCAATGGTTCCGCCCTTGCTCGTAGCTAGGATTTGGGCTTTAGACATGTTGAGTCCTGGAATATTCGCGGCGGTAGATAAATATAAAATTTAATGTCTTAGTTTTGTACGAAGATCCAACACACAAGTCGATAAAAGAGAGGGTGTAGCGTTCATAAGAGACACCAGAGTGTTTATGTGAAAACCACTGAAAAGGGAAAAAAAACCACAGTGCCTAGCCCAGTTTGAATGAATCCACTATTGATTTGTTGTCGATTACAAATGAGGCCCTTCCTTGGGGGAGGGCTTGGGTTGATGTAGATAATGTACATCATATTACATGGTGGGAATAGGAAGAATCATTATTGACGTATTCTTGGTCGGAAAGACCATAGTCGATGGGTGACCGAGGTCGGAAAGATCATTGTCTTGTGATAGAGGTCAGAAAGACCATTGTTTGTCGACAAATGTCAGAAAGGCCATAGTCGGCGAAGGAGATCGGAAGGACCGTAGTCTGCAGGCGACAAATGTTGGAAGGAACGTATTCGGCCGGCGTTGGAGGTCAAAAAGATAATAGTTGATGAAGGAGATTGGAGGGATCGTAGTCGGCGGGCGATGGAGGTCGGAAAGACCTTAGTCGGTGAAGGAGATCGGAGGGACCATAGTTGGCGGGTGACAGAGGCCGGAAATCCGGCGATGGGCGGAAGTTAGACGTCGGGTAGAAATTCGACGACGAACATAAGTTTTGCATCGGGTAGAAGTCCGATGAAATTTCGGAGACGGGCATAAGTCAGGTAACGCGCAGAAGTCCGGTGACGGGCAGAAGTCCATCATCAGGTAGAAATCCGGCGATGGTGGCAGAAGGGTGGAATTTTGGCAGCTGTCGATAATTGGGCGGTGGTTCGACGACAATCGAGTTGAAGTCCAACGATGGTCAGCAGCCAGGTGGAAGTTTGGTGATGGTCGGAGGCCGGGCGATTGTCCAACGATTGTTAGGCTGAAGTTCGGCAGCTTTCGGAGGCCAGGCGGAATTCCAACGGCGATCAGCGGCCTGACAGATTTCTGATGAAGGTCAAGCTGAAGTCCGACAGCGGTCGGCAGCCGGGTGGAAGTCCGGCGGCGATCAGCGGCCGGGTGGTAGTCCGGCGTTGATCGGTGGCTAGGTGGTGGTCCGACGAAGGTCGAGCTGAAGTCCGACAATGGTAGAAGTCTGACGTATGATAGAAATTCGGCGACGGTCGGTGGAAGGGCGGAAGTCTAGCGGTGGTCGGCAACTGGGCGGTTGTCCGACGACTGTCGGGCTTAAGTCTGGGGATGGTTGGCGGCCAAGTGTAAGTCTGACAGCGGTCGGCGGCCAGGCGTTAGTCTGGCGGTGCTTGGGCGGTAATCCGACGGTAGTCGATGTGGTTTCGTCGACGATGGTGCAGGAGCTCTTAAAACTTCAGAGCTCTCTCCAATCTCTAGCCAATCCCCTTCATATAGAAAGTGAGGGTCTATTTATAGATTTTCACTAGTAGCACACCCCGTAAATATAGAGAGGATCTGGTGCAGGTTCGGAGTGCTCCATCGGATGGCTCGTATTGATTCCCTTGATCATAGAGCATTTTTAAACTTCTTAAAGGCCTTAACGATGTCGGAATTCAATAATCTTGGGCTCGTTGGATTTGTCTTGTCGAGCCTCTCGATTTGACTATAAGCAAATCATATTTTGATATCATTTTGTCATCCAAATAATGCTTTGAACCTTCTAAATGTGGTTCGGACCTCCGATTTGGACCCATTCGGGCTCGGGTTGGACCGATTTTGGTGTCGTTGGGTTCGTCTATTTGAGACATTCAGTTTGACAATAAGTTTGCTGAAATTGGAATTCAAATTATCTTGAATTTAATTTTGAAAATTTCCAACTTGAATATGCCTCAAGATTCGTGCTAGATCAAAGTAATTTTTGGTGACATATCAAGACCACTTTTTTTTAGATTGAAGCTTCGTTTGGGACGGCTTTTTTATTGCTTTCTAAAACGGAGTTTTAGTACAAAAATAAAAAAATTTGTTCTAAAACTCCGTTTTAGAAATCAATAAAAAAGCCGTCCCAAACGAAGCCTGAATCAAATTTATTAATTAGATGTAGTGTTCATTTGGGACGGCTTTTTTACAGCTTCTTAAAGCAGTTTTTTAGCACAAAAAGTTTAATCTTTGTACTAAAAAGCTGCTTTACGAAATAGTAAAAAAGTTGCCCCAAACGAAGCCTTAGACTTCATTGGGATAGCTTAATATATTTTTGTGCTAAAAAACATCTTTACAAAGCAATAAAAAGGAGGCCCTAAACGAAGCCATAATTTGAAATAAGTATAACGTGTGAATAATCAATCAACTCTTACATCATACTTATCAATATATATATATATATATATATATATATATATATATATAACAATCTTATGTTTTATTTCATATAACTTTTTTGAGCTACAAATTTATGTACTCAAAAGCTGCTTTATAAAACAGTAAGAAAATTGTCTCCAACAAAGGCTTACTCTAATCCTAATGGGCCAATTTGATTTTTTGCTAAAAAAATGAATGATAAATAAAAGAAATGAACTATAAGAAATGTAATATATTTGAAATATTTTGAATAATTTGAATGAGTGCAAAATATATGCATGTAATTATTATTTTTTAGCTTAAAATAACATGAATGCAATATAAAATCCAGCAATGGTGGCCGGCAACAACGTGCAGGTGATGGCCGCAATGGCAATGAATTTATAGTGTATTTAAAAATTGATCAAATCTAACAATTTTTAAATACAACATAATTGAACTAAACGATACATTTAAAATACTTCAAAATATTATTTAGCTTTTCCTTTCTATCTAAAAACACTAATATTTTCAAAAGGGATCGAAAAGGATCACAATTTTCTCTTTAACTCTATGAATAATAATGACCTCCAATTATATTAAAGGATTATTTTGATCCCTCAAGTTTTTAAAAATGAATTAAAATAGTTTCATAATGAAACTATTTTGATTCCTCTTTATAGGACTGATGGATCAAAATGATCATTTAATTTAGTTGAAGACTATTTTGATCTTTCTTAAAGAGTTAATGGATCACTTTAATCGTATTATCTTTTTCATAATCTCTGTATTTAAAATACTTTATAAATCAAATATATCCTAAGTTTCTTCATAATATTGAAGATCATTTAAGCCTGAGAATCCCCAAAAAAAAAAAAAAAAAATCCCTTCTATCGCTTTCCAGAAGACAAAAATCTCGTGCAAAACGAGCATGAAAAAAGTTGTGAAAGGGAGTTTTGAATCCTTATTAATACAAGAAATTGAGAACAAATCAAATCTTGAGATATTCAGTTCTTTGATATTCATTTGAAGCACAATTTGGGCAATTATAGCCACAAGTTGGCGATATGTTAGTGCTGAATCAGGATGCTCTCCATAATCGATGCACAAGGACAATACTTTGGATATGGAGCCTTCAAAATCATAATAAAAATAGCTAAATTTGATTAATACACTTTGATGTGTATTTTCTTTATAGATATCTCAATACTTACAATTCAAAACTATCTTCTTTAAATTTGTTGAGTTTAAATTATCATTACTTACAATCTTATTAAAATATAAACAAACTTGGGTTAAGATTATTGCATGCTGGAACATTCACGGTGGCAGACGAATATAAGGTTTAGCATCCGTGTTTTGAAAGAAGATCCACCACACACACAGATTAAAGAGAGGGGTGCGATAGTTATAAGTGAGTCAGTGTGGCTAAAATTTCAACATGAAAAAAAAAAAAATCAAGGGACATGCAACTCTCAAAATCAAAAAATAAATATCTTCCTCCCACATCAATGGGCCGGGGGATTAGACTTTAAACAGTCTTGAATCATGGAATAGAGACTCAAGAGAGCTCAAAGGCTTGAAGCATATTCGGAAGCTTCACCTAGCACCACTGCCGGAGAACCAGACAATAGTGGTTGGTGATGCATCTGAGGATGATGATAGTGGCGAGTTTGGGCAGCAACCAACACCCAATGGGTAACATCAATAGCGGGAACAAGTAATGCATTTGTAAATGGTCAATTTTGAATTCACAAAAAAGAACTTAATTTTGAATTTTAAATACATCAAAATTTTACACTGTATTTCATTTTCGTGCAAACAAATGCTAAAATTTTTAAAACCAGTGCAAAAGAAACACAATACACTGAGAATGCATCAAATCAAACCAAACCTATATAAGCCATCATTACACTCATAATGCAACCAACTATTCTTCAAATGAGTAATCAGTCAAATTCTAACAGTCCAAAATCTTAATCAAAAATTTTTTTTGTTAGGTTTAACATAATAGCCTCATAATTGTATCTCAATGATATAACTTTCTATAGAGCCCACCAATCCTAGAAGTGCTCATTATAAACAAGCTTAATCATAAAATCTCCAATAAAATAATAATAATAATTATTATTAAAATCCTGAACTTTAAGAGTTTCGAAGTAACTAGAATTTCATGGGTAAAATTAAAAAACTAGAATTTCATGGATTCTCATATAATACCCGATATTTCTTTACAAGTAAATTGGTATTGATATGTCATAAAAAAATTATTTTGATAGGGCACGAATTTCGAGACAAAAATCAAGTTGTAAACTTCAAAAATTAAATCTGGGATCACCTAAGCTCCGATTCAGCAAACTTACATTCAAACTGAGCGTCTCGGAAATACGAACCCAACGACACCAAATTCGACTCAATCCGAGCCCAATAAGTCCAAATCAAGGACCCGAAGCGCTGTTGGTAAGTTCGAATCATAATTTGAGTTACCAAACGGTTTCCAAACATAACACGCTTATAGTCGAATCGAGTGACTCGACGAGACAAATCCAACGAACCCAAGATTGCCAAATTCCAACATCATTAAGACCTTCAAATGTCTGACAAACAGTACACGATCAAGGGATTCAATATCGGCCGTCCATCCAACCACTCCCCATTTACCCATGATATCTCACCTATTTATGGGTCATGTCACTCCAGAAATCTATAAATAGACCCCTCATTTCTCTTGAAAGGGGGCCCAAGCAAGAAGAAGAGAAGGGTAGGAGGGAAGAAACTTCACCTCGACCACCGTCGGGATTCTGCCCGACTTCCAACTAATGCCGGAATTCCGCCCGACTTCAAAGTGACGCCGGAATTTCGCCCGACTTTCCAGTGATGTCGAAACTCTGCTTGATCTCCAAGTGACGACATAATTATATCTAATCTTCAAGTGACTCTGGAGTTTTGCCCTAATATCATCTAATGCCGGAGTTCTCCCCGGCCGCCGACTGATGTCGGACTTCTACCTAACGTCGAACCTCCTCTCGTCACCAGATTTCCACCCAATGCCGGACATTTATCAAATATTGGATTTTTGTCCATTGTTGGACTTCTACCTGACGTCAGACCGCCTCTCGTCGCCAGATTTCCACTCGACGTCAGGCATATATCTGATGTTGGATTTCTATCTATTGCTGGACTTCTACCTGACGTCGTCCTTCTGACCTCCGTCGTTAGACAACGGTCCTTCTGACCTCCGTCGCGTGCCGACTACGGTCATTCTAACTTACATCGCCCTCCGACTATAGTCCTTCCGACCTCCAATGCTCGACGCTACGGTCCTTCTGACTTACGTCGCCCACTAACTACAATCATTATGACCTCAGTCGCCCGTCGACTATGAACCTTTTGACTTACGTCGCCCACCGACTACAGTCCTTCTGACCTCGTCTCCCAACGACTACGGTCCTTCTGACTTACGTCACCCACCAACTACAGTCCTTCCAACCTTCGTCGCCTGCCGACTACGGTCCTTCTGACTTACATCGTCCACTGACTACAGTCCTTCTGACCTCCGTCGCATGCCGACTACAGTCCTTCTGACTTACATCGCCCACCGACTACAGTCCTTCCGACTTCCGTCTCTTGCCGACCACAGTCCTTTCCGTCTCTTGCCGACCACAGTCCTTACGACTTACGTCGCCCACTGACTACAGTCCTTCTGACCTCCGTCGCCCGCGCGACTACGATCCTTTTGACTTACATCGTCCACCGACTACAGTCCTTTCAACCTCCGTCGCCCACCGACTAAGGTCCTTCTGACTTACGTCACCCACCGACTACAATCCTTCTTACCTTCGTTGCCCACCGACTACGATCCTTCTGACTTACATCGTCCACATACTACAATCCTTCCGACCTCCGTTGCCCACCGACTACGGTCCTTTTGACTTACATAGTCCACCGACTAAAGTCCTTCCAACCTCCTTTGCCCGCCGACTACGATCCTTCTGACTTATGTCGCCCACCGACTACAGTCCTTCTGACCTTCGTCTTCCGATGACTACTGTCTTGCTTACTTACGTCATCCACCGACTACAGTCATTCCGACCTCCATCGCCTGCCGAATACAGTCCTTATGACTTATGTCACCCACTAACTACAGTCCTTCTGACCTTCATCTCCCGACGATTACAGTCTTTTTGACTTAAGTCGTCCACCAACTACAGTCCTTCCAACCTCCGTCGCTTGCCGACTACGGTCCTTCTGACTTACGTCATCCACCGACTACAAACCTTCCGATCCCAATCGCACGTCGACTACGGTCCTTCTGACTTACGTCGCCCAGTCCTTCTGACCTTCATCTCCCGATGACTACGGCCCTTCTGACTTACATCACCCACCAACTACAGTCCTTCCAACCTCCGTCGCCCGCCGACTACGATCCTTCTGACTTACATCATCCACCGACTACAGTCCTTCCGACCTCCGTCGCCCGCCGACTATGGTCCTTCTGACTTACGTAGCCCACCAACTACAGTCCTTCCAACTTCCGTCTCCTGCCGACCATAGTCCTTTCGACTTACGTCGCCCATTGACTACAGTCCTTCTAACCTCCGTCGCCCGCGCGACTACGATCCTTTTGAATTACATCGTCCACCAATTATAGTCCTTTCGACCTCCGTCGCCCACCGACTAAGGTCCTTCTGACTTACCTCACCCACCGACTACAATCCTTCTGACCTCCGTCGCCCACCGACTACGATCCTTCTGACTTACGTCGTCCACATACTACAGTTCTTCCGACCTCCGTCGCCCACAGACTACTGTCCTTTTCACTTACATAGTCCACCGACTACAGTCCTTCCAACCTACTTTGCCCGCCGACTATGATCCTTCTGACTTACGTCGCCCACCGACTACAGTCCTTCTGACCTTCGTCTCCTGACGTCTACGGTCCTTCTGACTTACGTCATCCATCGACTACAGTCATTCCGACCTCCGTCGCCTGCCGAATACAATTCTTCTGACTTATGTCACCCACTGACTACAGTCCTTTTGACCTTCGTCTCCCGACAACTATGGTCTTTCTGATTCACGTCGTCCACCGACTACAGTCCTTCCAACCTCCGTCGCATGCCGACTAAGGTCCTTCTGACTTACATCATCCACCAACTACAATCCTTCTGACCTCCTTCGCCCGCCAACTACGGTCCTTCTGACTTACGTAGCCCAGCGACTACAGTGCTTCCGACCTTCGTCGCTTGCCGTCTTCGGTCCTTCCGACTTACGTCGCCCACCAACTATAGTCTTTCAGACCAAACAAAACACATCAACAGTGATTCTTTATATTCTCATCATGTCATGTACTCTATAAGATGTACATCAAGTTAAGGTCTTCCCCCAATGAAAGGCCTCATTTGTAATCAACTGAAATACTAGTATATTCATTTAAATTGGGCTAGGCCCTGTGATTTTTCTCCCTTTTCAGGGATTTTTCACGTAAAAATCTTGGTGTCTCTAGTAAATGCTAAACCCTCTCTCTTATCTATGTGCCGGATTTTCGTATAACGCTAAGACATTAAAATTTATATTTCTCTACCGCCGTGAATACTCCATGACACAACAAGTATATATATTTTTCAGATGATGAAAAGCAATTTTTTCAGATTTGAGAAAAAAATTATATAATTATGTAATATAAAATTTTATTTTTTAAAAAATTAGATATAAACCATTATATTAATAATTTTATTTAAAAATCTAGTTCCGCCGTTAACTAGCCGCTGCGCCCTTATTTTCTGAGCAGGTCATCATTTTCAACAAGTACATGGATTTGAATAATGATTTATCCGCTCAGACTAGAGAGTCTAGAGAGAGAAGAAAACGACTGTATTGGAAGATAGAGAGAGGAAGAGAGAGATACAGGAATGGGAGAGAGATCGAGATGAAACATTTAACCAAGAAAGCAAGTATAAATACCCCTGTGCGTTACCCAATCATGCGCAACTCGCCATCAAGAAATTCCCTCCTACACCTCACACACTCCAGTAGAAAAAAAATTATATACAGATCGATCGAACAAGAAGAAGAAGACGGCTCTGTTAGTGTAAAAAGAGCGCCTTTAACTGATCGATCGTGAATTAGCGACGATGAGAGAAGTAGAGGTGGTGGTGCGGGAATACGAGGCGGAGAAAGACCGGACCGGAGCGGAAGCGGTGGACCGGATGTGCGATGTGAGTCCAAGCGGCGGCGTATCTCTGTTCATGGATCACCTCGGCGATCCTGTCTGCCGGATTCGTAATTCGCCGGCTTTTCTCATGCTGGTATGGAAAGATTCAATCTTTCGTCTTTCTTACGAGACTTTCTCTTCAGTCAATTCCTTTTGACGTCACTCTCTCGCACACTCTCTCTTAATTTGGTTTTGTTTTCTCCGCACAAATTAAAAAGGTTGCGGAAACAAGCGGGCGGGGCGATGGAGAGATCGTTGGCGTTATACGCGGCTGTGTTAAGACGATCACGTGCGGAAAGACAACTCCTCGCAGCTCCGCCGGTGGCGGCATGCCCGCCGGCGAGGCGGTCCCGATATTTACAAAGGCGGCCTACATCCTCGGCCTCCGCGTATCTCCGTCTCACCGGTACGTGCGCATGATTTTTTCAATATTTCGATGTATTGTGAATTTATCCTTTTTGTTATCTGAAGTTTGATTTTGATTTCCTTCCACTGCAATCACATAAGCTCAGTTTTGTAGTTTTCAGCATTTTTCATATCTTAGATTGGTTTCAGAAGTTCTTGGAGTTTATTCATGCTAAATTTTTCTTAAAAATATTTTTTGTAATTTAATCTAATTTTTTCTCCAATAAACTTGATGATTTTAGCTAATTTTTTCTTAATTTCCTGGTAAGCTTTAATGATTTTTTCATTACTTTTTCACTTATTTCGTTTAAATTTCAGTGATTTTTATTGTTTCAACGATTATAACAGTTTTATGCTATTTGCTACTCCAAATTTTTTAAGGAGAAAATTTTTTTTCATAATCATATTCGTTAAAATTCAATATCCGTAAGAAAACTATTGACTGATTTATCTGAAATGAAAAAATTCTATAAAATAAAATGTCGTGACAGGAGAATGGGCATCGGCCTGAAGCTGGTAAAGCGGCTGGAAGACTGGTTCCGCTCCAACGACGCCGAGTACTCATACATGGCTACCGACAAAAGCAACTTAGCCTCTCTCCGCCTCTTCACTCACCACCTAAACTACACCAAATTCCGCACCCCTCGCATCCTCGTCCACCCCGTCTTCGCCGGCCACCGCCTCCCACTCCCCTCCTCCGCCACTCTCCTCCACCTCCCCCCTTCCGCCGCCGAATCCCTCTACCGCCACATCTTCTCCACCACCGAGTTCTTCCCCCGCGACATCGACTCCATCCTCAACAACCCGCTCTCCCTCGGCACATTCCTCGCTTACCCGACCCAATCCTTCTCCTACACCACCATCCACCATTTCCTGACCCGCCCGCCCAAATCATGGGCCGTCCTCAGCGTTTGGGACTCCAGCTCCCTTCTGCAATTCGAGCTCCGCGGCGTCCCCCGGCTGAAAAAGGGGGTGGCTTGGACAACCCGAGCTGTCGACAAGGCGGTTCCTTGGCTGAGAATACCGTCGGTGCCGGACTTGTTCAGCCCGTTTGGGGGGTATTTTTTGTACGGGATTGGAGGGGAGGGGCCGGAGGCCATTAAGATGCTCAGGGTGTTGTGCAGGAATGCGCATAATATGGCGAGGGAGGGAGGTTGCCGGGTGGTGGCGACAGAGGTGGCGGCGGCGGAGCCGTTGGTGAAGGGTATACCGTATTGGAGGAGCTTATCGTTTGAGGAGGATTTGTGGTGCGTTAAGAGATTGGATGATGAGTACAGGGATGGAGCTGTCGTTGGGGACTGGACGAGGTCTGTGCCTGGAGCTTCCATTTTTGTTGATCCCAGAGAGGTTTGAATACTACTGGATCGGATCGGATAGGGATTCTTAATTACTATTTCGCGTTTCAGAAAGCTCTCAGATATGATGAAAGCTGCATTTGAGAATCATATTTGTTAGAATAAGGTGACTCTGAAGAAGCAGTTGTCTGATTTCTTTTGGAAAAAAAAAAAAAATCTAATTCTTCACTTTAGCTTTTAAGAAAGCTGCATGCAATCACCCCTAACAGGCTGTGTGTATATGAATGATTTGATTTTTATATTTCTTTGTCGAAATTACTGTGATATTTTGTTCAATTAATGAATTATTTTGATTCACGAAATGGAAGGGAGAGGGTGATGCATGGTAATATGAATATGTATTATGTCTTTCTTGTAATTTTTTTTTTTGTTTCATATCGTTTTCGACGGATTATCTTAGCGCTTTTTAAAGTATCTATTTAGTAGAAAAATATTTAGTTAAAACTTTTTTTTAATTTGTTTTAATAAGTAGTAAGAAAGCTGTTCCAAACGAAGCTTAATGTTTTTCTTACAATTTTCTAAACAATTTTTTTTGTACAAAAATTTTTTTAACTATAATTTTTGCACTCAAAAGTTGTTTTAGATCATCTCCAATCGAAAACCTCGTTTTACACACAAAAATATAATAACGCTTTAAAATGCAATAATTCATCTCCAACCGAACTGCATTAACCGAAGAAATGAAGAAAAAAATGGTGCACGTTCTCCTAGCATAAAATGGCGCTGAATTTGACGTTCGGTTAGAGCACCCCGGCCACTGCAAATACTTGTTTGAGGTTCGATTGGTGATGCCCTAAACAAGCAAAAGGTTTCGCTTCGGCCAGCTTCTAATAATCACTTATATATATATATATATATATATATATATATATATAATATTATTTTAAAAAGAGTAATAAAATTGTTGTAAATGAAGTCTAAGACAGCATGTCAAATGTCTCTCTTCTAAACAGCATATCTGTTATGACTTATGACTCGATCACCTTTTGTTATATATATAGAAGCAGGGGTGTCAATTCGGGTCTACGGGTCGAACTCGGAACTGACCCGGCACTATTCGGATCAACCCGAATCCAATCCATTTTTAAAAATGGGTCAGGTTTCCGGACCCGAACCCGCCCTGATTCGGGTCTGGGTCAACCCAACCCAACACGAATGACCCGAAGTTGACCTAAAATTGCTAATTTTCGGGTCAATAGAGTCAATCTTAGATTTTCGGGTCAAAATCAGGTAAAAAATGGGTCAATCTCGGGTTTAGGGTCAAATAGGAGATTTCATGTCAATTTTGGGTCATTTTCGGGTCAACCGGGTTGCTAGGTCAACCCGAACCCGACCCGATTTTTAAAACGGGTTGATTTGTTGAACCCAAACCCGACCCGTTTCGGGTCCGTTGGGTTCGGGTTGACACTGACCCAGATTTTTCCAGGTCGTGTTCGTGTCGTGTTTCGGGTCGTGTCAAAAATTGACACCCCTATATAAAAGTCTTTATTTAATTATTTCCAAATTTATTAAAAATAAATGAATTATGTAAGCGTGGGAAGCATTAATTGCTATTATTTTTTACAAATTTGTTTGTTTGCTCGAGAAATGGTCAAGCATTTCGTGGAGAACTAAATCCATTAAATTTTATTCAGGAAGAAAATTATTTCATGTAGAAAATTATGAGAGAATATTACAGAAATATTACAGAAATATAAACTGATCATGTTTTATTCTCAACACATATATATGTTTTTATTTATCTCTCGAGTCTCGCCTGTTTCTTATTCGGTAACATCCATCAATTTTTTTTTTTTAAGTTCACTCTTTATCAAGATTTTTTTTTAAAAAAAATTGCACGTATTTATTTTTTTTTCAAAAGCAGAATATATTAATAAAAAGCAAAGGATACAACAAAGTAGGGAAAAAAACAAAAGAAAGCCTGAAAAATACAACCAAAGGAGCGGGCTGAAGCCACGCAGGACCGTCCAGTAAGGTGATTAGCGACCAAATACCTAGAAGCCAAACCAAAGGTTGCCACAGCATAACCACAGGGACACGAGCCCTAACCACATCATAGCCCTAACTGCACCGCAAACATCCCCTCAAACCATAAACAATTAACAGAAACCCGATAAGAGAGCAAAGCCTAATCAGAAGAAGCAACAGAAACTAGCGTCGACGACGACCTCTCACACGAAATCTTCCACGACATCTCCCCCGAGATGCAACATTTATGCTAGGACTAGCACGAACCAATGTGAAATCGTTGCCAGGGTCTGAACCCCCACAAATTTCCGGAGACATCATGCCACATTCAGAAAATTCAAATTCCGATTCATACTCCGACGAACCTTCCAACCAATTAAGATGGCTCCTAAGGTCCATCCCAGATGAATCTCCCAAAAGATTAGCCAAAGACTGTGAATCCACCACATTAACAGGAACCTCAATTAGAGGATTACCAGCTACTCTAACTTCCGATGCAATGTCCACAGTAGTAGATGCTAAAGCAGGGGGAAAAAAGGCAGAGCATTTGGTGAAAGACCAACCGTTACAGCATCCAAAACAAAACCGCCAGCTACTCTATCAACAGAATCATCCACAACCATAACATAGTCTAACTCACCATCAACAGTAGGCAATAAAGCAGGTTCGGGTTCCGAAATAACACCACCCAAACCCGATAAAAGACAATCAGCCACAATACCAGGAACATTATTATCACCAGCTACAGTAACAGGGGAATTCCCAATCGCAGGGGAACAGCCCGAAGGCTCAACATAAGGCAAAACCTCACAGAAAACATCAGAATTATCAACACGAACCGTAGAAGCAGCCACCGAATTATTGCCACCAGCATCCAACACATCCGTAATGACAACAGGGACAATCAAATCCATTGAGCCAACAACCACATTTTTAGAAGCTTTAAGAGAGGGATGCAAGATAGAACAAGACTCCTTCCGATGACCTAAAGAATTACAGTGAGAACATAAGTGAGGGATGTCATCAAAAATTACATTTTGAACATAGCCTGATTCCACCGAACCAACCCAAATTTTCTCAGCATGTTTTTTGGTAACATCCATTTCAACAAGTATACGAGCCATAGATGGTCGGGATCCAAACGCAGTCGCCAAATCCGACTTGAGAGTATTAGTAGAAAAGTCTAAATGTATTAATAAAATATAATGAGGTGTCGGTCTGTAATTGGCTTCAGCTCATTAAAGCCTAAGGCATAGAGTCTATATATAGAAGCGTCTGTGAACCTCCGAAAGAGTACCGCGCGAACGGGCCAATTGGAAGGGACAGATTGGATCGTGCATACGGCTAACCATTGAGGATAGAGGCTGGCGCCAACACACCTCGATGGGTAGTAATATACACGACCTAGTCACGGGTTTCCCCCACCCGAGATAAGAGCTCGAGTGGAGTTTAGTAGATGTGGGGCCAAGTTTCCCACGGGAGCAAGCCCCCGTGGTTAATTACATCCCAGGCCGGAGCCTGAGAAAACTCTCGATTAAGGATGATACATTATCCTCTCCTAAAGTGGGATTGGCACATGGGTATAGACTAGGAAATCCTACTCAAAAGGAAGAAAGGTCCGAAGGGCTGAATCAAACATGCGTGGCTCAAACCCGCATTCGGAGGCTCTAGTGTACTAAGGAGAAACTGGAGAAAGAAAATCAAACAATCAAATACATGCGTGAGAGAAAAGATGAAGGTGACGTCATCCTGTGACGCAGATAAGTAGGATTTAGAGTCCCTGAAAAGAAGGGACCTACCTACTATTTAAGGCATACTACGAGATCGAATGTAGTAACCTCGAATCTTAAATCTAGGTTGGGCTTAGTGTCCTACGAAACACTAAGACCCGTGTCCTAGCTAATGCAATGCAAAACCTGGACTTACCCCGGCCTAGATTGGGGGAGCCAGCTAACCACCTAATCATTCAAAATTATGCTGTCAAGTCAATTATGATAGATGGGTGGGTGGTACAGTTATTGGAAATAGGACTGACATCTAGAGGATTTCCTAAGTGATCCTGTACTTATGTGAGTTAGATGCTCCTATCTAATGCAATTAAATTTTAATTAGTTGGTTACTAATGCGATGCATGCTAGTTGAATTGTCAGCTCATGAATGCTATAGAACTTTAAAAAAACAGGCTTATAGAAAATAAATTTTTAGAAAAGACTGAGTCTCCCTAGGTCCGGCACTTCATCCTCATAGGCCAGATTATCCGGACTCTACCCGCAGGCAGGGAGATGTCTTATAGCAAGGAAAGAGAAGATGCAGTAATATGCGTGCGACCCCGGACGATTCCGGCAGTTTCCTAGGTTCGTTAAATTTCTATGTTTATTTAAACTTAGAATTTTAAAGATTAGTTATGAGTAGAAGAATTTTTGTGGTCCTTAAAGAGCCTAACGAAAATCCAGGCAAAATCAAAGACGGCATGCAAGAAAGAAACCTAAGAAAAGCAAGCAATTTCTACTGCGCAATCAAATAAACACACAATATAAATCACAAAATTAATCATCTAAATGTCCATAAGCAAACTGCCCTTATTACAACTAGAATTCGTAGTAAATAAAGTGGCCGGGCACCACTGCCAAAAACCCGGATTTCTAAGCCTATGACAGACGCCAGCAACTTTGAGTGGGATATTGGGTCTTCAATCTTTAGCTTTCTGGATGTCTTCTCCTTGGACTCCTTGGAACTCTCCTCCTTGGACTCCTTGGAAATCCCCTCCTTGGACTCCTTGGAAATCTCCTCCTTGGACTCCTTGGATTCGTCGTGGCTTGAATATCCAAACGAAGAGACAATTCTCCCTTGATAGGGAGCATTGCCTTTTCTCTTTGGATATCTAAAGCCATCCAACTCGATCTTCCAAATGGAAGAAGACTCTCCCCTTTAGGGATGCCTTCTTCCTTTGGAATCCGAGTTGGATAAGAATATCCCAACTCAAGGTTGTTTTCACAACTCTTAACTATTATTACATACAAATTTACATCCATTTGAAAAAGAAAATTCTAGACTCCCTACATGGTTATCCTAAATAAAATCCCAAGCAGTTTATATAAAAAAAAATGCTAACACCATTGACCCTATGCCAAGCCATGCTCTTAATTTTGAGGGCTAAACAGCTCCGCCTGTGCAATTATAATTATTAATTTTAGCCCTCATTTTTATTTGGGGGAAAGCTGAGCAAGCACCTGCATAAAATATTATTAGAAATCATTATAATGTTCCCCCCTTTTTATTAGCTTGAGCATGGCCACCTGCACGGAAGAACAGTATATATATAGCGCTCCTAACCTATGGGTAAGTCTAACGCTCATCACATCACAGAGTACAGAAAAAGTAAGCAAACACACCAACAATTTCAAACAGCATGCAATGAAATCCACGGAAAGCTCCGGCACACAACAGAAAAGTAAAACCCAGCGGCCTAATCTAAGTCTAGAAGTAGTGCCCTAGCAAACAATACTATATGTGTGTAAGGCTAGTGTGGTTTGGATAGGTCCTAAGCAGGGTAGTTAGTTAAAATTATCTAAAGTTCAGGTTTGTTGGGGGTCAGAAAAAGAAATTTTGTTGCAATTCAAATGTTAGTGAATTAGGGTCCATTTTAATTATTTCAGTTTGTTGATCAATTTTAAGAGCTTAGGATACTGACATTTAAATTTCAAGTGATATTAGCCAATTTTAGAAAGTTCTAGGTCCTCCTAGGAACTAAGCTAAGGATCCAAAAGTCACTATGGGAAAAAGGCTAAGTCTGGGTCCCCTATCACCTTAGGAAAATACTAGACCTTAATACGAGTAGTTAGACAGGTAGTAAGCTGAATTCGGAGTTTCCTATCCAAAGTTATGAATTTTCTAAGTTTCGGGCCCTATCCTATAGACTAGGGTTGACCAAAATGTTGACTTTTTAATCTAAGCTATTTTCTGGGAACCTAAGATTTTTCATAAATACTAGGCCTTAATTGGAGTCTAATGCAAGTGAGTTTACCTAATTTGGAGTTTTTCACAATTAGTTATGGATTTCTAAAGGTCGTGGTATTTATTGGAATTTTCTAAATTTCCTACTAAATAGCCTTTTTTTATTGTTTTGCTCCAAATCAGCCTCAAACTGATTGGAATCACTCCCAAAGGTCAAGGATGACCAGAAAAAGTGTTCCCAAGTGTTTGGGGAAGATTTGGAATTTTTATTAATTTTTAATGATTTATTAGGGGCAAAATGGTAAATTTCACCTGTGGTCAAATTAAGGGTCAACCTAGAGTCAAACTATGGAGCCCAATTTATCTAATGTCAAGGATCAGATTCTGGTCAGTTTGAAGTATTATGAGTAATTTTCTGACCTAAGATGTATTTATTATAATTTTCGGAAGGTCTCGGGACCCTATTTAACGGGTTAATTAGGGCTGGTTAATTAAGGGGTCTAACAAGCCCTAAAAATTCCTAGAAAATTCTGGGATGCTTATGATGTCACTAAGTTTAAGTGTTGAAGTTTTCATGTCAATCAGGGATCTATCCTAGCTCCTGGAAAACTTCTACGTTCGCTAGACGGGTCCTTAATTTTTGTCCTTAGGGTGTCACTACGTTGTAGGAGTTTAAAGTGATGTTTTGTCTAACCCTCAAGGTAATAAATGCATGGGAGTACAAAAATGAAATAAACACACCATGTCCTTAAATCTAGGAGAGCCTAAGCTAGGTGCTCGTGGTGCGATCCTACACATGCATACTACGACAAAACAAGAAAAGGAAAGACATCTAATGAAGGGATTAGTGAATGATTGGGAACCAATCACCCACTAACCCACTCCCCCATGATTGCTCTTCACACATAGGATCCATGTTTAAAATTTCATGCAATAGCGGATCTCCCAGAATTAAGAGATTTAATATATAAATAGTTTCAAAAATAGTTTTAAAATACTTAAATACATATATATGAATTTTGGAAATTAAGATAATTAAAAAATAATAATAATAAGTCAAATTATAGTAAATAGGTATATGGGAGACCCGCTGACCACCCAATCGAGGTTCCAAACGATTTGAAAATAGTTTGTATCCTGAAAATAATTATCATAATTAATATTTAATATCAAAAATACTCAAATAATCGAATTCAAATAGTGATCTGTCAAAACAGCCAAAATCGGGGGCTGGAAATAGTTTCAAAACATAAAGCTCGCTTTTCTGAAAAGAACGAGGGGTTATACGTCAAAATCCGGTTTAAAACGAAAAAGATACGAAACTTACAAGTTCAAATACAATAAAATAATACTTTAAAATAGTGCGGTTTCACTGTTTTTGAAATAATAGAAAGTACAGACAAAATTTTCATCTGAAAATAGTTTTAAAATATGCAGAATTCAGAGTACATCCAAAACCCGGTGCTGTGCGTTGACAGCGGACTTAAAACGACAAAGTTATGTAATTTCAAAGTTAATGATGATAATTAAATAATTTTAAAAATAGTGCAGCTAACTGTTTTGAAAATAATTGCACACTAATTCCAGAATGTGCAGAATCTAAATACGTTCAAAACAAGTCGTTGTGCGTTAAAATCGGGCTTAAAACGAAGAAGTTATGGATTTTCGAAGTTTTAAAACAATAAGTAGATTTTAAAATAATCAAAAATAAATAATATAATAATAATAAAAAAGAAATATCATAAAATAATGCTTTAATAGTTCTGAAGCCTAAAATAATTTAAATATATATGTATATGTAATAATAATATATATTTTTTAGTAATTAAAATAATCTAAGTAGTTAAAATAATATTTAGTTAGTAAAAAAAATACATTTTATAATAATAATAATAATAATAATAATAATAATAATAAGAATAATAATAATAATAATAATAATAATAATAATACAAAACAGTAAGCTTATAATGGTTATGATGATAAATAATTATTAAAATAGTAATATAATACTAATTACATAAAAAATAATTATTTAAATAATAATAAAAAAAGGGTTATATTGCTGTTTTTAAAATAAATTAAAATCCATAGATCGTTTTTATCAGGTAGAGGACGACGATACGAATCCAACGAGGTATTATACGTCAAAATCGGACGAAAAATGGATTTTTTATGATTTTTGGAAGTTTCTGCATTTAAAAAAACTATTTAAAAATAATTTTTATATTAAATAAATCGGCGGCGGTCAACCGCGGGACACGTGGCGCGCTCCGATTGGATCCCGCAGTTCGGGCCAATCTTTGGCGGCGGCGCAATGATTGTGCCGCCAGCCAATGATTGCGGCAATCATGTCACAGCCATGGAGACTTATCCACGTCGGCTGTTCCGAGAGCCGTCGGATCGCCGCTTGATCCGGACGGACGGTCCAGATCTCGGCGGACCGAGATCCAATCCTCCAGGCGGTTCGCGCGGTCGGACCATCCCGCGGTACAGCTCGATCTGGACCGTTGATCCACGGATCAACGGTCCAGCCTACACCCAACCTGGGCGGACGGACACCGGCACCCTAAAGGGGTTTTTGGCCTCGTTCTCCCAAACGTTCGAAAAAGTGGAGGGGAGTCGTGGGAGTGCTCTCACGAAATTTCGAGGCCTCAGGCGGTCTCTCGATTCAGCAAGAGCAAAAGATCCAAAAAAAGATCAAAATTTTGCTATTTAAGGACCCTAAACCTAAGGTGAACGGTTGGGATCGAATCCTTAGGTGATTTGGAGGGAAATTAGCTTGAATATCACGGGATTTTTAAATTCCAAGCGTTTAGAGGCTTCAAATCCCATTAATGGCCTCTTAATTCCAATTAAATAGGAGATTTTGACCCATTTAAGACTTGATTTGACCAAGTCAAAGCTTGACTTGGTCAAATCAGTCAAGCCAATTAAAGGGGATGAGGATCGAGCCATGGAACCCATTAAATTAATTTAAAATTAATTTTAGGTTTAAAGGGTCCAAATTGGTCAACCCTGGTTGACTTGGTCAACTGGGTTGACCCAGGGTCCGAGTCAGGGTCCAACAGACTCGACTCGACTCACTGAACCCGTTGGAGAGGGTCTTGGGGTCTGGCTTGGTCAATTTGACCAAGTCAACCCTTTGACCAAGGGTTTGGGCAAAATCGAGGTCAACAGCGTCCAGATCCCTTATTATCGGATTCATCACTGTATCGACGCCTCACTGGCTCGCTACAGTACCTCACTCTCACGAGACCAGACATTGCGTACAGCGTCAACATTCTCTCGCAACACATGCACAACCCATTACCCCAGCATATATTCCTTCTCAAAAGACTTCTTCGCTATATATAAGGTACACTTCATTTCGGTATACCCATTACAAAATCTAATTTACTTCTCACCTCCTTTTCAGATGCCGATTGGGCCGGAGATCCTATCTCCAGAAAATCAACATCAGGTTACTGCTCCTTCTTGGGTAATACCTTGATCTCTTGGACCGTCAAAAAGCAAACCACTGTAGCTCGCTCCTCCACCGAATCTGAATATCGGGCACTAGCAGCATTAACCGCAGATGTCATATGGCTCCGAAAACTGTTAACTGAATTTGGTGCACCTCAAGACCGTCCGACTGATCTTTTCTGTGATAACGTCTCCGCCATAGCTCTAGCAAACAACCCGGTCTTTCATGCTAGAACAAAGCATATCGAAATAGATCAAAGGTTCGTTCGGGATCACATTCAGCACAAACACATCCGGATCTTTCCCATTAACACGTTGGATCAAGTGGCTGATATATTTACCAAGGCCTTATCAACACCTCGTTTTCAATCTCTAAGACTCAAACTGACTGTTCACAACAATCCCTCAGTTTGTGGGGGGCTATTAGTAGAAAAGTCTAAATGTATTAATAAAATATAATGAGGTGTCGGTCTGTAATTGGCTTCAACTCATTAAAGCCTAAGGCATAGAGTCTATATATAGAAGCGTCCTCTGTACTGAGAAAAATAATAATAATACTTCTTTATTTTCTCTTGTTCTTTGCATCGTCTTCCTTACTCTGTCTCCTTATTCAAGAATGAAGTTCTAGAGAAGCAAGATCACTGCATCTCATTTTCTTCAGAGAGGACGATCAAAAATAGACCCTAAGCCAAGAAGAATTCTAGGAGAGAACAGGTGAGGCCTAAGCAAGGGGAAAGAAACCCAAATGGGCACAAAAGGAGAATCCACCTCAATGTCCAAATTTGGGGACCATTTTACAACTTTCATATAACAATTTTGAACAAAGTAAGAACTATGAGAAAAAATCTGGCAATAGTCAAAATCGTTCACCAATTTGATCAAGACATTACGATGATTGAGAACTGTAACCGAAAAATCACCTATCAACTTTAAATTGAAACAGAACTTCCGAATAGCGTCGACCGAAGGTCGCCTACCCGGAAATCTGCCAACTAAAGCAAAATCGAAAGGTGAAACGAGAGATCGCACATCTTCCTCCTCAGAAATAAAAAGAGCCGGCAAGCCACGATGAGAAGAAACCTTTAAATCAGGGAAAGACGACGAAGAACCCGCGAGAGCATCCTTAAAAGAGAGAGGTGCGGAAGCCCCGTTCAAAAACCCGGGATCGCGAAGTTTGGCCATCAAAAACAGGTAAGAAATGTATACATGAGCCTTAAATGGAGAGGAAAGCCCTCAGATCACGTCGAAGACGAAGGGTCGACGTAACCCTAGCAGAGCAGCAAAAAGGCATCGCGACCTTCACGATCTTGAGCATTAAGGTTAAATTGCACGTATTTATCTTTTATTCGTTTCATATTGATTAACATCCATAAATTTTGGGGTTTCAAAATGATTTAATGGGTTAGATTTGGATTAGATCTAAAATTGACATGACCTTATTCATCAACCTGAATCTGACATGTTTAATAAACATGTCAAAATTAACCATAAAATCGAACATGACACTTATAATTCCAATGACCCAAACCCCACCTCATAACTCATTTTGTTTATAAATAAAATTATAACTTATTAACTATAAAATTTAGGATTAATGATGAAAAATAAAAAGAGTTTACTAACAAGTAATAGAATTAAACGAATTAGTTTTAAGTTACAACATGTTCAACGGTTAACATGAATTTGACATATTTATTAAATGGGTCAATCCAAATCCTAATAAAACATGTACACCTGAAGGAAACATGTATACCTGAATATCTTAATGTTGATATTGCTTTTCCATTCCATTTGACAAAGTTATTAACTTATCGTCTGCAAATTATTCATTTGGGAGAATATTACAGTACTATTATAATGTATATTAATCAAAATAAATAAATAAATAATTATGTACTTAAATGCATAAAATGTCAATTTTGTTTAGGTAAAATATGTATTATGGAATTTCAATATCTTTCTCTGTAATTTTAACCTTTTTGTAACCATATTCCAATATTTAATAGCTAAGATATTCATATTATTGCAGGTAGTCATGAAATGGAAGAGATAGAGAGAGAGAGAGAGAGAGAGAGAGAGAGAGAGAGAGAGGGAGATTATATATCAAAATGAAATTGTGAACTGCTTCAGATTTCCTTTGAGCTGTTAGCGATAGAAACAAAAAATGTTTGCAAAGAAAGATAAAATGCTAAGGAACATTATGGTGCAGACATTTGTATGTTAAAAAAGCTAGCGATGATGTTCGATGGCTTATTTTGTCAAAATAATAATAAATCGTTAATGTTAAATTATTAATATATTTATTTTTTATTAAGTAGTTGAATAAATTACAAAAAAGAAATTTAAAATATAAGACAAATTAACATGGTGTCCAATAAGATAATCATGCTTACTACTATTGCTACAAAGCTTGTTTGATTAATTATCCTTTTTATCAAAATGGTGTCTAAATTTAACCATGCAATATATGAAAAAAGACCCTTTAATATTTTAAATTGAAAATAAGGAAAATAAAAATAAGGTTTCGTTTGAGACAACTTTTTTACTGCTTTGCTTTTTTTACCGCGCGCAATTATAATTTTTGTTTGGCACTGTTTTTTGGTTGCTTTTAGTAATTTTGCTATTAGGAAGTTGTTTTTATGGTAGCTTTGAAGAAAGATATTTTATTATAACAACCATTTACGAAAAGCAGCAACCATCCCAAACAGACTCTAAGGCTTCGTTTGGGACAGCTTTCTTACTGCTGCTTAAAGCAACTTTAAATTTTTATACTTAAAAGTTGTTTTAAGAAGAAGTAAAAAACTATCCCAAACGAAGCCTAAGACTTCATTTGATAATACTTTCTCATTTTTTTTATTTTCAAAAGGCAACTACAATTTTTGTTTGGTCACTACTTTTCACATATTCCAATAAATTGTTGTGCTATGAAACTACGTTTCACAGTAGTTTCAAAAAACCTGCTTTCTCCATGACAGTTTTATAATAACCACATTTATAAAAAATTACAATATTAATAATGTTTTGTTTTTCAATCAAATATATAAAAAATTTGAATCAAATTTTAATGAAGCATTCTTGTTCAAAATAATATACATACTAAGGTTTTGTTTTGTTAAAAAAGAATAGAAGGCACCATTGAAGCTGGTTTTTCACAGAATCTAGAAGATGCCCATATTGGTAATGTCATATGAAATTATTCTCTTGATGTAAAATAGTTACTTGTAATATTTCCTTTTTAAAATTTTAAGGAAACACTTTGATTTAACTTAAAATTTTATGTTAAAAAGTTTTCAATTAAGTGATGATTTGGACAGTGTGCGTCAGCATTAGTGTTGATTATTGATGGCATGAGTCGGCATTGTTGGTTGATGGCAAATAATGAATTTTAGGTGTAACTTATGCCACCAAATAATATCAAATTTTATAAAATCATAGGTTTGTCCAAATGTCTCCAAATTTTGTCAAATATTGGAAAAAATATTGTGTGGAGTCAGGATCCAGACTCCAATCACGTGAAAACAAATATATATTTTTTCTCTCTTGTACGCATCCTGTGTGTAAGAGAGAAAATTCACATGTATACAAGTGATTGAATCCAAACGAAAAGCTACATCCGGACTCCGTACATAACAATTTCTCCATATGTTGGGTAATGACTAGCACTCTTGAATTCTATGAATTATCTTGGATAAAGTCCTCCCTTAAGCACTCTCTCATTGGTATAATGAAATATGGCACATGCAAATATATTAATGGGGTATTTTGTCCATTGTGATGAAAAATTAGGATACTCTATGACTTCCATTGATTTCTTAGTTATTTAAGTACACTTAATGATATTAGAATTACGCCACTAGAATTATTTTATTGAAAATATTAATTTTTACTAAAAACACATACGATTTGAAGGATGCTCAACCTCCAAATTGTTTTGAGAGATTCATAAATGTATTTTTTAGTGTTTGATTTAGATTTTATTTGTGACAGCTTTCTTACTGTTTTTTAAAGCACCTTTTTAACAGAACTAATGACAAGAATCTAAATCATTTAATGAAACAAGTCAAAGTGATGACTAATAACTAGTACATGAACTCCCGATCCTTAGGGCTCTTTCCCTCTGCTATGGTTCTTTTGCTGGGCTGTGTCGGGATTCTCCTCGCCCCGCTGGGGCTTCCCCACCGGTTGCTCTCCTGGATTCTTGAGAAGTTTTCTCCTCTTTATATCCTAATTGTTTTGGTGCTTGCTCTGTTGTTTTGATCATTTTCTCTCCGGCGATGCCGCTATGGCTCCGAATAAGTTGCGTGACCCCAGTTTCTTGGGGGGTGTTTCTCATTCTCCTTTGTTTTTAGATGCACTCGCTGGTTCTTCTTCCTCTTCTTCTTTTCGAATTTACGGACTTCTACATTCCGTTGCATGCCCTCGCTTTAGATTTCTGACCAGGAAATCAAGGCTTTGGCTTCCCCATTTCAATTTTCTTTAGTTGGATTTTTCCCTTCTAAGATGCCTTCTCTCGACACCATTAGATATTTTTTTAAACCTAAAGCTAAATAGCAAAGTCTCTGTTACCTTGCTGGATCCTTCTCACATTATGATCAAATTAGCTAATGACCTAGACTATTGTAGGTTTTTTTTGTCATAGATCTTATCTTGTTTTCAACTGCTATATGAAATTAATGAAGTGGTCGCCTTGCTTGGACCTTGGTGTTGAGTCGCCTGTTATACCGATTTGGATCTATTTTCCTCATCTTCGTCCCCATTTGTACACCCCTCATGTTCTTAACGGCCTTGGCACTATTTTTGGCAAACCGTTGAAAATTGATGAAGCTACTTCTATAGGTTCACAGCCTTTTATTGCCCGTGTCTTAGTGGAGCTTGATATAACTCAATCCTATCCTAATCAGGTATGGTTAGGCTCTAAAATTTTGGGTATATGCAGGAGGTTGTGTTAGACGAATTTCTCCTCTTTTGTCCGTCTTGTAAGTGTATTGGTCATGTTCCGGGTAAATGTCATCCTGGCTCCCCTAATGCTACTCTTAATCTGAGCTCTAATTTAGTCCCCTCTATTGTTGAAAATGTTGTTGTCGATTTTGTGACGGTGCCTGAGGTACAGGGATTGGGTTGTGACGTTGGTATTCTTGAGGATGATGTTACTATTTTGCCTCCTGTTAATGAGCTGGGGTCTTCGGTGCCGACTTCTCCTAACCCTTTTCCTGTTAATTCGTTGAACAATGTGATTTTTGTTGATGAGGTTGGTGCCGCTGGGTCCACTGTGAAGGGTTCTGAGGATATTGTGGCTGGGGTCTTACCTTTTATTCAGGTCCCTTGTGCTTGTGCTAGTGCTGGTGGTCTTTTGGGTTGTGCTGTTAATTATTGTCCTATTTTGTCTATGGTGGATGTTGTGCCTGAACCATGCTTTTTAAATGGTAATGTGGTGCCTTGTGTGGCTGTGGAGAATTCTGGTGAGTCTGGCATCCCTAATGAGCTTTCCCTTGGGTCTCGGTTGCCTTGCTCTTCAGTTGATTTGAGTGGGGATATGTTGGTTACACCTTCGGGTGTAGTGAGTGAGGGATCTGGTGTTGTTCCTACTTTTACTTCTCTAGTTATGCCAACTATAACTTGTAATTTTATTGAGGTCCCTGTTAATTTAGTATCACCTAAGGCGTTGATTGCTCATGTGGGTGCCAATTTGGGAGATAATGTTAGGATGCAACTTGATTGGCTTTAATGCTTATCCAATTCAACTTTGGAAGCTAGTGTGGATGATGAACCTGGGGTTGCTTTTCCCTTAAAGAATGATCGTCCTATTGTTTCTATTTCCTCTCGTGTGAGGGGTAAATGTGGGAGGAAATAATTTGTGGGTTGGTGCTGCTGTTCTCGTTTGTCTTTGTTGCTTCTCAATGGTGGTTGGTTTTTGTATTGGTTGGCTTTTGGTTGTTGTCGGTTCACTATAGCTTCGATTTAAATTTACTATTGGTCCTCTGGTTTGCTGAACAATGATATGGCTGGGGCTCACTAATCTGTAGCCATGGCTCGTGGCAACCTTTGATGGTGATTTCTTGCTTGGTTGGGTTGGTTGCTTCGTGTTTTACTGCTCTCTGCTCTAAATTGGATGGTCTGAGCCTGGCTTCGGTGTAGTTGGAAACCTCGGCCAATTATTGAGCCTGTTGGGTTGTAACTCCCTTGTATTTTTTGTTATTTTTTTGTCATTTCACTCCTATGCTTCTCTTGTACTCTTTTTATGATTTTAATAAAGTTTTTGTTCTTTGTTAAAAAACAGAGTCAAAGTGATGACCAGAACCCAACCCCCTATCAACTTGAATGACCCGAAATAAACCCTATAATCGAATATGATTAAAAAATATTACAACTTATTAACTATAGAGTTTTTCTCTCTCTTCTCAATTCCTTTCTAACTCCTTCAAAATAACAACAAATTAATTGGCACAATAGAACCCCAATAAAAAGCCTATCAAACAACAAATTATGTAATGTGATTATGGCTTCATTTGGAACAACTTTCTTACTATTTTATAAAACAGTTTTTTAATAACAATTTTTCATTTAAAAAAATTTATACTAAAAAACTGCTTTAAAAAGTAGATGCAGAGAAAGCTTATCTTAGCATGCGACTAACTCCGGCCATCCTTCAAAATCTAAAACACGTGCGAACTTGAAGAGAAGGTCAGCGACGTTCGTGTGAAGTAAAAATTAACGTTTCTGCTTAATTTGTGTCTATTTTTGTAGTGATATTTGGCCGTACTTTTATTTTTTTCTAAAAAAACGTTGAATTTTTACCCAATAAGCCCTTCATGGAAGCTTCGTCATGCTTTTGTTCCTATTATCAATTTTTTAAGGAAATTTTATCTAATGATTTAAAATATGTTTAGGCCATACATTAAAATGATTAAGAATTTAATTATTTATTGAGATTCAAAATTGATAAAGAAAAAAAGTAAATCTTTCAATAACCAGTTTTTTAAATATTTAAAATGTGAATGTTTTGTATGAAATTATTCAAATTTTATTTATAAGAAAAATTCTTAGGTTAGATTATTTTCATCAAATATCTATTAGGGTTGATCACAAAATTTTAATTATTGAATTTGTTTTTGAAAGAAATGTAATACATTAAAATTTTAATTATTTTCATCTTAAATTAAATACAACAATTTTGCATCTCTCTCATCCAAATTTTGGTTAGAATTTCTTGATCTAGATTTTTCATAAGCATTCATGAACAAAAAGAATCATGAAATTATAACAACTAAGGTGGATACCATTGGCCAGTTAATTATGTAAACAGAATAGTGATCTAAATTTAGTTTTTGCAGGGCCTGCGGCCCATTAATCCATGGGCTCGGCTAATACCAAATCTAAATCCATACTTTATTTTACTTTTTCTTGATATTCAGTTTTGAATTCCTGATCATGATCATCCTGCTTGTGATTCCTCCTTGAACCCCTGAATTATTTGAAGACTGCAACTGCACATAATAATCTCTCGCAAAATCCTCACTCTCCTACGATAGTTGCTCTTGTCAACGGGAGAGATTATTAAGTGTGGAGTCCGAACCTAAAAAATCATTCGGTTTTGTGACTGTGAATAGTAAAATCACAATTACTATTTATTACAGTAACTACATTTTTACTGTTCACAGTCACGCAACCGAACGGTTCTTCAGATTCAGACTCCGCACGTAATAATCTCTTCATAAATAGTCCCCCTCTGCTCTAGCATTGGAGCCAACCCTCCTTGAGTACTATCCCTTCATACTATTCCATCCATCATCCCTGACATCTACATTGTCAGGAGCACCAACCCCAATGTACTATCTTGAAATCAAGATGTAAAGTTTCAACCAACCAAACACAAAAAAGATCAATCTCATAAGCTTATTTTACAACCTAAAAACTATTTAAACAGTAATTTTACATTGTATTTCAAATGTGCAAATATTCAAAATACTCGCAAACAAACAAACAGCTCATTACTAACAATTTACTGCTTTTATTTTCTCTCCCCTTCTCTTTCTCAAGCTAGATCAATATTTCAAATAAAATCTTGATGACTTTCCACAAACAATAATAGATCCAACCAATCCAAATTTCATCTTCTCAGAATCATTAGCCTGTCATTTAAGCGTTAAGTAGCTGTAATTAGAGGATTAATTAAGAATTGGGTCTAAACTAATCATAATATTTCTGAACTGGAAGACTGGCTTTATCTTTTTTTTTAATAAACGCGTAGCCCTTATTAATTTAACTAAACTTAAATAAAACTCTAATTAGCAAACTATTTCAACATAATTATCAATTCTTTGACAGAGACGTTTTAGCATCTCACGATTGCAAAACGTCACAAAGTTTTTAACGGTCAAATGCTGATTTAAATTTCAAATACATACCCCTTTCTTCTCTCCTTCCTTTTCATTAACTAATTAGATACAGAGAGAGAGAGAGAGAGAGAGAGAGAGAGAGAGAGAGGGAGGAGAGAGAGGAGAGAGAGAGAGAATTTAGCAGAAAATAATATAATTATCTGCAAATGGAATATATGTTCAGATCTGCTTCAGTGAACAGAAACAACGAACTTGATTTTATTCTGGACCTGGAAGGCTTTGTTTATTGCCAACTATTTTGGTTTCTCAAGAGAACAAATTTGTTTTTACAAATATCTCAATAAATAATTGCAGTTTAATCCATTTGAGCTGTTGACTATTGACGTAAAAATATTTATATTTTTCTTGCCAGTGCTAATTACAATCATCAGCGCTTAATATCAGTAGAATTCATACCTTATTAATAATGCATAACAGTGGATTAACAAGATAATGCTGTCTTAAATTCATTATAATAACTACTTAGTTATCTTAAGTAAAGGGTTGCAAATTAGCTTAATTGATATTAATTTTAAAAATTATCATCAAATTTTTAAAATTAAGGCTTTGTTTGGAGCACCTTTTCGATTTTTTTAATGATAAGAAAATAAGTTAATGAAAAATAATTTTCTGCTTTTCAAAAATTTATGTGATGAAAAGCTATTTTTTTAATAAAGTAGCTAAATTATTTTCCTCACAATAACTTCACAATAAATTTTATAAAACATTACAGTCATCCTAACTAGATCATATATTTCATATGCACGTAACTTTCTAAGGCTTCGTTTGGGACTGCTTTTTTTTTAGTATAAAAATTTTAATATTTGTATTAAAATGTTGCTTTCAGAAGCAGCATGAAGAAAGCCGTCCAAAATGAAGCCTAAAACAAATATTTAATTTCAATTA
The DNA here is from genome assembly GCA_022539455.1 of Dendrobium nobile. Taxonomy (NCBI): domain Eukaryota; kingdom Viridiplantae; phylum Streptophyta; class Magnoliopsida; order Asparagales; family Orchidaceae; genus Dendrobium; species Dendrobium nobile. The sequence goes on along the minus strand of CM039721.1, from coordinate 71,489,582 downwards.
TCATTATTAAATAAAACTTAATATTTTTAATTAATTAAAATGCAAATCCTCATCAAACTTATAAAAATAAACGTTAGGAAAAATTTCTCAATGACTCTCTTAATTTAATTGACTAAAAAATTAATTTATACGTACTTTTAGAATTAAAATCAATCATGTATTTAACATGAAGTGAATAAATTATTTTTTATTTTATTCTAAAACTCATAAAAAATATAATCAAAGGACAAAGCATCATAGTCGGCAGATATTTCTCCTCCTCTTTTCACCAACTCCTAAACAATTTACATAACTCCTCCCCACGATCTTTGCCATATTCCCCCTTTGCCTTTCTTTATTCTTTGAAAAACTAACAACTTGTTTTATGTCAAAAAAAAATAAAAAATAAAAATAGAACAAAGATATGAAAAAAATAATATTTAAAAAAAAAATTATGATAATGCATAATACTACAAAGTTGAACTATACATTTAAAAACATATCTATTTAAAAAATAAATAAATAAAAGTCACATGCATCAAAATAAATAAAAACGACATTTTTTCATAATTTTAAATAAATTAAAAAAATATTTGTACTACAGCAACAATAACAACATCAAGCCTTTGTCCCAGTACATGCGGTCGGCTACATGAATTCTTTTTCTCTATTATGTCATGTTAAAAGTCAGAATCTCATTTAAATCGAATGAAAATAAGATCATTTCTAATATTTTCTAATCAGGTCTTTTCAGGTCTACGTCTGCCTTTCTTAACATATGTCAAACATAATACACCTACTTTCCTAACTGGGTCATCGGAAGGCCGCCATTTTTTGTGACCAAACCATATATCTAAGGTGACTCTTTCTAATCTTATCTTCCACTGGAGCTACTACAACCTTTTCACGTATATGCTCATTTCGTATCATATCTCTAAGGGAGCAGCTTGGATTTATAAAATTATTTGTAATATTGAAAAAATAGATACTTTTTTTATATTATAAATTTAAGCTACATATTTTATAATTAATTATATGTTCATTATTTAAGAAAAACTCTCATAAATATAGTTTGAATCCTACTTAGTTATCAAATCCTAGCCATTCAATTCTCATTGAAGACTTGATAAATCCAAGCTGCACATTAGAATTGCACAGCCAGAATTGAAACAACTGTATTATCCAGTTATAATAGTAATTAGACAGGTTTCAAACACTTATCCTCCATAATCTAATCATTATCTTCTTAACCCCAAATCAATATTTAAAAATCCTTTTTAAGTTTAATTAATCCATCATTAAAAATATATTATCTGATCATTCTTCTCAACCCATAACTTAAATCCCATAATGTTACAAATTCAACTTGCCTAATCCCTGTAGACAGGATTCCAACACTTATCCTCCATAATCTAATCATTAGCTTCTTAACACCAAATTAATATTTAATTATGCTTTAAAAGCCTAACTAATCCATCATTAAAAAAAATATCTGCTAATTATTCTCTACAAATTCAACTTGCCTAATCCCTGTAGACTTTCAGTATATATATAAGAGCAAGAGAAGTTGTGATATAGAAAGTAGTCCTCAGCCTTCCACTCTCTCCAGGCTGAATTCATTGAGAGCCTCCTGAACATAATAGATGGAAGGCTTTGGAGTTTTCCCTGAAATTTTCTTCAACTCCTTTGAAGATCAAATGCAGCTGGAAGACACAGAAGCCATGGTTCAATTGCTCGATTCTCAACTATTAGGATTTAAGCAATTTCAAGACCTGGACTCTTTGATCTGGCCTGGTGCCAATTGCAGTAGTAGTTTAAGTGATCCAAATTCAAGTTATGAGCCAATGCAAAATGCTATGGGAGAAGAGATTTTAGCTGATTCATTCTTTCAGATTGATTCCAGTTATCAATTTGAAAGTTTAGTTTGGCTGAATGAAGCAAATAGTGAAGAGTTTAGAGAGTGCAGTTCTGCTATTGAGCAGTCAGTACAGAACAAGAGAAAGTTTCAGATTGATGAATGCAATGAGAGTCCCAAGAAGAAGGTTCGAAGATCTTCGCCGTCGAATTAGTTGAATTTGTTTGTGAACTTGAATTGATTTGATTTGATTTCAGGTTCAAAAGAGAGCGAGAAATTCGCAGCGAAAGAATGGTAAAAGTAGCATTACAGGCGGCGCTGAAGAGAAAAATGCAGGCTTAAGCACCAGTAGTTGCAGCTCAGAGGGCGGCGACTCGAATGATTCTCATGTATCTGCTGTGAATGAACCCAATTTGAAGGAAAGATCTGGAAGGGGAGTTGCAACTGACTCACAAAGTGTCTATGCAAAGGTTAGTAATACAAAATTTGATCCATAAATCATTACAGTTTTAGCTGAAATGGCCTATTTCCTTACAGAAAAGAAGAGAAAGGATCAATGAGAGGCTCAGAATTCTGCAGAATTTGGTGCCCAATGGAACCAAAGTAAGCATTTCTGCTTCATTTTTTATATAAACATCTTAATTTGGCCTTAAACTGAAGATTTTTATTGGAAATTTCTGCAGGTTGACATCAGTACTATGCTTGAAGAAGCAGTACAGTATGTGAAATTCTTACAGCTTCAAATTAAGGTTAGTGAGAGAAATAGTTCATCTGATATCAATTTTTATTGATCAGATAATTAAGGAATTTGTTTTTAATTTTGGGTGCAGTTACTCAGCTCTGATGAACTATGGATGTATGCTCCACTTGCTTACAATGGAATGAACATTGGGATTGATTTAATGAATCCATGAAGAACAATATTGACAGAAAGAGGATTTATCAGTCTCCCACAATTCTTTCATTTTGAAATTTCCATTATAGATTAGTTTTTGATTGGTTAATAAGTTGATTAGTCTTTGTTTTAAGGTAGATGAAGATCTAATTCATCAAATCTCATTGACTTTTGAAGTTTCTTAATAAGTTGATATATAATTCTTTCAAGAGAATTTGATCTCCTGCTAGAATTTTTCATAGTGGAGAGGGAGCTATATATATTTTAAATAATTAATTGTTCTAATTTATTTCATGAAAGAAAAATAAATAATATTAGTTTAAGATTTTTTTTTTTTTTTTGAAATGTTAGGGGCTTCGAAAGTGAGCCACAGGGAAGAACTTCACGTCTACCAATGAGCTGCACGCGCAAACTTAATTTCTATTTATTGAGTTTATAATTCAAAAGAATATCCAATTGCCGATGTCGAAAATAATGATCATTTTGTTATTAAAATAATCTAATGATGAAATAAAACAAAAGAATAATAAAAAAAAATTCACATATATGCATGTAAATGCAAATAATTATAGCATAACTAATTATTACATAATTCTTTAAGAGAGCTCAAAATCATATAGCTTTAATGAACTTTCACTAACAAGAAATTAAACAAAAATTTTCATAATTGAAATATTCATAGAAAAAAATAATGACCTCTGGAAGTAAATTTAAATTAACAATTTCCTTATTAAGATTCATTAAAATTTAACAGCAGATTGAGTTAGGTTTAGTTATAAGGTATCAATGACAGTGTAAAAATATTAAAATACTTCGGACTTGATCTTAAACAGGTATGTCTACTGTAACCTGAATTCGACACGCCTTCTTATAAATAGTAATTTGGGTCGAAAATGAGTCATTTGTATTCATTCTTAAACCTGATAACATATCAAATTTGAAATCAATCCTTTTTTTTTTTTTGAAATCAATCCTCTATATATATATATATATATATATATGACTGATTTTCAAGAGTAAGAAAAGAATAAAAGATAAAAAAAATTATGAGAAGTTAGGTGAGAAAATATATAATAAAAAAAATTAGATTTGCATAATAAGAGTATAATTGAGGTTTTATTTGGGAGAACTTTTGCTAGGTGCTTTTTTAATGCTTTCCAAAAAAATTTGAACTAGAAAACTACTTCAAAAAAAAGAGAGATTTAAATGCAAAATCGGAATAGAAGAATCATTCAATTTTCTGACCATGAACAGTAAAAATGCAATAAATATTCATCACTACACTTTTACTATTTACAATCACAAAACCGAACGGTTCTCTAAGAACTCCGCATGTAATAATCTTTTTTAAAAAACGGTAAGAAAATTATCACAAATGAAACCTAATATTTTATTTGAGACTGCTTTCATAATGCTTTAAGAGCACTAACAAAGCGATCCCAAATTAAATCTAAAACTTCATTGGATACAGCTTTTTTATTGCTTTTAAAAACAACTTTTTAGTACAAAAATTAAAATTTTTATACTAAAAACCTACTTTAAAAAACAATAAAAAAGTCGTCCTAAATGAAGCCTAAGTCATCAAATTATAATACTTGTATATGTTATCTATTAATAAATTTTAAACAAATAAGCTCACAGACTGATGAATCGAATTAAGATTGGCACAAAACTGATTAAGGCTCCGTTTGGGATGACTTTTTTACTGTTTCTTAAAGCAAATTTTTAGTACAAAATTTTTAATTTTTGTACTAGAAAGCTATTTTAAGAAGCAGGAAGAAAGCCGTCCCAAACGAAGCTTAAGTTAAACATCTAGTTCTAAGCTACCTAGAAGACTGAGATCACTGAACTACCATCCATAATAATTATTTTGAAAAAGATCAACCAACATGCTATAAATTTCTGCTTTTTTTTAAGTATATTAAGCTTCGGCTTTCTCATTGCTTCTTAAACAAATTGTTTAGTACAAATTTTTTAATTTTATTACTAAAAAACTTCTTTAAGTAATAGTAAAAAAATCATCTCAAACAAAACCTTAGATATCTAAAACAAACAAGTTATGCTATGGTATCTTTAAAACTTCACTTTCTAAGAATCAAATATAAGACATGCACTGTAATAAGCAGCATTGCATGTATTTGCATATAAGCTTTTCACAATCATAAGCAATTATAACAAATTGCATGGATATAAATATTTACTTAAATTTGGGGGCTGATAACTCATCGACTGACTCAAATAGAAAATCATTTACATTCCAAGATAAGGCATTGGTAGACGCTACACTATCATAGAAAGAACTGTAATGACCACTTTTCTGTTGCTTGCATAACATCTCATCATTATCAGTAATTTGAAGTGGCAAAAAATTTATCCATAGTTTATGATTTCTCACAGCAGATGATAAACATGTTTGAGTATTTATCAAATACTGATCTACAGATTCTAAAATATTGCAGCAATAAAACACTAACCAACAGTTATAATATCCAAGGAGAAGACAATGAAACCAAACTCTCTCTCTCTCTCTCTCTCTCTCTCTCTCTCTCTCTCTCTCTCTCTCTCTCTCTCTCTCTCAACTGAGCTAGCAGGTAAATACTAGGAAAATGTTACAAGAATTCTATACAAACCAAGCCAAACAATTGGGTGATAAAACAAAAAAAAAATGGCAAGTCTTCTACCCTGGTTTCCTTCTGTTTTTTTTTTTTTTTTTTCCTTCTCATTGTACTCATAGACTTCCCTCATGTTACGTGTAAGTCCTCATTATCTTGCTTTTTTTATTGACTCACAAGTTTTGTGAGTAGATCATCTCAAAGTAAAGATGAAAAATCGTATTCCCAATAGGAAAAGCAGTTCTCTTAACCATTTTCAGATATGATTTTCTTCATGAGAATGGCTAGGTACCTCATTTTGACTGTCAAGTGGCATGTACTGCGCCATAATAGCTCTGATCTCTGAATCCATATATGACTGCAGCATCACAAAGCAGGAGTTGCAGAATATACAAGAAAATGAATATAAGACAATAATCTTGAGGAACTGTATCAATTCCATATAAATCATGAGAGAACAAAAACAACAACAACATTTTTATAGTGAGAGAACGTTTGCAAAAAATTTATTAAATTTATACAGTAAAGATTGAGGAAAAAAGATGGGAAATTTATATACATACCACTTTATAACATCTTATTTACATATCTAATACCTAAAATTTTAATATTACATACATACCACCCTATATATTTACATATCAATTTTGATGAATAACAATGAAAACATATATATTTGATAATGAGGTTACTGTTTATATATATATATATGTGTGTGTGTGTGTTAATTTAAGCTTCATTAAAGCATAATTACATCTCAAACTCAACAACAACAACAACAAGCCTTTATCCCACTATGTGGGGTCACCTACATGAATCCTTTGAATCCTTTTTTTCCATTGTATCCTGTTAAGAGTCAAATTCTCATCTAAATTTAATCAAGAATGGTCATTTTTAATATTTTCTAACCAAGTCTTTTTAGGTTTACCTCTACCTTTCTTAACATAAGTCAAATTACATCAATTTTTCTAATCGGGTCATTGGAAGGTTGCTATTTTATGTGACCAAACTATCTAAGGCGACTCTCTCTAATCTTATCTTCCACTGGAGTTATCCCAACCTTTTCACATATAAGCTCATTTTGTATCATGTCTCTAAGAGTAAAGCCACTCATCCACCTGAGCATCCTCATCTCAACAACACTTAACTTAATATTATGCTTCTCTTTTAATGGCCAACATTCTACACCATAAAGCATTGCAAGTCTCACTGCCATCTTATAGAATTTTCCCTTAAGTTTGAAAGGGATTTTTCTATCACACAACAAGCCCGATGCATTCCTCCACTTCAACCATCCGACTTGAATTCTACTAATAATATCCCCATCTATTTCACCATCACTTTGAACCATAGACCCAGTATATCTAAAATGTGTACTTCTTATTAACGATTTGATCGCCAAAGTCATGATCCCCGCACTAAATCTATTATTACTAACAGTACGCTCCATATATTCAGTTTTAGATCTACTCAAATGAAAGCCTTTAGACTCTAATGTTAACCTCCATAATTCAAGTTTACTTTCAACTCCCTCTCTAGTCTTATCAACAAGAAGAATATCATCAGCAAAATGCATACATCAGGTTTTACAACCTCTTACAAATGTCTAGTGGGCTTAAGGATGATCCTTGATGTAATACAACTGAAATAGGAAAATACTTGATCAAACCACCTTGTGTTTGAATACAAATAATAGCTCCTGCATAAATATCCTTAATGACTTGAATATAAGCATTATTAACCCCCTTCTTCTGTAGAACTCTCCATAGCACTTCTCTTGGAACTTGATCATATGCTTTATCTAAATTAATAAATATCATATAGATCCTCCTTATTCTCTCTATATGCTTCTCCATTAAACCTCTCAATAAATGTATAGCTTCCATAGTAGACCCACCCGACATGAATCCAAATTGATTTTGAGAAACATTAATATCACGCCGCAACCTATGATCCATAACTCTCTCCCATAGTTTTAAAGTATGACACGTTAACTTAATTCTCCTATAATTCGCACAATCTTGTGCGTCATCTTTATTCTTAAAAATAAGAATCAACACACTCATTCTCCACTCATTTGACATCTTTTTAGTCTTCAAAATAATATTAAAAAGTTTAGTAAGCCAAGAAATTCCTTCATATCCTAAGCATTTCTGCACTTTTATTAGAATATCATCAGATCCAACAGTTTTTACACAATTCATTTAGGGTGCTAAGGTCACTAAAGCCAAACGCACTCTCACAATCTTCATTAAAAAGTTAAACAAAATTATCTCATCCATTTTTGTTGAATATCCACTTCTAATAAAAGCAATTTTTTATCTTCATCCTTAATACACTTCATTTGAACTAAATCCTTACTACTCCTATCTATTTATTTAGCTAACTTATACATATATCATTCGCCCTCCTTAGTATCTAATCTATTATATAAATCATCAAAAGCAAAAATCTTTGTAGCACAGTTTTTTCTTCAGCTCCTTCTGAGCCATTTTATATATTTCGCAATTATCAGAATTTTTATATCTCAAACTCAATAAAGATAAATAAGCATGTTTGAACATCATCATCATTAGCCTTATCCCAACTATTTGAGGTTGGCATAAATGAGCAATTTAGAAAAGTGTAGTACTTGGCTAGGTTTGTTACAATGCTTTTGAAAAGAAAAATAAGATTGGTGTATACCAAGAACAAATAAAAAATAACTTATAAAATTTAGTGCACTTCAAGATCTAACATCTTGCTTAGTTGAAAGTAATAAAAAAAATGCATGGCACCCATGCTCAACTATAAAGTATAAACTACTTAAAATAAAGCATGCATAGCTTGCAAATAATTTAATAAGCATTACTATCTACTCCATCTTCTTCTTCATCCATTCTCTCATTCACATCACTAGATTTGTAGGCCAATATCTCTTCCTATTTATCCTACACATCCTCTTCACTCACAAGATTTACTTTCTAGAACTTGAAACTCCAACACCAATACTTAATCTAACTTAATTTTTATTGTGCCTCCTTATTTCTCTAAATCCTAAATGCTATCTCCACATCTCCCCAAGCCAAATTATCATTATCAAAAACAAATTAAGTTTCCATATTTGTCAAGGCTAAGCAATTGGTTCATAACTTGGCAACTTCTTAGGAAACATCTCCTACGTAGGGAATTCCTAGAAGGCCTCACCCAAGTGCTTAGGTGAGTGCCAGGCTTATAATTAATAACATATCCTTAATTATTCCTCCACATCCTCTTCCAATCCCAATCCAATGTTCAGTCACCCAAGATCTGATGCGGACATCCGACTATGGACGATATTCAAAGGAAGTGTCGAAAATCGACGGCCGAGATCACTCCATTTTATTTTAGTTTATTAATTGTATTTTGATTTAATTTTGAATTTTTTTCCTTTTTTACCCTTTTTTATTTAAGAGACTTGTCTTATGTAAGCCCAAGGAACAAATTTGTCTTTTAATTTCTTTTGAGAACTATATATAAAGGCCCCTTCTCTTGTATTAGGTATGATGGATTAATAAAAAAATTGTTCCTACACTTTGTTCTAGAGAGCGATGGAAGTTCTTAGGAGAGTAGAAGTCCCTATGTGAGGGCAATGAAATACCCACCAGCCGCAGGATGTGTCCGGGCTCGTGGTTGAAGTCTCTTGGTGAAGGGTAACACAATACCCGTTAGTCTTTGGAAGAGTCTGAGACTCGCAGTTTTCTTTATTTTTATTTATCCTTATTTTTTTCTAATTGTCATCTCCATCCTCTCTCCAATCCTACCGGCTTCATCCCCCCCTCCAAATTCCCTCTATGAATTTTGAATTTCAATATTCAAACCTCCCTTAATTACCTTCCTAAAATAGCTCATATCAATTTAGAAAGTGTCTTTATTTGAAATCAATTCTCCATTTGAATTTCAAATACTTCCCTCTTTGATAATCCTTAATTAGGAAGCCTCCCACAATTTCATCTTTTATCCAAAGACTTCCTATTTTATACATCTTAATTTGGTAAAAAATTTGAATTCAAAATTCAAATTAATTTGAATTTAAATTTGTTTCCTAAATTAGGATTTGAATTAAATTAATTAAATTAGAAAAGTTTTTTAAATTAGATCCAATTAAATTTTTGATTGGATTTGATTTCAATTAATCTTCCTCAATTTTGGTTTCCAATCAATGCCCACTTTAAATCTCTTTCCCTAAACCCTATTCTCTCTCTACCCGCCACCCCCTCTTTCCTATCTCCTCTCTCTACGTAATTAATGCTTCTCCATTAAGGCCCCCAATTTCTCTCCTATTTTAGTTAATTCCTTCCCAAAAAAATGGAACTCCATTTAAGGAATAAATTAAGTACCTCTTCCCTTCCTTTTCCATTTAGTTTGAAATTCAAATTTCAAATGACCCCCTCCACCCCATATCTGTCTACATCGAGATCCCTATCCAATCCCTGATGAAACTAATTGGGGAAGGAAAATAATGATTTTCAATATGAAGATCAGGTGAGAATCTTATAGGAATTTTTTTCTTTTAAAAATCCTAGAAGGTCAACTAATCGCAACTTGGGGAGCATCCTAGATTTGTCACATCTAAAGAAATCCATTTTATTTCTCTCTTATATGCTTAATAAAATTCACATAGATAAAATTACCATGTAAATGAAAAGAAAAGTAAAAATACGACTTTTGAAGGATTTGACATAAATCCACTTGAATGAAGCATTAGCTGGTGATTAGGGATATTGTCTAAGTCGATGCCTCGGCAAGGATCTTGGAGCATTTCCAAGCCTAAGCACCATTTTCAAGGTACTCTCATGCCTTGACACTAATAGAGTTTTGAACCATATCTAGGCATGAATTCTTGAGCATGCAAGGATAGCAGCATTGAAGGTTTGTTTGATTCATTGTTAATAAAGAAGATCCTAAATATCATTTGCAAAACTAAGAATTTCCTCACTTGTGACAATTTTCCCTTGCCATCTTTGAAGCCATAATACCATAGTTAAAAACTTACCCGCAGTCTATATTTGTACACCATATATGCTCCACCAGCGATAGCAGCCAAGACAATCAAGATTATCCACACAGCAGCCCACGTTGCCCGGGCTTCACCAACTTTCTTACCTGCATATAAATTATCAAGGCAATATTAGATAAGGATTTGGTGACCCAACACAGTTTTAGACAGTTTTTCCGGTCTCACTTATGCATGTATCATGTTCCTTAATGTACAAAAGATCTCCAGTGCAGGTGCACTCATAGTCACCCCACGTGTTTTTGCAGCTACATTCTGGACACTGGCAAGCTTTTTTCTCCTTGCACTCATCAATATCTGATTAACATTAAAGTAAAAAAACCGTAACTAAGAATAAATTGTTGAATATATTAAATATGCAAAGTTATTATAAGGAGTAGCAGAATAAGACTTTGTTTGGGACGGCTTTCTTACTGCTTCATAAAGCAGCTTTTTAGTAAACAAAATTAAAATTTTTATGCTAAAAAGTTGCTTTAAAAATCAGAAAAAAAAGTCGTCTCAAACGAAGCCAAAGTAACAAATTCCGAAACAATTGTAGGTATTTGCAAATGTTACATAATCAACTGTAGACAATATCAATGACCTAAAATAAACTATTTAGAAACATAGTCGTTAAGTATGTGATCACCTTCACAATTCTTGATACCATCTCCTGTGAAACCAGGGGGGCATTGGCATTTGTGATCTTCAGATTCCTATTCATCAGAAATAGACTGATCAATACAATATAATGGGAAAGAAAGAAAATACTAGCACAAGTATGAGATTTTCCAAACAATAAGTCCTGATATATAACCAACCTGGCAAGCAGAGAAGGTGCTCCCATTGCGATTTTCCTGCCAACAACCCCCATTGTTTATCCTACACCTCCCCGGACCCATGGCTGCAAATTAAAGAGTAAAAAGATAAAATTAATCAACCTCTGCATTAGAACCGAAGTCCTAATGCAAGAGAGACGCCTCATCCACTTTCTGCTAAAAAAGTCTTCAAAATTAAATTACATGTTGATTAATAGACTAAAAGGATTCCAAGGACAAAATACGAATGTGTAAGGTTTCCAACATAAAAAGAAAACGTCAAATGAATCGTAACATCCATGCAATTGAAATAATACTTCAATAAGCTAACTTTGCAGGTTATAAGAGAATATTAAAGGAATATTCTCTATACATGTTTACGCCTGAGTATTCTACATTGATATGATTAAATACAAATTCTTAACTTAATAAATTCATTGAAAACATTCCAACCTAATATTAATATCCCGCAACAAAATATTTATAAGTTAACTTTCATCAAACCCCAATTGACCACATTTTTTAGTGAGGTTGACAGCATAATCATGTTCTTAGCCTTGATCAATAGAAACTCTTGCTTAGTATAGGTTCTTCCTCCAAAGACCCTCACTGGTGGATTCCTACGAAGTACAAACTTAGCATTGGTTAGCCATAAAAAAATCTAAAATGCCAAGGTACTGGACCCTTAAGATCCTTAGATTAGGGTAACCCTAATTTGCCTCAAGTGGTATCCAAGACCTTTACTACTCTACCCTAAACCTTTGTAAGTCCACTTAGAATCCTCTTAACTTTTTACAAATCCAGTTGTAAAGGGTTGAAGCCAAACCCAAAATCCAAAAATACCCCCAGGTGAGACTGGAGTTCAAGTGAACCATCCATAGTTCAATTAACCTTAAACTTGTCTAAAAGCTACCTAAGGATCATAGAACACTCCCTAATCACCCTAGATAGGCAGTGGACCCCTAGGTCAACCTTAGGTCAACCCTAATTCTAACCCTAAAAATATAAAAAATATTCAAAATGCCCTAAATCATAGGACATAACCGTAGGTGGCCTCTGATCCTAAGATTTATTCTAGGGACCTTGGACTTGCTCTTGGACCCACCCCATTGATCAAAGTGTCTTGGTTATCCTCTTTGATCCATTGTCAAAGTAGATTTCATCAAGGTCCTAAATTCCTTATAAAAAAATAAACCAGAGATATAATACAAACCTAATGGCTTAGGCATCGAGCCCAAGTGGTCGTAATCCATTCTAAGAAACCCTGTTTCATGCTTTGACCCATGTTCAAGTCTCTAGGCCATGTTCAACTCAAGCTTGACCAAAACCCTAAAAACCCTAAAAGCCCTAAAAGATAAACTAAATACCCAAAACAAACCAAATGACATTGGCATTAGGTTTAAATGGTATTAACTCATTCTCAGTGTTACGGTGTTACCTCATGGTCAAGCCCTCTAGATCATGGTCAACTATAATTTGACCAAGTGGGCTAAGTGATGCTCTATGGGTGTTGTTGGGTCAAGCCATCAAATCAATTAAAAATCATACCAAATTTTGCACAACATTTTTTTAAATACTAAGCTAACTATCCAAACCAACCCAAACCATTTGGGCTAGCCCAAGGACTGAACCCAATTGAACCCAAGCCATCCAATAAATATAAACCATGATTTAGGCTATTTACATTGCATAGCCTAGCTTCCCTAGCTATCTCCAATTGTACTAGGTTGACCCACACCATTCAATGTTGCGAATCGTCGATGGTCTGATAAAAATTCGCATGGATTGCCAAGGTTGCATAATCGATTTAGCTATAATCGAAAGGCTAGCTGTCTAAATGCCTTGGAACGTTCTAGATCTCTATTATATATGGGAGGAAGAAGACAACCTTTGTCTTTTAATCTCATGTGCATTAGATGGGTAACAGAAATTGAGTCAAATTATTAATATATTATTCTAAAGTGTGTTTCCAGTATGAAAAATGGACCTCGCTGTTTCAAAAGCTGTCAACCAACATGCACCGCATGTAAAGTACAAAGCAGGAGAAGGGATTTAAAATTTTGGAAAATGAATTAAACTTCTAAAATTCACACATAATTCAATTTAACTCCAAATTTGATAAATAAGCTCTCTATAAATTCAAAAAAAATGAGATGAATCCAATTAGCTTAATTTCAAAGGATTTTTTTTCTTCATGATAGACAAATTATTCATTAAAGGATAAATTTATAAAGTTGGTGATCTAATTAGCACCGTTAATCACCTCTTAACACCCACAAAATTCACATTAGTTTCCTGACGTATCCTATACCCCTCTCCCTCTGAATTGTCTCATAAGAATTTGAACTTTGCTTGAATCCCAATTGAATTTTCAAATCAAACACCCTTAAATAGACCTAAAATTTGAATAAATTCTAGTTAAATCAACTCAAACTTTAAGATTATGCAATTAATTTTACAATGATCCTCTAATCTTCTAGATCAAAGAGAAAATCTCCCAAATAAAAACAAAATTGCTTGGTACCTTTAATAATTCATAAAATGAATTAATCCTAAATTAAAAAAAAAAATTCTCAAAAACCCATTTCTAATACAAATGACCCCAAATTTCAATAGATTGAACTTTAGGATGGTGACACTTTCTAGTTTTAATTTCAAGAAATTTTGATCCATTTGGTTAGATAATTACCAAACCTTAATTCCAAGTTAGGGTAGGAAACTTATGGACCTAGGAATATTGTTAAATTAAAAAGTCAAAAAAAATTTATAAATATATGAAATAAATTGAATTAGAACCATAATTATCATAGAATCAATGAAAAATAATTCAAACCGTTTTGAATAAAAATTGCTTAATTTTATAATATGAATTTAATTATAAAATCAATGAATCATTAAAATTTAAGAATAGCTTCAAATAGGTTCAAATTTTTAGAGATTGATCCTTAGATCCTTGGTGGTATGAAGTTAAATTTGAGTTCATTTAGCGAGATAATAAGAAAATCCTTACAAGAAGCATTGGAACCTTAATTAATCATAGAACCATATTAATTTGATTTTAAATAAATGAATCGTTAAAAATTAAGAATAGCTTCAAATAGGTTCAATGTAAAGAAATTAATAATCAAATCCTAAATCCAATGTAAGGAAATCCTTATAAGAAGCATTGGAACCTTAATTAATCATAGAACCTTAATTTATCATAAAACCTAATTAATTTAATATTAAATAAATGAATCATTAAAAATTAAGAATAACTTCAAATAGATTCAAATTTTCAGAGATTGATCCTTAGATCTCTAAAGGTATGTAGTTTAAATTTTAAGAAGATTAGAGTTCATTTAGTGAGATAATAATCAAATCCTAATTCCAATGTAAAGAAATCTTTATAAGAAGCATTGGAAGTTTAAAAATTCATAATTAATTCCCGAAAAATTCTAAAATAGCAAATAAAGTGCTTCGAACTTATGCTGGATGCTAGAATTAGAGAAAATAAATTTAAATTAATTTGGAAACAGCCAATAAAATTTATTCTATTTTAAAGGTTAATGAATAAGTAACAACAATAAATCAAAATTAATTTCAAATGGCTTTAAATTTTAAAGGAATGTTCTCTAAGTCATCTTTGACTTGTGAGAAACATTTCGTGATAGTTTGAGTCTATTTGAAGGTTTAAAATTCAAATCTTTAAAATCTAATAAATTATAGTTTGAGTCCATTTGAAGTTTCAGAAAAAAATAATTAAATTTTATAATCAAGAAAAGAATAATTAAATCATCTAAAAATTAAGAAATTTATGAATGATTAAAGAAATTAAAAATATCAAATAGAACTCACAAAATTATAAAAAATAATAAATTAAATATCTTAAAATCTCATCAAACTTAAAAGAAGATTCTCCCTCATAAATCATTAACAAAGGACTTAAATAATTGAAAATTATAAAAGACACTTGATTGCCTCTAATTAAGACACTAGAAAGTACTATCTCACCCTTAAAGTGTGTGCATATCTTACTATGTCTTGGATGCATTAAATAAAATGGTTCACTTTCAAGTAAATTATGTGCATTTAAACTATTTTTTAAGACCTTAAAATTTTTAAAAAAAATCTAAATCCTTAAAATTCAAATAAAAGCTAGAAATCATTAAAAACTTGAATTGAAACCACCTGAACTAAACAAATTATGTGCACCAGCTTTAACAATTTTAGAGCAAGTTTCTTCTTTCTTGTATTTTCTTGCTGATGTTTTTCTATATACTATTTTAAATTTCAATGCATATTTGCATTATAATATTTTATTTCAAAAACTGAAAATTTAAACCTAAATAAAACTAAAACTTGATTAGAAAATTTAAACCAGAACTAAAACTTGAAGTTAATTGCAAAATTAGATTGAATATCAAAACCAGACCAGCATTCAAAACTTTATTTACAACCAAAATCAAAACTTGCATGCTTAATTTTAAGAAGATTTGATTTTTTTTACAATTGAATTACTAGAAATAAAACTTTTTCTATAAATAACGATTAAAATAAATCATCTAGAAATGACATTTAGGAACTCAAAACAAAAATAAAAAGTTTCTAAAGATTAAATATAAAATTTTGCATTAGCTATAAGCATTTTTATATTCTTCATGGTCTTGCTGCTTGGCTTAAGTGGTCAAGTAATAAGCCACAAATTCCTAAAATAAAATAGCCTAGCCTATTCTACATTGCATAAAAACTTTAACAACATAATTTTAAAGCAATTCGGTAGGTTCAGCTGGCAATCATTTTAATACAGGATTATAAGTACAATATAATCGAGCTTCCTTAAATATTTAGAATGGTAAAAGTTGCAAGTCTCTTTCATTTCTTTATACCTAGGTTCCATGTACTACTTGTATAGTACTCATGGCCTTAGTTTTAGGATCTAAAGCTGATAACTTCTCAGTTGCAACATAATAAATCCTCACCTCTTATACCTTTTCTCAATCTTCTATTGATGACACATAAATTTCAAATATTTAATAAAATGAAAAACTTAATGCTAAATTCAAACTTCAAAATATTAAGACCCAATATAGAATAATTTGTAGTACTTCTGAGCTTCTTATAATCCAGAGTTCCATACTTTTTATTAATCTTACGAAAAAAATTGTTCGAAATTGAACCAATCGCATCTAAAATTATGAAAGAACATTCTTTTCTAAACTTAAAATTATATAAAAATATTTGTCATTAATTAATCGTGAAGAAATCACTTCTCTTGTAATGTAATTAACAATAAGAAATTGTCTTTATGAGATACATGTACCCCAGAATAAAATAAGTCATCCTTAATCATATAAGGTAGGAGAGTTTTTAGAAACGTTGACATTTTTTAAAATCATATTTTTATTTTCGAATCCATTATAGAATATTATTTTTATCTATCAAAATGTTATGTTATTATCTATATCATATTTGATCGAAAAAAAAATTTTCAAATCAGTAGTTTATTTTTTCAACAACCCTTTAATGCATTCAAGAGTTCATCTTTGATAGTAAATGATAGGGAAAACAATGAAAGGGCAAATCATGAATAAAATTTAGAAGTTAAAAGGAAATCAATGGATAAATATAAACCCCATTAACCATCAGAATTAATTAAACAAGAGCATAGTATGTGCTAATCTTTGAAAAGGAAACCATAATTTATCCATCAATTTTGATTATATTCACACTTGTAAGTGTTTCCAATATCCATGAACTTGTATGAGGTAAGTCATTTCAATAAGAGTGAAAACTCGGAGAGATTAATAAACCATTAGAAGACTAAGTCAAAGAAATAAAAAAGATATAGCAATGATAAATAGAGTATAAGAAAATTATTATGCGCAAAAGAGCATTTATACTTTTTTTTAATAAAGGAGAAAAAAGAAGATAAGCATATAGCAAGCTCAACTTAAGGGCAGATACATCAGTAACGATGCATTAATAGGATGTAACCCTGCTCATCCATAAATAAAAAAGATGATTGTAGAACCATTCTATAACATCTACCTTGCACATTATCATAAGACGATTGAACAAATATATTTGCATGAGAACTAAGCTTAACAATGAAAAGTTGAAAACATACTCATTATGCTATATGCAGAATATTTTTTATTCATACAAGTAATTTAAATAGATTATTAAACTAATAAGTAAAAATATAAACTAGAAATTTTAAATCATATAATGTGTGTTATGCTTTATATTCTATAGAGCAAATTATTTTTCTTTGATCTACCTTGTCATGTAAATAGCATTACACTACACTACACTATCAACTCTAAGATGCACTATTAACATTTATAATTAAGGTGCCACCGAACCCTCAAGTTGTACAGCAGAATGACGTGCAATATTTTGCTATATTGTTACAATCAAAAGTTGAAGGAAA
The DNA here is from genome assembly GCA_022539455.1 of Dendrobium nobile. Classification (NCBI taxonomy): domain Eukaryota; kingdom Viridiplantae; phylum Streptophyta; class Magnoliopsida; order Asparagales; family Orchidaceae; genus Dendrobium; species Dendrobium nobile. The sequence goes on along the minus strand of CM039721.1, from coordinate 71,471,994 downwards.
CAATATTTGGGGCAAGACATAACCAAAATAATTATCCAACTTCTCAACTCACATATCATAAGAAAGCTAATGTTATACAACAATATCAAACTTTTATCCCACTACGTGGGGTCGGCAAAAGAAAAATAATCTAAACAACTATGTATGTTAATAATGATTGTTGATCAAGGGTCGGGCGAACAAAAACCAACACTGAGCCATAACCTGCCACAAATGTGCAGAATTCATGTAACTAGGAATATAAAACTTGAACCATCCTAACAAGAGTTAATAAACTAAGCAGTAATGTAGTTATTTTGAATGTCCTAACCTAGTCCAAAAAAATGGATTAATTTAGTCATCATCATTAGCCTTGTCCGAGCTATTTAGAGTCGACTTCATCAATCTTCCATTTTTAATTATTTGGCATCCTCTTCCGAGTTCCTGGTATGAGGTATGATGAATTTAAAGTAAAGTTTGCTGGGATTTTCTTTTTTTGGTGTTTGGCGCACAACAACAACAACAACAACATCAAGCCTTTATCCCACTACGTGGGGTCGGCTACATGAATCCTTTTTCTCCATTGTGTCCTATTAAAAGTCAAATTCTCGTTTAAATCTAATAAAGAAAGGTCATTCCTAATATTTTCTAGCCAAGTCTTTTTAGGTCTACCCCTACCTTTATTAACATAAGTCAAATCTAATACCTCTACTCTCCTAATCGGGTCATCGGAAGGCCGCCGTTTTATGTGACCAAACCATCTAAGGCGACTCTCTCTAATCTTATCTTCTACTGGAGCTACTCCAACCTTTTCACGTATATGCTCATTTCGTATCCTATCTCTAAGGGTAAAGCCACTCATCCACCTGAGCATCCTCATCTCTGTCACAGTTAACTTAGTATTATGCTTCTCTTTTAACGGCCAACATTCGGCACCATAAAGCATTGCAGGCCTCACTACCATCTTATAGAATTTTCCCTTAAGTTTGAGGGGTACATTTCTATCACATAACAAGCCCGATGCATTCCTCCACTTCAACCATCCAACTTGAATTCTGCTGATAATATTCCCATCTATTTCACCATCACTCTGAACAATAGATCCAAGATATCTAAAACGTAAAGAAAAACAAAATTTTCATTGAGAGATTTTTCTTTTTCTTTATTGGCTTCCTTCGTTGCACAACCACAAACATCTACTGTGTAAACCAAGTTCAAATATTTCTTCATCTTCTCCAACTCCAAGTTAGTCAACACTTACGCCTCCAATTGAAGATTGATGAAATCTAATTATCAAAGAAATTCACCACAAGTTACACTCCTCTGTCAACGTTGAACTTCTCCACCAAGTTCAATTCGTTTATACTTCAAGCACTCTATCAAGTTCTCTAGAACTATTACACCCAAACTAACATATATCATCAAAAGCCTCCTCTATCCTCCCATTATAGCTTCTTCGCATCAAAGAAACCTTTCTTTTTCTTTTTCAATTTAAGGATTTTGAAGAGGTAATCTTACCATGTCATTTCAGTGGAATATCAAACTCTGAACTTCACATTCAACAAAACGAAAAAAAAAAAAAAATCATCTAGTTATTCTGCAACAAAACAAACAGCTTTGGGTCATCAAAATACATTGTATTTATTTTACTAATAGAATTTTTAAAATACATGCAAGTATGCAACCAATTTATCTGTCCCCGAACTAACAAGTTGATGTTCCAAACCATACCAAGTTGAAATAAAATATATGTCAAGTAAATTTTTTTGGGATTTGAAACCACCCAATACCATTGTTTTACCTACATTTGGAAATCACCCAAATCGGATAATTTCTAAATCACACAATATGACTACTCAAGATTTTTGTGTGTTGCCCCTCTCCCTAGCTAGCTTACGTCGTATTTCAATGCATTTAGAAGGTATCACAAACAAAAAAAAAATCATTTCAATGCATTAAATTTGCATAAAACCAAATAACTCATGCATTTCTATGACTTTTCTTCTTTCTTTTTCTCCCTCTTCTCTTCTCATTTTTATGATTAGTTCAGATATTTTATATTCTGGGGACTTATCCATACACAAAATTTTAATCAATTGTTTGACTATCATGTTCTCTAATTCTTACGTTTAATGGTATATGTTGGACAAATTTTGATAATTGGAGTGGATTTCATTTATTTTTCCTGAATAATTGTTTGTGACATATACTTTTCTTTCATACAAATCTACATGTTTTCTGCATGAATTAATGACATTTAATCTAAAATTTATGGTGAAAATAAATGTTCCATATCCCTCTTTTAGCCTAACCTCACATTGTATTTTAGATTTGAATTAGAGAACTTAAACTTTAAAACAACAAACATCAACATATTCATGCTTTCTGCTATTGTCAGTGTCTTTTTCATTTACTTAAAGGGAGGACAGTAGAATTGAATTTGTTGTTGTGTTTCTAGCTTCCTTAAAAAGAGTAAAACGAGTTTGTATTTGAAGAGCCATAGACTTCCTAGCTCTGCATCTAAGTGTTGTACTCTATCAAAAATAAATCAAAAACAACTTTGGTATCTATGGTTCCCTGAGGAATAATCCTAGGTCTACAACATTTATCTCTGTGACTCGCACCATGTTTTTTTTCCTCATTAGCAAGCTTATAGGCTTCAGGAAGAGCTTCAGTTGACAATGGAGGATTGCCCAGGCCACAAGAAGTTTGCCGCAGTTTTCAAGTTAAATAAATAAATCATGGATTCTCCTCCTCATCCGCAAAAATATGATGTTAACAACGGATTGATTTATACATCCAACAAGCCAATCACTCGTAACTTCCAAAGGAAAATTCCCTTAGCTGACTAGCTTGTTTCAGTGTCATGTCACCTACAGGCCACATAACTAAAGAAACACACATAGGTGTACATACATTAAGCAAGGGATGAATACCTTCACAATGGCTGTAGCCATCTCCCTTGAACTGCACACCATTGAACAGGGGACACTCGCAAACTCTGCCCCGAAATGTATCCTGCAAACTAACCAGACCATTAGAACTTAAAAATAAGATCTTTCAACAATATTAACTTTACAATATTACTGGCCGATACCTTGCATGCAGTAATGTTGGATACTTTATCTTTCCAGCAACCCCCATTATTATCAAGACACTCGTTTGTTTCAATATCTATACAAAATGAGCAATCAGATTATTATGCTTCAATCAAACATCTATTTCAGGCAAGCCCAAAAAACTCTGCAACCACAACTTTTTTATCATCCTTACCATCACTAAGACAAGCAGCAGGCTCCGTAGTTTCCTCAAAACCAGAACAAATAGCTTTTAGCACAGCTTTTTTCTCCAACTTACCTGCCAATTGCAAAAATCTGGTCAATGAATAACAGAACAAATTGCACATATCCTACCAATCAAATGTATGATGGTCAAAGGACTAACCTCTATATTGCCGATTATTAACAACGAGTGTAGGCAGTATGGTGACATCTCCTCTGGAACCCTTTCCAATCTATATAAATAAGAATTTTTCTAAAAGGTCAGGTATGAATTTAAGTCACAAAGATTTCTTATTTGACAAAAAAAATCATAGGCAAATGCTAGTTAAGAAATTATGTTGGCAGAAGAGATCCAAAGAAACGCAGATAGCGCGCCATAAAGAAAAGAACGAGAAAGATAGATAAGGAGAAAGAGACCTGGGCATCTTGCTCTTCTTTCAAGATAGGATTATCAGCATCTTCATTTGGATCTCCCATACATTTTCCAATCTTATCAGCATCGAGCCCTGTTCACATGTGAGATATTTGTTAAACCTTTCTTTTGACTGGATTCTTTGATGTGAAGTAATAGAATTAATGCTGAAACAAAACTAAAATTCTAATCAAATAAATTACTCTGCTTGAATGAATACAATTTTTAACAAATTTAAGATGTTGAAGTTAAAAAAGTATGTTAAAGAATGGAAAATAGGCATAATTATACACTTGTATGGTACAAGTAAGCACAACTATTTGAATGCACGGTGGTTGATTTAAATAAGCAACCATCTAGTTCTGATGAATTAGTATCAACTTGATTGTTTCTCAAATGAAGATTTAAAGCAACAAAACTAAACCAACCTAAGGATTTGATGACAGAATCAGCACATTCTTTGTTATATTTCTTCTCCTTCATAGGACATCTTATGTGAAAATCAGTTACATAATCCCACCAAATCCAAGGCTTCTTGCTTTCATTCGCAACTCTAAACACACAAAGTTGTCTTAAATTTTCAACAACCACATCCTTCCCATCATATCCTGTGCTGAAGTCCTGCTCAGGATCTGGCGCACAATATCTCCCATGATTAATGCACTGAGACTTGCATTGTTTGCTGAGAAGGAATGCCTCAGGGCAGTACCAGGTAATGTAATGGGGAGTAAACTGGCTAAAACCGCCTTTCTCAAGTAATTGAGCTGCACCCTTAAAATCTTTCGTAAATTCCATCAACATGTCGCATTTAGCCCCACACTCATCGTTGCTGTTTGTCCACAGCTCATACTCCACGCGTTCATCCGGATGTGGAACAGCTTCCCTCCAATCAAGGTTAACATTGACCATTTCACCACTGGCAACAGCTTTCTTTAAATCTTGTCCAAACTTCTTGTCAATGAGGGCAGAGGGAATAGTTACATTCTGAATATATTTTGCAGCTTCATCATCCTCGTGGGGCAAATCCATGGTTATCAGTGGCTCATTGGTGTTATCAACAACAAGAACAGCAGAAGCACCAGCATTCTGCGCATTCCACACCTTCTTAGCAAATACACAATCTGCAAATGAGAAAATTAAACAAGAAAAAAGCTAAGTATCCTGACAAACCACAGTCTTAATTCAGTGGCCAAAAGGCTAACTGAGAAAAAGAACAACAAAATGAGCAAATTAAACCAAAGCACTTTCAGCATTGAAGGATATCAGTGTGATGGACTGAAGAATTTCAAATTAAGGTGTCACGTTGCATGCATACAAACAACAACAACAACAACAACAAGCCTTTATCCCACTGCATTTGCTCAACTACATGAATCTTTTTTCTCCATTGTGTCATGTTAAGAGTCAAACTCTCATTTAAATCTGATAAAAAAAGGTCATTTCTAATATTTTATAATCAAATCTTTTTAGGTCAACCTCTTCCTTTCTTAACATAAGACAAATCTAATACATATACTTTCCTAATTGGGGCCGGCGTTTTATGTGACCAAACCATCTCAGGCGACTCTCTCTAATCTTATCTTCCACGGGAGCTACTCCAACCTTTTCACGTTGCGTGCATACAAACAGTTAAATTTAAATGGCCACATTTTACAAACTACCTCAAGGGGATTATGCGAATTACTGATACAGAACCTATCATAAGAGTCAAATAGATACGCAGGAATGTTTCTAAGAGAGAAACAGAACAATTTCTTGGAACTATAGCAGTACGTAATTTCAAACATGGAAGTTTTCTAAGTAGAAAATGTAAAGCACGGTAGAATATATGGAAAAAAACGAGTTAATTTGCTCGCTAAAAGGGTGGCAACTCCTAAAACAATTTCCATGAGTATTAAAGATCAATTATTCATGCCAAATTAGTGATATCTCCTAAAGCATACATCCAAAATATTAAAAAAAAAAACTTATTTATCAATAAATGTCTGTCAGATAGCTTGTTTAAATTGAATCTTGTCTCTTCCGCAAGTGTTCCTGAAATTCCATGCAGCAAGTAGTTCAATTTTCTACAAAACGCAGCCTCCTCCCCAGAATCATAACAAACTTACTAAAAACTTGCGATCAAACCAACAAGGTGACATTAAGATCGGGTTTTACCTCCACGATCAACGAGGAGGAAGGTAGGCATAGCGCCTGGCTTTTTCCGAAACGAAGAGCTGAACTCATCGCACGCCATCTGATTATCCTTTGGGTAAACCACTGTCCCCGACATACTCCCTCCATACTGCGGTATCCCGAAGTTCCCGATGGCACTGTCGTGCTTTCCACGCAAATCCGATGGCGCCGTCACCATCAAACTGTTCTTCTCCACAACAAACCTCCCCGCAGCCGGAATCGCCGCCGACATAAGCACTATCAACACAACCACCACAAACCCTAACAGCCGACGCCAACTTTCCCAAAACCCCCCCATCCCTTCCGCTCCCCAGCGGCGAACAGAAGGGTAGAATACAACGGATCCGAATTAAGCAAGCGCGAGAGATAAATCTCGAGCTTTTTGGTCTAATTTGGTCGTCGACGAAGAAAACTGAGTCGTCTCCGTCCCAAGAGAAGAAAAAGGTGTTTACCGTCGTCCAAGGCGGTGGTTCGCGTTATTAATTTTATGCGGGTGGAATACGGAACGTTGGATTTAGATGGTGGGAATAATGACGGTGGATGTAGTGGAGCGCATATGACGGACGAGCGCATAAGAGAATGAGTGGGGCTGACGTACTTGCATTGGATCCCGTCACGCTTTGGGCGTGTCGAAGCCTCAAATAATTCCAGATTTGGACAGTGGTGCCGTTGTGAATTTAAGTATAATATTAAAAAGGATATTTAGCAGTTAATATTTGGTTAATTACTTCGAATTAATTAGTTGAGGTGTTGCAATTTATAAATAAATACTTTAAATGGGGGAGGATGATGATAGAAAATGAATAAATGTTTTTTTTTTGTCCTTTTTTTTTCTTTCAACTAAGAATTTGAACAATTTGAATTATTCAATTTACATCCTATATCCTAGTAATAAAGTTCTCTTTGGATATTCATGTTCTTCTTATTAAGAAATGTCAATGATGATTCTTCTTGGGATCTTAGTAGTTAATCTCAATAAAGAAACTTGTTGTGTCTTGGAGTATTTGCTGCGGTAGAAAAATATATAATTTAGCATTTTAGCATTGTACGAAGATCTGGCACGCATTCAGATAAAAAGAGATGGTGTATCATCCACTAGATACGTCAAGATTTTTATGTGGAAACCCCCTAAAAAGGGAAAAAAACAACGGGGACTAGCCTAGTTTGAATAAATCCACTATTATTTGTAGTCGATTACAAATGAGGCCCTTCCTTAGGGGGTAGGCCTTGGATTGATGTATATTTTATGAAATACATTACACTGTGATAACACAAAGTGTCACTGTTGACACGTTCGTTTGGTTGGAATGACTGTAGTCAATGGACGACGTAAGTCAGAAGCACCGTTGTCTGACGACGGAGGTCAGAAGGATAACATCAGGTAGAAATTCAGCAATAGACATAATGTAATATCAAAAATCTGCTCCAGGATCGTCCAGGACGATCTGGATCGTCCTGGGACGATCAGTGGAAATTTTGCTCCAGAATTTGCCCAGTTTTGCTCCAAGTGATTTTCTGTACACATCGTCCAGGCCGATTGAGGACATCGTCCAGGCCGATCGGCACTGTAGAAAATATCGGCCTGAGAACAGTCCTGGGAACCGTCCAGGACGATCCAATTTGGTCTGATCGTCCTTGGACGATATGGCGATCGACCGGGCCGATCTGAGTGTTATAAAGCTGATTTCAAGTCATTTTGAGGAGAGAGAAAATCATAAAAAACGAAAATATCAGCCGAGGAGAGAGAAAGTCGTGGAAATTTGGGGAAAAGTTGATTTTCGGACGATGCGGAGCCGTTTTCGTCCGACGAGACTGTTCGAGATATTACTGTACGCAAGGTAAGGCACATTCCGCCTTTCTCAATTTTCAGAACCGTCGTGTTTGGCGGTATTTTCTGTCCGGATTTCGTTTCCGTTAATGATTTTCGTCTGTATCTTTTGATTGGTTCAGTTTTTACCGCGTAACTTTCTGTATATTGTTGACGTGCCGAGTGTGCACATTTTGGTTATTGTCCGAAGATTTTTGTCCGGGTATTTTTGATTTGACGGGATTTTAATTCGACTGGATTTTTCTATGTAGTTGAAAATTTTCTGTGCAGTAGAATAAATGTTCTGAAATGTGATTATCTACGTTCTGTGTGAATTTGGTGAATTTTGATTTTCAGGAAAAATCGTGTAAATTTCGTCTACTGCCGTTGTGCTGCCCGATTTTTGTCTGATTTCTGATTTGCCCGGATTTCTTCTGAATTGAAATGCTATCTGTATATGCTATAAAAAGGGAGTTATAAGGGGTCTGAATCCTAAGAGATTCAGTTAGTGTCTGGGAAATCTGAAATGAGCTCAATCTGAATTTCTGAAATCAGTTCTGTTCCGGATCCGATGAAATCTGTTCTGATGCTATAAGCATATCTGTTCTGGTGCTGTGAGCACATAAGCATATCTGTTCTGGTGCCGTGAGCACAAAGGGAGGCATAAGGGGCCTGGATCCAAAGAGATTCGGTCAGTGTCAGGGAATTTAACTATTAATTAAATATCTGACATCTGATGTGAAAGGATTTCTGACTTCTGTACGATATGATTTGATCTGATCTGTTTGATATCTGATTAGATATGATTTTGATTTCAGTATCTGTTCTATAAGCAAATCTGATTCTGCTTTCCGTATCTGTTCTGTAAACAAATATGATTCTGATACGATTCTGTTCTGTTCTGATATGATTCGAATTTCTGATTTATGTACGATTCTGACTCTGTGGATTTATTCTGTTCTGATTTGTATTTTGATGTGATATGATCTATACGACTCTGATTCTGATTTGATATATGTCCGTATAAGTTCTGATTTAATTCTGTTCTGATTCGAGATACGATTCTGTTTTGATTTCTGATTGTATTTTGGTCTGATGTGTTTGGTTTTGGATTTTGAGAGTTTTGATTAGAGATTTGTTGCTTTGCTGAGCTGTTGAGCTCACCCTTGTTTTCTGGTGGTTTTCAGGTTCCGGGAAAGGGAAGGAGGTCCAGGAATAGATTTCTGAGTTCTGATCAGTATAGGTATTGTTGGTACCTTTTGATTTTTGTACAGTCATGGCATTTCTGTTTTGTCTTTCTTTCTGTTCAAAAGCCATGTACTGTATTTGTAGATGATTATTTTGAGGAAAAAAAAAGATAGATGTTTCGTTCCGCTGTGTTTGGTGATTTATAGTAGCTCTGTGATTGTGTATTTGTTTGAATTAAATATTTGAAAGATTCAGTTCAGAACCAAATTCCATAACCAGATCCTGGTCAGTTTATCCGTTTCGCTTTCCATGTCACGACCCGGTGCGAGCGGGATCCATCCCGGTCGGGTCGGGTCGTGACAAGCTTTAGTGGTATCAGAGCACTGGTTTTGGAAATTGGTTGGATTGTAAAACAGAGCTATAGGAAGTGATCAGGGAGTCTGTCTGGGGTAGTTTTGGGTCGTTTGGCTTTTTATTGTGTTGTTTTTGTGTTGTTTTTGTGATAGTTTTCCGGATTTTGGATTTTCTGTATGGATCAGCCAGACCCAGACATACAGACGGGCAGAGTGCCAATCAGGCAGCACTAGTGGGGAGTACAGCCCCAGTGGCAGGTGCAGATACCCCTTCTCAGTTTGCTACACTTGTTGCTCAGATGATGAGCGAGACTCAGAGCAGAGCTGTTACTGTCAGATCAGATGATATTGATAGACATTTGCAGATGTTTTTAAGATTGAAACCTCCGAGATTTGAGGGCGCTGTTGAGCCCAGAGCAGCCGAAGAGTGGCTGAGGAGATTGGAGAAGACTTTTGACGGAATGCAGTGTCTGTCAGACAGGAAGGTTCCGTTGGCAGTTTTTCTGTTGGATGGAGAGGCTGAGCACTGGTGGGAAGGCCAGCAGGCAGCCAGATTTCAGGGTAGGCTGAACTCTTTGATTACCTGGGAAGAGTTCACTGAGGTGTTTCGAGATTGGTTTATTCCCCCTTCTGCACGACAGCAGATGCAGGAGAGTTTTCTGAGACTTGTTCAGGGGAGCAAGACGGTGATGCAGTACGAGGCTGAGTTTACTGCATTGGCCAGGTACGCTCCATAATTGGTTAGTACTTCTGCTGAGAGGTGCTACAGATTTCTGAGGGGATTACGAGATAGTCTGAGCTAGCCCCTGGTACCTTTTCATATTTCTGATTTCTCTGAGCTGGTGGAGCGAGCTCGTCTGATTGAGAATGATCTGATGGCTACTCAGCAGCGGTGGACTGCGAGTAGGAAGAGATTTGGAGGTGAGGCTTCTGGCAGTGGTTCCTCTGGAAAGAGGAGATTTGTAGCTGATTCTGGATCTAGTGAATTCAGGAGGAGTGGAGGGTCGTCTGGTACTGCTACCAGTACGAAAAATTCTGGATCTGTTAGTATGGCACCTGTGTGCCAGAGTTGTGGACGGCGACACTATGGCCAGTGCTACAGGATGGCTGGTCTGTGTTTCAGATGTGGTCAGCCTGGACATAGGATTGTAGAGTGTCCACAGGCTGGATCTGATTGGCGTTCTGAGTTCCGATCTGAGGGTTCTGTTAGACCTACCGTTTCGGCAGCAGGAAGACCGAGGACTGTTCCTCCTCTCCCCGATGGATTTACTGGTAGAGGTGGTAGTTCTAGTTCTGGACCCCGGAGACTACCTACGGTTCAGAGGGAGCAAAGTAGTTCTGTTGCTTCAGCTTCTGTTCCAGTTCAGCCACGAGTTTACAGCCTGAGTCAGCAGGAGGCTCGTGATGCTCCGGATGTTGTGACAGGTATGATTTACATTTCTGATCAATTTTTGTTTGACTCTGGACCTAGTCACTCGTTTCTTTTCAAGCATTGTTTTGACCGAGTCCAGATGCCTTCGTTTTCCTTGCCGGTTTTTCTTTCCGTGATTTTACCGGCTGGAAGTAATTTGATTGCTCGGAAGTTTTGTTTGTGTGAGATTGACATTGCTCGCAAGAAGTGGAAATAAATACTGATCTTGTTGCCGATTTCTTCGTATGATGTGATTTTGGGCATGGATTGGCTGAGTCTGTATGAGGCTCAGATTGACTGTCTGAAGAAGCAAGTGAGTTTGCTTGTGGCTAGAGAGAGAGTTGTATTTCAGAGATTACGAGGTGTTCTCTCCAGTCTGATTTCTGCATTGGAGGTGAGCAGAATGTGGAAGAAAGGATGCCTAGTATTTTTGGCTTCGGTGCGGGATCTGAACCTGGAGGTTGGTTCTGTTTCTGAGATCCCAGTGGTACGGGAGTTTGTTGATGTTTTTGCTGAGGAGTTGGTTGGTTTACCTCCGGATAGAGAGGTGGAGTTCTCTATCGATGTTTTTCCGGGTACCGCTCCTATATCAAAAGCTCCGTATAGGATGGCACCGAAAAAACTTTCTGAGTTGAAAGTTCAGCTTCAGGAGTTGGTTGACAGAGGTTTTGTCCGTCCTAGTGTTTCGCCTTGGGGAGCACCTGTTGTCACGCCCCAAGATCTAACTTGGAAAGAACGTCGATCAATAGCCAAACAATTTACCAGAGTTATCTAAAACCTTCAATAAGCGATCTATCAAACATCTATAACATTTAAAACATCAATATAATAGTCGATTCATATCTCAAAACATCATGTACAATACTCAGGAACTAAACTATCAGTACAAGTAGAGAAATCTATCCTGTCCTGAGTACAAAAGAATCATCAATCGATCAAAAGAACTAAAACCTGTAGATCTGGATCAACTCCTATCTCCTGCTCCCGAACCCTGACCTGAAAATATCAACCACATATAATGAGCTTTACAAAGCCCAGCAGGTCACCTAATACCTATGACTGAAATCAAAGCACGGCGATGCTATCAATATGCATGTCAATCTATCAATCTGAATCAGTCAATGGTCAATGAATCTATGCAATCCGGAAATCAAATCAGTAGTCAATGCAGCGGTAGAAGAATCAATAAACAGTAGGAAATCAGTCGATCAGTCAAATCAATCGTATCAAGTCGAATCAATCAAAACAATACTATCTGGTCAATTAAATCGATCGGTATGAAATCATAAAATCAATACAATAAAGCCCAGTCTATACTAGCAATGAATCAAATGCAGCAGTTCAATACAGTGTAGAAGCAATAGCAATAGTGAATCTATAAAATCTAGGCGGCAATACAATGAATCCATACGATGTCCATGTCCATGCTATCAATGCAGTATCTATATCTATCAATATCCATATCAATGCTCAGTAATCAATACTCGGTAATCAATCAATGAAATCAATGAAATCGTATGATACAGTAAATCCGATCAATCAAATCAATAAGGCAGAAATCGATAAAGCAATAAATCCGTAAATCAATACAGTAAACATGCAATTCAATACTATATACTGGACAAGTAAAATCAACTGGTCATGTTGCTGTTGTAGAATTCGTTGCTGTTGTAGTCCGTACGTTGGTCTATCAATAAGAGTCGTCACTCTTTTTGCCCGTCGGCCGCCCGTCGGCATATAAACTCCTTATAACTCCCAATCGTTATATCAATGATCAATGGTTTAAAGGAAAGCCCGTCGGCCCACCATCCTGTACAGGTCAATATCAATCTTCACCAACGTTCAACCAGGTTCCACTTGGGTTACAGTATCAATAGTCAATTCAATCAATAAGCAATTCAATAGTCAATATTAAAGCAATCATATCAATAATCATATTCATATCGATTCAATCTATCAATCTCAGACAATTCGGAAATCATACGAAAATCGGGCAGCGTAACGGCAGTCGGTCAAATTTACACAAAAATCCTGCAAAAAGACACGATTTCCAAATTCTACCAAATTACAATAGAATATCTATAACATCAATGCAAGACTTTTATTCTATAGAAATCAAGTCAGAAAACATCCTGATAATTTTCTATTCGATTAAAATCACGTAGAATCAATTCCGACCGATAAAATCTTCGTAGAATACAGTCAAATCGTGTACAATAATCATATCTATAACATACTAGAAGTTGTGCGGTGGAAGTTGTGTCAAATCAAAATCATGTCGAAAAGTCGACTACGAAAACACAAAACAGATCACAACTCGATCAAAACACAACATCATTGAAAACAGAAATAGGATTCGGAGTCCTTACCACGAGATCTTCACTTTTCCCAACAGCAGCGTCGGACGAAAAGCGCTCCGCGGTCTCCGAAAACCAGCTTTTCTCTTTTTCCTTTTCTCTTTCTCTCTCCTCAGATATTTTCGTTTTTATAAAATGACTTTCTCTCTCCTCAAAACGAGCTGATTTTCTTATATCTGTGAACTGATCGGCCAGGCCGATATTCACATCGTCCCGGGACGATCAGACCAAATCCTGATCGTCCTGGACCTCACCCAGGGCTATTGTCTGGCCGATAATTTCTACAGTGCAGATCGGCCTGGACGATCTCACGATCGGCCCGGACGATCCTGTCCAGAAATCATCCAGAAAACACTCCAGAAATCAGCTGTTTTCCATGCACTGATCGGCCTGGACGATCTCAACTTCGTCCTGGCCGATTCTGGGAGGGAAATCCGATTCAGAGAGGAACAGTAAGGGAACGAGATACTACAATCTCCCCACCTTAGAAAAATGTCGTCCCGACATTTCCCTAAAGGTACGAAGCAAAACACGAAGCAACCAAATCGATCGAAATCCAAATCCCAAAACAAAACTCGTCGAAATCCATACAATCACACAATGCAATCAATCAAATGTCAATATGCAATGTTCATATGTCAATATCAATCGGTTAGTCAAATCAATCTTACCAGTAGAACCTTCTGGTCGTTGCTGATCCTCACGATGCTGTAAACTCTGTAGACTGTAGATGCGTGGCACCACTGGAGGAAGTGTAGGAGGTCGTGGTGCAACTGTCTCCCTCTGATCTCTGACAGCTCTATCATCTATCCGGTTCCCTGATCTCTCACTGTAAGTCCTCGGGCCAACAGTCCTCTGCTGTCCTGTACCCGTGCCAGAATCAGTCCGTCCACCCAGTCCTTTCTGAGGACAAGCTGCTGCTCTGTGCCCTTGCTGTCCACAGTGAAAGCACTGCCCCGTCAACAGGTAGCATCGACCTGCATGTCGTTTACCACAGTGAACACATGCTCCAGAACTACCAGACGATACTACCGATGCAGATCGCGGTACAGATCCCGATGCAGATCCTCTCGAACTCTCATATCTGCTTCTCTTCTCTCTATCTCTATCTCTACCAGAATCATCTCGTCGTACCTCATCTCTCCTCCTTCTGGTATCCTCGTACCTCGGTACCGGTGTCGCCAGATCAATCTCTATCAATCGAGCTCGCTCCACTAGCTCAGAAAACTCATGGATCCGGAAAGGTACTAGTGGATGCCTCAGCTCTCTGTTCAATCCGTGCAGGAATCTATAACATTTTTCCTCGGCCGTAGGAATCAAATGAGCAGCATACCTCGCAAGAGCAGTAAACTCGGCCTCGTACTCCATCACTGACTTGCGGCCTTGCTCCAATCTCATGAAAGCTTCCTGCATCTGTCGCTGAGCTGACGGTGGTACAAACCACATCCTGAATACTGTAGTGAACTCATCCCAGGTGATCTCAGCATTTGTCTTCCCTGGAATTTCTCTCTCTGCTGTCCGATCCACCATCTCTCTGCCTCACTCTCCAACATGAATACTGCCAATGATACTTTTCTATTCCCCGGACACTGCATGCTATCAAAAATCTTTTCCACCCTCATGATCCAATCCTCAGCAGCCTGTGGTCCTACAGCCCCTTTGAACAACGGAGGCTTCAGCTTGTGGAACATCTGCAAGTGTCTGTCTACCTCTTCTTCCCTGCTTCCACTCATCTTGCTCTGGGCATCCCCCATAACATGTGCAATCGCAGTAGCCAACTGCATCATACTCTCTGAAGGCATTGGAGCTGCGCTATGTTGCTCATTTGGTACACTGGATTCTGCTGGAGGATCCATATCTTTTTCACCTGCACAATTCAAAACAAATGATACACACATGCAACGATGTATGCCAATGAAGCTCTTAAAGCTACCCAATCTACCCAATCTCTCAATCCAAACCTACAACTCTGGTAACAATCCATTCTTCCAATAACACTGCTCTGATACCAAAACTTGTCACGCCCCAAGATCTAACTTGGAAAGAACGTCGATCAATAGCCAAACAATTTACCAGAGTTATCTAAAACCTTCAATAAGCGATCTATCAAACATCTATAACATTTAAAACATCAATATAATAGTCGATTCATATCTCAAAACATCATGTACAATACTCAGGAACTAAACTATCAGTACAAGTAGAGAAATCTATCCTGTCCTGAGTACAAAAGAATCATCAATCGATCAAAAGAACTAAAACCTGTAGATCTGGATCAACTCCTATCTCCTGCTCCCGAACCCTGACCTGAAAATATCAACCACATATAATGAGCTTTACAAAGCCCAGCAGGTCACCTAATACCTATGACTGAAATCAAAGCACGGCGATGCTATCAATATGCATGTCAATCTATCAATCTGAATCAGTCAATGGTCAATGAATCTATGCAATCCGGAAATCAAATCAGTAGTCAATGCAGCGGTAGAAGAATCAATAAACAGTAGGAAATCAGTCGATCAGTCAAATCAATCGTATCAAGTCGAATCAATCAAAACAATACTATCTGGTCAATTAAATCGATCGGTATGAAATCATAAAATCAATACAATAAAGCCCAGTCTATACTAGCAATGAATCAAATGCAGCAGTTCAATACAGTGTAGAAGCAATAGCAATAGTGAATCTATAAAATCTAGGCGGCAATACAATGAATCCATACGATGTCCATGTCCATGCTATCAATGCAGTATCTATATCTATCAATATCCATATCAATGCTCAGTAATCAATACTCGGTAATCAATCAATGAAATCAATGAAATCGTATGATACAGTAAATCCGATCAATCAAATCAATAAGGCAGAAATCGATAAAGCAATAAATCCGTAAATCAATACAGTAAACATGCAATTCAATACTATATACTGGACAAGTAAAATCAACTGGTCATGTTGCTGTTGTAGAATTCGTTGCTGTTGTAGTCCGTACGTTGGTCTATCAATAAGAGTCGTCACTCTTTTTGCCCGTCGGCCGCCCGTCGGCATATAAACTCCTTATAACTCCCAATCGTTATATCAATGATCAATGGTTTAAAGGAAAGCCCGTCGGCCCACCATCCTGTACAGGTCAATATCAATCTTCACCAACGTTCAACCAGGTTCCACTTGGGTTCCAGTATCAATAGTCAATTCAATCAATAAGCAATTCAATAGTCAATATTAAAGCAATCATATCAATAATCATATTCATATCGATTCAATCTATCAATCTCAGACAATTCGGAAATCATACGAAAATCGGGCAGCGTAACGGCAGTCGGTCAAATTTACACAAAAATCCTGCAAAAAGACACGATTTCCAAATTCTACCAAATTACAATAGAATATCTATAACATCAATGCAAGACTTTTATTCTATAGAAACCAAGTCAGAAAACATCCTGATAATTTTCTATTCGATTAAAATCACGTAGAATCAATTCCGACCGATAAAATCTTCGTAGAATACAGTCAAATCGTGTACAATAATCATATCTATAACATACTAGAAGTTGTGCGGTGGAAGTTGTGTCAAATCAAAATCATGTCGAAAAGTCGACTACGAAAACACAAAACAGATCACAACTCGATCAAAACACAACATCATTGAAAACAGAAATAGGATTCGGAGTCCTTACCACGAGATCTTCACTTTTCCCAACAGCAGCGTCGGACGAAAAGCGCTCCGCGGTCTCCGAAAACCAGCTTTTCTCTTTTTCCTTTTCTCTTTCTCTCTCCTCAGATATTTTCGTTTTTATAAAATGACTTTCTCTCTCCTCAAAACGAGCTGATTTTCTTATATCTGTGAACTGATCGGCCAGGCCGATATTCACATCGTCCCGGGACGATCAGACCAAATCCTGATCGTCCTGGACCTCACCCAGGGCTATTGTCTGGCCGATAATTTCTACAGTGCAGATCGGCCTGGACGATCTCACGATCGGCCCGGACGATCCTGTCCAGAAATCATCCAGAAAACACTCCAGAAATCAGCTGTTTTCCATGCACTGATCGGCCTGGACGATCTCAACTTCGTCCTGGCCGATTCTGGGAGGGAAATCCGATTCAGAGAGGAACAGTAAGGGAACGAGATACTACACCTGTTTTATTTGTGAAGAAGAAGGACGGGACACTCCGTATGTGTGTGGATTACAGAGAATTGAACAAAGTCACGGTCAAGAACAAGTATCCTTTGCCTCGGATTGATGACTTGTTTGACCAGCTTTCCGGATCTTCAGTATTTTTGAAGATTGATTTGCGATCCGGATACTATCAGGTGAAAGTGAAGGAAGCTGATGTGGTAAAGACTGCTTTCAGTACTCGGTACGGGCACTATGAGTTCTTGGTTATGCCTTTTGGGGTAACCAACGCGTCTGCTATTTTCAAGAATTTGATGAACCGAGTATTCAGGGAGTAGTTGGATCAGTTTGTGATCGTCTTCATCGACGATATTCTGGTATATTCTGCTTCTGAGGATGATCATGCTAGACACTTGAGGATTGTGTTGGAGACTTTGAGGCGGCATCAGCTGTATGCCAAGTTTTCCAAGTGTGAATTCTGGTTGAAGAGCATTTCTTTTCTGGGGCATGTGGTGAGCGGAGAAGGTATTTCTGTAGATCCCAAGAAGATTCAGGCGGTTGCTGATTGGCCAAGGCCGACTACGGTATTTGAGGTACGTAGTTTCTTGGGCATGGCCGGATATTACAAGAAATTTGTGAAAGAATTTTCACAGATTTCGACGCCTCTGACGAGATTGACTCAGAAGTCAGTACCTTTTATTTGGACACCGGAGTGTGAAGATAGTTTTCAGAGATTGAAAGATTATCTGACTTCAGCTCCAGTGTTAGCACTTCCGTCAGGTACGGAAGGTTTTCAGGTGTTCAGTGATGCTTCACTGAAAGGTTTGGGCTGTGTTTTGATGCAAAATGAAAGGGTAATTGCTTATGCTTCTAGACAATTGAAACCACATGAGAAGAATTACCCGACACATGATTTGGAGTTAGCTGCTATTGTCTTTGCTTTGAAGATTTGGCGTCATTACCTGTATGGCGTCAGATGTGAGATTTTCACTGATCATAAGAGCCTGAAGTATATTTTCACTCAGAAGGATCTGAATTTGAGACAGAGAAGATGGCTCGAGTTGATCAAGGATTATGATTTGACTATTCAGTATCAGCCTGGTAAGGCTAATGTGGTAGCAGACGCTCTGAGCAGAAAATCTTCTGGCTTATCAGGTTTGCAGCTTACTTTTGATGATGTCCTGATTCGTGATATGGAGCGTTTGCAGTTGGAGGTGATTTCCTCCAGTGATTTGGATTTGGGTCAGATGAGTATTCAGTCTTCCTTGGTTCCAAGGATTCAGGAAGCCCAGAAGTCAGATTCTGATTATTCGAAGTTGATTGTTCAGAGTGGATCTGGCAAGACTTCTGAACTTCGAATTTCTGATTCTGGTGTTATTTTCTGTAAGAACAGGTTGTGGGTACCTGTGTTTGGGAATTTGAGGCAGGAGATTATATATGAATCTCATCATTCAGGCTACACTGTTCATCCAGGCAGTGGTAAGATGTATGCTGATATGAAACTTTTGTTCTGGTGGCCTGGAATGAAGAAGGATGTGGCAGAGTTTGTGTCGAGATGCGAAGCCTGTCAGTTGGTGAAGGTAGAGCATCAGCGACCAGGTGGACTGTTGCAGTCGTTGCCTATCCCTGAGTGGAAGTGGGAGGAGGTAACGATGGACTTTGCGATGGGTTTTCCTCGATCTAGACAAGGACATGATGCCATCTGGGTAGTCGTGGATCGATTGACGAAGTCAGCCCATTTTCTTCCGATCAGACAGATCGATCCGGTGGATCGTTTGGCACAGATATATGTGAAGGAGATAGTCAGATTACACGGTGTGCCTCGAGTGATTGTTTCTGATAGAGACGGACGGTTTACTTCCAGACTTTGGAAAGGCATTCAGCAAGGTTTGGGTACGAAACTGCATTTCAGTACAGCCTTTCATCCTCAGACCGATGGACAGTCTGAGAGGACTATTCAGATACTGGAAGATCTGTTGAGACTTTGTGTTTTGGACTTTGGCGGAAGCTGGGAGGATCATATTCCGCTGATTGAGTTTGCTTATAATAACAGTTTTCAGTCCAATATTGGTATGGCACCGTACGAAGCTCTGTATGGCAGGAAGTGACGTACTCCTTTGACTTTGACTGAGATTGGAGATAGACAGGAACTGGGTGCCACTTTTGTTGAGGAAACTGTTAAGAAGATCAATTTGATAAAAGAAAGATTGAAAGCGGCTCAGGATCGACAGCAGAAATATTATAATCAGAAGCATAGGTCTGTTGAGTTTTAGGTTGGTGACTTTGTGTATGTCAAAGTCAGCCCGATGAAAGGTGTGAGCAGATTTGGTCAGATAAGCAAGCTTAGTCCAAGGTATGTTGGACCGTTTGAGATTTTGGAAAGAATTGGAAAATCTGCTTACCGACTGTTGCTTTCTGATTCGATGTCTGACGTGAATAATGTGTTTCACGTATCCACTCTGAGGAAGTGGATTTCAGACTCTGGTAAGAAGATATCAGCTGACGAGGTTGAGATTCAGGAGAATCTGGCATATAAGGAGGAGCCAGAGTTGATTTTGGCGTACGACGTCTGAAAGCTTCAAAATAAAGAGATTCCGATGGTTAAAGTCCAGTGGAAGCACCGGACTGCACGAGAAGCGACTTGGGAAAAGGAGTCTGACATGAGACACTCATACCCGTATTTGTTCTGACTGAGTTTGGATTGGATAATGTCGAGGACGACATTTTTCTGAAGTTGGGGAGATTGTAATATCAAAAATCTGCTCCAGGATCGTCCAGGACGATCTGGATCGTCCTGGGACGATCAGTGGAAATTTTGCTCCAGAATTTGCCCAGTTTTGCTCCAAGTGATTTTCTGTACACATCGTCCAGGCCGATTGAGGACATCGTCCAGGCCGATCGGCACTGTAGAAAATATCGGCCTGGGAACAGTCCTGGGAACCGTCCAGGACGATCCAATTTGGTCTGATCGTCCTGGGACGATATGACGATCGGCCGGGGCCGATCTGAGTGTTATAAAGCTGATTTCAAGTCATTTTGAGGAGAGAGAAAATCATAAAAAACGAAAATATCAGCCGAGGAGAGAGAAAGTCGTGGAAATTTGGAGAAAAGTTGATTTTCGGACGAAGCGGAGCCGTTTTCGTCCGACGAGACTGTTCGAGATATTGCTGTACGCAAGGTAAGGCACATTCCGACTTTCTCAATTTTCAGAACCGTCGTGTTTGGAGGTATTTTCTGTCCGGATTTCGTTTCCGTTAATGATTTTCGTCTGTATCTTTTGATTGGTTCAGTTTTTACCGCGTAACTTTCTGTATATTGTTGACGTGCCGAGTGTGCACATTTTGGTTATTGTCCGAAGATTTTTTTTCGGGTATTTTTGATTTGACGGGGTTTTAATTCGACTGGATTTTTCTATGTAGTTGAAAATTTTCTGTGCAGTAGAATAAATGTTCTGAAATGTGATTATCTACGTTCTGTGTGAATTTAGTGAATTTTGATTTTCAGGAAAAATCGTGTAAATTTCGTCTACTGCCGTTGTGCTGCCCGATTTTTGTCTGATTTCTGATTTGCCCGGATTTCTTCTGAATTGAAATGCTATCTGTATATGCTATAAAAAGGGAGTTATAAGGGGTCTGAATCCTAAGAGATTCAGTTAGTGTCTGGGAAATCTGAAATGAGCTCAATCTGAATTTCTAAAATCAGTTCTGTTCCGGATTCGATGAAATCTGTTCTGATGCTATAAGCATATCTGTTCTGGTGCTGTGAGCACATAAGCATATCTGTTCTGGTGCCGTGAGCACAAAGGGAGGCATAAGGGGCCTGGATCCAAAGAGATTCAGTCAGTGTCAGGGAATTTAGCTATTAATTAAATATCTGACATCTGATGTGAAAGGATTTCTGACTTCTGTACGATATGATTTGATCTGATCTGTTTGATATCTGATTTGATATGATTTTGATTTCAGTATCTGTTCTATAAGCAAATCTGATTCTGCTTTCCGTATCTGTTCTGTAAACAAATATGATTCTGATACGATTCTGTTCTGTTCTGATATGATTCGAATTTCTGATTTATGTACGATTCTGACTCTGTGGATTTATTCTGTTCTAATTTATATTTTGATGTGATATGATCTGTACGACTCTGATTCTGATTTGATATATGTCCGTATAAGTTCTGATTTGATTCTGTTCTGATTCGAGATACGATTCTGTTCCGATTTCTGATTGTATTTTGGTCTGATGTGTTTGGTTTTGGATTCTGAGAGTTTTGATTGGAGGTTTGTTGCTTTGCTGAGCTGTTAAGCTCACCCTTGTTTTCTGGTGGTTTTCAGGTTCCGGGAAAGGGAAGGAGGTCGAGGAATAGATTTCTGAGTTCTGATCAGTATAGGTATTGTTGGTACCTTTTGATTTTTGTACAGTCATGGCTTTTCTATTTTGTCTTTCTTTCTGTTCAAAAGCCATGTACTGTATTTGTAGATGATTGTTTTGAGGAAAAGAAAAGATAGATGTTTCGTTCCGCTGTGTTTGGTGATTTATAGTAGCTCTGTGATTGTGTGTTTGTTTGAATTAAATATTTGGAAGATTCAGTTCAGAACCAAATTCCATAACCAGATCCTGGTCAGTTCGTCCGTTTCGCTTTCCATGTCGCGACCCGGTGCGAGCGGGATCCGTCCCGGTCTGGTCGGGTCGTGACACAGAAATCCGACACTGGATAGATGTCGGGCGAAAGTCCTACAACGGGCAGAAGTTATACGTCGGGTAGAATTTTGGCGACGAGCGAAGGTTCGGCGTCGGGTAGAAGTCTGATGTCAGTCGGAGGCAGGGGAGAACTACATCGTTATATGGTATTTAGGAAAAACTCCAGAGTCGTCTGAAAATCAGACAAAATTCTGGCGTCACTTAGAGATCGAGCGGAGTTTCGGCGTCACTTGAAAGTTGGGTGAAATTTCGGCATCACTTGAAGGTCGAACGGAAATCCGGCGTCACTTGAAAGTTGGGCGGAACTCCGGCATCACATGAAAGTCGGGTGGAACTCTAGCGTCACTTGAAAGTTGGGCGGAACTCCGGCATCACTTGAAAGTCAAGTGTAACTCCGGCAGTGATCGATGAGGAGCTTCTTCCCCTCTTCTTATTTTCCTATCTTATTCTTCTTCTTTGTTTCTTGCTTGGGTCCCCTCTTAAGAGAAAGATGGGCTATTTATAGTTTTTTTAGAGTGACATGACCCGTAAATAGGAGGAGTATCAAGGGCAGATGTTGAGTGGTTTAGATGGATGGTCGATATTGAATCCCTTAATTGTGGACCGTTCATCATGCATTTGAAGGTCTTAATGATATCAAAATTTGGCGATCTTGGGCTCGTTGGACTTGTCTCGTCAAGCCACTCGATTCGACTATAAGTATGTCATGTTTGGAAACCATTTGATAATTCAAATTGTGGTTTGAACCTTCCAATTCAACCATCTGACTTAAATTCTACTAATATTCTCATATATTTTATCATCACTCTGAAAAATAAATCAAAGATATTTGAAATGTGTACTATTATTAATGACTTGATCATCTAAAGTCACAATCTCTTGCTAGATCTATTACTATTAAAATTGCCCCCAATGTTTGTCAAGTTTCAAGTCTTAGATGAGAAAAGTGGATGTTTGAATAATCATGCATAAATTTTTTATTAATCCTAGATATGTAATAAATATAAACAATTATATATATAAATAATATTTTTTTCCTAAAAAATGATTTAACTAAATATAAAATTTATATCACATATATGCCATTATGATTTTTTTTTTGATATTTAGGCCAATTAAGTATATGCAATTATGATAAGACAAATAAAATACATCCCATTACGGTAATTAACACATGGAGCAGGCCAGGGCAACGAGATGCGCCCGACATTGCTAGCTCTTCATACCACGGACATCACTGCAGTAGCCAGTCTCTACGCCGGCCATCTCCAACTCCTCGCTTCCCGGACCTCCTGCCTTCGCCATTCCATCCTCCTTCGCCGCCTCCGCTCTCTCCACGCCCACATCCTCTCCTCCGGCTTCAAGCCCCAAAACCACATCCTCAACCGCCTCATCGATCTCTACTCCAAGCACGGTGACATCCCATCAGCTCTCCACCTCTCCGACACGTCCCCTCGCCCCGACGTCGTCGCTCGGACCTCCCTCATCAATGCCTATTCAAACGCCGGCGATCTCCTCCTTGCACGCAAGCTGTTCGTTGAAACGCCCATCGGTGTTCGCGACACTGTATTCTACAATGCGATGATATCTGGCTATTCCCGTGCCAGCCAAGGCCCGCAGGCCGTTAAGGTTTTTCGTAGCATGCTCCTGGATGGATTCATACCGGACGACTACACATTTACTGGCGTTCTTAGTGCGGCGGCTTACATCGTTAATCTGGAGCTTACACAGTGTCAGCAGCTCCACTGCCCTACTGTGAAGCTGGGGTCAGAGCTGGTGGTCTCGGTTGCAAACGCTCTTATCGCTCTATACGGTAAATGTGAGTCCTTTATGGCAGGGATAATTGCACGTAAGGTGTTTGATAAAATGCCCGAGAGAGATGAGCTTACTTGGACGACCATGGTTGTTGGATATGTCAGAAGAGGCGATGTATTTTCTGCACGTCAAGTGTTTGATAAAATGGATGATAGGTTTGATGTTGTCTGGAATGCGATGATCTCAGGATACGTCCATCACGGGCTTTTCACAGACGCCTTTGAAATTTTTCGAAGAATGATCTGCTTAAAGCTCCCCCTTGATGAGTTTACCTATACGAGCGTGCTCAGCGCCTGCGCAAATGCTGGGTTGTTCGGGCATGGCAAGTCTGTGCATGCTAGAATTATTCGGGACGGGCCCTGTTTTGATCCCAAATCAGCTCTGCCAGTGGAGAATGTTTTGGTTACCCTGTATTCAAGATGCAGTAAGATGGAACTTGCAAGGAAAATTTTTGATGGGATTATTATGAAGGATTCTGTTTCTTGGAATGCAATTTTGTCAGGGTATGTGAATTTGGGTCAAATAGATGATGCCCGCGCCTTGTTTGAGGAAATGCCTCGTGACAGCCAACTACCATGGATGGTGATGATGTCAGGATTGGTTCAGCGTGGGCTTTCAGAGGAAGCGCTGAAGCTTTTTAATCGAATGAGAGCTGAGAATGTCAAGCCATGCGACTATACTTACGCAGGAACATTCTCTGCTTGTGGGGATCTTGGAGCTATGGAACATGGACGGCAGCTTCATGGACAGCTAATTAGACTTGGATATGAATCCAGTATCTCAGCAGGAAATGCCCTTGTGACAATGTATGCCAAATGTGGAGCTATTGAGGAAGCTCATCTTGTGTTTCTTATTATGCCAAATTTAGATTTTGTCTCATGGAATTCCATGATTGCAGCTTTTGCGCAGCATGGCCATGGAACTGAGGCCATTGAGCTCTTTGAGATGATGATCAAGGAGGGTATCCATCCGGACCGGCTTACTTTTCTCACTGTGCTAACTGCATGCAACCATGCTGGCCTAGTTGATGAAGGTTTTCAATACTTCGAATCGATGCAACGTGAATATGGTATAAGCCCAGGAGAAGATCATTATGCACGATTGATAGATTTGTTGGGACGCGCCGGGAAGATCGAAGAGGCTAAGACTGTGATTCAACAAATGCCATTTGAGGCTGGTCCTTCGATATGGGAATCAGTTCTTGCTGGTTGTAGAATTCACAGGAATGTGGATCTTGCTGTCTATGCTGCAGATCACCTCTTCAATATGATACCGCAACATCAAGGATCGTATGTTCTTCTATCGAACATCTACGCATCGTTTGGACGATGGGAAGATGTGGCAAAGGTGAGGAAACTGATGAAGGATAGAGGGGTGAAAAAGGAGCCTGGGTGCAGTTGGATCGAAGTCGAAAATAAGGTCCATGTCTTCCTTGTTAATGACTTAACTCATCCTGAAGTGCACAAAGCATATAGATTCCTGGAGGTACTTGGAGCAAAGATGAGGAAATTGGGGTATGTTCCTGATACTAGATATGTATTGCAGGATGTTGAATCTGAGAGGAAGGAATATGTGCTTTCTACTCACAGCGAGAAGTTGGCTTTGGCTTTTGGATTGCTAAAACTGAAAGCTGGAGCTAAAATTAGAATTCTCAAGAACTTGAGGATTTGTGGGGATTGCCATAGTGCAATCATGTTCATATCACTTGTAACTGGAAGAGACATTGTTGTAAGAGATGCTAAGAGGTTTCATCATTTCAAGGATGGGGAGTGTTCGTGTGGTAATTATTGGTGAAATGATGAGTAAAAGTGAACTCAGCGGCTGGGCTATAGCAACTAGCAAGACAACACAATTATTTGCCACTTGGTCATCAGAGTTTTTTAATTTGAACGGGTCTGATAGCAATTCATGACTGTTGCAGTTCTTTATAAAGGTGATTTTAAAGCTGATATAAAGAAAATAATTTTTTTGAAAGTTGTTGTAGAAAGCATATTCTTAGCAATGTTCAAGCTTGTTCGACTAACTAATTAAACAATCTCGAACGAGCTCTTATCGAGCCAACCCTCGAGCAACTCGTTGAACACTCAGTTTGCTTGCAGCCCTACTCAGAGCTGAGGTTTACATGTCGACGCCCTATGCAAGAAGTTCATCCAATTGCTCTTCTCCAATTGCACCTAATTACTTCTCCTATCGAAGGGTTCTTCCTTTTGGAGGTCCTTAAGGAGCTTGGCTACAGTCGACAAAATTATCAGCCAAAAATTTTTTTACAGATGAAGCAAGATGGAGGTTATGATGCTGCAAGATGGAAAAACAGAGGAAGCAAGAAACAATAAAACAATAACTGGAGTTTTGTATTGTACTATGATTCAATATCCCGCTTAGCTATAGGTTTTGGTGTATATACTCATATCATCTATACTTTAAGAGGGACTAAACTATAAAAGGTAAAATTAGTACTAAATAGCTAACTATAGCAATTCGGTAGTGGAGCACATTATATCTAATAGAAATAAGTAATTAGTAGTTGGTAAGATGCTCCTCAAGTCTTCTCTAAGTAAGAATGCTCCGCATCATGTGCCCCCGCCATGAAGAGGATATGTGCTAGCTGATTTAGGATGAAGTTTACAGTCATCTTGGTGGTGCATAAGCATAGATATCGACAACATCGAACTTGCAGGAAGTATTAAATTCAACTGGTAAATTGAGAACATAAGTATTGTCGTTAATCTTTTTACTGATAGGAAACGGAACCCATTTCCAATTGCTAAGTTTGGAATAGTTGCCAGCAAGGAGGCACTCTTTGTGCAACCAAACAAAAACCAAATCACCAAGATTGAAAATTTTCTCCCATCTGTGTGCGTTCTCAACTAGTTTGTACTGCTTATTGGATGCATGAAGCTTCAACATAATATTAGAGAGTGTTGTGTTCTAGAGTATTCGTGGTGATAGAGAAATATATAGTCTAATGTCTCAACATTGTACGAAGATCTAATACTTAAGCAGATGAAAAAGATAATGTAGCATTCATAAGAGACATCAGAGTTTTTATGTGGAAACCCTTAAAAAGGAAAAAAAAAACACGGGGCCTGGCCCAATTTGAATGAATTCACTAGTATTTGTAGTCGATTACAAACGATGCCCTTCTTCAGAAGAAGGGCTTGGCTTGATGTCACAAATGTACATCATATAGAGCGCATTACATTGTGGCAGTTACAATAATCAACATAAACATGTTTGTTTGGTCGGCAGGATCATAGTAGATAGGATAGATGTCGGAAAGATCATAGTAGGAAGGAGATTGGGGTCAGAAAGATCATTGTCTGGCGATGGAGGTCGGAAGGACCATAGTAGGCGTCGGAGGTCGGATTGATCGTAGTTGGAAGGAGATTGGGGTCAGAAAGACCGTTGTATGGTGATGTAGGTCAGAAGTACCATAGTAGGCGACAGAGGTCAGAATGATCGTAGTTGATAGGAGACCGGGGTCAGAAAGATCTTTGTCTGGTGATGTAGGTCAGAAGAACCAAAGTAGGCCATAGAGGTCGGAAGGACTGTAGTCGGCAGGAGACAGGGGTCTGAAAGACCGTAGTAGTATGGCGGTAGTCCGATAGGGGTCTGAAAGACCGTAGTAGTATGGCTGTACTCTGGTAGAACTTTAGACATCAAGTGATGGCCCGATAGAAGTCTGGGTCTTAGGTGGTGGTCCGGTAGAAGTCTGGGCATCAGGTGGTGGTCCACAGAAGTTCGGGCCTCAAGTGGTGGTCTGGCAAAGGTTTGTGCCTCAGTTGGTGGTCCAGCAGAAGTCCGGACCTGAGGTGGTGGTCCGGTAGAAGTTCGGGCTTGAGGTGGTGGTCCGATAGAAGTCCGAGCCTTAGGTGGTTGTCCGACAGAAGTCTGAGCCTTAAGTGGTGGTCCGATAGAAGTCTGAGCCTTATGGTGGTCCGACAGAAGTTCAGGCGTCAAGTGGTGGTTCGGCAGAACTCTGGGCGTCAGGTGGTGATCCGGCAGAAGTCCAAGCCTGAGGTGGTGGTCCGACAGAAGTCCAAGCCTCAGGTGGTGGTCCGGCAGAAGTTCGGGCCTTAGGTGGTGGTTCGGCAGAAGTCTGAGCCATAGGTGGTGCTCCAGTAGAAGTTTGGGCCTTAAGTGGTGGTCCAACAGAACTCCGGGCTTCATATGGTGATCCAGTATAACTCCGGGCATCGGGTGGTGGTCCGGCAGAAGTCGGGGCCTAAGGTGGTGGTTCGACAGAAGTTCGCGCCTCAGGTGGTGGTCCAGCAGAAGTATGAGCCTTAGGTGGTGCTCCGGTAGAAGTTCGGGCCTCATGTGGTAGTCCGACAGAACTCCGGGGGTCAAGTGGTGGTCCGACAGAAGTCCGAGCTTGAGTTGGTGGTCCGGTAGAAGTCTGGGCCTCAGGTGGTGGTCCGACAGAATTCTAAGCCTTAGGTGGTGGTTCGGTAAAAGCTCGAGCCTCAAGTGGTGGTCTGGCAGAACTTCGGGCACCAGGTGATGGTCCAAAACAACTTCGGGCTTCAGGTGGTAGTCTGACAGAAGTCTGGGCTTGAGGTGGTGATTCGGTAGAAGTCCAGGCCTCATGTGGTTGTCTAATAGAACTCTGGGGTGGTGGTCGAGGAAGAGCGATGAGGCAAGAGTAGTCTTCGATCTCTCTCTTACTCTCTTGCTTGAAGCCCCTCTTTCAAAAGGGAGGAGGGGTCTATTTATAAATTTCCTAGAGTGGTATGGCCCGTAAATAGGCGGGCGATCAAGGGCATATGTAGAGTGGCTTGGATGGACGGCTGATGTTGAATCCCTTGATCATGGAATGTTTGATGGACATTTAAATGTCTTAGTGATGTCCGAATTCAATGATCTTGGGCTCGTTGGATTTGTCTCGTCGAGCCGCTCGATTCGACTATAAGCATGTCCGTGTTTGGAAACCGTTTGTAATCCAAATTATGGTTTGAACCCTCAAACAGTGCTTCAAACCCTTGATTTGGACCCATTTAAGCTCGAATTAAGTCGAATGTGGAGTCGTTGGGTTCGTATTTCCGAGACATTCTGTTTGACTATAAGTTTGCTAAAATCGGAGTTTGGGTGGTCCCAATTTTAATTTCGGAAGTTTCCATACGAGGAAAGCTCTCAATTTTGTTTAGCCCATCTTAATCAAACACAAGAAAATGATGTCATCAATTCAAATATATTTTATTTGATTTATACTATATTTAAGTACACATGTATTTTAAATATTTAAAAACAAAAAACTTATATACCTTTAGTGGGTTCCTCCGATTTATTTTTCTTACTCTTGTACTAAGTTTTGCTTTATTAATGTATTTTCTTTTATGAAGCATGTGCAGTTTTATAAGACTTTCCTCTTCTCATTTAATATGCCGAGCTACTAATTTCAATAAATTCTACGAAGAATTTAAAAGACAATTTTGTGAGGACAGGATTACTAATTTTTTCTCTAAGGGTGTCAATATTTGTCACGACATAAAAATTCGACTCGAATCCGACCGAAAATTTCGGATTTGGGTCAACCTGGATCCGAAACGAGTCGGGTTCAGATTCAACAAATGGGCCCGTTTCAAAAATTGGGTCGGGTTCGGGTTGACCCAAAAACTCGGAAACGACCCTGAAAAAGGCGTCTGTCCGCGTTGTATCGCTTGCGGCGAGTTGCATCGCTCGCCTAGCGTCGCCATCTGCGGTCTGCCCGCGATGTCGCTGCCTGCGATCCGGCTATCCGTGAGTCGATGCCGCTGTCGCGTCTGCCCGCATTGCTGTCGTCCATAGCCGATATCGGAGGGCCGCCGGAGTTACGGGATTTGGTTGAATAAACGCGCGATTTCTGCCGTTGTCGAACCACAAGCGGAGTTATAGTGTTTGACTTACGGGTCAGGTTGACCCTAATCGGAAGCGGGTCGGGTTCGAATCTGAAAAACTGTCATATTTTCAAAAACAAGTTGAGTTTGGATTGGGACAAATAAAACCAGGTCAATTTTGAATTGAACCCGAACCTCACTCATAACCCAATTTTGAGAGCGCTATTTTTCTCATAATAATAATAATAATAATAATAATAACTATGATGGCCAGCGCATTCGGTAAAATTTCCAATTTTTAACACATGCCGAAAATTTATAGGAGGCTATCTCGTCAGGCTAAATCCTTGCCCACGATCCGGCGCTGCAGCCAGTGGAAACAATTCCCGCGAAAATGCCCTCTATTATTTAACTTCCACATCTGCTCAATCCCGTTTCTTCCTGTACCCAAACCTTCCAAATACCCTCCATGAACTTCTCCGATTGCCCCTTCTCTCTCTCTAGCCTCTTCTGCCCCGAAGATGGCACCCACATTGCTGCCGACGACGAAGAAGATGACGAACTCAGCAACCTCAACATCTTCTTCACCGATTCTTCCCTCCCCCAAGCAGACGACGAGTACATTGGCACTCTCGTCTCCAAAGAGAGCTCTTTTCTCTGCGATGACCTCTGTACATCGGAAACTTCTCTGCTCCGCGACAGATCCGAATCCGTCCGCTGGATCCTCAAAGTGAGTTAACCATAGCGACTCATTTTGAAAAATTCAATTTTTTTTTTATTTTTTGCGTGTTTCTGCTCTGATTCAGATGAAATCCTGCTTCCGATTCAGTTCTCAGACCGCTTACCTCGCAGTAACTTATATGAACCGGTTCTTCACCCGGCGGACAATCGATGTAAAAATGTCACTTTTTTTGTTATTTGATTTATCTTCCAAGTTTTACAAATAGTTCTCCACCTTTCATTGATTAGGAAGGGAAGAACTGGGCAACGAAGCTTTTGTCAGTGGCTTGTTTATCCTTGGCTGCAAAGTTGGAGGAGTGCTCGCCGCCATTGTTGTCTGAGTATTGCTTAGAAGATTACTGGTTCACTAGCGAATCGATTATGAGAATGGAGCTCCTCGTTTTGGATACGCTGGAATGGAAACTAAACTCAGTGACGCCATTTGCCTACCTTTGCTATTTTGCATCAAAGTTTAATCTTGATCATTGCTCCAAGGATCTATTCTCTAAGGCCATTTCATTCATTTTTGATATTCTTCAAGGTGCTGAATTTTTGCTGTTCTAGCCTCCCAGTATCTGATTTTTTTTAAAATAAAAATGTCATTTTTATGCATTTTAATCCCAATCCAGCTATGAACTTGATGGATTACCGCCCTTCAGCAATAGCTGCGGCGGCCATTTTGGCTGCATCAGGTGACGAGGTAACAGAGAAACTATTGAGGTCTAAGATGCGCTCAGTCTCCCTGTCAAAATCTTTCGAAGTAGTAAGCTAAATAGTCAATATACTCCCTCTTCTCGTTTTCTGAACGGGATAGAAATATAATCTCGATTCAAAGACATTATTTTATCTGTTATTTCTTGTCACAGGAGCAGGTTTTCTCCTGCTACAATGCAATGATTCAAGAGTCCACCAAGAAGGAGAAAATTAGACCCATAAAATCTTCATTTTCAGTACATGTATCAGAAAATTGTTCTAAGCGCAGAAAAATGAATTGATTACGTAAATCTTATCAGATTTTAGTTGATTAAGATTGCAGGTTTTAAACAAATCTTTCTCTAACTGTTTGCTGTAAGAAGAAAATGGAAAGATGGAAGAGAAAGTGAATCTTTCTTTTACAAAGTTGCAAAAGCTGACAGTCCTTACGAGGGATGGAGATGTAAATAAGTCATTGAAGAGTATATATTAGTAGTCTCTCAGATTGAAAACTGGATCATTTTGGTTCATATATAGCTGTTGTTAATTACTTCATAAATTTTCCATATTTATTTTGTTGAATTTCTATTGTGGATTTGTTCTTTTGCTGATATGTAAGGAATCTGATGGGCTCAGAGAGGCATGGGAGTGTTTTAAATTTTTGCTTTATTTATGTTCTTGAAAAGACTGAAGCAATGAGGAGAGTGTTGGTGTGTAACAGCTAGAAATGGGGAAAAGGTGAAGCTATTTGTAATTTGATTTGTTTGAATTTTAGAATGAATGGTGATGATTTTTGTTACTTTTTTTTTTACTTCTACTGTCATAAGCTTCGTTTGGGACGGCTTTCTTACTGTTTCTTAAAACAGTTTTTTAGTATTAAAAAGTTACTTTAAGAAGCAATAAGAAATCTATCCCAAACGAAGTCATGATATGACAAATGAAATTAGTTTGGGACAGAGAAGTGAATGTTGGTTCATATATGTGTTCCAACATGAGCATGTGGGTCATTTGATATTTGATCATAACATAACAGTTTCTTTTGCAGATGTATGGACAACACAACTATAATTGTTACAAATAGGCTTTCATACCTGTTTAGTTGTGAAGCTTAACTTTTTTTCCTACTAAGAAGACATGCTTCATAGGTTTAATTATAGATCTTCAATGAAGATTATTTCATTAAGGGGATTTTAAGTATTTTATTTTATTATCAAATGTCTTGAATTCTTGATAAAGAGGGTGACATTTTTTTTTAAATGGGATAAAAGAATTATGATCGTAATTCATAAGAAAATATATAGTTGTTGAATGCTAGAGCATTCACGATAATAAAGAGAATGAGAGAGAGAGTGTGTGCAAGTTTACGTCTTAACATTTATTTGAATTTTTAGCGCACAAATAAAAAAGGAGTTGTAAGTGCCATTGCAGTTATTTTATGAAAAACTTGATAAAAAGAAAAAAAATCAAGTTTTCTAACCTAGTTGAAATGATTCAACTAGTATATGTTATCCATAATAAATGATATCTTTCACGTAATTAGGGAATAAGTTAATATAATATACTAGATATAACCTCTATGGATTGGAATTTATGTTGGAAGTTGGAAGAGATTTATGGCTTGAGAGTTGTAATCAAGAGATAATTTGTTTTTCATTATTTCATTTCCTTTGAAGAGAAAAAATTAGACAACATGAAGTCTAGTATAAATCTTAGTGTTAATATTGAAAGTCAAAATTGGTGTCGACTTCCTCCTTATAGGCAATGGCGTGCATCAACATTGTTGGTGATAATTAGCTTATATTGCTGTAATAAGAGGATCAACTAGTAAGGCTATGTTGGTTGGAGGATATAGTCGAATAACGATGTTGATAGAGTAATAATCGAGCGTTGGAGATTGGAGGACCATATTAACACGATGGTGGTTTAGGCTAGGTGATTAGAAGTTGGGTAAAGTGGATAGAGGATCATAGTCAGGAGATGGTGGTGTGAAGATCGTAGTATAGGTGATCAGAGAACCATTGTCGAGTGATATTGGTTGGAGGACTATAGTTTGACAATGGTGGTCAGATGACCATAATTGGGAGACGGTGGTCGGAGGACCATAATCAAGTGATTGTAATTGAGTAATCATAATTGAATGATGGTTGTTTGAGGAACATTGTTGGGAAATAATGGTTAGATGACCCTAATTAGAAAGTAATAGTCAAAGGGCTATAGTCGGGTGATAGTGGTTAGATGATCATCATCTAGCAATGATAGTCAGAGGGATGTAGTTGGGTAACTATGGTTGGAGAACCATAATTGTAATAACCCAAAGTTTAAAATGAACTTATTTGAAAAACATGAAAATTCTAAAGTGGAGCATTGTGACACTGTGCTTTAGAGTTCAGCTATGCTAAGGATACTACGACGTCAAAAGCTGCCACAACGGCTTTAAAGGATTTATTCTACATTAATTCTGGATTCAACATACATGGCTACAACGATAGGTCATGAGAGCAATGCAGGGTGATAGGAGCGCGGCAACGCCAGACACTAAAAAATGAATTTTAATATATATTTAATCTAAATCCCTGCCACCACCTCACTCCCTCCCTTATTCTTGTTTGCTTGACCAGGAAGGAAAGGAAAGAGGAGGGGAAGAGAAGTCAGAGATGAGAGGAGCGAGAGAAGAGAGATGAAGCGCTAAAACTTTTTTTTGTCCAAAACTCCTATTACAGATTTTGTTATATTTGAAATAAGTGACTATATTCTACTAATATTTTCAATGGTTCTAATTTATACAAGTCTTATCTCTCTCAAATGAACAAAAATTTATTTTCTTCTGGCTTACTGAACTTCTACCGTGTAACATTTTGTATATGATATATATGGATTGTGTGAGCATTTTGACTATTGTGGACCTCTGAAAGAGCACCACGCGAACGGGTCAATTGGAAGGGACAGATTGGATCGTGCATACGACTAACCATTGAGGATAGAGGTTGTCGCCAACACACCCCGATGGGTAGTAATATACATGACCTAATCACGGGTTTCCCCCACCCAATACAAGAGTTCGAATGGGGTTTAGTAGATGTGGGACTGAGTTTGCCTGAGAAAACTCTCAATTAAGGATCATACAATATCCTCTCCTAAAGTGGGATTAGCACATGGGTATAGACTAGAAAATCCTATCCAAAAGGAAGAAAGGTCTGAAGGGCTGAATCAACATGCGTGGTTCATACCAGCATTCGGAGGCTCTAGGTTACTAAGGAGAAAACTGTAGAAAAGAAATCAAGCACTCAACCACATACGTGAGAGAAGAATGGAGGTGGCGTCATCCTGTGACGCAGATAAGTAGGATTTATAGTCCTTGAAAGGAAGGGACCTACCTACTATTTAAGACATACTACGAGACCGAATGTAGTAGCCTTGAATCCTAAATCTAGGTTAGGCTTAGTGCTCTACGAAATACTAAGACCCGTGTCCTAGCTAATGCAGTGCAAAACCTGGACTTATCCCGGCCTGGATTGGGGGAGCCAGCTAACCACCTAGTTGCTTTAAAACTATGATATCAAGTCATTTATGATAGATGGGTGTGTGGTACAGTTATTGGAAATAAGACCGATATCTAGAGAGTTTCCTAAGTGGTCCTGGACTTATGTGGGTCAGATGCTCCTAGCTAATGCAATTAAATCTTATTTAGTTGGTTATTAATGCAATGCATGCTAGTTGAATTGT
Source organism: Dendrobium nobile (assembly GCA_022539455.1). Lineage (NCBI taxonomy): Eukaryota > Viridiplantae > Streptophyta > Magnoliopsida > Asparagales > Orchidaceae > Dendrobium > Dendrobium nobile. Next base: position 71,437,442 of record CM039721.1, on the reverse strand, counting down.
TAGCTCATGAATGCTATAGAATTTTAAAAAAAACAGGCTTATAGAAAATAATTTTTTGAAAAGACTGGGTCTCCCTAGATCCGGCACTTCATCCTCATAGGCCAGATTATCCGGACTCTACACGCAGGCAGGGAGATGTCTTATAACAAGGAAAGGAGAATACAGTAATATGCATGCGACCCCGGACGATTCCGGCAGTTCCCTAGGTTCATTAAATTTCTATATTATTTAGAATTCTAAAATTTTAAATATTAATTACGAGTAGAAGAATTTTATAGTCCTTAATGAGCCTAACGGAATCCAGGCAAAAACAAAAGCGGCATGCAAGAAAGAAATCTAGAAAAAGCAGATAATTCTACTGCGCAATCAGGTAAACACATCAATATAAATCCAAAAAATAATCATCTAAATGGCCATAGGCAAATTGCCCTTATTACAACCCAGATATGCAGAAAATAAAGTGGCTGGGCACCACTGCCAACAACCCGGATTTCTAAGCCTATGACAAACACAAATAACTTTGAGTGGGATATCGGGTCTTCAAGTCTTCAGTCTTCTTTGGATAACTCCTCCTTGGACTCCTTGGACTCCTTGGATCTCCTTGGAAATCTCTTCCTTGGACTCCTTGGATCCGTTATGGCTTGAATATCCAAACGAAGAGACAATTCCCCCTAGCAGGGGGGGGTATTGCATTTTCTCTTTGGATACCTAAAGCCATCCAACTCGATCTCCCAAATGGAAGAAGACTCTCCCCTATGATGATGCCTTCTTCTTTTGGGATTCAAGTGGGATAAGAATATCCACACTCAAAGATTATTTTCACAACTCTTAACTATATTACAAATTTTACATACATTTACAAAAGAAAATTCTAGACTCCCTACATGGTTATCCTAAATAAAACTCCCAAGCAATTATATATGGAACTAAAAATGCTCAAACCATTGACCCTGTGCCAAGCCATGCTCTTAATTATGAGGGCTAAGCAGCTCCACCTGTGCAGTTATAATTATTAATTTAGCTCTCATTTTTATTTAGGGGGAACTGAGCAAGCACACCTGCATAAAACATTATTAGAAATCATTATAATGCTCCCCCCTTTTATTAGCTTGAGCATGACCACCTGCACGAAAGAACAGTGTATATATACATATATATGACGTTTCTAACCTAGGGGTAAATCTAGCGCTCATCACATCACAGAGTGCAATAAATATAAGCAAACACACCAATCATTTTTCAAACAACATGCAATGAAATTCACGAAAAGCTCCGGCACACAGCAGAAAAGTAAAACCCAGCGGCCTAACCTAGATCTAGAAGTGGTGCCCTAGCAAACAATTTTATGTGTGTGTAAGGCTGGTGTGGTTTGGATAGGTCCTAAGCAGAATAGTTAGTTAAAGTTATCTAGAGTTTAGGTTTGTTGGGGGTCTGAAAATGATATTTTATTTGAAATTCAAATATTAGTGGATTATGGTCAATTTTAATTATTTCAGTTTGTTGATCAGTTTTAAGAGTTTAGGATACTTATATTCAAAGTTTAAGTGATATAAGCTAATTTTAGAAAGTTCTAGGTCCTCCTACTAACTAAGCTAAGGGTCCAAAAAGTCACTATGGGAAATGAGCTAGGTTTGGGTCTCTTAATACTTTAGAAAAATACTAGACCTTAATAGGAGTAGTTAGACAGGTAGTAGGTTAAAATTAGAGTTTTCTAGGCAAAGCTATGAATTTTCCAAGTTCGGGCCCTAAATGAACTACTATTGACCAAAAAGTTGACTTTCTTATCTAGGCCATTTTCTGGAAACCTAAGATTTTTAATAAATACTAGGCCCTAATTGGAGTCTAATGCAAGTGAGTTTACCTAATTTGAAATTTTTTACAATTAGTTATGGATTTCTAAAGATCGGGGTAATTAAGGGAATTTCTAAATTTCCTAATAAATGGTCGTTTTTTATTGTTTTGCTTCAAATCAGCTTCAAACTGATTGGAATCACTCTCAAAGGTCAAGAATGACCTAAGAAAGTGTTCCCAAGTGTTTGGAGACAACTTGGGGGTTTTTATAATTTTTAATGATTTATTAGGGGCAAAACGGTAAATTCCACCTATGGTCAAATTAGGGGTCAACTTGAAGTCAAACTAGGGAGCCCTATTTGTCTAAGGTCAAGGATCCTATTCTGATCAGTTTGAGGTATTATGGGTAATTTTCTGACCTAAAATGTATTTATTGTAATTTTCGGAAGGTCTCAAGGCCTTATTTAACGGGTTAATTAGTGTTAGTTAACTAAGGGTCTAACAAGCCCTAAAAATTCCTAGAAAATTATGAGAAGCTTATGATGTCACTAAGTTTAAGTTTTGGAATGTTCATGTCAATCCGGGATCTATCCTAGCTCCTAGAAAACTTCTAAGTTTGCTAGACTGGTCCTTAATTATTGTACATAGGGTGTCACTACGTTGTAGGAGTTAAGAGTGATGTTTTATCTAACCCTCAAGGTAATAAATGCATGAGAAACATAAACAAAATAAGCACGCCATGTCCTTAGATCTAGGAGAGCCTAGACTAAGTGCTTGTGGTGCGACCTACACATGCGAACTAGGACGAACAAAAAAATAAATAAATAAAACTAAAGAAGGGATTAGTGAATGATTGGAAATCAACCATCCACTAATCCACTCCCCCATGATTGCTCTTCACATATGGAACACATGTCTAAAATTTCATGAAGTAGCGGATCTCCCAAAATTAGGATTTAATTATAAGTAATTTTAAAATAGTTTCAAAATACTTATAAATATAAATATATATTTTGGAAAATAAAATAATTAAAAAGTAAGTCAATTCATAATACATATATATAGGGAGACCCACTGACCACCCAATCGAGGCCTCAAAATGATTTGAAAATAGTTTGTATCCTGAAAATATTTGTTATAATTAATATTCAATATCAAAAATACTCAAATAATCAAATTCAAGTAATGATCTGCCAAAACAGCCAAAGTCAGTGACTGGAAATGCTTTCAAAATAAAATACACATTTTTCTGAAAAGATCGAGGGGTTGCACGCAAAAATCCGATTTAAAACGAAAAAGATATGAAATTTACAAGTTTAAATACAATAAAAGAATATTTTTAAAATAATGCTGTTTTACTGTTTTTGGAATAACAGAAAATATAAACATAATTTTTTTCTAAAAATAGTCTTGAACTATGCAGAATTCAAAATACACCCAAAACAAGGTGTTGTGCATCGAAATCCGACTTAAAACAAGAAAGTTATGTATTTTCGAAGTTTACATACGATAATTAAATATTATTTAAAAATAGTGCTATTGGTTGTTTTTAAAATAACTGCAGACAAATCAAAATTTTTTGAGCAAAACCAACTTTAAAGTGTGCAGAATTCAAATACGATCAAAACAAGGTATTGTGCATCGAAATCCGATTAGAAACGGGAAAGTTATCAATTTTGGAAGATTAAATACAATAAAAAGGTTTTTTAAAAAAAATAAAATAAATAATATTTAGAAATAATTATTAAAAATAGTATAAAATAATACATTAATAGTTCTGGAATTTAAAGTAATTTAAAAATACAAAATAAAAGTAATATTTGAATTATTAATAATATTTTATGCAATTTAACTAATTACAATAATTGAAGCAATATTTAATTATTAGAAAATACATTTTTTTAACAAATATAATAATAATAATAATAATAATAATAATAATAACAATAATCATAATATAAAACCAGTAAGAGAAAGATTTGATATAATATAATTATTAACATTATAATTATAATAAAATAATAATAATATAATTAAAAGAATATATAAAAAATAATAGTATTCTCACTGTTTTATAAATAATTCAAAATCTACATATCATTTTTGTAAAAAAAAATTTTTAACATGTAGAGAATAAAAATACGATCAAAACGAGGTATTATACGTCAAAATCGGAGCAAAAATGAATTTTATGTGATTTTTGGAAGTTAAAATAGCTTTAAAAATAATTTTTATATTAAAATAATAGGCGGTGACACGTGGTGACACCGGAATGGCTCCCGCGGTCCAGGCAATTATTGGCGGCGGCATTGCGCCGCCAACTAATGATTGCGGCAATCATGCCGCAATCACAGTCGTGGATACTTATCCACGTCGGCTGTTCTGAGAGCCGTCGGATCGTCGCTTGATCCGGACGGACGGTCCAGATCTCGGCGGACCGAGATCCAACCCTCCAGGCGGCTCGCGCGGTCGGACCAACCCGCGGTGCGGCTCGATCCGGACTGTTGATCCACGGAGCGTGCAGCATGATGCTAGTTTAGTTCTATTTTAAGTACTTTGATTTTATATATATTATTGTGGAATCTTGGAATCTTGTTGGATAAAATCCAGTGCTATAATCGATTATTGTAATATTGTTAATATTGATATATTTTTTTATACTATATATATTTATATATATATATATATTTATATAATATTATATATATATTATTATATAATATATATATATAGAATGAATTAAAAAATAATATATATATATATATAATATTATATTAATAAATTTTTAATTATTTTTTATTAATGCAATTAGTCAGATTTGATTGTAAATGAAAATTGATGGTTAATTGAATTGTAAGAAGAACGATAAATGAATAAAAGGAAAAGAGATGAAATTTTTCACTTTAGATCACATTAAGTGACAATAATTGGGCAAGAATAGTTGGACGGTAGTGGTTGAATGACAGTAGTCAAACGATGGTGGTTGGAGGGTCATAATAGTTGATGGTGTTTGAGAAACTATAGTCGAACAAATGGTTAGATGTGTGGGGTTTGATTGTAGGGGGGGGGGGGGGGGGGGGATGGCGGGGGGGGGGGTGGTAATGGAGGGGGTAGGGGGCGCGGATGAGGGAGGTATGTCAATGGGGGGGTGGGGGGATGGCTTTAGATATATTGTTGGGTGGTATGACAAGTGATGCGAATTATGTGCGTGATGGCGTTGGTTGATATGCTGTTGTGTGTCGACAGTGATTTGATGATGGTAGTCAGACAATAATGGTTCAATGGAGCTCTGAGATTTTTTCAAGCCTTTAAGCTTTCTTGACTCCCAAGGTCCAAGCTTGATTCATGTTAAGAGCGGGCATCTATTTATATATTTTTGAAGTGGCATGTCTAATAAATATAGTCAAAATTTGAAATCCTCAATCAAATGGCCGTCCCAAACGAAGCCTAAATTTTTAAGGCCTTACTGTCAAAATTTTGATTTTTAAAGCTCACTTTTCAGTCACAGTTATGAGCCTCTAAAAGTTATAGAATATGATGCGACATAGAATTATTAGAAAACTTCATCATTTTCTTCCTTTTAATCAGTTAAGCCAAATCAAACTATAATTTCAATGAAATATTATGAATCATCTAATAAAATTTTATATTTCAATCTAAAATTTATAAATTTTAAATTCTCAGTATTTATTTAAAACAAACTAATCCCACCCAAATCAAGCCTAAATATCACTAAAATAAGAACAGTTATTTCAATTTTTTTTTTAAAAAAAATCATAATTAAATATATTTAATATTTATCTTTTTCATCTATTATCGATTTGATCTCAAATTTTCTGTTCAATGATCAGTAAAATTTAATTTAATTTCAAATTATAATTGTCTGGAAATGTCCATCCTAATTGTTTGCTGCCTTCAGTTGGTGAAGAAATTGCCTAAAAGTAAAAGGTGACTGTAAATGTAAGTTATTTGGTACAGTCCAAGCAGTCAAAAGCAAGTTTCAGAGCCTTTCAGGAATGGTTTGGTAAGTTTGTTGGTTAAAATTGGAACCATTGCTGAGGTAGAAAGTTTTTATGAATTTTTGAAAAGAATTTGATGTCTTAATTTAGAAGAAATTTGGTTCAAAATTCAAATGGAAATGCTTCAAATACAAATTTAGGCTTCGTTCTTTCTTACTATTTTTTAAAAAAACTTTTTTAGACAACACAAAAAATTTCCCAAATGAAAATAAGCACAATTTAACCAACAACTATATTATCAAAAAACCAAACATGCTTGTTGCCCACCCATTACTTTTTTCTTACTTTAAAAAAAAAAACATTACTCCCTCCAGTGAAGTTGCCTTTCTATAACTAGTTTAGGCTCTCGTCTGGCGACGGCTTTCTTCCCTCCCTTACTTCTTCAAAGGCAGCCTCCCTCCCTTTAGTTACAAAAAAATAATTATTTGTTTTGATTATTAAGATTGCAAGTATATAAAGAAGAAAAAAGACTCTCCCAAAACGAATGTTCTAAGGCACTACTTTCTCATTGCTTCTTAAAACAACTTTTAGTATAAAAATTTGATTTGTTGTATAAAAAACTGTTTAAAGGAAGCAGTTTAGCATCTAAATCCCCCCAACCTCCACCCCCCCCAAAATAACCACCCAACAATCACTACTTCCAACATAACTACTACTTCGAAGTACAGTACCACCACGAATGCCTAACCTACCAACCAACTCTACCTCACAAACCAATTTCTTACATTACAAAAATTCTAAAATATGGCTACAACACCCCCCCCCCCCCCCCCCTCCCCCCAAGCACCCATACTAATCTCAGTATTCCCCTCCCCCACATACACCACCCAAAACACAAACCCCCCCCCCCCCCCCCCCCCCCCCCCCCCAAAAAAAGTACTTTTGAACTGCCAGTCGAATAGAATCTTAGTCAAAATTATATAGCACTATTTTTTCATCATGCAAATCAAACACACAACAAATATTCTAAACTCAATAATCCCCCTTGACACTCATCTTTACTCTCATTTTCTCATCATCTAGGAACCTCCTCTTACAAATTTCTACCAATGCATTAATAAAAATACCCAAATTTACATCCTAAGTCCTACTTACCCCATTTCTTTTTACTCTAATAATTTTCTTTTTTTTTTTTTTTTTTACTTATTGGAGCTCTGGTCTTGAGATTGGGCCTTGTTAGTAGTTAAAAGGAAGTTTACGCTAAGGCCCTTTTACTCTGGGGCAGGTGTGGACCCAGCAACTCTGAAGGCATATATATATGTAAGTTGAAATTATTTTATATCGATAATATCTTATAAGCTTATTATTAATTAAATATAAATTATAAAACTAATAGGATTTATTTTAATCTGCTTAAAATCAATAATTATTGATTTGAATTGGCGCAAATTAAGATCAATTTTTTTAAAAAATAAATTTTGTCTGTCTTGTTTATTATTAAAATGTTATTTCAATTATATTACAACTTTTGGAACTTACAATTATCATATCTTATTTGCTATATTAATTAAAGAAAAGAAGAAAAAATAAGATTGGGAAAATAAATCATGAATCTCAAAAAATAGACCAAGGTTACTAAGCATCTATAATAAATTTTATCGTATCATGTACATAAATGACTCAGAGATTATTATATAGCTCTATACATGCTTTCCTTTTGTCGACTATGTGAAATGATAAAATGAAATGAAAATAATAATTTTATATATCTTCTTCCCCGTCCAACTACACTCAATCGCCAATTCCTATGACCACATTCATCAAACAAACCAAACTTCAACCCAGTACACCCCGAGATCTATCAACTTCGAATCTCTACCAGCACAAAAGGCTCTAGTGAGAGATCATCAATACCTTTCCCCCACTTATCAATATTCTTCATAAAATCATCAAAATTCAACTCGATTCATCAATCGTACCAAACCTTTTAACCCTAACCCGTAACACTTGAACTATTCACATGTCAATCCAAATATATCAATGCCATGCACCAATACTAGTATCTACCTTCACTACCCCACTTCTATTCTAAAATCAAAGATACCAATCTCTCCCATTCTCATCGACATATACTACCCTCTGCTACTCTCCAAACCTCGAATCATCTCTTTCCGTTCCCCGTCCACCAAACCCCACCCTGATGTCATCTTGCTCGTTGCTTAAAGCCATCCCCCACCCCATCCCCCCCCCACAATCACACCATACTCCTCCAACTCCCACACTCTCTAGCCCTTACGATTTTCCAATCACATACAATCATACACCACCACTTACCCCCCCAAACACCCCCCCACCGCCTCTGGCCATTCAAAATAATAGTCCCTATCTTTCATGATTCTCCCCCCACGGCATCCTACTCCGATCAGGGTCCTCCTTAACCACTCTCCCATGCTTCAAACTCCCAAAAATTCTCTAAATACTCATTATGAAAACATCTATTCAGTGTATATGAGACAAATGGTTTGCCCGAAACATCATAAAGGGTCTTAACGTAGTATATTATATGAAGGTAAATGATGAGAAAAACAGAGGCCCTCTTTGACATACAAAAGGCCAAAAACCAATTATTTCACGTCACTTTTTTTACTCAATCTGTACGCGCCCGCTATTTTGCATAGTTATTTCGTGCTCTGTTTTTCCAATGTAAAAACTTATATCATTATCGTGGTAAAAGGATTCCACAGAAATCAATAAAAGGAATTTAAGATTTCTGAAAAGAAAAAGCTTATGTGCTCTGAAAATCATAAAGCTCTATGTTGATGAAGTCTTAAAAAGCCTCCTCATATATATTATGCATGTTTCAAGAAGAGACTCCCAAGGCTTTGCTTCTCAAATTGCCAGAAGATTTTCAGTGCATGAGAACATAAAAAAAATTGGTCTATGACTTTATTCAGAACTGTACAAAAGTGTATCATCATAATCATCAATTACTACTGATCTTTCATTAGGCATTGCTTTATGCTGTCTGTTGTTCTATTTTAACAGCAAAGTGGTTTTAAATTTTTTGAAAACAAAAGAACAAGAAACAGTTTTGTTGAATGAAAAATAAGGACATTTTACTTAGAAAGATAGTTTTATTAGTTCTATGTGGAATCTGATTGTGTTGATCAATTAGGTTATATTGTTGACCCAGAACTCAATTCTGACGATCGAGCTTGCCAGGGGGTCTTTGATAGAGGTTTAACCGAGGACGTCTGGAAGGAGAAGAACGCAGAACAGAGAAGAGAAGGATGAGGAAGAAAGTAATTGTATTAATGCCTATGCGGTACAGGGATGTAGTTTATATAAGAGTTACAATGGTATGAAGGTAAATATAAGGAACTGCAGAGTTATTTCCTAACCGCCTTTCCTTGCTTGGGTTCAAGAGATTTGGCCATAAAGAATTTATTTTCTCCTACGATGATACTATTAACAATGTCCCTGCAAGTATTACATAAACAAGAACTAATTTGTGATACAATGAACTGTAGCTGCCACAGAAAGCGTTCCAAACTATACTTCATCCATGACGCTTGTGACTACATGTATGGACAAAGGTGGGCACGACTTAGCACTCTACATCAGGCCGCCCCATCCCATGCGCAAGCCATCCACAAGCTCAGGCCCCCTTGGGCACATTTCAATTCCTGTTTTTATTTTAACTCTGTAAAGGTGTGGTCACATGCGGATAGTTTTAATGTGATCTTTTGTATATGTCTGTTGGTTGAATAGTACAATGTTGTAGTGTGGACTAGGTGTTGTCAATGGTTTGTGTATTAGGGAAGAAAAGATTCGGGGATGTGGGTTACGGGTGCGTCCGAAGGGCGAACCATCGGGGGTCCCCGAGCCAGGGAGACCGCGACGTGCGATTAGAGTGGGGGGGCGCGAGGTGAGAAACGCCAGGTATTGCTGATAAGGCGGTAATACAATATATGCGGATATTTTGAGAAGAGCCCCGGGAGTCGGCGACGAGGACCCATGGGAATACACAAGCTGGGATGTGATCAGGGTGGAGGATGAAGCGGATGTTTCACTAAATGAGCTCACAATTAACCTCCAACCCACATTCAAAACCCTACCACCTTATTCCCCCTAACCCCCACTACAACGCAAACAACAACCCCAACCCACCCCCCCCCCCTCCCCCACCCCCCCCCCCCCCCCCAGCCCGCGGTCCCCGCCATCGCAAAGGAAGGAGACGCGGGGGTGAGAGGCGGATTGCGTCGAGTTGAGTAGGAACTAAACAACAAACTTAATTAGGGACTCGGGCATAATCACTATGACAAAATACAGAGTATATCGAAAAGGGGGGGATTTCTGTATATGATTTGTCGGAGTGTTAGTGTCGGCACTGGATACCCTTGAATGTTAAAAGTAATAAATTAACATATTTCAATATAAATTAAAAACAAAACCCCCCCCAAATAACCACCCCCCCCCCCCCTCTAAACTCACCAAAACATCCACCCCCTCATTACCTCCCCCATTAAAACAAAGTCAACCTATTTCATCCCCCTGAACCCCCCCTCTACATAATTAAATCACAATGAAATGCATAGTAACAGTAATAGAACACAGTCATCAATTGGATAAAATTGTATAAATTTTTTCATATAATTATATGCATTGATCTTCATTTTATTTCTATTATTTTTCAAAATTTTCTTAAGTCATTTTATTATTATTAATTTTCTTTCTAATCTAATTAATTAACTAATCATTAAATCAATTGGATTTCATTTATTATAATTATATAAATTTGATAAAAATATCTAATTTTGTCATTCTAATAAGTTATATCAATGTCACATCTAATTTATATATAATAAATGCAACTCTCATAGCATTTTAAGGAGCAGCATAACTATTTTAGTTTAGAAGTTGTACCCACGGAAGTTTGGGGTGGTTGGTGGTTAAACACGGTTGGGAACCTCTCATCCCGGGTTTGAATCCCCTCTACTACGGTCTCGTCTCTTCCGTGGGGTAAAGCAAGTGTGGGCCCGATGCCTGTGGGTAGCTCGCTACTCGCTAGGTTCCGCTTAAGGGTTAGTTACGCCGTCAAATACTTTTTTTAGAGTAACAGCTGGTAGATATTCCATTTAAAAAAAAAAAATCAGAAGTTGAGAACTTGGATTTCTGGAGACATTAGTTACATCAGTGTCAATGTCAAATCTAATAATGACCAGCTAAGGCAGCAAATCAATTACTGATCGAATCAGAAACAATTTTACTGTTGAAACTGTGGAAGTGAGTGAAAGTGTAAAGGCAACAAAGGAAGAGTACATTTCCAGAATCCATTAAATATAACAGTGAGTACTGTAAGTAAATAACTAAATATTCACGATTAAAGCTTGCAGGTTCAGAGGCCTTTAGCCTCGAAAACTTGTACGACTGTGGGTAGGAGGAAGAAAGAGCTAAGATCAAGAACAAAGGAAGAGAGTAGTAAATTTGATATATATATATATATATATATATATATATATATATATATATATATATATATATATCAGAGATCACATTCCACTCTACCATTATAAAACCATGAAAAAATGAAGATAACAACTACTTCTTGTTTACCAGATTGGCTTCGAAATCACCTGATGACTTTGATTTATGAATAATCTTTTCTTTTATGGCTGCAGAGATGTGCATGCAAAGGAACTTGGCTTTTTTTTTTAATCAAATAATTTTCATGTATGAAAATGAACTACAAACATATGACAAAAGAGGCCACATCACGACAGTACAAAGCTAAAAAAATCACAAATAGTGACAAATTAAAAATCTAAAACAAAGGGAAAGAAAATAAGACCTTGAAGGTATTCAGACTCATAAAAGCCACCCAGTGACCTCTTTTGGCTCAGGCTCGGATGTGTAGAGTGGCTCGTCGTGCCCCCCTCGGCTCGGCCAGCATAAGAGCGAGTCATTTTCTCGTTGGCTGCGAACAACCATGAGTGGATTAAAGGAACTTGGCTCTTGTTCGGTTGAAAATGCTTAATTAAGGGAAACGAAATATAGTTTGTCCTAATATAGTTTGGTCCTATATGCATGTAATGGATAAAAAATTAATTTTATCCAAGCTTAATAACCAAAAACAAAGGGGAAAGATCTTTAGGGGCATGTTGTTAGGAAGCTGAGGATCAAACTAGAATCTTGCTATGTAAAAGAAACTTTCGATCATTAAGAGTTATGTCTTAGCTGTAAATGATCATTTGACTCTTAATAGAGAACACAATGGAAAAAAAAAAATGATTCTTGTAACATACCCCACGTAATAGGATAAAAGCTTGATGTTGTTGTTTTTGAGAGTTATGTCTTAGCTTGTAAGAAGACTCTTCAAACATAAATAAAAACAAAGAAATTGCTCAAATCCAAAAAATACATAAATTTTGTACATCAAAAAGTTACAACAATAACAACAACAACATTTATCCCACAACATAGGATTTGTTACATGAACTCTACGTTTTTCTTCATTATGTTCAAATATTGAATTGGATATTGAATTTGACATTTGAGTGAAAAATTTCCTTGTTGCTATCAACCTATTATTTTTTATCTCCTTTATACTCCTCTCACCCTGCTCATGTTGCATCAACTTTACTTGCAAATCGAGTTTTATCCATTTTAGAAATAATTTAATCATTTATTAAATATATAATGAATATAAAGATAATCAAATAATAAATAAAAAATTAATTTAAAGCCTATTTTTACTTTTATCAATGCATTTTATAAGCCAAATTATTCAGTGATGTAATTTATCATCACAAGTAATATTTGATTCCATGTTATTAAAGTATCTAAACTTAAAGATTTTATTCATTTCTAATGCAATCAAAGCTATTTATTATGAATTATTGTTGATCTCATTTTTAATGAGGTCAATACCTCCCTTCTCTTGGATTATTTTTAGCACTTAGGTCTTCCTACTGTGGACTATAGATAACAAGGAGTAAAGTATTAGTACTGACTAGCATAAAAACAGACGCCTGAGGCACCTCCATTAGTGAAGTGTGGAGGCTTGTAGAAGAGAAGTTAGATTTACATATTTTCTGGTTAAAAACAAACAATACCTAAAATTACCAAACTAACATTAAGCTTGCCTTAATGACTAAAACTTATAACCTATAATTCATTTTCTTCTTTCTCTTCTTGCTTTATTTCTGAATTCCTGCGTCAGTTGGTGATCGGGCAGAAGTCCGGCGTGGTCGGCTGCCGAGTGAAAGTCTGGTGATGGTCGATGAGGAGTATCTTCCTTCTTTTCTTTGCTTCCTTCTCTTCTCTTCTTGCTTGGGCCTCTCCTCCCCCCTTGTGGTTTTATTTATATTTTTATGAGAGTGGCATGACCAATAAATAATGAGGAGATCAGGGGCAAGTTGGGAGTGGTTTGAATGGATGGTTGATGTTGAATCCCTTGATCATAGTGCGTTTATTGAAGATTTAAATGTCTTAATGACATTAGAATTTGACGATCTTAGGCTCATTGGATTTGTCTCGTCGAGCCACTCGATTTGATTATAATCACGTCTCATTTGGAAACTGTTTGGTAATCCAAATTATGGTTTTAACATTCCAAATTCGTTTCTGGTCTTTGATTTGGACTCGTTTGAGCTCGAATTGAGTCGAATTTTGTGTCGTTGGGTTCAATATTTCGAGGCATCAGTTCGATTGTAAGTTTGTTTAAATCGAAGTTCAGATGGTCTCCGATTATTTTTTAAGCTTTCAACTTGATTTTTGCCTCGAGATTTGTGCCCGTCAATATTAATTGTTTGATGATATATCAAATATATTAAAAGAAAAAACCAATATTTTTCATGATTCAATTGCTACAAGAAAAAAAGATGACAATGGTTTATCCTTCTCAACTATATATATATATATATTCAAAGACCTACGATCATTAATTGTCTAAAAGCAAACAATTAAACTAGATAAACGAATATCATTGTACCAAACACCTTATTCTTCAAGAAATTATTTCAAGAGGGAATATTGGCTTGTGACGTTGGATTTCATTAACATTGAAATTTTTGGGATTTCATTGATATTCTGTAATCTTATTTTTCTATGCAAACTCCACATATTTGAAAAAAACAAGATATTCTTAGTATTAAATGTTGTAAATAAGATGATATTAAGAGAAGAAATTACAAGTGAGGACAGTTCAAACTTCTGAAATGTGTTAGTCGTCAAGAACAACAACACTTCAAAATGGATCGGTGAGACCAGTTGCAGCCTTCCAAGACAGAGGTGACTCCAAATGAAGTTAGGCCCTTCGAATCTTAGATCTACGATGACGCTAGTGGGTGGTGGCGGTGAAAGAGTGCGCGATTGTGACGGACGCGACACCAACATGGGGCAACGGGGGATGCGACGCTCGACATGTGGACACGGGATTGGCCTCGAGCGTGACACGAGCAGCTCCGGTCAGGCGTGGTCATGGCGGACAGTGGGTCATTCCGAGTTATTATTGGGTTAACGTTTTGGATCAACTCAAACTTGACCCAATTTTGGAAACGGGTTGAAAACTTTAACCTAAACCCAACCAGGTTCGGGTTCGGGCCAACACAAGGCCGAAATTTTTGGATAGGTTCGAGTCGGATTTTCAGGATCGTGTCCAATATTGACACCCCTAATATGACATGCGACTCACTCATTTAATGGGCTACTACCTATTTTAGTAATTAATTCATATATTATATATTATATATTATTTTTATAATATATATTATATATATATATATATATATATATATATATATATTATATATATATTAAACGGTGGCTTTTTAAAAAATTCATCCTTTCAGCCCTACTCCGATGAACAATTATTAGGTTCTCCGACCAGACGTAGAGCTACATCCGGTCGGAGCTAAAATCGCACCAAAAAACGAGAAATACCGAGCAATACCAAAAAATAACGAGAAATACCATCATGTGAAGACCCAACACCGAGTTATACCGAGCTATACCGAGCTAATACTGAGTTATACAAAAAAATACCGAGTTTTTTCTAGGAACTCGGTATTGATCTTCACAGAGCGGTATTCCTCGTTATTATCAAATAATACCTAATAATACCGAGTAAATACCGAGTTTTTTTACAGGATTTTAGTGCCGACCGGACGTTCCTCTACATCCGGACAAAGTGTCAACATCAAAGGACTCTAAATTGGACAAATGATAGGCGCACAATGGGAGAGAGAGAGAGAGAGAGAGAGAGGGCGAAAGAAAGCATGGAACAAACACAGCGAGACTTTATGGGCAGAGTTAAGCATGAGAGAGTTGCAGTACTTAGAATAAACAATAAAATCAAAACTTTATTTGCTGAGCTAATCTGAAATTTCCTCCTATACAGCTAGTTTTCAAGTTTGTCAAATCGGACTGTAGGATGTGATTTGGCAATCATGACTGGCTGATCAATGAGGAATGCTGCATCCACTCCAAAATTTAAGTTCAAACAACTCATCTTCATATGTTGTTGGAAGCTTAGGTTATCAATTCAGGAGATCTTAGGTTCGTCTTATGTATGCAATATGTGTGTATGAATTTGTCTTCATTAACTTAAGTGTCCCAAAAAAAATTAACTTCAAATCAACTCATTAAATAAAGATCAAATAACTCAAATCTGTAATATTTATGTTATTGCATGTACATGATATTTTTTTATTATTTATTTTTATATAATATCTTGATTATGTGAGTGTGTTAAGCAGCTATATAGGTTTTGTTCTGGATTATTTAAGGTATGTTTGATTTTTCTCCTACGAGAAGATGAGGCTATAGACCAAAAATTATAGACGATTTTGATGGTGATGTTGAGAATTAGAGTTGGTGTTTAAGACGTGGATTGTTCTTACTGATGACATGCATCAATGTTTTTGGCACTACAAAAAAAAAAGAGTTTTTGGCACTGCAATCAAAGAAGTCTACAAGCTTTGACATTGATGTTGACGGTGTGAAGCTTATAAGTGATGGCATGCATTAACATCATCTGTCGTCCTTATTATAGACGATAATGTATGATATGGTAGAGCATTCAAATACTTCCTCGAGTGAGCCATATTGATTCCTTTAATTGTAGACCGTTCTTTTAATAGTTATGTGCCTTAATGATAAAAAATACAGTGATCTTGTGCTCGCGTTGGACTTCTCTCATTAAGATGCTAAAATTAACTACAAGCAAACTTGATTTAAAGATCATTTGATCCACAAAATATTGCCTTGAAGTTCTAATATATAATACTTCAAGTTGCTTAATTTTTGACTCAAATCTAAACACTTTTGGTACTACTTGGTTCACCTAGTTGTGAAGTTCAATTAATCTGAGGCTTCTTTTATGACGGTTTTATTACTGCTTCTTAAAGCAGCTTTTTTGTACAAAAAATATAATTTTTGTAGTAGAAAGCTGATTTAAGAAGCAATAAAAAAGCTGTCTCAAACTAACTCTAAGTTTGATGAAATAAAGGTTAGGATGTTTTTGAATTTAATTTCAATTTGATGAAATATGTATCAGCAAATAATTAATTAAGCTACATATATATTTTTTAAACAAAACTAATATATTAAGATAAACAAAAAAGGTTACAACAGCTATTGACCAAAAATAAAAAGAAAGAAGGCAAAATACAACCCAAAAAAGGGCTCAGTAATCGGCCGAGGCTCCCAGCATCACCGAAGCCTCACACGGACCATCCATTAAGGTGAAAACAGCGCCCAATATCCAACTAACTCTAAGAACAACACCAATTAAGCTACATATCTTGATGTATAAGAATATTCTATTTTAAATTTGATCAAATAAGTTTTTTCGTAATTATTTTAAAAAATGGAATATGAGAATTTGATTAATTAATCATTAATTATTTTAATCTTAAATTAATTCAATAATTAGAAATATTATTTTAATTAAATTTGAATCAAATAGTTTAATCCATTGTTTCTCTTGTGTTAATTTAATAATCAAATTAAAAGATTAAATAAAGACCATAATTTCTTCATCAAATCATGAGAAAATTAATAAATAATATTAGCTGTGATATGATATTTGATTATGAAATTATTAGAAAAGCGAACATCAAATCAAGAAGGCTTGATAAAAACTCTGACTAGTGAAAGAGAGAGCTATTTTGAATACTAATTGTGGACCATTCTATGAACACGCTAGAAATAGTAAACTTTTTTTTTTAAATTATATATACCTCAAAGAACACTGTAGTTAGGGGGCGTAAATGAGTCGAGTTAAGCTCGAATCACCTCTTGTTTGAGCTCGAGCTTGGGCTTTCTGCTATAAGTTTGAGCAGACTCACGAGCCAGCTCTTTTATTATGAAAGAGATAAAAATAATGAGAAGTTTATCGAGCATAGTCCGAGCCGGTTCACGAGTCGACTTGACTCTCTTACAACCCTAACCGCAGTTATCAAGTTCAAAATTCTAAACGAAAAAAAAAATGAAAATTTATATTAGATATATAGTCTGCAATAACCAACATAAAACTTATCGAATAATCATGATGTGAATTATTCAATTTAAAAAAAAAAAAAAAACCTGTACCTCAAACAACTGAAATTATTTGAACTAAATTAGACCATCTGATTCTATCCTTACTCGATTCTTCTCAGAAAAATATCACATATTTTAAACTTGAAGATTATATTTTATCAATATTCGACAAAAAGAAAAAAAAAACATAAATGTCACCCATTAATGAAAGGCTAAGAGCTGAGAGAAACCTCCATTGAAACGAAAGCAGAAAGAAGATAGGAGGTGGGGGGTCCCTACAGCATGAAAGAATCGAAGCAGGCCCTCAATCTCTTCAGTACTGTGGGGCTATAATACAAAGTGAAGACTTTGCTTGAAGAGGACAGAGAAGACAAGTGGAAGTGAGATCGTACCCATTAATTTATCCTAATCCACAATATATATCCACTATTGAGCAGTAGGAGAAGACTACAAAAAGATAACGTTGTTTCAAAAGCAAAAAAAAAAAGAAGAATAGAGAAAGAGAGAATGGTGGGGGCTTTCCCTTCTTCATGCATGAACGAGAAGAGTGGATAATGGAATCATGGATGCGGCTACGAGAATAGAAAATGCAGTAAAAAGGAAGACAAAGTTGCGAATATGATGGAAGATAAAAACAAGGAGAAAGTTATGAATCTGATTCCTTTCAGTATTATCCTTTTATTTTTTGCTGTTTCTATTATGTTTGAATTTACTTTTCTTTTTCTTTTTGATTTAATAAAAATATGTTTGGATGATCTATTTATTTGAGATTATTACCGTTCGGTTTTGTCTCTGTGAACAGTAAAAGTACAGTGATGAACACAGAGACAAACCAGATGGTTCTCTGTGTCTAATCTTCCCACGTAATAGTTCATCCTAAAGTAAAAAGTGTTGTAATTATTATAGTTATATATGTATGTATCATAATTAAGCTGATTTTAGTTTTCTAATTAGATCATCCAAGTACTAATTTGCATAAAAAATCATATTTAAGCCTTAATTGCTTTAAGTTGTCATCATAATCACTAATTCAGGTTTGTTGCATCTTATTAAGTTGTCTAAATTGATAAATATTTGATTATTTTTTTAATTATTTATGATTAATTTAGTATTTTAATTAAACATTATTATGAACCTTAATAATCTTAGGCTTCGTTTGGGACGGCTTTTTTACTGCTTTCTAAAACGGAGTTTTAGTACAAAATTTTTTATTTTTATACTAAAACTCCGTTTTAGAAAGCAATAAAAAAGCCGTCTCAAACGAAGCCTTAATCTTAACATTAATATCAAATTATCTTAATTAGAATATGCTTGGAACAGCTTTCTGTCTGCTTTACTTTTCAAACAATAATTATCATTTATTTTGACTAATATTTTTTTTATTGTTTTTCAAAGATCTTTGTGATGCAAAATTACTTTATGCAACTATAATAGCAAAGTTGTTTCCTCTACAGTAACTTCACAATTAATTTTATAAAATATTACAGCCATCTCAAACATATCGTTAGCCTAATTAATGAAAAAGTGGCATGCATATTTTCAAGAATATTCAGGAACTAATCTATTTTATTTAGAAAAGACAACAAAAAGAAAATGCTCAATTAAAAGCTCATTTGTTTTAGCCTAATTAAAATTAATTATTTAATTAAGTAGGTGCGTGCGCTTATGTAATACACCCGCATAAGGTAGATGAAAATCTTATCCAACCTTTTGTTTTTGGTCTTCATTGTTTATGCTCTTAGCAATAAGAACTATTCCTAATCCAATGCATAATTAGGTCAAATTACATGGACGAGTAGGATAATATTAATTTATACTATTTATTTCTGTTAAACATAAAATGTATATAATCGTGATTAGGTTTGTTTGGGAAGGCTTTTCTACTATTTTTGTGGTAAGAAAAATAACTAAGGAAATAAAATTTGTTTAAAAGACTCAAATAAATTATGCAAATATAAAATCAGATACTTCATGAGTAAAACACATAAAACTTAGAATTGGTTGATGATTTACTTAATTTATTGTGTTTTGCTATGTATATTATTAGTAATAATTTATGAAAATTTAAAACAATATTAGATCCAACTATATTTAATAAATAATAAAATAAAATTAATTTCTTATTCTTTTCAAAGCATATATTTTTATTTCATGTAGCCAATTAGCCTTGAAAGGGATCAAATTTTTTTGTAAAACAATAATTGCTCCAACTATCTCTAATGCAATAAAAAAAAAATTAATCAAATACTTGTTATTTTTAAAACATACATTTTTTATTTCATGCCAATTACCCATTTGCAAAGAAATGAAAATGACCTCGGTCATTCTCGACCACCCGCATTTATCATCCACCCGCAACCCATACAATCACCAGCCACCGACCATCACTATCATTATGCTTTACATTACATTCATTTTAATTCATATCAAACAAAGAAAAAAAATTACTTGAACTTATTTTATACTAATTCAAACATTTTAATTACATACATTCCTTTAATATTATATTTCATTTTATTCTATATTCATTTATTGGCAAACCAAACTACTCTTAAATAAAAGCCCTAAAGCTATTATTTTATCGGTAATACTCTCATTTTTTGCAATATAGATTAACCCAATACAATTCTATTAGATTTAAATCTATTAACTTCCACATTGGGGGGCTTTCATATCTCCAAGTTAATCAATTTAGGCTTCATTTGTGATAGCTTTCATACTGCTTTATAAAGCATCTTTTTATGACAACTTTAAAAAAAAATTATGAACTAAAAAAATATTTTAAAAAATAATAATAAAGCTATCGCAAATGGCTTTTATGCTGTTTTTTGAAACAAATTTTTATTGCAAAAATTAAAAATTTTGTGCTAAAAAACTTCTTTAAGAAACATTATGTTAATCTAACTCATCAATTATTCTTCTTTTAAAAATGTGTCGATACTCCTTTTAATTTTAAAAAGATTAAAGAATAACTGACTTCATTTTATTGATAAGATTAAAAAAATTCTAAAAAGAGGAGGTTAATTCTGATCAGTATATTCCTAATTAAGCTGTTTGTTAAGAAGGTTTATAGTATCAGAATTTTTTTTAGAAAAAAAAAATTAAAAGGTCCTTTTCTTGTCAATTAATTGAAAATTTTTATCCTCAGAAACTTTATTTATTTTTGTTTGTTTAAAGAGTTTTTCTTTTTCTTTTTTTCCCAATATCTAAATTGATAACTACTGTGTCTGCCACTATTTTGCCGAATCATTTCCCACTAGCTTGAAATAAAAAACGACAATATTCACTCTCGATTCAATTTCTTAAGAGTTAATTAGGCTATATACAATGGAATAGAATTATCCCTTCAAATCCTTTTATTCAAAGCACGTTTGATTCAGTTTGAGGGGTTGTTTGATTGATTAAAAAAGAAATATATTGTAAAATGAATACAATATGATAAGTTGTGAGACAAAGAAGATGAAGAACTATTGAGTGGAAGGTCAAAGAAGATGATTAATGGGTGATATAAAGATTATTATAAAATCTAAAGAGATTGATAAAAAGAGAGAATGCTCGATAGCTAAAAATGAGCAGAGCTTTCAACAAACACGACTAAAAATATAAGATTTTTGCATCACTTGCTAGCAGCGGTTATTAAACCGGTGCTATAAATTAACATGTGCACAGCGTTTACAAACCGCATCAAGTCTTTTTTTTTAGTTTAAACTCACAGGAGAGTCATATGCGTTAAAACAAAATAAGGTTACAAGTCTTTAAAGATTCCAAAGCCCTCTAAAATACAACAATTGAATCAAAACCTATGAGCCTCAAAATTCAACTAATTACAAAAAACAAACCAAAAACAGAATAAAAATCAGCCAGTAGAAGTCCCAAAGCTTCTAGCAACCAAATAGCCAACAACCAATTCCTGCAAAAAACAAAATAGAAGCAAAGAAAAACAAAAACGAGCAGAGCATAACATAAGTCTATAAGGCATCCACCACACCATCATAACAACTATGAAGCCAACAAAGAACAAAGCTCCTAAATCGAGCAACAAAAGGCCTCAGTACCCAACCAGCCAAAATAATCCACAAAACCAGAAGAAGGATTACTTCTTCCTTGATTTACGCCTACATCATTTGCTTCCACCATGCGAAAAACTTTTATGAATTTTATGATTCACATTTAAACCATATAACTCATGAAACTCCTCCAACGGCTCCTACAAACTTGCTCTAGCATTCCCACAGGTCGAAGAACCATACCCATCCAGCCAATCTAATGGATCCACACTATATATATCAAATTGTAGGTGTTTTAACAACTGCTGTATCGTAGAAAAAATGATACGAAAGACTATTTTAATAATAGTGAAAGATCTTAACTCCATCTTCTTATAAAATTTATTACATCCCTTAAATCTTTAATCCATAAAATTAGGCTCTTTATAAGGATTTCTATGATTCCTAATTAGTAAGATAATTTCTAAAATATCCTAATTATTCAACATGAGATTTATATATAAATATATAGAACAGAGCAGATATTAGCATCACCTCATCACATGAAATGCAAAGGCCAAAGAGCAGCCACTTAAGCTAGGAAGGAAAAAAGAAAAAGAAGAGGCCACCGGATATCTTGCACAACCACGCATCAGCCTTTCAGTCAACATCAGATGGTTGTCTCTACCTTCCATCTATTTATTTTAATCCTTTTTATTTACATATCTGATTATGTGGGTCCACCTACTTCCTCAAAATTTGTTGTATTTTCTTTAAAAAGTGTGTGCTCCTTAATTCAGTAATTAAAAATTTTAAGAAATTATTATTATGATCTACATAGAGAATTATTTCTGCATCAAATTTTTATTATTTGACACTTAAATTTTCATGCAAATATTCATACGCCGCCAAAAATCACTTTCATCGGGCTCTAATCTCATGATATATTTGAATTGAGCAATTTCAAAAATAAATTTGGGACCATCCGTATTTTGATCTCAGCAAACTTACAATCAAATTGAAAGTCTTGACAAAACAAACCCAATGACACCAAAATTTGGCCCAATTCGAGTCCAAGTGAGCTCGAGCCAATGGATTGAAACATATTTGAAAGTTTTAAATCATTAATTGAGTAATCAAATAATCTCCAAATATGATATGCTTATTGTTGAATTGAGCTATTCGATGAGACGAATCCAACGAGTCTAATATCAATTTATTTTGACATCATTAAGGCATTTAAATGCTTAATAAAATTTATATTATCGAATAAATCAATACACACCATTTGATGGATCACTCCAACTTTGCCTTAGATTTTTTCTATATTTGTAGAGCACGTCACTCTCAAAAATCTATAAATAAGCATTTTTTTCTTCATATGATGGGGAGAGGAAGGAGGAGAAAGGGAGCTATATAGAACTCTATTGTATTTTACAGTTATCATTGTCGACGATTACCATCAGCTATCTCTACAGGCAACCATCTTTATCACCAAGATTGGCATAAGATATCACCATAATCTCCAAAATACTGACACGATTTAACCTTGTTGTTAGGTATATTTGTCTGCTTGCGGTTATATATTTTTGTACTATCTATTGAAAAAATTATGCTTTTTTATTGGGTATAGAATATCCCTTTTAGACATTTGATATTTGTACTCTTCCTCTTCTTCAACAGTGAAGACATGATGATCTTTATATCACTTTTTATATATTGGATTTTACAATTAGGTCAGGCTCCATGATTTTTTCACCTTCCAAATTCTCCGTGTATAATTTTTTTCTTATCTTATTCCTTTCTTTTGTACATGCTGAATTTTTGTACACTATTAAGATGTAAAACAAATATTCGATCGACTTAAATTTTCTAACACACAATATACAGGGCCGGAACCCCTTTTTTGCTGGGGGGTGGGGCAATTGCCCCCCTTCAAAAAAATTTTAAATTTTTTATTTTACTCTTATTTATGTAATTTTTAGTCTTTATTATATGAATTTTTAGATAATTGCCTCCCTTAAAAATGTTAAAAACCAAATAAATCCGAGTTATATGATAAGAAAATTAAAAAGCTCCATTTAATTTTACAATATATGACAATTTCTTCTTCAATCAAAAGAAAATAATTTAAAATTATTATAATTAGTCATATGCAGAAAAACCAAATAAATCTTTATCTCATGCATGGGGTCAATAATTGGCCATATAAAGATAAAAAATAATTTTATTTATCCTTAGTTTAATTTGATTGTTTTTTTTTTAATTTTAATTGAATTTTTTTAAAATTCACAGTTTATCATTTTCAAAAAAAAAAACTTAATCAATATTTAATTAAAAATAATTTTAATTTATTTTATTTGAATCTACATCTCTTAGTTTTCATTTTGGAGTGGAGGACTTTCATGTTGATTTTTAAAACAAATTTTTAATACAAAATTAAAATAACCGTCCCAAAATCTTATACTCCTAACAAAATCATTTCCTCTAAAAAATATAATTATAACATTCTATATCAACATATTTCTATTTAGGGTTCGTTTGGGACGGTTTTTTTATTGCTTTCTAAAATGAAGTTTTAGTACAAATTTTTTTATTTTTGTACTAAAACTCTGTTTTAGAAAGCAATAAAAAAGCCGTCCCAAACGAAGCTTTAATTATTAATTTGAATTGAATTTTATGACATAAATAACACCAATTATCATAAATAAAGTACATATTAATATAAATTTAAAACCCAATAGTTTTTTTTTTATAATTAAAGTCAATAAAAAAAATCTTAATTAGATTTTGTCGAGTTGTGTTACTCATGGCAAAAAATCATCTTATCGTGGTCAACCTTTCCTACCTCCTATAGAAAAAAAAAAGGACGATAAAAGACAAATGGGGGATCGTGGTCCCAAGGCGATCCGGTGCAAGCCTATGTAGCCTTAATCTCAAATGCCGTGCAATAATGATCTAAATCTACACAGATTCACCGTACATCAGTGGCCACCGACCCGCCGGATAAAAGTTCAAATCTACGGGCATTTGATGATTTAAAGAGAGCAAAGGAGGCGAACACGATAAGGTGATGTTTGGGAATTTGATAATTGCCAGATCCGTTCAAAGAAGGACACTAAGGGAAATGAATAAGATTAAAAAAAAAAAATCAAATAAAATAGCGCTCACCGTTCTTTCCCTTAGTGGTAATGTTGGATTTTAGTTATAAAATATTTCCCAAATGTATATTTATTTTTATTTTTGGTTAAAATTCACAGTACGGGCTTACGTGTTAAATAAAAACAATGTTACAGGATCTTAACGAATCCAAAGCCCCCTAAAAATTCATCATTTAAAGTAAAACCTACGAATCTTCGATTCAGACTAATTACAAGAACAGACAAATGAAAAGACAAAACTTAAAAACTAAACCCAAAAGAGAACAAGCAAACATCAAGGAAGTGTCGAACATGAAGCAACCAGAGGCATCAGCACACAGGATCCTTGAACACAACACCCTGCAAAGAAGAGATAAAGCAAAGAATGCACCTAGATGCCAACCAGAACAAACCAGCCAATCAACAGCAAAAGAAAAACAAACCAGCACAAGAAAATAAAAAAACCCACCCAAACTGCAACAAAACAGCATGCAACAGCCTCCCCAAACCCAAGATACAAAGCCGAGAAACATACAATCAACAGCTCAACCCATGAACCAAAACCGCCACATGAAACCAGCTAAACAAAGAGTAACTTCTTTAATTTATTCTAGTCAAATTTAATAATGATATATTTTTAAAATTTTAGATTATTTTAATCTCAAAATAAATTTTAAAATTCTAAATCTATTCTAATTCATATGGGAGATTTACATACATACAATCATATACTATTCTATTTACATATTTAACACCTAAAACTTTAATCTTAAATACAGACCACACATAGTTCATGTTCATATCAAATATGAATGGTAAAAATGAAATATATGAGTGGTAGGAAGGAAATAAGAGTGATATATTTGATGTTAAAATAATATAGAATGGTATGTATGTAATATTAAAGTTTCGGATGTTAGATATGTAAATAAGATAGATATAAAATAGTATGTATGTAAATTTTCCTAGAAAAAATGTATAGGTGTAGTAGAAGTTTGACTGTAAGTTTGTTAAGATCATGATTTGAATGTTTTCAAATTTAATTTTTAAAATTTTCAATTCAAATATACATCTAGATTAGTTCTTGATCAAGGCGATTTTTGATGACGAATCAATTTATATTGATAAAGATCTTATAATGCTTTCCTTATTTAATTTTTCTACATAATTTTTTTTTTCTTATAATCATAATATTTTTATATATTTAATACTTCAAATTTTATATTAATTTTTCTATCATTTTTATTTTTTTTATTATATAAAAAATTATTAATATCAATTTATTTAAAATAAAATATAAACTTGTATACATATATTAAGATATTATATAAATAAATATAAAAATAAGTAAGAAAACTATAATACTACCGGAGAAAATTGAGAACGCGAGTAAGGCCTCCTTCTTCCAAACTGTACAGTATAAATACAGGCCCCTCGCCTCCGTTCACTCCGAGCTACCATTAAGATCAAAATCCCTCAAAATTCTCTGCCAGAACTGCTAGATAGCCGGTAAATCATCACAGATGGGCGGCGGCAATGCTGTCAGCAACACCGCCGGCGGCGGAGGGAGCGGCAGGAAACTCCTGGAGATTCTCAACGTCAGGGTGATCGGTAGTGGCGAGAAGGTGGTGGTCCTCTCCCACGGATTCGGAACCGACCAATCAGCCTGGAACAGAATCACCCCCTTCCTTCAACGCGACCATCGCATCGTCCTCTACGATCTTGTCTGCGCCGGCAGCGTCAACCCCGACCACTTCGACTTCCGCCGATACACCACCCTCGATGGCTACGCCGATGATCTCATCCTCATCATCGAATCCCTCAATATCAACTGCTGCTTCTTCGTCGGCCATTCCGTCTCCGCCATGATCGGCATCCTCGCCGCTATACGACGCCCGGATCTCTTTCTCAAACTCGTCCTCATCGGCGCCTCCCCTCGGTACTCTAACCCTAATTCCCATTTCTCCTAACTTTTTCCCCCTGATCGAACTTCAATCATAGAAAATTCTTCTAGGTTTTTGAACGATCGTGATTACCACGGGGGTTTTGACCAAGGGGATGCCGAGCAAGTGTTCGAAGCGATGGAGGCGAACTACGATGCGTGGGTGAGGGGATACGCTCCGCTCGCCGTCGGAGCTGATGTTCCGGCGGCGGTGAGGGAGTTTAGCCGCACGCTATTCAACATGCGACCGGACATCACTCTGTTCGTCTCTAAATCGGTGTTCAGTACTGATCTGCGAGGCGTGCTAGGGCTCGTGCGCGTACCCTGCTGCATCGTCCAGACTTCCCGCGACCAGTCTGTACCAATCTCGGTTGTCGCTCACCTGAAAGCTCATCTCGGCGGCCGCACCACCGTCGAGATTCTCAATACCGAAGGTCATCTTCCTCATCTCTCCGCCCCTGCTCTTCTCGCTCCCGTTCTCCGCCGTGCTCTGTTACGCTGATTTCAAAACCACCATCTCGCCGGCGATCGATCTAATCCGGAAGCCATGAAGAACTTTTAACGAATTAATGGCGTAACAATGAATGGTTTTTCTATATCTGTGATGATTGTTAATTCATAAAACTCTACTTAATGATTGAGTGCCTTATCATTATCCTCATCATTATCTCTATAGTCTATCGAATCTTTTATTTTATAAATTCTTATTTTCACTTCCTAAGTATATTATTTATAAATTATTTTTAGGGGGATTCATTTATATTATCTTATTTTCCTATTTATCGTGAGGATTTAAATTGCAACGATTTGATTTCGCCGCATAAAGTGAAGTGCGGAGCTTTTAGAACAGAGAGTCTATTAACCTCTGGGGATTATGAGGGGATAATTATTTAATTAAAAATTAATTAAAAGTGAGGTTTGGATAAGAATCAAAGAGGTGTTGGGAGCCACTGATTGTCTGATCTGAGCTGTAAGATTGGCTAGTGGTATTTTGAGTGGGGCTAAGGTGGTGATTGCTGATTGGCTCAATAAAGACGGAATAGGATAGCTAAGTTAAGAAAGGAAGCATGGGAGTTGGACCTTGTTTGAGTTGGACAATACCATTTGTCTTTTATGATATTACATAAATATATGTATTGAATATTGGATGATGACATGTTTATTTAATTCATAATATTTTAAATTAATTATGATGAGATCATATTATCAATCTTTTGAAAAATGGATCGGACCAGCAGGTTCGATCGGTTCAATCGTGAACTGGTCTTTTGGTCGATTCGATTCATCCTAAGAACCGCTTCTGCATCAAACCGGTCAGAACCGTCGGTTCAACCGAAAACTGTTGAACCGGCCGGTTTAACTTTGGAATTTTTTGAATATTTAAATAAATTATTTTAAAATATTATGTAATATTTGTAATTTAGTTTTAAATTTGAATTACTTAATTTTATAATTATAGTTATAAATTTTTTTTTTCTGAATTTAATTTTAAATCAATTGACATTTACTTTTTATTTTTATATTTTTTTAATGTAGGATTATTATTCTTTTCTCATGTTGGCTCCTCATGAAATACCGTGGTCATTATAAATTGGA
The DNA here is from genome assembly GCA_022539455.1 of Dendrobium nobile. NCBI lineage: Eukaryota > Viridiplantae > Streptophyta > Magnoliopsida > Asparagales > Orchidaceae > Dendrobium > Dendrobium nobile. The sequence continues at coordinate 71,409,484 of CM039721.1, read as the reverse complement.
AAATTTGGGATGAGGATATTCTCGTTTCTCAGGGATCTGAATAACTCTTTGCTCAAGTTTAATCATCCTAATGGATCTCTTACCCTAATCAACTAGCTCTTCTCTTTGATCTCAGAGGAAGAACATTAATGAATCAATGGACGGGAACATTCTCATGACATAATAAACATTGAAATGTCTTTCCTCATAAAGAATAACCATTCCTACAGAAAGAAGAATCACAATTTTAGAAATAGCATAAATTATAAGAAACATCTGCCTCTTGTAATTTTCCAATCATAGAAAGGACAAATGCTACAAGTTCCATGACTACTTAACATGCATCAAATAATAGAGAGAAGCCACTTAGTCCAAGAATATATCTTTTGTAGTTAACCAAATCTCATATGCACGGTGTCAATATTTGACACGACCCGAAACCCAACATAAAAAATTTCATGTTTGAGGTCTGACTTGACCCCGAACCGGGTCTGGTTCGAGTTGACCCAAAAACAACTCGGGTTGACCCGAAACAGATTTTGTCACGTTCGTCTTAATCGGGTCGCTCTTGTCTGTTCGTTATTTGTTTGTCACGTTCTTCAGTCCTCACTTCATTTGTCGGGTACGCCTGACCTGGGTCGTGTTTGCCGTTCGTCTGAGAGTCATTGCTAGTTTATCGCTGTCGTGCCTGCCTGCCACTGCGCAATAGGCTTGCGTTTGGCTAATTGGCTTTGGTAGTTTGGCCAGAGATCGGAAGTAATAACGATAAAGGAGGAGCTCGCCACCTAGCCGGCTTCCTGAGATTAGCCCGGGAATGGAGCCGAACTCAAAGCGTGTCGGCAGATTTACGAGTCGGGTCTTGTTGACCTGAACTCGAAGCGGGTTGAGTTCGGATTCGAAAAAATAATCCGTTTGCAAAAACGGGTCGGGTCGAATAGTGCCGGGTCAGTTTCGAATTTGACTCTTACTCGACCTACGACCCAATTTTGACAGCCCTACTCATATGAAGTAACCAAAGAAGACGGATGATAAGGACGAGGACAAATGCTTTCAAACTCTCGACAAAAACCATCAAGAAAAATTGACTACAACTATAAGTGAACTTACTTAACTCACGTATCAAATAGAAGATCCAGGACCAACTTCTTCACTTTTATCAAGATGACTGCCAAAGGATTTTTTAAAAATGTAAATCATAATTATTCAATTAAAATTTGATAAAAAAGATTCATTTTTTATATAATTTATATAATACTTGAGAGTAAATAGAAGCTTTAAAATATTAATTGAATTACTTAATACTAAAATATTTTTCAAATAATGGTGAAATAAATATTATATATTGTATATTATTAATGAAATTTTGAAAATGTTAAAAATTATTATTATTATTTATTTGATAAGGAATTATTATTAATTTTTCTAATTATTGAATTTATTTCTGGAGATTTAATAATAATTATGTTCATTTTAATTACCTCACATATTTGATATTTCCACTGAAAAATAAAAAAGTTTGAATGCCACGTATGTGAATTATGTGACATTGCGAATGCAAACTTAGCCCAGCCCACTAATATAAATCCAGGCCCAACTGCAAAAAGCCTAAGCGGAAACTCTCCGCCCAAACGTTGGAACTTTTATTTGGTCCGGTCACCTGACGTAGCTTTACGTTTAACGTCAGTAAAATAGTGACGCGTGTTCTCACTATTTACCGTGTGGCCCGACAACCCCGACCCGGAACGGAGACAGGATTGCTATGTTCCTGTGTTGCTAGGTATTGCTCGGTATTGGTCGATTTTGCTCGACAATAACGAGAAATACCATTCTGTGAAGACCAATACCGAGAAATACCGAGCAATACGGTATTGATCTTCACAAAGCGATATTTTTATTATTGCAAAGCAATACCGAGCAATACCTAGTAATACCGAGCAATACTTAGAGCAATACCTAGCAATACGCGAACATAGCAATCCCGGGTCAAGTCGTCGGGCCGCGTGGTATTGAGTAAGACCACGTGGCGACATGTTATTGGCATACGAACGTAGAGCTACGTCAGGTCACCTGACCTAATAATTGTTCCAAACGTTGACTATAAAAGCATTAAGGTGAGCATTAATGGATTCAGATAATCTCCTGTCATTACTATGATAATTGTATAATGTTTGGATATCGACCTCACTCATTTATTTTATTTTGAATAACATTTTCTATTTAAAATTAATTTATTTTGAAAATAAATGAATATATTTAATTCAAACTATTTAAAATAGCTGAGAATGATGACTTCGCCAGATTCAATTATCATAATAGTTAAAGGATCATTTGATTTTTTGCAATTGGAAAATGAATCAATCAATCGATTTTATCTTATTCAGGCTTCATTTGGTATAACTTTTTTATTGATTTCTAAAACAATTTTTTATAAAAAATATTTTATTTAATAAGTTTTTCTACTAAAAAATTATTTGAGAAAGCAAAGAAATTACACTCTCCCTATACAGAAAAATGACTTGCAAATCAATTTTTAGGGGGTATGGATTAGGCCATAAGCATTTGGTTAATCATAGTTGTGACACTGTGTATATGCAACTATGTTAATAATGAATTCTTAGGCTTTGTTTGGGACGACTTTCTTCCGTCTTCTTAAAATAGTTTTTTAATAAAAAATTAAAAATTTTTAACTAGAAAGCGGCTTTAAAGAGCAATAAGAAAGCTGTTCCAAACGAAGCCTTACGTTTGCCTTTAAAAAGCAGTTTTTGAAAAACCAGATTGAAAACGTGCATAAGAAATGAGCTTTAAAAAGCAAAAACAAAAAAGCTTAAGCTGCCCCAAACAAAATCTTAGGTTGACGAATGAAAATATCATTTTGAATCTCTCTTTGCCGCAATACAAATATAGTTGATGGATACAAATTCTTTGATGATTTAATTATTTGAAGCGAAATTCGAGAAGCTTTAAGGATCCATACTTTGGCCAACAAAGAATGATGATAATATGTTATAATATTGGGATAAAATAATAACAATGAAATATTATTTTTATGCTAAAATATATATATGTATTATTGAGAGCCATACAAGTTACAAATATTAGAGGTCTATTGAAGTTACATGAAATTCAAAAATTTCTAATCAAGATGGATGAATTTGATGAATGATGATAGAAACTACCATGCAAAAGCTTGTAGGAAGAAGAGGTTGAGTAGTAGAGCAACAACTATGTTGGTTACCTTCAAGGAATCTAGAGCGCACTAGACTCTTTTTGACGATTCTTTAATCTGATAACATCTTGGGTTCCACGGACAAAGTGATATCTCACACCGGGTAAATCTTTAACCCTTTCTCTTCACCGACACAATCAAGCCTAAAGGAGATCAAGAAGCAATGCAAGTAAATAAGACAATTCCGTTGTCGTTGAAATCATTAAAGTAAGAAGATCATTCTAATTTAAACTTGAAAATTTTGGAGACTATTTGTTATGAAAATAATTTATGATGTTTTTTTGTTTAACCACTTGAGTGCTCCAAAGCTTGGGAACTACATCAAGAATTATACTTTGTCGAGTAAAAAAATTCAGGTACCATATTATGTTTACTATTGTTAATCATAATTTATATGTTAGTCATGCTATAATAATGATCATCATAAGTAGAAACGAAATATTATGTAATCAACCCTAACCAACTTATTCAAGATGGGTTGGATTGTTAATCATGTGGAGCCCTCTTTTAAAAATAAAATCTTTGCAATAATCTCCTAGTTAAATATAAATCCATGACTAATTCCTTTTATGGGTGATAGGAATAATGGAATATTTTGGGTATCTCATGTGGACATAAAAATCCTGAAAATATCATTTATTAATTTTGAGAGATATTGTGAGATCTTATATTATAATGTATTGCTTGAATTACAATAAATATAATGTTAATAATTTTATTATTTATTATGCTATAAATAGATGGGTTTATCATCTGACAATTATAACATCATACTTTCCACATTCAATCTACCCCATCCAATTGACATCCTAAGATCAATTGAAGTGGGGCAATCAATAAATGGCCCGACTCAAAAATATTTTTGTTTGAATTAAGCCAACTTCAAGTAAGACTTAGGCTTCGTTTGGAATGATTTTCTTACTGCTTCTTAAAACTGCTTTCTAGTACAAAAATTAAAAATTTTATACTAGAAAGCTGTTTTAAGAAGCGACAAAAAAGCGTCCATAACGAAACACGATTTACCAATCTCAACTGTCAAAGGATGGCCCAAATGATAGCAAGTATGTTCAATTAAGCCAAACTTAACTCATGGATTTATGTACTAGTCCTTAAGAGGTTTCTCACCTAATCTCAAAGTCAAGATAAATATATCACGTAAGGATCATGAAGGTCCAACAAAATCAGTACACATTTACCCATATCATTGAACAAATATTATCAAATATTGTTCAAAATAATTTAAGTCACAATGAACTTAAAACTATTTCTTAAAAAATAAAATAATATGTTCAATTTCAGAATTTAAAAATAATACGAAGTCAAATTTATAATTTTCTTAAAGAAAAATTCTGCACCAATTTTCTAGGAATATAATCCGATATAAATACCAGACTCCGCCGGTTCGACAGACTTTCCGATTAGATAAGGGAGGAAAGGCTCATCGGAACCCTAATTCCCTCCAGTGGAGGAGACCATGTCGAGGCGGGAACGAGACGTCCGCGATTCCCATGGCAAGCGTCTCCATACGAGGTTCGATCGAGAGCCCAGGTACCTCCCTATCCTTTTCACTCTCTCTCTCTCTAGTTGAGAATTAAACGCCTATGTGGATGCTAGGAGCAGCTGAAGCTTATTGTCACCGTGTGGGCTCTGCTCAACTGCTTCTCTTTGCAAGATCTTCTTTTTTTTTTCTCTGTCCATTTTCTGGACGTGGCTTGGAGAGAAATGAATGCTATTTGGGGATCAATATTTGAAGATTTTTAGCGATGAGTTCGACGTTTAGGAGGACTAATATGAGCGCGTAGTATCCATTGACATCGATTTGAAGTGGATCTGCAGTTGGTGTTGTGTGGCGCTTTCTCTGGTTTTATTCTGTTACTTTTGATATCTGATTAGCACGTTGCATTGGATTTTGTGTTGAAACCTACATTTTATTTAATCTCATTGTATTACTTAAATTCGGGTGGCGACCGTGCATTTGTGGTTGTAGTGTTGGTTTTGATTTACAATTACCAAATTTCTTGGTGGTCCTTTTGCCACGTTGAATTTTATGATTGTTTGAGGGATTTAATCACTAAACTGGACAGAATTCCTGAAGTATTGTTCCGGAGGGCTTCCTTAGAATAGTGAAGAACAGAAACAAAGGAGCCATTGGAAGTTCAAGTACAAAATGGAGCCTTTTAGTTTCTTTATCTTTGGGGATTTGATGTATGGTGCCAGCCCTTCTTGGTAGCTATTTAGAAATAAAAAAGAGAGTGAGTGTTTCTTGCAGGTGAGTCTGACATCAAAGAGAATGATAGAGGACAGGTTTGTGACATGGATTCTCTGGACTGGAAGCCTAAGAAACCCTCTGGAAAGCTACAATGCTGTGGAACATGCCATTGTTAAGATTCCCATCAAATGGTTGAATGCTGCTAGCCCATCACACTTAAATGCAGTCTAGCCGCACCACCGGCAGACTCATATGAGGCAGAGGGGATCTGATCAATAATGTTAGAGATGCCATCGCTTGCTAGAGTGGCGGCTGAGCTCGGATGTTTTGTACCTAGGTGGTTGGCCTAGTGGTCGAGGGGAGGTTATGATTGTAGCTGAGGGGAGGATTAGAGGGTGGAGTTCAGGTTTTCTAGCTTATGGTTTTGTCATGGACCTTATAAATCCTAGCATCATATATTTCTATGTATATATTGGGACTGGGTCACCCTCGTATTGGATAGTATCATGGGATTCAAGTCAAGATTTGTTTTTTAAACCTTAGAATGGTTGAGATGAATATTCAAGATTGGTAAAACTTAGTCAGATTTTTGGACAGAGTGGTGTCAAAACCCAAATCATTTTATGGCCTACATATAATTCGTTAAGCGTCTCTTTCGAACACTTGTTAAAGTAAAATTTAAAATTTAGATGATGCTTTGTAATATTTCATAAACTAGATCTAGCACATACTTTTTGAAGTCAATGGGTTGACCAGGAGCACCAACAAGCACAAGCATCATAACACTTTAATATACTTTATATGTTTTCCATTCAAATTGTTGGTGAAGTTAACTTTATTTTGACTTTCTTTTCATTAATTCCATACAATTATTGTGTTCTTTCATTATAATTTTATTTTTGATAAGCTTTTTACGCCAAATTTTTATTCCCTCAATCCCTCTCTATTCTAACAAACTTGTTCCATTTCCTGGTTACCTTAAAGTGTTTAAAATACACAATGGGCCCAGTGATTTCTTATGAATTATTGAAATTTAAGTACAAATTTAGCAAAGTGACATCGATGGAAAGCATTTGATTGTAGAGAAATACAATGATACACTTATCAAATTTGCAGATGCTTCCGGAATTAACTTTATTTACAATCATTGTAAATGGGTTTCATTAGGCATAGCTTGTCTTGGGTCTAATCCGGAGAATCTGCCAGTGCTTGAATTACCTGGAAGATTTAATTTTTAAATAGCCTCTTCTTACTCCTGCCTACTCCTTTTTTCCATCACTCATTTGCTTTTACAGTTTTTGATTTGCCTTATTTTCCACTGACGTTACTTTGAATTGCACCGTCTCCCTAGTACTTTTTGGGTTGTTATTGTGTGATTTTTGTTGCCTAGTTGTATTGTTCTTTTCAGTTCGATTGCTTGGAAAATAGTCTCTTATTTATTAAGCCTTTGATTGTTTCATTTTCCTTATTCTTTTTAGGTGTTCAGATGTCTTGCAATACTGAATTATCATAAATTATAGTTTCTAAATTTCAATGGAGTGATGATTTTTTTCCCTTTTTAGGCTGCCAAGACAGTTGGGAATAATAATGATGAAAAATTCATAATTTAATCGATTATTTTTTTTTTTCACTTCAAAAAGATATCTATTTATGATGTTTGATGGTTTTATTAATTGTTATGTAGCATGTCTAATAGTTATAGCATAGAAAGTTTGCTTGTTTTAAGGCTTGATTTTGCAGTAATAGACCACCTGTCTTTCGCTTTGCTCATTGCACATTGATAACATTGGGAGTAATGCGGATTGCATAAGTTTCAGATAAGTGTATTATGTACTGTCGGGAAGTCATTTGTTTTCTTCTTCTTCTTTTTGTTTTAAGTGTTCACATGCCATGTAGTCACTGAATAATCATAAATTCTTTTGTCTAGATTGTAATGGTGTAATGATTTTTTATCATTTATTACACAACCAAGACATTTGGGAATAATAACAATGAAAAATTCATTTATGTTTGTTTACTCCATAAATATATGTGATTCTGATAGGAAATACTTGAGTTCGCAAGTAACCCTAAGGTAATACTTGAGTTCGCAAGCAATCCTAACCCAAATCGGAGATCCAACAATGACAAAGTGGCTCCAAAACAGAAAAACAGCAGAAAAACAGCACTATTCTGAGAGAAAACCAAGAAAAGACTTGTATTCTAATAAACAATGAATAAAACAACAAAGATACAATTGATCCTCAATTCGAGAGGAGGATCGATCTCTCCCAAATCTCTAGATAGAGCCCAAAGAAACCTAAATCTAAGAGATCTCAAATTTCAGCCAAATTCAAGATGCCCAAACGGTCCAAACCCTAGGAAATTCAACTATTTAATGCATACAAATCAAAAGGAAATCCCTAAATAGTCCCTACATTCAAATTTCCCTCTCAAAGCCAAAAAAAAAAAAAAAAAAAACGCTTCCTAAATTGCTCTAATGGGCTGTTCGGACACTCGATCTCCGCAGGAGGCGGAGATCTGTTGCTCTTTGCTAACGTCCAGTCCTGTGCGGACCGGCTGGACAGGTCTAACAATACTCCCCTCCCAAAGATCCACCTTGTCCGCAAGGTGGAAAGACGACACCCTCCATTCCTTCTTCATCACAAACGATAAGAACCTGAAGAGTTCGGTCCTTATACTTATGCCCCGGCATATACCTCTCGTCACATCTGAAACAAAGCCCCTTTGCCCTCTTCTCCTATAATTCTGTCTCTGTAAGCTTCTTGAAGTTGTCCCCAGGTCTTCCTCCTGCGGTCTTTTCCTTCGAAGTCCCTCGAAGAGTATCCGATGTTGGCTCCTTGGATTTCAATAAAGTGGTGGTCATCCTGTACGAGCCTCCTGAGCTGCCGCCTCCTGTCTCTCCCTCCAGGTGTCTCTGATCTTCTACCAATTGAGCTAGCTCCATAGTCTCTCCCAAGTCACGAGGCCTCATTACTCTAACCGCTGCTCGGATCTCTGGTCTCAATCCCTTCATGAAGTTTCCCTCTAGCACTGTCTCAGAAAGGTGGTCCAATCGGCTACCAAGGTACTCGAATCTCTCCTGGTATTCCGTCACTGAACCCTCCTGTGTCAAGGCAAAGAACTGCTCGTAGAAGTCTCCTCCCCTTCCAGTTCGGAAACGCTCTACCAAGCAATCCTTGAGCTCTCTCCAACTTCGTATGGGTCGTCGCATGTCCCTCCATTGATACCAAGACAAAGCATTCCCTTCTAAACATAGGCCTGCCGCCGTCAATCTCTCCTCCTTTGTCAGCCCATTGACGGCGAAATATCTTTCTACCTTGTAGATCCACCCGTGTGCATCCTCCCCCTCAAAGATTGGCATCTTCAGTTTCCTCACCCTCGGGTCACACTCGTTTCCCCTAAATCCTCCATAACCTCCCATTCATCGAAGTGGAGGTGCTCCCCAATTGTCACTATCTTCCCTCCGGCGATCATACCCAAATCATTCATCAAAATCCCCTCTTCTTCTTTCAAAATTAGCACCACGGTGATCGAAATCATCTCCTCGCCTTACAAATTTAGCCCCCCTTCTTGCATAGCCAATGCTCATCTCCTCCCTAGAAAGTGGTTCTAGAGGCGACATTCCGTCTTCTCCCTCCAGGATCTCCACTTCTGGCTTTTTCCTTCCCCTAGACGTGTTAGGGTTCTCATCTCTTCCATGGCCTCCTGTAGTTTGTTTTGCTTCTAATATCACCGGTTTGGTTTTGACTTCAAGCAATTTCTTCAATAAGTCTTCCATTACGGCAAACTTTTCCTCCATCTTTTCATTGACGGATGCAATCTGACTTTGAAAATAAGTCATCTTTTCCTCAAAATCTGCTTTGAGTTGCCCAAGTTCTCCCTCCAAAATTTCCACTTTTCTTCCGGCCATTGGTTCCCCTTCGATCGACGGGCTCTGATACCAATTTGATAGGAAATACTTGAGTTCACAAGTAACCCTAAGGTAATACTTGAGTTCGCAAGCAATCCTAACCCAAATCGGAGATCCAACAATGACAAAGTGGCTGTCCAAAATAGAAAAACAGCAGAAATCTGCTGTTGACAGCAGAAAAACAGTACTATTCTGAGAGAAAACCAAGAAAAGACTTGTATTCTAATAAACGATGAATAAAACAACAAAGATACAATTGATCCTCAATTCGAGAGGAGGATCGATCTCTCCCAAATCTCTAGACGCTGCTAGAGCCCAACGAAACCTAAATCTAAGAGATCTCAAATTTCAGCCAAATTCAAGATGCCCAAACCCTAGGAAATTCAACTATTTAATGCATACAAATCAAAAGGAAATCCCTAAACAGTCCCTACATTCAAATTTCCCTCTCAAAACCCAAAAAAAAAAATGCTTCCTAAATTGCTCTAATGGGCTGGTCGGCCGCTCGATCTCCGCAGGAGGCGGAGGTCTGTCGCTCTTTGCGATTTGATCCTCAATTCGAGATTCTGTATCTTGGAAAGTCTTAAATTTGACGCATAATATGTTTGATTATTTATTAATTATGTTTTATGTCTGATAGTTATAAAATAGAAAGTTTGCTAGTTTGTAGGTTTGACTTTTCATTTATCACTTCCTGTTTTTTGCTTTGCTCATTATACATTGATAGCATTGGGATTGATGAACAGTACATAAGTTCCAAAAAAGTATTTTATGTACTTATAGGAAGTCTTAGTTATTTAGTGCTCTGCTTCTTGTGTATGTTTCCTTTCCAATCTGTCTTCATCTCCATCTTTTGTGCTCAAACTATTTGAGATTTATTTTTTTAAATCCTTTGCTGTCAAGTTTCCATCAAAGGCTGCTTTTGTATTACATGAGAGGTTGCTAAATATCGCTAAGTTTATTCTTATTATGCTAACCTTAATGATGTGAAACTAAATGCAAGGAGCTACGTAAGAAATTAAAATTGAGTTGGCAAAGAAATTACAATTAATAACTTATGGCGATAGCAAGAAAATCATTAAAATTTCGTAGTTATCAACTAGCTTAGGCGAAGAAGTATGTAGATTAGCCAAAACCTTCAGACAACCAAAAATAGTAGCAACACTAAAAGCTATTACAACAATCCGTCATTTAATAACGAGAAGTTCACCTTGGGGAAATACTCACTCAACTAGACTAGGCTTTGCGGGAGAAGAATTTCAGCACACCATACGATGCCACGAGGAAGGTTGCGATGCCAAGGGTCTTGAGCCACGGAGAGGTCGACGATGACGCGGAGGGCGTGAATGCTTGACTTTCGAGACTCCAAGTGTGCTTTGCAAATTTCCGGTCGTAGATGCTCGCAAGGATTGGTACGACTCTTTCCAAGTACTCTTCTACGGTGGTTTCGTCTTCAAATCCTACGTCGAAGCAAGGTGACCGTAGGATATTGATGCTCCCGTCGGCGTTGAACACTAGACCCCACTCAAGCTCGGGATCCGCCATTCAACATTGAAGAGAATTAGGGAGAGAGGTGCCGTCGTCTCTTCCTCTTGCTGAAATTTCCCACGAGAGGGAGTGAGAGGGGCGGTCGGCCAAGACAGGGGAGGAGTGGGCGGGTGGATGGGGTGAAGGGGAATTAGGTTAAGCAAGGGAGAGAGGGAGTTACACAAATTTGAAATTAATTTTCAGAATTTGTGTGAATTGGAGGGAAAGACATTTGAAATTGGTTCCAAATTAGCAAGAGAATTAAGGGGTAATTAATGGGCATTCATGGGGCCCATTAATGAGGAGGCCGGCGGCTAATAGAGGGGGAGGGAGTTTTAGAATTTCAAAACTGAAATTTTGCTCATATTTTAAACAAGATTGGAGGGGGAATTAGTTTGAAATTGATCTCAAATTAATAGGGTAATTAATGCATTAAGTGGAGCCATGAAGGGGGCCCATCCAAAGTGGCCGGCGGCATCATGGGGGGGAAGGTTTTGTGTGGGGAGCAAGGGTTTGGGTTTCCAAATCGGCTCATGACATTGAGGGGGGATTAAATTGAAATCCTTTGAATTTGAAATTTTGTCATGAATCGGAGTTAAAACTTTCCTAATTTGGAAGTTCCAAATTTGGAAAGTTTTCGAAATTCAAAATTTCGAATTTCGAAATTAGCCGTTGTAGAGGATGGGGAAGAGAGGGGGGGGGGGGTCGGTGAGGAGGTGGTTCACCGGCGGCAATAGGGGGGTGGTGGCCAGCGGGTTGGGGAGCTTTGGGCCGGCGGGTTTGGGGAAAACGAAGAAGAGCGGAATGACGAGGATAAGCCACGAGTCACGGACTCTTCCAATGACTGGTGGGTGTTGCTTTTGGCCCTCACCTTGGGCTCTCTCTCTCACTTCTCTCTAGCTCTCACGCAAGAAGAGTAAGAAGAAACGAAACCAAATTTTCATTCAATAATTCATTAACCTCATACAATGATACATGACCCCTATATATAGGTCATGAGATACAAGCAAATAAAAGCATAACTAATGACTAAATCGCCCTCGGGGCCCCAACATAACTCACTCACACACAAGGGTAAAACAGGAATACTGAAAACTGAAAATGCATGAATAACTAAAAATATAAGCTCTAAATCGTGGCCATCGATCGGCGATGCTTCCGGCGATACACGTGTCTGAACCGTTGATCGATGACCTCATCATTTTCCCCGGGTGGGAGAAAACTCGACCCCGTCGAGTGGGAATCTCTGGAGCTCTCGTACATCTCTAAAAGATCTGGATCCAGTCGCTACAACTCCTCTCGATCGATCCACGTATCCTCTGTCATCGGTTTCCCTCTCCAATGAACCAAGTACCTATGGCGCCCACCTTCCTTCATGGAAATGATTTCATCGTCAAGTATAGCATCGATCTTCTCCGCATTGGGTAAATGGGGTAAATTGGGGAGTGGAGGTAGGCTGGGGATCTCACTGGTTGGGTTCTCACAAGGCTCAATTTGAAGTGAATTTTCAGGGTTCAGCTCAGGTCCCTCAAAGGCTACTAAATCTTCTATATTAAAGGTTGGATTGATGTTAAAACCTTTGGGAAGGTCCAGCACATAAGCATTGCTATTTATCTTTGAAATTATCTTCAAGGCTCAGCGCTTCTAGCATGCGACTTCTTCACGGAGGGATCCGTACCATCACAAAGTTTCCAACCTCGAATTCTTTAAATCTTTTCTTGTGATCTGAAATAAGCTTATAATTGGAATTACTTTGTTCAATGCTTCTTTTAATTTCTTTATAAAGCTCCTGGAGATGAGATGCAAATGCATATGCAAAAGGACCGGTATGCATGACAAATGACAAGAATCAAGGCTCACACAAAAGTTTTAAATAGAAAACTTTGGAAGACAACGGGCTACACAAACACTCACACACACAACAAACTAACTCAAACGAACACGGCTAGAAAAAGGTGGATGAGTCACGAAAAGATAGGTCTAAGGTGTTCGGTCTAAGGGGACTGGTGTAGGAGAAGCAATGAAGACGTTCTTAGCTACCAGGGTACTTCTATGGGAAGTCTGAGTTAAAGTCGTAGGTAGTCTCCTAGGGTTGACTGTGTCATCTAGCAAATTCATCCAACTAGGAGAGAGATTGTCTTTAACATGGAAGGATAAGAGCATAGTGGGCAAAACAATTGAATCAGGAACAAAGTAAGATGATGGGTCCTGACCCACAGCAATAATGGGATAGCCAAACGAGTCACCAGCAGGTATGAGACTTAAGAAATGGGGTATGGTATCCAAAACAGAAGTGGGCACAACAGTTAGAGTGGTGACATGAAAGTTAGGGCTAACATCCTCTCTAACATTAAAGTCAGTATGAGTGGTGAGATAAGTCCAATCAAGAAAATCACACTCCTTCAAATGCAATTCCAGAGGGGCAACTCCTAAAATAGACTCCAATAAAATACGAGGATGCCCAATTTCCCAATTAGGTTCAAAACCACTCAGGGTCAAATCACTATCTTCCAAATTCGTACTACTATTCTCAATATGATGAGGTAGGGTCATAAGCTTAAGATCAATGGGTTCCGGTTCATTTAATTCAGGTGATAGTTTCAATTGATTCACTTCCAACTCGAAATTATTACCATCCAGATTACCTAAAGTCATCTCAGTAGTTGTTACAATTAAATCAGGATCTTCCAAAATTAATGTGTTCGAAGTCCGACTATCACCCAGGCATACTTTGTCCAAAGACTTATCCTTGAGGAGATTAGGACCGGGGTGGGTTAAGGTGTCGACGTTTAAAAGTTCTAGCTTTCCTAGCTCAGGGTTTAAGTCATTCTGGGAGTCTGATTCAATCTCTTTTGTTCCATCCTCAAAGAAGTCCTCGTCATTAGTGACATCACTAGCATCCACGAAATGGATGCACTCAGTCTCAGGTTCAGGGAACTTCATTGTCTTAATGTCTTCCTTTATTCTAATCATACTCGCAGGTTCAAGGACTAGGGAGGCTAAAGGTTGACTGGGAGGGCTAGAAGTAGGTCCAAGTGGGGAGTCATAAGAGATTGGTCCAACAGAAGACCTAGTAGAGGATCGGCCATCAAGGTTAGGTGAAGACCTATAGAGTGGGGCAGCAACCCGAATGTTACTAATGGGTGGGTAGTCTCGGCCCCAGTCATGTCCACGGGTTGTTCCAACGAAAGAGGTAGGGTGATGCTCTAGATGACGGTCACTAGTAGAGGGTCGGTATTTTAAATTAAGATCTCTCCTCATGTCTTTCCAAGTAGTGTACTCACCGTGAGACTCCTTATGATCTTCCAATCTTACCCAAAATTGAAGAGCTCGATCTTTAAGGTGAGACCTAGCGATGTTAACCTGGTGAGATTCAGGGATATGACATGATTCAAAATAGTCATCTAGTTGTCTCGCCCATTCCCTAAAGGAGTAAGGGTCCAAAGAACCATCAAAGGTAGGCAGATGATAAGGTGACTCTAAGTGAGGTTGTGGAGGCCTAGGCTCAAGTCTCGGGTGATAAGCTGAGTGGGGCATGTAATTAGAGTGGGGATAGTCCACGGGTTTTCTAGTCATATTGCCCACTAGGTTAACGATCTCATCTAATCTCTTTTGGAGTCTTATCGGGTCCATTGGGAAGCGTCAAGTGACACTCAAAGATGATTGGGGGTAAGGGACGTCATTTAGACTCTAAGTTAGGCTCACTTAGACTCATTACAGGGTGTAGAAACGTTTGGACAGCGAACCACAACAGTTGGTGAAGAAGCCTAGGTGTTTAGGATGGGTTTTGGGGTGGAGGAAAACACCTAGATGCTAAGGTAGGATGCTCCTAATACCTCTATATGCTGCTGGAATGCTAAGGACAGCAACCTAACACAATGAAACAGGTTGGCTAAGTGTTGGGGACAGGTTTAGAAGGTTGGACAGTAACTTAAGACAGGTTTTAGGATCACCTAAAGGCCACTAACTGGTGCAGCAAATTTCTGGACAGCAAAGTTCAGCCGTTGCTTAAGTTGTCTAGGTGTTTGGAATGGTCCGAGGGAGTGGGCAGCACCCAAACGAAGACTAAAAGTTCATTAAACGATGGCTAAATGCTGCTGGAACAGTGAGGACAGCAGTTAACATTCAAGGTGTAATGGCTCTAAACACTTAAAATTGTTACGGACCAAATGGGAGCACTAAAACACTAGTTAGTATGACCTAACTCAACTAGATGCGTGCAGGAAATGTAAAGACAGCAGTGAAAAACAGTGAATAAAATTAGATATGCGATGATATGCATGCAAAAATTAAACTATAACGCAAGATTAGACCCTAGGATGTTTTTCTAACATGTCATGCATGCCTATCATGCTCTGATACCAAATATGATGTGAAACTAAATGCAAGGAGCTACGTAAGAAATTAAAATTGAGTTGGCAAAGAAATTACAATTAATAACTTATGGCGATAGCAAGAAAATCATTAAAATTTCGTAGTTATCAACTAGCTTAGGCGAAGAAGTATGTAGATTAGCCAAAACCTTCAGACAACCAAAAATAGTAGCAACACTAAAAGCTATTACAACAATCCGTCATTTAATAACGAGAAGTTCACCTTGGGGAAATACTCACTCAACTAGACTAGGCTTTGCGGGAGAAGAATTTCAGCACACCATACGATGCCACGAGGAAGGTTGCGATGCCAAGGGTCTTGAGCCAGGGAGAGGGCGTGAATGCTTGACTTTCGAGACTCCAAGTGTGCTTTGCAAATTTCCGGTCGTAGATGCTCGCAAGGATTGGTACGACTCTTTCCAAGTACTCTTCTACGGTGGTTTCGTCTTCAAATCCTACGTCGAAGCAAGGTGACCGTAGGATATTGATGCTCCCGTCGGCGTTGAACACTAGACCCCACTCAAGCTCGGGATCCGCCATTCAACGTTGAAAATAATTAGGGAGAGGTGCCGTCGTCTCTTCCTCTTGCTGAAATTTCCCACGAGAGGGAGTGAGAGGGGCGGTCGGCCAAGACAGGGGAGGAGTGGGCGGGTGGATGGGGTGAAGGGGAATTAGGTTAAGCAAGGGAGAGAGGGAGTTACACAAATCTGAAATTAATTTTCAGAATTTGTGTGAATTGGAGGGAAAGACATTTGAAATTGGTTCCAAATTAGCAAGAGAATTAAGGGGTAATTAATGGGCATTCATGGGGCCCATTAATGAGGAGGCCGGCGGCTAATAGAGGGGGAGGGAGTTTTAGAATTTCAAAACTGAAATTTTGCTCAGATTTTAAACAAGATTGGAGGGGGAATTAATTTGAAATTGATCTCAAATTAATAGGGTAATTAATGCATTAAGTAGAGCCATGAAGGGGGCCCATCCAAAGTGGCCGGCGGCATCATGAGGGGGGGGGTCGGTGAGGAGGTGGTTCACCGGCGGCAATAGGGGGGTGGTGGCCGGTGGGTTGGGGAGCTTTGGGCCGGCGGGTTTGGGGAAAACGAAGAAGAGCGGAATGACGAGGATAAGCCACGAGTCACGGACTCTTCCAATGACTGGTGGGTGTTGCTTTTGGCCCTCACCTTGGGCTCTCTCTCTCACTTCTCTCTAGCTCTCACGCAAGAAGAGTAAGAAGAAACGAAACCAAATTTTCATTCAATAATTCATTAACCTCATACAATGATACATGACCCCTATATATAGGTCATGAGATACAAGCAAATAAAAGCATAACTAATGACTAAATCGCCCTCGGGGCCCCAACATAACTTACTCACACACAAGGGTAAAACAGGAATACTGAAAACTGAAAATGCATGAATAACTAAAAATATAAGCTCTGAATCGTGGCCATCGATCGGCGATGCTTCCGGCGATACACGTGTCTGAACCGTTGATCGATGACCTCATCACTTAACCTCTTGTTTCTCATATATAGCATTTTTCAAATTACTCCTTTTAGCTATTTAATGCAATTTTGCTTCTCTCTCTCTCCCTTCTCTTGTTCACAAGCACTTGTTCACATTCACAAATACACACTTGTGTGCACTCACGAGTGTCCAAGCATTATCTTAGTTTTTTCAGAGAGCTTAGCTTACCTTTCGAAATGTTGTGGAATTGTCTTGGTTGTAGTCCAAAGAAACTAAGAAGAGATGAGAAACCAGAAGTTAATGTGGCGCATACGAGCCATCGTCATTCGAGTGTGATGGAAGCTACTGGTCATGAACAAAAGCAACGACCTGTGCAAGATGAAGTGCCACTTAAAACTCTTCCAGCTTTAAGTTCCCCAACTCTGCAGAATGAAAAGAAGAATCTAGAAGGAAAGGTTGATAAGCCTTCCACAATCACTCAACATTCCTCAGACAATAAAGAAGCTCCACGATCTCGCTCATACTATCAGGTTTTGTTTTTGGGCTTTTTGTTTTTCCGCTTCATTGCTTGATGTAATTCCATTTTTCAAAATTTATTTCTTTCCCCAGCATAAAACCTTACCCTCATTATGCTATTTCACTGTTGAATTCATCTTTGTCCCGCTGCAAGTGGAACTCCCTAGTTTCCTGTGCATGGGCTTTTTAAAGTATATTATATATATAATGTGATTTCAGCTTGATGAATGATAATTACCCGTAGGAGTCCCTCAGAAAGTCTCTATCTTCTTCGTTCACCTCTTATTGGTCTGGAAACGCACGTCTTGCTTTTGCCAGAAAGTGTACCTACTTTTAGGTGGCAAGTTGATGTGAAACTAAATGCAAGGAGCTACGTAAGAAATTAAAATTGAGTTGGCAAAGAAATTACAATTAATAACTTATGGCGATAGCAAGAAAATCATTAAAATTTCGTAGTTATCAACTAGCTTAGGCGAAGAAGTATGTAGATTAGCCAAAACCTTCAGACAACCAAAAATAGTAGCAACACTAAAAGTTATTACAACAATCCGTCATTTAATAACGAGAAGTTCACCTTGGGGAAATACTCACTCAACTAAACTAGGCTTTGCGGGAGAAGAATTTCAGCACACCATACGAATGCCACGAGGAAGGTTGCGATGCCAAGGGTCTTGAGCCACGGAGAGGTCGACGATGACGCGGAGGGCGTGAATGCTTGACTTTCGAGACTCCAAGTGTGCTTTGCAAATTTCTGGTCGTAGATGCTCGCAAGGATTGGTACGACTCTTTCCAAGTACTCTTCTACAGTGGTTTCGTCTTCAAATCCTACGTCGAAGCAAGGTGACCGTAGGATATTGATGCTCCCGTCGGCGTTGAACACTAGACCCCACTCAAGCTCGGGATCCGCCATTCAACATTGAAGAGAATTAGGGAGAGAGGTGCCGTCGTCTCTTCCTCTTGCTGAAATTTCCCACGAGAGGGAGTGAGAGGGGCGGTCGGCCAAGACAGGGGAGGAGTGGGCGGGTGGATGGGGTGAAGGGGAATTAGGTTAAGCAAGGAAGAGAGGGAGTTACACAAATCTGAAATTAATTTTCAGAATTTGTGTGAATTGGAGGAAAAGACATTTGAAATTGGTTCCAAATTAGCAAGAGAATTAAGGGGTAATTAATGGGCATTCATGGGGCCCATTAATGAGGAGGCCGGCGGCTAATAGAGGGGGAGGGAGTTTTAGAATTTCAAAACTGAAATTTTGCTCAGATTTTAAACAAGATTGGAGGGGGAATTAATTTGAAATTGATCTCAAATCAATAGGGTAATTAATGCATTAAGTGGAGCCATGAAGGGGGCCCATCCAAGGTGGCCGGCGGCATCATGGGGGGGAAGGTTTTGTGTGGGGAGCAAGGGTTTGGGTTTCCAAATCGGCTCATGACATTGAGGGAGGATTAAATTGAAATCCTTTGAATTTGAAATTTTGTCATGAATCGGAGTTAAAACTTTCCTAATTTGGAAGTTCCAAATTTGGAAAGTTTTCGAAATTCAAAATTTCGAATTTCGAAATTAGCCGTTGTAGAGGATGGGGAAGAGAGGGGGGGGGTCGGTGAGGAGGTGGTTCACCGGCGGCAATAGGGGGGTGGTGGCCGGCGGGTTTGGGAGCTTTGGGCCGGCGGGTTTGGGGAAAACGAAGAAGAGCGGAATGACGAGGATAAGCCACGAGTCACGGACTCTTTCAATGACTAGTGGGTGTTGCTTTGGCCCTCACCTTGGGCTCTCTCTCTCACTTCTCTTTAGCTCTCACGCAAGAAGAGTAAGAAGAAACGAAACCAAATTTTCATTCAATAATTCATTAACCTCATACAATGATACATGACCCCTATATATAGGTCATGAGATACAAGCAAATAAAAGCATAACTAATGACTAAATCGCCCTCGGGGCCCCAACATAACTCACTCACACACAAGGGTAAAACAGGAATACTGAAAACTGAAAATGCATGAATAACTAAAAATATAAGCTCTGAATCGTGGCCATCGATCGGCGATGCTTCCGGCGATACACGTGTCTGAACCATTGATCGATGACCTCATCATTCTCCCCGGGTGGGAGAAAACTCGACCCCGTCGAGTGGGAATCTCTGGAGCTCTCGTACATCTCTAAAAGATCTGGATCCAGTCGCTGCAACTCCTCTCGATCGATCCACGTATCCTCTGTCACCGGTTTCCCTCTCCAATGAACCAAGTACCTATGGCGCCCACCTTCCTTCATGGAAATGATTTCATCGTCAAGTATAGCATCGATCTTCTCCGCATTGGGTAAATGGGGTAAATTGGGGAGTGGAGGTAGGCTGGGGATCTCACTGGTTGGGTTCTCACAAGGCTCAATTTGAAGTGGATTTTCAGGGTTCAGCTCAGGTCCCTCAAAGGCTACTAAATCTTCTATATTAAAGGTTGGATTGATGTTAAAACCTTTGGGAAGGTCCAGCACATAAGCATTGCTATTTATCTTTGAAATTATCCTAAAAGGTCCGGCGCTTCTAGCATGTAACTTCTTCACGGAGCCCGGCGGAAAGCGTTCCGGACGGATCCGTACCATCACAAAGTCTCCAACTGCGAATTCTTTAAATCTTTTCTTGTGATCTGCAATAAGTTTATAATTGGAATTACTTTGTTCAATTCTTCTTTTTATTTCTTTGTGAAGCTCCTGTATATGAGATGCAAATGTATATGCTGACTCAGATGTTCTACCTAAGGGATTCATGGGGATGAGGTCAATTGGCTGCCTAAGCGGGTATCCATACACAATTTCAGCTGGGCTCAAGTTTGTAGTTATGTTTACAGAGTTGTTGTAGGCAAATTCTGCTATGGGTAACTTAGAATCCCAATCTCGAATGTTTTCTCCTACCAGTGTCCTCAGGAGGTTGCCTAGGCTTCTATTTACTACCTCAGTTTGACCATCAGTCTGCGGGTGGAAGGCTGTGGAGAATTGTAATTTGGTGCCCATGTAGTGCCACAGGGTCTTCCAGAAATAACTAGTGAACTTAACGTCCCTGTCGGATACTATGGTCTTGGGAAGGCCGTGAAGTTTAACTATCTCGTTAAAATAAAGTTTTGCGATGTGGGAGGCGTCGAAAGTCTTAGAGCAAGGTACGAAATGAGCCATCTTAGAAAATCGGTCAACTACCACAAATACAGTATCGTGTTTCTTAACGGTTTTAGGTAGCCCAAGTACGAAGTCCATGCTTACATCTACCCAGGGAGAGCTCGGTACCGGGAGCGGGGTGTACAAACCAGTGTTTTGTTTTCTCTGTTTGGCTAGCTGGCAGGTGTGGCATCGTCTCACTAACTGACTGACATCTCGCTTAAGGTTAGGCCAGAAAAATCGATTTTCGAGAGCAGCAATTGTCTTGGTCTGGCCAAAGTGTCCGGCCAAACCTCCCGCATGTAACTCCCATACTAGATACTCTCGAAGGGAAGTCCTAGGGATACATAGTTTTTGTGCCTTGAATAAATATCCATCTTCCACAATAAAGTCATCGATAATTCGTTCACCCCCCGTAGTAAGTCTAGAATATGTGTCCTTAAAGTCAGGGCAATCCAAGTAATTTTCTTTAAGTTGCTCAAACCCTATCACTTCCATCCTCATTTCACGAGCGACCATCAGACGTCGGCTAAGTGCATCCGCGGCTTTATTTTCCGAACCTGCTTTATGTCGAATGATATACGTGTATTCTTGAAGGAACTCAACCCATCTACCATGTCGGGCGTTAAGCTTCTTTTGGGAGTTAATGTATCTAAGCGCTTCATGATCAGAGAAAATGACAAATTCCTGAGGCAGCAGGTAATGCCTCCAATATCCAAGGGATTGAATTATAGCATAGAATTCTTTGTCATAGGTGGAATAGCGTTGCCGAATGTCATTTAGTTTTCCACTGAAGTAGGCAACGGGGTGGCCTTCTTGAGATAAGACTCCTCCTATTCCTATGCCCGACGCGTCACAAGTCACTTCAAAAACCTTAGAAAAATCAGGCAGCCGCATGACAGGTGCTTCAATCATTTTCCTTTTTATATCATCAAAAGCCTTAGAAGCAGACGCCGTCCAAAGAAATTCACCTTTCTTGAGACAATCGGTTATCGGTCCTACTACGATGCTAAAGTTCCGAATAAATCTTCTATAAAACGTGGCCAGTCCATGAAAACTCCTAACATCTCGAATATTTTTGGGTTCGGGCCACTCAGTGATCGCTTGCACTTTCTCAGGGTCTGCCGAGATTCCATGGGAAGATATGATAAATCCAAGAAAAATGACGTGATCAGTAAAAAAGGTGCACTTCTTGGGGTTGGCGAACATTTGTTCTTTCCTTAACGTTTCACATACTTGCCTTAAGTGATCCAAATGCTGTTCTTCCGAGTTGCTGTAAATTAGGATATCGTCAAAGTATACAACCACGAACTTTCCTAGAAAAGGTCGGAGGATTTGGGTCATAACTCTCATAAACGTGCTCGGGGCATTGCTTAAACCAAAGGGCATCACGGTCCATTCGTATAATCCATCTTTGGTTTTGAAAGCCGTTTTCCATTCATCTCCCGGGCGGATCCTGATCTGGTGGTACCCACTTTTGAGGTCGATCTTAGAGAAAAGAGTGGCCCCGTCATCATATCTAGCATGTCATCCAGGCGTGGGATTGGGAACCGATATTTGATCGTGATTTTGTTGATAGCGCGGCTATCGACACACATTCTCCACGATCCATCCTTCTTAGGGGTAAGAAGGGCAGGAACCGCACATGGACTGAGACTCTCCTTAATGAACCCTCGTTGAAGCAACTCGTCCACTTGTTTCTTGAGCTCTGCGTGCTCAGTTGGGTTCATACGGTAATGAGGCAGGTTGGGTAAGGAGGCTCCAGGGACTAAGTCGATGGCGTGTTGGATGTCCCTAAGGGGTGGTAGTTGGTATGGCAAATCCTCAGGGAAGACATCGGCGAAAGTTTCAAGCAGAGGTTTTACTTCCTCGGGGATAGGTTCATCGTGATCTACACTTACTTCCCGAGCTACTAACGCGTAAAGAGGTGTTCCAGATCCTAGCTCAGTGTCCAAGTCTTTGGCAGTTAGAAGGTTCAGGCCCGTGTTGGGTTTAAGAGAATTTGGCTTGATGTCGTCCCTTGTAGATTTGGGTTGGGTGGGGAGGAGTTTGATCTTCTTGCCCTCGTGTTCAAACACGCAGGTGTTTGAACGGCCATAGATGTGTACATCATTGTCAAAAAAGTCAGGGGCGACCAAGGATGATTTGACCCACATCCATAGTTAAAACATCGCACCAGATTTTGTCCTTGTATCCGATGAATTCAATAGGAATGAGACTCCTATCTTTCACTTCCAGAGTCGTTGAATTAATCCAGGCGACTTTATAAGGGTTGGGGTGGGGTGTGGTCTTCAGCTGAAGTCTAGAGATCATGGCTGAGGATACAGCGTTAATACAACTTCCACTATCTATTATAACCTTACAGTTCTTGTTGCTGATCTTAGTGAAAGTGTAAAAGATTGCAGTTCTTCTCCAGTCATCACTAGGTTTGGGTTGAGAGAAGGCACACCTTACAACTTGCAGTTCTAAGCGATCCACCTTCTGGAGACAGTGGACCACGGGAGTATCGTCCTCATCGAAATATTCCTCATCGTCGTCCATGTGGTGGACAAGCTCCACGTCAGGTTCGTCTTCTTCCTCCGTCACTTCCTCAATTATCGTGACCTTAAACGGGCTGGAGCACTGAGACGCAATGTGTCCATACCCATGACACCTAAAACACTTAGTGCCGGCTGTGGTCTTGGGTGTCTCTCGGTCTGGCGTTTTCCCTTTATAATCGGATCGAGGTTGGGTTTGGTTAGGAGCAGGCCGACTACCTGAGGGTCCAGTAAGTTTGTTGTACGGTTGGCTAGAGGAAGACTTGTAGGGGTTAGGTCTAGAGTCTTGGGTTCTAGGGGCGTGGCTCCTAGATTCTTCTAAGTCCAAAACAAGACTACAGGCGGCTTCGTATGTGTTCACTCCCCTAGCAAAGAGTTCATTTCGAAGATCTTCTCTTAATCCGGCTCTGAACATTGACAGGAGTTGCGTAGGAGTGGTAGTCTCCTCTCCGTTACAACGAATCAGGAAATCATCGAAGGTCGAGATATATTCCTTGACGGTCTTGCTCCCTTGGGTTAGCCTATTCCATCGATCTAGAAGTCTTGGGTAGTACGAGGGAGGGAGGTATTTCCTTTTCAGCTCCTGTTTCATTGTTCCCCAGTCAGCAATGAGGTACTCGCCTCGCGTTTCCCTCATGTGCTCTACATTGGTCCAGTACTGATTCGCCCTACCAGTCAACTTCATCTCAGCGAATTTAACTTTCTTATCTTCCGAGATATTGTACCACTTGAAGTAGCTATCCATTCCCTTAATCCAGTCAAGAAAGAGTTGGGGCTCTAACGTACCGTCAAACGTCGGGGCGTCTACCTTAATACTTTTGAGGAGTTGGGCATCGTTGTCTCTCTTCCTACCTGATCATGGTTGGGTCGGGTGTTAGGTCGGTAAAACTCTCGATGGTGTCCGTAATCCGTTCGATTATCATCGCCGTAAGGAGATTGTGGACGGAAGGGAGTGTAGAGAGCGGGGTGACCTATTCTTTCAATGTTATCTAGTCTTTCTCCCGTATGTCGTCTAAGTTCAGCTACACTCGTTTGGGTATCCTTCATTTGTTGTGTAAGTGTTCCTAATTGACCCATAATCATGTCTAAAGTGGTTTGCAAATGGGTAGGATCCATGGTTGGGTGTTAGGGGTCACTAGGAAGACTTCCTAAGTCAAGGACAGCAGTTAACCCTACCGAAATGCTTGCTGAAATCTAGGCTACAGCAGCTGGAAATCGCTGGGCAGCAAACACAGTCGAGGGGAAAGTCACCTAAGTGTTTCGGCTAGGTTCCCGGGTCTAGGCAGCACCTAAATAGTGACTCTAGGTTCGATAACGGCTACTAAATAGCTGCAGGAAACAGAGGACAGCAAACTACAAACGCTTCGAAGTCAGCCCAACGTCACAAACTAGTGCAGGAAAGTGGATCGCAGCAAGGGTTTAATGTCCTACACTAATATGGATGCGAATGCAATGAGGACAGCACTTTAAACACCTTTATATGAGCATGTAACATGCAAATATTGTTGCAGAAATTTCCGGACAGCAAGAGAAATTAGCCAATAAAATTTATTTAAAAGATGTTATGCATGCAACAACTAACGACAAGCTAAAGGAAACTTCCTAGGATGCATCTAGCATGATCAAAGCATGCTAGCCATGCTCTGATACCAAATATGATGTGAAACTAAATGCAAGGAGCTACGTAAGAAATTAAAATTGAGTTGGCAAAGAAATTACAATTAATAACTTATGGCGATAGCAAGAAAATCATTAAAATTTCGTAGTTATCAACTAGCTTAGGCGAAGAAGTATGTAGATTAGCCAAAACCTTCAGACAACCAAAAATAGTAGCAACGCTAAAAGCTATTACAACAATCCGTCATTTAATAACGAGAAGTTCACCTTGGGGAAATACTCACTCAACTAGACTAGGCTTTGCGGGAGAAGAATTTCAGCACACCATACGATGCCACGAGGAAGGTTGCGATGCCAAGGGTCTTGAGCCACGGAGAGGTCGACGATGACGCGGAGGGCGTGAATGCTTGACTTTCGAGACTCCAAGTGTGCTTTGCAAATTTCCGGTCGTAGATGCTCGCAAGGATTGGTACGACTCTTTCCAAGTACTCTTCTACGGTGGTTTCGTCTTCAAATCCTACGTCGAAGCAAGGTGACCGTAGGATATTGATGCTCCCGTCGGCGTTGAACACTAGACCCCACTCAAGCTCGGGATCCGCCATTCAACATTGAAGAGAATTAGGGAGAGAGGTGCCGTCGTCTCTTCCTCTTGCTGAAATTTCCCACGAGAGGGAGTGAGAGGGGCGGTCGGCCAAGACAGGGGAGGAGTGGGCGGGTGGATGGGGTGAAGGGGAATTAGGTTAAGCAAGGAAGAGAGGGAGTTACACAAATCTGAAATTAATTTTCAGAATTTGTGTGAATTGGAGGGAAAGACATTTGAAATTGGTTCCAAATTAGCAAGAGAATTAAGGGGTAATTAATGGGCATTCATGGGGCCCATTAATGAGGAGGCCGGTGGCTAATAGAGGGGGAGGGAGTTTTAGAATTTCAAAACTGAAATTTTGCTCAGATTTTAAACAAGATTGGAGGGGGAATTAATTTGAAATTGATCTCAAATCAATAGGGTAATTAATGCATTAAGTGGAGCCATGAAGGGGGCCCATCCAAGGTGGCCGGCGGCATCATGGGGGGGAAGGTTTTGTGTGGGGAGCAAGGGTTTGGGTTTCCAAATCGGCTCATGACATTGAGGGAGGATTAAATTGAAATCCTTTGAATTTGAAATTTTGTCATGAATCGGAGTTAAAACTTTCCTAATTTGGAAGTTTCAAATTTGGAAAGTTTTCGAAATTCAAAATTTCGAATTTCGAAATTAGCCGTTGTAGAGGATGGGGAAGAGAGGGGGGGGGGGGTCGGTGAGGAGGTGGTTCACCGGCGGCAATAGGGGGGTGGTGGCCGGCGGGTCGGGGAGCTTTGGGCCGGCGGGTTTGGGGAAAACGAAGAAGAGCGGAATGACGAGGATAAGCCACGAGTCACGGACTCTTCCAATGACTGGTTGGTGTTGCTTTGGCCCTCACCTTGGGCTCTCTCTCTCACTTCTCTCTAGCTCTCACGCAAGAAGAGTAAGAAGAAACGAAACCAAATTTTCATTCAATAATTCATTAACCTCATACAATGATACATGACCCCTATATATAGGTCATGAGATACAAGCAAATAAAAGTATAACTAATGACTAAATCGCCCTCGGGGCCCCAACATAACTCACTCACACACAAGGGTAAAACAGGAATACTGAAAACTGAAAATGCATGAATAACTAAAAATATAAGCTCTGAATCGTGGCCATCGATCGGCGATGCTTCCGGCGATACACGTGTCTGAACCGTTGATCGATGACCTCATCACAAGTACTGGGGCTCTAGGTGTTTTTCTGGGCTTTCCAAAGTGCCAAGAATAAGCTCTCTTAGCACATTGCCTGTTCACTGATCCATTTTTTAATCACTTATTATGAAGCTTTGTTAATTTATACTAATTGGAACCATGGCTAGTTCTGGAAACCATTTTAATCTGTTGGTACTGCAACGTTCTGACTTCATTTCTATCTTCCGTTGATTCAGTTCTTTTGGTTGCGACCATTTACTGCTCAGTTATTGGGTTTTCCTCCAATAAGTATCTTAGTTTTCTGTTCTACCAATATCCTACTTATTTGTAATTGAGGGGCTGATAGATTTATGCTGTCTTCCGCCATTTTCTTGCACTAAGCTCGTTTTTCTAATTCTATCCTCTGTGAACTATAAAGTTTAGTTTCCATTCTTGTTTTAGAAGATAGTAGAAGTGCTAACGCAACTCCCACTAGCAATGCGTTGTGTAGCCTCTCTATTTGAAAATTCTTGGCGCTAAAAGTATGCTACGAATTTTGGCAGAGTTAGGATCTTTCAAATCT
This sequence comes from Dendrobium nobile, assembly GCA_022539455.1. Taxonomy (NCBI): domain Eukaryota; kingdom Viridiplantae; phylum Streptophyta; class Magnoliopsida; order Asparagales; family Orchidaceae; genus Dendrobium; species Dendrobium nobile. The sequence continues at coordinate 71,382,660 of CM039721.1, read as the reverse complement.
ATGTGGTGCATTACACATAGTTGCATTTATCATCAGAGTCAATATGTATAGATGCATCGTCAGCTTGTGAAATTAGCTTTTTGATAGTTTAGTTATCCAAATTCAACCCCAAATAATTGGGATCAATGTTATTAAAGGCACTAGGTACTCTCAACGACATATGATTGTTTAATGTCTGAGGTACTAGGCAGAAGCCTAGGTGTTTGCCTGAGCAAAATTAAGCTCTAAAACATTTAAATATTTGAATTATGAATTTTTTTTTATAGTATAATTTGATAATTATGATATTAAAAAATGTAATATATTAGACAAAAAAAGCACATTTTAAACTTTTATTTCACTCCAAACATGAAAAATCTTTTTGAATATAATCTAAAGAAAGTGTTCATATGATGTAAAAGTTGTGTAAGTTTAAACAAACTGATGAAAAACTCAAGCTGTTTGTGTTGCCTAAGTTTCATCTAATAATTGTTGTTATCTATTTCATCTTCTTTTACCATCTATATACTCTTTTTCCCATCACAATATTTGCCCTCCACTCTTCTGCTGGCTTCCTCTATCTCATGTTTTTCATCATCAAAATCTGCAGCAATTGAACTAGAAGCTCTTGACATTCTTGCATTTATATTTGATCTAATTTGGTTCTTAGTAAGCATTCTTTTTTTCCTTCAACTTGTAATGCTCTTTCTACATCACCCCACACTTTTTTAATAATGAATAACTCAACATAACACAAAGGTCCCCTGGAGCATTAAAAAATATTTATTAAAAATTCAACAATATAACAGAAAAATCCTTGTATGAAATTAAATTGTTACTATTATTATTATATAAATAGGATATAATATTACTTTTACCATACTAAATATGAGCGCAAGGGATTATGCAAATTTATTAGAATCTTATAACTTTGACAATGATAGTTATAGGAGTTAATGAAATTATAATTATGTCAAACGATAATGAGATGTCAGAATGAAGGGGGTGAAACAATAAGAGTAGAAAATAGTTTCAATCAAGTTGAGATATCGGGAATACTAATTCATAACATAAATAAATTAATTGAACCTTTGCCTATCTTATATTAAACATCTTTGATTCATTACTTAACCTTCAGAAGTCACCCTTCATCCAACCCCTTTCATGCGTTCAAGAATTCATCTTTAATAACAAATGATAAACATATACTAAAAAGGTAAATCATTAATAGAGTTTAGAGGGGAAACAATAGTGGATGGATAAATATTAGACTTTTTAGCAATCCTAATTAATTAAAATTTGAGCAAAAGGAATACTTGAAAAATAGTTTAGTTTATATATCATATTATTTACACTTTTTAAGGTGATTTCTAGGAACTCATATTGAGGAAAAGCATAATAATATAAGAATAGGCAACTCATTTATCATAGGGAAAGTTTTGGTGTATTACCAAATGTTGATATTACCCAAAAAAAAGGAAAAAATCAACATATAAAGACAATGGATAAAGAAAGTATTATGTGGAAATAAGCATTTACCCTCTTCTTGATAATGAATAATAATCTATCCTTAGGCGATGCATTTCTCTACATTCACTGATATTTTTTTTGGGATTTTTTTTATTATACTATACTTTTGTTGCATCTTCTTGCAATTATTTTCCTCTCACATTGTTGTCTCCTTACCTGGGGGGTTCTTCTTCAGACCAGTTCCTTCAAGTGTCTCAATGTATTTAACTTTCTTAGGCTGCCTGTCCATTTATCTACAGCACGATGACCGTGGCAGTGCCGGACAAGGTGGTCGAAACTTCGGTCGAAGGGTTACAGGTGACCTCCTCCATCCAAGCCCCTTACTTTCTCAGCCATACCTTTTCAACTAATTTCTTCAGCATCTTTTACCTCCCTTGTCACAGATCGTCGGAAATGGGATGATTCCAGGGAAAATTCTGGCTTTAAGGCTAGAGATGACCTAAATGATCAGCCCAAGAAGGATGAACGGTCTCAGTCTCTTGCAGATGAGAAAACCGGCGTCTGGCGACACGATAGGTTCCATGAGTTGGAGTCTAGAGCTCCTCCTTCGAAGAAAAGACCCGCTTTCAGGGAGAAGAAGTTGCCAGCCGAACCACCAACTGATACAGCTGCAACAGGACCAGATAAAGCAAAGTTATCTACTCGTGAGCAACCAGACTTAGCCACTGCAAAGAGAGGAGAAGAAAGGGTTGATAAGCCTGATAGGACATTTATGAGAGCCGACGATAGGCACGAAAGGAGAGGAGATGGTTTCTATCACAGAGGAGAATTACAGAGGAATGTTGATCCATCGAGGAGGGAGAGATATGCAGGGATGAGAGGTCGAGGCGATAGGTTTAATGCTCGGTATGGCGAGAGAGACTCGAATCGAGCCGGAGGCTTTGAAGTGGAGAAATGGAAGCATGATTTGTTTGATGAGGCGAATCGGAGTCCACCTCCAAAGAATGAAGAAGAGCAGATTGCAAAGGTTGAAGCCCTCTTAGCATTATGATTCTAGCTAGCTATAAGCTCTTCTTCTCATCTTTGTGATTAGATTACCTGCTTAAGATGTTCCAATGGATCCTTGATTCCATGTATTCGTTATTTTGTGGTTTGTCAAATATGTGAACTTATGAGGCAAAAATACTTTGGCTGTGATCAAATGCTTATACTTTCTTTCTACCTAGTTAGTTTTTATTTTCTTATGATCTTCCTTCATTCAATGACTACTTTTGATTTGAAAAATCCTCTTATAATTATATATTATGTGAAGATTTAAGTTAAAAATTTTCTTTTAATTTTGTGTATAATGGAAGCTGCCTCCCCTTTTTACAGTTTGTGATGATATTTTGCCAAACTTCGACTTAAAAGTTCTAGTTCTGCCGCTGTTTGTCAGGATTAAGTGATTAAGTATTCTGTGCGGATTCCGGACGGCGTCTGGAGATGAATGAGAGTACATCACGTCATTTTTTTGTTGTATAACAGTGCTGTGTAACGTTGTATATCATGTAACATGATGCGCTCTCATTTATCTCCAAACGGTCCGGTATCCGCACAGAATAATTTATCGTTTGTTAGGTATAATAGATTTGTGTTATCGAATGATGTTATGGACCCTGAAAGTATTTCCATGGATTGCGACAATAGATTTGGCTTGCCGTGTATTTTAGAATTTAGTTAAAAAGGGGAGTTTGAAATACATCAAAAAATGAATTATGGTGTGAAAAAAGAATTCATTAAAATTTTATTTTGTCATTTTTTTATTAAATGAAACACCAAAATTTTTGAATTCACATATGTTTGAAATGCTTTGCATTTCTTTTTCAACAAACTAAATAGCCCCTTAGTTGATAAATGTATTTTTACTCACTCATATTGGTAAGTCCTGTTGCGTCCTGGAATATTCGCGGCGGTAGAGAAATATTTAGTTTAACGTCTTAGCATTGTACGAAGATCCAGCACACAAGCAGATAAGTGAGAGGGTGTAGCATTCATAAGAGACACCAGAGTTTTTACGTGGAAAACCCCTGAAAAGGGGGAAAAACCACGGGGCCTGGCCCAGTTTGAATGAATCCACTAGTATTTGTAGTCGATTACAAATGAGGCCCTTCCTTAGGAGAAGGCCTTGGATTGATGTAGCAAATGTACATCATATAGATTGCATTACATGGTAGGAATTACATATACAGGTTTGTTTGGCCTGAAGGACCGTAGTCGGCAGGAGACCGTGGTCGGCAGGAGACCGGGGTCAGAAAGACCGTTGTCTGTTGATGGAGGTCGGAAGGACCATAGTAGGCGACGAAGGCCTGAAGGACCGTAGGCAGTAGGAGACTGGGGTCTGAAAGACCGTTGTCTGGTGATGGAGGTCGGACGGACCGTAGTAGGCGATGAAGGCCTGAAGGACCGTAGGCAGTAGGAGACTGGGGTCTGAAAGATCGTTGTCTGGTGATGGAGGTCGGACGGCCTGAAGGACCGTAGGCGGTAGGAGATAAGGAGTCAGGTGTTAGTCCCAGTGTCACTTGGAAGATCGGATGTTGATGGTCTAGCCTTTAGTAGGACGTCGGGTCTTAAGCAGGACGTCAGGTCTTAAACAGGACGTCGGGTCTTCAGCAGGACGTCGGGACTTAACGTCGGGCCTTGAACAAGACGTCGGGTCTTTGGCAGGAAGTAGGGACTGAGTGTCAGGCCTTGAACAAGACGTCGGGTCTTTGGCAGGATGTAGGGACTGAGTGTCGGGCCTTGAACAAGACGTCGGGTCTTTGGCAGGACGTCGGGGATGAACGTCGGGTCTTAAGGCGGTGGTCCGGCGAGGTTTTGTGGTGGTCCGACGAGATTCCTGCGGTGGTCCGGCGGTGGTCCGGCGAGGTTCTGCGGTGGTCCGACGGTGGTCCGGCGGCTGTCGAGGAGGAACTCCTTCCTTCTCTTCTCTTCTTCTCTCTCTTGCTTAGATCCTTTCTTGTGAAGAATGAGGGCTCTATTTATAGATTTTCTGGAGTGACATGGCTTGTAAATAGGTGTGAGATCAAGGGCGAATAAGGAGTGGTCGAATGGACGGCCGATGCTGAATCCTACGATCGTACACCGTTCATTGGTCATTTGAATGCCTTAGTGATGTCGGAATTTAGTGATCTTGGGCTCGTTGGATTCGTCTCGTCGAGCCGTTCGATTCGAGTATAAGCTCGTCAAAATCAGAGTCCGTTTGGTAACTCAAATAGTGGTTTGAACCTTCCAACAGCGCTTCGGATCCATGATTTGGACCCATTTGGACTCGGATTGGGTCGATCTTGGTGTCGTTGGGTTCGTATTTCCGGGACGCTCAGTTTGACTGTAAGCTCGCTGAAATCGGAGTTCATATACTCCCGGATTTAATTTTTGAAGTTTCCAACTAGCTTATGCTTCGAGATTCGTGCCCAATCAAGCTAATTTTGTGATGACGTATCAAGTCCTAAGAGGCATGCAAATCTTAAATAATATATCTTCAATTTAGTCTTCATGAGTGTTCTAATCATTTTGGCTATAGATGTTAGACTCTTTATCTTCTTGATTGTTTGATTTTCCCTCTCCTGTAAGGAATGGCAAGTCAATTGCTAAATTTCACTCAATCTGCAACTATACCCATCAATTGTTGGAGAAGTTGGAGAAATTATTCAGCGTGGAGTCCGAAGGGGAAGAACCATCTACACTATGAGTGTACACACTGTGTGCACTCTGATTTGATACATATTGTGTACAGTGGCGGAGCCAGAAAATGTATTTAAGGGGGGCCTAAATTATTTTCCCTTCAAATTTTTACATCTGGACATGGGATCAAAATAGTCAGTTTTAAAAATGATAAAACTTTGATAGTGAATTAGTTTATTTTTTTACTTCACAAAATGACTTCCAATCATCAAATCACTTGATTATTGCTAGAACAAACTCAATATATTAACTTAATACGTAATATTAAAAATCTCATTGCACAAAAACAAATCATAAAATCTCTTTAAGATTGAATCAATACATGATTAAGCTAATATCAACCTAGAAAAAAAATATAAATGAATAGAAAATTAAATTGGGAGTAATTTGAATGGACCGCCGATCTTAAATTTCTTGATTGTGGACCGTTTATTGGTCATTTAAATGTCATAGTGATATCAGAATTCAGCAATCATGGGCTCGTTGGATTCGTCTCGTCTAGCCGCTCAATTCGACTATAAGCATGTCATGTTTGGAAACCTTTTGATAATTCAAATTATGGTGTAAACCTTCTAAATATGCTTTGAGTCTTTGATTTGGAGTCATTTGGGTTTGGATTGAGTCGAATTTGGTGCCGTTGTGTTCGCATTTTCGAGACGTTCAGTTCGATTGTAAGTTTACTGAAATCGGAGTTCATATGGTCTCCGATTTAATTTTTGAATTTTCCAACTTGATTTTATCTCTATATTCCATATATATATACTTTTTTCATTTTTTAAAGGGGGGGCACGTGCCCCCCCTTGCCCCCCCTTGGCTCCGCCAATGACTGTGTACAAATGTATATGTAGTGTGTACACTCACATAACATATACGAATGATTCTTCCCATCCTCCAGACTCTGCACATAATAATTTCTCTAACTGTTGTTCTTCTATCAATTATTGACGCTTCAACTCTTGATAACTCGACTTCCCTCCAATTCAGCGTACAATTAAGCTAACTGCACAATTTTTACTAACATATGATGTTCGCTATCAATAGCTATTTGATTTCTGCAAGCGAATCTAGGTTCGATGTCACCTTGCCATTGATGTTTGATTGAAAAAATTGATTCTCGATAATAGAGCACAATAGAGAAAAAAGATTAATGCAGTCGATGCTACATAGTGGAATAAAGTCTTGTTGATGTTGTTGTTATTATTGCTACACAATTAAACATTCTGAATTCATTTCATTTCCTTCACTTTCTGAAATATAATTTTTCAAAAAATGAGCAATTTTCTCCGTTTCATCTAACTAGAAAACTTCATGAGACAGACAATAATACTAAAGAGTTATTTTTTCTATCTTTAGAAACAGAAGTTTGAATTTTGCTCCTATCAGTATCTACTCTTAACTCATTTTTATTATTTTGATATATCATAAAATAATTATCTTGATAGGGCGAATTGAATTCAGAACCATATGATCTCTAATTTCAGCAAACTTATAGTCAAATTGAACGTCTCGAAAATACGAACCAACGACATCAAATTTGACTCAATCCGAGCCCAAATGAGTCCAAATCGAAAACCCGAAGTGCATTTGGAAAGTTCAAAATATAATTTGGATGACCAAACGATTCCCGAACATGACATGCTTATAGTCCAATCGAGTTGCTCGACAAGACGAATCCAACAAGCCCAAGTTCATCAAATTCTGATATCATTAAAACATTCAAATGCCCAATAAATGATCAACAACCAATGGGATAATATCGGTCGTCCATTCATACCACTCATAACATACCCTTGATTAGGGCTGCAAACGAACCGAGCCGAGCCGAGTATGTGAGTGTTCATGTTTGTGTTTGTTTAACATTAGCTTGTTCATGTTTGGTTCGTGTTTGATTCGAGCTTTATTATTTGTGTTCATGTTTGGTTCGTTTAATTTAAGGGTGTTCATGTTTGGTTCGTGTTTGGTTCATGTTCGTTTGTTTAGTGCTTATCGAGCTTTAAACAAGCAATGTTCGTGAACATATTTCGCAAGCAATCTATTGAACAAGCTATAACGACCCAAGATCCGTGTAGCGAAAGGATTCATCTGATCGATCTGATCGAACTCCATTCCAGTTGCCTTGCTCGGACCTGAAATTTTTAAACCACATATAATGAGCTACAATAGCCCAGCAGGTCACCAAAGCCTACAACTGAAATCAAAGCAAGGCGATGCTATCAATATGCATGTCAATCTATCAATCTGAATCAGTCAATGGTCAATGAGTCTATGCAGCGGAAATCAATAGTCAATAAAACCAGTCAATGCAGCGGCAGGCAATTCGATAAATCAACGCAATCAATCAATATCCGTCAATCAAATCAATACGGTCAAATCAGTACGATCTAATCAATGAAATCAATCGAGGAAAGCAATACGATAAATTTCAATCCATTCTGACAAGAAATCTAAACAACAGTCAATACGGTGTAGAACAGTAGCAACAGCGAGTCTATAAAATCTAGGCAGCAATACAATGAATCTATACGATGTCCATGCCCATGCTATCAATGCAGTATCTATATCTATCAATATCCATATCAATGCTCAGTAATCAATGCTCGGTAATCAATCAATGAAATCAATGAAATCGTACGATACAGTAAATCCGATCAATCAATAAGGCAGAAATCGATAAAGCAATAAATCCGTAAATCAATACAGTAAACATGCAATTCAATACTATATACTGGACAAGTAAAATCAACTGGTCATGTTGCTGTTGTAGAATCCGTTGCTGTTGTAGTCCGTACGTTGGTCTATCAATAAGAGTCGTCACTCTTTTTGCCCGTCGGCCGCCCGTCGGCATATAAACTCCTTATAACTCCCAATCGTTATATCAATGATCAATGGTTTAAAGGAAAGCCCGTCGGCCCACCATCCTGTACAGGTCAATATCAATCTTCACCAACGTTCAACCAGGTTCCACTTGGGTTCCAGTATCAATAGTCAATTCAATCAATAAGCAATTCAATAGTCAATATTAAAGCAATCATATCAATAATCATACACATATCAATTCAATCTATCAATTTCAGTCAAATCAGGAATCATACGAAAATCGGGCAGAGTAACGGCAGTCGGTCAAATTTACACAAAAATCCTACAAAAAGACACGATTTCCAAATTCTACCAAATTACAATAGAATATCTATAACATCAATGCGAGACTTTTATTCTATACAAACCAAGTCAGAAAACATCCTGATAATTTTCTATCCGATAAAAACCGCGTAGAACCAATTCCGACCGGTAAAATCTTCGTAGAATACAGTCAAATCGTGTACAATAATCATATCTATAACATATCAGAAGTTGTGCGGTGAAAGTTGTGTCAATATCAAATCACGTCAAAAGTTTGACTACGAAAACACAAAACAGATCTCAACTCGGTCAAAACACAACATCTTTGAAAACAGAAACAGGGTTCGGAGTCCTTACCACGAGATCTTCACTTTTCCCAACAGCAGCGTCGGACGAAAAGCGCTCCGCGGTCTCCGAAAACCAGCTTCTCTCTTTTTCCCTTTCTCTTTCTCTCTCCTCAGATATTTTCGTTTTTATAAAAAGTTTTCTCTCTCTTCAAAACGAGCTGATTTTCTTATATCTGTGAACTGATCGGCCAGGCCGATATTCACATCGTCCCGGGACGATCAGACCAAAACCTGATCGTCCTGGACCTCACCCAGGGCTATTGTCTGGCCGATAATTTCTACAGTACCTATCGTCCTGGACGATCTCACGATCGGCCCGGACGATCCTGTCCAGAAATCATCCAGAAAACACTACAGAAATCAGCTGTTTTCCATGCACTGATCGGCCTGGACGATCTCAACTTCGTCCTGGCCGATTCTGGGAGGAAAATCCAATTCAGAGAGGAACAGTAAGGGAACGAGATATTACAATCTCCCCACCTTAGAAAAATGTCGTCCCGACATTTCCCTAAAGGTACGAAGCAAAACACGAAGCAAACCAAATCGATCGAAATCCAAATCCAAAACAAAACTCGTCGAAATCTAAACAAACACACAATGCAATCAATCAAATGTCAATCACTATGTGTGCAAAATGAATAGAATGGATTCATTCTATCAAACTATCAATCAAATCCTTTCACTACACTTGCTCTGATACCAATTATAACGACCCAAGATCCGTGTAACGAAAGGATTCATCTGATCGATCTGATCGAACTCCATTCCAGTTGCCTTGCTCGGACCTGAAATTTTTAAACCACATATAATGAGCTACAATAGCCCAGCAGGTCACCAAAGCCTACAACTGAAATCAAAGCAAGGCGATGCTATCAATATGCATGTCAATCTATCAATCTGAATCAGTCAATGGTCAATGAGTCTATGCAGCGGAAATCAATAGTCAATAAAACCAGTCAATGCAGCGGCAGGCAATTCGATAAATCAACGCAATCAATCAATATCCGTCAATCAAATCAATACGGTCAAATCAGTACGATCTAATCAACGAAATCAATCGAGGAAAGCAATACGATAAATTTCAATCCATTCTGACAAGAAATCTAAACAACAGTCAATACGGTGTAGAACAGTAGCAACAGCGAGTCTATAAAATCTAGGCAGCAATACAATGAATCTATACGATGTCCATGCCCATGCTATCAATGCAGTATCTATATCTATCAATATCCATATCAATGCTCAGTAATCAATGCTCGGTAATCAATCAATGAAATCAATGAAATCGTACGATACAGTAAATCCGATCAATCAATAAGGCAGAAATCGATAAAGCAATAAATCCGTAAATCAATACAGTAAACATGCAATTCAATACTATATACTGGACAAGTAAAATCAACTGGTCATGTTGCTGTTGTAGAATCCGTTGCTGTTGTAGTCCGTACGTTGGTCTATCAATAAGAGTCGTCACTCTTTTTGCCCGTCGGCCGCCCGTCGGCATATAAACTCCTTATAACTCCCAATCGTTATATCAATGATCAATGGTTTAAAGGAAAGCCCGTCGGCCCACCATCCTGTACAGGTCAATATCAATCTTCACCAACGTTCAACCAGGTTCCACTTGGGTTCCAGTATCAATAGTCAATTCAATCAATAAGCAATTCAATAGTCAATATTAAAGCAATCATATCAATAATCATACACATATCAATTCAATCTATCAATCTCAGTCAAATCAGGAATCATACGAAAATCGGGCAGAGTAACGGCAGTCGGTCAAATTTACACAAAAATCCTACAAAAAGACACGATTTCCAAATTCTACCAAATTACAATAGAATATCTATAACATCAATGCGAGACTTTTATTCTATAGAAACCAAGTCAGAAAACATCCTGATAATTTTCTATCCGATAAAAACCGCGTAGAACCAATTCCGACCGGTAAAATCTTCGTAGAATACAGTCAAATCGTGTACAATAATCATATCTATAACATATCAGAAGTTGTGCGGTGAAAGTTGTGTCAATATCAAATCACGTCAAAAGTTCGACTACGAAAACACAAAACAGATCTCAACTCGGTCAAAACACAACATCTTTGAAAACAGAAACAGGGTTCGGAGTCCTTACCACGAGATCTTCACTTTTCCCAACAGCAGCGTCGGACGAAAAGCGCTCCGCGGTCTCCGAAAACCAGCTTCTCTCTTTTTCCCTTTCTCTTTCTCTCTCCTCAGATATTTTCGTTTTTATAAAAAGTTTTCTCTCTCTTCAAAACGAGCTGATTTTCTTATATCTGTGAACTGATCGGCCAGGCCGATATTCACATCGTCCCGGGACGATCAGACCAAAACCTGATCGTCCTGGACCTCACCCAGGGCTATTGTCTGGCCGATAATTTCTACAGTACCTATCGTCCTGGACGATCTCACGATCGGCCCGGACGATCCTGTCCAGAAATCATCCAGAAAACACTACAGAAATCAGCTGTTTTCCATGCACTGATCGGCCTGGACGATCTCAACTTCGTCCTGGCCGATTCTGGGAGGAAAATCCAATTCAGAGAGGAACAGTAAGGGAACGAGATATTAAAATCTCCCCACCTTAGAAAAATGTCGTCCCGACATTTCCCTAAAGGTACGAAGCAAAACACGAAGCAAACCAAATCGATCGAAATCCAAATCCAAAACAAAACTCGTCGAAATCTAAACAAACACACAATGCAATCAATCAAATGTCAATCACTATGTGTGCAAAATGAATAGAATGGATTCATTCTATCAAACTATCAATCAAATCCTTTCACTACACTTGCTCTGATACCAATTATAACGACCCAAGATCCGTGTAGCGAAAGGATTCATCTGATCGATCTGATCGAACTCCATTCCAGTTGCCTTGCTCGGACCTGAAATTTTTAAACCACATATAATGAGCTACAATAGCCCAGCAGGTCACCAAAGCCTACAACTGAAATCAAAGCAAGGCGATGCTATCAATATGCATGTCAATCTATCAATCTGAATCAGTCAATGGTCAATGAGTCTATGCAGCGGAAATCAATAGTCAATAAAACCAGTCAATGCAGCGGCAGGCAATTCGATAAATCAACGCAATCAATCAATATCCGTCAATCAAATCAATACGGTCAAATCAGTACGATCTAATCAATGAAATCAATCGAGGAAAGCAATACGATAAATTTCAATCCATTCTGACAAGAAATCTAAACAACAGTCAATACGGTGTAGAACAGTAGCAACAGCGAGTCTATAAAATCTAGGCAGCAATACAATGAATCTATACGATGTCCATGCCCATGCTATCAATGCAGTATCTATATCTATCAATATCCATATCAATGCTCAGTAATCAATGCTCGGTAATCAATCAATGAAATCAATGAAATCGTACGATACAGTAAATCCGATCAATCAATAAGGTAGAAATCGATAAAGCAATAAATCCGTAAATCAATACAGTAAACATGCAATTCAATACTATATACTGGACAAGTAAAATCAACTGGTCATGTTGCTGTTGTAGAATCCGTTGCTGTTGTAGTCCGTACGTTGGTCTATCAATAAGAGTCGTCACTCTTTTTGCCCGTCGGCCGCCCGTCGGCATATAAACTCCTTATAACTCCCAATCGTTATATCAATGATCAATGGTTTAAAGGAAAGCCCGTCGGCCCACCATCCTGTACAGGTCAATATCAATCTTCACCAACGTTCAACCAGGTTCCACTTGGGTTCCAGTATCAATAGTCAATTCAATCAATAAGCAATTCAATAGTCAATATTAAAGCAATCATATCAATAATCATACACATATCAATTCAATCTATCAATTTCAGTCAAATCAGGAATCATACGAAAATCGGGCAGAGTAACGGCAGTCGGTCAAATTTACACAAAAATCCTGCAAAAAGACACGATTTCCAAATTCTACCAAATTACAATAGAATATCTATAACATCAATGCGAAACTTTTATTCTATAGAAACCAAGTCAGAAAACATCCTGATAATTTTCTATCCGATAAAAACCGCGTAGAACCAATTCCGACCGGTAAAATCTTCGTAGAATACAGTCAAATCTTGTACAATAATCATATCTATAACATATCAGAAGTTGTGCGGTGAAAGTTGTGTCAATATCAAATCACGTCAAAAGTTCGACTACGAAAACACAAAACAGATCTCAACTCGGTCAAAACACAACATCTTTGAAAACAGAAACAGGGTTCGGAGTCCTTACCACGAGATCTTCACTTTTCCCAACAGCAGCGTCGGACGAAAAGCGCTCCGCGGTCTCCGAAAACCAGCTTCTCTCTTTTTCCCTTTCTCTTTCTCTCTCCTCAGATATTTTCGTTTTTATAAAAAGTTTTCTCTCTCTTCAAAACGAGCTGATTTTCTTATATCTGTGAACTGATCGGCCAGGCCGATATTCACATCGTCCCGGGACGATCAGACCAAAACCTGATCGTCCTGGACCTCACCCAGGGCTATTGTCTGGCCGATAATTTCTACAGTACCTATCGTCCTGGACGATCTCACGATCGGCCCGGACGATCCTGTCCAGAAATCATCCAGAAAACACTACAGAAATCAGCTGTTTTCCATGCACTGATCGGCCTGGACGATCTCAACTTCGTCCTGGCCGATTCTGGGAGGAAAATCCAATTCAGAGAGGAACAGTAAGGGAACGAGATATTACACAAGCAAACCTTACATTTGTTCATGAACATCATAAACAAGCAATCTAACAAACATGGACAAATATGAAATGTTTCTTGTTAATGAAAGTTTTTATATTATGTATATTTATCAATTTTATAATAACATATTATTTAAGTTTTTATCGAGTGGTTTTAAACGAACCCGAATCGAGCTTTTTATCGAGCTCGTTCATGAACATCAACTGATGTTGTTCGCGAACATAAACGAGCTGAACGCATTAGTGTTCAAGCTTGTTTATTTAAGAATCGAGTATTTAAAATATTGTTCAAGTTTGTTTGTTAGTTAATTAAACGATCACGAACGAGCTTTAATCGAACCGAACAACGAGTAGTTCGTCGAACGTTTGGTTTGCTTGCAGCCCTACACTTGATCTTCCTCATATTTATTGGTCATGTCACTTTCAGAAAATTATAAATAGACCCTTTATTCCTCAAGAAAAGGGGGCCAAGCAAGGAAGAGAAGGAAGAAAAAAATAAACTAAAGTTCCTCTTGCCACCACCCATACTCAACCATCGACTGAACTTTCAGCCGGCCACTGACAGATTTTGGACTTCTGTCCAGCCACCGACTAACGTTAGACTTCTGTCCGGCCACAAACTAACACCTAACTTCTGCCCGATAGCTAATTGATCCCATATTTCCACCCAACCACCCATCATAGTCGGATTTCCGTCCGATCTCCATTCGTTATTAGATTTCAACTCGACAATTGACTACTGTAATATGATTGTCCTCAATTTCAAGGACGAATCAGTCACTTATACTTTATTCAAATACTAGTTTTCAACTTGACGTGACCCCGTAGTTTTTTTCTCCAAGGTTTTCTACATAGAAAATTATGATTTTTTTTTTCTTCTGTTTGTGTGCTAGATACTCGTGCAATGCTAAGACATAAGATTTTTTGTACTTTACCTCTACAAATACTCTAGCCCGCAACAATTTTCCAAGCAACAAAATGAACTTTTAAACTCTTTCTTGTTAATCTGTCCATCCAAATCATATATCTTAATTTAATCATCAACTAATTGACCCAAACCAAAGCATTAATAAAAAAAACTGTAAAAAATTCCCAATAAATGATTCAAATTCTATTACCTAATTAATCCAAAACAAAACATTAATAATAAAAAAACTGCCAAAAATTCCCAAAAATGATTCAAATTCTAGTAATGTAAAGTAGTAAACGGCCCCCCCTTAGAACAGAAATGCTATTTATTACTTCACATGTCCAGCATTAATTCAATATCATAGCAATTCCTGTATAAATTTATATCTATAGTTGGCAGCAACAGATGGCTTAATTCAAGTCCGAGGTCTTCTTCTTCTTCCTCCTCCTCCTCCTCCTCCTCCTCCTCCTCCTCTTCCAAAAGTGATCGGTGAACAGAAAATAGTCATGAGAAGGTGTGATGAGTTAGGCTTAGTTGAAACTATCTACGAAGCAGATCATGAAGAAGACGACGACGAAGAAGAAGAAGAAGAAGAAGAGGAAGAAGAAGAAGATGGAAAGGCTTTGTCTAATCCTGCATCTTCTTTCACCATTTCACCTGTAACTCTCTCATCAGTTAATCTTTCTTCTACTCCATGTAGCTTTCCTTCGTCATCTCCTTCTCTGCAAACCATTGTAGATGGATGGTATGTTTGATCTTCATTTGTTTTTTTAATTTTGTTTTTATTTAAGAATTATCAGATTTATTTTTTTTTTCTCATGAATTATAGGTCAAAGGCTGTGGGACATAATTGCGATGTAGTAATTCGAGTGTATGGAGATTACTTTTTTCTTCATAGGGTGAGATTATAGCTTGGCTTTCTTTTGATTGATTGCTTTGCTTTAGATTCTGATTTGAAATTTAGGATTTGCTTTGAAATGAAGCTCTTCTTGATTTGATGGTTTGGAGTTTGGCTCTAAACTTGAGAGATTCTGAATTTGGAGAACACTTAGATCGTCTGGAGGCAAATCAGAATGAGTCATGTCACCCAGTACACAGCCTTGGTACATAGCAAATAGATGATGTGGCACGTTCTGATTCGTATCCGGATGTCATCCGTATTCTCAAAGAATAATTTTACCTGGATTCAAGTCTCATATATGTATTTGAGCGCTGCCCCTAATTTCTTTAAAAATAAATTTGTTTGGAATAGTTTTCTCGTTGTTTTATTTTTAGAACAATAATCAAAATTTTATTCATTTGCTGGTTTTTTTTATTATTTTTCAAAAAATTCATGCGATAGAAAACTCCGTTTTAAAATAATTACAACCATTCCAAACAAATTTTTATAAAAGAATTTTTTTAATAAATAATTACAGCCATTCCAAACAAATCATTAAAAAATTTATAGGCAATATGAATTTATTCAGAAAAAAATAAATTTTTATAAAAAAATTTATAAGAACTGATGATTTTTCTATTAAAGTTATCTTTTTGATTGATTTATTTGAAGGAATAATTTCTTTCTGTTGGAAAAAATTTATATTCGAGAATTTTTATAAGTAAAATTTGAATTAAATTAATTTTATAGTTTATTTTGAAATAAATATAACAAATAATTCAAAATAAATTTATTTTGAATTAATTATTGATGTCAGATTCCAAGCGACAGCTACAGAATCGCCTTCTCGGTTACTGTAACGGAGATTTAAATGCATTATTAATATTATAAACTTTGTTTAAATAGTCAAAATTTTATGAGTTCTTCAGCTTCCTATAATGGAATTTAATTTATTTCTTTATTATTGCCCTCCGAAGGAACCGATGATCTCTGCTAGCCGTTACCTGAGACGGCGTCTATGGAAAGACGACGACGTCAGCGTCTCCCCACCGTTGAACATAACGGTCGAGACATTCACCGAGCTGGTACGCTTTTGCTACAGTGGGGCTCTCAGCCTAACTCCGTTGAACTTAGCGGCCGTAACCGCCGCCGCAGCTTTGCTTGAGATGGAGGATGGAGTCTCCGAATGGAGCATTGCTCGCCGGACGGAGGAGTTTTTCCGACGGGAGATTGCCGGAGACGAGGAGAAGGCGGAGACCGTGCTGTGGAGTTGCGTGGAGATACTTCCGGGAGCTGGGGAGGCGGCGGCGGAAATGGCGGCGAGATGCGTGCAGGTGTTGACGGAGGCGGCGGCTGACGGAGAAGATGGCGGCGAGGAGTGGATTTCGAAGTTGACGGAGATTCCGGCCGATTCGTTCGGAATGATTATGGAGTCAATGGCCAGGTGGTCCGTATATGATCACGATCATTTGTATAGAATCGCCGATCGGTACTTTCGGGTAAATATTAAATTTATTTTAAAATAAATTCAACTGCTATAAAACTCAAATTTTTCTTTTTTAAACAGGTCAACAATGGCAGACTAACCGATGAAGAGAAGTTGATAATCTGCAATTCAATAGACAGTTCAAAGCTCTCGCATCACCTTCTCCTTCACCTCGTTCAAAACTCCCATCTTCCGCTCCGCTTCATATTCAAAGCCATGCTCCTTCCATACCCCCACGCCACCGCAGCCCGAATCGCCACCCTCGGCGACTTGCTCCACCATGATGCTGCAGCCAACCAAGCCTCCAACCTCGCCGTTCGCATTGAAAGCCTCGAACGCGATGTCGCCGGCCTCCGTCGCCGTCTTCGTTGGTCGGAGGAGAAACGATTCGAGTTGGAATCTGGCGGTCGAGCAAAAAGCTTTCGTTTTTTTCATGGCGATGGGGAAAATGGGGCCGCCGCTGCGCCGGCAGGGAGGCGCGTCGGGAAAGGGAGGGGATTGGGAAGGAAGCTGGTGGAGGGGATCAGAAGATTTTTTAGAAGGGATAAGGAAGGAGAGAGAGCTGGCAATATGATGATGAATAAATATTTGGCTTTTTATTAAACAGTAATTAGTTAATTAATTAATGGTTTAATTTCTTGATTATGCAAATTAATATATTTTTAAGTAAGTTAATTATTATGTGATCAGTAAGTTAGATGTAGAGATTAAGAGAATGCGTGGTAGAAATTTTTGACAAAGAATTATTTTTTTATACATTATTGTGAAGTGAGTTTGGTTTTACACTTAATTTGCAAGGGGAAGAAGATAATTATAGTTAGTTAATCCGGTTTAAGAAGGTGGATTTAATGATATAATTATGCTGCAATTAACTTAATACATTCTTCTTTCTTTTCAATGATCATAAAATTAAGAATTGCTAACTAAGTAGTTTACTTGAATGGATTGGGTGTGTTTTGGGTGAACATAGAAGTTTTGATGCTCTATGAAAAATGTTGAGCACATGCTTAATTGATTTAGATTTCGTTCGGAACAGTTTTTTTTTATTATTTTGTTTTTCAGATAATAATCATTATTTTTTTCCCATTATTATTTTTTTGACTTTTTTCAACAAAATTTTATTTTAGGAATCACCATAATAGCTTCTAAGAAAGTTATTTTCTCTCCAATAATTTAGAATAACCTTTACAAAAAGTTATAGCTATCCCAAGAAGAACTTGAATCTCTTAAGGGTTTTTTTTCCTTGTATTGTTGTTTCATTTTGTCAGTTTGAGATGAACTTCATAGGCTATATATTCCTGATTTAGAATTCTACAAAATTATCAAAAAAATATGTAAAACTATGTTTAAAGGCTTTACTTACAGTATTATTTTTCAATATCTAAATATTTTGTTATAATTTTAGAAATATAGCATTTCAAAAATACCGTATTAGAATTTTATAGAAAAATATCTAAATGGCCATAACTATGTTCTCTACAACATACTAGAAATTATGTTGTAAAAATTTTCCCTTTTAAAAGTTATCTTGATTGAACATCATAAATTTATATTTTAAATTAAGAAAATACTAAACTTGTATAATTATTAAAAATTGAGATAAGTGAAATATACATATCTCGAGCCAAACAATTTTTTGAGGGGAAGAAATGAATTGATTTTAATGAAAAGTGATAATTTCCATTTTAAAATTAGGACCTAGTGTCATGGCACTTGATCTTGCGTGCCACAGTGCTCCCTTAAGGGAGCACACACTACCGGAGAGCCCTAGGAGAAAAAATTCCATATTTTACAAACATGCACACAAACCCCTAGGAACAACTCCATAGTAGATTCATACACTTAATTTCCAACGGTAGGAACACCTAGGCACCACTATCGATGAATCCTACCTACTCGGTCACCATTGTTGGACCTCTGCCTGACAATCACCATTGAACCTCCGTTTGGCCGCCATCTCTAGGTCTCCACCAAACCTCCATCACTTGTCGACAACAATTCCTCTGACCTTTATCACCTAGAAACAATCTCTTCGATATTCGTCACCTCACAACGGTCCCTTCAACCTCAATCGCCTGACCACATCCCTCCAACCTCTATTTAACATCATATCCTAAATTAAAAAAATGTATATATTTTTAATTTCTGTTTGAAATGGAGCTTAATGGCATTGTGCTTGTGAGAGCTGTGATGATATGCTAGAGAGCAAAACTGTGTTAGAAATTACCATCGTGGCATTAAAGGCTCTGTTTTACAGTAACTTTGAAATGACATGCAACAATGTAGTGCTAGGTCAGAGCGTCGCCGAGCCAGATGCTAAAAATAACTTTTTAATTTGTTTTTCTCTAAATATCCCTCACCACCACCATCCCTCCTCCCACTTGTGTTCACTTGGTCGAGAAGGAAAGTACAAGAAAGTAGGGGAATGGAGGCAATGATGGAGCCATAAAAATCCCTCTCTCTCTCTCTCTCTCTCTCTCTCTCTCTCTCTCTCTCTCTCTCTCGAGATTTAATAAAATATAGAAAAAAAGGAAATATATTGATTGCATAGCATAAATCTGAATAATAATATAGCTTTATATGGATTTACTATTATTGTCATTAATTTTATTGGTTTCTGATATCATTAAGCTATATTGTCATTATATAAAATCCATATAATGATAATAATCAACCTCTGTGTAATGAAAAAAATAATTTTATGTCACGATGATTTTATTGGTTTATTGTCATTATATGGATTTACTATTATAACAGTTGGTTTACTGATACCAATACAGATATCAATATTATTACTAATGACACCACTTACTGATTTATTGTATTGTATTTATATAGTCACTAATATTGATATTAATGCTACTACTAGTATATTATTACTATTGCTACTATTATTATTGATTCATTATATTATTTACTGATTGATTAATATAATTATGTGATTTACTAATCATGTGATTACGATACTACACTGATACTGATATAAAAAGTTATTACTGTTATTAGTTTACTGCATTGATATTATTGTTACTAGTATATTGCATTGATATGATTTACGATAGTCTTTGCTGATGCTTTAATTTTACCGATCTATATGATTCCTTTACCAATTGTTACTGATAGATAGTATTGATATGATGACTTCTTTATCGATTTGAAACATGTATTAATTTATTGTTTTTCATAATGTACTACTTTATTAGTTCTCGTACCAGACTGTTTTACTATTAACAAACTTTATGGCTACTACATGTGTGTTTTATTATTTCTATATTGATTCATGATCATGTAATTTTCACTACTGTAATTTAACTGTTGACATGCATATTACTTTTTTGTTGTGCATTGAGTTTAGTTATATGATTAGATGATATGCTAGATTTTTAGCTCATTATATATGATTTAAATTATTTCATGTTAGGACAGAGAAACAAGTGTATGAGATTGATTAGATTATGATTCTCCATATTTGTTGTTAGTTTATTTCTTTCTATCTTTTAGCTATTCCTTGTACTCATGACTGATAATTATATATTATAATTGTATAGATCTTGAGTAGTATAAAAATTTTTATATGAATAAATATTGATGTATATATTGATGTTTTTATCGATAGTTTTATTTCTATTGGTATTTATATTGATAAAAGATATTAGGTATATCTGATTATTGTATATTAAAAGATAAAAGAATAATTATTCTAAATTAATTTTTGGGACGTCACACAAGATCCATGTGCCTCACTGATTGAGAGTTATGCTAGAGATTGATTTTGAGTCATAAAGAGTCGAGGTGACTGATTAAGTAAATGCTACGTAAAGTTGATTTAATAAAACTGAGTGAATGCAATGTTAAAAAAATTGGTGACTATTATGACTCTTGCACACATCTTTCTTATTTGTATATATGTGAGGGATCTACGTATAAAACTAGGACGCTAAATCCTGTATCTCTCCACCGCTGCGAATGTTTTGATAACATTTTTAAAAATTCAATTTGTATTTTTTATGGGATAGAAAAGGGTGATAGAAAGGAGAAGTGAGACCTACAATGCTTTATATCACAAATTTTGGCTATTCAAAGAGAAACATAAAATTAAGTTAAGCGTTGTAGAAATGAGGTTACTTAAGTGGATGAGTGGCTTTGCATTTAGAGATAGAATACGAAATGAGTACATACATGAAAAAGTTGGAGTAGCTCTAATAGCATATAAGATTAGATATAGCCATCTTAAATGATTTAGTTGCTTAAAATATCAACTTCCTAATGACCTTGTTTTTGTTTTTTTTCCTAATGACCTTGTTAGGATAGTATATGTATTAAATTCAGCCTATATGTTAAGAAAGGTAGAGGTAGGCCAAAAAAGGCTTTGGCTGGAAAGTATTAAAAATATCTTTTTTTATTAGATTTAAATGATAAATTGACTCTTAATGGGACACAATGAAGAAAAAAGATTTATGTAGCCGATATCACATAGTGGGATAAATACTATTTGTTGTTGTTATTGTATGGAATAGAGTTCTAGGCTTGTAATTTCTAAAATTTAGAATATTTTATAGGACCATTACATGTTAAAAAAAATAAAAAATAAAAAGATACAATGTTGGCTATTAAAAATAATCAAAATTTGACCTAAAGAAATTGATTCAATTCTTTTTTGAGATCCTCTCTTGAACTTAAAATGAATTTCAACAAGTGTTTTTTAAATATTTATAATGAAATAGTATCAAATTAAAAAAAAAAAGAGTAAAATTTACTATTTTCTTTTAAAAAGTTGATGTTAAATTTAGTTGATTATATATATATATATATATATATATATATATATATATATATATATATATATATATATATATATATATATATATATATATATATATATATATATATATATATATATATATATTGGAACGAGGAGTATCGACCTGCTGCCACGTCAGCTTGTGATGCGCTTGACGATGTCCACTAGTCTGCTTGGCTGACCTAGTCGAGCAACCCACACCTATTACTACTCGTGGCCTGCGCTTATTGTGTCCCCCCTGGAGGGGCGCTGCCGCCCGAGGGAATCGAGCATGGATTGGGGGGTTCCCAACCGTACTCGCCCAACAACCAAGCTAAGCATCGGTGGGTTAATTATATGATCTATATATTTATGATTATGACATCTTATAATGGGTATAATTGTGCTCGCAATCATGTTGTTAGGATTCTACTCACTCCGTAACAGTCAGATCAGGGTTGGGATTCTTCTCATCCTTGATAACGCTCCTCCCACCGCACATTAAGGCTTTTACATTTGCTTTGGACGGTGCACATTATCAACTAAGGCATGCTCAACTTTGGCATAATCTGAGCCCAATTCCTTTTTTTTTTAAATCATTTACTTAGATTTCGAATAATCATAAATTTAAATATCATTAATATAGTTTTCTTGGGAAGTAGAACATTCGCAACACTAGATAGATAAAGAGATCAACGTCTTAGCTTTGAACGAAAATCTAACATACATACAAATAAAGAGAATGGTGCGAGAGTTTTAAGAAAGACCAAGATTTTTACATGAAAAATCTTAAATAGGGGAAAAAGCACATGGCTTGGATGAGTGTTTTTAGTTGATTACAAATGGTGTCATTCCGCGAGGGGAAGACGTTGGCTTAATGTATCATATAGAGCACATTACATAGTTGAGGTTGGAAGAATTTAATGATAAGGGAGTCATTCTCAAGAGGACGTTTGCCTGTTGATTTGGTTGACATGACTGTATTTTGGCAATGGAGATCAGAGGGACTGTAGTCGCGGGCGACGGTGGCTAGAGGGATCGTAGTCGATGGGTGATAGAAGTTGGAGGAATTGTAGTTGGTGGACGATGGTGGTTGGAGGGATTGTAGCCGACGGACAATGGAGGTCAGAGGATAGTACTCAATGGTAGACGGAAGTCTGAATGATTGTAGTCAATGGGTAACGGTGATAAGAGAAATCATAGTCGATGGGCGACAAAAGTCAGAGGGGCCGTAGTCGACGAGCAACAGAGGTTGGTGTGACTGTAGCTTGCGAGAGACAGTCATCAGAGTGAGTGTAGTCAATTGGCGACGGAAGTCGGAGGGGTCATAGTCGATGGGTGACAGAGGTCAAAGGGTCCGTAGTTAGTGGTTGATGGTGGACTGAGGGATATATGTCCACAGGCAATAGATGTCATAGTGGGTGACGGAGGTCTGAGGGACCATAGTTGGTGGTGATGGAGGTTGCAGGGTCCATAGTTGATATGAGACAGAGGTTGGAGGGACTATAGTTGACAAATGACGGAGCTCAAAGGGATCGTTATCGGCGTGTGACGGTGGTTGGAAATACCGACCGTAGTCAATGGCGATGGAGGTTTGAGGTCATAGTCACCAGGCGATGGAGGTCGGAGGGACTGTAGTAGGCTGACGCCCTTCGACGACCATCAAAGGAATCATAGTCAGCGGGAGACAAAAATAGAATCGACCGTAGTTGGCTGGCCATGGAGGTTGGAGGGAGCGAGTCGGCGGGCGACGGTAGTCGGAGTGGTGAGTCGATGGTAGCTCGGCGGAGGACGGGTAATGGTTGGCCGAGGGTGGAGATCTGACGGTGGTTAAAGGTCGGGTGGAAGTCAGGCAGTGTTAAACAGTCGGGCTGTGGTCGGAGGCCGAGTGAAAGTTTGGTTGTTGTTGGGCTATTGTCCGACCACGGTCGATGGAGGTTTGCCGACACTGGTAATTGGGTGGAGCTCTAGATCCTTGAAGTCTGAAAACTCTCTCCAATATCCAGCATAAGGTCCAAGCCCAACACCACTTCATGCGAGAAATGGGGGTCTATTTATTGATTTTTAAGAGTGGTATGCCTTGTAATATGGAAAAGATCTGGGGTAAATTTGGAGTGTTCAATTCGATGACGCATATTGATCTCCTCAATCATTGAGCGTTCATCAAGCATTTACGTGACATAATGATGCTGGAATTAAGCGATCTTGGGCTTGTTGGATTCATCTTGTCTTGTTCTTCAATTAGATTATAAGCATGCTATATTTAGAGGCAATTTAGCCCTCCAATTAATTATTTGAACCTTCCAAATTTGCTTTGGTCTCTTGATTTCAACCCATTTAGGCTCGAATTAGACCGATTTTGGTGTCATTAGATTCGTCTCCTTGAGATATTCAATTTGACTATAAGTTTGCTAAAATTAAAGTTTAGATGACCCTGCATTTAATTTAGAAAATTTTCAACTTAGATATGCCTCAAAATTCATGCTCGCTCAAGATAATTTATGCTGACATATCAAGTTTGAATCACACAAATAGAATATAAAAAATATAGAGTTTTGTTAAATTAAAATATATCACATAATTATTAAATTTATTTAAGATTAATACAATATAAACTTTAATTAATTTCTCCTATGTCATATTCATCTGAAAAATATAACCACAATATGAGTGCTCGGCTGGTCCTACTAAATGCAACCTGACGTCTGTTATCCACTTCTTTGGTCTCTGTCATCCACCACCACCAAATTAAGCTTAATTAATCTTATCTTATCAGCTTAATTAATTATTAATTAAGAATCAGCTTATGTTCATGATCAACCAGCTGTATATCAGACAAAAGAACGCCAGCACTGTATTGGTTTGGGCTAATTAACGTGCTTGTTATCCACTACTGGCCCTCTAAGACTTAGGCTTCGTTTGGGACGACTTTTTTACTGCTTCTTAAAGCCGCTTTTTGGTACAAAAGTTTTCATTTTTGTACTAAAAAGCAGTTTTAAGAAGCAGTAAGAAAGCCGTCCCAGACGAAGCCTTATTTAGGATAACTTTCATATTATTTTTTAAAATAACTTTTAGTGAAAAACTACCCAAACAAAAAACTAAGTGTCAAAAGCTACGTCAATATCCACTGCTTCGAAGTTAGAATCTTATATGGACTTCCACTACTCAAATTTCCACCCCAAAATCATGAAGAATGAAGACCTCAATATGACATTATAAATTATAACATATAATTTTCAAGATTTTTTTTTTTGTTAAATTTCAAAATAGTCTATCAATTTTTCGTACACGCCAATTTTAGTCCAAAAATATAAAGTTATTTCAATTTAGGCTTCATTTGAGACGTCTTTCTTACTACTTAAAGCAGTTTTTAGTACAAAAATTAAATATTTTTTACTAAAAAGCTGTTTTAAGAAACAACAAGAAAGTCATCACAAATGAAACTTTAGGCTTCGTTTGGGACAACTTTCGAACTGCTTTTTAAAACGGCTTTCTAGTATAAAAAATTCAAATTCAAGAAATTTTTGTACTAGAAAATTATTTTAGAAAGCAATAGCAAAACAGTCCCAAATGAAGCCTTAGTCTCTCAACTATAGGAAATTAAACCAGAATTATATAATTGGGACTAAATTGAGATCAATTTTATAAAGTTGAGGAATTAAATTGAGATCGATTTTATAGCACAATTATAACGAGAAATTGTTTTAAATTAGTTTTATATAATTGAGGAACTAAATTGCATCAATATAACGACCTAAAATTAAATTGATCATATTCGGATAGTCTAAGAATTATTTCAAAATTTTTCTAAGAAAATAAAATAGTTCTCCAATTATTTGATTAATTTAATCAAAAATATCATATTTCTTAAATTTATAAAAATAATTCAAAATAATCATTCCTATAAAATAGATGAAAATCAGAATATAATTTTATTTTTAAATTTAATTCCTGAAATATTATTTAACCAATTTTCTGACAACCCGCCTGTTCGGCTCCTTTAGTCGGCCAACTATTTCGGCTCTTATAGCACTGAAATGTCTAATATTTAAGTATCGATCAACCAGCAAGGACTTCTTGTAGTTTTGGCCTCTTCGGTAACTGAGCCATTTCTCCGCTCGAAAACTTCGAAGCGAGGAAATCTTCGAAGTCCAATGGATTCAAAGCTATAGCGGACACCGCTCCAGCACCTCCTGCAATAGTTATCTTCTTCACCAAATCCCTTTACCTCGGCATTTTCTCTCTTCTTCTCTTCCCTTTCACTCTCGCCCTGTCCTGATATTCTGATCCCATGTCGTCGATTCACTTCCTTCCGCCGGCGAACTACACCGTCGCGGTGGAGCTAGGGTTTCGTGATTCTCGTAGCAAGAGATGCTGGAGTGCCGGCGCGGGGTTTTCGAAGAGGTGGTGTCCGCGCATGCGGTCGATTCGGGCAGAGACAGCGGCGGAGACGTTTGGGAGCCGGAAAGGGGAGAGCTTGGGACCTAATGGCGAGTGCGATTGCGACATTCCGGGTAAATTTCTTTGTTAGGTATATTGAGTGATTAATTGATGGAGAGGTCTGAGTTAGCAAGCGCTTTTTGGTTTTTTGCCATGGATGGTTGATTCTGGAATGGGTTGGTCGGGAGGATGTCATTTAATGATGTGATTTGGCGGTCAAGTGGAGTTTTCTTGACTGCATATTGACATTGTTTCCGACCAAATATTCTTTGTCTACGTTCATTGAACTAGAGAGTGAAATTACCCCATAAGTCATCATTTCTTTTTGTTTATTTTCAAATTGCGATTCCTTCGTTTGATTATGGTTTTGTTAAGAAGATTTTATCAGTTATCACTGCTATAATAGTAACAAGAAAAAAAATTAGGTAAGACGATGGTTCCGCCAGCGAAAAATTTAATGTTTTATTGTAGTTAGAATCTTGCCTTATGATTCTGCAAGGGAATATTAGGTAAGACGATGATTAATCGTCAGTTTTCGAAAGTGTTTATTCTCCTTTTTTAATCTTTTTTTAACTTATTTATTGACGCAATAAATCAAAAGAGAAAAGAGTTTCTGGACAAGGACCGAGCTAATAATTAGATTACAATTAGGATCAATTGATCGCTAAATCAAAATTTAGTCTAGAAAAATCAGGAAAACAATTGAGACTTTTTTCTGTTTTTCATTTGTCAACTTGCTTTTAGAAGCATCGGTGCAACTTCTTGTTAAAATGACAGGTAGATGTTCGGGTACAAGTCAGAATCTTTTATAAGTGCAAAGGCCTTGCAATTTGTGACACATACAAGTAGCTAGATCTGGAAAAGTTTGTGAAATCGTTTATATTAGCAAGATAATTTTGTGCTATTTTTGTTTAAGGTTGATCTTATTTCTGTTGACATTAACAACAGAATTTTGTGCTATTTATGTTGAAGGTTGATCTGACTTCTATTGAACTCTGCTTACATTAGCATCCCCCCACAAAGGGGGTGGAATCTCAATCTAGGCAGAACTCTGTTCCGCCTGCTATAAACCCTGGTTGGTCCAGGATAGACTGGTCCATCAATTTTCTTCTTGTTGATAAGCCTAGAGAGGTAGTTGATGTAAAACTTAAGTTATGGAGGACAACTTTTGAGTCTAAAGGTTTTCATTTGAGTAGATCTACTGAATATAGAGTATAATTTTAATAGTAATAGATCTAGTGGTGGGATGTGATATTGGGTGATCAAATCATTAAAAAGAGAGCATATTTTAGATATCTCGAATCTATTATTCAACGTTATGGTGCAATAAATGAGATATTATTAGTAGATTTCAAGTTGGATGGTTGAAGTGGAGGAATGCATCAGACCGGGTCAGTTTTCTGATAGAAAAGTATGCCTCAAACTTAAGGTAAAATTTTATAAAATGGTGAGACATGCAATGCTTTATGATGCAAAATGTTGGCGATTAAAAGATGAGCATAAAGCTAAGTTAAGTGTTGCAAAGATAAGAATTCACTTTATACATGTTATGCTAAGAGATTGCTATCCTGACTTCCAGAACCTAATCCCAAATTAGGTTGAAATTCTAACCTTAATCATGTAAATGAAATGTAAAGAGTTTAAGAGCTAAAAAATGCAAATACAACGAGATTCTCTTATGTATGGATTCTTTCTTTATTACATCTATGCAAGCTAGCCCTGCAAGATTCTAATATAAGTTGCTACAAAAGAGATGCAGTTTTTTATGCTTTACATTTGCAATTCTTTACACAGGGAGAAGTGCTCCTGCCCTTTCAAATGTGGGGAACTCAACAAATATTGCATGGCATGAATGTCCTATCGGAAAAGTAGAAAGGCAAATTTTACTCAATCAGAAAGGATGTGTGATATGGATCACAGGTCTCAGTGGCTCAGGTTTGTTGGTCAAGTAGCCCATTCATATAAAATGTGGTTTATTCTTTCTGTTTATTTATCAAAGACAGTTATCTAAGGTTATTCAAACCTTTAAGTTCCGAACTCGCCTTGTTCTGTGGTTTGTTTGAAACTTCCTGTAGATTTAAATTTACATTGTTTACCAACCAAATGAAAAACTTTGGGTCATTCTTCAAAATTCTCCAAAGAAATTAATGAAAATATTATTCAAACAGTTAAGCACTTTGCAGTGCTCAGAAGTAAGAAAAACATTAAAGGCTTTTATGAAGAATAAAAAATTAAGCCTTCTATATTATACATTATAGATTTCTTGCCTGTTGTATTTAGTTTTGACTAGAGGAATTTATATGACCCTGTTGAATTTCAACTTGATTCAGGCAAAAGCACACTGGCCTGTGCCCTTAGTAGAGAACTATATGCCCTTGGATATCTTTCTTATGTGCTTGATGGTGACAACATTAGACATGGTTTAAACAAAGATCTTTGTTTTAAAGCTGAGGATCGCGCTGAAAATATACGCAGAATTGGTAATTGGTGGAACATCTTTCTCCTATATGGCATATAATAGTTGCATGTCATCTGCCAGCAACTGTGATGGTGCTTTATTTTGTTTGGCCCTAGGGGTGTCAATATTTGATACAACCTAAAAATTCGACTTGAACCCGACCTGACAATTCCGGGTAAGGGTCTGATAGGAAACACTTGGATTGCCAAGTGTTTCTCACCAAAACTGAAGTAGATCCGATGGAAACTGCTGTCCACAGCAGAAAAACATAGCAAATCTGCTGTTTACAGCAGTTTACAGCAGAATTTCAGAGGAAATTAGAAAGAAAACTCAAAGCAAGATTTGTATTTCACTAGTAGAAGAAGAAAATAGCAAGATACAGTTGATCCTCAATTCGAGAGGAGGATCGATCTCTCCCAAATCTCTAGACGCCACTAGAGCCCAAAGAAAACCTAAATCTAAGAGATCTCAAATTTCAGCCAAATTCAAGATCATCAAACCCTAGGAAAATTTACTATTTAATGCATACAATTCAAAAGGAATTCCCTAAACAGTCCCTACAATCAATTTCCCTCCTAAACTTCCTCAAATTTCCTTCCCGAAAACGTCCCGCAAGACGTGCGTCTCGCGCGCGGCCTCTCCCAGGCGGAGCTGTTTCGCGATTTTGCCCGTGAACCGGTCCTGCCTGGACCGGCTGGACCGGTCTAACAATACTCCCCTCCCAAAGATCCACCTTGTCCACAAGGTGGAAATATGCTCGTGTTCCCGCGGAGGTGGCCATCCTTGAGGTGACTGAAAATCCTCACTGTATTGCTGAACCAAGGGCTGCATGGAAAGAGAAACATCCCCTTCCTCCTCCATCCTGATCACATCCAGCTTGTGTAGTCCCACCAAATAATCTTCCCCCACCTCTTGTATATCCCTAACCATGGTCTTAAGTGATTTCGTGGCTTTGGATAGCCCTGCATCTCCCCTTATAACCATCTTTCTCCCATCCACCATTAATTCCATCGTGAGTGCTCCCCAATTGTCCTTGGTTTCCCCCAAGGTCAGCAACCATTTCATCCCCAGGATGACATCCGTACTCCCCAATTCCAAGGGAAGGAAGTCTTCCTTTACATGGATCTCTTGAATCTTCAGTACTACTCCTCGACAGACTCCTCTACCCATCTCCACCTTCCCCGTGCCCATCATCACTCCATAGCCTCCGGTATCCACTAACTCCATCCCCAATGACTCCACTATCTGGTTGGAAATAAAATTATGGGTTGCCCCACTGTCAATCAACACAACCACCTCGCGGTCAGCTATCTCCCCTCACTTTCATAGTGTGACTCGGGGTGAATCCCACTACAGAGTTGAGGGAGACTTCTGCCACATCCAGGTGCAGCTTCTCCTCCTCCTCATCAGATCTGCTACCTCCTCCCTCCTCGTCTTCCTCATCTTCACAGACAAGGAGAACCTGAAGAGTTCGGTCCTTGCATTTGTGCCCCGGCATGTACTTCTCATCGCATCTGAAGCACAACCCCTTTGGTCTCTTGTCCTGCATTTCTTTTTCGGTCAGCCTTTTGAAATTTTCCCCACTCCCTCCTTCTACTGGCTTCTCCCGGGTGGTCTCATTACTGTTGCCTGATGCAGACCCCTTAGGTGCTAGAAGAGTAGTCGTCGTCCTGTAAGAGCCTCCTGAGCAGTTTCCTCAAGCCCCTTTTTCTGCTTTCTTTTGATCTTCTACCAACTGCGCCAGCTCCATAGCCTTTCCCAAGTTCCTCGGCTCCAGTACCCTGACTGCTGTTCGGATCTCTGGTTTCAGCCCCTTCATGAAGTTCCCTTCTAAGGCTGACTCTGAGATGTGATCCAGACGGCTAGCCAAATACTCGAATCTGTCCCGATAGTCAGCCACGGTCCCCTCCTGA
The DNA here is from genome assembly GCA_022539455.1 of Dendrobium nobile. Lineage (NCBI taxonomy): Eukaryota > Viridiplantae > Streptophyta > Magnoliopsida > Asparagales > Orchidaceae > Dendrobium > Dendrobium nobile. Next base: position 71,352,436 of record CM039721.1, on the reverse strand, counting down.
GTCAGAACAAAGAACTGCTCATAGAAGTCTCCTCCCCCATCGGCTCGGAAACGCTCTAATAAACAATCCTTGAACTCTCTCCAGTTCCTGATAGGTTCTCTCCTGTCTCTCCACTGATACCAGGCCAACGCCTTCCCTTCCAGACACAAACCTGCCGCCGTTAGCTTCTCATCATCTGTCAACCCGTTGACTGCAAAGTAACGCTCCACCTTATAGATCCAGCCATGGCCATCTTCGCCCTCAAAGATGGGCATCTTCAACTTCCTCACCCTCGGATCCCTTCCATTGCCCCGGTACTCTCCATAACCTCCCATTCCTCGAAGATGAGGTGCTCCCCAAGTGTCCCGGTCCTCCCTCCAACGCTGGTATCCGAGTTCGTCGTCATAATCTCCCCTTCCTCTTTTAAAATCAGCACCTCGACGTTGAAATTCAGCACCTCGACGTTGATATTCTTCTCTCCTTTCTCCAAAATCTGCACTACCTTCATATTCCCCCCGCTTGCCTCCAAAATCAACACCTCGACGCTGAAAATCAGCACCTCGACGCTGAAAATCAGCACCTCAACGGTCATTTCCCATGCTCATCTTCTCTCTAGAGAGTGGCTCTAGAGATGGCATGTCGTCGTTCCTTCCAAGAATCTCCACCTCCGGATTCCTCCTCCCCCGGATTGGGTTTGGATTTCCTCCTACGCCATGGCCGTCAGTAGTCTCTCTCACTTCCGATGTCTCCGGATTGGTCTTCATCTCCAATAGTTTCTTCATCATTTCTTCCATAGCCGCGAACCTCCCTTCCAACCTGTCATTGTTGGTGGAGATTTTCAGGAACTTTCCCTCCAGATCTGTCTTCAGTTGTCCGAACTCGCCTTCTAATGCTTCCACCTTCTTTCCAGCCATCTTTCTTCTAACGGATCCCAAAAAATCTTCTTTCTTTCGGAAAAGAAAAACTTGCTGAAATTTCAGAATTTCAGCCGCCGGTGGTCCCGAAACGACGCTCTGATACCAATTTGATAGGAAACACTTGGATTCCCAAGTGTTTCTCACCAAAACTGAAGTAGATCCGATGGAAACTGCTGTCCACAGTAGAAAAACACAGCAAATCTGCTGTTTACAGCAGTTTACAGCAGAATTTCAGAGGAAATTGGAAAGAAAACTCAAAGCAAGATTTGTATTTCACTAGTAGAAGAAGAAAATAGCAAGATACAGTTGATCCTCAATTCGAGAGGAGGATCGATCTCTCCCAAATCTCTAGACGCCGCTAGAGCCCAAAGAAAACCTAAATCTAAGAGATCTCAAATTTCAGCCAAATTCAAGATCATCAAACCCTAGGAAAATTTACTATTTAATGCATACAATTCAAAAGGAATTCCCTAAACAGTCCCTGCAATCAATTTCCCTCCTAAACTTCCTCAAATTTCCTTCCCGAAAACGTCCCGCAAGACGTGCGTCTCGCGCGCGGCCTCCGCCCAGGCGGAGCTGTTTCGCGATTTTGCCCGTGAACCGGTCCCGCCTGGATCGGCTGGACCGGTCTAACAGGGTCAACCCAGACCCGAAATGGGTCGGGTTTGAATTCAACAATTTGACCTATTTAAAAATTGGGCCAGGTTCGGGTTAACCCTTTTACCTAAAAGTGACCCGAAATTGACCGTTTTCGACCCGAAAACCGGTTTTTGACCCGGAAACCTGATATTGACCTGTTTTGACCTAAAAGTGGAGTTTGAACCGTTTTTTGACCCGAAAACTAGCCATCTTTTCACAGTCCCGTGTCATTCGGGTTGTGTCGGGTTGACTCAGACCCAAAGCGGGTTCGGTTTAGGTTCGAGTCCGAAAAACCAATCCATTTTCAAAACGGGATCGAGTTGACCCGAATAGTGCCAGTCAATTTCAGGTTCGACCCTAACCCTATTCGTGACCCGAAATTGACACCCCTATTTGGCCTGTTATGTCCTTCTGTTAAAATAGAAATCCATCTTCGTTTTCTGAAAGTTACTACATCTGTTTCTTTCTCTTTTTTTTTTTAAGGTGAGGTAGCAAAACTCTTTGCTGATGCTGGTGTCATATGCATAGCTAGTCTAATATCTCCCTATAGAAGAGACCGGGATGCATGTCGTGCTATGCTGCCTGAGTCCATTTTTATTGAGGTGTTTTTTTCCCCCCTGTTTCGATTTTGCTCCTTGCATTTCCTGTAGACATGACATACATGAACTGTGTTTTCTCAAGGTTTACATGGATATATCATTGGAGGTTTGTGAATCAAGAGATGCAAAGGGGTTGTATAAACTAGCACGAGAAGGAAAGATAAAAGGTATGATTCAGGTTTCAAATCTATTTCTGATTAAAATCACAAAAGGTACAAATATTATCATCACTGATGAGATTTGTTGAGAAACAAAAAGGAGGAAATATTCCTACTGGTAAATTACATGTAGGTTTTTTTCTAGTATAGGTGGCTCTTTAAGTTAAGATTCCTCATCTCCTGAACTTATTTGAGGAAATAACTGAATCCTGCAGGTTTTACCGGTGTTGATGATACTTATGAGCCACCTTTGAATTGTGAGGTTAGCTAATGTATTTGGCTACTGGAAATACTAGCCTGATCTTAGCAGTTTTTTTTTTTTTTTTAATAATGTCTGGTTATATTTTCCTCTTTTACTGTCACTTGAACCATTTCAGATAGTTATCGCACCAACAGATGGAGAGTGTCCTCCTCCAGGCACCATGGCCAAGCAAGTGATTTCATACCTTCATGAGAACGGATTTCTGAAGGCTTAAATCTTTGGGTTTGTGTGTCCACATCTCGTTGACACTGATGAACCCTCTTATCACTTAATAATGAAAAAGGAAAAAGAAAATAACAAACAGCTTTGGCTATGCGCAGTAGTCCTTTCACGAAAAATTCTTCTGTGCGGATGCCGAACGTCCTCTGAAGACCAATCAGAATACACCATGTCATCCTTTGCTCGGTACCGGTCTCAGTACTGCGGCGGCTGTGTATACTGATGCGGTTGTACCTGATTCACCTACGGACGTAGAGCTGCATCCGGCCTCCGCACAGAATAATTTCTCTTCTTTCACCAACTGCTGCAGCTAGTACTTGTGTATAATTATTAGAATATTGCAGAATTAATTTTTTTTTTTTTTTTTTTAAGATTAGATCAATCTTTGTATGCAATTCAATGTATACCAGTTAGATGCTGCATTAGAATTTTTTAATCATATGAGGGATTTTTTATTTGTAAAATTTCTGACATTTGGAATAAAGGATTGGCTTCACAATCATTTTTCTTCTTGAACTGTTGCTTTAATGTTAGCATATATTAAATTTACCTTAATTTTGATCATTTTTTTTAAATTAGTTAGCCTAACATGTTCTTGTTTCTAAGCAGCCTGTGATTTGAGTAAGATTTGTGCATATTTTTTATTATTATACTGAAGATAGTCTGATAAAGACTTTCTGGTGGTTGTAAATTATGATGTTTATTTGATTTTTATAAATTTTATTAATTTATTAAGTTCATTGTTTATTGAAATAAGTGAAAGTTTTATAATTAATCATGCTAATGAAGTCCATGAACATATAATAAATTGATAACATTACTCGTTTTCTATTACTATTATAATGAAATAAAATTATAATTAAAAATTAAGTTTATTTAATAATTCTCTTCTATCTTGTAATTTATCCTGATATTCATGTGAGAGTATTTTTTTTTTAACAAAAACATATATTTATTCAAATAAAAGGAGAAGATGAGTACATCAGCTACATGAACAGGTCAGCAGCCCGAGATACAACAAGTCAAAGCCAAAATAGCACAATATACAAAATTAAAAAAATCCAAAAACATCAAAAGGACTGAAGAAAGCATCGAGAGGGGACTCAGGGTGGAGGCCCCCAGCATCGATCACGAGGCTAGCACGGATCATTCATAGATGAAAAAATCAAACTGAAAGCAAAAACCACCAAGCAACAAATGAGGCACCCAGGTAGCCAATCAATGAAGCCAAAGAGGGTAAGCAGGGGCCTGCCTCCTCATCAAAGTCCATCCAACACCAAAACCACTGAAGCAATCGACCAAAAAATCAGTCCAATTACTTCCTACCTCTGCATTTATATTTACCACGACCACGACCATGACCACGACCAGCAAATCGGCCTACTACATCTTTCTCAAAGTTGAGACATTCCCCTTCTTCCCCACTAGATAAATCACACTGCATATTCATGTGAGAGTATCAAACTGCAATTATTCAGTTTTTTATCTATTTAAATATGAACATAAATCATTTAAAAAAATTAGTAGATTTTTTTTTTTTTTTGTCTTTTTGTTGTTGAATAAATTAGAAACGAAGTTGAAGATAAAAACTTGAACTATAGAGTCAACTTTAGATTCTAAAGGTTTTCTTTTGAATAAATATAAAATTAAAAACATTGAGTATAATTTTAATAATAATATATCTAGTGGGGTACTATAACTTTGGACAATCAAGTCATTAATAAAGAGTACACGTTTTAGATATTTCGGGTCTATTGTTCAAAGTGATGGTGAAATAGATGTGCATATTATAAGTAGAATTCAAGTTGGATGGTTGAAGTAGATGAATGCATAAAATCTATTGTGTGATAGAAAAGTACCCCTCAAACTTATGAAAAAATTCTAAATAAAACATTTTTATTAGAGTTAAATGAAAATTTAATTTTTAACAAAACACAATGAAGAAAAATATTGTGAAGGAACAGGATACATGTAGCCAACCCCCCCTCCCCCCACCCCCCCTTTCCTTTTTTCTTGAGCATTTAGGCCATTTGAAACAAGTTCACATATGCATCACATACGCGAAATTCAAACCCAAGATCTATTGATTGATAACCAAATCTCTCAATCAATATATTAAGATGGATGAGTTCTGTGACCTCACATAATGGGATAAAGACTTGATGCTAATATTGTTATTGTAATACTTTAACTCTATATGTTATGTGTACTTATTTATCTTTGTCAAAGACATTCGGCCTTTCTCCTCATAATTACTAATCAAATAGGGAAATTCAGCAAAGGTCTAATAATAACTAAATATAATATTTCAGGCAAATCTTATTAGAAAATAATTAAGAAAAAAATGATATAATTATTAAAAAATGTATATATATATATATAGAGAGAGAGAGAGAGACACACACACACACCAAACTAACCCCTAAATTTTTAAAATGAACAAATAAAATTATGTATTTGAGAGTCTTAAGATCAAATAATTAAAAATTTAATAAAAGAGAAAAATAGAAATAAGTGCAAGAATTTATGGCCCACTAATTAAAGGATAAATAATTTCTGTATATATATATATATATTATGACATGACATGAGATTTTATTTTGCTCTTCAACATTCAAATATTATTATGATAAATAATAATAATTTGCTGTCAATTTTATAAAAATATTAAATCGTCCCACTTCAATATATATTATATCGAAGAACTAATGGTTACTACTTAACAAAAATGTCATTCAGAACAGAAGTATGAATTTGATGTTATTAATAATTTCTTGCTATTTGTTTGTAATTTGGGAATCAAATTTTAGGGAATTTATAATGAAATGCAGGTGGTAGGCTTGATGCTTAAGCTTCGGCTTTCTTGTTGCTTCTTAAAACAGTTTTCTAGTTCAAAAATTAAAAATTTTGAACTATGAAAGCTACTTTAAGAAGCAGTAAGAAAGTCGTCCTAAGGGCTTCGTTTGGGACTGTTTTTTTATTACTTCTTAAAGTAAATTTTTAGTACAAAATTTAAATTTTTATACTAAAAAATTATTTTAAGAAGTGTAAGAAAGCCATCTCAAATGAAGCCTTAGTTACTCTGCCATAAGCATCATTTGCCACAGCTCTTGTGGAAATTTTGTGCCAAATGAAGCCTAAATAAGCTAATAGTGTAAAAGCTGCTCAACCAAGTTGATATTTGATGATTGCAGTTTGTATGGAAGTCAGGAATTCTAAGCAAAAGAGAAGTTGGAAACTCTTATCTTATCAATGGTTGCAGATTAGTTATGAAACAGTAAAATCCTATTTGTTTATTGATTTACTTTCTGTCATCCAACCAAAGCCTTACTAATTCATAATTATTCATGCATCTAAGAAGTCAAAATAATATATATATATATATATATACAAAATAGAGGAATTAAGAAAGTACAGAAGGAAAAACATAAAGGGAAAGGTTAAAAATAATTGAATATAAATTAATCATTGCGAGACAGATAGCAAAGACTGAAACAATCAAAACAAGAATTTTGAATAAAGAAATCATAAACCAAGTAGTAAGTTTTTCTTATCTATATACTGTCCGGTTTATTAAAAACAAACGCAAAAACTTGCCTGGAAAGACATCTTCATCTCTTGGTTGTTGAAGAACAGTCAACCTGTTGACTCCTTCCATGAAGGCGGCCAAAGGTAGAGCTTGGTGACTTAACTAATTCCTCCACGGAACCTAGCGAGGCCATCCACCGGTATTGGGCCCACACTTGTTTTGCCCCATAAAAGAGGCGAGGCCGTAGTAGAGAAGATTCAAACCCAAGGTGAGGGGTTCCCAACCGTGCTCGCCCACCAACCACCCTAAACCTCGATGGATAGATTTAGTTTAAGTCCTGTCAAATAGAAATTGCTCTCTTTAAATCATACTGTCTTGACAAATCAAGTTTCAACTAGATTAAGTCAACCATTCCAAGGATTTAAGGGATCAAAGAATTTCTACTCGCACAAATCTTAAATCCTAACCAAATAATCAAATAAATTATCAGAATTTAACAAAATTTTATGATAGTTATGTTAAATAAATTTCAGGTTCTAATCCCTTCAAGAATTACTAAATTTGGATTTAGAGGATTTACTAAATCCTACTTGTTGACAAACATCACCTTCACCTGGGACTGTGAGGTCGTCCATTAAAGTATAAGAATGGAGACTAAACTAACTCTAAACCTCCAAGAGATTTTAACAGAATAGAAGGAAAGATTGCTAAAGCTGCTTTTTTATTATATCGGTATATCCTGAATCCAACCAGCACTTTAAAACAAAAAAAAAAATGCTTCGGTGCTCAATTAGGAGCCCAAAAAAGTGAAATTATTCTGTGTGAAGACCGGTCATAGAACGCTGTTTAGAGATCAACCAAAATGTGCCACGTCAGCGATACCGAGTAGTACCGAGCCGCGAATACCAAGCACATGCGTGACGTGGCGCATTATGATTGGTCTCTGGACGGCGTTCGGCATCCACACAGAATAATTTCTCCAAAAAAAGTCATCAAAGTCATTGGAAGAACGATGTGAAGCACATACATACCACATGTCTATCCATTGAATCACCTGAAATTTCAATTTCCTTTTGAGCTATATTTTAGGTACCATAAAGTTACTCTTGAAGGAAATGACTGTAAGCTCACCTGTAAGAGCATGCGCACGCCATCTTCATAATCCTTACTAACACTTAAAGTCCCACTAAGCAGCAAATGTCCATGATCCAACGAACAACACCAGCCTCTTGCTTCACTTTGAGCTGCAAATAAGATGGTTAGAATAACAATTAGAATTCGCGAGGGCTATACAACTAAAAAACATGTCAAAGAGCGGGATAACTGAAACCAGAGAGAGAGTCCTTCTGTTAGACCAGTCCATTGGACCGATCCAACTGGTCCGACGGGACCGGCTTATGCAAAACAGGCGGAACTCTCTGCCCTCCTGTACGTGCCGAACGCATGCCGCAAGCTTTCAGGGTCGGTTTTGGAAGGATTTTTTAGGGTTTTGGGAGGGAAGTTTGAATGTAGGGACTGTTTATAGATTTCCTTTTGAATTGTATGCATTAAATAGTTTGTTTTTCTAGGGTTAGGGCATGTTGAATTTGGCTAAAATTTGAGATCTCATGGATTTAAGTTTTCCTTTGGGCTCTAGCAGCGTCTAGAGATTGGGAGAGATTGATCCTCCTCTCGAATAGAGGATCAATTGTATCTTGGTATTTTCTGCTTCCTTTTCATCAAATAATACAAATTATCTACTGTTTTAGTAGTTTTGTGTGGATTTTGGTGGAAAAAGCTCGCTGTTTTCCGAAGACTAATAGGAAAAACTTTGAGATCTACAAGTGTTTCCTATCACCTTCATTCAGAGAAGCCTGAAATAGTGATTTGGGTACCATAGCAGACACCCCCACCAGATGGAATGGTTATGTTGTTCCTAAATGACTAGCTCAAGGCTGCTAAAAATAAACAATTAGGTACCTCAGCTCCATCCCTATACATTAATGTTTGATTGTTCGGCTTATTGCTTGGCAAGTAGTTAATTAGATCTTCTCATTGCTATCAAGCAAATAGGACAGTTTTATACTGCCCTTCACAAAAGCAAGCCATATGCACCCAATAATGCTGAAATTCTTCAGTAATTACATATAAACAGGTGGCGCTGCATCTACAACAGAAAAACAACATCAGAAATTAAGGAATGCAATTAAGCTAGGAAGAGTTGGATGTAAACAATCTGGTTCGGGTTACACTTCATGATGGCTGTCCTCGAAATCCTTGCAGGATTCATCAAAATGGAAGTTCTTAAGAACCTAAATCAGGCCAGTCTCAACAAGCTCAGGTGAGATGATTTGAAGAAAGCTGTATTACCTTTCTAACACATGAAAATGAAAAAAAAAATTATGCCAGGATATTCTGATTCAAACCCAATTTTGATCATACTGAGTTTTATAACTATCAGATTTATTTTGAAATTGGAGCAATATAAATTTTGATTGATTAATCATATATTGCACTTATCTCAAAATAAATATTATAGTTATAAATCCATTCAACTCAAATGTGTGTAAGGATACCAATTGTCAGGCCAAGTGTCAAAAACAGAACATGACAGAAGTACTCTCAAATGTAGATGCCTAAGTGAATGTGATCGAGGTTGGATTATGATGATACTGATAAGAAGTACTTGTAGATTTCGCGTATTTCCTATAAATCTTCGGAAAACATTGAGCTTTCTCCACAAAAATCCACACAAAACCAAGAAAACAGTGGAAAATTTGTATTATTTGATGAAATAGAAACGGAAACTAGCACTATACAGTTGATCCTCAATTCGAGAGGATTGACCTCTCCCAAATCTCTGGACGCCGCTAGAGCCCAAAGGAAAACCTAAATCTAGGAGATCTCAAATTTCAGCCAAATTCAAGATGCTCTAACCCTAGGAAAACAAACTATTTAATGCATACAATTCAAAAGGAATTCTCTAAACAATCCCTACTTTGAAATTTCCCTCCAAACTCCCTTCAAAAACATTCCTAAACAGCTCACAGGTGACTGGGCGATCGGCTCCTGCATACAGGAGGTGGAAATCACCACCAGTTTTGTGTAAGCCGGTCTGGTCGGACCGGTTGGACCAGTCTAACAGATACATAGGAGGGTGCAACAGAATGTGTCAAAATTACAAGGAACCAACATACAGCTTAAATTGTTGACAGCTGAACCCTAAAGAGTGTAGGTCTGACAATTTGATGGACGCAACTGATGACTATGGTTTGTTAGACCAATCTCTTCAAAGTGATTAAAAGATTGAAGAGTTGTTTGGAGTGGCGACCCACTCATAGGAAGCCAGCATTCTACTATTTTGTTTATTGATTGTTGCTTTGCTCATAATTAGCTTTCACAATGATTTTAATGATTAGATGTCTGTCTTCATCTTGCTTACACCCTAATTCCTCTATTTTCATCTCTTTCTCTATTTATGTTTTACGTAATTCCTATTGCAATATAGCCAACTAGCTCTGTTCTAATTCATGTTGTTCTCGGCATGTTAGTTGAATTCATTGTTTTGCAGACAGGCCTTTTTTTTTTGGAGATTTTTCTCGCATCAAATGAGTTTCAAAATAAAATTATTTGATGACATTGATGAAAGAGAGAAAACTGATGTATTTTAGGATATGCAAAATTATTATTGAATGATGAAACCATTGATTAATTGATGTGTTTTTTTATTGCAGATACCTATAATTGAAACTTGCTAATATTTCTATTTCTAATATGTTGTAATTTTCTATGCAGCTTATATTTGTATGACACTATATGATATTTAGATTTAATCTAACAAGAATTTATTCATTCGTCATTCATATTAGTTAATCAAAATATTTCACATATGAAGTTTTTTTCACAAGATAGTTTCTTGTGCAACTCTTTGCTATCCATGTCACCAGTTTACTTTAATAGAAGTAATAACCCAATGGTGTCCTATTTGATTACAAAATTATGAGAAAATTCAACGTTTAGCAAGCTTCTAAACTAAACAACTCATAAATTAATGGCACTTTTAAAGAAATATTTGGCAGGTTTTAGACTAAGAACCTCATACATTAATGTTGTGGTAATGATTAAATGATGTCAAATATTAGTTATTTCTAGCACCTCATTTCAAGATTTTGATAGCTCATAACCTCTAACTCTTGATTAGCAACCAATAAATATAGTTTCTTTTCGTGATTCTTTTAGGATCAAATCAAGAATGGTACTAAGCAGATGTTGTAGATGATGAAGTTGCAAATGTCATTAATAAGTGAAGCCAAGTGTTCATTCAAAATTTTGAAGTTGTTTATTCGCTCATTTAAATACTTGTTCAATTAATTTAAGCAAGCCAAATTCAATCATAGAAAAATTTAAGCAAGCCAATAAGAATATATATGTAAAAGCTCAGCTCAAGCTCAACAAGTTATTGTAGTTGATGAAGTTGCAAAGATTTGCAGCATTATTACAAATGCAAAATGAAAGTTATAGTTAGAATCGAAGAAATCTGCACTAGCATGAGAATACACAGCATCAATATATAAGCAAAAATTTTAGGTGAAGATGTAAAAGGAAAGAAAACTAATAATAAAGAATGAAACAATTAAGATTAATTTGCCAAAGTTAAAATTGGAGCCAATCAATCTGAAATATAATATAAATTGAAAATAAACTTCAGCAAATATAACAAGTAACACAATACAATTCTGTCAATGTTTACAACAGAAGTGATCTTTACCATGTACACGAATGTGGTTTGCCCGCTTTTCTATCCTGGTCCTTTTGTCATTCTTTTCTGCCTCTTAATAAATCCATCCATCAAAGTGATATATGTTGAACTATTAGTAGGTATACCTTTCTGAATCATTTCCTCCAGTACAAGTTTAGCTTCTTTGAAATGCCCCTTGCTACATAGATCATTGATCTGGTCAGAATATGCTTCAGATGTGCTAGCTTTATCATCCTCCCCTACATTTCCATCAATAATTCTCTCAGGCTCTTTCGCAGACTCCTTTGAAACATCTTCTCCAGACAAGGGCCAAGAGAAGTGCTTTGGTAGTTTATCAGATTCAGATAATTTTGACAATATATTTTGAGCCTCTTCAGTTCTCCCTGCTTCAGATAAAGCACATGAAATCACATGACAAGTATAAGCATCAGGTTTCACTTCCTTCGCCTCCATATCAGCAAAAAGCCTCATTGCAGCATCCATCATCCCCTCCTTGCATAGGCCATTAATGAGAATATTGTAGGTGATAACATCGACCTTCTTCCCCTTCGATAACCAAGATTCAAAAAATTTCAATGCTTTATGCACCATACCATTGTTGGAGAGTCCATGAATAAGAATATTGCAAGTGAAAACATTTGGCTTGAAAGAATTCTCCACCATTTTGTTGTGGAACTGGAATGCACTCTCTAAATCCCCCTTTTTGCAGTAAGTGTGAATGATTGTGTTGTAGGTGGTATCATCTGGAACCAACCCCTTACTCATGAGCTCATTCAACTTCTTGATGGCTTCCTCTATCCTATCTGATCTGCAGAGGCCAGAAATCAATACATTGTAGGTAGCAATACTGGGGATTATGATTTTATTTTGCATTTCATCCCAAAGCATCAGTGCATCAGACAAATTCTCCTCCTTAAAATAAGCATTGATCACAGTGCCGTAGCTGACTTCGTCAGGAACGAAGCCTCGCTTTGGGGGGCTTCGAAGAAGCTCACAAGCTTCATCAAATCTCTTCTCCTTGCATAGACCATTTAGAACAATGTTCAGGGTGACAGTGTCCATCTTGAGCCCTCTTCCAACCATCTCATCCATTAACTTGTAAGCTTCAGCGAAATTCCCAAACCTACAATACCCACTGATCAAAGTATTATAAGTAACATTGTCTGGTTTAGTGCATTCTTCCTCCATCTTCTTCAAACTCAAAACTGCCTCCTCCATTTTTTCTTCCTCGCACAACTGTTTAACCAATATATTATGGGTGACCAAGCTTGGCTTCAACCCCTTGCTCCTCATCTCCTCCAACATTCGAAAAGCAATAGCTTCACTCTGCCACTGAAAGCAACCCTTGATAATAGTATTGTAAGTAACAACATCTGGCAAAATTGCTAGTTTTTCCATCTCATCTTTAAGTCTACAAGCTTCATCTATCCTACCCTCCCTGCACATCCCCAAGATTAGCATATTGTATGTCCATAAATCAGGTAAGAAATTGGACCTGGTCATGAGCTCAATCACCTTTGTGGCCTCCTTCAACCACCCAATACGGCAGTACCCAGCAATCAGAGTATTGTAGGTGGAACGATTAGGCAAGAGTTCTCTACCCTTCATTTCTGCAAGCAGGTCACGAGCCTCCTTAAGCATGCCTTTCCGGCCATAGCCGTCGAGTATTGTGTTGTAGGTGATGGTGTCCGGTGAGCATCCAAAGCCTTCCATGGTGGAAAACAGGGAGAGGGCATCAGTAAATTGGCCGCGGGAGACAAAGCCGTGGGCGAGAATGTTGAATGTATGAGTGGTGGGGGACACCCCGAGGTCGACAATGTCGTGGAAGACGGAGAGCGGGACTGAAGAAGGGGAGGTCGAGCGGACGAGTGAGGAGAGAAGAGCGTTAGCAGTGATAGTGGAAGGGCGGAGGCGGCGGCTCTTCATGGTTTGGAAGAGCTGGTTGGCGAGATGAGGTAGGCGGAGCTGGGAGTAGGACGATACGGCAGTGTCGAGGAGGGAGCGTAGGTGGTTGAAGTCCTGGAGAGGGCGAGGGGGAAAGCGGATGAGGCGGCGGTGAAGGAGGCAGTGCCGGTCAATGGAGATGAAGGAGAGGAGGAGGGATTTGAGGTCAGAGAACTTGCGGAGGCGAACGAGAGGGGGGAGGAGAGCAAGGAGGGAAGGGAGGAGAGCGGAGGGATCGGAGGGGAAGAGAGTGCGGGAGAAGTTGTAGAAGTGGAGGAGAGGGGCGGGAGAGGAGAGAGAAGGGGAAGAAGCGGCGGAGGAGAGGATGGGAGAGAGGAGTGCAGGGGAAAGGTGTGGGAGGAATGGGGCAAGTGTTTGGTCGAGGGAAGGGGAGGATGGGTCTTGGGCGGCGAGTAGGATGGAGGATACCGTGGAGACGAGGTCGACGGAGGGAGATTCTGCTTGCTGTGACGATGATGACGCCGGCATTGACGGAGAAGGCGGGAGATTTTCCATGCTGCGGTTAAGGAAAAGCACGGTTTGGGAGATCGCCGCCTCTGGCGGCAACGGCTAGGGTTTTCAGGTGTAAGCGGCGGCGGCCGGTGATCTGTAGCAATTAATTTCGACGAGGAGATTTACGCCAGCTCGAAATATGGATTTTTTTCGTGGTCATTGATTCCTACTTTTGTATGTGATATTTAAAATTTTTATTTCATGATATCTGCTACAAAATTATTATGATGCTGATAAGTTTTCTTATCATTTTTTTCATAAAATTCAACTCATTTTACTTTGACTTCCTTCCCTATAGACAGTGGCATAATCAAAAATTTTATTGAATGGTCTAAATTAAAATAGTTTTATTTGTGGTATCTATGAATTATTAGAATACATTAAAATAGTTCTCTTTGACGTCTCATTACAATAGCCAAGAGGAGCTGTAACATCAAATCATCGGTGTTAATGGAAGTCCACAAATCAGAAGTTAAAGAAACTCTACTCTTACAACTAAATAGAAGGGTTTGTATATATGCTTTCTCCTTAATGAACATTTTCTTACAGTCATTTCGTGTAGTATTTCTAGATATAATATGTAAATAAGAATGCAAGTATCAAAGTAATGATCTAACACTAGACCATTCCACACACTGAAAATGTACGTCATGCTTAACTATGCATGCAGTAAACAAGCTACAAAATTCATGATAATCAAACTTATTTTCAACCATAGAAATAGAAGTGCTTGTATTACTTTGAAGAATATGCTGACAAATGTCAATAATTTCATATACAACATGCAGTAAAATCTCGAAAAATCCGGCACACAGCAGAAAAGTAATCGCCGGCCTAGCCTAGGTCTAGAAGTGATGCCCTAGCAAATAATTCTACGTATGTGTAAAGGTCTGTGTGGCTAGGATAAATCATAAGCTGAGTAGTTAATTCAAGTTACCTAAAATTTAGGTTTGTTGGAGGTCTGAAAATGAAACTTTATTTAAAGTTTAAATATTAGTGAATTAAGATCCATTTTAATTAATTTAGTTTGTTGAGTCATTTTAATGCTTAGGGTAGGAATAATTGAAGTTTAAGTTGTATTAGCCAATTTTGGAAAGTCACGGATCCCCCTAAGTGCTAGATTGAGGGGGTCTAAAAAGTCACTATGGGAAATGAACTAGGTTTGGGGGATCTAGCATTTTAGGTAAATATTAGGGCTTAAGAGGAGTAGTTAGGCTTTGAACTTGCTGGATTTGGAGTTTTCTATGCAAAATTATAAATTTTAGAAGTTTTGGACAATTAAGGGAATTATTAAAATTACTTAATTAGGGGAATTTTATGATTTTGATCCAAATTAGCTCCAAACTGACTGAAACCACTCCCAAAAGTCAAGAATGACCTAAGAAAGTATTCCCAAGTGTTTGAGGAAAATTTGAAAATTTTAATAATTTTTAATTATCTAAAAAGGGGCAAAAAGGAAATTTTTAGTTAAAGTTAAATTAAGGCTCAAATTAAAGTCAACCTAAGGTGCCCTAATTATCTAAGGTTAAGGATTAAAATCTAAAGAGTTTGAACCATTATGGGTAATTTTTTGAGTTAAACTGAATTTATTAGAATTTTCAGAAGGTATCGAGTTATAATTAACGGGTAAATTAGGGTTGGTTAATTAAGGGGTCTAAAGAGTCTTAAAAAAATCTTATAAAATTTTGGGATATTTAAAATATCACTAAGTTTAAATGTTGAAGTTTTCATATCAATCAGGGTTCTATCCTTGCTCATAAAATTTTTCTAAGTTCACTAGACATGTTCTTAATTATTATCCTTATGGTGTCGCTACGTTATATGGGTTTAAATATAAGTTTTGGACTAACCCTTGGGATAAAATGCAAAGGAGTACATAAAAAGAGTAAACAAGTCATGTCCTTAGATCTAGGAGAGCCTAAACTAAGTGCTCGTGCGTCATACACATGTAAAAGATAATAAAGTAACAACTAAGCACGATTAATAATGTGATCAGTGAATGATTGTGACTCAATCATTCACTAACCCACTCCCCCATTAATTTTAATTAGTTTTAAATGTTTTCTTAATTATCAAAGCTTTTAAAAATTCTAGTAAATCCATTTCAACTCATAAAATTCCCTATAATACATTAAACCCTTCAGAATTCAGTAATTAACCTTAGATAATTAGGGCCCTAAGTTTGACCTCAATCTAACCCTTAATTTAATGTTAATAAAATATTATAGTTTTGTTCTTTTTAGATAATTAAAAATTATTTTAAATTTTAAATTTTCCCCAAACACTTAGGAATACTTTCTTAGGTCATTTCTAACCTTCAGAGGTGATTCTAATCTGTTTGGAGGTGATTTGGATCAAAACCTTAAAATCACCCCTAATTAAGCAATTTTAATAATTCCCTTAATTGCCCAAAAGTTTTAAAATTTATAACTTTGCATAAAAACTCTGAATCCAGCAAATTCAAAGCCTAACTACTCCTCTTAGGATCTAATATTTAACTAAAATACTATATCCCCCAAACCTAGCTCACTTCCTATAGTAACTTTTTGGATCCCCTCAGTCTAGTACTTAGGAGGACCCAGGACTTTCCAAAATTGGTTAATATAATTTAAACTTCAAATTACTACTATTCTAAGCATTAAAATGAATCAACAAACTAAACTAACTAAAATGGATACTAATTCACTAGTATTTAAACTTTAAATAAAGTTTCAATTTCAGACCTTCAATAAATATGAACTTTAGGTAACTGGAACTAACTATCCAACTTAGAATCTATCTCAGCCACACAAGTCTTTACACACACATAGAATTGCTTGCTAGGGCACCACTTCTAGACCTAGGCTAGGCCAATATTTACTTTTCTATTGTGTGTCGGGCTTTCTGAGATTTTACCGCATGTTGTGAATGAAATTGTTGCTGTGTTTGCTTACTTTTATGCACTCTGGGAATTGATGTGATTGTGCGTTAGATCTACCCCTAGGTTATGATCGATATTTTTATACTAATGATGTTTTCTGTAGGTGATCATGCTCATGCAGCGCTAAATAAAAGAGGGGCAATTATCATGATTTAAACGCTAACATTGTCTTATGCAGGTGCTCAGAAATTGCAATTCCCCCCTAAATAAATGAGGGCTAAAATTATAAAATAATAACTACTACATGTGCTCCAGAGACTACTTAGCCCTCAAAATAATTAAGAGCATGACCGAGTGTGGTTGGCATGAGTTTTTTTTTTTTAATTTCCAAATAAATTGCTTGAGATATTATAACTACTTGGAAATTTTTATTATGATAATCTTGGATGAGAGTTTAGAATTTACTGTTTTTCTATTCATGTAATTATTTGTAATAAATGTTTGAGTTGTGAAAATAACTTTGAGTTGGGATATCCTTATCCAACTCGAATTCCAAAAGAAGAAGGCATCCTCAAGAGGGAGAGTCTTCTTCCATTTGGAAGATCGAGTTTGGATAGCTTTTAGATATCCAAAGAGAAAATGCAATACCCTTCTAAGGGGAGATTGTCTCTTCATTTGGATATTCAAGCCACGACAAAACTAAGGAGTCCAAGGAGGAGAGATCCAAAGAGTCCAAGGTGAAGAAATCCAAGAAGACTGAAGAGCTAAAAACCCAATATCTCACTCAAAGTCATTTGCGTCATTCTTAGGCTTAGAAATCTGGATTGTTGACAGTGATGTCCGACCACTTTATTTTTTGCAGACCTTAATTTATAATTAAGGGCAGTTAGCTTATGGATATTTATTAATTAGTTTAATTATTTTGATGTGTTTATATATAAATAATTACCTCTAGGATTACATGTGTTTTTTAGTTTATTGACGATTTGCATGCCGTTTTTATTTTAGCTTAGATTTCATTAAGCTCTCTAAGGACTAAAATATTTTATACTCATAATTAATCTTTAAAATTTTAAAAATTAAATAACATAAAAACCTAATAACCTATGGAACTGCCAGAATCATCTGGGGCCGCATGCATAATGTTGCATTCTTCTCTTTCCTTCTAAAGAGACACTTCCCCGCCTACGGGTAAAGTCCAGATGATCTGGTCTATGAGGATGAAGTGCCAGACCTGGGAAAGTCTAGTCTCCTTCTCAAAATTATTTTTATTTAAATCTATTTTTAAAATCTCAAGCATTCATGATTTGGATATTCTAAACTAGCATGCATTGCATTAGAAATTAATTAAATTAAAATTTTAATTGTATTAACTCTAGGAGCATTTACCCAACATAAGTACAAGGCCATTTAGGAGCTCTCTAGATGTAAGTCTTAATTTTCAAAAACTAAATCACCCATCTATCTCTCATAAAAGACTGGACATCATGATTTTAAATCGATTAGGTGGTTAGCTGGCTCCCCAATCGAGACCGATGTAAGTCCAAATTTTACACTGCATTAGTTAAGACACGGGTGTTAGTATTGTATGTAGAACACTAAATCCAATTTAGATTTAGGATTCAAGGCTACTATATTCAGTCTCATAATATGCATAAATAGTGGATAAGTCCGTTCTCTTTAGGGATTATAAATCATACTTATCTGCATCACATGGATGACGCCGCCTCCATCTTTCTCTCACATATGTGTCGAGTGCTTGACTTTCTTTTCTCCAGTTTCTCTTTAGTGCCTTAGTCCCCCCAAATATTGACTAAGCCAATTAGACCTTTCTTCCTTGTGAGTAAGATTTCTTTGTCTCCACCCTTGTGCCAAACCCATTTTAGAAAGGGTAATATATGATCCTTAATCGAGAGTTATTTTAGGTTTCGGCCTAAAATGTAATTAATCACTAGGGCTTGCGCCCGTGGGAAACTGAATTCCACGTCTAATAAACCCCACTTCGAGCTGATGTATCGGGTGGGGGAAACCTGTTGTTTTGATCAGGTCGTATATATTACTACCCATTGGGGTGCGCTGGCGAGAGCCGCTATACTCAATGGTTAGTCGTATACACGATCTAATCTGCCCTCCCATTAGCCCATTTACGAGGAGCGCGGAGGCCTGCGATCGTCTCTATCCCTAGGGATGGTGCGGTCGTATCCCCCTCTGCAATCCGCAACTGAGCGGTGTCCTTTCGGAGGTCCACACATGCTTCTTACAGTTCTGAATGTGACGTCTCAGATTACCTGTACCACTTTTACTATCAGACAGGTAAGTTGCCCCACATTTTTTATATTTGTAGCATTGTTTTCCATCATTACCAAGTGGCAATATTTCATAATGTCCACAAACAGCAGAGGTTAGCCACCTCTTTTTTTTTTATTTCTTCATTTATAACTGCTTTATCACCAATCTCATCCATATCCACATTATTATACTCATAACTATCACATTCTACATCATTATCAATAGGCTCTTGCTCATTTTGCTTGGAAGGATAACAGTCAACAGCTGTATTAGAACCCTCAATCTAAACACAAAAAATGCACATACTTACCAAATATTTAAATATTTAATCACCAAACATATAATCTACTAAACAAGTAATAGTATTAGTATAGTGATAAATTAATAATGTAATATGGTGCATCAAAAAGTATTCTAGTTTAGAATTTAAATAGTACTAGCACAATAGCACTAAAGCGGCTTCATAATTTGACAACGATCAACATGAAAACAACTAACAAAGTAACATGCTCACAAAATAAGAGGCTCACAACCTAACTGGATTACTATCACAGGCCTATCATAGATTCATGATTCATATTTCATACTCGCTAATCTTCAAATTCCAAAACAATAAGAAAATCCATATCCACTGTTTTCATAAACTAGACAGCTAGTCAGCAACGGGTCAAATGACTCAAACCCTAAATCCTAACCCTCACTCCATAGTCCAGATTTAACACCAACAGTCCACATAACAACTTAATAAATCACAAATTTACAACAACAATGTGTATTTGTGTAATGGCAAAATAAAAAGGAAGACCTAATATCCCGAGTCCCGACCCGCAGACGGCATGCCAACATATTAGATGTCAAAAGACTCAAAACTTAAGAATATGGTAAACAACAAGACTGCAATGGTGCTAGACACAAAAATAACAAACCCTAATCTACAAATGCAATTCAACTTCACTTTAAAATCCAAAAATCCATATTGATAAAGTGTGAAAAAAGGAAGAATATACCATAAACGGAAACTCAACAAAATACTTCTAAAAGAAATCAAAACCAAAGTTATTCATGAGTTCTAATTACAAACCATGGTCGACCTGTGTAGGGTAAGGTGGGAAGGACGGAAGGTGGAGACTGGAGGAAATCTGAAATCCAAATTCCAAATGTTGCGAAGTGCGAACCACGAACATGCGAGGCTGCGAGGTGAAGCCTGGAGAAAGCTAGAACAGAGAAAGAAAAACCCTAACTCAAAAATCCCTAAAATGACAGCCCTCTGCTGATATGCTCGATGGCTCGAGTCATTGTTCGCTAAAAGGATTATTAAGTTATTAAAGTCGCTTAACTCGGGTCATTTTCAGCATCGGGTTAATGGGTTAACCCGAACCCGACCCGATTGTTATACGGGTCTAGAATTTACACCCGAACCCGACCCGTTTCTTTAACGGGTTGACTGGAACCTGAATTTTTCGGGTTTAGTTTGGGTAGGGTTTTCGAGTCAGGTCAGTTATTGACAGCCCTATTTAGAAGGATTGGCTTTTTTAATTTGTCCACCTCTAATATTACCATCTACACAAAGAATTGTTAGGGGCAAAGTAAGGGGGGAAATTGAGATATTTTGACCAGGTAGTAGGATCATGAGCAAATATAAGGCAATAGACACAAGAAAAGGATTTTCACTCATATAAAATTTTAAAGGACTGTAGAAGTAGAGATTTGCACACTCATTTTTGCAAAGGTGAGTCTTTTACTATCAAATATAAGTGAATCCATAATTAATATGTGAATCTTGAAGTTTCAATTTCAATTTATCCCATAGTTCGAGCCCATTTGAACTTAGATTGTGTAGATTTTGGTGTCAGTGGATTCGTTTTCAATTTGATTGTAAGGTTGCTAAGATTAGAATTTGGATGGTTCCAAATTTAATTTAAAATTTTTCAATTGAAATATGCATCAAAATTAGTGTCTGGTCAAGATGATTTTTTTGGTATATCAAGCACAATAGTTCTAGTCAATGTGGATAGATCTGGAATAAAATGATAGATTTAAAATTATTGCTAACAAAAAAGTAAACAAATAGAGAAAGGAAACTAACAGCGCAAGATAGAGTGGTTGATCGGCTCGTCAAAGGTCACTATTTTGCAAGCACGAAGTGAGGGAGGATGCAGGGTTGTTTTATGAGCAAGGGAACGGGGAGGAAGTTGTAGTGATGAAAGCTAAATTTTTTAAGGAAAAGGAATTAAGATTAAACATTTAATTAAAAAAAACACGAACAACTCGCCACGCTAGCCCTACGTCGCCTGCCACGTCCGACTCGTCACTCGACTTGCCCTTGCCCGACCCACTCAAGTCATTCGGTAGGCTGAACGATAGGCTTAGTCATTCATCAAGTGAATGACTAACCCAGCCCACTGTCACGCATTGCCACATCACCAGGGTCCCCACGTGTTGCCACATCACCGGCCATCTCATCACCAATCATTTGCTCAGACGATGGCTGTCATTAGTTTTTTTTTTTCGATTTCATTTTTATGTTAAAAAAAACTTTTAAACGTTTTTATTTTAAAAATGTTTACTAAAAAATCTCAATTATATCTTATAAAGAATTTATTATAAAAAATAATAATTCTGTAATTTTAACACTTCTGGTTTATGAAAATGTCTTGATTAGCACACATAGACGGATAGACCTTAAATTTTGTTTGCTAATTAATCTAAGCATTGAAAACAAAACAAAATGTAATTATGAAATTACAAGGAAACCGCATTATAGCATAACACAACTGAAATAAAAACATTTTTATTACACCATTGACCTTGGACTCTCCAGCCTCCGCGTGCAGAAATCGACCAAGTCCTCTAACCGGCTTACCGCTTCAAAGTTGAAAGCCGGCACAACTATAACACAGCTCCTCGCCGCCCCCCTTCTTCTCCAACACATTCGTCTCTCTCTCTCGACCAAGTGGAGGAAAAATGTGCCTGGAAGTTGCAACAATGGCGTCCTCGGTGTGCTTGGAGATCATAAGCACCTCATCATCTTCGACGGAAGAATCGGAAATGCAGTTTTTGATTTCTCCTCGTGTGATCGAAAGTGGAAAGATAGAGAAGAACACAGCAAAGAAGACGAATTGTAATTGCGAATTGGTGGATTACGACTCTCTTCCTGAATTCCTGAAGCATAACGAGTTCATCCTTAATCACTACCGATCTGAGTGGCCTCTCAAGCAAACCATTCTCAGCATCTTCTCCATCCACAACGAAACCCTCAATATCTGGACGTAAGAATCTCACACACCATATGGATTTCTCTTCTTCTCTTCAATTATATTTTGATTTGCTTTATTAGGGTTTTTACTAATTTCTAACCTTCTTCTTCCTCTGCAGGCACTTGATCGGCTTCTTCATCTTCCTCATCCTCACTTACCACGCATCCACCCTCTTCCCAACCAGTCAAAACCGATCAGGAAATTCGTCAAACAGCTTAAGTGCATCAACGTCGGACACCTTCGTCTCCCGCTGGCCGTTCTATCTCTACTTAGCCGGCGCCATGTTCTGTCTCCTCAGTAGCTGCGCTTGCCATCTTCTCTCCTGT
Source organism: Dendrobium nobile (assembly GCA_022539455.1). Lineage (NCBI taxonomy): Eukaryota > Viridiplantae > Streptophyta > Magnoliopsida > Asparagales > Orchidaceae > Dendrobium > Dendrobium nobile. Next base: position 71,330,207 of record CM039721.1, on the reverse strand, counting down.
CACTCTTCCTTCACCTGCTATCTCACCCTCCGCTTTGACTACGCCGGAATCTCCATCCTCATCGTCTCCTCCTTCTACCCTCTCGTCTACTACTGCTTCGCTTGTCTACCCTTCTACCGTAATCTCTACCTGTACACCATCACTCTGTTCGGCATCACCACCATCGTGGCCTCTCTCTTGCCGGTGTTCGAGACGGCGAAGTTTAGAGCCGCCAGAGCGGTGCTCTTTGCCTGTATGGCGGCGTCAGGACTGGTTCCAATTGTGCACAAGATGGTGGCTTTTGGCGATAAGAAGGAGGCCGTGGTGAGTACAGTGTACGAGGTGGTGATGGGGTTGTGCTATGGGGTCGGAGTGGTGGTTTACGGCGCAAGAGTCCCGGAAAGATGGATGCCGGGAAAGTTCGATATCGCCGGACATAGTCATCAGTTTTTCCATGTTTTGGTTGTTGCAGGGGCGTACATGCATTACTTGGCTAGTTTGATGTATTTGCAATGGAGAGAGACAGAAGGCTGTTAGAAACCTGGCAAAAAAATTGGATCAGAACACTGTGATCAGAGATTCAGAGCTTTGAACAGTGGGGATTTCAAAATCATTAAATTAAAAATAAATGAAACGATTCTGATATCTGATCTAAATTTTTTTGAGTTTTTTTTTGTTTTAGGTTGAGTTGTTTATAGGTTTTTTGATGCCTTGATTGTTGTTAATTGGTATGTTCCAAAACTGCATCAAAGCAGATGTTTGTAATATGTTTATACTGATTTTTTTTAATTTTTTATAATCTTTGATTAATGTAATTAATGACTATTATTCATATTGTATTATATTGAATTACAAGAAACAAAAAATTTAAAATGAAAAATGGACAAATTCTATAATTATGTGATAATTGGTGGAATTAAGGCAAAAAAATGTTATTGAATAATAATTTTAGAGTTAATTATTTATGAGGCCGAGTTATATTGATAGATAGGAGAAATTTATTAAAATACAAAGAGTGAAGAAAAAGAAGGTTAACATATAAAAAAAAGAGTTTTACAAAGGTTATTATCATTTTATTAATTATGAAAGATATAAATTTAAAATTTTTAAATATCCCATAAATATCAAATATGTTTAAGGAGCGATATGCAAATAAATCTATAAAGCATATTTTCATTATAGAATAAATAATAGGCTTCCCTTAAAGTTATTATTATTTTTATCTAATTTATGATACAATAAATTTTTATTTTACAAAATATATATTTATTGATTATCATAATTTATATATATATGCGACTACCAATTTACGGCTAAGGCTTCGCTTGGGGCAATTTTATTACTGCTTCTTAAAGGAGTTTTTTAGTAAAAAAATTTTATTTTTTGTACTAAAAAAATGTTTAAAGAAGCAGTAAGAAAGCCGCTCCAAATGAAGGTTTTGTTTGGGATGACTTTTTTATTGCTTTCTAAAACGGAGTTTTAGTACAAATTTTTTTATTTTTGTACTAAAACTCCATTTTAGAAAGCAATAAAAAAGCTGTCCCAAACGAAGCCGAAGTCTAATACTTTGTTTGAGATTTATTTCTTAATGCTTTGCTTTTCGTATTGTAATCATTGTTTCTATTTGATCATTGTTTTCAGAAAACTTTGTGCAAGAACTGTTTTTAAAAAAATTACTTTTCCTACAATAGCTTTATAATCATATTTATAAAAAACTATAGCTATCACAAACGACCCTAAATCTATAAGATAAAAATTAAACAACACAACTCCACACATATCTTCATATTTCTCTCAATTTCAATAATTGATGCAACATAATCTTCTTCAAGATTTTCTTCTTCCCATTAACATAAACCCTTTCTAGAAGGTATATCCTTCTTCTTTGATTAGCTAACCTTTCGCTATTGGTTTAAATATGTGGAGCCAATTGAAAGAACGAGGAGGTCAAATATTTGACGGCAAGCTTAATTAAAAGCTGATTTGTAGGAATTTCAAGCTCAATTAAAAGTTAATTGGATCAAAGTCTTGAACCCCATGCAACTTATTATTATTTTCTTAAGGTGCTTTTCTAAAAAGTTTTAGATTTCATTTAAGACAGCTTTTTTAGTGCTTTCTAAAACAACTTTCTAAGTATAAAAATTTTTGTGATAGAAAGTTGATTTCAAAAAAGTGAAAAATCTGTCACAAATCAAATCTTAGACTTCGTTTGGGGCGGCTTTCCTAATGCCTTCTAAACCGGTTTTTTAGTACAAAAATTTCTAGTTCAAAAACTTTTTGTACTAAAAAGTTGTTTTAGAAAGTAGTAAAAAATTGTCCAAGATGATGCTTCAGATTTTATTTGGGACAGCTTTTTTACTGTTTTCTAAAGCATCTTTTTAATACAAAATTTTCATGAGCTAGAAAATTTTTAACTAAAACAATGCTTTAAAAAGTATAAAGAAAGCTACCCTAAATGAAATCTTATTCAACTAAAAAAATAAAATAAAAAATAAAATAGAGCCAAAAGCAGAAGTAAAATAATTACAACTTCTTGGAAAAAGTCCAATGCATTGTTTATTCTCACACGTATGCAAATATGTCATTACAAAGAGGAACTTTTATTTGGTTCGGTTGACCGGATGCAAGAAACATCCGGTCGTAGTAAAAAAAAACGCGGTACCGAGGTGTACCGAGTTTTTCAAAAAACTCGGTACACCTCGGTACCGAGTTTTTTTTGCCTACGACCGGATGTTCCTCTGCATCCGGTCGAAGGACGTAATAACGGCTCTACAAAGAGAGGTTGAAGGGGGAGAAAAAAAATGCAATTTTTTGTCTTGATGCTTTACATAGGCCCTTTTATATATATTTTCTCCACTTAATAAAATAGCACAACATTAATATGAATAGGACTATAGGATGTCCAAGTGTGCGAACTGGTCGGATTAGAATCCAATCTAAATTGACTCAATTTGAATCCAATTGGCCTAAATCTAACTCCTTTAATAAACAAATAAAAAGGATAGACTCGAACATGATCTATTGGATACTTACATAACCCGAATTAGATCAGATAACCTATTTTGATTTAAAAATTTTGCAACTTATCAATTATAAAATTTAAGGTAATTAGTTAAAAATAAGAATAGCATACTAACAAGCAAAATAATTTAAGAAGAAAAAAAAAACTAACAAATGGGTCACAATCGTGTCAAAATCATGTTTGGGGTCAATCGAAACCTAACTGTTAACTAAATTGATCGAAATTTCGAATTCAAAACCGACTAATTTATTAAAATGCTCAACTCGAACATAAAATATTTTGGATTATGACCAAATCAAATTACGAGTCGTGTCATTTATTAAAACGTGCCCCTATATCTAAGTAGAATTAAAAGCATTGCTATTGAGCATAAGATTAGGGTAAAAATATAAGAGTTGTTTTAGTAGGAAGAAAATGTTAAGAATAAGAAAAAAAATGATCAAAATATTTTTATTGAAAGTTAATCATAATAATATTAAAATTATTTAATTTATTTTAAATAATTACAATTTATAAATAATTAATTATTTATGTTTTTTTTTTTGGGAAGTTAATTATTTATGTTACACTTATTTTAAGATAAATTTAAAAAAATCAAACCCACATGACATCATCAACAATTAACTTAAAAAAAATACAAAGTAAAAAAAAAAAGTGTAAGAAAATAAATAAAGTGGATTTATATACATACCACTTTATTTCATATTATTTATATATTTAACACCTAAGAGTTTAATATTATATTCTTATAACTTATATAAAATTTTAATATCAAATATATATATCACTCATATATTTCATTTTTACCACCAATACCACCCTATAAACTTCAATATTTCATTCCATGCACCACAATTTGTTTTATGGGTGGTAGGCATGTAATATTAAATTTTTAGATGTTAGACATGTAAATATCTTGAAGTAAAGTGGTACATATATAAATCCCCCATACAAATGTAAAAGCATTAATGCCCGAGATTATTTTTTTTAAATGGCTTGGCTTGAAATAAAATGAATAAGATGTAAAGTAAGATGTTTATAGTGGCAGCTCACATTAGATCAGATGCGGATCTAGCTTCTTTTTTTAAGTGGGAAAAAAAAATTTTGACGGGAGGCAAAATACCCAAAATATTCCAAAACTTCCCCTATAAATATTTTTTTAAAAAAAATTTCCCAATCCTAAGTCCTTGGTGGATCCGCCTATGCCTTAGATATATTGGTTAGAAGATTTAGCTATTAACTAAGATATTTTTAGTTTTATGGTTGCGTATATGATGTGCGTATTTGTTTATCTTAATTATCTCAAAAGTCCCCAAAAAATGATTGTGGTGGCTAATAACCCCGCCAGTTGGGTGATTGTGGCAATTGGCATTAATGATGTCAACATTAATGTGAGGTCGACTGGTGGCAGATTGTGGTGGGCAATGGCCGGTGGGCTTCGACATCATACTTGGTTATAGCGAAAAAGAAATTTGGCAAAAATTGGATGAATTTTCAACGCATCCTAAGAAATGAAAAAGAAATTCATTGAAATTTTATAATTATTCTTAAAATTTCATAATAAGATAAAGATTTATGAAAGGAACAATGTAGAGCTAATTTATTAATTATGTGCATTGCCGCCACTCCACATTAATTAGGTGGACAGACAAAATTAATTGATTAATTAATTAACTTGAACATTTCAATATGTGTCTTATATATATACTTCTTTTTGAAATTAATATTTGATTTGGGAAGACCTTTTTATTACTTTTTAAAATAGAATTTTGATAGAAAATTAAATTTTTCTGGAGTGGCATAGCCCGTAAATAGGCGTGAAATCAGGGGCGAATTGGGAGTGTTTTGAATGGACGGCCGATATTGAATCCTTTGATCATACACCGTTCGTTGGGCATTTGAAGGCCTTGATGATGTCGGAATTCGGAGATCTTGGGCTTGTTGGATTCGTCTCGTCGAGCCGTTCGATTCGAGTATAAGCTCGTCAAAATCGGAGACTGTTTGGTAACTCAAATTGCTGTTTAAACCTTCCAACAGCGCTTCGCGTCCTTGATTTGGACCCATTTGGACTCGGATTGGGTCGAATTTGGTGTCGTTGGATTCGTATTTCCGAGACGCTCAGTTTGACTATAAGCTCGCTGAAATCGGAGTTCATATGCTCTCGAATTTAATTTTTGAAGTTTCCGAACTGATTTTGCCTCAAAATTTGTGCCCAATCAAGATAATTTTGTGATGACTGTTCGCTCCAGAAAAATCATCTTAATTTTAAAAAGATGCGAACCCCGCTCTCACAAACTTATGGGTTTTCTTTAATTTTTCTGGAGGTAGATTGAATTTAATAATTAACCAGATTTCCCCTGAGAGTAATATCAGGGTTTATTTAGATTTGAGTTCTACTTCCTATAAGCGCAAGCCCTCATAGTTAATTACCCCTCCTAACGCATTAGAAGAGCACTCTCGATTAAGGATGAAATATGCTTAGCTTAATACAAGAAGTGTGAGAATGTGCAACAGTGATTTAAATTTAGTTATGGGGAGATGAAGGTACACCCGATCAAGATCCCATGGTTCCGTCATTCCAGGCATACCATGGTTCAGTCTACCAACACTAACAACCATTGGTTGTAGTATCCAGGGAACTTGATTAGCAGCCATGGGTTGCCTCCTCTCAGGGATCCCGAATAGACTGAAGTGGAGATGTGTGAATTTTAATTTAGTTTAATTTGGGTTGGGGCTTATAGCTTTCTTAGAAGTTGCCCGTTAATTTGTTTAGTTTGGGGCTTACGACTCCAATTAGGAGTTGCCCGTTAATTTGTTTAGTTTGGGGCTTATGGTTCCAATTAGGAGTTGCCCGAAAAATTTTGATTAGGTAGGTCTTATGGCTTCCTTAGAAGTTGCCTAATGATGGGTCTTACCACCTAGCCCTATAAGCTAAGTGGCCCAAAGGGTTTAATTATTTTGGTTATAGGGTCGTTTATTTAGAAATTCCCTAACACATGGGTCTTACTGCTTCGTTTAGAAGTAGCCCAAATGGTGGGTCTTACAACTTAGTTCTATAGGCTAAGATGCCCAAAAGGGACTTGAATTTTAGATTTAGGGCGTTTACTTAGAAGTTCCTTAACAAGCGGGTCTTACTGTTTCACTTACAAGTAGCCCAAAATAGCGAGTCTTCGAACTTAGCCCTATAGGCTAAGATGCCCAAAGGGATCTAAGTTTTGGTTTTAAGGTCGTTCGTTTAGAAGTTCCCTAACAAGCGGGTTTATTTCTTTGCTTAGAAGTAGCCCAAAATAGCGGGTCTTACAACTTAGCCCTATAGGCTAAGATGCCCAAATATGGAGTTTGTAGATTTGTTTGTTAGTTTTGACACTAACCTTTAGTTTTTTTACATCTACTTGTAGTACTAGTTTTTTTTTTTTACCTTGACTTTCAGTAGTGTACTTAGTTATTTGTTTTGTACATCTAATTCTCTTTTTTGCTATAGTAGCATGTATTTTATTTTGTTATTTTTATACTCTTTCAAGTATTCATCCTCTATCAAGTTAGTTTTCTCCTTGTTCAGATAATAGGAATCCAACATCAATTTATTCTATTTATGTAACTCCTTAGGTTTCGTGCATACAACATTGGATCCTTTCATTTCATGTTCATCTCTAAGAGAGAAAGAAGTAGATAGAGCTTAAAATTGTTTTTCAGGATCAACTATGTTTAGTAAATGTTTGAGTTCTCTAGTGGTGCCATATTTATTATTATTATTATTTTTTTTAAAGGCTTTTTCCTTGTTTCTGTGTATATATAATACATTTGAAATTTTAAGGCTTTTCCTTGTTGGAGAGATTTGCTCATCATTTGAGAGCTACTAGAGTTGTTCGGAGGGCACTTGTGTTTGAGAACTGCTTGATTTGATTCTCAGTAATCCCGGCTTGGCTTGAGAAAACCCACATAATCGTGCTTTTTCATGACTGTTGTTGAGAAACAGTCTTGCACGTCAAATTAAACTCTATGTCAAGCGTCAATTCTCGTCCATGTAAGTTGATGGGCTCGTCTGGTTGAAGACTTTGGACTGAGTAAGCAGGGCTAGAGCCAAGAATAAATATGTAAAGTCTGCTCATACCCAGCCTGATTGTTGAATGCGTCTCATCATATATTCATATTGCTTTATGCTATATGATTTATTCTTATCTGGATTCCTCACTTATTTGATATACCAACTCTATTTCACCATATATATATATATATATTACATCAAGTGATGTATGCATTTGTAAATATCATGTATACTCATAATCAAAACTTTGAGAATCTGAGAGAAAATAATCAACTCATTCCTCTAATGTTTTCTTTGTTTAGCAAGCAATCGGCTGAGAAGACTGGGTTGCATGAAGCTATCTATTCAGAAATATAGTTTTCTAAATGGCTCACCAAATCATCTTTCGACATGGAAGCTTTAAGTTATGGTACTTTAAGCTGTTCCAACTGCACAGGTTGATTGCTTAATGATGTATTTTCTCTATAAATACCTGAGTCAGGGAAATTCATTTGTTTGGCTGAAAGATCTAGACCTGCCTCAATAGTATTCTTTGCTCTAGTCTTAGCACTGAGTCGTTTAGGATCATGAAATTCAGCAGAGAATTCATGATTCTCATTCAGCTTATCAAATCCAAGGCATTTAGATTCCTCTTTGTCCTCCAAGCACGAGGAGGTTTCAAAGCAGGAAGATTCCAAAATGATATATGGTTACAAACTTAGAGATTTTAAACGTAGATCACATTGGATAAGTTTCTCAAAATGCTTATTTAACAAACCTTGTTGACAGCATTTTCATATTTTCAAAGTCATAGATTTGGTTTTCAGGTTTCAAATGCTCTGGTTGATTGGCAGCAACAATCTGGTTATTTGTTAGCACTTCTCATACGTCCTGATTTTATTGACTATTTTCCACCCTTTGATCAGTTAAATTAGCTATATTTCAATTTTATTTTTAGGTGGAAGATTGTCTAAATAATTTTTGAGTTTAATTAAGTTAAAGTTTCTAGTATTAAACTTTAACTTATTAAATTTTATGTTATCAATTAGTTACATTAAAGTTTCAAATTAATTAAAATTCTTTACTTGACTTAATAAAAGATTTTTAATTTAAATCAATATCAATTGTTTAATCAAATTTTTAATTCGACCAAAAGAATCTAACTGCTCAAATTTTCAATAAGTTCAACATATATATATATATATATATATATATTTTATGATTAATAACCTATTGAATTAACAAAAGAGCTTTGTTTTGAATTTCCCAAAAATTTGGCTAAGTCCAAAAATTTTGAGTAAATTTTGGCAGCCTCCCGGCATCTCCTCCCCAATGCCGGGAGGTAAGGGAGTGCTCGACTCGACCGGATCAAATCAACGGTGAAGAGTATGGGAGAGCGAATCAATCCCAAAAAAAAATTCAAGTCTTCTAATATGAGCGACCTGCTAATTTAAGCAATTTATTTTAATATATATATATATATATATATATATATATATATATATATATATATATATATATATATATATATATATATATATATATATATAGTCCCCTCAAAAATCCGGCAGCCTTCCGGCGCCCCCTCCCCGATGCCGGGAGGTTGGGGTGGGCATTTGCCCTTTGGCTTGACTCGGCCGGAATCAATCAACGGTGAGGAGATTGGAAGGTAGCGTCTGCGCTCCCTCGGCCTGATTAGCTCGACGACCAAGGGCTTCGGGGGACCGTATCAACCCCGGGACTTCCTTCGATTGTTGATTGATGGCATGTAATTTATTTATTTATTTATTTATTTATTTTATATAAATACAAGTATTCATATATTATTATATAAATGTTATATGATATAACCCATATAATATTTACATAATATATAATAATATTAATGCTATGCATAAACAGCAAATGCAATTGGTACAACTTCTCGTCCACGGAGAAATCAACTTGATACTGGGATCAGACATAGGGAGGAAGAGCAGGTCCTTACGCACAGGCAAGAATCGGACTGAGGCCACTCGCAGAAAGGCCTTGAGTTTGGCCTTGTTTGCAGGTGGGGGGAGAGAGCCGGCGACGGAGGAGGAAGGTTCGAGGCTTTGTCTCTTGGAGAAGAGCAGATCGACAGGTTGCTTTTGAGTGGAAGACCGGCAGTAGGGGTGCAATTGACAAGGCTAATTTGCTGTTTTGATTTGCCGAGAGCCGAGGGCAGAAGATCGTCGAGCAAAGACGAGAGCGTCAGAGAGACCAAATCTTCACGGCAAAACGAGCATCTGAGAGCGTGCCCTCGTTCATCCTCTTTCTTTCTTTTTTATACGGACAGTTGCCTTACATTGTGCTGAAGATCGTGGCGACGTGCTTTGCTTGGCCATTATATCCCTCCCAACTTACTAGAACCGCCTATCCTTCAAAAAGCTGAATTGCATCTTCCGGTATTATCTTGAACACAGAGAAATATTTATTCTTTTCCACTAAGATCAATAAAGCTAACTGTCATCCATCTCCCTTACGAAATATATATTTATTTATTTAACCACCATTCAGTTAAATTTAATTGTATTCCACTTGAATTGGTGATTGAAAACTAATAACTGAATATGAAATATTTGTTGATCAAATATCATAATTATTTCTTGAATAATCTGTTGACTTGTGTGCAAATATTTTGTATGGATTATAAGATTCTTTTTCTGCTTTTCATGCCAAGTATTGCATAATAATTTTCATATAAACTACAGCTAGAAGTCAATTTGTTCTCTATTATATGCTTCCAATGACGTCTTGATTGAATTGGAAATAGGTGAAATTGATATGGAACTTTTATATTTATGAATATGTTGTTAACTGCAATGCTCATTTAAGCATACAGTAAGAGAAGACAAGGAATCAAGAAATGAGGAGAAAAGAGAATTTTCCATTCCTCTGTTTCAGACCATACATCGCTATTTATAGCGTAGATTACATGAGTGAGTACAGTCAGCAAATAACAGAAATAACCGTTTTGTCGGCTATGAGCAAACTAGTCGTTTGTGTATTTTCTCGTTTCTTGCTTATCTGTCAACATCCCCCTGCAAACTAATGTTTCCGTAGGAACAGTTAGTTTGAGAGTAAGCTGTTTAAAACGAGAAATGGACAGAGGTTTGGTAAATAGATCAGCAAGTTGATCTTTTGAAGCAACGTGTAGAACTTGTATGGATTGATTTTTAATGCATTCTCTTATGAAATGACAATCAATCTCAATGTGTTTAGTTCTAGCATGATAGACCGGATTATTAGCTAAAGCTATTGCTGATGTATTGTCACAATACAGCGGTGTGGGATGATTTTGAGTGCAGTCTAGCTCACTTAACAATCTGCGAAGCCAAATAATCTCTGTTGTTGCCAAAGCAATTGCTCTATATTCGGCCTCAGTGGATGATCTTGCAACTGTAGATTGTTTCTTTGCACACCATGAGATAGGTGTGGATCCCAGAAAATTGCAGTATCCTGTTGTAGACTTCCTGTCTTGCGAGTCCCCTGCCCAGTCCGAATCAGAATAGGAACTGAGTTGCAGTGAGTCTGCACTGATCGGTATACCAATGTGCAGCGACCCTTTTACGTATCGTAGAATTCTTTTTAGGAACTCAAAATTAGATGTGGTCGGGTGATGCATATGCTGACAGGCTTTGTTCACTGCATAGGTGATATCCGGCCTCGTAAGTGTTAGATACTGTAACGCACCGACTAACTGTCTGTATAGTTTCGGGTTGTCAAATGCCGCTGACTCGTGTGTAGTATCTGTTTTAACGCTGATAGGCGACAATACCGCCTTGCTGTTAGACATTCCAGCTCGCTCTAAGATTTTCTCGGCATATGCAGTTTGATGTAATACTAGTGCATTCTCTGAATGTTCTACTGTGATTCCAAGAAACTGTGCTAAAGCACCCAGATTTCGCATGAAAAATCGCTGATTGAGATGCTGTAGTAAGTTACTGATGTGCTGCTGGTTGTTGCCCGTTAAAATTATGTCATCTACATAAACTAATAGATACATTGTAACTTCATTTTTCTTGTAGATGAATAGAGAAGGGTCTGAATGGCTTGTAATGAATCCCAAACTGTGAAGAAAACTTGTTAATGTCTCAAACCACTGTCTTGGAGCCTGCTTAAGGCCGTATATTGCTTTCTTCAATTTGCAAATGTGGTTTGGATAATTTTCATCTACAAAACCCATTGGTTGTTTCATGTAGATAGTATCCGATAGATTGCCATGCAAAAAAGCATTCGACACATCTAATTGTTGTATGCTCCACTTGTGATGCATAGCCAATACCAGCAGAATCCGAACCGTTGTCATCTTAGCAACTGGACTAAATGTCTCATTGTAGTCCAATCCTAGTTCTTGATGGCATCCTAATGCAACCAATCTTGCTTTATAGCGCGCAACTGTTCCATCAGAGTGGTATTTCTTCTTAAACGTCCACTTACATCCGATGGGCTTGTGATCTGACGGTGGTACCAGCACCCATGTGCCCTGCAGTTGCAATGCCTAATATTCTTGTGACATTGCTGTTCTCCAGTGTTTGTGCTTAATAGCTTGAGCATATGTGGTGGCTTCATCGTCTGTTAATTTGTGTAGAAGATCAAATATCCTTTTTGGTTTCTGATGGCCTGTTTGAGATCTGGTTCTCATTGAGTGTGTCGGAACCATGGATCTGATAATTTGAGGCATTGGTCTAGGCAATGAAATGGGCGAATTTGTAGAGGATTGGCTGGGTAGTCTGAGAGAGTTTGAGATTGTTTGAGTAAGAGTGATAGGAGAAGATGTAGCTTGAGCTGAGCGATTTCTTGTTGAAAAACCATTTGGAACCAATAACATGGGAGGAATATTATTGTTTTGAGAAGTGGAAGTAGATGAGACAGTGCCCGTGTTGATTTCCTTGAATGGGAAAACTGTTTCATTGAAGATAACGTGTCTAGATACGTAAACTCTGTTTGTTTTAGGATCTAAACATCTATATCCCTTTTGTGCTTGAGCATATCCAATGAATACGCATGGTAGAGATAAGGGTGATAATTTAGATTTGGTGTATGGTTTCATCCACGGGTAACATAAGCATCCAAATGTTTTCAAATGCGTATATGTGGGATTTTTGTTATAGAGTTTTTCAAAGGGTGTTTTGCCAAGAAGAGTTGAGGTTGGTAGTCGATTGATGAGGTATGTAGCAGTGCACAAGGCTTCCGTCCATAGATTGGATGGAACGTTGGAGTGAATGATCAAGCTTCGGACGGTTTCTATCAAATGGCGATGTTTTCTTTCAGCAACACCGTTTTGAGACGGTGTGTGAGGGCAAGTAAACTGATGATTAATACCGTGGTGAGTGCAATAGTTTTTGAAATTGGTATTTAAATATTCCCCACCACCATCTGTTCGAATGGTTTGTATTTCTTTATTAAACTGGCATTTAATGTTTTTATGAAAGTTTATGAAAGTGTATGTTGCTTCAGACTTTTGGCGTAATGGAAATGTCCAGCAATATTTGGTATGATCATCAATAAAAGACACATAATATCTATAGCCTTGCATAGACATAGAGGGAGATGGTTCCCAGAGATCTGAATGGATTAATTGGAATGGTACAGAAGTAGTAGAATTTGAATTTGTAAATGGTAAACGCCTGCTTTTGGCTAGGCAGCAGGTATTACATTTGTGAGAAATAGAAGTACATATATCAGGATATGTCCTGACTAGCGACTGTAAGGTGGAGATAGCTGGATGCCCAAGGCGATTATGCCACAGGTCTTGAATTATTTGTGTTGAAATCAAAGCAAGATGTGGAGTTTGAGCTGCTGAGTTTAATTTGTAAAGGCCATTATGGCATGGCCCTTGAAGCAGCAGATTGTGAGTCTTCGAATCCTTTATTTGATAGCCATTTGAGGAGAATGAAATGATACAATCGTTATCAGTGGCTAACTGATGAACAGAAAGAAGATTGAAAGACAAATTCGGAACATGAAGAATTTTGTCTAGAATGAGTTTACCTGATGGTGTGGGAAGCAGACCACGACCAGTATTTTGAATTTGGAGTTGATGTCCATTGCCCACTACCACTTGAGATGATCCATTGTAAGGTTCCGAGGAGTTCAGTTGGGATGCATCTGATGTTAAATGAGTTGAGGCCCCGCTATCAAGAAACCAATCGGATTGAGATACAGAGTCTTGTGTGGTAAGTAACGCACTCTGTGATCCTGTATCTGTGTATGAGGGATCATTTCTGTACCAACATCTGATCGCAGAATGACCAGTTCGGCCGCATATCTGGCAGACGATATTTCTGTTTGTGTTTCTATCAGTACATTCTCCTCTTCCTGATGTCTGTGTCGCGCGACGTCCTCTGTTTCCACGAGAATTATTTTGTCTTCCTCGACCTCTGCCTCTTGATGCAGTGAGAGCCATTGAATTGTCTGTTACATTCAGATTCTGGAGATCTCTTGTTGCTTCAGTTGCAAGAATTTGCTCCTCACTACATAGCAAGCTGTAAAGATCATCGAGGCTCAGTGGTTGTAAGTTGGTTCTGATCGCCGTTTTAAACGACTGATAGGACGCTGGAAGTCCATTAAGTGTATAGAGGATTACGTCTTCTGGATCGATGCTGCTACCAGCTGCTGTGATCGCGTCGATCTTGGATTTCACCTCCAGAAGATACTGAGTCATCGTTTTATTGCCTTTTGAAAGAAAGTGCAATTCATTCTTTAACTGAATGATCCGAGATCGATTAGTTGCTTGTAGTCGATGCGATAGCGTCATCCATATGTCATGACAGGAATCAAGCGTCAGTACATATGGGAGAACCAACTGTGAAATCACTGAGTATAATGCGGCTGAGAGATTCTGATCGATAAGAATCCAGCTGTCGCGTGACATTACGCCACCGGTTGCCGATGAACCTTCCGATCCAGACGTCTGCATTGGACATTGAAGAGATCCATCAAGAAAACCTTTGAAGCCATTTGCAGTGAAGATCTTCTCGACCTGACAACTCCAGATCGGATAGTTTTCTGATGTTAACGAATTCGGAAGCAGATTCTTGATATTACTCATCAAGAATTTAAGCTGTGGAGGGATGACAGTAGCGGCGATAGAGGAATTTGACTCCATTGTTGGCGAATTCGTGGTTGATCCTGCCATTTCTTCCAACAAAACAGAGAAAAGAAAAGAAAAATTATAATCTCTGTCAGAGCTCTGATACCATGTTAACTGCAATGCTCATTTAAGCATACAGTAAGAGAAGACAAGGAATCAAGAAATGAGGAGAAAAGAGAATTTTCCATTCCTCTGTTTCAGACCATACATCGCTATTTATAGCGTAGATTACATGAGTGAGTACAGTCAGCAAATAACAGAAATAACCGTTTTGTCGGCTATGAGCAAACTAGTCGTTTGTGTATTTTCTCGTTTCTTGCTTATCTGTCAACATATGTTACTGACATCATTAAAGCTGAAAAGCATAGCCCAACTGACACTCAATTTGAACTTGCCCTTTCATAGCTAGCATTCATTTGAATTTCAAGCTTGTTCGCATATAGTCGAGTGGACCGAGGCCGACGGTGGATAGAAATATGCACTTGAATGACATGAAACGACAACCTTTAATTCTTTTAGCATTTTTTTTAATTCTTCAATCAGATGATTGTGGAGACTATATGATTAATCAAATAATCATGTTATAGCAATAGCTTCTCCGCAATTTTTCTTCAGATTATTCTCTTTTCAATTTTGATTGAACATTTAAGTATTGCATTTCAATTTTGATTGAACATTTAAGTATTGCACAAATGATATGAAAATATTCAAGGATTTTCTTATCATGAGTGGGTTTTGTTCTCTTAGTATTGGAGTACGTTCGTTGTCTTCAAAACCCCAATGGGTCTATCTAATCTTTACAAAGAAGATTTTTCTTGCCAAATTCTTGTAAGCTAGCCTCATGTGCATGATCAAATTTCAAGTGTCAATTCTTAGTTTTATCAATAACATGCTATTGATTTCTATCAATACTTCCAATAACAGAATATGAAGATCACTTCTTCTTGTCACTTTTTTTTATTTTTATTTTTATAATTCGATTTGAACAATGACGTATCAATTATTATTATTATTATTATTATTATTTTATGTGGATATATAGCTAGAGCTTGTCTTATTGTTTTGTCCCCATTTCTTGTAATTTGTGGTGAAATATATCATTTGTTCTGCCACAACTTGTAAGAAAGTCATGACATATGCAAGCTAATTATGATGCTACACGCATGTGAATTTAGTTTTGTATTAAAGATTGTTTTTCTTATTTTGTCAATTGTTGGATTTAAAATTTGAGAATTAAATTATGATTGAAAGAGATAAATAATAATAATTTATAGACATCCCGATCAAATATCTTTTAGTTAAATAGGGTGAGTTATTGTGAGCAATATAATGTGATTCAAATAAAAAGGTATTATTTGTTAGATTTTGTGCCATATTTTCTTATGCCAAGTCTTGCCTCGAACCCCTTATAGTTGAAGATTGTAATTGATTTTATGGATTTGAAAATTTTGTACACAATATTAAAATAACAGGATGATCCTACTGTAGCTGATTATGTAAGCAGCCAAGTCCTTTGGATACGATAACTCTATAAGAGTAGCAAAGCATCTTAGGCTAGGGATGCAAATGAGTCAAGTTGAGCTCGAGTCAGGGGGTGTTCAAGTCGAGCTCAAGCTTGATTCATCTCACGTCGCAAGACTTCGTCCTCGTCTTGCTCCTCCTTGAGGTCCGCTCGGAAGCTTCAGTTTCGTCCTGAGGACCTGCTCTGTCCTGAGGTCCGCTTAGAAGCTTCGATTTTGTCCCGAAGTCCACTCTACAGCTTAAGTTCCGTCTCAAGGTCCCGCTCTATCATGAGGCCCGCAGTCTAATCCATCCCGAGGTTCGCATTACGCTCGTACTCCGAGTTTCGTTTTCCCGCCTCAGCTCCAACTTCCGTTTTCTTGCCTGCCCGAGCCCCGCAATTTCATTTTCCCCCGCCGGCAACCCAGTTCCGCGAGCTGCTCGATGAGCTGGCAAATCGAGCTGAGGGATTTTCGAACTCGAGCTCGATAAACCATTAAGCTTAAAATCGTGTTCGAGCTTGACTCGCGAGCTCGATAAGCTTGAATCGTCAAGCCTGTTAACGAGTCGAGCCTGAGCCGGATCGCTAGGTGGCTTGACTTGGTTGTACCCCTATCTTAGACTGGTATAATCAGCAAGCTGGCGAGTACACTCAAAAAGTGGATAACTTTATGATATCATTTTTCAGTTTGGAGTTTTATTGCTAAAGATCAAGTTAAGTGTATTCCTTAGATAAATTGTTTGTTATTAGATAACAAGATGATTTCAAGGTTTGGAGGGACTGGAGTAGGCCGTTGTTTTATGCGAAATACAGCAATAAAAATTCTTGAGTTATCGCAACTTCCTTAATAAACATTCTCAATGGTGTTTATAAAGAGAAAGAGTATGGTACAAGAAAGCCAAAAAACCCTTCTGGAGAGGCATCCAGAAGGCCGATTAGGCTCTCCAATTCCAGAGCCCCGTAAAGGATTGCCCTAATCCATTCACTCTTACGCCAAGAAAGGCTTCATCCGGGTAATAAAACTTTTTTTATTGTTGTTTTATGCGATTTGGCATTGGTCTCAATTTAGTTTACTTACAGCAGAGTTAGGTCAGAATAACTGAAACTTAGTTTTGTATGTAGAATGATGAACAATGTAGAAGCTTTCAGTTGAAAATATGGATGAGGAAATTAAACATATCTGATTTGATTATTCAGGCGTAATAAAGGTGCGCTGATGTGTAAGTAGAGTTAAAAAATCATCTACTTCATCTAAGATTGTGTGGTGATCAATTATGTTAATGAATTCCTGGCATTCCCAATGAAAATTTGTAGCTTTTTTGATTTATTGTTCTTACTGTTCATGCATCAGAATGATTAAAAAGAATCCTGTGGGCGTTGTTTGATCCTTTGTTTACAGTTCTGGAGCTTCAGGTCAGGTTTGCAGTTAACTCTTTTTGATCATCCGTTGCTCATTCTCTAACATGATAGCTCTCTACACCATCATCTTAGAACGACACCAACATCTATCAGATGGAATATATCAAATTTCTTAATGATAGAGAATATATTTGTTCCTCATCTTATAACCTGCAACTTTTTAATGCTTTTGGATTTTTAAGAAACACAAGATATCCTAGATTTGGCTTATGTTAAGAAAGGTAGAGGTAGACCTAAAAAGACTTGGTTAGAAAATATTAGAAATGATCTTTCTTTATTAGATTTAAACGAGAATTTGACTTTTAACTGGACACAATGGAGAAAAAGAATTCATGTAGCCAACCCTACGTAGTGGGACAAAGGCTTGATGTCGTTGTTGTTGTACACGATACCTTGTCCTATGGTTCCTTTTACATATCACATAATGCATTTAAGGGTTTGGATTTGAAGTTTTTTGGGCTCTTGCATAAATTGAGAAGCTTGATTAACAACAACAAAAATGTTCGGCCTGGTGTGGTATTCTATCCTTCAAAAGACACTTGGTTGTTTTATTGGTTCCCTTAGTGATGTGAAACTTAGTAGGAATTGCGTTTGGAAATTCAAATGAAGATTATTCAAAGCGTTGTCAAAACAAATTTTATTACCAACAAAATAAAGGATTAAATCGTTCTAGGTAGTTAACTTGCTTAGGCGAAGATTTGCTTTGAGATAACCAAACAAGTCATATCATTCAAAGATAAAAGAGATACTTAAATGCTCTAACAAAAATCCCACAATTAATAATAAAGAAGTTCACCTTGAGTACCCTTTCTCTCTCTCTCGTTCACTCTTGGGCTTTAGCGGAGAATAAAGAACCATGCGAGGATGAGGAGCACCACTACGATGAAGGCGACGAAAGACTTTGTTACCGGAGAGGTATTCACCGGAGAAGGTGGTGGCGGATGGCGTCCAATGATCGTCCAAGTGTAACCACGAAATTGTCGGTCGAAAATACTTGCGAGGATCGGGACGACTCGCTCCAAGTACTCTTCGATTGTGGCGTCGTCTTCAAATCCTACGTCGAAGCAAGGAGAGCGTAGGATATCGATGCTCCCGTCGGCGTGGAAAACTAACCCCCACTCAAGCTCCGGATCCGCCATTCAACATTGAGGCAAGGCGGGAGGAAAACAAGGAAGGGGGTTAGGCCGAGAGCTAGGGAGGAACAAGGAGAAAATCTGAAATTTGAATTTCAGATTTTTTTAGGCTTGAAAGGAGAAGTTATTTTATCATTAAATTCTCCTTCAATCAAATTAAAAAGGGGCAGCCATTAGGGAGAGAAATTAAGGGGGTAATTAGTAGACGATGAGGTGGCAAAGAGAGAGAAACGGCTATGTGTTGGGGCCGGCCAAGCAAAGGAAGAAAGAGGAGAAATTTTCTTAAGTAGTGGGCCCCATTAATTAATTAAATCCAGATTTTAACATTCAGGAATTTAATTAATTAAGGAGATTGAAATTTGAATTCAAATTGGATGAGATTTCAATTAGATATATTCCTAATGTAGGGAGTTACATTAGAAAAGAAATAATGAGAGGCTTGATGGCAGGAATTTCAAAATTCCAGGGGAATTGGGTGGCAGGATCTTCCCAGGGAAGTGGCGGACTGGGCTAGGGGGTTCGGTGGTCTGGTTGGAGCGGTCGGTTGGCACAGCAGGTGGAAGGGGCGCGGGTGAGGGAGTTCGGGCGGAACAGGGAGAGGGGAGTTCGGGATTTGGCTGCAGGGGAGGAAACGGGTGTATGGAGGAATTGGTAGGGAAGAGAAAAACAGTGAACTTACAAGGAAAACCAAGAGCTCGCTGGGGCGGGCTGTTGGGTATTGCGGGCGAAGCCTCACCCAGGTCTCCTCTCTCTTTTCTCTCAAGCTCTCAAGCAAGAAGACAAAAGGAATTTCAGAAAATTTCATTAATCAATCATCAACTCATACAATAAGAGGAGATCTCATTATAAAGACCTCAAAGCATGAAAAAAGACTCACATGTCCCTTGGGCTACAATAAACACTATACCAACATAAGGGCGAAATCGTCACTAGTACATGAAATAAAAGATACACACAATAAAATAACATATAAACGACATGATAACATCAAAAAAATATAAACTCCCGATCGTAGCCGTCGATCTACGATTTCTTCGCCGATAAACCTGCCTAAAATGTCTGTTGATGACCTCATCACTTAGTTTTTTATTATTGCTGCAGACTTGGTAGTTTTGCTGTTGACCTCGATTTTGCCCAAACCCTTGGTCAAAGGGTTGACTTGGTCAAATTGACCAAGTCAGACCCCAAGACCCTCTCCAATAGGCTCGTGGGGTCGAGTCGAGTCTGTTGAGCCCGAGCTTGGACCATGGGTCAACCCGGTTGACCAAGTCAACCAGAGTTGACCAATTTGGACCCTTTGAGCCCAAAATCAATTCTAAATTAATTTCATGGATTTCATGGCTCGATCCCCACTCTCCCTTGACCCCTTGACTAGTTTGACCAAGTCAAACTCTGACTTGGTCAAATCAGCCCCTTGATAAGTCAAATCGATATATTTAAGTGGATTTAAGAGCCATTTAATGCGTTTAAAGGCTCTAATTCAATTCCCTTGGATTCAAAATCAAAACCACGGCCTGATTAGACGAATTTCCCTCCTAATTAACCCCTGATTTAATCTTGGCTGTTTACTTTAGGTCTAGGGCGTTTAAATAGGAGAAATCAAGTCCAATTAGGGATCTTTTGACAATTGCTCTTGCTCCAGACCTCCTGAGGCCTTGAGGTTTTCTGTGAGAGCTCCCACATACTTCCTCCACTTCTTCAAACCAAATCCCGACGTCCAGGACCCGCCGGCGGCGATCCTCCGGCGAACCCGAGACGTTTCGCGTTCCAAGACGAATCCCGGCCGATCGAGCGAGCTGCGGATCTCGACGTCAACTAGGGACTTGCTCTTGAGGATCCCCCGAGTCCAACGAGACCAAGAACTCCCGAATCCACCGTGTGGATTGAGGTATATCGCAAACCCTAGTTAGATACACCTAGGGTTAATTTGCGCCATGATTAGCGCATGTTAATTCAAATAAATTATTCCCCATGAATGCTCTTCGTACATAGGACCTAAATCTCAAATTTCATGTTATTTGGTTGAGTATCGAGCGAGAACGAAGCCAAAAAATCGTTTTGGTCTTCAGATTCGCCCTAAGCCTGGATTCGCGGGATCTGGACCGTTGATCCCGTGATCAACGGTCAGAACCGCGTCGTTCCGCGGTTCCGTCCGACCGCAGGAATTGATCTCGCGGTTCCGCGTGTGGTCCGGCAAGATCCAGGCCGTTGATCGCACACCGCGTAGATCCGACGGCGTCGAGTTCCCGCCGACGTGGCAAGTGGCTTGACCGCCGCCTTTAATCATCAGCCGATGATTGCGGCGACAGCGCAATCATCGGCAATGATTGCCGCAACCGCGTGGACGAACCCGAGGCCGCCACGCGTCTGACCGCCGCCGCCACGTGTCGTCTGCCGCCCGATTTGACTTAAATCTTTTTTTTAATTATTTTTAAACCCTAAAAATTTCAAAAAATCGCAGAAAATCCGTTTTTTGTCCGATTTTTGCGTATAATACCTTGAATTGATCGTATTTTCATTCTCTACCTTATAAAAATTTTCTTTTATTAAAATAGTGTATATATTTTGAATTATTAATAAAACAGTAAAATAATATTATTTTAAATATATTATATTAATTATTTTTATTAATATTATATTATAAAATTATTGTTTTAATTATGATATTTATAAACATATTATTTTTAAATTATTTTTGTTACCTATTATTATTATTATTACTACTATTATATTTATTTAAAAAAAATAATATTATTTTTAATAATTAAATATTATTTTAATTATTTTTAATTAATTAAATTATTAAAAATATTCTTAATATTATATATTTATAAATCATTTTTAAAATTTCAGAGATTTTAGAATCTATCTTTCATATTTATTTAATAATTATTTTTTTTTTAGTATTTGTTATTTTAAGTATTTTAATATTATTTTATTACTTTAATTCTTTGAAGCTTCGAAATTGCGTAACTTTCTCGTTTTAAGTCGGATTTTGACGCACAGCAACTTGTTTTGGATGTACTCTGAATTCTGCATATCTTAAAACTATTTCCAGATGAAAATTTTGTCTGTATTTTCTGTTATTTCAAAAACAGCAAAACTACACTATTTTAAAATATTATTTTATTGTATTTAAACTTCGGAAATTCATATCTTCGTCGTTTTAAATCGGATTTTCACGTATAACCCCTCGATCTTTTCAGAAAAATGTGTATTTTAATTTGAAACCATTTCCAGCCCCCCTGATTTTGACTGTTTTGGCAGTTTTCTGTCTTGGAGCACTATTTGGTTAGTTAATTATTATTTATTTAATTAATGTAATAGTATTTTCATGATACAAACTATTTTCAAATCGTTTGAGGCCTCGTGAGGGTGGTCAGTGGGTCTCCCTATATTTATGTACTATAAATTGATTTAGTTTTAATTATACTATTTTCCAAAAAAAAAATTATATATCTATAAGTATTTTGAATTATTTTAAAATTACTTATATTTTTAAATCCTAATTTTGGGAGACTCGCTACTTCGTGAAATTTTAGACATGGGTTCTAGATATGAAGAGCAATCATGGGGGAATGGGTTAGTGAATGGTTGAGTCCCAATCATTCACTAATCCGTTCTTTAGGTGTCTGTCTTTTTATTTTCGTAGATTGCATGTGTAGGTCGCACCACGAGCACTTAGTTTAGGCTCTCCTAGATCTAAGGACATGGTGTGTTTATTTCATTTTTGTAATCCCATGCATTTATTACCTGAAGGGTTAGGCTAAACATCACTTTAAACTCCTACAACGTAGTGACACCCTAAGGACAACAATTAAGGACTCGTCTAGCGAACTTAGAAGTTTTCTAGGAGCTAGGATAGATCCCGGATTGACACCAGAATTCCAACACTTAAACTTAGTGACATCATAAACACTCCATAATTTTCTGGAAATTTTTAGGAGCTTTTAGAGCCCTTAATTAACCAACCCTAATTAATCTGCTAAATAAGGCCCCGAGACCTTCCGAAAAATACAATAAATACATATTAGGTCAGAAAATTACCCGTAATACCTCGAACTATTTAGAATCTGACCCTTGACTTTAGATAAATAGGGCTCCTTAGTTTGACTCTAGGTTGACCCATAATTTGACCTTAGGTAGAAATTACCTTTTTTGCCCATAATAAATTATTAAAAATCGCAAATCTTTCCCAAACCCTAGGGGATCACTTTCTCAGGTCATCCCTGACTTTTGAGGGTGATTCGACTCAGTTTGGGGCTGATTTGGGCCAAAATTGCAAAATAGGGTCTTCTCCTAATTAATTTAGAAATTTCCATAAATACCCCGATTTTAGAAAATTCATAACTAATTGTAGAAAAATCCAAATTAGGCAAACTCAGTGGCATTAGACTTCTATTAGGGTCTAGTATTTATCAAAATTATTAGATTTTCAGAAACCAACTTAAATTAGAAAGTCAACTGTTTGGTCAACCCTAGTCTATAGGATAGGGCCCGAAACTTAGAAAATTCATAACTTTGCCTAGAGAACTCCGATTTCAGCCTACTACCTGTCTAACTACTCGTATTAAGGTTTAGTATTTTCCTAAGGTGTTAGGGATCCCAAACTTAGTCTTTTTCCCATAGTGACTTTTTGGACCCCCAGCTTAGTTCATAGGTGAGCCTAGAACTTTCTAAAATTGGCTAATATCACTTAAACTTTAAATGTCAGTGTTCTAAGCTCTTAAAACTGATCAACAAACTGAAATAATTAAAATGGACCTAATTCACTAATATTTGAATTTCAATTAAAATATCCTTTTCTGACTTTCAACATACCTGAACTCTAGATAACTTCAACTAACTATCCTGCTCAGGACCTATCCAAACCACACCAGCCTTACACACACATAGAATGATTTGTTAGGGCACCACTTCTAGATCTAGGTTAGGCCGCTGGGTTTTATTTTTCTGCTGTGTGCCGGAGCTTTCCGTGGTTTTCACTGTATGCTGTTTGAAAAATGATTGGTGTGTTTGCTTACTTTTTCTGCACTCTGGATGTGAGCGTTAGACTTACCCATAGGTTAGGAGCGCTATATATATGCTGTTCTTCCGTGCAGGTGGCCATGCTCATGCTAATAAAAGGGGGAGCATTATTATGGTTTCTAATAATGTTTTATGCAGGTGCTTGCTCAGCTCCCCCTAAATAAAAAAAATGAGGGCTAAATAAATAAATATAATTGCACAGGTGGAGCCGCTTAGCCCTCATAATTAAGAGCATGGCTTGGCACAGGGTCAATGGTGTTAGCACTTTCCTTTTTTTTATATAAACTGTTTGATATTTTTATTAGGATAACCTTGCAGGGATTCTTAGATTTACTGCTTTCAATTAATGTAATTTATTTGTAATAATTGGTGAGAGTTGTGAAAACAACTCTGAGTGTGGATATTCTTATCCAATTCGAATCCCAAAAGAAGAAGGCATCCTCATAGGGGAGGGTCTTCTTCCACTTGGGAGATCGAGTTGGATGGCTTTAGATATATCCAAAGAGAAAAGACAGTACCCCCATACTGAGGGAATTGTCTCTTCGTTTGGATATTCAAGCCACGACGGATCCAAGGAGTCTAAGGAGGAGAGATCCAAGGAGTCCAAGGAGGAGAGATCCAAGAAGTCCAAGGAGAAGATATCCAGAAGACTAAAGATTTGAAGACCCAATATCCCACTCAAAGTTGTTGGCGTCTGTCATAGGCTTAGAAATCCGGGTTGTTGGCAGTGGTGCCCGGCCACTTTACTTTATGCATATCTGGGGTGTAATAAGGGCAATTTGCCTATGGCCATTTAGTTGATTAATTTTTGGATTTATATTGATGTGTTTACCTGATTGCGCAGTAGAAATACTTGCTTTTCCTAGGTTTCTTTTCTTGCATGTCGCTTTTGTTTTCGCCTGGATTTCGTTAGGCTCTTTAAGGACTGCAAAATCTTTTCTACTCATAACCAAAAATTTAATATTTAAGTTTTAAATAACATAGAAATCTAACGAACCTAGGGAATTGCCGGAACCGTCCGGGGTCGCATGCATATTATTGCATTCTTCTTTCCTTGTTATAAGACATCTCCCTGCCTGCGGGTAGAGTCCGGATAATCTGGCCTATGAGGATGAAGTGCCAGACCTAGGGAGACTCAGTCTTTTCAAAAATTTATTTTTTATAAGCCTGTTTTTAAAGTTCTATAGCATTCATGAGCTGACGATTCAACTAGCATGCATTGCATTAGTAACCAACTAATTAAAATTTAATTGCATTAGCTAGGAGCATCTGACCCACATAAGTCCAGGACCACTTAGGAAATCCTCTAGATGTCGGTCCTATTTCCAATAACTGTGCCATCCACCCATCTTTCATAATTAACTGGACAACATGGTTTTAAATCGATTAGGTGGTTAGCTGGTTCCCCCATCCAGGTCGGGATAAGTCCAGATCTTTGCATTGCATTAGCTAGGACACTGGTCTTAGTGTGTGTCGAACACTAAGTCCAATCTAGATTTAGGGTTCGAGGCTACTACACTCGGTCTCGTAGTATGCCTAAAATAGTAGGTAGGTTCCTTCTTTTCAGGGACCCTAAATCCTACTTATCCGCGTCACAGGATGACGCCACCTCCATCCCTTCTCTCACGCGTGTGAACGAGTGCTTGATTTATTTTATCTAGTTTCTGTTTAGTACCCTAGAGCCTCCGAATGCTAGTATGAACCGCGCATGTCTGATTCAGCCCTTTGGGACCTTTCTCCCTTTTTGAGTAGGACTTCTTAGTCTATACCCTCGTGTCGATCCCACTTTAGGAGGGGATAATGTATGATCCTTAATCGAGAGTTTTCCCAGGCTCCGGCCTGAGATGTAATTAACCACGGGGGCTTGCGCCCGTGGGAAACTTGGTTCCCACAATCTACTAAACCCCATTCGAACTTTTTCGGGTGGGGGAAACCCGTGACTAGGTCGTGTATATTACTATCCATCGAGGTGTGTTGGTGACAGCCTCTATCCTCAATGGTTAGTCGTATGCACGATCCAATCTGCCCTTCCAATTGACCCGTTCGCGCGGTGCTCTTTCGGAGGTCCACATTTGCATTTTGTATTTCTTAAATATATCAAAAGCATTTGGTGGCATTTTCAATTTCTGTTGATTTCTGTCAAATTATGTTGCAAGAAAGTATTATAAGTATCCCAAATCTTTGATTTTGATTTTTTTTTATTTAGTAAATTCTTGATGCCACTTAATGTTAGTCTCCAAAAGGGATGATGTCATCAACATATAAAAAGAAGACGATGATGATTTCTTCTTTTTTATTAATGAAGAGGAGTAATTTTATGATACTCTCTTTTTAAACCAAAACTTTGTAGTGCTTTTGGAAACTTTAAAACAGACTAAAGAGACTTATTTCAAATCATATACCGAACTCTTCTATTTCCAAGCATATTCTTTATATTAGCTTCATGATTCCCAGTTGGTTGCTCTAAATGAACATCTTAAAGTTCTTGAAATCATTTTTTGATTCCAGTTGATTTTATGACAAATCAAGAGGAATGTCAATAGATGAAACAATTCTTACTCTAATGATCTTCCCCAATGGGCTAAAAATTTCATCATAGGTCATTCCATGTTGTTGAGTATACCCATTGGCCACAATCATTGCTTTGAATATTTCCATCTGATTTCTGATATAACTAATAGACCCACTTGCAATCATTCAAATTTTTGTTGGCAGATCTTTGAATAATTTCTCTTTTCTTTTCCTTGGTGGCTTTAATTTATATTAAAACTTTCATAGTTCGTATGCCATTTCGTTGGAAATTTGATTCTGACGTTGCATCTGATGGTTTGTTCTTGTATTTCCGCACTGGATCCATTGCTTTGGATGCCATTTTGAACATGTAAGAGTCTTCTAGTTTGGATAGTTATGTTCTTGAAGGATTCTCCATGATTTCAGTAGCTTCAACAATTTTTGAACTTGATTCTCCATTAGGAAAAGCCTGTTTTGCCTCTGTTCTTGTAATATGAATTACGTTCAGCTTCTGATTTTAATTCTTGCACCTGTGTGTACAGTAGATAATTTGCTTCTGTTTTTGCTCCTTGCTGTAACCATTATTCGAGGGAGGGATGATCGGAGGCAGAGGGAAGTAATGTGGTATCATTCCTTTGGTTAAAGCAATCAGTTTCAGGTGAAGTTTCATTACCAAAAGGTGCAATTGATGTTACTTGTTCGAGCAAAGATGCTTCATCAAAAACATGTCTTGATATGAAGACTTTTCTATTTTATTTATCAAAACAGAACTGTCTAATGTAATCTTCTTTGTAGCTGATGAAAAAGCATTTCTTGGACTTTGTATCTAGTTTGTTTCTTTGGTTTTGAGGTATTAGAACATATAGATCCAAGCCACAGAGCCTCATCATATTGTAGTTTGTTTTTTTTAAGTAAAGACATTTAAAAGGAGTTGTTTTTTGTATGTGATGGAAAAGCTTCAATCCAGAGATATAAAGGTACTTTGGCAAGATGTAACATTTTAAATCTAATTTCATTGATGTGCCTATATTTTCTTTCATCAATGATTTTCTGTTGAAGGGTATAGTGGCAAGACTTTTGATGTGAATTCCATTTTCTAGAATTCAAATTTTGAATTATTGTTGGTTTGTGATATGGGAGGGCTAGATAAGGCAAGAAAGGTGGTTAACGAGTGGGGCCTAGCAGGGAATTTATACATTATATCAGGAGGAAATCAATCAGGAAAACCTTTCTTAATGAGATCCTTTACTAGTTGAATTATTTTCAAATTAAGGAGGGAGATATATTAGGAAGGGGGCTGAATTAATAAATCATTTCCTAATGAGATCATTTCCTAATTGAATTATTTTCAAATTAATGAGGGATATATATTAGGAAGGGAGCTGATTTAGGAGGGAGGGAGGAAGCCTATTTAAGTCCATAGTAGGGTTTTATTTTCTTATGCGGAATTTTCTCTTGAATGTTGTAGTTTTCTTTTGTGAGAGATCGTAGGCTCCTAGCGACGTCTAAGGTTTGGGAGAGAAGATCCTCCTCTCGAAAGAGGAAGCCTATTTATCCCAACTAATGAAGGCATATGTGTTGCGGATGGAAGTACAACACAACGCAACAAAACAAACAAGAAAAATATAAGAGCAGTGGAAAGTAAAGGATACTAGGATTTAACGTGGAAAAACCTAAAATTGAGGAAAAACTATGGAGCCACACTACACCATGAAATTCACTATAAAAATTGGAAGAAATAAGTATAGATCTCTCTTCTCTCTCAGTCTCTCCTTGTTTCTCTCTTCTTTTGCACCGTTTTCACACTCTAAACATAAGAGAAAGTCAAGTTAATAACATCAAGGGACACCACCCTTGAGGAAAACCATAAAGAAAACTGTTCAATCCGTCTTGAAGCATTGTGGCGCCAGTTTGGAGCTCTACGACCCTTAGACCTATGATCTCGATCAGTTCACTGATGCTGCGGCGTTATAATTTGCAGCGCTACGGCACCCCATAGTGCTGGGGCACTCTGTTATATGTTATTTTTTCTAGCAAACTTTGCAATGCTGGAGCGTTTAGGAACACAGCGCCGGGGCACTCTGATATATAGCGTCGGAGCATTTTTCGAAATAAATTTCAGGTGCAGAGCGCCCCAACCCAAGGAAGAGGAGGATCCCCTGCACTCCCAACGAGCTGGAGAAATTGACTCGAGGTCCGAAGCAACAGTACAACCCAATTAATCAACACAATCATATTCCACACAAAACTAACAATATGGAGAAGGAATGTCATGGTGATATCACTGGAGTGGAAGAAAGCAGCAATGAACATGGAATCTCAGCTCTGATACCATGAAAACGTTTAGTTTCAGTATTTCCCCGAAGGACAGAATACTTGAAAAGAGAGAGAAGGCAAGACAACAAAGATAATTCCTGCACTGGTTTTATTGAGTCGGTGAGTACAAACTTGAAAACACATACAAGTGCCCTCCATTTATCAAACCTGAAATTTATTTTGTATGCTAATCTTTACATTGAATGTGATGTATATTCACATGTGATTGAAAGCTTTAAAAGTAAGATCAGAACTTCAAAAAGTTTCCTTAATTGTTTATCGCATATAACTGTAGTATTCCTTCACTGCTTTGCCTCACATAGCTGAGGTCTTCATCCCTTTATTTTCACTCAATTTGATTGCTTTTACACGGCCTAGCTGATGCTTGATTGTTCTCTTTAACTTTGAGCTCATTAGAAGATGATAGCCATGCTCTGTTTTGTCGTTGCATATAATGATTGAGTTACTTGAGTTTTTTGTATCGGTTATATTTTGCTTAGATAAATAGACTACTCAAGCTCAAATTAATGATTATTAAGATGTTTTTACAGTAACAAAAAATACATAATGTTCTTAATGCTGTAGACAATAAAAAGTTGGAGTAATTTAACAAATAGAACTAAATTCTGTTCATGCCCATTAGCTGGATGAATAGGCTACACTAAGACATGATTTCATGAATTATTTCTTGTTAGACTGCCTGTTTGTGAATTTAGGCTTCGTTTAGGACAATTTTTTTACTGCTTTCTAAAGCACCTTTTTAGTACAAAAATTTTTTGAATTAGAAATTTTTATGCTAAAAACTGCTTTAGAAAGTAATAAGAAAGTTGACCCAAACAAGACGTAAGAAAGCAGCATGCATGAGAAGAAATAAGTAGAAGTTAGCTTTCTCTTTTGAATCACAATGAGTAGAATTTCTAATGTTTGTTGCATCCACTCCAACATCAATGTGAATGAGCATGTTTGGTTTTGCGTTCAGAATCACCATGTTTGGTTTTGCAATTCTGCTTTTCTTATATGAAAATCAAAGAGTTATTGGCATGAGTAATTTTCTTAGCTGATAGTTTGTAATGCTGCTTTGCCTTCCATGTATATATTGCATGATGTGCTTTCCTTTGTTGGCTATGGCTTTGTTTGGAACTGTTTTTTTATTGCTTCTTAAAATGGAGTTCTTGTACAAAAATTTTAGAACTTTGTTTTACGAAGCAATAAAAAAGTCGTCCCAAATGAAGCTTATATTATTAGGCTTCAATGTTTAAAACTTTCATGGTTGTCTGGGTAAATAGTAAGTTCCCACTATCTGTTGCACTGAATTTTATTCTTGGTTTAGCTTGAAATTCTTCAACAGGTTTCTGATGCTATCATAATATTAGAAATTGAACATTTAGGATTTGTTTGGGACGGCTTTCTTACTGCTTCTTAAGTCAGCTTTTTAGTACAAAATTAAAAAAGCTGATTTAAGAAGTAGTAAAAAGCCGTCCCAAACGAACACTTAGTCTAAAATATCTCCAGTTTAGGGCCATTTCATCCTTGCAAAGCCAGTTCCAGTAAGTTTTAATGCATAATCAATGAAAAGAGTGCAAAATTATGTTAATTTAGCTAGATTAGCTCAATAAAAAGAGTGCAGATCTTATGATTGGCTATTTCTATCAATAATTATGTTTGTTTAGATTAAGTTAAGGTTTTGTTTGGGACAACTTTCTTACTGCTTTCTAAAACAATTTTTTAGTACAAAAATTTCTTGAACTAAAAATTTTAAGAAATTTTTATAGTAGAAAATTATTTTTGAAAGCAACATAAAAGTTGTCTAAAATGATGCCTTATTTTTTTTTTTTTTTTTACAAAATTATCCCAAATCTTCTTATAATATTTTAGCTATTCTCTCTTTTTTGTATTGTTTATGTCCAAATCACTTAAGAATTTTTCGTATTATTTTATCTTGAATAAGCTTTACTCGCATTCACTTAAATAATATTATTTTTTCACTTTATCATTTATGTTATCCTTTTAGTTATTTTAATTTATTTTGCTTTTATTTTGGCTATTAAAGACTTCTTAGTTGAACAACTCTTTTATACATATAATATAATCAAATAATATCTAAAAATATCTATAATAATATTTTTACTCTTATCAATTTTCCTTTATGGCCAAAGCAAATCCTATAAGAAGAGATCATAATTATGTGCTGTCATTGTTATGCTATAGTGGATGAGATTACATAATTTTTACCTTTTTAACTACAGTGAAACTCTACAATCAAAACCCTAAAGTATATTTGTAACAAAAATTTTTAATAATATAAGTATCATTTATAAATTAAAATAATAATACATTTGAATTTTCAAAAGTAAAACAGTTACATAATTCTTTTTGAAAATTTGCTTCACTCATAACACCTATACAATAATTTTTATAGGCAAAAACAGCTTGGAGGGGAGTAAGTGAGTCAAGCCGACAAGGGAATCAGCTTGAGCTCGGCTCGATAAATGGCTCATGATCTGAACTTGCTAAATTAATTAATTAAGTTTAAATTAGTCTCAACTCAACTCATTAGTTCACATATAAAATACCCCTAATATATATTAGAATTCAAGTATGGAGCAATTAAAAGTATTTAAAATTTATATCAGGCAATTCTTTATTATTTATGTTATATTTTCTCATTCTTGACTTGTATTCGTTTTCTCTCTTACAAACTCGTAGAATTAAGCTCGCGCTTGAACTCAATTATATAATCAAGCTCAAGTTAGGGTTGATTTAAGCTTCGTTTGGGATGACTTTTTTACTGTTTCTTAAAGCAGCTTTCTACTATAAAATTTTTAATTTAAACTAGAAAGTTGTTTTAAGAAGCAATAAAAAATCTTCCCAAACGAACTCTTAAGTTCGGCCCGATTCGTTTACTCCTCATAACTATAGCTAAGCGAAACCGACCCTAAAGCCCGACAGGAATCTACTACTTGTATTATTATTCTTATTTTTAAAATAAATTAAATGAAATATGTTGACAAATGCATTGGAATGGAAGTGATAAAGTGAAAGTTAGCAATGAAGGCTACTGAGCTACTTCTCCATGGCTTTTACAAGCTACTATGGCGTCCAAGAAACCGACCACCCAAAAGAAGGCATAATATGGAGTCATGATTTATAAATTTTTGTGTTTGACATCTTATTAGATAAAAGAAAGTAAGAGAAGACAGAAAGTGATAAAGATGCTACCATTTGAGAACTCTATAGGCCATGCAAAAAAGGTCTGCTATGCTCTGCTAGGGCTAGTAGGCCCATGACCCATGGGCCCCATCAATGCATTGTCCTATCAATTCCAAAAGTCCATTGAAACCAATCACTTTATTTAATAAGATATTATGTTACCAATATGAAGATTAGAGGGACTCATGATAGCCTCATTACCTTACCATAATGATCATATGTTGGTGTTGCATCCAAAAGGGACATACAAATTAGGGTTTTTATCTAGTCATACTAAAGAAAAGTTTGATTGATTTTATTTAGCTCTTCGATAAAATTTAGACTCCTCTATTTAACGTGTTAGAAATTGGTATATACTGATTTGATATAAATGATATGGTTTGTATACTCCGTATGATATATATATATCAATGTGTTATTTTGGAATCAGAATTGTTGGATCATGATTTTGACAGTAATACCATAAGCTAAAGGAGTCTCATCTATTTCTCGTAAAATTATTACGTGCGGTCAGCAGACGCTATCCGAAGGCCAATCAGGACTCACTAATAAGTTGTGTATCGGGTGACGTGACGCGTCCTGATTGATCTCCGGGCGGTCTGGTGACCGCACGTAATAATCTCTCCTATTTCTCTCTGATTCCGGTTGACTAAAAATTTGATTTAATTACACGATTAAATTTGATCATAATTTGCATTTGAACTATCTCAAATCAATCTAATTCTGTGACAAATTTATGTCAAAATCAATCCAATTCAAAACTATCATAGGTGCCCTATTATAGCAACATAAGATGAAAAAAAAAATGATATATTTAGTGGTTTAATAAAAGAGTAGCTTGCTTTAATCCACCAAAGGCTAAACACTTGATGATATTGGAAGCAATAAACCATTTTTGGTTGTATCCCTCTAGTACAATTGCACATGGACAAATGCAGACCTCATTAAAAAAATGCTGTCTTGTTCTTGAGGCCACTTTGCATCCCTTAATTAGAGTAATAAAATACATCATTAGTTGAATTAGACCTTAATTAAATCAGTATTAAGCTAAATTAACTAATTTGTTGGCTTTTGTTTAACTTTGCAAGCATTATTATTTTAGCCTTATGAAGCTATGTACATCATGCATCTAGCTAGCTAGCACATTTTGGCACTAATGGATGTCTCTTGATTAGCAACAAGAGATTTTAAATGTTACTAAAAATTTAAATTAATCACAATTTAAGATGTATGGTTGAATATTAATTTGTTATTAAAATAGAATCTTTAATGATAATTTTTATTTTATAGTCTGATAAATTGAGGCTTTTGGTTGTATGATATAAGCTTTAACCATAATGTTTTAATAAAAAATAAATAAATAAATGTGAGTAAATGATTGTGCTTTATTATTATGAAATTAAAATTATTTATTTTCCTAAAATATATAAATCAAGAAAATGAAATTCATAAATAGAGGAAATTATAAATATTTCTTAGGATGCATGATTTTGAGGTAAGAAAAATATTAATTAAACTGATTAAAAATTAATAATATTTCGTGTTTAAGGTGAATTAGAGAGTTTTGGCCAAAGCTCAGAATTTTAATACAATTTGAAGTTCTATTTTATAATTTCAACAATTTTTTAAAATTTTAAATAATGCTTATTTTTTAAATAAATTTTAAAAAAAATAACTAAAATCATGATGATTAATTATGCCTAAATTATTGAAAACAGAATATTTCACGATAAGATCAAAATCAAAATGGTGAAGGAATTTTAAAACCTTATTGCTTTCATGAATCCTAAATTTATTAATGAAGAGACACTGTGGCTTACATCAAATGTTATGATTGAAGAATGTAACATTGATTACAATGAGCTGGAATATTTTAAAAAAAAAATTATTGACAAAAAATTGACCACCAAATTGATTATTTTTTATTTTTTATTTTCCTTCTAATGATCAACATATAGTCAACAAAGAAATATTTCTTAATATGGCATCTAATGCTGAGAAATGAGTATTATTTGAGCCTAAGGCTTCATTTAAGGTGGCTTTTTTACTACTTTGAAGGCAAAGCAGTTTTTTAATACAAAACTTTTATTTCAAAAAATTTTTGTACTATAAAGCTGCTTTACAAAGCAGAAAAATAAAATCATAGGACTTGGCCGAGTTTAAATAAGCTATTATAAAGTTCAAGATACAAAAATCTGTTGTTCCTCATAATTGGATAACGCAAGATAATAAATTTGGGAGCACTTTCTCGATCTTTTATAATTATAGTAGAATCAATGGAGTGATGAAGATAACATTGTACCATGTTAGTCGTACAACAATGGTTGAAAGATTGCAGTTAGGCTATCTCGTCGGGTGACAACAATTGAACCATAGCAATTAGATGATCGGTAATGTATTGTAACATGCATATATGCAAAGATGGTCAGATAGCGACGATTGGACAACAATGGTTTGGTTACGACACTAGGGCTTGCGGTGATCATTAACATCAAACGTTAGATAGAGCTCTATAAACTTAATATTTAAGATCTTTCTACCCTCAAGTCTACATTCTATTCATGTGGAGAATGAATGTTTATTTATATTATTTTGAGAGTAAAATTTTTATAAATTCAACCAAAATTTTATAACACTCCATTTTATGATACATATAGAATCATTTGATTTCCTTTATGATATAACAATTGAATAAATTTTGATCTCAAAATCATTTGATATCATCATATCCATTAGTTCTCACATGAAAAAAATTCAAATTATTATGAAGCTCTGTTCTGGAGTCAATGATCTAATTTGGATGATTATTTAAGAAGCTTGACAGTTAATTTTACATGCTCAAACATTATCTAATTTTTGTTATGTGTATATGAAACTAATGCTTTATTTGGAACATGTTTTTTAAAGTAGTTTTTTAGTACAAAATTTTTCAAGTTAAAAAAAAAAATTATACTAAAAAGATGCTTTATAAATCAGTAAGAAAGTTGTCCAAAATGAAGCCTAAACTTGCTTCAAATAATTCAATAAGAACTTTATTAGAGGAGTGAATCAAATTGGTCAAGTTGGTTCAAACATCTTAGGCTTAGTTTGGGACTGGTTTTTTGTTGTTTCTGAAAACGGAGTTTTAGTACAAAAATTAAAAAATTTATACTACAACTTCGTTTTAAAAAGCAATAAAAAAGCCGTCCTAAACGAAGCCTTAATCTTCATATTTAAATAGATTAAACTTATGAGTAAGGGCCAATCGCTTGATATTTTTAGGATATTTTTTCAACAATTTAATATAAAACTTAACAAAAAATTTCATGTAGTTTAATAAACTCAAGAAACATTTTTTGTGCCCATTGCCTTAAGAGAAATATTTGCAGACCTTAAAATGTGTGATTGTTAACCTATTTTTGGAATGGGGCTAATCTTCTCTACTAGGGCTCTATGAAAAATTGCCCTTATGACCCTTCTTAATGTGAAAAAAATTATTACGTGTGGTGTCCAGACACATTCGGAGGCTAATTCGGATGTGCCAAGTCACCCAATGCACAGTGCATTAGATGATGTGGCGTGTCCGGATTGGCCTATGTACATGTTCGAACATCACATAGAATAATCACTCCTTAAACGGACACCCTGGAAGGCTTACTAGCAATTTTTTGTTAAGAGACTGTTTGGTTGGCTAGGAGTGTAAAAAGAATATAGAGTAAAAAGAACCCTTTGAATTGTTTGGAAGAATATAAAATAAAAACAAGTGAATATTTTTTTATGTGGTTTGAAGTAATGAATAATGTAAAGTCAAAAATTGGTGGTGGTAAGTGGGGGAGTTGGCGGTGGTGATGGTGGTAGGCGGCAGGTGGTGGCCGACAGCGGTGGTCGACGGTGGTGGTGACCATGCTAGAGTTGGCCGACAGATGGTGGCGGTGGCGTGTGGCAGCCGTTAAAGTGGTGAGGAGTATCGGTGGTGGCCAATAGTAGCGGCAGCCGCAGAGGTTAGTGACAACCGGTGATCAAGCAAGCTTCATTACGGTGTAAATTGTCCTCACTTGAAATTGAGCGAGTTTAGTTTACCTCAAAATGAACTAGAATGATTTACCTTACATTTATCTTACACTGTTTTGTTTAATTTTTCATCCAACAAAATACCAAATTATTAAAGCATTTACATTTAAAATACTTTACACCATAATCCATAAAGTATTCTAACCAAACACCCCTAAGTTTCTTTCCAACACATTATTTTTTTACTAAATATTTCTCTTATCATTGACTCGATCAAAAAACTATACCAAAAAGATTCAAATAAATTTGAAAAAAAAAATTTTATATTATATGTCGAATATATTTCAATCATGACAAAATAAATATTTCCCACTTTAAGTTTAAGATTCACAGTATAAATGTATAACATAACTAATCTTCAACAATAATGGCCACCTAATCTAAGATAATGATGGAGTCAAAATTAATATATTATATTAGGGAGATTTACATACATACCACTTAATACTATGCTATTTACATATTTAACACCTAAAACTTTAATATTACATACATACCACCCATAGTTCATTTTCATACCAAATATGAGTGGTAGAAATGAAATATATGAGTGGTAGGAAAGAAATGTAAGTGGTATATTTGATATTAAAATAATATATGGTGGTATTCATATAATATTAAAGTTTTAAGTATTAGATATGTAAATAGGATGTTATAAAGTGGTATGTATATAAATTTCTCATTATATTATTAAATTAATTAAATTATATTCTATTTATTTTAAGAGGATTAATATTTTAAATTTATTTTATAAAAAACTTGATAGGAATATTTTAAAACCTTATTTTCTTAAATATTATATTAAAAATAATAAAAAACATTATTTCTGTATTAGAGAGATATAAATGCACGAGAGAACGTCTCTCCTCTTTCGGCCCACGACCCGCTCCTGCTACCGTCAAAAGGCTGTAGCTTCACTGCTCCAAGGAAGCAAGCCGAAACACAGAGAACACAAAGAGCGCGACGCGAGAGAGATAGAGAGAGAAGTGGGAAGAGAGGGATCATTTCCTCTCTCTTCTGCTCACTTCTTACATGCCCTCTCGAATACTCGGCCTCAGTTTTGCCCTAGCCAGACGCAGACACCCCCCCTATTTCCCGGCGACAAAAACCACCGATGTTCAGCCACTGACCATCTCCACATATCCTCCTCTGTCGCTCAATGGATCTCTACACCTCGTATAGCCTTTACTGCGCCGAGGACGCCGAGTCCTGGGACGCTGGCGGCAACGGCGGCGGGGATGACTTCGGCGACGAGTGGGCACCCGCTGCTTTCGATCTCATGGCACTTCTCTCAGCCGAAACAGAACAAATACTGTGTTCTGACTATCTCTCTCGATCCCTCGACAGCATCACTGCTCGCCGTGATTCGATCAACTGGATCCTCAAGGCATTAACATTCTCATAAATCCTAATACAATTACCAAATCAATTATAACTATTATAAAAATTGAAAGTTTTTTAAGCCGATATACTCCCAACCAGGTAATCGATTTCTACCGCTTCCGACCGGAAACCGCCTACCTCTCCGTCAACTACCTCGACCGCTTCCTCTCAGTCAACTCCCTTCCAGTATATCATCTATTCAGGCCAACGTTTACTCCTTTCTATTTACCTTCCAAGATCTGACCTTTTTGACTTGCAGGTAGTAAAGGAGCAAAACGGGTGGCCGATACAGCTTCTATCTGTAGCTTGCATCTCCATCGCAGCGAAAATGGAAGAAACCCACGTTCCCCTGCTTCTCGATCTCCAGATTCTTGATCCAAGGTGTTTGTTCGAGCCCAGAACCATTCGACGCATGGAGCTCGTTCTCATGGCGGCGCTCCATTGGCGGATGCGCTCCATTACGCCGTTCGATTTCCTTCCTCATTTCGCTTCCGTCGTCCTCCCCTACGTAAGCGCTTCTCGCCCTGCCCTCTTTTCCCGCGCAGCCGATCTCATCATCAGTACACTCCCCGGTAAAAAGCTGCTTCTTTTAACGCGCTTATCAAACTATTATTTATGCCTTTCTCTTCTTTCGATTAATCACGATTGCTTTGAATCAGTGCTAGATTTCATTAAGTTCAGACCGTCGGCCGTCGCCGGCGCTGCAGTTCTGTGCGCTGCAGCAGAACTTTCCGATTCTACGCCCACCGATAACGGCGACTGCCATAGCTGCTTAAGTGGGTGGTTAAGCAAGGTAATCTCATTCAGAATAAAGAATAATTAACCCCCTGATCTAATGCACGGTTCCTAAAATTCTTATCAAAATTTTATAATAAATTTTAATAATATTCTTATGATCTCGCTTCAATTTTTGCTAAATTTTAAATTTTTTAGCACAGATTGATCATATAAAGTAGTCAAATTATAAAATTTATTGTAAGACAAATACAATGAATTTATTTTAAAATATTATTTAGTTTAAAATTTTAAACTACACAAATAATAATTATTTTTTTTGGGAAAATATAATGATTATTTTTTGCTGATTTTTTTTTTCTGAAGCAGGATGTATTGGGGGCCTGCCGCCAGCTAATGGATCAGTATCTCATCGACAGGTCTCCATCACCACGAGCTAAGCCTCCGATCCGCCCACCCACGCCGCGAAGCCCTGTCGGCGTTCTTGACACCGCCCAGTGCGGCAGCTGCGACACGCAGAAGTCGTCCACCGCCGTCCTGAACAACGGCGACTCGCCACCTCTGAAACGGCGGCGGCTGGTCGACAGCCAGTGTACAGAGAGTAAATAAAGATATTCGGCTAAATCTCCCCAGCAATCAATTCATCTTCATGTCTTCATTTCTAAATTTTTGGAAAATTTCCTCTCTTTTTTTTAATTTGTAGCCTCTCCATCGTTTTCAATTTTATGATAATAATAATTATTTTCCGAGACTATGAGTTAATTTGCCTATTATGGATATTAATAATTAAAGTCTGTAAATATTTATACTTTCTCAATTATATTTAAGGAAGAACAAATGTGGGAAAAACCGGCGCCAAATCTCTTGTTTCCTGATATGCGGTAAAGTTCTCCGAGAACAAAAAGAAAAAAAAGGTGGCCATTGAATTAATGACACGTGGCAAGTAGAGTATGGTGGAACTGCAGTTCCTGCGGGCGCGCCGCTCGCTACATTACAAGGGCCCTCGTGATATTTTATTGGCTGTGCATGGATATCTGCACCCTTGTTTTGTCAAAAAGTCCGCTTATTTGACCGAGAGCAGCGTGCACGTCGACGTTGTGGAGTAGAGGAAACTAGGGTTGGTATATCGGCTCCCGCGATACGGGGTCAATCTCTCCTTTCGGGTCTGTTGCGGTCTCCGTACGTTGCATCTAATCCTCGTTTCGTGTGAATAGATCTCAGCCGTTCGTTGGCAATCTATGATTGAGCCTAGCGATGCACAAATCCAAAAAAAAAAAAAAAATTGCATAGCAATTAAATTTTGAGAGATTTATATACATACCATATAATACTATTTTATTTATATATTTAACCTCTAAAATTTAAATATTACATACATATTACATAATTCATTTTTATATCAAATATAAGTGGTATAAATGAAATATATGAGCGGTAGGAAAGAAATATTAGTGATATATTTGATATTAAAATAATATTGGATGGTATGCATGTAATATTAAAGTTTTGGATATTAGATATATTAATAAGATGTTATAAAGTGGTATGTATGTAAATTTCTCTTAAATTTTAAGGCAAAGGGAGCATATAGGGGACCGATCATGCTGAGAAGCCTAATATTTGTTTGGGATAATTTTCTTACTTCTTCGTAACACAGCTTTTTAATATAAATTTTTTTAATATTAAAAAGTTGCTTTATGAAGCAGTAAGAAAGTTGCCCCAAACTAAGGGTTTATTTGGGACGGTTTTCTTATTGTTTTTTAAAGCATCTTTCTAGTACAAAAATTAAAAATTTTGTACTAAAAAATTATTTTTAGAAGCAATAAAAAAGCCATTTAAAACAAAGCCAAAATCTTAGACAACATGCATGATCTTGTGGCTAG
The DNA here is from genome assembly GCA_022539455.1 of Dendrobium nobile. Lineage (NCBI taxonomy): Eukaryota > Viridiplantae > Streptophyta > Magnoliopsida > Asparagales > Orchidaceae > Dendrobium > Dendrobium nobile. The sequence goes on along the minus strand of CM039721.1, from coordinate 71,290,896 downwards.
AAGTCCTTTAAAAATATTTAGCATTAGCTCTAATTATGATAGAATCTCTTAGGGGTTTGAGGATGTTTAGACAATTGCTAAAGTTATGGATCTCTATTGACGATCAATTGAGAGCATATGAACTCCATCAATGCTAGAGAATGGCTGACAATAAAAGTAGACAACACGTACATTATTTTATTAAAACACAATTATTATTCAAGATGTGGTACTTTGTTTTTGTGTAACATTAAGGTTGTTAAAGAGAATGCTACTAAGTTTGTGGAATGTTCAAAACTGCACTTGAGATGGTTCCATCAAATCTAAGTCAAGGGTGTCCTCTGGAGAAATTCTAAGTAGGGGTGTCAATTTTTGACACGATTCGAAACAGGACCAGGAAAAATTCGGGTTCAGGTCAACCCAAACCCGAAACGGGTCGGGTTCAGGTTGAACAAATCAACCCGTTTTAAAAATCGGATCGGATTGGGGTTGACCCAGCAACCCGAAAGTGACACGAAAACTCATATTTGACCCGAAAACCCGAGATTGACCCGAAAATCGAGATGTCATCGAAATAAACGACGCAGAATTTATTGAGGTAATCTTTTAATACCTCGTTCATCAAACGCATGAATGTCGCTGGTGCGTTACAGAGTCCAAATGGCATTACCCGCCACTCGAACAAGCCTTGATGAGTTTTGAAGGCCGTTTTCCATTCGTCGCCCGGCCGTATACGGATCTGATGGTACCCGCTGCGGAGATCCAACTTGGAAAAGAACTTAGAGCCCGAGAGTTTATCCAGAAGATCTTCAATGCGAGGCACAGGGAACCGGAACTTTGTGGTAATTTTATTGATTGCTCGACTATCTATACACTTCCGCCATTTGTTGTCCTTCTTTGGAACTAGAAGTGCTGGAACCGCGCAAGGACTGAGACTGGGTTGAATCAGTTTTTTTCGAACTAAGTCATCCACCATTTCCTGGAGAAGTTCGTGCTCTTTCGGACTCATCCGATAGTGGGGTAAGTTGGGCAAATTGGCTCCGGGTACCAGGTCAATTTGATGCTGCACTGACCGCAGAGGCGGAAGTCCTTCAGGAAGGTCAGTTGGAGTAAGGTCTTGGAATTCTTTCAACAATTCAGTAATCTGTGGTGCCATTTCTCGATCGGGCTTCTCAGGAGTTTCCAGAACAACAAGAGCATAAACACAACTATGACCTTTCTCCGATAATAGAGCTGCTCCCGGGATGATTGTGAGAACAGCTTTGTCTTTGTTCCGGTTGTCACTGTGGCCTATTGCATTCGGCAGTAATCTTAATTTCCGACCTTTCCATTCAAAACAATATGTGTTCTAGCGACAATCATACACAGCTCCATTATCAAATTGCCACGGTCTTCCTAGGATGATATGGCATACATCCATGTCAATAATGTCACAGAGGACATCACATACATACTGTTTTCCTATGGAAAAAGTGATTCGGCACATCTCTGTGATTAGTATATCCATCCCTTTCTTGACCCAGCTGATTTTATACGGTTGTGGATTCTTTGTTGTTTTCAACTGTAAGGCTTGCACTAGCGAACGTGACACAACATTCTCGGTGCATCCATTATCAATCAGTAGCTCGCACACCTTGCCATTAACAGTACAACGTGTTCTGAAGATAGCATTACGTTGCGACATTGTGGGTTGACGCGGAGCAAGTAACAACCGTTCCAAGATACATACAACATTTTCCCCTTCATCTGCTATAAGGTCTTCCACAGTTGGGTCAGAGTCCTCTAGCCCAATTTCAGGGTCATCCTCCGGCTCAGCCTCAACAATTTGCAGTTGAGGTCGGGTAGGACACTCGTTCGACTTGTGTCCGGGCTGGAAACAGCGAAAACATTTCAGAGTAGTCGGTCTCGTATATGGATTGTCTTTCAGAGTGGGTATAACCCGAGGCTTTGGAGCTGATTTAGAATCTGTTCCTTGACCGACATTAGGATTCATTATAATACCTGGCTGGGAATTTTTACTGGTTTGCACGACACTCCTTGAGTCGCTAACGTGCTCAGAATAAGGACGTCGACCAGCATTACTCCTAGCATGTCTGGACATTTGTGTTTCTGCCTTCAGTGCAAAATTGACGGCTTGTGAGAGAGTCCATACAGAATTGAGTTCTAATTTATCCTGAATAGGATCCTTTAGGCCTCCGATGTATCGAGCAACCAACTGATTATCAGATTCGTTGAGATTGTTGCGAGCACTTAAACGGTAGAACTCTTCCGTATAATCACTAACGGAACGCGGCCCTTGGACACAATGTTGATACTGCACATAGAGCATTTGCTCATAATCGGTTGGTAGGAAGTGACCTCTCATCAATTGCTTCATCCGATACCAGCTCCGGACCAATCCCTTTCCTTCTCGTCGGCGATTCTGTAGGAGCTGTACCCACCACGCACTAGCACCGCCTTTCAATTTGCACGCCACATATTTAACTTGCTTTTCCGGGGAAATCTCCATGTAATCGAAGAACGTCTCTACAGCTCTTTCCCAGTCCAGATAATCTTCGATATGTAGACGACCTTCGAAGAATGGAATGCCAATCTTCACACAGAATTCGCTCTGGTTCGGACGATTCCGATTGTGTCCAATGCCCATACGATCACCATACACCCGTCCTTCTGGATCTCCAAAATCGTTCGGTTGTATCGGCTCCATGTCGTCTTCAGAATCGGAATCAGTAGTATTCAAAACTGGATAACCTCGAAGTGTTCGTTCCATACCTTGCGGAACCCTTCTAACTGGAGTATCGTCTCCCTGGATAGCTCGTCTAGCACCAGGAGCAACAACCTGATTCTGTTTCAGGATCTGGATATCTCGTCGAGTCTCAAGGACGAATTGCTTGAAATCTGCGGTAAGCCCAGCTAATTCCTTGTTGATGTTTGTGAGGGTATTCCACAAAGCATCTGAACTCTGATCATCGTCGGAGGCGGCTCATCGGCTACTTTCGGCCATCCCAGTGTTCGACGACTGTGCTCTGATACCAGCTGGTGTGGAAACTCGCCGGCAGCGTCAATCGGATCGGAACAACTGAAGACTTGCACAAGGAAAACAGACAGAGGCAATAGAACAGGACGATAAACTTGTGTATAGATTTTCTATTGTTGACCTCATTTTTGTATGAGGTCACTAGGGACCCATCCAGACTCCAGATCAATCCTGACCCTACATCAATCTAGACTCTAGATCCTAGGTTCTACTTTAGATCCTAAGATTTCTCCAAACAAATCTAGATCTTAAGATTCTTCTAGACTTCAGATCTTAGGACTTGTTCTAGAAGATCTCTCTCAATCCAGACCATGTGATCTTCTCTGGCCTTAGGAGCTGCCTAGACCTTAGATCTATCCAGACCTTGAGATTAATTTAGATCTCAGATCAATTCAAGCTTCAAATCAAACTTAATTTCAAGCCAATCCAAACCTTAACTCAATTCAAACTTCAATCGAATCTAGACTTTAAATATATCATGATTCCAAATCTAGTTCAAACCTTGACTACACCTTTGAGCTAGCTCTACCTTATCCTAATACTCATGATCATCCAAATGATCATGAATGACATGGATGACTCAAATCCAATAATCTAAACTCAAAACTCAATTCGAATCCATAGCCTAGACATGCCCTAGCTATGATTCAATCAAACCTTCAAAACTCTTTGAATTATTTCCAATGCGTGACTCAAATATGTTTGAACCTATCATGAGTCATATGACCTTAGATTGACCAAGTCAACCACTTGAAATTTGGTCAAACTACCTTAAAATTCCCTTCATATGCTTGAGCTCTAACCCTTCACTTCCAAGCCTTCTTCAAATTATTTCAACCAGCAAACAATGTTCTCTCCATGTCCACCTAAGCCTAAGTTGACTGTTTGACTAGTCAAACAGTCAACAAGGTGTCTAGATGGCTTTAGGTGTGGTCAAACATGGTTAAAACACCTCAAGCTTCAATCCCTTTGAACCTAGTTCACTCAACCAGCCCTCAAGCCTTCTCCCATGCCACCTCAACTGCCATGTGGCATGGGGACCAGTCAACATGTCAAACAAAGGGTCTTGAAGGGTCAAAGATGGTCAAATCACCACTTAGACTTAATCCATTCCAACTCTAATCCCTCCAGCAATCCTAATCAACTTCTGGAATGTTCTTAAGACAAATCCAGGCCTTTGAATCATGATCAAATGGTTCAAATCATTCCATGTGTCCAAGTGGGGACCAAAACCCACTTTACACATGGCATGTCCTTCATGTCCTTGCATCCAGCTTTCCAACTGTTCCAGGGGCATGTGGCAACATCCTAGCATGCCCTCCAATCAATCAAGACCGTCCCTTTGGCTTGGAGAAGGTTGAATAGGGTAAAACCCTATGTTAAGCCGTGATTCAACACCCTAGCCTCAGTCTCCACACTCAAGCTCTCAAAACGAATTCTCTTTTCGTTCTGGCTCCAGAGACCCTCTTCTACATTCTACCTCCAAAATCCGGCGGTTGAAGGCTGCCGCCGGCGAGCTTCCGGCCAAACCGAAGGCTAACCACGTCCAGGTCTTCTCCGGCTTGATCCGTAGCCCTTTCGACCGTGGTTCCTTCTACAAAATGGAGCGTGGACAGTCCACAAATGCAACAAATCTTTAAACGGTCCAAACCGTCCCTTATCGAGGTGAAAATACTGAACCCTAGAGTAAAACACATAGGGTTATTTAACTTTTTGAAAAGATCATTTCAAGCCATATTTTTGAATCCCCATTAATACTCTTCACTTAAGAATTTTATATTTAAAATTTCAAGTCAAATGATCAAGCAAATCTCTCGAACTAGCCATAAAACGCCTTCTGGGGCGTTTTCGTGGTCTAGTTCAAGCGTATGGCTCCTGAACCGTTGATCGTTCGATCAACGGTTCAGATTGAGCCATTCCGCGATCTGTTCCGACCGTGTACCCATTTTGGAGCCTAGTATCTCGTATGGCGCCATCTGGGCCGTTGAGCCAGACCGCGGGATTGAGGTCTCGCCGTCCGATCCTCCTCCGCGAGATCAGGTCGTGTGATCTCATCTGGGCGTTCAATTCAAAAGGGCCTCGATCCGACGGCTGTAACAACGTGCTGACGTGGTTAAGTGCCGCGGTTTTCGAAACCGCGTGGACCCCACTTGACTGCCGCCGCGTTTTGGCTGGACGAACCAGAGAATGCCATCTGTCTTTTAACAGCCGCCAGTTTTAATTAAATAGTTTTAATTTAATTTTAAAACTATTTAATTACCAGAAACTTCAAAAAAAAAATATTAAAAATTAAATACTTTTCAAAAAATTAAGTATTTTATATCAAACTGCTCGGATTTTCAAGGTCTTTAATTTAAAAATAAAATGGATCTAAAATATTCTATATATTTTAAATAATTTTAAATATTAATTATTTGGTTATTTTAATTATTATTTAATTAGAATAAATCCAAATATTATCAAAAGTCTAAGAGAAATATTTTAATCCATTTTGAACTTGCAGAACTCTTTTCTAGAGTTATTTGAGCATAATTTGATATTCATTTGAATCATTAAAATAATAGTACTTATTTTATATATAATTTTAAAATCATTTCATTTCAAGTTTGTATGCATATTTAGTTCCCTTTCAAATATCTTGAATTTGACTTGAAATTTTAATCAGAGATTAGATTTCATTGAATTGATTTAATGGGGATTAGCTGATGAGTAATTAACTTGTTAATTACTCATCATTTGAGCTTTATTTTCAAATATTCAAAATGTACTTTGATTTTGTGTAGGTTGCACACACACACCCTTAGGGTTCTCTTAGATTTAGGTGTTGAATGTGATTATGTGTTTGTGCATACTCATGCTAAGTCCAAGGGTTAGTCAAAACATTGATTTGAACCTATTAAACCTAGTGACATTAAGGACAATAATTAAGGACGTGTTTAGAAAACTTAGAAAAATTCTAGAAATTAGGATGTACGTCATTTTAACTTGAAACTTCAAACACTTGAAATTAGTGACATGTACAGCCCCTAGGAAAATTTCCATTGGTTTTAGAGATCATTAGAGCTCTTAAGCAAATTTCCTAATATTAAACCTTAATTTAGCCATTAAACCTCCCGGAAATTGTAATAAATTTATTTTAAATCCAAAAAATACACACAAGACCTCTAATTGACCAGAATTAAGTCCTTAATCAATTAAAATTGAAACAAACTCATTTGGACAGCAAATTAAACCTTAATTGAATTTTAAGTGAAATTGAATATTTTAATTAAATTAATTGATTAATAATAATTAAAAATTTCAAAAATTTCCCAAACACTTGGGAATCTCTCCTTAGGTCATTTCTGACCTTTGAAGTTGATTTCAAGGAGTTGGGAGTTCATTTGGAATAAAATCCCAAAATTGACCTTATGATTAAGGATTTTAAAATTCATTAAATAGTCAAAACTTTGAATATTCATAACTAATTCAATAAAAATCCAAATCAATCAAACTCAGTTGCATTGAACTCATAATAGAGTCTAATATTTATTAAAAATATTAAATTCCAGAAATCTGTAATATTTCAAAAAGTCAACTTATTGGTCAAACCATAGTTCAAAACTAGTCCAAAACTTCAAACCTTTGTAATAAAATGTAGAAAAATTCGATTTCAACGTACTTACCTTCTAACTGATCGTAGTAAGGTCTAGTATTTTAATAAAATACAAATATTCCAGAAAACACTCTTAATTAAAAATACAACTTTTGACCCCTTAATTAAATGATTAAAATATTCCAAAAGTTCATAAAAACTTGAAATTCATTTTAAAACTCCAGAATTCATTAATTAACTTCTAAAATCAGTAATCAACCAATTTTGGATAAAATTCGTTAACTTTCAAATCTGAATCAACTTAAGCTACTTAATTATACCGGGTACCACTGGGTAACCCAGGCCTACGAGGCTATTAACTTAGCCCCAAGGAAGGTGAAATAAACTTCACGGCCTCGGTGTGAAACAAAGGTGGTATCCAACAAATAATTAAATAAATCTTAAAATTAACCTTAAGCCATTAATACTTGAATTCAAACTTAAATCCCTTAAACCTTTCAACCAATCGAACCTTAAGCAACTTAAATCTAATGATCCTATTTAGGACATATCAAAACCACACGACCTACCTCACGCACTGTAGATGGTTTGCTAGGACAACCAACTCTAGTTTTAGGCTAGGCCGGTGTTTACTTTTCTACAGTTGTGTGCCGAGTTTTTCGTGGCTTTCACTGCATGCTGTTTGCTAGTTTAGAATTGATTGGTTGTTTATTTATTTACTGTAATCTGTTGAGTACTTTAAATTTCTAATATATTAACTGCTTGAGATCAAATATTAACTGCTTGAGGATTATATATAACTGTTGATTATTAGGATAACCTTGCAGGATCGAGTCTAGATTTTTCTATTTAAGATTAATGTAAATTTAATTCAGTTAAGGTTGTAATTCTTTAAAATGATTTGAGATTGGGATATGAATATCCAATTTGAATTTCAAAGAGGTGAAGACATCCCTAAAGGGAGAGTCTTCTTCCATTTAAAATTCAAATTTGGATACTTTGCAAATATCCAAAGAGGAAGGATAACACCCCGATCAAGGGGGAGTTTCTTTCCATTTGGATATCCGGAACCGACGAATCAAGATGTTCGTGAGAAGACGAAGAAGTGGACAACGAGAAGAATCCCAAATCTCAAAGTCATTTGATTTAGGATTAGAAATCCGGATTGTAGTTAGTGGTGCCCGGCCACTTTAATTTTCTGCAAAATTTCTGTGATGTAATAATAAAGGGCACTTGCCTACGGACATTCAATTTGATATATTTAATTTGATTGATTTATTTAAATTGATTGCGCATTAGAACTGTATGCTTTTCTAGTCTTTTTACCTGCATGTCGATTTTGATTTGACCTGGAATTCGATCGTAGGCTCTTAAGGACTTAATAAATTTTTTTTTTACTTAAATCAAATTAAAAACTTTAAGCTCACATAGAAACTCTAACGTTTTAAGAAATAAGCCCGGGACCGCCGGAAGTTTTCATTTCATAGCATTCATTCTAATTTAATCTTTTAATCGAGTCGATTAGCATGCATCATATTAGCAACTAATTTTAAAAAACCTTTAAACCCTTAATTACATTTGCTTAAGCATCAAACCCAACATAAGTTTAAGGGACCATTTAGGATCCGCTCTAGATGTCGGTCCCGTTCTCGAATACCTTTCTTAAATAACGTCCCGACCCATTCTAACATTAAATGACTTGATACATGTTTTTTAAAGCGCCTAGGTGGTTTAGCTGGCTCCCCAATCCAGGCCGGGGTAAGACCCGATTTGCATTGCACTAGCTAGGTTCGGGTCACTTTTTAGTACCCAATTTAGACTTAGGTTCTGAGGCAAGCTCGGGCTATAAGACCTCACCCTCCGGGAATTGAATCCCAATTTCCTAATAAAATTAACTATTCAAAATTAAATATCTCTTTCAATCTAATTTGAGCCCAACATTTAGGATAGGCTGGAGTGTTTTCTGAAGTAATTCAGAATCTCAAAACACTCCCTACCCTTCTTCCTTTGACTCCAGAAATAACTGTTCAGCCTCGATCCAATCCCTCTTGAAATTCCTACCATTTCTCCCCTTTGATATCGAGCCTTGATAATCATAGATAAAATTTACACCGCTATTTTAATCGAGAGTGTTCGTAGAAAAATTTCCAATTTTCCTACGATGTAATTAACTACGAGGGCTTGCGCTCGTAGGAGATTTAGAAACCCAGAATTGATTTCAAAATTAATTTTTCAAAACCCTTAATTAATTCTCTTTGGGAAAATTTAGATCTCAACGATCGTTATCTCTATTTTCAAACGATCAATAGTGATTGATAACTTCTTTCCTCGGAAAGATATATCAATTCCTATTGTGATTTTGATCATGAAACTAACGGTCTCTTATTCAGATTATTGTAGTTAAATAACTGATTGAACATAATTTTGATCTTTCGAGATCATATGTTGTCTCTCATGAGTTCGACTACGATAATTTGGATAACGTTAAACTTTGAAATTCGAACCAATTAGTGAATGATATTCTCTCCGTTTGAGATGATATATCGTTCCTAATGTTGTGTTCGATTTCAAAACAAAAATTCAAAAATTAATTTTTCCCAAAGATAATTAAATATTTTTCAAAATTATATATACTCTAAATTTATATTTTTTTAATCAAAACATCTATCTCCTTCTTTCCTTCTTACAGCTATTTGTATCAAGCATCAAAACAAAAAAAGTATAATTAGCTAATGATAACTAGCAAAGGTAGTGACTAGGTAATACTACTTTTGCAAATGTTGAAAAGGACTAGGAACGTGCAAAACGTCTGGAGAATAACCGAATGTGGCTGTTGGTCTTGCGTGAGGCGCTATGCTTAAGCTGCACCACATCAGGTGCCCTCTGTTGCAGAAAGTTCAGGTTCCACCTGAACATTGGACTCACCATCAGGAGCATGATAGGGGGTAATATCGGAGACATTAAATGTTTTAGAGGTCTGCAAATGATCGGGAAGGTCGACAACATAAGCGTTGTCGTTAATGCGCCGGAGTATGGGAACTGGGCCGAATTTGCGAGGGCTTAGCTTAGAGAGAGCACCAGCGGGAAAATGATCCTTCCGCAGCCGAATCATTACAAGGTCCCCCGGTTTGAAAGATACGAACCGTTTGTGGAGGTCAGCAGTTTGTTTGTAGTTGGAGGTTGAACTAATTAGCTTGGTTCGAACCTCATTAAGGATGGCTTGGCAATTGTCAGTAAGGGCGGCTGCAGAAGAGTTAGCGCATTTTGGCAAAACGGCAATATCAAACAAATGATTAGGAGCCTTAGTATAAAAAATTTCAAAGGGCGACCTCCCTGTAGACCGATTTGACATGGAGTTATAAGCGAACTCCGCTTGGCTAAGAGCTTGCTCCCATTGTTTCGGATTGCCTTGAACTAAGCAACGAAGCTTATTCCCCAGAGTGCGATTAACTACGTCAGTTTGACCATCCGACTGTGGATGGTATGCCGAGCTCAGGTTGATGGCTGTATGTAAGCGCTTCCACAGTTCACGCCAAAAATGGCTAACGAACTTAACGTCCCGATCAGACGTTATGCTCCTCGGAAGTCCTTGCAGGCGGACGACTTCGCTGAAAAACAGACGAGCGATGTTAACAGCATCAAATGTCTTTTTACATGCAATAAAATGAGCCATCTTTGAAAAACGGTCAACCACGACCATAGTAGAATCAGAACCCCGCTGGGTTCGAGGGAGTCCCAAAACGAAATCAATACTAATGTCTTCCCAAATGGAATCGGGAATGGGTAGTGGCGTATACAATCCAGTATTCTGTTTCGTTCCCTTAAACTCCTGGCATACAGCACATCTTTCAACAAACCGTGAGACATCTCGGTGTAATTTGGGCAAAAAAAAATGAGATTTCAGTTGAGTTATGGTTTTCTCCCTTCCCAGGTGGGCTGCAAGCCCTCCCGCATGAGCTGCTTGGATCAGTTGTTGGCGGTACGATGAATCAGGTATGCACAGAGCATTTGCTTTGAAGAGGTATCCGTGCCTCAAGGTGTAGTCGTCGACTGGTTGTGACAGGGAGCAGCGATTCCAGATATCAGCAAAATCAGGATCTGCACTATATAATTCCTTAAGACAGTCCAGACCCGTAAGCTCTGTTTGCAACTGAGTGACTAGTGCAGTGCGGCGACTCAGAGCGTCTGCTACACGATTTTGGTTACCTGATTTGTGCTTGAGAACGAATGTGAATTTTTGAAGGAAAAGAACCCAACGAGCATGCATACGGCTTATAGATTTTTGATTGTTTATAAATTATAGGGCTCGGTGATCGCTACACAAGACAAAGTCTTGATGAAGTAAATAATGCTCCCAGTGCTTGAGCGCACGAATGACAGCATATAATTCCTGTTCATAAACAGTCCACTTTTGTCTGGCGGTGCTCAGTTTTTCACTGAAATACTCCACGGGTCGATCAGCTTGGGACAGTACCGCGCCTATTCCCACCGTAGAGGCGTCCGTATCTACATGGAAGGGAGCTTCGAAATTGGGTAGTGCCAAAACTGGTGCGGAACATAGAGCTTGCTTCATGGTATCCCAACTCCGCTGACATTCGTCGGACCACGAAAATTGTTTGTTCTTAAGGCAATCGGTGATGGGCGCCATGATGATGCTGAAGCCTTTGATAAACCTTCGGTAGAAGTTCTCGAGCCCGTGGAAACTCCGAACGTCAGATAAGGAGCGGGGAATTGGCCACTCACGGACAGCAGCAATTTTACTGGGATCGGTGGCGACGCCGTTGCCAGAGACGATAAAGCCCAGAAAGTAGACTTCAGTGGAAGAAATTTCACACTTGGGTAAGTTTAGGTACAGCTTATGGGTTCTCAACACTTGTAGAACTTGAGTAAGATGTGTTAAATGGTCCGCCCAGGTTCGACTAAAAATCAAGATGTCATCGAAATAAACGACGCAGAATTTATTGAGGTAATCTTTTAATACCTCGTTCATCAAACGCATGAATGTCGCTGGTGCGTTACAGAGTCCAAATGGCATTACCCGCCACTCGAACAAGCCTTGATGAGTTTTGAAGGCCGTTTTCCATTCGTCGCCCGGCCGTATACGGATCTGATGGTACCCGCTGCGGAGATCCAACTTGGAAAAGAACTTATAGCCCGAGAGTTTATCCAGAAGATCTTCAATGCGAGGCACAGTGAACCGGAACTTTGTGGTAATTTTATTGATTGCTCGACTATCTATACACTTCCGCCATTTGTTGTCCTTCTTTGGAACTAGAAGTGCTGGAACCGCGCAAGGACTGAGACTGGGTTGAATCAGTTTTTTTCGAACTAAGTCATCCACCATTTCCTGGAGAAGTTCGTGCTCTTTCGGACTCATCCGATAGTGGGGTAAGTTGGGCAAATTGGCTCCGGGTACCAGGTCAATTTGATGCTGCACTGACCGCAGAGGCGGAAGTCCTTCAGGAAGGTCAGTTGGAGTAAGGTCTTGGAATTCTTTCAACAATTCAGTAATCTGTGGTGCCATTTCTCGATCGGGCTTCTCAGGAGTTTCCAGAACAACAAGAGCATAAACACAACTATGACCTTTCTCCGATAATAGAGCTGCTCCCGGGATGATTGTGAGAACAGCTTTGTCTTTGTTCCGGTTGTCACTGTGGCCTATTGCATTCGGCAGTAATCTTAATTTCCGACCTTTCCATTCAAAACAATATGTGTTCTGGCGACAATCATACACAGCTCCATTATCAAATTGCCACGGTCTTCCTAGGATGATATGGCATACATCCATGTCAATAATGTCACAGAGGACATCACATACATACTGTTTTCCTATGGAAAAAGTGATTCGGCACATCTCTGTGATTAGTATATCCATCCCTTTCTTGACCCAGCTGATTTTATACGGTTGTGGATTCTTTGTTGTTTTCAACTGTAAGGCTTGCACTAGCAAACGTGACACAACATTCTCGGTGCATCCATTATCAATCAGTAGCTCGCACACCTTGCCATTAACAGTACAGCGTGTTCTGAAGATAGCATTACGTTGCGACATTGTGGGTTGACGCGGAGCAAGTAACAACCGTTCCAAGATACATACAACATTTTCCCCTTCATCTGCTATAAGGTCTTCCACAGTTGGGTCAGAGTCCTCTAGCCCAATTTCAGGGTCATCCTCCGGCTCAGCCTCAACAATTTGCAGTTGAGGTCGGGTAGGACACTCGTTCGACTTGTGTCCGGGCTGGAAACAGCGAAAACATTTCAGAGTAGTCGGTCTCGTATATGGATTGTCTTTCAGAGTGGGTATAACCCGAGGCTTTGGAGCTGATTTAGAATCTGTTCCTTGACCGACATTAGGATTCATTATAATACCTGGCTGGGAATTTTTACTGGTTTGCACGACACTCCTTGAGTCGCTAACGTGCTCAGAATAAGGACGTCGACCAGCATTACTCCTAGCATGTCTGGACATTTGTGTTTCTGCCTTCAGTGCAAAATTGACGGCTTGTGAGAGAGTCCATACAGAATTGAGTTCTAATTTATCCTGAATAGGATCCTTTAGGCCTCCGATGTACCGAGCAACCAACTGATTATCAGATTCGTTGAGATTGTTGCGAGCACTTAAACGGTAGAACTCTTCCGTATAATCACTAACGGAACGCGGCCCTTGGACACAATGTTGATACTGCACATAGAGCATTTGCTCATAATCGGTTGGTAGGAAGTGACCTCTCATCAATTGCTTCATCCGATACAAGCTCCGGACCAATCCCTTTCCTTCTCGTCGGCGATTCTGTAGGAGCTGTACCCACCACGCACTAGCACCGCCTTTCAATTTGCACGCCACATATTTAACTTGCTTTTCCGGGGAAATCTCCATGTAATCGAAGAACGTCTCTACAGCTCTTTCCCAGTCCAGATAATCTTCGATATGTAGACGACCTTCGAAGAATGGAATGTCAATCTTCACACGGAATTCGCTCTGGTTCGGACGATTCTGATTGTGTCCAATGCCCATACGATCACCATACACCCGTCCTTCTGGATCTCCAAAATCGTTCGGTTGTATCAGCTCCATGTCGTCTTCAGAATCGGAATCAGCAGTATTCAAAACTGGATAACCTCGAAGTGTTCATTCCATACCTTGCGGAACCCTTCTAACTGGAGTATCGTCTCCCTGGATAGCTCGTCTAGCACCAGAAGCAACAACCTGATTCTGTTTCAGGATCTGGATATCTCGTCGAGTCTCAAGGACGAATTGCTTGAAATCTGCGGTAAGCCAAGCTAATTCCTTGTTGATGTTTGTGAGGGTATTCCACAAAGCATCTGAACTCCGATCATCGTCGGAGGCGGCTCGTCGGCTACTTTCGGCCATCCCAGTGTTCGACGACTGTGCTCTGATACCAGCTGGTGTGGAAACTCGCCGGCAGCGTCAATCGGATCGGAACAACTAAAGACCTGCACAAGGAAAACAGACAGAGGCAATAGAACAGGACGATAAACTTGTGTATGTATTTTCTATCTCCTTCTTTCCTTCTTACAGCTATTTGTATCAAGCATCAAAACAAAAAGAGTATAATTAGCTAATGATAACTAGCAAAGGTAGTGACTAGGTAATACTACTTTTGCAAATGTTGAAAAGGACTAGGAACGTGCAAAACGTCTGGAGAATAACCGAATGTGGCTGTTGGTCTTGCGTGAGGCGCTATGCTTAAGCTGCACCACATCACAATTGTTACATATAAGTGAAAAATAAAACTCTCAACACACACTTGGATGTGAGTTGTTAACCTCATTTATCATTAGAAATTATTAGGTGCAAAGATTGGATAGAGAAAATCGTCTGATTTGTCTCTCTGAACAATAAAAGGGCATTTCACTGTTCTTTTACTGTTCAGAGAGACAAAATCAAATGATTTTCTATGTCCAATCTTCACACATAATAATCTCCTCATTTATCATAAAGAGTTAAAAAATAATGTCTTTAATTCTTCAAAAAGAAGTCATAATCATTTTTTTATAATTTAAAATGTCCTTATTTGATCTCAATCGTACAAACCCCTCATCTAACTTATGAAGATCCCAACCATCCGACACGCATCAAAAAAATTATATTATTTTCTTAATATTTTATTGTTCATATCGTCCCCACCCTTATTAGTATTGACACGTGTTTTAACATTCTTATTGGGCCATTCTGATCGCTAATTTTCCAGCGTCTGTTCCAAGATGGACGGCTCCTGATCTACAAAGCCTGAAGCTGGGATTGCTTGCAGCTGAGATACGATCATGGACCTCCACGTGTAAGAGAGGTAGCAGATCTGACGGCTGGCATATGCATAGTTCCCGAGACTTCCTGTCGGCCCGTACGCTTCCCTATCGTGCGGAAAAGACTTCTCCCGTCCGTTTGCCCGCACAATAGTAACGGAAAAGACCGAGCTTCCTGCCCGTAAAACCTGCATTTTTCATCTTAATTACTAAAATACCTTTAGTGATATTTTTCTTTGCTGGATAAAGTGGCAATATAGTAATTTATGGTAATATGCGAGGGGATAAATATTTGTTTTCTGTTTTTTTTTTTAAAATGTACAGCTATGATTTCAGATTAGCTTTGAGTACTATTTTAATAGTCCCATTGTTCTTGAAACGAATTTTGGTAATAATAATTAAATATTTCAATAAATTAATTATAATTGTTGCGCCCAAGAGTATTCGCGGCGGTAGAGAAATATAAAGTTTATTGTCTTAGCATTGTACGAAAATCCGGCACGCAATCAGATAAGAGAGAGAGTCTAGCATTTATGAGACACTAAGATTTTTACGTGGAAAACCCCTGTAAAAAGGGGAAAGACCACGGGGCCTAGCCCAGCTTGAACGAATCCACTAGTATTTGCAGTCGATTACAAATGAGGCCCTTCCTTGGGAGAAGGCCTTAGCTTGATGTACATCTTATGGAGTACATTACATGATGTAAATACAAAGAGCTACTATCGACGTATATCTACATCAGGTTACCTGACCCAATAAAAATTTCTATATTTAAGGCTTCACTTGAGATAGTTTTTTTTTTTTTTTCTAAATTAATTTCTAATATAACAATTTAAAGTTTTAAAAAAAAATATTTTATAAAGTAAAAAAAAGTTGTCAAAAATAAAGCCTAAAATATTCTTTTGTCAAACAAATATTCTAATTAAATTTCAAAATTAAAATTATATAGCGTAAGTGAACGTGGAACTAACAATAAAGACATGTGTAAGAACACTAAGGGAAATCTCTGATGTCGTGAGCCCAGTGGGTCATGTGCTCGATGGGCCAATGGGCGGGCCAAAACCTGGAGAGTAGACAGCTAGAGCGGGATCTTTATTAGAAAAAATTGGCGGGAACGTCAAAGCTTCTGGTCTTCGGCTAAACTTCTCCGTCACGTGCTTTGTGCGTGAGCAGTAGAACTTAATGAGTCAACACGTGCGAGCTTTCATACGTGTAAAAAAGTATAAATAAAAGAAAAAATTTTATTAAATTTATTTTTAAGAAATATGATATAAATTTTAATTAATTATAATAAGCTGCTCATTTTTGAGGCTATTTGACTGTTTGAAGTTAGAGATTGAGCTCAGAGAAGTTGTTATTATGTAATAATTTAAAAAAAGCTATTCTTTATTTTTTTTAAAGAATGAGATATTTATAATATCTCATTAGTTTTAAAATAAATTATTTTTCTCACAATAACTTCACAATCAATTTTATAAAATAATATAATTGTTCCGAACAGACACTGATCATAATAGAGAGCATGAATTAGCAACATGGCAAAGTAGTGGCTAAGCAACTCATTTATTTTTACCGACAGTTTAAATAATATTACACCATTAAAATATGTATTCAATTCAACATGAATTTTAATACAACAACAACAACAACATCAAGCCTTTATCCCACTACGTGGGGTCGGCTACATGAATCCTTTTTCTCCATTGTGTCCTATTAAAAGTCAATTTCTTATTTAAATCTAATAAAGAAAGGTCATTCCTAATATTTTCTAACCAAGTCTTTTTAGGTCTACCCCTACCTTTCTTAACATAAGTCAAATCTAATACCTCTACTCTCCTAACCGGATCATCGGAAGGCCGCCGTTTTATGTGTCAACATGAATTTTAATATTATACTTAAATTACTTTTTAAAAAAATTAAATTCAAGACCGTTCAAATTTTGACTTCAACAAATTTATAGTTGAACTGAAGATCACAATGACATTAAACTATGAACACCAAAGATGATCTAATCGATCTCCAAATAAGTCCAACTCAAATACGCGAACTAAAGTTAGAATCTTTAGATATTAATTGGTTGACTAAGGCTTTGTTTAGGATTGCTTTCTTACTGCTTCTTAAAGCAATTTTCTAGTCAAAGATTTTAATTTTTGAACTAGAAAATTATTTATGAAGTAATAAGAAAGTCGTCTCAAACAAAGCCTAAATGGTCTCAAAATATTGTAAACTTAAAGTCAAATGAAGGGTCTCGATGAAACAAATCAGATAAGCCCAAGATACTTTAATTATGATATCATTGAAGCATTTAAAAAGGTGAAAGAAAGGTCTGTGATCGAGGAAAAATTATTATGTGTGGAATTCAGACCCCAATGAAAATGAGCCACGTTCTGTACCGAGCTAAAAACGAGCGGTACTCGGTACTCGGTACCGCTCGGTACCTAAGCGTAAACCAAACGGTTCTCCCATCCGATGTACATACAGTATAATCTCTCATGATCAAGGGGATCAATAAATGATGTCCAATGGAATGTTTTGAATTTTGGAAATATTTGTAAATAATAACACAAAATTCATAGATAGACTCTCATTCTCTACTAAAAATTATTAATTCATGTATTTTTATTTTTTTTACATATTGATGTAGTCTTTTTTGTAGCCCTTTGATCCCTATAAGTAAGAGCTGAAGAGAAATATTTTGGGTTTTTTAATACTTATATTATAAATGCTTGACCTAGTTGATTACTTCTTATAGAGTTTTCCGCTCCCTCTTTATCTAAGTTAACTTGATCTATTAGTTTTCATGCTCATCAATCTACAAGAAAACACGCCTCAATAAAATGATCGTGATCTTATAACTCATCTTAGTCAACGTATAAAGCTTGTTAGACTGCTGCAACTAATATATACAAACTCAAACCTGATGTCTATTGAATGAGCGACGACTTCTCTAGGCAAACTATTGATAAACAACTCAATTACTCTACTACTTGACTAATGAGTACATCAAGTCCGATCTCTCGATTATGATATACATATATATAATTGATTCTGTAATGATCAAAATTTAGCCCAAATATATAAATAGAGTGTCTAAAGATGAGCTAAAGTTTCATAACTTTACACATTTTCTATAATTGAACACATTTACGATAATCCTAGGGCTTGTTACTTTATTTTTACAATTTATTTTCAAGTCAATATTCTCAATATAGTGGACAAAATTCGCCAACAATTTTAAATTTAACAAAATTAAGTCTTGATTCAACCTTCATTTGGCAATAAAATTTGTATTACTTAAGACAACAAAACCATTTATTTTTGTTACTTATATGTAAACTTAATTAGCTTTTTAACTAAAATACTTATCAACCAACAAGGTTTGTTTCAAGAAAATAATTGTTCTTTTGTTGTTATTGCTGTTTCTTACAAGTATATAAAAGTGGCCCAGTAAGACTAAGGGCCCTACTTTGGGCCCACATGGGCCTGGGTATAGACACAGGCTTTGCATGAGACCAGCCACTGTTCCATTTTTATTAGCAGGGATTTTACGAAATAGTGCAAAAAAAAAAAAAAGTGACAATATTGTCAAATATTTTGCATAAAAAATAAGTTTGATTTTCTTAGATAGCTATTTAATTTTATGTATTTTAAGTGTAAAATAAAATATATGCAAAGGTTTTGAAATTTTACATACTTCAATACTTGAAAAATCAAAATTTGTTTGGGACAACTTTCTCATTGTTCTGCCTCGTTGCTTTTCACATATTTTTATAAATTTATTTTATGTAATGCTGTTTTTTACAACTAGAGTAGTTAAATTTCTTTCTCCGCAGCAACTTCTACTACAATCAATCCAGATAGCCCAAAAATAATAATGAAAATTATCGTGTATTTGAAATTCACTCAAATCAAGTGAATTATGAATACAACTCCATGAACTGTTCCATCAACAAGCGACAACCGTCTCCTTATTAATATATATGATATCAGATCTTTTGTTGCTTTCTAAAACAATTTTTTTGTACAAAATTATATTGAATCAGAAAGTTTTCTACTAAAAAGTCATTTTAGAAAGCAAAAAAAAAAAGCTGTCCGAAACAAAGCCGAAATCATCACAAATTCAAAAATCTAAACATATAAAAAAGACAATTAAAACTTAATAAAATTAGACAAAATCATAAAAATATATATATCAAAATATATAATAATGCACCAAATATTTGAAGATTTTCAAAGGACATGTCATAGATTGTGCTGTAGCCTGTTCTGAGCCGAGCATGGGATAATATTGAGAGAGAAATGGGGGGAAGGGAAGCAGCAGCAGCATCTGATATTCTGATAAAACCAGCTGTATACTAACAACCGTTTACCAATTTCTCGTGAACTCCATTCAATTCCCTTCCAACACTTCCAAACTTTGGGACCCACAACTGCCCATTCATTGGTGGTCCCCACAGCCAACATTGCAGCTGCAGCCCCCCAATTATTGGAATTATCCATATGCTTCAATCCAAATATTTCATCACAAGGTATTTAAGTAATTTTTGGTTTTATTGTCTATTTTCTTAATTATAGATTCCAAAAATATATATATCAAAAATATTTTTTAAATAAAAATATCTATAATTTTGTGAAAATAATTGTTATTCTAATGAATGTTATTTATTATTTATATTTTTATCACAAAGAAATTTAGAAAATGTATAAAACAAAAACCTTAGACTTAAATGAATATTTTCATTTAATATCATTTAACTTATTTTAAAATAAATATAATTTATTTAGAATTAATTAAATTTTATATAACATTTATCTTAAAATGGTTTTATAATTTTAAATTTATAATAATTTAATGTTTGATCAAAATATGCTGTTCATGTATATTTATTTAGGTAGGAGTTTACGGCCTTTCATTCAGCTCCCCAAATGTGTCAAAAAGTGTTTTTTTATTATTTTATATAATATTTTATGCAGGAAATATATGTTTTTATTATTTTTTATTCAATTTTTACGTAATAGGTGAAAAAAATATAATAATAAAGAGATATTTGATAAATAAGCCCATCTCTTCTTATCCAGTTGTCATAAAGAGCTCAAATGTGGGCCCATTTGAGTGCCTCTGAAGCCCAAATTTAGATTAAAAATACTTAAAAGTGCAATTTATATATTTAAGCTCATACAAATATTAGTCCAATTTCATAATAAATAATATAAGGCTTAATTAAATGGGCTTCTATAAACTTTAAAGCCCATGTTGGAGTTTTTTTTTTTTAGGAATTTCAATAGTGTAATAGCACATAAAATATATTATTATACTAACATACAACATATTTCTTTTAATATAATTACTATATCACCCCAAACTATTAGTTATTTCCAATAAACTTAAATAATTTACTAACCTTAAATAATTCAAATTATCACAATTTTGATTTTTTTTTTAAGATGAATCGTTGGAAAAATTGTTTAATAATATATATTTCTTAAATCACACTCATTGTTTTAAACATCCCATAAGAATTAATCACCACTATTATTATTTTCTTAACATTAATTTTGCTTGAAGAAATTAAATACTATTTCCCATTGCAAATTCAAACATTTTTTTTCTTTTAACCTTTGTTCAAAATTGCATAATTAACCCTTGGTCTCATGCCAGTCAACACAAGCTCATGTCTCCTTAGAGGAAGACAATGAGATCCCACACTTCAATAAGACAGAACAGGAGAAAAAACAAGTGAAATAGTTGATATATCTGTAATTTTCAATAAGCTAACATAATTTCATTTTATAACTTTTTTGCTGATTAAAACTATTATTATTACTCAAATATGACAATAATAACTACAGGTAAAAGATGTTCTTCAATGTATAATAAAAGTTGTTGAATATGAAAAACTGATAACTAAGCTAAGAACTTTAATGAAAATTGTTTAAATAAGATAAAATGTTTAAGATTATAAAACTTCTACCTGAAGAATTCTTTTACTATATTGCAGAGTCAAATAAGAGCAGTGTGGTGTAAGAGACACCTCTTTTTCTTTCTGAAAGCCTATAGTAGGGGTGTCAATTCGAGTTGACAGGTCAGGTTCGGGTCGAATCCACTTGACCCGTGTATAAACGGGTCAACCCGAACCCGACCCGTTTAGCTAAGTGGGTCAGGAAATTAAACCCGGATCCAACCCGCACGGGTTCCCGGGTTGACCCGACCCGACCCGCCGACCCGTTTGATTCAAAAATGGGGCAAGATGGAGGCGGTGCCGGAGTCGCTGGCTGCACGGAGGTTCGCGGTCGTCGGTCGGTGCGGACGTCACCGAAGCCAGCCAGCCAGAAAATGCCAGCGGCAGCGCGAGCCGGGGCTCGGGGGCTGGGCGTCGGTGCTGACACTGGACAGGCGTCGACGCATCGTGAGTCACACCGGATGCGGACAGGCCTAGTAGGTGCGGACTACGAACGTTGCACGCCGGACGCGGACGACTCGCCAGGCGACGTGACGTCGTGACCCGTGACTGGCGTCCGCTTTTTGAGTTTTCGGCTTTTCCCTCCCAGTCCCATGCGGGAAAACTTAAAAAAATGACTAAATGAGTGAGTTACCGGGTCAATCCCGGGTCAATTTCGGGTTATCGGGTACACCCGGACCCGACCAATTTTTTAAACGGGTGAAAAGTTGAGACCTGAACCCGACCCGTTTGTTAAACGGGTTGACCCTAACCCGGATTTTTCGGGTCGGATTCAGGTCGGGTTATCGGGTCGGGTCAATAATTGACACCCCTAGCCTATAGGAAGAATTCTTTGACTGTAACGACCTGTCAGTCAATAGTCATAGAAAGACAGTATTAGGTGTTTAAGCATGTTGAAGATGAATGTTTCAATTAGAAATAATAGATAGGGGAATATATACCAACTATATATTTAAGATATTTGACGAATAGGAAGCAAGAGGTGATGAATGAAGTTTACTGTTATTAACTATAAGAAGCTTGCAAGACTAGGCTCTGTATGAAGCATGTGTTTTTTCTGGCTCAACAGTCTCACAAGAATACAAAATAACATTTCAAAGGTTCAGCATCATGAGAAAAGGTTAACTAGTTAAAATTTGAAAAATATGTCCATGCATTGCAGAACTGATATCTTAGTCATCTGGATATGACAAAGAGTCTAACATTAGACATCCAAATAGTTTGTCAATGTTGAACAAATCAGATAAAGATGTCACTCTCGTGAATAGATAAACTCTATAATGATGATTGATGTGCTCCAACATTTCAAAGGCTTATTACGAGGAAAAAGTAGAGCACTGAACAACCACAACAACAACAACAACAACATTAAGCCTTTGTCCCACTACGTGGGATCGGCTACATGAATCCTTTTTCTCCATTGTGTCCTGTTAAAAGTCAAATTCTCGTTTACATCTAATAAAAAAAGATCATTTCTAATATTTTCTAACCAAGTCGTTTTAGGTATACCTCTACTTTTCTTAACATAAGTCAAAATCTAATACCTCTACTTTCCTAACAAGGTCATTGGAAGGACGCCGTTTTATGTGACCAAACATCTAAGACATCTAAGGCGACTCTCTCTAATCTTATCTTTCACTGGAGCTACTCCAACCTTTTCACGTATATGCTCAAGGAGAGCACTAAAATATAATATAAAAACACCAATTAAATGGATATTACAGCTATATAACATAATCCACAAGGCATAATATAGCAACAACCAGTCTTATAAAAATTATTTATTTATCAACTGAGTATAAAGAGAGCTTTCACGTAAAGCCAAACTTTCAAAAATAGTAGGAGCAATTTTCTTTATAACATGCCAATTACTGTCCTCTTAGAATTTGCGAGAACTGATTTGTCATTTTAGATTTAAGTACATCTTGTTTTTTAAACTATCTAACAAGCATATCCTTTGAAATAACCTCTGCCCCCATGAAAATTTTGGTTATTTAAAATAAAATTAAGTTCACACGAAATCATTTAGATTCAATTATAAAGAAATTATACTATTGCACCTTCATAGACAATTAAAGTAGTCGGCTTACATATAAGTGAAACAAGTTATAACCACATTATAAGCAAAATATTGCAAAGAAACAAAAAGTGGAATAAGAAAATGTTGAGTTTTATCAGGACAATGATTAAAATTTAGGTTTTTGAGCAAGGAATTTGTACAATGCTACCTTAATTTGACTATAAACTTAATTAAAGAAAAATCCCAGTGAAATGATAATTATTTATGGATTTTGAAACAAAGAAATGCTACACTCAAAAACACCTACACAAAAACTAATAACACCTCATCAAAATTGAGTAGGTGGACTCATCAATGAGACATGTTATAGTTGGGAGAGTGCAGCACTACCAAGCAAAAATGAATGATACTACCAATTGGTAGAGTGCAACACTATTTCAAAATTCAGCATATGAAAAAACTTTAAATTTTGACATGTTTCAAGAAAAAGAAACCATCAAAAATGACAATCAGCATCCACATATATCGATATGTTACACGTCTTTATCTGATGCAGGATTACCACAAAAGAGCTCAAAAAGTTAATAAAGGAGGAAAAATATTAAGAAATAATAACCTAATAAATAAGACTCACACATAAAAAGGACATTGACCCCTCTAAAGGGGGGTCATCTAACACCAAATAAAATATAAAAAGGACATTGAACCCTCTAAAGCATGAATCCTAGAATCTTTTGATTAAATGAACATAGTTAATTTAGAATCAATGTCTTTGTAAGAACACATCAATTGCCCCCTATTTATGAGTCTTAATTAAGTCTTAACAATTGATGTAGACTTCCTAAAATTGATGTTTTGCTCCTTCAGGCTGGTAGGGAACGGAAAGGGGCAAAACAGAGGGGGATGAACCCTACCAGGCAGAGGAAAAAAAGGGCCACAGAGGGGAAAGAACCGAACCCCCCCCCCTACATCAAAAATACTATTATCCCCTCAAATAATCTATTGCAAGGAGATTGACCATATAAATTTTTTGAAGTAAAATTATGAATCCATACCATTCAAGGATAAATGTGACATAAATGTGGCAATAACAACAATTTAAAACTCCTCTTAGGATTGCGTCAATTGGCACATAATTGGCCCAATTGGGATAATGAATTATATTCCTTAGAACTATGAAGGTTTTCTCTCAACAAAATTTGAGTTTGAAATTTCAGTTTCTAAAAATCAAAATAAGATTATTTATCATCCTTAACTTTGTCAAAAAGTCAACCATGAGATTTCAAAGTTTAAATCTATAGTAAAAACTTAAGACATCAGTATCTCCCCCCTTTGATAAAGACTGGAGTGCCTAAGTGCCTTATAAATATTATTTTAATAGTTTACACAATATTATATATATTCAGAGAGAGAGAGAAGGGGGGTGAAGGGGGGAGAGGAAAATATTATTGAGAGATATTCTTGTACTACACTTTTTTTTCTTAATCTAATAAAATCTACATTAGTCTAAGTGGTTGTGAATGTATGCTTGGTAGAAATTGAACTGCATAAATCTGTCATTTTCGTTAAATTTTATCTTCCTAGTTTGTGTATTCCTATTTACGTCATCATCAATCTTGGTAATGCTTCTACATTTGTTTCAGTGTGTCCACATTATATCAAATTGATATTAGAGCATAATTCTAGATTGATGGTTATAAAGTGGTTTAAAGTCAAAGAATTTTAACATTTGGAGAACCAAAATACGTGGTACTCCTAGTCTAGGAGAGACTTACAAAAAAAATTAAGAGATGCGCAAGCATGTCTTAGACCAGAGCTGAAAAAATATAGAAATTGATGAAAATGCTCTCTTCGCATTTTAGGAGTGTTTGGCGCAGGAGATTTTGATGGAAGTCTTAGAGGAAATAATCAAATAAAGGTTTGAAGTTCAAATTGAAGTCTTTGTACATAACTAATAGCTTCTTAAAATAATTTTACCATAGATTGCAACTACTTCACATACAAGATAGTACACAATTAAATCACATATGAATGAGCTCATTTCCATCATTAAGGATTTGAAGAATATTTTTATATTTCTAGATGATAAAAATAAAACTTTTTTGTTATTGTGGAATTCACCTCCATGGTATACAATCAACTTAGAGGGGAACAAAAAATGTGATTGTTAAACTTATAGGTATATATAGGAGATGAAAAACTTGGTTAGGGATTGTTTGGGGGGGAGGGGGGGGTGTGCAGGCTCAGAATAACGAATAAAATACCTAGCCCTAGAAGTAAATCGGTGAGCAGAAATAAGACTGATTTCTATAGCAAAAAACTGCAAATCAAAAGAAATTATATGATTTCAATCAAGTACAAACACTAGGAAGATAGGAAACAAATACAAATAATGATGAAATTCACTTATAAGTCTCATTTTGATACTTAATTTATATAGGAAAAAGTCCGCATGCAGGATTGCTAGTTCTAGCATTAAAGCTGAGGACGCATGGCAATGTGACTATGACATTTTGAGAGTAAAGTATGCACCATGTTTGATGAAGAATCAATATCTTTGAGTGCTTAGTTATATAAGATATCGTTTTCCTAGGATTATTATGAACCTTAAAGTTTGCAAATAAATTTTACAAGAACAAGTTAAATATTCATTAGTGGTCAAAAGAAATTCTATAGAAATTTTGGGTTGCAGAAACGCACAAGCACCCCAAATGCTTTACAGCTAATTTGGAATGTTGGATATAAGAAAATGAAGTTTCATTCAGATGAAGAACTTTTTCTTCTAATTAGAAATGCAAATTAAAAAGTTAACACATTGGCCCCTCACCCAAATAGATTCTCCAAATTGCAAAAGGAAAATACAATTAAATAGAACGCTTGGATCTCATGAGAAACCATCAATAAGAGAAAGTATCTTGCCACTAAAAGGAAGGGAAATAAATGCTTTAACATATGCAATATTGGAAATTCTTTGATTTTTACAAAGAAATGATTTCAGCATCAAAACAAACTTATAGTGAGACCAACAAAATGATATGGCGCAATATAATCTATAAAATGAAGCTCAATAAGACAACAAATTAAAGACCATATAGAGGAAGAAGATCACCCACTTCTACAATTTGCAGAGGAAGAGCAATGGATCACAACCAAACAGACATAGAAGATAAGACTAGGTTGGTACAAATAATTCATAGGGAAGAAAATGATAATTGATGTAGAAGGAAGAATTGGTGATCCAAAAAAACTTGATGCCCACTTATACATTTTAAGGTAACATATGCTTAAAAATACTTAGCGTGGGTGGTCTTAAACGGATTCATTTAAGGGTTTGTACATGCTGATACAGAAGACAGAAAAAAGCTCAATAAGAAAACCTAAATGGTTAGTTCATTAAATAAAGTATCATGCAACATAAAATCTCACAATAATTGCTAAGGCAAATCAAGTTGAACAATAGACAGAATGAGGTTCCGGAACATTTTGCTTTTGCATAGAAATGAAGAAAACCACCAAAGACAGAAATAATTCACTACTAAAAGTGATATTTAACTCTCAAAATACAAAAAATAATTAGCCATGGACATACTCTCCAGGCGAACTCATGATATGATATCCAAACATGGAAATATACCAGGTTTCCGATAACCACTGCTTTTAAATGTTTTCCTAATTATACAACTATGTCAAGAAAAAGGAAAAAATAGATAATCTAAAAAACTAGAAGATTTTACAAAACAAGTAGAAACAACATCTCGATGGAACTTTTCATGATCAGCTCAATAAAATTAAGAGACCTTTAAAACACTCCATGCAAACAAATTTACCAGAATTAACCCAATATTTCACACTCTGAAGTACAATATTGTGCTTATCAAGTTGATTTGAGGGTCTCATCTTATGCTGATCTGAAATTCTGTGATAAGGCCTCATAGTAACGCCTTTTCTGCAATGTACAACAACAAAAGGAGGGAGAACAAGTTCATAATTTGTGTAATGAGGTTCAACATGGCTAGCCAAATAAAATCAACATAAACAAAAATAAAAGGCCCACAAACAATGAAAAAATAAGGCAAATGTCAAAGAGCGTCCTTCCACAGGTTAGTTCTGAGCTAAATTGGGACAACATAATAATATGGGACTAAATTAGCTATACACAAATAGTCTAAGGACTCTTCAAAAAAAAATTAAATAAAAAAGGTAAATGTACAAGTTATTTCTCTTTTTAATACCTCCTCTGAGACTGATGGGATAATCCTTTCAAGAGCCTTCTCAAAATGTGATGTCTTGATCACTAACGGTTCATCATATGAAATCCCTTGGTCCACATGCATTTGTTTCTCCTCCTTAACAATCATGGCTGCTTCATTCACCTGTTATAGAAGGAAAAAAATTGCAAGCCAACTGAAGCATAAAAATGATGATGGCAGCTCCCAACAGTAGTAGCAAGTGTGTAAACAAAAATCTATTTGAATTGATGTTGTGGTGGAAGAGGTAATTATGTCGGTCAACATGCCCTGCTATATTAAAAATGTGGGATTTTTATTATACATGTACAATGCAACCTTACCAAAGCTGCAAGATCAGCCCCAGATAGATTCCTGCAAGCCTCTCTAGAGGCAAACACATTGTAATCAAAATCTGGAGAAACGGGCTTTTTGCGACAAAGTGCTTTTAAAATCAAAGCCCGTTCATCAGCGCTGGGAAGTGGAACATAAAAGAGCCTTCCAAATCTACCAGGCCGTAGAATAGCAGGTTCGATCACTTCAAGCCTGACATATCATTTATAAGTTGAAGTCTAGAAGAAACATTAATGGAACCAAATAAACTGTAAAAATAAGGAAGGATACCTATTTGTAGCTCCAATGACATAAACACCATGCCGCTGATCAGCACCATCTAGTTCTACAAGCAGCTGCATTTAAAAAAAAAAAGAAGTTATCCAAGCATAAACATGAAATTTAAACAGAGATGCAAGTAACATCATTTAATATAGGCCACAAAAGAATACAATGGCATACTATATCCACAAGATAACAAATATAAAAAAATAACCTGGTTCAGGACCCGTTCCACAACCCAAGCACCCTCTCTTCCTCGCTTAGGTGTTAATGCATCCACCTTAAACAAATAAATAACACAAAATCAACATAACTATCACTCAAAATAGGATGTTTTTTTTTTTTTTAGCATTTGATATTAGCTTAAGTTGTTACCTGATAAGTAGAAGAAATCAATTAGTCTTAATGTAACTAAACCCTAAACCTTAGATGGCACTATAATAAATTCAATTATGCTAGGACCAGCAATTGCAATACTAAGAACATAAACAAGACTTCAACAAAGAATTGAAACAATTAAATGATAGGAATAAGGCACGCACTTCATCAAAGAAAAGTATGCAAGGAGAACAAGTCCTTGCACGTCTAAATATTGTTCTAACTTCTTGCTCGCTTTCTCCAACATATTTCCTCAAAATTTCAGGACCCTGCATTTCATGGATACAAAGAAAACAATTATTTCCAAACTAAACAACTGTTCACTACCTGAAATGATTGGTAAATGAGCATTACGTACAAGATATTGTTTAAGTGCCAAATTTTCATAGCAGTGATGCCACTTGTAAAAGAACATCAAGAACTCAATGAAAACTTCAGACAGTTTAAACTTTACACGCACCTTAATGTGTATAAAGTTGACACCAGCCTCATTGGCCACAGCTTTTGCAATCAATGTTTTACCACATCCTGGAGGTCCATAAAGCATAAAACCAACCTCCATGTCCACCCCAAGTTCCTGAAGATAACATAAACCAAACTTATGGGATTTTACTTGAAAGCAAAAAATTTACATCCAATAAAACTAGTACTTAGAGCAAATGACAATTGAGATAAATTTCACCCCCTGTTGAGACCTTGCATTAGAAGATAGCCCGAATAAATCATTAATAAGCAAAGAATAAATATTTGACAAGAATGAGCTCGAGATTTTGAAATTGAACGTTATCTAAAACAGATGATCAAGTAAATCCTAAAAAGCAATAGAATCAAATGTTGGAAATTTTAATGGCAATGATATCAATAATAATGACACATAGTTTTTCCACATTCTCTTGCTACCTTGCGTTCATATGAACTTCTATCTACAGGTCCATCCATAATGACTTCTATACCACTCAAAAGGCATCAAGTTCCAAATTAAGTATATGAATGACCTAACTAAACAATCAGATGTTTTGACTTTCTTTCACTTCGAAATTCTTGTATTCTAAATTAAAAAAGGAGGTACAAGTATTCTGATACACCTCAATAAGTTTTAGCTACTAGCTTACATCCTTGGAACATACACAGGTTCATGTCTAACCAATCAACATTTACAATCAGCAAGCAATAAAAATTGCAAGTCACTTGCATATATCAGCAAAATGAAAAATAGATGCAGAAAAGTTTCCTATGCTACAAGTATAAGCAAAACTAGATGATGAATATGACACAATTTTGTAGTAGAATGGTTTAGAGGTTTACATTCACCAAACTTTTTATTCAGGTAGATTACCTCATAATCCTCTGGATGCTTTATGCGCTGAATAATATAACGATTAATTTCTTTCTTCAATGAATCAAGGCCACCAACATCCTCCCATTTGATATTAGGAATCGAGGAAAATCCCTCTCTTCTAGTAGAGGGCTGGACCAATTTTGTAGCTTCCTGGAAGAAATAAAACAAGAAGTCATTCTTGAACATAAATGACAGATGCATGTGCGACCTGAGCTGCATGGACTACATCACAATGGTTTTTTTGTAATACATTTTCCACACATAGCATTAAACATAAGAGAACAAAGCCTAAAGTTTGCATAGGTTCAAAAATCAACTACATGTATACCACATAACAGTGTTCATGGCACAAATGATATGTTATGTAAATTCTACACAGGCACACACTCTCAAAGCCTTAAACAAATCATAATAGAAAAAAGGTGAATCATAAGACATATAAGGTAGAGAATTATTAATATCTTTCATGATACAAAATATAAATTTTAATATACAATATACTAAAGCAGTGTGTTTACCAAGTGTCAAGTTTAACACTTACGAATACTTTACCTCAAAGTCAAGCATAGTAAAGCTAAGGTTCTCAATTTCTTCAGGCGACCACGGATGCCTCCACCAGTCAACATTTTCCTTAAGTTGAAACCTTCTTTTATCTATTATTCTCTTCATAGCCAGATTCCCAGCTTTACTCACCAATGCTGCCAAATCAGCACCAACAAAACCTGGTGTGAACCTGGCTATCATGAAGCAGTCAAATTTACCCTCAATTCTAAGGTTACGAGTCAGCACTGACAATATTTCTGCACGTGCATTTTCATCAGGGACACCTAAAGCTATCTCTCTATCAAAGCGTCCAGGTCTCCTCAGAGCTTGGTCAATTGCATCGGGTCTATTTGTAGCTCCAATTACAAGAACATAATCAGACATTCTATTTGTTATTTTTTCATATGCTTCTGGGCTAGAATCACTATCAATTGCTCTCAGAATTTGCTGTGACTCATCCATGCAAGTCATAAGCTGTGTCACTATTCTACGTTCCATCTCCCTTTGCAAGTTTTCCCTCTTGGAAGCAATGGCATCTATCTCATCAATGAATACAATGGAAGGAGCAGTTCGGTATGCCTTGTTGAAAAGGTCACGTATGCTTTCTTCAGATGCACCTGAAATAACCACATTTTTCAGTTTGTTAAAAACCCATTAACAAAAGTAGAAAGATATTTCAGAAGTCGAGCATCATGTTCTTCATCCTACATTAAACATACATGAACTACAAGACAAATATATATCTTATTTTGATAGCTTGATGAAAGTTTAAGAAAAAACATTGGGACTGCAAAGTCAAAGATGGCAGAAGCAATTATCACGCTAGATAAATTGTAAAAACTTAGGAATAAGAGAAAAATTTAAATGTTAACCATGAATAAGAGGGCTCAAGATTTGTTGAAAAGGGTCTAAATATGATCAAAATGCAGCTTTTAGAATGAAAAGGAAGAGTAATCATCATTATTAGCTTCATCTCAGTAATTTGTGGCATGCTTTATCAAATTAACCTTCTTTCATTCCTATTGAGATTACATAAGGTATTAACTCAAGTTTAGTGTCTGGCTAATGGTTTGATAAGATAATTCTTTATCAAATCAACATTGGGACTGCAACCCCAAAAAATGAAAGTTCTAGCAAATGGTGAGGCCCATCCTAGGCGGCAACTAGTTCAAAAATACATAAAAGACAAAAGACTATGCGGGGACTTAAAATATTCTTCAAACAGGAAGCTAGTCAAATATTCTTTACTAGGCATATTTCTGGATATTAATTTGGACAAATTAGCTTCAAAATTCATTATTTCATAAAAAAAATGAATGAAATTTTTTATTTCAAACAAAAAGACATAAAAATCGGCGAACTAATGGACACTCGTTACAAATGTGTTATGCGACTTTGAACTTGTCTCAAGCTTGATGTCATTAGAGAGCCTAAATTCATCTCAGACTTAAGTTCTCTAAGGGAGAGTTCAACCCATTCATTGAACTTACCACAAATTGAAGTTGTCCAAGGGAGAGTTCAACTCATAAAAAAAAAAGGTCATCTAAAAGAGAGTTCAACTTATCCAATAACTAGGGTTATCAAAGGGAGAGTTTAATTAGTCCGAGAACTAAAGTAGTTCATAGAAGAGTTCAATTCACATACATACATATAGGCTTTTTGAACAGCTTGAAAGCTTGTAATGATGAATAATTGTGAAGCCTTGTTCTTTATTTGGAATCATAAAATCAATTTGTATACCATTCAAGCCAAAAATGTATATATTTTCCTTATGAAAATAGATCATTTAAAAGTAAATCAACAAAAATAGTACAACTTCACTTTACCTGAGACACCAGAAATCACATCAGTAGCAGAAATTTTATAGAATGGCACGCCAGTCTCATTCGCAATTGCACAAGCCAATTTTGTTTTCCCACACCCAGGCGGACCATGCAACAATATTCCGGCTGTCGGTCTCACCCCAAGCCTTTTGGGCAGCTCTGGATGGCACAACGGTACAATCACCTCCATCAGCAAATCCTCCAAAACCATGTTAAGGCCTCCGAGATCCTGAAACCTCGGCCCTTCCCTCCCCGTCTCCCCACTCACCATGCTACTCCCATGATCACTGCCAACAGCTCCCAAACCCACTACAGGAGCCTCCTTCCCACTTACCCCACCCTTTTTTATCGAGATCACAATCTTCCTCTTCTCATGAGCAACCGCCTCAATCTCAACATTCTTCTCCTCCTCTTTTTTAAAGCTCTGCTCTGATTGTTTGGCATACCTCTCCCGGAGCATGGATTTCGTCACGTCGCACTCTGGTTCAATATTCTCCTCAAAATCAGAATTATCGGAAGTGGAAGTTAAATCATCTGACGATTC
Source organism: Dendrobium nobile (assembly GCA_022539455.1). Taxonomy (NCBI): domain Eukaryota; kingdom Viridiplantae; phylum Streptophyta; class Magnoliopsida; order Asparagales; family Orchidaceae; genus Dendrobium; species Dendrobium nobile. The sequence goes on along the minus strand of CM039721.1, from coordinate 71,258,572 downwards.
GGACTGCGAGGAAGGGGCGACCTGGTTTACTTGCAACAGGCGAAGATGCTTGGATTCTGCACGAAGGAGCCGCTCCTCAAATACGTCCTCCTTTCCACGCTTCCTGCGAGATGACCTCTCGCCATCGGAAAATGAGGACGATGAGGTGTTGCCTGCGGCGGGGGGTTTAGTATTACCATTGCGGATGTATTGTAATACTTCGCTAAGTCGGGCGGAGAATGGCCGTATCTTTATCCGAGCGTAGTCGGGGTATTGGTCGCGAAGGCGCTGAATGACGATATCTGGGTCGGGGGTGCTGTTTAGATTTAGGGTTTGGATACGGCGAATAAGTTTGGATCGATCCATGACTGATGATGGGGAAAATGGCGAGCGACCGCCGCCGCGACGTAGCCGCTTCCTCATCAGCGCGCGAAAGGTAGAAGAAGCGACGCGTGCAATCTCTACAACTCCTAGCAAGGAAGCCGAACAGCAGCGAAGATGAAAGGCAAACCCTAGACGTTATTATTGATTAACTTAATTAATATAATTTAAAATATTTAATAACTATGTAAATTAATTAAATAATTAATAGTATAATTTGTACATAAATTAATTGTCTAATTTAAATTAATTGAATATTTATTAATTTAATTAGTAATTTAATATATATATATATATATATATTTATACTACTATTATAAAAGGGGCTTGAGTTTCCTTCCCTAACAAATCTTGGTCATACATTTTATTTATTCTTAAATTATCTAGACCATCCATTATATTATAAATAATTAATAATTCAAAAAAATAATTTTTATATAATTTAATGCTCTTTATGTAGACCTCATTCCAAATTAATAATTTTAAATTTTTGAACGTTACCCGTCCGTTTCTTTTAATTATATGTTACTTAATTTAATTTTAATATTACCTCTTCGTAAATCTAATAATGCCTCTCAAATCTATCAAAGAAGTAATTATATGTTTCTTAATTAAAACTATATTTGGTCTATATAATACATTCATAACCGTTACAGAGCTATCGATCCCGATTCGGCTTCATCGGCTGTTAATAAATTTTAAATTAAACACTTTTACGCTACAATTCTTCCATTTCTTGGCTTTCCCTATTTTGCGATTTTCTTGTTTTTTTCCTCTTCGGCTTGCCCTACCATACTCCTCTCAGCCGCCTGTTGGCGATTGGGATTCCTTCGTCAATTTATTAAGCTATAAAGCTAATAATCTATTACGAATTGGTCCTCTTTGGCTCTTCGGCTTGCCAAGCTTCGTCCGATGGTAGGTTTCTTCATTATTTCGGTCTCTTCAATTTATGTAACTTCACTTATGTTTCTTCTTACCGGCATTTATTTATTTCGCATTCCACTCTTTCTCAACGCTTGGCCTTCTCCTCCTCCTTCGCCTTCTTCTCCTCCTGTTGCCTTCGCATGGGCAAATTATTGCGTCAGGTGACCGAACGCAGAGATGCGTTCGGTCTCTCTCTGTCTACAGTAACTCGCGCTTTACTGTAGCACTGCTACAGTAAAGCGCGGGTTACTGTAGACAGAGAGAGACCGAATGCATCTCTCTGTCAGGTGACCTGATGCAATAATTTGCCCTTCGCATGGGCAAATTATTGGGTCAGGTGACCGGAGGCGGAAAATAAGTTCGGACATCCAATAAAAATTAGCCGCGTCACCTTGCGCTTTAGTTGCGCTTTTTGACTTGCGCTTTAGTTGCGCTTTGGTTGCGCTTTCGTTGCGCTTTGGTTGCGCTTTAGTTGCGCTTTTTGACTTGCGCTTTAGTTGCGCTTTGGTTGCGCTTTAGTTGCGCTTTGGTTGCGCTTTAGTTGCGCTTTAGTTGCGCTTTAGTTGCGCTAATTTTAAAATAATATTTTATTAATATCCGGACCCATCTCTGCATTCGGTCACCTGACCCAATAATTTGCCCTTCGCATGAGGGGTTTTTAAAGAGTTGCTAAAAGGAGCTTCTTGACCTTCGGACAACGTTTGCTCTTTTCCAACCTATGTGATGACAAAAAATGTTGTAGGACCTACCACCGAAGGCGAACGAAGGTTTTTTTAATGCTCCGAAAGGTCGTAGACTCAGACAAGCCTAGCTCCTTTCGAACCAGAAAGATTTTCACGCAATTCTTATCGCCTTATTTTGCTATTTTATTCTTCTTTTTTATTATCGTCTGAGTCGACTAATGGCTTCATTCAGTTACCAGCTCGAAGCACTTGCTAAGTCTAAAAAGGAAAATATGATACAGGGCATGGGAAGACATTCATTACTGTGATGCTGTTGCGATCCTAACACTCATTGCGTCAGAAAATCCTCTAAATACATTGCAGTCTTTTTGGTGCCAACAGTGGTTTTGTTTCAGCAAGTAATCTCGGATCTCTTATAGTTTCATATGTTTCTTTTTTGAGTTCTTTTGAGCTGATTATAAAAATCAAGCATAAGTATTGTTGCTACATACCGATTTGAATTTTTATAATTTATATATTGCCATTACGGAACCATTGTAAATATTTTTTTTATATTGATGTTGTGCTCTATCTATTCTTAAATGTTGTTTTAAGGTTCTTAATAGCTACTGATAAGAATTTTTTTTTCAGAAAAACTTGAAATATTAAAAAATATATCTCATCTTCTAGCTTAAATATGATATGCATTTACAGATATGCACAGCAGGAGCTGAGAGCAATGAAATGCCTCTGTACTAGCTAATCACCCAGGCTGTTAGTTTGGAATTCTTCTCCTGATCAAAATTCAATGATTTGTGTTAAGTAAGAATAAATGCATAGAACCTACAGAAATAACGTGAGACTAACCTTGAGTGCAGAGAATTAATTGGATTGGAGACATCATTTTTATTTCTCAAACTTTTTTTTATTCTTATTACCTATAGTATTGTTTATGATTATTTGGCACAGCTTGTATTTCCTCTTCCTTATTAAGCGCATATCGAATACCAATTGCTCAACGTGTAAACATGAATTAAAACATCAATAGTATTTTATTTGAATTCTTACAGTGTGTAGATATAATCCCACATGAATATGAGGATTGCTAGCTCATCACAAAACAACAGATGAATGCCTGAATTTGAACACAATGGTTTAAAAATAATTATAATTCAGTTCCTTCTTCGTTTTCAATTTCTCTCTTCTTACTACTTAAAATCAAAGATAGTTGGTAAAAACATCTTATTGGCTTGGTTCGTTTTGAAGGAATTGGATAAAATACAGTTCACAATTTCAAAATTTAATCTGATGTATTTTATTGACAACTGAATTTATTTAGAAAATATGGACAAATACTTTCTTCTTCATTGATAATATACTCTTCAAATCATTGCTAATTCTCTGGGTCTGTTTCCTCACAAGAAAAAAAAAAGTTTTTCCTTAAACCAATTTAGAAAGAAATAAATATTTTCTTGATTTCTCTAACAAGTTGATTCAAGCATGTATGAATACAATTCCTTCATCATTTCTATTTTTTTTTATATACTCCTACAATTCATATCAATTCCTTGCATAATTGGTACTCACATTTGGACCATTTGTGTAGCAATAACCCGTTCACCTTCATCAACTATTCATTTCATAAAATGTCACATTTCTTCTTTATTGTTGATGTCAAGGATTTTGATAAACCTATAATTTCTAATCTCACCTCTTTGAATGAGAATATTAGATTCTTTTTTTTTTGGGACATTTTGGCCATTTAAGGCAAACTCACACACACAACGCATACACAAAGACTCGAACTCAAGACCTCTTAGTTGGAAGCCTAAGCTCTTAACCAATAGACTAAGGTGAGCTGTGTAGACTATTAGATTCTTTCTTGATGCTTTAGGTGCTTCTTTCAATATCAACAAGAGTTCCGTTATATTTTCTCAAAAACTTATTGATAAGTAAATCATTCACTTCGTAGTTAATTGATTGGGAATCTTTCTACCACTTGTTTCATGGTTAATGAAAATAATGAAAACTTTTCTCATAGAAGAGAACATAAAATAATTTTTTTCATGTATGTCTTTAATTGCTTTTTAATAGGATTTTTTTTTTTTATTATTATTATTTTTTTAATAGGATTTGCATTTGTAAACCAATGGTATGTTTTTATTATTTAATTTAATGTAACTATTAATCTGTTTATTATTGCATCAAAAGAAGTAGATGCCATTTTAATTGAAGAAAGTTAAGTTATTCTAATTTGTTATTTAGACTTTGCTGTCGAAGTGGTTGGAAACTCAGTAATTGGACAACCAGGTGAAAGTGGATGACCTGAAAATAGTGTATTACTGAAACAACACGAATATAAGATCCTCATGGAAATACTTTGTTTACTTTTGTGAACTAACTCATCATGAAGATGTTTCTTGTGATATTTTCTTCCTCCATAATTACTGCAGGTTCACTATTCTTCACTCTTGAACTTTTTCTAGAGCTATTTTAATTTATTGCTGGAACAGATGGATTTCATCATTTGAGTATTTATTAGCTGCCATTGATTTATTGTATTTATTGGTGATTTCCCTCGCTAGCCTTTTATGTTTTCTTGATTGATTTTATTTATGGTTATATTTTGAAACTATTACACTTTATTTTATACTTTCATTTTATCAAGAGGGGTAATAATGTTTTTTAAATATACACTCAAATTTCTTTTTATTTGGCTATTTTGATTGTATATACCATGGATTTCTTTTTTGCATTTTCTCCTAAATTCCAATTTTTCATTTTAGCTCGAATCATAGATTATTATTATTTTTTTTCCATTTTCTTCCTCAAAGTAATTCAAAGTGTTCAAAATGTATGGATTGACTGTTATATTTCATTTTTTATTTCCAACTTATATCAAAAGCTTTGCTATGTAGGGAGCTAGCATAATAAAGCTTTAGAAAATATATTTGTCATAATTGGTTGATATAAAATGACAGATGACGTTATTCATTATGAATGTTAGAATGAGGAACTATCTAAGCAAGCATATTATCATGTATCTTTCTTTTTGAAATCATCTAAAGCTTATTGCAAGTAAATGTCAATATTAGCAGAAAATATCTAACCCTGCCCACTTTTTTTTTATCAGTCTCTTAATTCAAGTGACTACATAAACATAACAATAGGCAAACCACATTTGTTCATAGGTTGCAAACCAAAAATCTCCCGAACTACATCCTGTTCGTAGACTCCAATTTATTTGGGTGTCTTGTCTGGAAACAATGTGACATGAAGAATTCCGTGTGGAAATACGCTGTACACAAGGGCTGTAACTATTATAACTTTTCTATCAACTATTTTATGCTCTCTTTTTATTGTGTTGTCAGCCATGTATCATTCCAAGAAGGACAAACAAAATTAAATAGCCATACTTTAGCACATATCCTTCTTATGTTTGTTAGGTGTATATAACTCTCTTAATTTCGTTGGTGAAATCATGATTTTGAATCTTTGAATAATGTTGGATGGGATTGGATTTTTGTTCAAAATGGTACTATGAGTGAAAGGATGGGTTGAAGGAAAAGGTTATTTTTTAATGTCAAAATCTTAAGCAATATGCTTAGTGATTTATCCATTATCATTTTAATACACACACATGAGTGCCAAGTAAAAAAGCTATCAAATCTTAACCCATTTGTAATAATATTATTTATCAAGATCAATTAAATTACTAGCCCTTATTAGTAATCTATTCTTCTGTGTTTTTCAATGTTACAATTTATAGAATTTCAGATGACCAACTTTAACGACTTTGAATAGGATGAATATGATGAGATGTTAAGTAGATGATTTAAGGATCAAATATATGATGTGTACAAATATCTTCCCCTTGATCTTCAAGTATGTTGGTTACATATTTTGATTATGATCTTCCTATTGTATGCACCCATGCTTTTTCTTTCTCTATATATTTCTGTGTTTCTAAGTTATTCAGTTGGTAAGATGTATGTTTTCTTTAAATGTTTTTGCAATTTGTCTTAGATTGCACTTTTTTAAATAATTTTGCTTGTTTTCTTATGCATGCTTTTTGTATTCCTTATTTTGAGTTTCTTTACTTTTTTTCTTGTTATAACTTTTCCTATTTTATTTAAGTGTCTTCCGTGTATAGTAAATTGTAGGGTACCCATAATTAGGCTTCCAAGTTCTAGAATTTTTTTCCCTCATATGATGTTATATGGCCCAATACTTATAGCTGTTATTCTAGATAAAAAATAATTGTTAAGGCCAATAGATTATGAACTGTCATCAATATATTGTGAAAACTATCATAGGAGGAAGCCTGTTTCTACTTTATTTACCACATTGCCTTCACCTACATAATTTATTCTCATATTCTTTATATTTTTAGATGCTATTATTGTGTCATGTTAATAGTTGTAATTTTTTTTTACTCTTATGCATTAATTTGTTTTGTCTAAAGACATGCTCCTGAAAGATAGTTGTGAAAGAATCAACAAATTATTTGCTGATTAAATCTATATTTTTTATTCAAATTTCAGCTCAAAATTGAATTAATAAATATCTGATTTGTCTTATGGCTCGATTCATTTGCTTCGAGAAAGAGTTCAATCAAAACCAAATAACGATTCAATTTTCGATCTTTTAGCTCAACTCACATCCTAAACTTTAGCATATATGTTGCATTTTAAAATAGAAATTATCTTCACTTCTATCAAAATCTTCATCACAAGAGTTTAAATTGATAGAATCGGATATTATTTCTTTTAAATATGAAAAAAAAACATGTGATCTTTATTAAAATGCAAGGTAGCATGCTATATCCTCTGAGGAGAAAATTTTAAGTTAAGGAACTTTTACAATCAATGACATGAATTTTGTAGTTTTGGGCTCAAATCTCACTAACCTTGAAAATTCTTTGTTATGAGATGTATGGCTACCCTACAGTGCATTTTCTGAAATTGTTTGACTTCACTCTTAAATACATATTGTTGTTCGTATGTCATTATGTTTATGATGCTAGACGTTATCCATTTTCTATAAATTTCTTTTGTGTGTAATGATTGTTTTTATATGCTTATATTTCCTTATGCAAATCAGTTGAATGAAACAATGCTTGACGGCTACTTGTCTATAAGAAATAGGTTTGATAATATACACTAGCTAGCAAAATGTTAAGGTTTAATGCGCAATTTCCATTGAAAATTTTAATGCAACATTCTAGAGGAAATGTTTTATTGCCGCGCATCTTTTATTTTTAAGAATATATACATGCACCTTGTAGTTCCTATATATGATTTCCATGCTCTAACTCTCAACATGAGGAGAAATATTCTTCAAACATTTTTAATCAGTTTCTTTTTTCATATATTAGTATTGAGATGGAGATATTCATGATCATGATTTGGTACTTTTTTATTTAGTTTACCACACTATATTTTGATTTTGTACTAATAATGCTTATAATGCATTTATGGTGTTTCTTTGGGGTTTCTTGAGATTTCTATAATTATGTATTATTCGACGATTCTGCCATTCAGTGTTACTGCTATTAATATCTACTCATTGTTTTATTTAAAGTAGATGAGTATTTGGGCTTTTAGCATATCTCAATTAACTTTTTTTAAAATTATTTAGGTTGATTTTTTCTTTATTTTTTTGTTGCAGAATTGATGAATAAAATGTCTGAACTTATTCTTATGCATGAATTTTTTACTAATATTATTTTAAGAAAAAGATATAATTTTTTACTAATATTATTATAATTATAATTAATTATAGAAAATAAATATATTATTTTTTATTAAATAAAATATAAAATATTCATTATATGAATTTTTATTTTTATTTTTATTTATGAATTTTTATTTTTAATTTTTTATTAACATGTATTTAATGCATGTGCAATAAAACTAGCAAATTAGTGACACTTTTTTACTAAATTTTTAATTTTTATTGATCTAAACTTTTTGCAAATGCAAATTTACATTGATTATAATTATTTAAATAATAAATTTATTTTTTTCATTTTAACATTAATAATATAATTAAAATATTTATAGTATGATTTATTTTTAAACTTTTAGTCACGTGCATTTAATGCACGGGCATTTTTACTAGTATATATATAGTGTAAATAATAAATAATGAGTAACCTGTAATTAACATATTATTAAGTTCATTGCAAATTAATTTTTTATTATAATTTTATTTTTAATTTATAATTATATTGTTCTTATTTGAATCCCTAACTATCATAAATTCTGAAATATGTTACCAAATAGTTTCTCAGGATTTATTATATCAAACAATTTTCATGACTTAATAACCTCAGTATTTACTAAATTCAGATTTACAGGATTTACTAAATCCCTCTAAAGTTAAATCCCACTTGTTGTTGAACATCCCCCTAAACCATGGAGTTCGGTGGATTTATGGGATTTGGCTAAAGAAGCATGCAAAAGTGCGAACGATGGTTACTTTAACAACGAGCAAGCTTCTGTCGCTATGTTCGATCCAACTGGAAGAACGGCGATCTTTCGCCACTTCTCATTCGACCGGAAGGAACGCCGTCGAAGAAGTCGAAGAAGATTTTACCAACTCGTTCAAAATCATACCACATGTGAAGCTGGCCGTCTAACATCAACAAAAAATGCAAAACATAAGAAAGAAGCAAATCATCAGTAATTATTTAAGTAAATTAATTAATAAAAAATAAAAAAATAAAAAAATAGATAATTAATAATATAAATAATAATTAAATAATAAAATAGATAATTAATATTCTAATTAATAATTAGATTACTATTCAAAATAATAATAATAATAATTATATAATTAATAAAGATATTAATATTTATAATAATAATTAGATAATTAAGCTAGTTAATATCTCTAAGTTATATTATTAGTTAAGCTAGATAATTAATCTACTAAATAATAATTATATTATTAGTCAAATTATTTCATCGTTAAACTATATTCTAATTATACTAGTTATAGTTGTAATTTATTAATGGTTATTTAAATTAAAATGAATAAAAAACTTATATTATAAATATAAATTAAATTTAAATTTAATGAACTAATGACTTTAAATCCTGAATTACATAGTCAAACAGGTTCCACAGAATTTAACAAAATCTTCTATTTGTCTTATTTGTTGTAAATAAGAATTGGAATTTGGTTTCTATATATAGAAATTTACTTGTTCTTATTGTCATAAAGAGTATAGCCTTTCACGCCTGGTAGGGAACTCATGAAGACAGATCAGTACTCTTGGCTGAAACTTGGCTCGGTGTAGTTGCAAAGTGGATGCAAAAGCATGACATTTGACAACTCTAACAGTAGAATAATTTGTAGTTTCATGGATGTTCTCACTAGACATTTGCAAGAGGATGTACCTTAATATATGTTTTTTGTTGATGATATTCTTATTGTTGATAGGACTAGAGAGGGAGTTGAAGGTAAGTTTGAATTATGGAGGTCAACCTTAGAGTCTAAAGGTTTTCGCTTGAGTAGATATAAAATTGAATATATAGAGTGTAACTTTAGTAGCAATAGACCTAGTAAGGAGATTGTGACTTTGGGCGATCAAGTCATTGAAAGCGGGATTTGAGCTGCATAAAATGTTAGTATCTGAAAACAGGAAGAACACATCAAAGCAGATAACAGGGAAAGCCATTGAGCAACTCCAGACCATCACCATTCGTATCCCGTAGCTGCTACAGTAGCAACTATATAAAAATGGAGTTCGTTACAAACCAACAGTGCTGATGATCTTGACAGAGATCATACGGCTCAGTCAAAAAAGGTAGTCTGCCAAGGCAGAGGAAGTGGGATTTGCATATACATTGCAGCCGACTTATCCTATCCGCACGTCTGATTATCATTTCTCCTTATCAGCCCCCCTCAAGTTAACGATGGTGGTCGAATCGTTAACTTGTGACGGAGAAGTTCAAACCGAGCAATGGACAATGGTTTGGTGAAGATGTCAGCCGGTTGGTCGATGGTAGGGATGTGATGAACAGAGATGAAATGCGAGCGAATGCAATCGCGTATGAAATGAAAATCGATCTCTATGTGCTTTGTCCTTGCATGAAAAATGGGGTTATTGGCTAAAGCAAGCGGAGATGTTGTCACAATAGAGTTTTGTTGGAGATGCAAGCGGCACTTGGAACTCTGATAGCAAGCGACAGAGCCAAATAATATCACAGGCAGCGGTGGAAATGGCTCTATACTCAGCCTCAGTAGAAGAGCGAGCGACGGAGGTTTGCTTTTTAACTGTCCAGGAGACTAATGTGCTGCCAAGAAATGCACAATACCCTGTGATAGATCGGCGATCGATCTTGTCCGAAGCCCAATCAGAATCAGCAAAAACAATGAGTTGTAGTGAGTCACACGTAATAGATAGACCAAGGTGGAGGGAACCTTGAACATAGCGGAGGACTCTTTTGAGGAGCTGAAAGTGTATCGTGAGCGGTTTGTGCATATGTTGGCAAAGGAAGTTTACAGCAAATAGAAGATCCGGTCTTGTCAGCGTTAAGTACTGCAGCGATCCTACAATTTGACGGTAAAATTCAGGTCTGGTAAATTGCTCAGCAATTGGGTCAGGCGAAGGCAAGCTCGTGGGCAGGGGAGTGCTCACCGGTTTGCACTCGGACATAGAAGCTTTGGAAAGAATTTCCTTGGCATTATGTGCTTGACTAAGGTGAATGTCATATGAGGTGTGAGTTGCCTGAAGCCCGAGAAATTGGTTTAATTTGCCCAGATTTCGCATACTAAATTTAGATTGTAAGGTGGTGAGCAATTTGGTGATTTATGTATTGTTGTTGACAGTCAATAGTATGTCATCGACATACACTAGGAGATACAGCTGAACCGAATGCCGATTATAGACGAGGAGAGAAGGATCGGCTGTACTTGTGGTGAAGCCATAGGTGATAAGATAGGTGGACATCGTCTCAAACCACAGCCGTGGGGACTGTTTGAGACCGTAGATGGCCTTTTTTAACAGACAAACATGATGTGGATATTGGGGATCCACAAAACCAACCGGTTGCTTCATAAACACCTGTTCATGTAATTTGCCATGTAAGAATGCATTGGACACATCAAGTTGTAATAACGGCCATTTGTAGGAGACAGCCACGGTAAGAAACAGTCGAATTGTGGCGAATTTGGCAACGAGACTGAATGTCTCGTGATAATCGAGGCCGTGCTCTTGCTTAAATCCCTGAGCAACCAGGCGTGCTTTATAGCGGGCTACCGAGCCATTTGAGTTGTATTTAGTCTTATATAGCCATTTACAGCCTAAGAGATTTTGGCCAGGTTCATAGGGGACCAATTGCCAGGTCCCTTGATGCTGTAAGGCATCAAATTCACTGCTCATAGCAGTCCGCCAGGCAGGATACTTGATCGCCTGCGAGAAACCTGTGGGATTTGTTGGAATAACTTGATGCTCAAGGTCCAAAATTTGCCTTGGCTTGAGTTTGCCCGATTGCGCCCTGGTAAGCATTGGATGTTTGACAGGAATAGGGTGAACAGGTTCTATGAGAGGTGGGCTGACCGATGGGGGAGATGGTGAAGTTAACGGTTCAGCATCCTGTATTGATATGGGTAGGGAATGAGATGTGGGCTGGCCTATAGAATCTGAGATGGGCAAATTTGGCTCAATAGAGGATTCAGGTATTAAGGTGGCGGGTAGAGGATTGTGATTAGGTACAGGAGTTGTAGTATTAGTGGGTGTTTGAGCGGTGATAGACTTGAATGGGAAGATAGATTCATAGAATTGCACATGACGAGAGATATACAGCTTAGACGCTTCAAAATCGAAGCAACGATAGCCTTTGACATTGGTCACATAGCCTAGAAATATGCAAGGCTGAGAGCGAGGGGATAGTTTGTGAGATAGGTGGGTGGAGAGCCACGGGTACACCAGACACAGAATTTAACAAAATCTTCTATTTGTCTTATTGTTTGTAAATAAGAATTGGAATTTGGTTTCTATATATAGAAATTTACTTGTTCTTATTGTCATAAAGAGTATAGCCTTTCACGCCTGGTAGGGAACTCATGAAGATAGATCAGTACTCTTGGCTGAAACTTGGTTCAGTGTAGTTGCAAAGTGGATGCAAAAGCATGACATTTGACAACTCGAACAGTAGAATAATTTGTAGTTTCATGGATGTTCTCACTAGACATTTGCAAGAGGATGTACCTTAATATATGTTTTTTGTTGATGATATTCTTCTTGTTGATAGGACTAGAGAGGGAGTTGAAGGTAAACTTGAATTATGGAAGTCAACCTTAGAGTCTAAAGGTTTTCGCTTGAGTAGATATAAAACTGAATATATGGAGTGTAACTTTAGTAGCAATAGACCTAGTGAGGAGATTGTGACTTTGGGCGATCAAGTCATTAATAAGAGTACACGTTTTAGATATATGAATCTATTGTTCTGAGTGATAGTGAAATAGATGGTGATATTATCAGCAGAATTCAAGTTGGATGGTTGAAGTGGAGGAATGCATCGGGCTTATTGTGCGATGGAAAAGTCCCCCTCAAACTTAAGGGAAAATTCTATAAAATGGTGGTTAGACTTGCAATGCTTTATGGTGCCGAATGTTGGCCATTAAAAGAGAAGCATAATACTTAGTTAAGTGTTGCATAAATGATGATGCTTAGGTGGATGAGTGGCTTTACCCTTAGAGATAAGATATGAAATGAGCATATACGTGAAAAGGTTGTAGTAGCTCTAGTGGAAGATAAGATTAGAGAGAGTCGCCTAAGATGGTTTGGTCACATCAACGGAGGCCTTCCGATGACCCGGTTAGGAAAGTTGAGGTATTAGATTTGACTTATGTTAAAAAAAGGTAGATATATACCTAAAAAGACTTGGTCAGAAAATATTAGAAATGGACTTTCTTTATTTTATTTAAATGATAATTTGACTTTTAACATGACACAATGGAAAAAAAAAAAGGATTTATGTAGCTGACCCCACATAGTGGGACAAAGGCTTGATGTTGTTGTTGTTGTTGTTGTTGTGTGTAGATTTATTTTGTGACAGGGAAGAAAATATTTTATTTGTTAGCTAAGCAGTAGTTAAAATGCTCTCGTTCCAAAATGTAATGGGAAATATGGATTTAAAATACAGTGTCCTCACAATATTTTTGCTCAAAAACTGAATTTTGTTGAGGTTTATGAGCGTTGATGTAAAATTCTAAGTTTGTCTAACAATTCTGTGAAATTTAACTTCTAGGCATTGTCATATATTATATATCTGGAAGTTTTAATTTTACTATTAAGACTTTATTTGTGACATCATTTTTATTGTTTTCTAAAGCAATTTTTTAATACAAAATTTTATTGAGCTAGAATTGTGTATACTAATGCAATATGCAATATTTCTCCCTAGTGTGGCCATGACACTTGTAAGTTCTATCATACAAAGAATTCGAAGCCTCCTTTGTTAATATTTTTTTGCTATGACATTCTTTCTTGTTGATAAGACTAGAGAGGGAGTTGATGAAGAGGAGGAATGCATTAGACTTACTATGAGATAGAAAAGTAGCTCTCAAATTTAAGGAAAATTTTTATAAGATGGTGTTGAGACCTTCAATGCTTTGGGGCCTCGAATATTGATCGTTAAAAGAGAAGCATACAATTAAGTGTTGTAGAGATGAGAATGCTTAGGTGAATGAGGGCTTTATGCATGAAAATGTTGGAGTAGCTCTAATGGAAAATAAGATTAGAGAGATACCTTAGATGGTTTAGAAATATAAAATATTGACCTTCTGATTACCATGTTAGGACATGACATATTAGATCCGACCTATGTTCACAAAGGCAGATGTAGATCTAAAAATAGTTGGTTAGAACTATTAAAAATGATATTTGTATTAGATTTAAATGAGAATTTGACTCTTAACAAGACACAATAGAGAAAAAAAGATTCAAATAGCCGATCAACGTAGTGAGATAAAGGCTTGTTGTCGTTGTTGTAAGTGCTGCACAATATGACGAGGTCTTTCTTCTTGAGAAATCAGTGAAAACATTTTGTTAATGTAAAGTATGGGATTCATAAAAAGAATTTTTCTACTAACTTAAGTAAAGAGTCATTTAAATACAACCTCCGCTTAAAAAAATTGTTCAACTCCTCCCATAATATATTTAATTTAGTGAAATATACACAGCATATTCTTGATCTTGTTTTAGATTAAATAGTTTGTAATATAATTGAAAATTTTGTGGACCGTCATCCTGTTGGGAAATAATCCTTTTAACATCAATCCAAATTTCTTATGCGGTATTTGAATAAAGATTACTAATAGAAATTTTCTTTGAAACTAAATCCAAAATCAATAAAAAATTATGATATTGTTCTTTCAAACCCAAGAACTTGTAAGATTTGAATCCATACGACCATACATGCTGGTCATGGAATGGATCAATCAATGAACCACAAATTTTTTGTTGGTTCAAAATGGCTGTCACCATGGCTATGCTCATGGGTGGACATACCTTAAGGCTGAAAATTATTCTGTGCGGAATCTGAATGTGTTTGGATGCGAATCCGGGAATGCCACATCATTGGGGCCCAGTGCATCCGGTGATGTGGCGCGACCGGATTCGTCTCCGAATACATTCGGATTTTGCACATAATAATCTCTCCCTTAAGGCCGGGGGCAATTGCCCACCATGAAAAAATTTTTAAAAAAATTATTATATGATTTTTTAGGTAATTTGTCCCCCTCGATGTATTTTTTAGTCTTTATTACAAGAATTTTTAAGCAATTGCCCCAACATAATTAAATATATTGTGTTGAGATGTTATTATTAGAGAACGATGAACCAAATACAAAGAGAATCCAAAAATATCCTTACAACCAAAATTTGTTCTGGGGGCGCTGTCCCCTTGGACTCCTCCGATATATCTACGAAACGTACAACGATGAACAAATAGGGGTCGAGAGGCAGCGCCCTCGGAACAAACTTTGATTGTAAGGATATTTATGAAAAAAAAATAAAATCTCTATACTTTTACTTATAAATTTGCTACAACAAAGTACCTGCAGAATTCAGAGGACTAATTAGGTGAGGAGAGTAACCAGCATAATGAACTGTTTAAAGAGTATTCTTATCTGAAATAATGTTCATATCAACTCAAGTAAATGTATTGAAGCTTATAACTGTGATTCAGAAAACATTGAAGCTGAAAGTCTAAAGTTCGTTGAGGAAAGCTATGAGCTCACCAACTCTCAACAAAAAATTTGAAAACAAATAAAGAAGTTAAAAAGAAATTTGGACGTTGGAGATCAGAATACTTTTGGTTGGTGCCTTCCCTGTCAGTATTCTAAAAAGGACATTACTTTCTTTGTAATTTGTTTCACAGTGTATGATTGGTTTGAAAGAATTGGAATGAATTAATGCAAAGTGAATTTTACTTCAAAATTATTTTTATATAGTTATTAATAGTTAAATAAATTTATTAAAAAAAATTCTTTTGGCAATTCTCAACCTAACCCTATCAAATGAAAAGAAAATAAATCTGGCCAAAATTGTGACTATTTACGTCTCCTCTTCATTAGAAAAATTTTTAATCAACTAAATAAGAAAAATATTGTTTTTTAAGTTCTTTTTTATTATGTTTCTATATATGTATTTTTTATTTTCTTGAAAGAATATAGAGCCTTAAGAATGTGCAACAAATTAGGATTAAAAATGAAAGGATGCATAAAAAAGATAAAGCTGTTTTGTTAAATGGTTGCTTAATTGATTGAATCTGAGAATCAAGACATACAATCAGAGGTGTACCCCATTTACCCCGGGGGGCATTGACCCCCCTTAAAAAAAAACACTCTTTAGTACATGATTCTTTAGGTAATTTGCCCCCCTCCAACTATTTGTTACTCTTTATTACAGGGGCTTTTTTGCAATTGTCCCACTAAAAATTTTAAAATACTATGGTCTTTAGGCAATTGCCCCCTAGTAGAACTAAGCACATTGTGTAGATGTGTTATTATTAGAGAATGATAAATCAAACACAAAGATAAATAATAAATCATGATCTGTAAAACACAAACGAACACAAGAGATTTATGTGGAAAACCCACGGGGGAGCAAGGAGAACGTCTACACTATAGAGAGGAGGCAGGTCGAACCCCGCCAAGGGGTGCTGCCCCCTTGGACCTCCAACATATTTGTGAAGTTTACGGTGGTCAAGGACATGAACAAACAATGGTTGAGCCAAATTCAAGGCAACACTTACTGTTATTAATAAGTTTGTTCCCCTAAGAACTAAAACTAGTTCCAGCCTGCATATAATTTACAAATAATGGAGCAAGTCATCATATGAATTGGATCACCCAATCTAAAATCCTAAGAAGACCTTCACCTCGATGTCCCACAAATTATATATATATATAAGAAAGAAAATTTTTTTAAATAAGAAAAGGACATTACAAGCACAAATCGAAACAAAAAAAAAACAACTGAGAAATGAAACAAAAGCTAAAGAGACAAAGTAGATCATAAGCCAAATGCCAAATGCGGACTCATTGTGGCAGTCCCCCACAAAAACACAATGGCCATCCATTGGTGACAGAAATATGCATAAACCATAACATCAGCCTAGGCAACCAACAAGCAGATAGCTAACCACCAAGGTTGCCATCAAGATGACTAACAAGGTGATAAGCAAGGAGTTGCCTCATCATCGTCTAGGGCATCAGAAAAACCCATGTAAACAAAAGAGATGGAGGGGACCAGTAGCTATTTCTTCTTAGCTTTACTTTTATATTTTTTGTCTCCACCAACAAGAATAAACTCATCCTCAACATTGTCACCCAAAACCTCCTCCTCAACCTCAATCGAAGGTGAGCCTTCCTCATCCATAACCAAACAATCAGTTTGAATCAAAATCGAGTTATTTAACTCAGCTAGATGGACATTTAACTCAGCATTGGACAAAACTGAAATAGGAATATCCACAAATTTCATGTTTCTCTGGTCAAGATTCACAACAGGGGAAGATTCTGGCACAACAGAAGTAATCGAAACCTCACCAGAAGGGCCACATTCCACAGAATCCAACACAAGTAGATCACCAGACGACACAAGAGTTAATAATAGAAGGAGAAGAAAGCATGGCACCACGAGACGCATCATTACCAACAATAATAGCAGGACTAACACCCTCCCCAACTACAACCCCTCCACAAACAGCACCATTGGAATCGTGACAGCCAACCTCAGGAGACAAAACATCCTTAGAGACCCCAACATTCACAGACTCAAACAGATTACCTAAAGGAGTAGAATCAACCAGCTCCATGGCGATAGATACCAAATTGACACCACCAACCATACCCCCATTATCAATACAATTCACCTTACAATTGATCAAGGCTAACTTATCCTCCTCTATAACAACATTCAACAAAGGCATAGGGGAGCCAAAACCCCCATCGGAAATATCAAATTCATTCATCGGAAGCACAACATTATCCTCAATAAGAACCAAAGCCTTCCCACCCCCATGCGTGACAAGAACAGTTGCAGAGTCGTGACAACCAGCCCCAAGAGACACAATAGGACTAACAACCAAATTAACAAAAAAAGATTCTCCACAACAAAATCCACATTAGGCACACCGGGCAGACTCACATTTTTAACAGGCTTAGTAACAGTAAGAGGAACATCCTGAGTCGAATGGGATTTAGCTAATTGTGGGTGCAAGAGCAAACATTCCAATTTGGAATGTCCTAAATATTTACAATGCAAACAATACAAAGACATATCTCCAAAATAACCGACTGGACATACCCCAAATTATCCGGAATAATACAAACCTTGTCAGGAAACTGCTTGGAAACATCCAATTTGACCAAAACACGAGCAACCGATGGACGAGAACCAGTAGAGGTAGCGTGATCAATTTTAAGGGGGCGACTAAACATAGAACCGAGGCCATGAAGAATCCTCAGAGAAAAAAGACGAGGTCTCAAATTCGATAAAGACACTCAAATATGAATAATAGGTGATTCAATATCAACATCAAATGAAAGCGACCATTTTATCAAATGCATGTAATAGTTGTTAATTAAATAGGAACAATGAGCAAAGATATGACAATAATCAAAATCGTTCACTAATTTAATCAAAACATTCGTCGGATTAAGATCCATAACAGAGAAATCACCAATAAGTTTAAGATTGAAAAAAAAAATACTAATAGCTTCAAGGGACGGCCGGTTGGTCGAAATTTTTCCAACCAGCGTGAAATCGAAAGGTGCAGCAAGCGAAAGAATTTCGGCCTAAGAAATTCACAAAGAGGGAAGCCCATGATGAGTAGAGATTTTAAGTTCAAGGAAAGAAGAGACGTTATCGGAAAGAGCATCCCGAAAAGACTTAGAAGAAGGTTTGTCATCAAGAAATCTGGCGTCAACTAAACATTTGACAGCCATCGAGAACAGAAGGCTCGAGAAAACACCAAAAAAACGCAACGAAAGCACAAAATGAAAGGGAGAATCACTTGAACAAAGAAGTGCAGTCGAAAGGCACAAATTATATATAATGTTTTTATATAATATTAAATATTTAAATCATATACAAAATATCATTAATATTAATTTATTTAAAATAAAATGCATCTTTTCATTCATACACTTTAATGTAATTTAGACATTAAAGTGATACATAAGTAAATATAAAAGTTTAGATATTTATAAATACATAAAAAACTTATGATATATATGTATATATATAATATTATTATAAATTAGGAAAATTAATTAAAATTTTTGTTTGATTAAAAAAAAAGAAAAAAAAAGCTTAAGATAATTTTTTTTAATAAAAAAATAATAATTTATATTAAAAGTAACTAACAAAAAGCATAGTTGTATAATGAGAATATATATATATATATAGAAATTCAAAACTAAATTCATAACTCACACCAACTAAAAAATAAGAACAAAAGAAGGACAAAATGAGTAGATTTGTTGCGTCCTGGAATATTCGCGACGGTAGAGAAATATATGGATTAACATCTTAGCATTGTACGAAGATCCAGCACACAAGCAGATAAGAGAGTGGGAGTGAAACATTCACAAGAGACACCAGAGTTTTTACGTGGAAAACCCCTAAAAAGGGGAAAAAACCACGGGGCCAGGCCCAGTTTGAATGAATCCACTAAGTATTTGCAGTCGATTACAAATGAGGCCCTTCCTTAGGAGAAGGCCTTGTATTGATGTAGCAAATATACATCATATATATTGCATTACATGGTAGGAGTTACATATACATGTTTGTCTGGTCGGAAGGACTGTAGTCAGCAGGAGATTGGGGTCAGAAAGATCGTTGTCTTTTGATGGAGGTCGGAAGAACCATAGTAGGCGACGAAGGCCTGAAGTACCGTAGTCGGTAGGAGACTGGGGTCTAAAAGACCGTTGTCTGGTGATGGAGGTCGGAAGGACCATAGTTGGCAACGGAGGTCGAAAGACCGTAGTCGGCAGGAGACCGGGGTCAGAAAGACCGTTGTTTGGTGATGGAGGTCGGAAGGACCATAGTTGGCGACGGAGGTCGGAAGGACCGTAGTCGGTAGGAGACAGGGGTCAGAAAGACCGTTGTCTGTTGATGGAGGTCGGACGGACCGTAGTCGACAGTATTTTGGGAGAACTGTGGGCATCAGGTGGTGGCCTGGTGGAGCTCAAGGCCTCAAGTAGTGGTCCGGCAGAAGTCTGGGCCTCATGTGATGTTCTGGTGGAGCACACGGCCTTTGATGATGATCTAGCGAAGACAAGAGCCTCTGGAAAAGGTAAGGGCCTTTGGCGAAGGTGAGGGCCTCAGATGAAGACGTCAGGCATGAACGTCGGGCCTTGAGCAGAACGTTGGGCCTTGAGCAGAATGTCGGGCCTGAACGTTGGGCCTGAATGTCGGGCCTAAGCGTCGGACCTTAACATCGGGCCCTGAGGTGGTGGTCCAACGAGGCTCCGGTGGTGGTCCGGCGAGGCTCCGGGGGTGGTCCGGCGAGGCTCCAGCGGTGGTCCGGCGAGGCTCCGGCGGTGATCGAGGAGGAGCTTCTTCCTTCTCCTCTTCCTTCTCTTCTTGCTTGGATTCTCTTTGTGAAGAATGAGGGCTCTATTTATAGATTTTGGCATGCCCCGTAAATAGGTGGGAGATCAAGGGTAAATGGGGAGTGGTTGGATGGACGGCCGATATTGAACCCCTTGATCATGGACCGTTCGTTGAACATTTGAAGGTCATAGAAATGTCGGAATTCAGCGATCTTGGGCTTGTTGGATTCGTCTCGTCGAGCCGTTCGATTCGAGTATAAGCTCGTTAAAATCGGAGACTGTTTGGTATCTCAAATTGCGGCTTGAACCTTCCACCAGCGCTTCGGGTTCATGATTCGGACCCATTTGGGCTCGGATAGAATTGAATTTGGTGTCATTGGGTTCGCATTTCCGAGACGCTCAGTTCGACTGTAAGTTTGCTGAAATCGGAGTTCGGATGGTCTCCGAATTAATTTTTGAAGTTTCCAATTTGATTCTGCCTCAAGATTCGTGCCCGATCAAGATAATTTTTTGATGACGTATCAGTTGCCCCCCCTATTTTTGGGCGTCGAAGCCCTCAAAGTCCGAAAATATGTGTGTCGACATTTAACATTGGCCGAATCGTAAAAAATTACGTTCCAAAAAATATAAATCTTACTCAAACTTGATCATATAAGTCCCATTGAGTCCCGAAAGTGTCAAAATTGAGTCTGGAACGGCAAAAATGTGTCTAAGGATCCCAAAAACATCCGATTTGGATCGTCCGGGCCAAAAATTTGGCCGGACATGCGTAGGTGGCCGAACCGCAAGGTAGCTATAATTTTTTGTTGTGCTGATGTGCATAGAAATCAAATTGAGCAACCATGTTTCCAATTATATAATTGATCAATATGTAGAGCATTTCAGGCAATGCTGGTTGTAGCATCTGGAACTAAGACACTCCATAAATTATATCTTTGGACATATTTTCAAAAGAAATCTTATAAGACACTCTTGTCCTAAGATTCAAATGGTTAAGAGAAAAGCTTCTCCAACCAATATTTTCCTGTGTGTTTTGCCAATGCAACAACTGCTCGTTGGGTTCTCTATGCACAATTATGCTGTTCAAAAGTCTTATCATCGCCTAAAATGGAATTAGAGTTTGACCAGGATGTATCGCCAGGCCCGCTTAAATTAGAAAAGCTGATGCAGTCTAAAGGCTTGCAAAGTCTCATATGGCCATCTTTATGAAGCAGTAAGAGAACATAACATCAAATGTCTTTTTTATAATAAACCTCATCTGCACGATCAACCGCACACATGGAAAGACGTGCCCCAAGAGCCAAGAGGCTTTGCCAGCCGGTTGTACATACGGTTGAAGGTTTTTTAAAAAATATTTTTTTCTTTGCGGGCCCCACCTGCGCTTTTTTTTTTTTTTTGAAATATGGCCACATGGGCAGCCCTCAACCGCCTCCTAAGGCGGTTTATTTAATAACCGCCCATTATGATTTTTTTTTTTAATAACTCCCTTCTTCTCTCCTCCACTATAAATACCCCCTTAAGGTGTATGAAATCTTTGCACCTCTTCTTCTCCTCTTCTCTGTCTCTCCCTCTGTCCTTACTATTGAGGCATTCCCTCGATTTTTCGAGGCCCCTCTCTTGGCAAGGAAGTCCGGAGATTCTCCCTTCTTCTCTTCTCCCTCTGTCCTTACTATTGAGGCCTTCCCTCGATTTTTCGAGGCCCCTCTCTTGGCAAGGAAGTCCGGAGATTCCCCTTTCTTCTCTTCTCCCTCTGTCCTTACTATTGAGGTCTTCCCTCGATTTTTCGAGGCCCCTCTCTTGGCAAGGAAGTCCGGAGATTCTCCCTTCTTCTCCTCTCTACTTCGAGAGATCATGTGGAGTTTCGATGTTTGGTGGTTAGTGTTAGAGGTCGGATAGACAGTTGTAAGGAGGGAGGTTGAAATGACGGGCATACTTTCAGCGTCGGGGAGAAGTATGATGGCAGGTAGGAATTCAACGTCGGGTAGACATACATCGTCGGGCAGAAGACCGACGAAAGTCTATTGACTGGAAGAAGTCCGACGGGTAGTAGTCCGACGTCGAGTAGGAGTACGGTGTTGGTTAAAGTACAATATCGGGCAGAAGACCGACGAAAGTCCATCGACGAGCAAAAGTCCGACGACGTATAGTAGTTCAACATTGAGTAAAAGTATGGCGATGGGTAGAAGTACTGTGTCAGGTAGAAGACCAATGAAAGTTCGTCGACGAGCAGAAGTACGCCGACGAGCAGAAGTCCGACGACGAGTAGAAGTCCGCTGACGAGCAGAAATTCGACGTCAGGTAGAAGTCCGCTGACGAGCAGAAGTCCGACGTCGGGTAGAAGTTCGCTGACGAGCAGAAGTCCGACATTGGGTAGAAGTCCGCTGACGAGCAGAAGTCCAAGGTGGGGTAGAAGTCCACTGACGAGCAGAAGTCCGACGTAGGGTAGAAGTCCGCTGACGAGCAGAAGTCTGACGTCGGGTAGAAGTCCGCTGACGAGCAGAAGTCTGACGACGGCTAGAAGTCTGCTGACGAGCAGAAGTCGACGACGGGTAGAAGTCCGCTGACGAGCAAAAGTCTGACGTCAGGTAGAAGTCCACTGACGAGCAGAAGTCCGACGTCGGGTAGAAGTCTGCTGACGAGCAGAAGTCCGACGATAGGGAGAAGTCCGCTAACGAGCAGAAGTCCGACGTCGGGTAGAAGTAATGTCGGGTAGAAGACCGACGAAAGTTCATCGATGAGCAGAAGTCCGACGACGAGCAGAAGTCCGACGACGAGTAGAAGTCCGCTTACGAGCAGAAGTCCGACGTCGGGTAGAAGTCCGCTGACGAGCAGAAGTCCGACGTCGGGTAGAAGTCCGCTGACGAGCAGAAGTCCGATGTGGGGTAGAAGTCCGCTGATGAGCAGAAGTCCAACGTCAGGTAGAAGTCTGCTGACGAGCAGAAGTTCGACGTCGAGTAGAAGTTCGCTGACGAGCAGAAGTCCGACGTCGGGTAGAAGTCCGTTGACGAGCAGAAGTCCGATGATAGGGGGAAGTTCGACGTCGGGTAGAAGTACAACGTCGGGTAGAAAACCGACGAAAGTCTGTCGACGGGCAGAAGTCCAACGACGGTTAGTAATCTGACGGCAGGCAGAAGTCCGACGTCGCGTTGAAGTACTGTCGGGTAGAAGACCGACA
Source organism: Dendrobium nobile (assembly GCA_022539455.1). Lineage (NCBI taxonomy): Eukaryota > Viridiplantae > Streptophyta > Magnoliopsida > Asparagales > Orchidaceae > Dendrobium > Dendrobium nobile. The sequence goes on along the minus strand of CM039721.1, from coordinate 71,235,370 downwards.
AAAGTTCGTCGACGAGCAGAAGTCTGATGACGGAGAGAAGTCCGACGACGAGCAGAAGTTCGATGACAAGGTGAAGTCCGACATCGTGTAGAAGTACGGCCTCAGGCAGAAGACCGATGAAAGTTCGTCGATGGACAGAAGTCCGACGACGAGTAGAAGTCCGCTGACAAGCAGAAGTCTGACGATAGGGAGAAGTCCGATGTCGTGTAGAAGTACGGCCTCGGGTAGAAGACCGATGAAAGTTCATCGACGGGCAGAAGTCCGACGTCGATTAGAAGTTCGCTCACGAGCAGAAGTTCGATGACATGGTGCAGTGTGCTGACGAGCAGAAGTCCAACGTCGGGTAGAAGTCTGCTGACGAGCAGAAGTTCGACGTCGGGTAGAAGTCTGCTGACGAGCAGAAGTCCGACGTCGGGTAGAAGTCCGCTGACGAGCAGAACTTCGACGACAAGGTGAAGTTTGCTGACGAGCAGAAGTCCGATGTCGGGTAGAAGTCTGCTGACGAACAGAAGTTCGACGTCGGGTAGAAGTCCGCTGACGAGCAGAAGTCCGACGTCGGGTAGAAGTCCGCTGACGAGCAGAAGTCCTACGTCAAGGAGAAGTCCGCTGAGGAGCAAAAGTCCGACATCGGGTAGAAGAGCGATGAAGGTTTGTCGATGAGCAGAAAGTCTGACGACGAATAGAAGTCTGCTAACGAGAAGAATTCTAATGTCGAGTAGAAGTCTGCTGACGAGCAGAAGTCCGACGTCAAGAAGAAGTCCGCTGAGGAGCAAAAGTTTGACGCCGGGTAAAAGAGCGATGAAGGTTTGTCGATGAGCAGAAAGTCCGATGACAAGAAAAAGTCTGCCGACAAGCAGAAGTCCGACGACTGGGAGAAGTCCGACGTCGGGTAGAAGTACGGCATCGGACAGAAGATCGATGAAAGTTTATCGACGAGTAGAAGTCCGTTTACGAGCAGAAGTCCAACGACATGGAGAAGTCTGATGTCGGGTATAAGTATGGCATCGGGTAGAAAACCGATGAAAGTTCGTCGACGGGCAGAAGTTCGACGACGGGTAGAAGTTTTCTTACGAGCAGAAGTTCGACAAAATGGAGAAGTCCGATGTCGGGTATGAGATCGACGAAAGTCCGTCGATGAGCAGAAGTTCGACGACGGGTAGTACTCTGACAGCAGAAAGAAGTTCAGTGTCGGATAGAAGCACTAAGTCGGGTAGAAGACCGAAGAAAGTCCATCGACGGACAGAAGTCCTAGACGGGTATTAGTCTGACAGTAGGAAGAAGTCCGGCGTCGGATAAAAGCGCTGAGTCAGGTAGAAGACCGACGAAAGTCCATCGACGAACAGAAGTCTGACGATGAGTAGAAGTCAGCTAACGAGCAGAAGTCCGACGACATAGAAAAGTCCGATGTCGGGTATAAGTACGGCATCGGGTATAAGAACGATGAAAGTTCGTCGACGGGTAGAAGTTCGACGACGGGTAGAAGTCTGCTTACGAGCAGAAGTCTGATGACATGGAGAAGTCTGATGTCGGGTATAAGATCGATGAAAGTCCATCGACGAGAAGAAGTCCGACGACGGTTAGTAGTCCGACGACAGGCAGAAGTCCGACGTCGTGTAGAAGTACTGTCGGGTAGAAGACCGACGAAAGTCCGTCGAGGGGAAGAAGTCCGACGAAAGTCCTTTCCGAGGTTGTATGTCGGAGCCTATGCTCGACGACATTAACCTGTGTGGAAGAGGTCGAGAGAATCCACCAAGGATGTAGGACCTTTCCGAGGTTGTATGTCGGAGCCTTTGCTCACCTACGTTAACCTGTATGGAAGAGGTCGGGAGAATCCACCAAGGATGTAAGACCTTTCCGAGGTTGTATGTCGGAGCCTTTGCTCGACGACGTTAACCTGTGTGGAAGAGGTCGGGAGAATCCACCAAGGATGTAAGACCTTTCAGAGGTTGTATGTCGGAGCCTTTGCTCGACGACGTTAACCTGTGTGGAAGAGGTCGAATCGGATCCCCCTGGGATCAATTTTGTCTTGATTTGGGAGGGGGTGAATGCCACATGTATTCCAAATCAAAGGTAAATAATGGTCTATCTTTAGACCGTTATTGCCTTTTTGAGGTTGAGATTAAGACATTGCCTAAGGAGTAGATGTCCAGCAAGGGACTGTATATGGCTTTCAGAAGTATCCTTGCATTTGCCGGGAGTTCCTTAAAGTATCATATTGATATTGAAAGCATTGGAGGGATCTTCTTGATCATAGTTGGAGTCAAAGTTGCCCCCCAGTCCAGATCTAATTTCCATGAAATTGATGAAGTAATGGCTGAAGTCAGGAATTGACATTATGATCTTTTAAGGTTGGAGCAAAATTTGCCCCCCAGTTGGGAATTACTTTTCATGAAATTGATGAAGTAATGACTGATGTCAGGAAGTTTTCATGAACGTCCTTTTGAGATTGGAGCAAAAAATTTGCCCCCCAGTCGGGAACCAAGTTCCCACAGACGGCGCCAAACTGTTGCGTCCTGGAATATTCGCGACGGTAGAGAAATATATGGATTAACATCTTAGCATTGTACGAAGATCCAGCACACAAGAAGATAAGAGAGTGGGGGTGAAACATTCACAAGAGACACCAGAGTTTTTACGTGGAAAACCCCTAAAAAGGGGAAAAAACCATGGGGCATGGCCCAGTTTGAATGAATCCACTAAGTATTTGCAGTCGATTACAAATGAGGCCCTTCCTTAGGAGAAGGCCTTGTATTGATGTAGCAAATATACATCATATATATTGCATTACATGGTAGGAGTTACATATACATGTTTGTCTGGTCGGAAGGACTGTAGTCAGCAGAAGATTGGGGTCAGAAAGATCGTTGTCTTTTGATGGAGGTCGGAAGAACCATAGTAGGCGACGAAGGCCTGAAGTATCGTAGTCGATAGGAGACTGGGGTCTAAAAGACCGTTGTCTGGTGATGGAGGTCGGAAGGACCATAGTTGGCGACGGAGGTCGAAAGACCGTAGTCGGCAGGAGACCGGGGTCAGAAAGACCGTTGTTTGGTGATGGAGGTCGGAAGGACCATAGTTGGCGACGGAGGTCGGAAGGACCGTAGTCGGTAGGAGACAGGGGTCAGAAAGACCGTTGTCTGTTGATGGAGGTCGGACGGACCGTAGTCGACAGTATTTTGGGAGAACTGTGGGCATCAGGTGGTGGCCTGGTGGAGCTCAAGGCCTCAAGTAGTGGTCCGGCAGAAGTCTGGACCTCATGTGATGTTCTGGTGGAGCACACGGCCTTTGATGATGATCTAGCGAAGACAAGAGCCTCTGGAAAAGGTAAGGGCCTTTGGCGAAGGTGAGGGCCTCAGATGAAGACGTCAGGCATGAACGTCGGGCCTTGAGCAGAACGTTGGGCCTTGAGCAGAATGTCGGGCCTGAACGTCGGGCCTGAATGTCGGGCCTAAGCGTCGGACCTTAACATCGGGCCCTGAGGTGGTGGTCCAGCGAGGCTCCGGTGGTGGTCCGGCGAGGCTCCGGGGGTGGTCCGGCGAGGCTCCAGCGATGGTCCGGCGAGGCTCTGGCGGTGATCGAGGAGGAGCTTCTTCCTTCTCCTCTTCCTTCTCTTCTTGCTTGGATTCTCTTTGTGAAGAATGAGGGCTCTATTTATAGATTTTCTGGAGTGGCATGCCCCGTAAATAGGTGGGAGATCAAGGGTAAATGGGGAGTGGTTGGATGGACGGCCGATATTGAACCCCTTGATCATGGACCGTTCGTTGAACATTTGAAGGTCATAGAAATGTCGGAATTCAGCGATCTTGGGCTTGTTGGATTCGTCTCGTCGAGCCGTTCGATTCGAGTATAAGCTCGTTAAAATCGGAGACTGTTTGGTATCTCAAATTGCGGCTTGAACCTTCCAACAGCGCTTCGGGTTCATGATTCGGACCCATTTGGGCTCTGATAGAATTGAATTTGGTGTCATTGGGTTCGCATTTCCGAGACGCTCAGTTCGACTGTAAGTTTGCTGAAATCGGAGTTCGGATGGTCTCCGAATTAATTTTTGAAGTTTCCAATTTGATTCTGCCTCAAGATTCGTGCCCGATCAAGATAATTTTTTGATGACGTATCAAGATTAAAAGTATAATTAAATTAATTAAAATTAGTTATATGCTGTCCAACTATAAAGTACTACTCTACTTGGGGAATAATCCTCCTATCTCTTTCTATCAAATTTTTATCAAAACAAACCTTCACACACCACCTTTCACACTCACTCTCCTACCATTTCTCCTTCCCCTCTCATCTTCTTCTTCATATCTTATTTCCATATCTAAATTAGTTATAAGCTGTCCAACTAAAACTCCACTTGGGGGAATAATTTCCTATCACTTTCCAGCATTTTTATGAGCTGCTACTTTGTAAATGACATATATAATCAAACCATAATATAATAATTCCACAAAAATATGAAGGAATCAATTGTTGATTATTGTTAGAGTTTTGTAAGACAAGCCATGCAATTTTTTTTATATAAGAAATCTTTATCATATATTGACTTTAAGTAAAGGATAATCTCTAGGTTTCTACAAAAATGTGGCTAAACGCAGGCGGAGAAAATCCAAAAAAAAATCCTATTTATTTGAATTCTTCTTTCTTGTTGTGTTGTTGGTCATCTTTTTTCTCTAGAGTGGCGGTGGTGGTTCGGAGTCTGGTTGGTGGAGCTGACTGGCTGTTGGTTTTGTCTCTTCGCTTGGTTGGGCTGCTTTGGAGTTTGATTGATTGATGGCAGTCCTATTGGGGGTTTTCGGTTAGCCATTTGATTTCTCTCTTATTATCTGCTGTATTTTTTCTGCCGATTTGTCTTTTGTGCAGGTTGATTATTGACATCCTTAACGAACTTTCACAATTTAGTGAGTTAAAGTTGATGTTAGGACCTCATTAATTAAATTGGTTTCACGTTCGATCTTGGGTTTGTATATTGGATTCAATATATTCATAAATTATCCCTTTACTTATAAATGACTCAGTGGGGACTTCGGTCCTAAGACCGAACATAAATGACTCGAGACCTTCATGAATTAGCAAGATCAATCTGGCTTATCCCTAGCCAATATGACTCACTTTGGTTAAATCTTGTCAAATATATAAACTTATTTTTAAGCGTATAAATATTTAAATATAAATTTTATGAGTCATAGGAAATTCATAAGATCCCTAATTCATTTTTAATATTTGTGGGATTATGCATTAGGGTTCATTACAACATGTATAGTAGTAGATCACAATTAGCATATTGAGATAACTAAGATTTTATTTGAGAAATATGTCTTACAGTTTTATAAAGCATCTTTTTCGTATTGAAACTTATTGACCTAAAAATTTGTGTACTAAGAAATCAAGTTGCCTAATATCTTCTACCTACTTAAATACTCATATATGCATTAGCATTCTGAAGCAAGCAGGTCTTTAATGATTTGATTTGATTTGCAAGCTTACGAATTGTCAGAGCACATAAGCAAACAACTTGTTTAGAAATGAATTGACGTTCAATTTGCTTGTCATGCAAACTTCAATCATAAGTGGATAAGTTTCTTGGCGGTTGGTGCTCAATGCGTGCTTCAAACATAAGCTAATAATAGTGTAAATATAAGCTTCGTTTGTGATCCTTTTTTATTGCTTTTTAAAATAGAATTTTGATATAAAATTTGAAATTTTTACACTAAAATCCTGTTTTAAGAAATAATAAAAAAGCCGTCCCAAACAAAATAATAGTCTATTTGGGACGGCTGCAATTTTTTTATAAAGATGATTGTAAAATGAATATGAAGAAATTATTTTTTTAAAGTTTTTGCAGAAAGCAGCTTCTTAGCATAAAAATTTATTGATGCTAGTGAAAAGCAGTAGCCAAATAAAATTGTAATTACGGTCTGAAAAACAAAATAATAGAAAAATTGGCCGAAATGAAACCATAATTCTCTTAAGTTCCCTGAAAAATAAGCTTCAATTCTCATGTCCATATCTAAGATTATTAGTCATAAATTTTATGAGATTGATTGGCCTTTAAACTTTAATTTGAAGATATGACCTCGCTCTAAGTTTGGATTATTTTTTTTGTTTGGATTAGCTTGAATGAGGTTAGTCATGAGTAGGAATTTTGGCTTGGTTCAATCTTTGAGATAGTCTTGAACTGGGCTCAGCTTGAATTGATTTGGTTTAGTCGACACGAAATATTGTATAAATATTTTTATGCTTTGTTATTAAAGAATAACATGCAATGGACTACTTGCATATGCATAAGTAGCATTTGAATTTAAATGCGCCTCTTTTAGATTTGCACCTCCATTAATTTTAAAGAATTTTAGTTCTTCTTTACACCAATTCAAAATTTGACTTAGATGATGAACATCATATCATTCAAATAGTTTCACCCTTAAAGGTCCCCAAAGCCAATTTGATGATGTCCACATCAATTGGATTAGACACTAAGGATGTTAAATTAGTTAAAAAGAAGTTGTAATTATGAATGAAATAAGGGTCATACGCATTAATATAAGGAAACATTTATAAGTCCTTAAAGAATCATAGGCTTTCTAAAAATGCAACATGTAAAGAAAAATTTATGAGCCATTGGTTCTACCTATTATAGGAATTAAACGGAAATCAAAACACAAGAAAAAGAATAATAAGGCCAAACAGAAATAAACCAGATGATCCAGCCAGCGAAACATGCAGATGAAAGGAGCAACCAACGACACGAGCAGGCCATAAAAGAGATAAGCACTTGCGAATATATAACCTGCACAAAGAAAAGAGGAAGAAACAACAATGAACTAAAGGAAACGAGGTCATAAAGACACCAGAACCAACCCTGACAAAAATTTGGGCCATTTTCATAATACAAAGATTAAATAAGGGATTGCGAATGAAATGTAGAAACATTATCTTTTGTATTGTTCTTTATTTTTTATAATGCTTTACATTTAAATAAAATTCGTACTAAATATATGGTCATTAATACAAGCTAAACTCAAGAATCGTAAGGGACCAATACTCTATAATTTGGGCAAAGGTTGGGCTATATTACATAGAGTCCTGAGCTCTATAGGTTATCTTAAAAATTATAAATCTTATGAGGGCATATGATATTTCTCGCAAAATAAACAACAATGAGAAAATTCATTTAAAATCTCGCAAAATAAACAACAATTAAACTAAATATTATATGTTATTACATAATCAATTTTTTAACTCTACTTTTTCAAATTAGAAATAACATCATATATATTTAATCTCATTTAAATCTTAATATGTGCAACAAATTTATTAAATTTAAATAGATTTAATATTTTTAATGTAAATATATGAATAATTAATTTATTATGTAATAAACCTAAATTTTAATCTTTATATAATAGATATAATATATTAATATAATTAAAATATAAAATATGAAAAATTAGATATTTCTCTCTCTCTCTGTCTTAATGATTACGTATCAAAAATTTTTTATTATAAATTGGAACTTTTATTACATCCAGTGAACGTACGCTCCTCTACGTTCGGTTTTAGACCAAAACACCGCAATACCGAGTTTTTTGAAAAAACTCGGTACAACTCGGTACTAGATATTGTGCTTTTTTTGCCTAGATCCGAACGTAGAGGAGCGTACAAATAAAAGTTCTATAAATTGAGCGTCTTTGCATTTCTACAAAGAGGTAAAACGCACGTGCTTTCCCTCTCTTACAACTCGCAGGCCTCTGCTCCTCCTCCTCCTCCTCCCCACTCTGCTCTCTTCCATTTGTATATCTTCGCAGAAAACCATTCAAGCAATGGGAAATTGCCAAGCGGCGGAAGCAGCTGCGGTCCTGCTACAACACCCAAGTGGCCCTTCCGAGAAATTCTACCACTCGCTAAGCGCCAGCAACGTCATGGCCTCTAATCCCGGCCACTATGTCGCCGTCATCATCACCTCACGGTCTAACCCCAACTCCTCCGGCTCCGCCTCCGCCGCTCCGGTGAAGTATCTCAAGCTTCTCCGCCCCGACGATACCCTCCATGTCGGATACGTCTATCGTCTAATTAGCTTCCAAGGTTTGCCGTTTCTTCGTCATTTCGATTTTCAGATGTTTGATTTCTTCGGTTGTTGATCAAATTGGGGATCGATCAGAAGTTCTCAGTGTATTTAAGTCGAAGAAGAAAGTGAGACTTAGCAAATTGATTGTTGGCTGCAAGGATAAGAGGAAGAGCTGCGAGAGTAGAGGAGGCGGAGATCGAGCGGCTGAGTCCAGCGATAGCTCGCCGCCGGCGACGGTAGGTTACATTAAAACTTCAAATATTATTTTGCACATAAATTTTGATGTTTGAAGGGAATATTTCTGGGAATTGATCTTTGGGCCGTCTCAAAAGAAGGGACGAGGAGCTCTGGTTTAAAGACCAAAGCAGAGAGAGAGAGAAAAATTATCCTGTGCGGAGTCGATACCGAGCTTATATCAAGCGGTACTATAAGCATAAACGGTACTAAACTATTTTATTTTTATTGGTCCAAAATTGAGACTAATCAAGTCTATCATGTCAAATAGTCCTACACTCCTACTAGGATCTTATTAATCATGTATTGAAATCACTTACAAGTTTCTAGAATGTATTTGCTTGATAATACGGCAACTCGTAAAATTTCGGCCACTTTGTAGCTCACTTTGATCTATTGGTTTAGAGTTTTAGGTTGAGAGTTTTGACTATCAACAAAAAGATCTTGAGTTCAAGTCTTACGTATGTGATATTTGCATGAGTTTGCATTTTTTGGCCTAAATGCCCCCAAAAAATAAAATTCAGCCACCCATTCAAAGTATTCACGCATTGAGTCTTGATTCTTCCCTGCTGAAATTGCTCGAGTTTGTGTCCATAAAACCTCACCTTTAATCACATGGTCGTGCATATTTGGCATTTGATGACCTAATTTACTCGCTATAAATACGCCTACATTAAATAATTTATATATTTTTCTCGTTATTTATTCTATTTATTCTTCAAAATTGAATGCAACAATGCTTAGAAATAGGAGGTAACTAATATGACAAACATTAATAATATTGTCATGAATATCTTTTTCACAACCATCCTCTTTATATTCTTAAAATCATGATTTGATGTATACTTTCTCTATCTAAAAGTTTAATTAGGTCATCCATAATGCATAACCAATCTAAAAAAACTTTGTCTATTATTTCTCTCTCTTGCTATCTCTTTCTGATTTCTTCATCTCAACGCAAAGGTAGTGTTAAGGATTTGATACGTAACTTTTTTTGATCTATTGGCGGGCAATTTTGGTTACCAATTAAGGCTTCATTTGGGACGTTTTTTTTTTAATGCTTCTTAAAGCAGCTTTTTAGTACAAAATTTTTAATTTTGATACTATAAAGCAACTTTAAAAGCAATAAAAAAAAGTCGTCCCAAATAAAGCCTAAGAGGTCTTGGGTTCAAGTCTTGCGATGTGATGTGTGTGATTTGCCTTAGGCTTCATTTGGAACAGCTTTCTTACTGCTTCATAAAGTAACTTTTTAGTATAAAAATTTTATTTTTTGTGCTAGAAAATTGCTTTAAGAAGTAGTAAAAAAATAGTCCCAAATGAGACAAATTTCTTAATGATTTATAAAGTAGCTTTTTACTATAAAATTTCTAGAACAAAAAAATTTAAAATATAGTAAAAAAATTGTTCCAAGGGAAATCTTAATTAACCTCAATTAAGGAGTTGATGTGACTTGACCGATGCTTTTGGATCCATCATACATCACATATCATTATCACCAACTACTTTACATGACGCTGCTCTGATTTCAGTAATCTAATGCGGTTTGCAGGCGGCGGAGGACGACGGACGGCAGTGCGGAGTAGGGACTGTTTCGCTCTTGAGGCCTTCGCACTGGCGGCCAGCATTGGAGAGCATCACGGAGGTTGAAGGGAGCTGAGCTCGCCGGCGGTGCGGTGAATTTAATCACTGTTGATCACAGGAAAGTTACTGAAGGATTTATATGTCTTCATTAATAGAATGAGAGAGAATTATCTATTCGAGTATTTGGGATGGGAAAGCATCAATGCTTAATCGATCCGAAGTAGTTAAGCGTCCACTTCGAATTAGTTGGCATGTTATGATTTTGTTTGGAAAAATCTGTTTATTGAAAGGGCTTTTAAGAGTATTTTAATTAGGAGTAAATATGGATGTTTGTCTCATTCTGTGCTGAAATTTTATATTTTTTTCTCTTAGGTTGGTTATATTATAAGATGAGCGGTCTGAATGTATCATTCTTATTAAGGGTGTCAATTTCGGGTCACAGGTCGTATTCGGGTCAAACCCGAAATTGACCCGACACTGCTCGTGTTCGGGTTGACCCGACCCATTTTTTTGCAAACAGATCGCTTTTTTGGACCCGAACCCGACCTGCTTCGAGTTCGAGTCGGGTTCAGGTCAACCCGACCCCCTTGTTTCAGCTGCGGCAGCGAGCAGCCAACGACATCGGGCAGGCGGGTTGTCGCGAGTGCGCGAGCAGATGCGGGCGCGCTCGAGTGCGCAGCAGCAGTCGTGCGCGGCAGACGCGGGGTGCGCTCAAGCGCGACACGGGCAGCGGCCGTGCGCGGCCCGCGACAACGGGGCAGTGCCGCAGCAGGGTGGCTCGACTCAGGACAGCCAGGCTGAGCCAGCGACAGCGCGGCAGCGGGGCTCACTCGACCACGCGACGCGATGATGCGGTAACGCGGGGCTGACGGGGTGACGCAGCTGAAGGGTTTATTTGTTATTCCGGGACAATTTGGGTCATTCCCGGGTTTCCGAGTCAACCCGAACCCAACCCGGTTTTGCAAACGGGTCGGTTTTTTGGACCCGAACCCGACCCACTTCGAGTTTAGGTCAACCCAAACCCGAAATTTTCGGGTCGGGTCCAATATTGACAGGTCTAATTCTTATGCTCATATGATGTTTGAAATTTCTACCTTAATATGAAAGAAAGAAGAAACAAATAATACACCAGCAAGAAATTTATTTGATTGAAATTTTGGCCAAATTTATTAAAATGTCACTCATAAAAAAATTATAGATAGAGCAATGTTCTCCACATAAAATGAGACATTGGGTTGATTTTGAAGAATGTTTAGAAGGTCTATGAGATTCTAGAGCTTTACCTAATGTTCCATGATGACGATCACCACTAGCCTATGGTGTCTTCTGATTGCTATCGTTCAAGAGAAAACTAGAGCTTGTTTAGAGAAACTTACTTCTCCTCTAGTCCAAGGGGGAGAAAAAAATTAGGATTTTTATTTTATTTTATTTTTTGGAGCCAAAATTAATTTTAAAATTTGCATAAAATTTAAAAAAAGGAAAAGAATTAATAAAAATAGGAAACATTAGCACCGCATGTATGTGCATATTTGTAGGTTTCCACGAACTTTTATTTGGTCTGGTGACCGGACGTAGAGCTACGTTCGGCCGGCGCTGAGATCGCGCCACGTAGCATGCACAAAACCACGTATTTGTTGATTTTGCTCAGCAATAACGAGAAATACCATTATGTGAAGACAAATACCGAGCAATACCGAGTAATACCGAGCAATACAGAGCAATACCGAGTTTTTTCTAAAAAAACTCGAGCAAATACTGAGCAAATACCGAGTAACTCAGTGGTAACCGCACGTAGAGCTACGTCCGGTCACCGGACGTAATAATTGTTCGTTTTCCACACCCCCATTTCAAACAAACTAAAACATGCCCAAATGTCTAAGGGAGCATTGTACATTCACCCCCGCTGTCACTAACATCGACAACCAGTCAATTTAGTCTTCTATATGTGTTTACACCCATTTTCAGCCTGAATTGTCCTATACAAACATTTTTAGGGTCCTCAAAATTATTTTTTATTATTATAAACTTAATTTTGACACTTTTAGAATCAACATAGTGTTTACAATTAATTTAGAGTAAGTTTTTACAATAATATTTGCTCCTATAGATGTGCATACTTCATGAAAAGTTAAAGCTATAATTAAAAAGAGTTTACTTAATGCGCTACCCCAAGGGGATGTTGACATACAAGGAGTAGTAATACCTCATAATTTAAAACTAAAACTTTGCACCTAATGGGTTTTGAAAGACTTAAACATATATTGTTAGACAAAACAATCTTTAAAGTCTAAAAAAAACGGCTACTTCATGAGAAATTGGCTTGATCGTGCACAAATCTTGATGTATATTTAAATTGAAAACTTTTAGAAGTAAATCCATTCATCTTAATAAGATAAACCCATTGACATAAAAAATGATCAAATCCAAGCTCAAATGATCTCATATCAGCACTTTAAGTAAGAAAAAAAATTGAGACATTAATTGGAGAACAAAATAATCTTCAATTTTGTATACTTATAATCAAATTGAGAGTGTCAATGAGAAAAATCCAATGAACCCAAAATCATCTAATTTCATCATCTTAAATGCATATAAATATTGAAAGAATGATTTATAATTGTTATTAAATTAACTTGGAAGAGCATTATTAGTAACCAATAATAAATACTATTGAAATTATTTAACCTAGGCTTGGTTGTGGGCTCCAAAATTTTTCGTGCCCCGTCCTCCCCTGCTTTCAGGAGAGTTTTAACAAATTAAGTTTCAGGGTAAATTTTCAGAAGACGTATTGGGTTTGAAATAAGATACTATGCAGAGATTTCGCCCTCATTTCATGAGGACGTTATAATATGAGTTCTAGTTTCATATATGTGTAAACCCCTATAGTTAATTACCCCTCTCGATAACGAGAGAGAACTTTCGATTATGACTAGTTATAAGATAGGCACTGAATACCCATATAATATCAATAACTTTGAGATTTGACTTTGATATTGAAATTTAAAGTTTAAGACTTAAAATTTAGCATCGTATACTTAAAATTGGTGATGGAGGGAGTGAAGATGAGCCCGATCAAAATCCCATGATTTGGTCGTCCTGAGCTGTCATGGTCTCTAGTTTACTTAGTTAGAGGAGGTAATCGACCTAACCTGATAGAAGGCACTTTATTAGTAGCCATGGTGTTTGTCTAAGGGGATAGATTTGAATCTATTTTAGTTGATAGAGGGCTTTATGTCTATCAAATATATCATATGATTCATCACTCAAAGGTTTGGTGTCATTAGGGAACATATGAGCTTTGGCCGTAATCATAATATAATTGTGTCATTTTGTGACAAAACCACCCGATCAGAGGGCACGTGCCACGTATATGCTGGCAAGACACTATTTGAGAATGAATCTTAGTTATACACCCCATATGATATTCACTCTTTGTGAGTTGAGATTAATTTCAAATTTGTCCCCCACAATAAATATTTATGGGAGGTGGATGAGTTTTAATTTTAAGTTTTTAGGTGATAGATTTTATTTTAAGGATTTAGACTTTTGCTGGTTTTAAGATTTAACCCCTTCGATTGAGATTTATATAAACACGGCCATCATCGGGGTGACGTTAAAGTCACTTTAAATGCTTGTATTTTATAGGAACTTGAGAGGTATTTAATAATTCAAGCTATGTCAACTCCAATCTTTTTTAAGGAGGATAAAACTTGAATATTTGACCCGCGCAACATTTTTTGACTGTTGGATTTAGGAATCAAATATAACAATCAAAGCACATGCGGAAAATTATTTTAGTGTATTTGTGTAACAAATTTAACACACTGGCTAATGCTTATATATATGCATAATACATTTGCCTCATGATTGATATATTAATATAAGATATTCATACTAGCATTTCATTCATAGTTCTTGCATAATATATTTCACACATCAAATCTCCCTTAGGAGACTCATAGAAGCAATCAAATGTATGGATATTAGAAGTCTTGACACTTTCAACATTAAATAGCCCACTTAAACTTGACTTCTCCTTCAAAGTCATATATCTGTTAGAATAATTAAATATATTAATTATGCGAGACATCGCAATAATTATTTAAGAATATATATTTAATTATATAAACCATTATGTGGCCCATATATTTGAATTATTACAATTTAATTATTTATGTTTAAATCCTATTGGTCAAGAAAAGATAATTTGATCATTCGTTTATGGACCGTTTGATCAAATAACTCCTATGAGCGGTTATTATAAAATAACTCCTTTGAGTTATTATAAAATAACTTCTATGAGTTATTGTAAAATAACTCATATGAGCGTTTATTGTAAAATAACTCCTATGAGTTATTTTATGAGTTATTGTAAAATAACTCTCATGAGGGGTTATTATGACAAATCCGTAGGAAATAACTATTGGTTCTCTCTCTCTCTCATAAGGAGGAGTTATCATGCTCCATAGACGATTAACTCATGATAGAAGAAAGTGAAGGGAGAAGGGAGAGAAACCGTAGTTCGAAATTCAACAAATTCAAAATGAATCAAGGTATGTTTTTCTTCCGATTCATGATTGTGAAAATCATCTTGTTTAAGATCTTGTGGATTTGAGACTTATGTAAATTCAAGTTTTTCGTTTCGATTTCTTTTACATAAATTATGATGCGAGTTTATGCAAAGAGTTAGAGAACTCCATTAAGTCTTACATGTGGTATCAGAGCATGGTTGAAAACTAGTGATTTTCCATTTAAGTTTTTCTTTAATTTCTTCGATGATTCTTTCTAATGAAATCGAATTCATATTATTTGTTATCGATTTCAATTATTGAATTATATTTTGTCACGATTAATTCATGACAAATTAATTATGTTTCTATTTTGCTTTTGGAAATAATTTATGTTATTTATTTCATTATGAATGGATTTGTCATATGAAAGTTAATGACGTAAATCCATTTTTTTTGCATTTAAAGAGATTTTGTTTGTATATGTGATTGTATACATTAAGTATTTTCTTTATGTATTTCATTTATTTGAAATAATCATCATCATAATTATTTAATTTGATATTTATATCAAGCATAGTTTGTTAATCACCAAAGTGGTCAAACTAGAAAGTTTTCATAAATATCAATTAAATAATATTTAATTACTCGTGAGTATGTGATGCTATTAACAGAATGACATAATGTTATATAAAAATTTTATCACGAGTAATTAACATTCAAATTGCTACAAAATATTTAAGAATCGCCCAAAGGTTGATTAGTCATTTTGTACTATTGGATATAAATATGATAAATTATCATACTTAATTAAATATATTTAGTATATCCAAAGATAACAAATATATTTAATTGGAGTATGTATAATTATCAATTATGAGAATTTTATTTTAAGCATCAATTATGATTATCATTGTATATTGTAGTATCACCCAAAGGAGAACTTTAATATACATTTTATTGATTAATGAAATGTTATCTGAATCTGTTTTATGTTTAAATTTAATTTTTAAATCATCGATATATGAGAGTCTTGTATTTTATTTTGCAGCATCTAATTCTGTAATTCTTCATTCGCAAGCTTCATCTATTATAAAGTTCAATGGGCTTAATTATTCTGAATGGAGTGAACAAATCCAATTTCATTTAGGTGTTTTGAATCTGGATTTTGCACTACTTAATGATAAGCCTACTGCTCTTACTGATATAAGCAGTGCTGAAGAAAGATCTTTTCATGAAGCTTGGAAAGATCAAATAGATTAAGCCTAATGTTTATGCGGATGACTGTAGCAGACATTATTAAGCCAACACTTCTAATAACAGATAATGCTAAAGAATTTATGAAGTCTGTGGAGAATATTTCTCAATCTGAGTCTGCTGATAAGTCACGTGCTGGAACTTTAATGGGTATGTTAACCACCATGAAATTTGATGGTTCTCGTACTATTTATGAGCACATTACTGAAATGACAAATATAGCAGCAAGATTGAATACTATGAGAATGAAAGTGAGTGAAAGCTTCCTTGTACAGTTTATTATAAACTCATTACCTCCTGAATATGGTCCATTCCAAATTAATTATAATACTATTAAAGATAAATGGAATGTGACCGAATTACAAAGTATGCTTATTCAGGAGGAATCAATGCTTAAGAAACAAGGAATTCACTCAATTAATCTCATAGATCAACCAGATTTTAAAAGAAAATCAGGAAAGAAAAATCCAAAGGGCAATAAAGGACACCTAAAGCTTAATGTGTCATCTGTCCAAATCCAAAAGAAGGAACCAAAGAATGATAGATGTCATTTCTGTCACAAGCGTGGACACTATCAGAAAGATTGCCTGAAACGTAAGGCTTGGTTTGAAAAGAAAGGTAAGCCTAGTGCTTTTGTATGTTTCGAATCAAATTTGGCTGAGGTTCCTTATAATACTTGGTGGATTGATTCTGGTTGCACCACTCATGTTTCAAATGTGATGTAGAGATTTCTTACGACCCAAACCATAAAGCTAAATGAAAAGTTTGTCTTCATGGGAAATAGAGTCAAAGCTCAAGTTGAAGCCATTGGAACATATCGTTTGATTTTAGATACTGGACATCATTTAGATCTTTTTCAAACTCTTTATGTACCTTCTATTTCTAGAAATTTAGTTTCTTTATCGAAAGTTGATACAGCTGGTTTTTGTTTTAAGTTTGGAAGTGGATGTTTCAGTTTATTTAAGTGTAATCAACTTATAGGTTCTGGTATGCTTTGCGATGGTTTATATAAATTAAAACTTGATAATTTATTTGCTGAGACTTTATTAACCTTGCATCATAATGTTGGAACAAAACGTGGTTTAATGAATGAAAATTCTGCTTACTTGTGGCATAAACGTTTGGGTCATATATTCAAAGAAAGAATACAAAGATTAGTGAGGAATGAAATCCTTCCTGATTTGGATTTCACTGATCTTGGTATTTGTGTGGATTGTATTAAAGGAAAATTTACTAAACACACAATTAAGAAAGCAGCCACAAGAAGCACACAGCTTCTTGAAATCATACACACTGATATATGTAGAACTTTTGATGTGCCTTCATTTAGTGGTCAAAAATATTTTATTACCTTTATTGATGATTTTTCACGTTATGGTTATATCTATTTATTGCATGAAAAATCTCAATCAGTAGACGTCCTTGAGGTGTTTATTAATGAGGTTGAGAGGCAATTAGATAGAAAAGTGAAAATCATAAGGTTTGATAGAGGTGGTGAATTTTATGGAAGGTTTGATGAATTTGGACAATGTCCTGGTCCATTTGCTAAATTTCTTGAAAGGCGTGGCATTTGTGCTCAATACACAATGCCTGGCACACCACAACAAAATGGTGTTGCAGAAAGACGCAATCGTACTTTAATGGATATGGTTAGATGTATGTTAAGTTATTCTTCTTTACCCTTATCTTTGTGGATACATGCTTTAAAAACCGCTATGTATTTGTTAAACAGGGTTCCTAGTAAGGCAGTTTCAAAGACTCCATTTGAATTGTGGACAGGAAGAAAACCTAGTTTAAAGCACCTGCATGTTTGGGGTTGCCCAGCGGAAATAAAAATTTATAATCCACATGAAAGAAAACTAGATTCAAGAACAACTAGTGGTTTTTTCATTGGTTATCCAGAAAAATCTAAAGGGTATAAATTTTATTGTCCTAATCATAGTACGAAAATTGTTGAAACTGGAAATGCTAGGTTCATTGAAAATGATGAAATTAGTGGGAGTATAGAACCTCGTAATGTAGAGGTTAAAGAAGTTGGGGTGAAAATTCCTTTGCCCATCACTTCTAATAAAGTTGTTATTCCTACTGTTGTTGAAAAGTTTGACAATATACAGGATGAGCAAATGAATGATTATACATCCCAAAATGAAATTGTCACCAATGAACCTATAATTGATGAACCACAAGAAATAGCATTAAGAAGATCTACTAGAGTTAAAAGATCTGCTATTTCGAATGATTATATGGTTTATCTTCAAGAGTCAGATTTTGACTTAGGAATTGATGATGATCCAGTTTCGTTTTCACAAGCCATAGAAAGCATAAATTCTAATAAGTGGTTAGATGCCATGAAAGAAGAGTTAAAATCAATGGATCATAATAAAGTTTGAGACATCGTTGAATTGCCTGAAGATTCCAAAAGAGTTGGGTGTAAGTGGGTCTTTAAGACCAAACGCGACTCAAAAGGCAATATTGAACGATATAAGGCTAGACTTGTTGCCAAAGGTTTTACTCAGAAAAATGGTGTTGACTACAAAGAGACCTTCGCTCCAGTTTCTAAGGACTCATTAAGAATTATTATGGCGATAGTAGCTCATTATGACTTAGAGTTACATCAAATGGATGTGAAAACAGCCTTTCTTAACGGGGATTTAGAGGAAGAAGTTTATATGGATCAGCCTGAAGGGTTTTCAGTTGAAGGAAAGGAACACATGGTGTGTAAACTTAAGAAATCAACATACAAACTTAAACAAGCTTCCCGACAATGGTATATCAAGTTTAATAATATCATCACTTCTTTTGGATTTAAAGAAATTACTGTTGATCGGTGTATATATCTAAAGATCAGTGGGAGCAAGTTTATAATTTTGATTTTGTATGTTGATGATATTTTGCTTGCTACTAATGATCTTGGTTTATTATATGAAACTAAGAAATTTCTCTCAAATAACTTTGAAATGAAAGATATGGGTGAGGCATCCTATGTGATAGGAATTGAAATATTCTGTGATAGATCACAAGGAATATTAGGATTGTCTCAGAAAGCATATATTAATAAAGTTCTTGAGAGATTTAAGATGAAAAATTGTTCAGCAAGCATTGTTCCAATTCAGAAAGGAGATAAATTGAGCCTTATGCAATGCCCAAAGAATGAATTGGAACATAAAGAAATGGAACAAATTCCTTATGCATCTATTGTTGGAAGTTTAATGTATGCTCAGACTTGTACTAGACCAGATATAAGTTTTGCTGTTGGAATGTTGGGTAGATATCAAAGTAATCCAGGGCTTGATCATTGGAAAGCTGCAAAGAAAGTTTTACGGTATCTACAAGGAACAAAGGAATTCATGCTCACTTTTAGAAGATCTGATCACCTTGAGGTGATTGGATATTCGATTCAGATTTTGCTGGATGTTTGGATTCTAGAAAATCCACATTTGGATATGTGTTTCTCTTAAGTGGAGGAGCAATATCTTGGAAGAGTGCGAAGCAGTCCGTCATTGCTGCATCCACAATGGAAGCTGAATTTGTGGCATGTTTTGAGGCCACAATTCAAGGATTATGGCTACGGAATTTTATTTCAGGACTTGGAGTTGTTGACAGTATTGTCAAGCCGCTGAAAATTTATTGTGATAATTCCGCAGCAGTCTTTTTTTCTAAAAACGACAAGTATTCAAAGGGTGCTAAACATATTGAATTAAAATACTTTGTCGTTAAAGAAGAAGTTCAGAAACAAAGAGTATCATTTGAGCACATTAGCACCAATTTTATGATTGCGGATCCATTAACTAAAGGGTTGCCACCGAAGACATTTCATGAACATATTGTTAGGATGGGCATTACTGAAAATCCTTATTAAAATTATGTTTATTTGCTCTTTATAATCTTTTGATACTTTGAGCTCTTTTATGTTGTTTCTGATAATTAGTGTATCCTATTTATTATGATGTGTACACATAAATGTTTATGTGAATATTAATGGGATTTATCTTTATAAAGACATTATTGATGGACCATTATGTGTGTATCTTATTATGCTTCATATTAAGTATAAGATTAGTATCGTGATACATTGAAGGAAATGCATCGAACTAATGGTGTATGACCGCCATGATTCGTATTAATTTTGTACTTAACAATGAATTTATGATTTGACCAATTTAAGAAAAAGGATTTATATATTGCGCTTATGTTAATTAAATTATTAATTGAATAATTTCATATGGGCCAAATGGGAGAATGTTAGAATAATTAAATATATTAATTATGCGAGACGTCGCAATAATTATTTAAGAATATATATTTAATTATATAAACCATTATGTGGCCCATATATTTGAATTATTACAATTTAATTATTTATGTTTAAATCCTATTGGTCAAGAAAAGATAATTTGATCATTCGTTTATGGACCGTTTGATCAAATAACTCCTATGAGCGGTTATTATAAAATAACTCCTTTGAGTTATTATAAAATAACTTCTATGAGTTATTGTAAAATAACTCATATGAGCGTTTATTGTAAAATAACTCCTATGAGTTATTGTAAAATAACTCTCATGAGGGGTTATTATGACAAATCCGTAGGAAATAACTATTGGTCCTCTCTCTCTCTCATAAGGAGGAGTTATCTTGCTCCATAGACGATTAACTCATGATAGAAGAAAGTGAAGGGAGAAGGGAGAGAAACCGTAGTTCGAAATTCAACGAATTCAAAATGAATCAAGGTATGTTTTTCTTCCGATTCATGATTGTGAAAATCATCTTGTTTAAGATCTTGTGGATTTGAGACTTATGTAAATTCAAGTTTTTCGTTTCGATTTCTTTTACATAAATTATGATGCGAGTTTATTCAAAGAGTTAGAGAACTCCATTAAGTCTTACAATATCTTGTTAATATTATTGTTTTCATGATATTCCCCTAGCAATAGGTATAGCTAATGGAGTTATAAACTTAAATGTAAATAGTGTTATAATAACTTTGATAAAGAATGCTTCACTAAATAAGCAATGCCTAAAGTAAGCCAATAATTTTGGGGTCAAAAGAAATGAGAATCTTAGTTAATTCAAGTTGAATAAGAAATATTAATAGAGTTTTAATATATCATCACATAATTTTCTTGATGAAGCATGAATATCGAAGTAAAATCAAGTTGGAAACTTCAAAAATTAAATTGAAAATCATATGAACTCAATTTTTAGAAAACTTATAGTCAAACTAAATGTCTAAAAAATAGGAACCCAACGACACCAAATTCAACCCAATCTAAGCTCAAATAGGTCATAATCAAAGACCCGAAGTGTATTTGGAAGGTTCAATTTGGTTCAATTCATAACTTTGATGTTAATGCAAGAGAAAATAGTATGCTCTTGTATCAAATAATATGTTGAGTTATTTAAGTTAAATTCTAACAAATGTATCATAATTACATATATTGATGTCCAAATTGGGAGTTGAAATCAGTGCATAAATTTTATAACTTGGGAGTTTAATGTGGAAACTCATTTGCTAGATCTATATCCAATGAAAGTATTATAATTAAAACCCCACACAAGAGAATTTGAAATATATTATTTTACCTTGTTTTAAATCGATTAAAATTGTATAATTTAAATAAACTTTTAATTAATTTGGTGACAAATATTTTGTTTTAAAATTAATTATGTTGGAATCCTTTGTCATTTTTTATTTCAGCAACTTCCTGATCCCGGCGTCTTCTACCCGTGAGGGGAGGTTGGAAGGCACTTGCCTTTGGTTATTCTCCCCCGGATCTAAGATACGACAGCGCAAGGTCTTCGAATTTTAAACAATCCTACCCGGATCAAAGATCGACAGCGTAGGGTCTTCAATTTGAAACCACCATGGCCGAATCTAAGATACAACAGCCCGTGGCATCATTAAGTTATAATAAATATAAAACAAACATGCTCGATGTATTTATTTGTTAGTATGCTCGATAAAGCTCGTTTGTTAAGTTAATAAAGATCTAGAAGTAGTGCTCGTTTATAGCTCGTTCAAACTTGTTTGTTTAAAGTTTGATAAACACTAAATGAACCAAACATGAACATCCACTGATTTAAATGAACCAAACATGAACACAAACAATAAAGCTCGGATCAAACAAGAACCAAACTTGAATAAGCTAATAATAAACAAACTCAAACATACTCGGCTCGGCTCCATTCATTTGTAGCCCTAATCCAATGGCAATGGGCAATGAAGATTCAACGATGGTAGTCGAACGATGTTGATTCGACGACAGTGGTCAGACCACCGTGGTTGTTGAGGGGAGGTCTAACGATGGTGTTCAAATGATTGTGGTCAACTAGTGACAATCAAATGATTTTCAACTATGATTGTTTAGGTGCTAATCACAACTATAGTCAGAAAGTTGTTAAAGTTGTGTTAGTCTATTTATTAAGGTTGGAGGGTAGTCCAATCGAGTTGAAAATTATTTGATTGTCAAAAAAAAAAAAAAAAGGTCGGAAGGTAGTCCAATAATTATGGTCGAGCAATAATCTGATAGTGGTGCTTTGGTGAAGCTCTAAGATTCTTCAAACATTTGAGCTCTCTCCAAACTCTAATTTGATTCGGGCATTTTCATAGTTGTAGGAAGCAAATAATTCTGAAAGAGTTTGCTAGAAATCCTAAAACAGATTTACAAATCAGACAAGGCTATATATAATAGGATTTAAATTTAAAGATACTGAGAAAATATATACAATGATTTATCTACAATAATTTAAGCTAAATTATTGTTATATACTCTGATAAAAGCCTATAAAACTCTATTTGAGCTGTAGATCGCAGACAATAGCCAAGCAGTTAGATGTAACTCAAAAGATCCCTAAACATTTCATCCTCGCGATTTCGCGGGGCCGCATCTTCTTCGAAGGTAATTTTTCCGGTCGTTTTGCTCTACGCGGGAACCCTAGCGATGCAGATAGCTACTACGATACACCACTCCGCACCCTGCATCGTCGTTCTCTTTTTCATCTGCCTTCCCAAGCTCAGCTCCGCTGATGAGATCGTAGGTACGCATTCCTAATTCTCCGTGTCTATATCTCATCTTCTCCCTCATCTGATTCCGTCTTTTTTTGGCAGTTGATTCCCATCCTTCTCTTCTCCGTCTATCCCCCGGCCGGCCGGTGGAGAACTCTCCTGGCACCCGCACCGGCGCCGTCGTCACCTGCAATCGTGTCCACCTCCGCGGCCTCTCGAGGATTCGCGACCTCGACAAGTTCTTCCACGCCCTTAGGATCACTGCTTCCGTATCCCAAGGCGATGGTCTCTTCCGCATTCAGACGGTCGAACTCTGCTTCCATCGGTATTATTTCAAATCTGAGCTCTCCATTCGCTTTTAAATTGGGATTTTGTTTTTCTTCTCACCTTTCCTTCACAGGAATGCGTCTCTTGGGATCGGGATGTGCCCTGTCGGTCACTGGCGGAAGGTTACTAATAAGGGTTTGTTCGTTCGTTCAATATCGCCCTTCGAGGATTGGATTCTTGACGTCAGGGTGCTACCGGATCCGTCAAGGGTCGTCGAAGTGACAAGTGAGCTGGGTGAGCTTTTAGGCCAATTTTTATTTGTTTTTATATTGTTTTTAGAAGAAAGAACTGATTTTGGTACGGTTTATCTATATGGTGTGGCAGAATTTCTGCCGCATCGTGTGGTTTTCCTTGTTCTGGGGTTTTCCATTATGCTGATGGCTGATTATCTTAGCGAGTCCATTACCTTCTACTATGGCAGCGCAATGACCATCGGCATCATACTTGTGATACTAATGGTTCTCTATCAGGTTAGGTTACATTAACGCTTCCAAATGGCATTTTGTTTACTCGGAACATCTTTCTTTCTTGGCAATGTTAAGTGCATTTGCTCGACTATATTGAAAATAGAACAGAGAATGGAGCCAAAAAAAAAAATCTCGAAAAAGAGACCCAACCGGGCAATATTAACCAGCACTCTGTTGAGCTTACATCTGGTTGGATTATTAGGTTGATTATTACACCAAGAGAAAGAAATCTTGGTGTCAGGGAGATCATGGAAACCAAGATTAAAAATTCAATTATTGAAATCCACTAATTTAATGTGAAGATGCCGGGGAACCCAGCTTTCTTTCTTAACTCACGTACACAGATAACGTCTCCAAAGAGAATCCAAGCTTTTTGAATGGATGAAGATGCGTTTTTGATGAAATCCCAGAGCATTTTTCTAACCAAAATTTTCTTGGGCTTCAATGAAGCTTTTTTGCTTGCTTAATTTTTTTTGCCTCTGCGCCTTATCTGTACTGTTTATATTCTTTCAATCACCTATTTCTTATGTATAAGGAAAATAATGGAGCCTAAACGACTGAGGGTGTAATTTGGATATCTTAATGTTGCAGATTTAAAGAGCAGGCTTAGTATTGCTCACATACTATTGTTCTAATGTAAAAGGTTGTTCTTCTGTAAGAAGTTTAGCATTATTAGAGGAGTTTTGATTCCTAAAAGGCAAAGATCCCAACTTTAACAAACTATGAAACCAAATGACTGAAGCTGGAGCTCTCCCGAGAGTTTAAGAGGATTATTTGACCTGTGCTCTGTTATAAAAGCATGCCATCTTTTTTTCTTCTCTTTTTTCCATCTTCCTCGAGACTTAACATTTTATAAAACACTGCCTAGTGTTTAGCAATCTTCTTGTGTTTATATATAAGCTTGACATAAAACAATGATTTAAAATGGATTGCTTGCTACATTTGGTGTTATAGACCTTTAAAATAATCTGGTTTAGGAATTTTGTTAATTGCACTTTGTATAACTTGTTTAGTTGGGAAATTGTTTTTTGAGAACAGTCTCAATTCTTAGAACTTTAAAATAATTAGGTTAACGAATCCTGTTAATTGCAGTTTGTATAACTTGTTTAGTTGTTCTCTTTTTGTTTTAGTAGGAATCAAGTACTCTAGGAGAGTTCTCTAAATGTTTGATCATTCATGACATACATGCAGGGTATGAAGCTGTTGCCAACAGGTCGAAAGAGTTCACTAGCTGTGGTCATGTACTCATCCATTGTAAGCATTTACTCTGATAAGCCTGAAATCTGTATAGCTTACTTTTCTTGTTTTGGTGTTCGGTGTCAATTACGTAGGATCACTATAAATATTACTTATTTATAATGTAGGTTGGTGTTGCAGCATCTCTTTTGCACCACATTTCTGTCCTATTGCGGGCAGCACTAGTTGAGATAGGAATCTATGAGGATATGCATAAACCTGTATGTAAGTTTCTTTGTGATTCATTCTTAGCCTTTTTTATTAATGAGCAACTTCTAGAACAACTTCAAAGCTACGATGATCATTTACTTTTTGTTGAGCATCTTATTGACAAACAGTTATGCTTGCCCATCATTCATAATTCCATTCTATTGTAGTCTTATTGTATTTGGGCAATTCTCTATAATCTTGACAATATGCCTGACATCAGTGCAAGTCTACAAGAGCTATTTTATTGGAATTTTGTGCTTTATTAATAATACTATGTAGTTTTCATGATGGATCATACAACTTTATTGATGTGGTGGTTGTTGGCTAAGGTGGTGGACTTTTGCATTATTTGACAAAAGTGGCGTGGTGGATTTATGCTTATACCCTACTTCGCATATTGCTATTTCATTCTATGTGATCGGGGGATTTACTTTTTACAGGATTAGCATACAACCTTCCTGAATGGGTTTTACTGTGTGACCTTTGACTACTATTCCGTGGGTTAGAAGTTTTAAATTGGGATTTTTTTTTTATTCTGTTGATTATGAGATTTAAATTAAATTGAGATTTTTTTTTGAATTAATTTAAGCCTTGATTGATTGATTATATGTCAACCTTATCTATTAACCGAAGTTAATGAGTAGTATATAAATAGTGGGCTAAGACATGCCATTCACCACATTTGGCTTGAATAAAAATTTTTTCTTCTAATTTTTCTACCTTGCAAGTGTTAATTAGATGTTTGATTCTTTCTTTATAAATTCGACTTCTTAATTTTGTGGGAAGTTAACTACATGTGTTGATATAAGGCATTATTTATTTTTTACTTTGGTAACATCATTAGTTGCTTAGTTATTGAGCAATTTAGTGCTTTGGACTTTGGCCAAAATGGATGCGTAAGAAATTTTATTTTGTCAAAATGAATTTGTTTGCTTATTGTTTTTATTTATATTAAAATTTTCAGATGTTTATCGCTCCCAAGTTTCTAGTAAACATGTTGTACACTTGTTAGCTGCATTAAGAAACCAAACTTTGAGTCACCCGACATTAAATCAGTAGAATTTGTATAAGATATGCAATTTTATGCCTTAGTACAAGCTCTTTGATATTGAAAGCATTATTTGTTATCCAAAGAGTTTTTATTGTATTTTGACCTTCAAGCCTTGGGATTGAGTTCTCAAAGCTGGGACATAGACATGTTAAATGTATAAAATTTTTATAAGAACATTTTTTTTATCCTTAAACACAATGTTGAATCTAAAAGAAAAAGTGTTGATTCTTGAAGCAAACCTTTTGTTGTGCATATATGCAAATTAAGGTTATTAGGATCAATCATTTAAAAGAGGATTATGTTATGTGAAAGGATTTTAGTGGAATTTATCAAGACTTAAATAACATCAAATATTTATTTAACAAATACCATATGATTAAATTTGACTATTTATTTTTGGGTACTCATTTTTGTGTCCTTGATTAAATATGATTAAGATGTTGTGGATTTCAATTTAAATCATTAATAATATAATTTTTTTTAAATATATTTTATGACATATAAGTTTCATCATGATTATTTGACAAGTTTTATGTAGGCTGTCGACTATCTAACGCAACCCTCTACTTTAGACCTGACAACAACAATGTTGATTCCTATTTTTAAGAATAAAGGTGATGCACGAAAGTGTGTGAATTATAGAGGAATTAAGTTAATGTGTCGTTCTTTAAAATTTTGTGAGAGAGTTATTGAGCAAATGTTACGACGTGATACTAATGTTTCTCAAAATTAATTTGCATTCATGTCGGGTAGGTCTACTATGGAAGCTATACATTTATTGAGGTTTGATGGAGTAGTATATGGAGAACAAGGAGGATCTACATATGATATTTATTGATTTAGATAAAGCTTATGATAAAGTTCCAAGAGAAGTGCTATGGAGAGTTTTAGAAAAGAAAGGGATTAATAATGCTTCTACTCAAGTCATTAAAGATATGCATGCAGGAGCTATTACTTGTGTTCAAACACAACAAGGACCAAGTATTTTCCTATTTCAGTTGGATTACATCATGGATCAACTTTAAGCCCATATCTTTTTGCTTTAGTTATGGATGTTCTTACTAGACATTTGCAAGAGGATGTACCCTGGTGTATGCTTTTTGTTGATGATATTCTTGTTGTTGATAAGACTAGAGAAGGAATTGAAGATAAATTTTAGTTATGGAGGTCAACCTTAGAGTCTAAAGATTTTCGTTTGAGTAGATCTAAAACCGAATACATGGATTGTAATTTTGGTAGTGATAGATCTAATGATGGATTGTGACTTTGGGCAATCAAGATTAGTAAGAGTACACGTTTTAGATATCTCATGTATATTATCCAGAGTGATGGTGAAATAGATATGAATATTATTAGTATAATTCAAGTTGGATAGTTGAATTAGTGGAATGCATCAGGTCTGTTGTGTGCTAGAAAATTACCCCTCGAACTTAAGAGAATATTTTATAAGATGACGATGAGACCGGAATGCTTTATGGCATAGAATGTTGGTCATTAAAAGAGAAACATACAATTAAGTTAAGTGTTGCAAAGATGAAGATGCTCTGGTGGATGAATGGCCTTACTTTTAGAGATAAAATGTGAAATTAGCATATACGTAAAAAAGGAATAGCTCCAGTGGCAGACAAGATTAGAGAGAATTGCTTTAGACGGTTTGGTCACATAAAACTTCATCCTTCTAAGAACCCGGTCAGGAGAGTAGTTGTATTAGATTTGACCTATGATAAGAGGGTAGAGGTTGATCTAAAAAGACTTGGTTAGAAAATATTATAAATGACTATTTTTATTAGATTTAAATGAGAATTTGACTCTTAATAGGACACAATGGAGAAAAAGGATTTATGTAGCTGACCCCACGTATTGGGATAAAGGCTTGATATTGTTGTTGTATAAGTTTGTTCAATAAAGGTTATGCAAAACCCAAGAGGGATTAACATAGTTCAATATTGGGTGGATTATGTCATCCTAAGGTTCCAGAGCTTATGCTTCGAATTACATTTTAGGTTGTTTTATTGGAAATTTTGGTTCACATAAAAGTACTATGATTGAGAATATATATATATTTTTTGCCAAGTTTGAAAAGAGGTGCAATATGTATTATTTTATAATGTAAGACTTGTCAATCTGCTAAGGATAAAAATATAACACAGGGATATATGCACATTTAATAATTTCATATAAATCGTGGGAGGATCTTAGTATGGACCATTTTTTAGGTTTACCACTGATATTGGAATAGCATGATCCTTTTTTCTTGCATTGACAAATCTTTTTTTTTTTAAATGGCATATTTCACAATTTATGCCATACCATATTTTGTTGTATATAACATTATTAAATTTTATTTTAATTAAGCAGTTAACTTACATGATTTACCTAAACTAAGTTTTGATCACGGTACAAAGTTTACAAATAATTACTTAAAAAATTTTTGGAAGAAAATGAAACGCAGCTTAAATTTTCAAGTGCTTATGATCCACAAATTGATGGCCAAATTGAAATGATTAATAACAGCCTAAGAGATATGATGCTGTGGAAATCCTAAAATTAAATTTGGGAGCACCGAAAAATGCAGTTAACATTCCATAAATTTAGGAAACACTCTTGTAAACTACACCCAACATTCTATTAATACCACAAATCACTATCCTGCACAATTTTAGCCACACAATATATTCAACAAAATTGAAGCAGATTCAGTAGTTTGCCAACTTATATATATCTGTCAACCGCTTGAGCAGGCCCCACCTGTTGCTTCAGCAGACTGCCAATTGCTTCCCTTTTTTGAGCTATTGTTCACCAGCTATTTGTTATCTTATGGGAAATGGATTTAAATCTTACATTCATTCCATACTGTATTGTAATTGATTAGGCTAATTCTTCTTTTTTTTTCCTCCTTCATGGGATCGGTTGTTTTTAATCTCCTAGTCTTCTTTCTACTATAGGTCCACCAATTAGGCTTTCTACCTCCTATAAAATTTTACCCCTCCTACCTATTGAAACATAGAAAAAGTAGTATTTTTCTTTTATGTTTTTAAACAATTATGTTTTTTGATAAATGATCGTGTATTTGGGTGTTTTGATAATATCTATAATCAAGTTTGTACATAAAAATCATATATCAATAGGTTAAATCCCATTAGTCCATTTAAGATTTTTATATGGTATCATTCTAGAAAGCCTATAGATATTATTTATCTACTTATACATCTAGGCCTAGTGCATTTGTACAATCATTTGCATAACACATGAAAATTTTGCATGAGGATATTATAAAAATTTGAACGATTTGGTCTTTGAATGAAATGACTTAGCTATCATGAGACCCAGGTTGCTGATAGGAAATACTTGAAATCAAGTATTTCATATTCACTTCTTGCAACAACTCTCCAAGCAAACTGCTGTCCGGAGCAGGAAAACAGTGAAAACAATGGAAAACTGAAGAAAAACTGAGAGAAAACGTAGGAAAACAATTGCAAACACTTGTATTCCACTAGTGGATGCAAACAACAAGCAAGATACAATTTTCCTTCAATTCGAGAGGAAGGAAAAACTCTCCAAATCTCTAGTCGTAGCTAGGGGTGTCAATATTTGACACGACACGAAAACCCGACCCGGAATTTTCGGGTTAGACCCGACCCGTTTTTAAAACGGGTCGGTTTCGGGTTCTCGGATTCGACCCGTTTAAAAAACGGGTCGGGTTCGAGTTGACCCAAAGGGTTACCAGGTCAACCCGGAAACCCGTTTAAAGCCCTGCCAGCATCGCTCCCCGCGACCGCGACCGCGACCTCGCCCGCGTTGCACCGCCCGCGACGCTTGCCAGCGTCGCTCCCCGCGATCGTGACCTCGCCCGCGTCGCACGCCAGCGTCGCTCGCCGAGTCGCCCGCGCTCCCGCATCGCTGCCCGCGACCGCGTCGCTCGCCCGCGTCACTCGCCCGTGTCGGGTCGGGTCAACCCGGCAACCCGCCGGGTCGGGTTCGGGTTCGCATTTCTGACCCGTTTACCTATCCGGGTCAGGTTAGGGTCGACTCGTTTGAACCCGTGTCAGTTCCGGGTCCGACCCGAACCCGACCCGTGACCCGAAATTGACACCCCTAGTCGTAGCCAAGAGCCCAAGAACACAAACCCTAGATCTCAAATCAAATTCAAATTCAAGATAACTCCTCAATTCCCCCCTATTCCCCTAATTAATCATGAAATGAGCATTACAAATGTCCTAATTACCCTTCTAATTCAAATTTTCCCTCCCAAAATTGGATTTAACTCCAAGTGGGCCCCATTGGCTTGTCCGCCCCCTCCTTGTTGCCTGGCTTCCGACGACTGTAGATCAGGACCGGTCCAGTCGGCCCCTCCTAGGCCGGCGTAACAGTTGCATACTTGAAGAAAGAGATAGGACACAAATAGCAACTATTATGATGCCATAAAGAATAGTGTCATAAATATGGTTATTCTCTTACGAGTGATGGTTGGACATCTCATAATGGAACACATTTACTTACTTTCTTGGTGAGTTGTCTAAGAGGAACTACGTTCATAGAGTTAGTTGATGTTTGAATTATTAAGTATATAGAGGAGATTGAACCACCTTGTGTTGATTATGTGAAATTGATAATACTTCTATGAACATTTTTGTAGGCTAGTGACTCACTTCACACTTGCACTTCATTAAAATTTTATATTTTTTCGAGTAGATCAGTAAATTTATTGTTAAATGATTTGTGATATTATTGTAGAAAAGTTATTAATGGATAAGTATCCACACTTGTATAGGGGTGTCAATATTTGACACGACACGACAACCCGACCCGGACCCGACCTGGAAAATTCGGGTTGGACTCGACCCGTTTGATAAACGGGTCTGGTCCGGGTTCGCAGATTCAACCCATTTGATAAAACGGGTCGGGTCGAGTTGACCTGGCGGGTTGCCGGGTCAACCCGAAAACCCGTTTATTTTAAAAAAATTTGAATTTCCCGCTGCCCCCGCCCGCTGCCAGCTGCCCGTGCCTGCGCTGCCCACTGCCCGCCTGCCCCGCTCTGCAACCCGCGCTGCCCCGCTGCCCAGCGTGCCGAACCCGCGTGCCGCGACCGCCGCGCCGCCGCCGCCGAACCGCGCATGCCGAACCCGCGTGCCGAACCCGCAGCCCCGCTGCCCTGCGTGCCGTCGCCGAACCCGCGTCGTCGCCGCTGCCGCGCTGCCGAACCCTCGCGCGTCGTCCATTGCCGGGTCGCGGGTCGGGTCGGGTCAACCCGGCAACCCGGCCGGGTCGGGTCCGGATTGAAATGTCCGACCCGTTTGCAAAAACGGGTCGGGTTCTGGTTGACCCGAATTGACACCCTTACACTTGTATTATTCTCTTTGTTCCACTTATTTTGATTTAATAATGGAAGGTATCCTTAAGATTCAATGACCGAGGATATTCTTTGAGAAGGCGATAGCTATGCGTAGTTTCATTTATTCAAGGCCATGATTGCTTAACTTAATGTGGAGATATATAATTCAAAGATCACTTATTAAGTTTTCTAAGAGTCATTTTGCTATTGCCTTTTTGACATTACACTGTTTTTATCAGTAACAAATGAATTTGAAGAAAATGTTTATATGTGAGGAATTCATGTTGGGTCTTTATTCAAAGGAAACTAAGGCATAAGAAGCACAAAAAATTATCTTGAACTAATCTTTTTGGAATATCGTGGTATATGCACTCAAAGCAGGTGGTCCTTTGTTGAAGTTCTTTAAACTGGTTTATATAGAAAAAAGTCTCGATGATTACATATATAAAGTGATGGATAGGTCTAAAGAAACAATTGCTGCAAGTTTTACCTACAAGGATATGTATGAGCAAATTTTAGAAATCATTTATAAAAAATAGGAATCCAAAATACAAGGATATAGTTGATGGGTTATATGCATGTATTGGAAGAATGACTAAGGATGTCGATGAAGAAGATAAAATTAATAATTAGCTTAGTGTAAACATTAGGGGTGAAGGAATTTTTGGTATTCCTCTTGTTGTTTGACAAAGGACAACTTGGGCGCTAGGTGATATGATTTTATTAAAATTATAATTAGTTTTGAATAATATTTTTTTTTTTGGGAAATTTTGGGGCACAAAGCCCAAATATTTCATTAAAGATAAAAATTACAAGTAATGGTGAGTACAAGAAAAAGCAACTTTACCTAAGCAAAAATAAAAAACTTATGCAAGGAAAAGAAAAATCTTAACTATACCACCCAATACAAAGATAATAACTCAAAAGGAACAAAAGAGCTGCTGGCCAACATTGAAGAGATCCAAGCTGGGACCATCAAAATCTCCTGACTTGAGTGAAAAAGGACCCATCAGCTTCATGTGAGCAAGCAGAAAAACGTATAGTTCCCGTCGGAGAGAAAATGTAGCAGATCTGTAAGAAAAAACTGGAATAGCAAAGGCAGTAAAATAAGAAGAACCAAAACTTCACCATATTGCTCCACAAATCATTTAACCAGGACTCAGGTATATAGATAGAGAAACCAAATAACCATTGGTTGCTCGGAGGCCGTCCAAGTGGAAAGAAGAAAAGGAGCATCATCATTGTCCTGGTTAAAGCTCCATACGAACAGCACAGCAGCATCAACCAGAAACTCCATTCCCAAATCTTACAAATTTCCCAATAAAACTTCAGCATTTCTCCAATTCGACACTTTCCCAGAAATAATTTTCTTAATACAACTCTGCAAAGTGGAAGAACTTCGTGTTTCATTCCCAAACCTCCTTAAGTTTCTCTCTCTCCAAATATGGTATATAATGCAGCCAACCATCAACAAAATAAAAATTCAAATCTTGGCGTGATCCAGAAAATTCATTCTCGATCCAGTAATACAATTGCATAATAGTAGGTCTTAGAAGAAAGCTCATTGTGCCAGGAATAAGAGAGTTAAGAATAATGAAAGAGTAAGAGCACTCAAAAAACAGATGGTTAACAGATTCCGGTGAAGTGTGGCATAAAGAACAAACCTCCATCACATGAATATTCCTTTTCCTTAAAGCATCCTGGGTTTTTAAACCCCCAACCAGAGCAAGCCACACATAAACAGTATGTTTTAACATATGTTTTTTATGCCAAATAAAATTATGCCAGCCTCTATCAGGACAATTGATGTAAAATTCATCAACATAATCACTAAACTTGACATGAGCAGAATCCTTCCAAGATAAGCAAGTGACAGCAGAATCATGAATCTGAAAACTGCAAATAGCAGTTTTCAAATTCTGCGGTATGTCATTCAAAAAAACCCAGCTTCCACTAGCAACATAATCCTTCAGAAACGGATAAGGAAGCATATCCAGACATTCATCTCCCACAAATTCCGCAAGTGTGTGATTATTACACCAGTGATCCCAGTGCAAGGCAATACGAGCAGAAGGTGTAATAGTAAATTTAAAATTATACTTCACAATGGCTGCAGTATTACATATGGAAATCCAGAATTTGCTTGCTTTAGAAATAGGAGGCCTCCATGGAGAAAAGTAATGAGCAGATAACCAAGAGGAAAGGGGGGAAGTAGAATTGTACATGCGGTAAATAACAGAACAATTGAAAGCAAATTGCATGGCATTAATTGAAGGTATACCCAATCCCCCTTTAATTTTTGGCATACAGACAGTGTCCCACGAAACCATATACAGTTTTTTAAGACTAGAAATGTCACCAAAAAACAGAAATTTGGAACAAGTTCTTCTGAAAAACTTAATAACTGCCTTGGGTAGTATGGAGCCTCTAATCCAGTAGGCTATAGTATTGTGGATGGTGAACTTTAATTACTGCAATCTACCAGCTAAAGATAAAAGATTTGCCTTCCATCCCGTAAATTTCTTATGCAATTTATCCATCAATGGCAAAAAATCTTCAATTTTTAATCTAGTGAAAGAAATGGGAATGCCAAGATAAATAAGTTTGGAGCTGACATTAAAAATAGAAAGAGCTTGGCAAAGCAGATCCCTATTTCTTTGGTTCTTAGAAAACATTACAGAGCATTTATCGTAGTTTATGTGAAGGCCAGAAACATTAGCAAATTCATTAAGAATAGAAGTCAACTTCCTGCAATTATCTATAGTAGCTTCTCCCATGATTAACACATCATCCGCATACAAAAGATGAGATAAGTGAAAATTACCCTCTTGAAAACCTTTGAAACCTCTAACTTCTAGCAGGTTGGAGAGAGCGTCCATAACTAAGCAGAAAAGATACGGACTAAGGGGACAACCCTGCCTTAGCCCAGCAGAGGAAGGAAAGTAACCATTCAAAGCACCTTCAATAACAACAGAAAAGTTAACATTTGTAATACAAGCCTTAATCCAGTTAATGAAAGTCTTAGGGAAGCCTTTTTGATGCAGTCTAGCTAGAAGAAATTCTCTGGATACTGAATCAAAGGCTTTTTTGATATCAATTTTTGCACAAAACATATTGCCAACCCCTCTCTTATTTACCAATGAAAGAATATCATTAGCTAGAAGAATACTATCAGTAGAAATTCTAGCTTTTACAAAACCAGATTGCGCATCATTAACAATAAGAGGCATGAGCGGTTTCATTCTACCAGCAATAATCTTAGCTATCATTTTATAAAGAGTGTTACAAAGTGATATTGGCCTGAAATCCGAAATTGAAACAGCATTCCGATGTTTGGGAATGATTGCAAGAGCCGTGGCCTTGATACCACTAGGTAGATAGCATTTTTGAAAAAAAAAACCTGATCGCTTTACAAACAAGAGGCCCAATTATGTGCCAGCTGCTTTTATAGAAATGGTAATTGAAACCATCAGGTCCATGTGATGATTTGGAGGAGCCTTTGAACACAATAGTTTTAATTTCTTCCTCCAAGATAGGAGAAGTAAGCAAGGTATCATATAAAGCTGGAATAATAGTGCCAATAGGAATAGATTCAAAGTTCCTACAGGAAGGAGGAAGAGGATTAAACAGTTCTTTAAAATGATTAATAATAGAATTAATCACCTCTTCCTTGGCCGAATTCGGATTAGCAGTAAATAGGTTAACAATAGATTTTGAACTCCCAATACGGCTTCTAATTTTCCCATAGAGGAATTTAAGATCATCCTCACCATACTGTAGCCATTTTAGTTTAGCTCTTTGAATGATCCAATTTGCTTGCTTAGAAGTGACATCAGAGATTTTCTGGTTGATGTCCTTAAGAGAGGCACCAAGAGAACCGTCCAAGGGATTGATTAACAAAAGGTCAAGGAGGTTCTGCTGCTTAGTTTGAAGAGCTTCCATCTGATGATTAAGAGAATTGGAATTGGCCCAATCTTGATTTTTAATGTCACCTTTAAGATGTCTAAGAACATTACAAAGATGAGATAAAGGGTTATCAACTAAAGGCAAAGCAAAGGCATTTAAAAGAAAATCCCAATATCTGTCAATCTTAGTCCAAAAATTCTTAAACAAAAATCTGTGATGAGTCTTAAAGGAGACCCCACAATGCAAAACAATGGGAGAATGGTCAGAGCAAGACGGGTTCTGATAGGAGCAGAAGGCATTAGGAAATTTCTTCAACCATTCCTCATTAACAAGAGCACGATCTAATTTGATATATATAGGATTAAGCGCTTGTTGATTGAACCAGGTAAAAAAATTACCCACCGAATGCAAGTCCATCAGACTGTTAGCAAAAATCATGTTGTTTATATCAATCAGATTTGAATGGTGAATAACAGTACCTCCAGATTTTTCGTTAGCGTAGCGACAGCAGTTGAAATCCCCCAAAACGACCCAAGGGGTATCAGAGGGAGGAGCAACCGAACTTAAGGAAGACCATAAATCTTTTCTGTCATTAGCATAGTTTGAAGCATAAACGATAGAAATCTGAAAAGGGGAAAGTTTACCAACATTGACAATACCGTGAATCAGCTGTGAGGTGATCATAGTAGGAGCAAAGCTTAAATTATTGCCATTCCATTTAATCCAAATCCTCCCAGAGGATGTAAGATTAAAATTGTGAACACTTTCTTCAGACGGGAAGAGAAAATGGGAAGCTTCAAAGAAGGGGTCTTGTAGAGAATGAGCATGAATGCGGGTTTCCAGCAGACATAACATGTCGAGCTTGAGGGAGTTGATAAGCCTTTTACAGCTTAAGACTTTCTCATACTGATTAAAACCTCTAATGTTCCACACACCTATGGAAGGAAGAAGCATTAGGAACTAACTTGAGAGTGGGATTTTTTACTCTGCTTACCCTTTGCAGATTTTTTGGAATTGTCAGATGTTGTTTGCTTCTTATTTTTCCCCGATTGTTTTTGAGGCATATCAACTTTAATATCACCAGCTACCATAAAATCCGAAGATTCAGATTCATTTTGAGAAAGGATCTCAAATCTATTAGGAGAATTAATGCTGGTAGAAGGTTTCTTTGTAGTGTTCAACATCGACGAAGATGATTCAGAAATCTCTTCAGTTGGGATATTCAAATTGGGAATGCTTGCAACAATACCATCTTCAATGAGAGTCAACTTAGAAGTCTCAGACTGAGGCAGAATTGCCGGAGGTGGAATTTCTGATAACGGGAGATTGTTCTGAGATTCAACTGTATTAGAAGGTGGAGTGGGAGAGTGAGCTTGGTAGTGAAGAGGTTGTCCGATACTGTTGGTATGAAGTGGGATGGAAGGTGAAATGTTAATATCAGCAGAAGAATTAATGATCGTTTCTTTAGATTTAGAAACCGACCGAGGAGGTCTATGAGGTCTGGAAGGTGAGCGATTGGTAGGTTTTTTGCTGCTGCTTCTACCACGGTAGTTCGGGAATTTAGGGGTTGGATCATTGCCATCCTTGCCATCAGAGGAAGGATTTGAGGGACATGCAGAAGAGTAATGAACTAAAGACTTACAGTGTTCGTAAGGAACCGGTCTCCATTCGTATTGCACCTTTAGTTCCACCACATCACCATCAAGCGAAACTTTGATAACATCTGGGTAAGTCGCATTACAGTCAACAAGCACACATACTCGAGCAAAAGTTAAGCGAGTCTTTTGTTCCGTAAGGTGATCAGCAGCCAGTGGAACACCTATCTTGCTTGCTATTCTCGAAATCCCCTTTGAGTTCCAGCAGGCCAAAGGAAGATCGTGAATTTTAACCCAGATCGGGACTGTAGAGAAATTTTCACGCTTTGGCTTAAACTTAGGATGCCATTTTTGAAGAACAAAGGGCTTCCCAAGCAAAAACCAAACACCTTTTGACCAAGCCATGTCAAAATCTTCAACACAAGAAAAGCGCAGAAGAAAAAATCCGTCACTGAGCGAAAGTAGCTGTAGAGAACCTTTTAAAGTCCACGTCTTGTTAATAGCTCCTAACAGAGCTTCATAATATGGTCTACGACCTATGGAGTAACCGACCAGACAGAGATTCCAATCCTCACCTCCCTGAGCAAGCTTCTCATTGGAGAAAGGTATAATCTCTGGTTTGGAAGGGTGATGCGAAAAGCTGAAAACTTTGGGGGCAGAGGAGGAACCTGGCGCAAAGATCTGATTCCAGTTGCGCAGAGAAGCTGGAGCCACAACACCAGCAGAGGAGAGGGGAGGAAAATCCGAGGAGAAGAGAGCCGTCTCCATACAAAGTTTTGTTATCACATTACTTAGTCTTACTTATAATTCATCTGGATGTCCACAATTGAAATGTATTTGAACATCTATGTACATGATAAAATTGTATATTGATTATTATCATGAAACTTTATAATTTAGTAATTTTAATAATTTTTTGTTGTAGTTTCATAAAAAAAGGATGAAAGATGGATCATGGTCGCTCAAATATTTGGTTTATATGAAATATAATAGGGCATTAATTTCAAGGTACAACCTTCGTGATATTAGTGACCCTATTTCTTTAATGTTATAGATGATGCTAAGAGTGTTTAACATTAAAAATGGATGTTGAGTAAGACGAAGATAATTGATTAGTAATTGATAAGAAAGATTGGACTTGGAGTATTGTTGCAAAAGCTAGTGGTGTTTATGAAATAGACTACAATATTTGAGAGCAATAAAAAGGCAAAGAGAATGAATCTTTATATAGGCATAATTCTCTTGCAATTAAACATGAAAATAATGAGGGTGAAGATGAAGATTACGCTTTAGGAGATAATTATAATATTGATGAAGAAAATGATTTTTTGTACTTGTGATGATGCTGAGTCTCGAGAGCACTGTTTTATTTTTTTTAAATATTAGACTTGGAAAGTAACATAAAATTTAAATTTTAAATCGTTGAGGCATTGAGTACTTTAAATTATTTTTTTTTTTACTATCATGATGAATCTAATATTCTTTCCTATTTAATTGTATTTTTATTTATATTTTTATTTCTAATTTCTGCCATGTTTAAAATAGGGCACTGCGCCATGCTATATGTTGTTAAAAATGGTATTTAGCGTATTTGCTAGGTTTCAAACTCACCAAAGAACAGTTTTTTTTTTCACCAAAGAACAGTATAATACTATTTGAAAGTGTTTAGGTTTTATTACATAAGGTCTTGAGGCATTAAACCATCTCAGTTTTTTCATCAATTTCAGTAGTTTTTATCTATATCTTGTGGCTCAACATTCCACAGTCTGTAAATTGAGATGCTCCGTCTAATTATAATACATGCTATCATTTTTTGAAACTGTTATGGGCATGATGATTTTTGTTAGTCACTGGAAATTCTATCTTACTTTTTACCGCCTTCCACAGCTTGGTATACTTCTTCTAGTTTGTCTTATTCTAGCTGGGGCATGGTTTGGATATTGGGGTGTTCGCAAGCTGGTTCTGACTGACGAGGGTCTAGTAGACACCGATGTTGCCTTTTTTGTTAAATGGGCAGCCCTAATTTTTGCTGGCATCATGATCCTTCAGGTCATTTTCTTTATGCTTTTTCTTATATGGTATTGTTGTCCTATTATATGCTTGTAGAGTCTTTCGGCTGTGATTCATCGATTGAATTACTTTGATTTCCTGCTCAAAAGAAGGGTCTGTTGTTTCCTTGCTTGACTTGTTTCATTTTTAATTTGCAGAGCTCCTTGGATGTTAGTCTAGCTGCACAGGCGCTAGTTATTTCTATTATAACATCTGCTGTGTCAAGAACACATAGGAAATTGAATTTCTCGAATCGCTTGTTCAGGTAAGCATGTGTCTTGTGATTTTTCCCTTTTTAAAACCATTTAATCTTAAAGGATCATCATTATTATTATTGTTGTCATCATCAACTTGATTTCAGTTATTTATTTACTGGTTAATCCTCAAATCATTATTGTTGAGTGTGGAACTAAATCAGGTCATATCACTTTTGGTACTCATCTTTTCCATTTCTTTGTTATTACATTAATTATATGTACCTATTTTTTTTCATCTACGGCCCTATGATCGATACTTGAGTTTTGATTTTAGGTTTGTAACTTTCATTTGCTTTCATGATGTTCACTTGTGTTGTCTTACTCGTTACACGTTTTTCTATTTTAACCATCTATTTATAACCACATATTGTTTATCTACCATGACATTATTTTGCATGATATATCAAAGGTATTTAAAACATTTAGGTTTCAATTGGTCTTTCGGATTAACTTAATAATAATCATTTTCAGTATCACTCATGTTGCATATCAACTTTTCATTATTCCACTAATCTTATGCCCCTTATATTTTATGATTATTGTTCAAACATTTTGCTTGTATTAGAAGACATCCCACCTATAATGTTAATGTTCAAATTGTACATATTAAGTTACTTTTTTCAGCACCTTTTATATTCATTTTCATAATTGATACAAAAAGACCCGCGTGATGTTGATTTTATCATTAAATTTGCTATGCTTATAGTTAATATGATTTTGTTAAAAAAAGGGATTTATAGAGCAATCAATCAATCTAATTGTTTGCTTAATTTCTCTCATTTAGTCATTTTTTTTTTAATTTTGAATTATTTAATGTATTTTTATTTTAAATATTTCAAGCATTTATGCTTCTTAGCTGAGCATGAGCCATCAATTGCTTGTCACATTGCTCATGGAATCCTTAACGTCCTCTAGAACTATTGACGCCATGATGCCATCTTAGAATTGGGCCAGAGCCTCACTTTCCTCAAATAAATAGCCACCCAGAGAAATTGACTATTGGAATCAACGACCTGCTGCCAAACTACCCTAAATCGCTTGAACTCGTTGTTACTAAAGAAATGTACTTGCATACGTGCTCTTTTATCTGATTGATTGGCTCTTGAAATATCGTATCTAAGCACTTCGAGCTAAACAAGGCATCTAAATATGTGTGTTAATGTTTTTCTCATTATCAATTGACGAGGCAATTGGCTAATTGCTGACTTGCCTTACTCGTAATGGCCCAATGGACCTCCTGTAAGTAATTTCTTGTACTGTTATAGGGCTTTCTTGTTCACACAACCCCCCCCCCCCCCCCCCCCCCCCCCCCCCCCCCCCCTCTGTGCTTCTGCTGTCATTAGGTATTAAATATTTGTGCGGTTGTCTATTGTTACAATAATCAACACAACTACACTAAGACCCAGATGAGTTTGAAAATGAGCTTTGTTGCTTGAGTCCCCTCATAAGCAACCACATAGTGTTTTCCATGTTAACTATGGTTATGTACCTGATAACTAATTGAAAGTGGCTATAATAAGTTTAAATAAAAATTAAATGATCTTTGGAACCAATCAGACAATCCATGCCAGCTCTATGGCTTTAATAAACTGCTAATTGAGATTCTAGCTCAAAGTTGAGAGTTTTTTATGTTATGCGTCACTCATAAGATTGACACATCTATAGTGGCCTTACACCATTTGCTAAGTTAAACTTTTTGGAGGCCCTAGAGGTGCCAACAAGCGCCACATGATTTTCAGATGGAAATCATCTAGATTCTTTGGGAGTACCACTTCATCACATAAACCCCATAATGTCAATGGGCCCTTTGATCAGTTTATCCTCCATGTGCCATTCTCAAAGGGAAAACGCATTTCTGTCCTAAGGTGACACTTCTACCCACCCAACATCCACACCTAACCTCTTATTGTAACATGTTAAATATTTAAACAAGAAAATGAAAACATGTTTTTCACTAGAAGTTGCCACGTGCTCTCCATTGTTGACATGTTGCGAAGATAACTTAATATTGGCAAGAAATATTATGTGGAATTAAAAAAAAAATTACGAATATATCCCTTGGATAATTTCAAAATTATAAAAAAAATATTATGTTACAATTTTATTATTTAAAAAATGTTTAAAATTTTTAATAAATTTGAAAACTGAATTCCTAAAATTTTGAAAGTTGAAGTGAAATTTTGGATGATTGAGGCTTTTGTGAGGGTAAAAATTTGGATTCATCTAAAATTTGAGTGTCGTGTTTGAACCCCTTGTCA
Source organism: Dendrobium nobile (assembly GCA_022539455.1). Classification (NCBI taxonomy): domain Eukaryota; kingdom Viridiplantae; phylum Streptophyta; class Magnoliopsida; order Asparagales; family Orchidaceae; genus Dendrobium; species Dendrobium nobile. The sequence continues at coordinate 71,194,042 of CM039721.1, read as the reverse complement.
TTTAATTTCAAAATCCTCCATGAGGCATTTTTTTTATAATTTGTCGAGGCACCTCTAGGCTCTAGGGCACTTATGTGATATTAAATATGCTTTGGGGATGTCTTTAAAAATATCCCATAATGAGTAAATTACAAAAATATTATTCGAAGGATTAATGGAGATATCAACCAATTTGATCAACCAACATGGTCGAAGACACGTGTTTGATTATGTTGTCTCCTAGTTGATAAAATAAATTCGGGTCAAGTTTCTACCTTGATATAAGCCCCAAGGTACCAATATTTGAATGGATTTGGTCATGCCATGCTTCTTATACATTGTTAATCATATCCAAGACCTCTAAACTAATCTGTAGGCACATCTTTTAAGATCTCCCCGGTTGGTTTTATGAAGGGGAATAATGATCAAATATTAATGTGATTGATCAGGAAACATTACCAAGGACCTGGGTTCCATCTCATCGGGTTTGAGTTGAGTAACTAGGTCTTGGCTAAGTTTTGATTGGCATGTACAAAAGGCACTCATTGCCATCATCATCATAATCATCACCCTCATCATATACACTATGGTTTTCGTGAACATAAACCACATTGATAAGCATGTACATTCCGAGCGAGGTTATTTCCTAAAATTTTTATCTCCCCTTTTTTGGCTGGTTGAAAGTGATATTGTGCTTATGCAAAATTTTTGCTTTATTTCAATTACTGAAATTTCAATTATTTCCTTTGGAATTTGAGAAGACCATAATCTTACATAAATGAGTTTTATCTATTTTTTTATTTTTATTGAAAGTAATGAATAACAGGTAAAGAATTATATAAAAAATGAATTAAATGAAATTCAATTAACTTTTAAAAAAATAGTTTTGCAGGTCCTATTACTCCTACTCTGTCCTCATCCTGTAATGTTACAACTGTGTTATCTAATGTTACTTTTGAATGTTCAGATCTAGAGGTTGGTGATGATTCAAATCTTGTTCCGTCTCAAGATTCTATTAGGAGTTTATTTAGTTTAATGAATAAGATATTTCAGCTAGTGTTTTCTCGTCTAGGAACAGACCAAAATTAAAAAATAATAATAATAATCTCCATTCTCTCGGATTTACTACATTCACAGTTAATAGCCATGATAACTCCATTGATGACTTCGCCATTATAGACGTAGCAAGGTATCTTATTGCAATGTATTTTGGTCCTTTGCTTTTTTTGTTGGTAGTTCTTTGTGAAATTCGCTCTTGTAATTTTTTTATTGACTGATAATAAAAATTCATCGCCATCAAAAAAGAAAAAAAGCTTTGAGTGAAATAGTGAGGTTTTGAACTGCCAAGCAATTTTGACGACTGCCAAGCAATTTTGACGATTGCCAAGCTGTGAGTGAAGTAGTGAACATCTGTTTTTGGGGTGGTATTTGAACTTGCCCCTTCACTTGTTGAAATTTTTGTTGATTTAAGTTTGAAAATCTTTTGGAAGGTGTTACTCATTACTAAGAAAGAGAGAGGGATAGGGAAGGATGAGAGGGAGATGAGATTAATAATAAAGAAAGAATGAGTAGATTTCCATTTCACACTTATTTTTATCTCTTCCGTTTATGGCTTCTATTTTTCTCTCTTGCTATACAAAGTAATATGTTCTATAACTTTTCTATGATGCACCGATATTTCTCCTCAAAGAGGTGTATGGTGTCGGACAATACACGCATTTGACAATCTGACATGTTTTTATGATATTTACTCAAATACTAACCGAGCTTTGTGCTCGGCGGTCAATAAAACCTTCAGGTTTCACATTGCTTTCTATTTGCCTTCCAGTCATCCTATATTTTTGTAAAAAAATTTAGATTTGATTCTGACTGTTGAATATTTTGCAGGATGATTTTCAAATTCGTTTATACTATTTTTACTACAATTCAATTCCCAAATCCTACAAAGTACAAACGATGGTTTCAGGAATTCAGTTCTGCCACACCAGCTCATAACAATTCAACTAATATAGGTCTTTATTTTTACCAGATTGTCAATATTTATAAGGTAGTTTTCTTCTTCATTTTTTTTTCCTGAGTATATTTTTGATACTTTTGAACAGGCATGAGGAGACCCAATATCACATTCGAAGGAGACAACTACTACTCTACCTTCCACAGGACACCAGAAAGGAAAATATTCAATAAGGATGAGTGGGAAACATTCACAAGAGCAGAAACTAGAAAAGCTTTGAGGGAGTTAGTCTCATCCCCTGATTTCAGTAGATGGGCTGCAAATAATGCCGAAAGAATCACTCTGACCCCTCCACCTGATGCCAGAAGAATAAAAAAGTGCCGCCTTTTTGGATGGTGGTCTTATGTTTTGTTTGGGACGACTTTCTTTTTGCTTCTAAAAGCAGCTTTTTAGTACAAAATTAAAAAAATTTATACTAGAAAGCTGCTTTATGAAGCGGAAAGAAAGCCGCTTCGTTTTAGTGCTTCTTAAAACAGCTTTCGAAATAGTAAAAAGCTGCTTCATGAAGTAGTAAAAAAACCATCCCAAACAAAACCTTAGTATTTATTTCAGAATAATTAGGTAATGATCTTGTAGCAATTTGTTCCGAATGTTTTATATGTAGGCTTTCTTCATCTTCATGTTTGTAGTCATTTTTAACATTGAAAAGCTCATTTTTGGTGCTCTTTCACTTAGCTAGCTTGTTTGCCTAGATCATTGTAGTAAAAGCTGTAGAGAAAAAATAAAAATAAAAATAAAACAGTTACTTGCTATGGAGATGACACTCATATAAGAAGAGTAATTGAAATTGATTCGTCTTTACTGGGCTCATTGCTTGGAGTAATGATTCCGTCAGGTTATCGAATGCATTCGGAAACCAATAACAAAACGTCACGTCACTAAAGTGCTCGGTACACTCGGTATGCTCGGTATTTTTACCGGACACAATAAAAATTCCATTGCTTGTGTGCCAGGTAGTCACTTCCGTTCTGTTGGTTATTGAGCTCAACATTTGAAGGAAAAAAAAAAAAAAAAGATCTGGGCTAATTGAAATGAATGTACTACTCACGGGGCTTAGCTTGGTTGGTGGACGAGCATGATTGGGAACTCCCAACCAATGTTTGAATTTCCTCTCAAGCGGCTCACCTCCTTTGAGGGCAGTACGCATGGGCCCAACATTTGTGGGTTGGCTCCATTAGGTTTTCACTGAAGGATTAATTATGCCGTCATGTTATAAGAATCGTAGGAATGTTATATTTTCTTTTTTGTTTTTATTTTTTATTATTTAAAAAAATTTGATGAGAATTTATTTGACATGGTTAGATTTACTAGAATATGATGATTAACAAAAAAAAAAACAATAGTGGAACTTTAAAAATATATATATTTATATTATTCAAAATATTTTTAAAATAATATATTTTGTTTAATATTTTTAAAATCTTAGTGATTTGTTCAATATCGAACCGGTCCGGCGGGCGGTCCGGTTTGATCTTAGAATCGGCTGACTTCAAAACCGGCCAAAAACCGGTATAAAACCCGGTTGAACCGGGGAATCACCGAACCGGGCGGCTTTTAAAGAACCGGACAGTTCTAAAATTCGCAAATCTCAGCCGTCCATCCCTGATCGAACGTGCGTGTGGGAAAGTTTGATCGCTATTCTCGCTGCCCTAATTGTAAGCTGCGTATTTTATTTCGAGTATTCGTCTCTTCGACGCCTACGCGACTCCTCCATCCACAAGCGAAGCCGAAGGAATCCTCCAACCATCTCCGTTCATCCCAGCCGTCTTTCACACTCCTCCGACCTCACAACCGCCGGCGCATGACTTTTCGTGAGAATCCAATGCGTCGTCGTCGTCGAGCTCCAGGTAAGCCATCGATTTTGTTTTTTATATTTTGATTGCGTTCATGTTTTTTCATTCAGTCGAACTAGGGCCTACGAACATTCCATTCGATGGGAAGTATACAGCTTGTGCTATCAAGAAGACAAGAAAGGGCGGATAGGATGTGGGAGATGAGCTGTTCATGACAATTTCCTTTGCCACTTATTCATCCCTTTGCTAGCCGAAATAGGAGAGAAATGAGAGACAGAGAGGAAGCGATCTAGAGAATACTTTTTGTGTGTGAGATTGGGAGTTGCGACCTAGGGTTCATAGGTTCTTCTCTTTTTGAACTAACTGTTTACAGCTTTTCTACCTTTTGAGTTAAATGGTTGCTAGAGTTCTTATGTATTAAGCTAGATGATTTCCTCTACTAATTGTGTTAACCAGTTAGAATTATAAATTTTATGTTGGCTAGATACATGTTTGACTTTGGAAATAGATTTGTGAGATGTAGGTTAGACTTTTTTGTAATATGCTTAGAAGAAATATCTTTACTCATGTGCAAGTTGAGCTTGTTGAAACTTTACCAAAATTGTTGATAAAACATCACAAAATTGATGATAAACCATCTTGCTACGCAATCCTTTGTTTTTTGCAAGTTGAGCTTGTTGAAACTTTACCAATATTTATGTTATTTGATTATATTATTTGATTAGTTTAATATGAAAATGGAATGTAGAGTAAAGTTATTAGAGGAAAATATCTCATTTATTTTATAAAATTTAATAATATTATTATTTATTACGTCATCCAGTTCGACCCCGGTTAGACCGGTTCGACCGGTCTAACCGTGAACCTCTCATTCTTCCGATTCGTTATCCGGTACGATTTTCAAAACCTTGCTTATATGAATTGAATCACAATAAGAATCGCAAATACCCTAAATGCCCACCACCTCATTATCATAAAAGAAAATTATTATATATTTCAAATAAATTCAGTTAAAATTACGGATATTTACATTTCTGTTTATAATATAAACTATTAATTAAGGGGGCTAACATTGCTTCGTATAGAACATCAAGAAAGTGGAAAATATGTAATAAGATAGAAGGAATTTTATTAGATAACAAATAAATATATTAACAAATATAAATGAAATCATTATTCTAATTTTATTCATTTCCCTGATCAATTTTTTAAATTTTATTTCAATATAAATAAAATTTATATAATTAAATATTGATCAAATTTACAAGGAGCTCCAATCTTATCAGCCTAACCGAACAAGCAAATTAGCTAGAAAAATAAGCCAAGTCTAACAGTGTACTCAAGAAAGCAAGTTACATTGCAAAACAGTTCTCACACAGCATAATCAAACGTCTGCAATTCATTGATACAAATTAAAATACAATAAAAGTAACTTATCATTCAATACAAAAATTTTAATGGAGGATCAAAATGCCCATACAAGGCAAAAAACATGAGGCAATACCAGCATAGTAATCTTATGGCAGCATAGTTATCTCTGCAAGGTACAGCAAAATTAAAATGAATCAGTGAAAAAAAAATGAAAGTTCCAAACTTTTATTATAAAATAATGTGGCTAATTAGAAGGTTTAATCTGTGATTGCAAACTTACAGATTTTGTTAAACGCCACAATATCGCAACTTTGGATGTATTCATTTGCAGGTTCAGAGGTCAGGTGATCCTCAATGAGGTTATCAACTGACACCAAGTCATCCACGATGGTCATCATAATCTGTAATTTCTTGATTCCATATCCAACTGGAACAAGCTTTGCTGTAAAATCAACAAAAATTGTAACTAAATTTCCAAAAACTATCATAACATCATCAGGTTATGTACTTCAGCCAGTTAAACATGTTCATCATGTTACCCAATGTGGTTTTGCTTACTGATCTAAGATAACGGGGATGGTACCTTGATGGATCCTTGGCTTCTTGACTCCTCTATTGGAGAAATTATTACGTGCGGAGTCCAGTTATGTCTGGACTCCAATAAAAACATGACATGTCGTTAAACACAGTATGTACAAACTTATATACATAATATATACAATATGTATAAATTTATACACATTATGTACAAAAACACATGTCAAGTTATTGGAGCCCAGACGTAGAGTTACGTCCATACTCCGCACGTAATGATTTCTCCCTCTATTCAGCTTCATTTTGATACACAAGATTTGTCATTAGTTATGTTATGTTGAGCTTTTTGTTGTACAACATATGTGCTATTCTTTTTGTAATTGTGATTGCTGGTGTTTTAAGTCTTTCTTTGTTAGTCTTACCATATAATTGTAAATTTTATCATAAATGAAATCTTGGCGCGCCTTAAATTTCTCGAAAAAAAAAATTAACTTCAGCTCAATCGCAATAACTTTGCACTAAATCAATCAAAATAGCACATATAAATTATACAGTGACAAACAGGACATCATATTCTCATCATCCCAAGTTATCAAACTTCAATCTGTTGAGTTAAGAAGATTGTCAATCCAACTCACTTGAGGACTTTTTTGTTACCAAATATAGGTTACATCATCAAAAAGACCAGTAGATTTTAGAAAAAGGACACAAATTTCCTATGTTTTATTTTTAACCACTTTGATGTGCAAATCAAAATGCTAGATTGATTACACTTAGGCTTCATTTGGGATAGCTTTTTTGTTACTTTCTAAAACAACTTTCTAGTATAAAAATTTTTTTGAATTAGAAAATTTTATACTGGAAAGCCGTTTTAGGAAGCAATATGAAAGTTGTCTCAAACGAAACCTTAAAAAAATCTTACATGGATCAAGATTTCCACTAAATTCATCCAAGCATTTTTTAGCTACGCATGTGAGGTTAAATAGATATCATCAAAATTTGAAGTTTTTTTTTTTTTTTTTTTTTTGAAACGATCAGAACTTTAATTTAATAGGAATAAGATGCTCATAATTTAAGCTTCATTCCCATTAAACTGTTAAGTTAAACAAGCACATGTAACATGAACATTATGACAATTTGGTCACTTACAGGCACCCCAAAGCAAGCCATCCATTTTCACACTCCTGACTGCTTCTTCAAGCTTCTTCATGTCAGTCTCATCATCCCAAGGCTTCACGTCCAATAAAACTGATGACTTTCCACCTGTTTTTTTAAGGAAAGAATATATAGAAATCAAAATAACAATGTCGAGAACAGAACAATCAAAATGCAAATCTACAGCTATCTGCAGGTTCATCATACTTAAGAAGAAACAATATGTTACCTGATTTACTATGTCAGATAATATATGCATATAAGAAAACAATCTCAATGTCTTACTCTCTTTCTTCTTTCCGGATGCTTTCACAGCAGCTGCACGCTCCTCAGCAGCCTTCTTTTCCTCCTCAGTTTCCTCACCAAATAAATCAACATCATCATCATCATCATCATCGACAGCAGCAGGGGCCTAGAGTTCAAGATAACCAATATAAGAAGAAAGTGCAAAACAACTCAATAGAAGTTGTCTAGAATTGTGGAAAACTTCGACTAAGCGAATAAAACCAGTAACTGGGATAGAATCTGAACAAAAGAAAACTTGCAAAAGGATGGTAGGAAAAAGCATCAAAGAGATGTTTAAGGCTTCGTTTGGGATGGTTTTTTTATTGCTTCTTAAAACAACTTTTTAATTTAAAAATTAAAATTTTGTAAAAAACTGCTTTAAGAAGCAGTAAGAAAGCCATCCCAAACGAAGCCTAAATTTTTTTATTTGAAATTATTCATAAAGGAAAAATCATACAGTCATTAGTTAACAAAGCATCATTGCAATTCACAGAATGATTCGTACTGCGAAACTGACAAGACAGGATCATCACCTTGGTGTCAGCAATAGGTGGAGAGGCTGGAACTTCCTCAAATACAGTGGCAGACCCTGTAACTTGCACGCCTTGTCCCTCCCCAGATACACCGCTGTAAGGGAGACAATGTGAAAACAATACAAATTCAATACCACGCTGACAACTAAACAAAATGGAAATATCAACTATGTTGAAGAATATACCTCAACCTCAACAGGGCCTCAATGTGGTTATACCATCTGGAAACATTAACATAATCTGATGAAGGTGGACCAGAGAGTTCAGCATGTACAGCAATATCATCCTTTGAAGCTTGGTAGCTAATTAATTTTTAGTGATGTGTCAGCAGGTTAAAAAGAAAGAAGGAGAAGTAAGCGAAAATGATCGATAGATGGGGATCAAGAAGGCAACCCTGTGATATAGCTTCGAGGAAGGAGATACTCATCGAGCTTTTTGAGTCCAGATGCAGACTTGAGGTCATGGAAAGTCACAGCCATAACCGCTAAACTTGCTTTTTCACCTGAGGCATGTAGAGCCAACAAAATAATCTCAAATCCTCCAAATTTTGAAGTATTTATTTACATTGCAAACAAAAAAATTACCACCACATGGGACAGTTCGAGTACTACAGATAGATATATGGTTACAAAAAGGTTTCTCTAAGGGGAAATTAGCTATAGGAGAGGTTAGGCAGTAAATTACAAACTTTTAGACAACTAATCTTACCATATACCTTGAAGGCTAATTGTGAATCTGCATTTTCTAAGTACCCAAATCAAGCTAACATGTCAAATCTATCTAGCCCAATTGCGCCCCCAATCAGATAAATTTCGATAGGAGAGGGAAACAAGCACAATCAAATTAAATATTTAATAAGAATGAAAACAAAAAGATTTAATCGGAGTTAAGGTATGAGGGGGGTGAAGTTGAATTTAAGATTCTGTAGGATTTAAGTTGATTATCCTTGATTACAAAAAAAAAAAAATTATTGGAACTTACATGTTAAACAAAAAAAAAACACTCATTTTTATCAGAAAGGGAACAAATCAACAGCTTCCAACAAATTTCCCCCCAAAAAACTGAATTTCTCTGAATAATTGTTTCCATAACTTGCAATATTGGGACAAATATAATATCTAATATCTAAAAAACCGAAATAAAACTAGTTTGGTACAAAATCAGAGCACAAGTAATCAATCCTAGGAAGCAGAAGATTGAATAAGTTCAAATCGCTCTGGGTCTGAACTCTCGACATAAATCCATTGATATTTGAAACATCAAGAAAGAGCATATATCATAACATATCGCTGAATAGAAAAGAATAGAAAGTTAAATTCCGGGGAGAAGGATCGTGATGTCACCTTTTTAAACCGTGGAGATGAGGCGACTCGTCCTGAAGGGGCAAAAACTAGGGTTTTGGAAGAAGATGGCCGCCCAATTCTGAGAGCCTCAAAGGAGACGGGGTGTTATTTATAAGTGCGACGCGCATTCCATCGTAGCCATTGAATTGGAAAGCTGTTTTTGCGGGGTTTAATTTAGGCTTTGTTTGATCCTAAGTTTTTGGTACTTATTTTGTTTTAAAACGGCAAATTTTTTTTTTTTATTATTTGGTTCGTCAAATTATATTCTCAATAATTTTTTTTTATTTTTTTACTGTATTGAAAAAGCTTTTTATATATAATTCTCCATTAGAAAACTTCATTTTATGAATTACTGTTTCTTAAAACTGTCTTTTATAAAAGTATCAAATAACCAAACGAAGCCTTAATATTACTCAAAATTATAAACTTTATATTTTTAACTTCTAAAAGTTATTATTTATCAATATTTTTAAAGCTGGACCGAGCCGACTGGTTCAACCGGTTGCCGGCCAGTTATGGTTCATAGTAAATTTGTTATCACATAAAATCGGGGTTAAACCGGTCAAACCGGTGGTTTGACTGTCGAATCGGCCCCAGTTTCTGATAACCAGCCGGTTCAGATACAATGCCCTTTAGCGAAATTGAGAAGATTTGACGGCTGAGATGCGAAGGCGGTGAAGCTTTATGCAAAAAAGAAAAAGAAACCCTATTTCATTCGTCGCGTATCTATTCGCCTTTTCTTCTTCAGCTCTTCCCATCTCGAGGCATCTCCTTCTCGTTTGTGAAGCCAACGACACACCGTCTCAATTGAGATAATTTCCAGAAGCCATCACCGAAGATCCCTGCTCTTTGTAACGTTTGTTTCTAAAGTAGTTTTTTTTTTTTTTTAAATCCAGATACATTAATCAATAAAATGTATTTTTTTCATTATGTTTTTTATTTCATTTTCCTATTCTGAAATGCAAAATGCTTTTTCGAAGTTCTGCTCATTCGGCATATCTTCTTTTGTTATGAACTTCTTCTCTGATTTCAACATATCTTCTTCGGTTCGCGAAGACAGAAGCCAAGTCTCGGTTAGTTCAAATTTCAATTTATTGGTAGTATTTAGGATATGATGAAACTCCTATTTTCATATAGTTATTGCTCCTTGTGCTTTTGTTAAGACAATTTTCTTTTATAACAATCTCATTGTGTAAACTATATTGATTATCAATGTGGGCTGGTAACATGACAAGGGTTATTTGCTTAGCTGTTGATTAAGTCTTCGTTTGAGACGGCTTTCTTACTGCTTATTAAAGCAGCTTTTTACTATAAAAAAATTAATTTTTGTACTAAAAAGCTGCTTTAAGAAGCAGTAAGAAAGCCGTCTCAAACAAAGCCTAAGTGTGATCCCACGGTCCTTTTAGACTCTAGATTAGATAATTAAAAAAATATTTGGCATTAACAGCCAGCCATATTTTTCTATTTTCCAATTCTTAATTTCTTCCTTTTATCTATTCTATAATGTCTCTTTTGTCACCTCCCCTCAAGTTTCTCTTTTAGCACTCATTTGTCTCTTTTCTCAAGCATCTTCTCCCATCCATTGTATAGTGTGGACCTCCGAAAGGATACCGCTACTTTTGCAGGATCGCATAGGGGTATACGACCGCACTTACCCCGAGGGATAGAGACGATCGCAGGTCTCGGCGCTCCTCACAAATGGACCAATTGAATGGGCAGATTAGATCGTGCATATGACTAATCATTGAGGATAGCAGCTCTTGTCAGCGCACCCCGATGAGTAGTAATATATACGACCTGATCAAAGCAACGGGTTTCCCCAACCCGATACATCAACTCATATGAGATTTAGTAGATGTGGAATTTAGTTTCCCACGGGCGCAAGCCCTAGTGGTTAATTACATCTCAGGCCGGAGCCCAAGAACACTCTCGATTAAGGATCATGCATTATCCTTTCAGATTGGATTAGCACATAAGGCTAAGACTAGGAAGTCCTATTCAAATGAAAAAAAAGGTTCAAGTGGCTTAGTCAACATGCGTGGTTTACACCAGCATTCAGAGGGACTAAGGTAGTGAGAAGAAACTGGAGAAAAGAAAATCAAACACTCAATACATATATGAGAGAAAGATGGAGGTGGCGTCATCCATATGACGCAGATAATCATGATTTATTGTCCCTAAAAAGAAGGGAACTTACCTACCATTTATGTATACTACGAGACCAAATGTAGTAGCCTTGAATTCTAAATCTAAATTGGATTTAGTGTTCTACGCACACTAACAACTGTGTCTTAACTAATGCAGTGCAAAATATGGAGTTGCCCCGACTTGAATTGGGGAGCCAGCTAACCACCTAATCGATTTAAAACCATGTGGTACGGTCATTTATGAAAGATGAGTGGGTGGTTTAGTTTTTGGAAGTTAATGCCAACGTCTAGAGAGTTTCCTAATTGGCCTTTTACTTATGTCAGGTAAATGCTCCTAAAGCTAATGCAATTAAAATTTTAATTTAATTAATTTCTAATGTAATGCATGCTAGTTGAAGCATTCAAATCATGTATGTATAAGACTTTAAAAATAAGCTCATCATAAATAATTTTTAGAAGAAAACTAGACTTCTCCAGGTCTGTCACCTAATCCTCATAAGTCAGATTATTCGGGCTCTACCCATAAGCAAGGAAGTGTCTCATAGAAGAAGAGGGAGAAATACAATAATAGGCTGTCAGCTTAACCAAAAATAGGCCATAGTACAGCCATTAGCACAACCATTAGCATATTATCTCAGTTTTCTATTTTTAGTAGTTGGACATCCTAAGGGTATAGTAAGCAAATGATGGAGAAGAAAGACTCTCAGATTACTATTATGATAGTTTATATATGTTTATAAAACCTTTGGTCTATGTTTTTCCATTTTTCTATGTTTGCATGTGTTTTATTTTTTCTCTAGGTCATAAAGCTTCAACAACAAGTTGGTATCAGAACCTCGTGCTACGATAAGGAGCGGAAGAAATGACGGAGAGTGGCAAGCACATTCCCCTTGACGACGATCAGGGCGAGAGCGCATTGTGGGTGACATAATCCAAGTTACTCAAACAGTTGGAGGTGAAAGTTCATTAGGGGTGTTAGGCCCTTATGAACTAGTCCCAAGACTAACCAAAAGGGGTGAATAAATATTTTAAATAAAAACTTTCAGCAATCAAAACACAAATCAAGATTCACCATAGAAATCAAAGTGCGAAAATTAAATACAGAAATAATAAAGGAAAGAACACACCAGATTTATAGTGGTTTGGTCAAACCTTGGCCTACGTCCACTTCTCCGAGTATTACACAAAACTCAGTGTCTCTCCTTTAGCCCCCACAGCTACGAGGAGAAGCCCTTACAAAATCACTTCCACCTTCCCCGGTGCGGCAGAATAGCCAGGTCCTTTAATACCAAAGAGATCTTCTTCTTCCTAGAACTTCCCTCAAGACAAGCCTTGAATCCGATGGTACTAAGGTGCAAGCTCATCAGAGCAACCGTGTGGAATCCCCCACCACACTCCCTTAAAACCCCCTCCAAAGATCTTCTCCCTCTCTCAAACTCCTCCATTTTCTCACTCCCTTTCAAGCTCTCTCTTCAAGTTTTCTCCAAAAGAATGAAGCTACAATGGATGCCAAAGATACTTACTAAGTGTCATATCAAAGCTTAAATAGAAAAGCTCAAAACGAGCTCATTAATTGCAACTTGCCAACTTTATCGTCAAGGCCTATATGTATATCATCCTGACTGATCAGTGTAAATTAAGCCCAATCAGCTATGATGATTTGGGACGATCCGAAGAAATTTGTTCATATCATCCTAGACGATCAGTACAGATCGTGTCGACCCAAAATTACTAGTTTTTGGGTCAAAAATCAGGTCAATCTTCAATTTTTGGGTTAAAAATAGGTCAATTTCGGGTTTTTGGGTTAATACGAGTTTTCATGTCAATTTTGGGTTGCTGGGTCAACCCGAACTCGACCCGATTTTTAAAACGAGTTGATTTGTTGAACCCAAACTCGATTTGTTTCGGGTCCGGGTTGACCCTAACTCGGATTTTTTTAGGTTAGGTTCAGGTCGTGTTTTGGGTCGTGTCAAAAATTGATACCCATACTACCACTTATGATGGTGAAGTTAAATGCTTGCCTTTAGAGTATCATTATAGTTATCGAGTCCTCAGACAACATACCGTTTTGTTGGCGGTGGTCTGGCAGTTGTTGGCGATCAAGTTGCGGTACAACGACCACCTGCCAAGCGGTGGTCTAATTATGGTCAGGTGGTAGTCCGATGGATATCGGTGGCTAGATGGTGGTTCAACAACGATTTGCGGTCAGTTAGGGATATGACGATGGTCAGTGGTCGGTTGATGGTCTGGTCGAAGTTCAGTGGAGATTTGTAGAGGTCCGATAAGGATTGATGGAAATCTAAAGGATTCAGAGGTGGTCTAACGATGATACACGGAAGTCCGGTAGAGATCAGTGAAGGTTTGGTGGGTTGGGCGACTGGCAGTGACGACAGGAGTTCACATGCGAAGGTGCTTGGGGGGAGCTCTAGATTCTTAAAGCCATAGAGCTCTCTCCAATCTGCAGCTAGAAGGTTCCTTTCATGTAAAAAGTGAATTATATATTTTTATGAGTTGCATATCCTATAAATATGGACAAGATCTAGGGCAAGTTTGCAGTGTTCCATTGGATGACTCATGCTGATCCCCTTGATCAAATAATATTTTTCAAGCATTTTATATGCTTTCATGATGTTAGAATTTGATGATCTTGAGCTTTTTGGATTCGTCCCATCGAGCCGCTTAATTCAACTATAAGCATGACATATTTAAAGATTATTTAGACATCCAATTAATGCTTTAAACATTTAAAATAGCATTGATTTCTTGATTTTGACCCATTTTGGCTTGGATTGAACCAATTCCAGTGTCTTTGTGTTCATTTATTTGAGATGTTCAATATGGCTATAAGTTTGTTGAAATTAGAATTTGAATGATCCATAATTAAATTTTGAAATTAAAGTTTCTAACTTGGATATGTGTTGAAATTCATGAGTGATCAAATTAATTTTTGGTGATGTATCAAATATTATTTTGAATCTAAAGCATATGAGATTTTTAAATTATCAAGAAGATTTGACAATTCATTTGAATTCTATGTTTATACTTCAATGACACAATAATTTTATTGTAAGTCCTTTTAATTAAAAAATATTAAAATGCAATGAAATTTAGATAAATATAATTTTTTTAGGTTATAGACAACTATAGTGATTTCGAAGCTAGAGAAGCAAATGCTTTTATGTTAAACTTATTTAAAATAAAAATTTCACTTGTAGTATGAATTATCTAAAATACACATCACTAAATATCACACTCAATAAATTAATATATATATATATATATATATATATATATATATATTAAAATAAAGGAAATATTAGTTTAAAAAATCATTTGCTTTCTATTTGTTAATCTTTAGAAAATAATTAAATTTAAATTGAATAAGTATTAATTTTTTCTAGGAGAAATGCAAACTCTCAACTTTCACCAATCCGCTTCCTCCCGCTTCAACCAATAAAATCCGAGATTTCTAAATCCAACGGCCAGAGATGAAATAAATCTTTGTTATCGGATCGCCACTGCATCCAACGGTTACAGAGCCATACCGCAAGCTCTTAAATAGCTCTCCCCATCTACTTCTCCTCTTCACCAGCGATTCTCCTCTCCCAGTATCTGAGAAGTTCTTCGACAACAAGCGAAATGTCTGGCAGAGGAAAGGGAGGCAAGGGTTTGGGAAAGGGCGGTGCGAAGCGCCACCGCAAGGTTCTCCGAGACAACATCCAGGGAATCACGAAGCCGGCGATCCGGCGGCTGGCAAGGCGTGGCGGCGTCAAGCGGATTAGTGGTTTGATCTACGAGGAGACCCGCGGCGTTCTGAAAATCTTTCTTGAGAATGTTATCCGTGATGCCGTGACCTATACGGAGCATGCTCGCCGGAAGACTGTCACAGCCATGGACGTAGTCTATGCGCTCAAGCGCCAGGGGCGTACCCTTTATGGCTTTGGCGGGTAAAAAGCTTGGGTTTGTTGTCGGGGTTTGGGTTATTGGGATGTGTAGTTTTTTACTACTTTAATGTACTAAGTTGTTTGTCTTTATCTCAGAATCTGATTTCACCGTTTAATGATAATGTATTTTGATCTATGAATATGTGTTGTGAAGCGCATGAAATGCTTTTGAGAATTTCAGAATTTCTATTTTGTTTCCTTTACTATTTCTGAATAGATCGTTCTTTAGTCTGATCTAATGTTCTTATTAGGTTTGGCTCAAATTTATACTAATCTGAACGAATCTCAAGCGCAAACAGTGCTATTTCATACATACTGGTAGGTTACTTTATGTTGTTTGTGCAATTTGTTTGCCCTTTGTAATGCCCTCTATGAGTCTATGGTTTTATGGAGGGCACCTCCTCTCTACTTGTGGCTTCACCAAAATCCTTATATCCTGAGAGATCAAATTGCTCTTTTTCTAGTTTTGCTTTCTATAGCTTGAGAAATTATTCCATGCGGAATCCCGATGGTGAGTGTACATTTATACCGAGTATAATTTTATACATAATTTGTTTTTTTTTTTCCTATACTCATAGGTCTCATGCAACTACTCTTGCCTCTCGATTTATAGATTTGAGGTGAATGAAGTAAGGAAAATTTGTTTTTTTCGGTGGAAATTAGGTGTAGAGCTCAAACACATGTTGAACTGTAGATTTGAACTTAAGGCCTTTTGGTTGTGGGTCAACTATCAACCAATAATCTGCAGTTAGGGCAATAATCAGCTCTATAATTAGTCAGATTAATGAGCCAACAAAAATCTTTCAAATTAAGGCTGAGTTGAATTCGTAAAGATTTTCAAATCAACATCAAATCTCTCTTCTTTAATATTTCAATCCTGCGCGGTTGATCTTTATACATGTAAGATATATTTCTAATAAATATTTTCTTACAGATGGATTTCTTTATAATTTTAATTCTTAGAAATGCTTAAGACCTACTCCATGTTTTTTCTTGATAAGTCTTTTGAATATGTTAGTGGACAAATTCTTTATGAAAGATTAAGAGCTCTTAGAAACGCTCTTTTTCTGGTTTTGGCTTTCTCTAGCTCTCATGCAATAGCTCTTGCCTCTAGTTTTACATGACGCTTTTCTTTAACAAATTTTCTTATCTAATACCTAATTAAATTATCTTATTGGGAAATTTTCTTTTTTAGGGGACATTATTTTTTTGAGAAAAAAAAGAGGAGATTTAAACCTTAGACACGCTCATTATTAATGTAATCATACAGGAGATAATCCACATCAATTTGCAAAATATTTTCCCAATAAACTAGTAGACCAGCCATTGGCATGAGGGAGGACAAAGTTTGGGGTAAGATTTCCAAAATTTTCCACAATCCCATTCACCTTTCAAATGGAGTTTTTATTGTGTCCTCCCACCTGATGTAGAGATACATCTTTCCAGAGCTAAAATTGCGTTAAAAAATGAGAAATATCGAGCAATACCAAACAATAACGAGGAATATCATCATGTGAAGATCAATACAGAGTTATACTGAGTAATACAAAAAAATATCAAGTTTTTCCTAGAAAAATTTGGTATTTTTTTGTATTGCTCGGTATAGCTCGGTATAACTTGGTATTGATCTTCACATGATGATATTCCTCGTTATTATCAAATAATACCTAGCAAAACCGATAAAAAACTGAGTTTTTTGGCGGTGGGAGGATGCAATAAAAATTCCTTCAAATGATCCATCGATTTACATTGAACACAAAATGGAGGAAAAGCTTTCAGCTCGACATGTTGAATATACTCGAAATTTTCTGGACCAAGCCAAACTTGGCAAGGTTAGTTTTTTTGTGATGTCTATCTCAACCAAAACATAAGCCAAGAAGGGTGAGATTCAACAGAAGTTACATTATCAATTTTGAGAGGTCTTCCAAACATTGAACCCAAACCATGCAGTATACAAGGTGAAAGTAAGCATGACAACAAATTAGAGAAAGAGATCCAAATAGGATTATAGGAGAATTCACACCAATATCAAATAAATGAGACCATTTTATCAATTTCATGTAATAGTTGTTTAAAAATAGGATATATGAGAGAAAACTCTACTATAGTTTAGATCATTAATCAACTTAATGAGAACATGCGATGGATTCAAAAGCGTCATGGAAAACTAGCCAATGAGTTTGATGTTAAAGAAAAAACCTACGAAAATTGCCAACCAAAGAGTATTGAAGAGGAGCCGCAAGCACTAAGATCTCCTACTCCAAAATCCAAAGCGACGGAACTACGATAACATTAAGATTCGGACGATGAGCAAGAAATTTGCCAACCAAAGAGTATTAAAGAGGATCCGCAAGCGCTAGAATCTCCTCCTCCGAGATCTAAAACGACGGATGACCAAGAAAAGTAGAAGATTTAAGGTAAAAAAATCTTGCATTAGAGGAGAATCCCGAGTGGGCATAAAGAAAAGATCGAGATTTGGCTGGTCCATCGAAATTATGGATCAACTAAACAATTCACAATCATTTCGACTAAGAATGAATGAAGGCGGACGAACGAAAACAACAAACAAAAAAACAAAAGAAAAGAGGCAGACGCCCTGCAATCGCAACGGAAAGGAGGTGACCATAGCTATACTAAAAACTGATTTATAAAACAATAAGAAAATTGTCCCAAATGAACCCTAATGTATTATACTTTTTTAACTAGGATTTTCCCCGCGTGCATATAGTTTTTAAGGCCCACAGCCTACTGGATATTTTAAGTGGGCCGCCAAGGCCGGTAAGTTACTCTCTAATCCCAAGCCTATCTCAGCCCCAGTATAAGACCCGCTCATAATTCTTAATTTAATCATAATCAGATCAATTTAACTACAAATTATAATTTACACCATCTTTTTGAGAATAACGGCATCCAATTTTCTTTTAAAATTGTAATATTCATCATAAATTTTAAATGATTATAATTTAAAATAATTATCTGTTAATGATAATATAAAAATTAGTTAAAATATATCTTTTACCAATTCTAAATCCTAACAATTCAAAATCAAATATTAATTGTGAATGTTGTTGAAAGAAAATATGCTCCTTATATCATTAAATTCATCAAATTTTAAAAAAATAATTTTATTTTTGTATGATTAAATTCATCAAATTTATAATAATTTAATTATTCATCGAGCATATAAAAAATCAAAGAATATGTTATATGATATATTTTTTCTTTTTAAATCAAGTATATATTATTAATCAAAACAACCATGTAATATATTATTATAAACACATATATTAAAAGCCATTTTATTAATTTTTTATTATAAAATTCTAATTATGATCTCAAATATTTAAAATTCTTTAATTAATCATCAAAGTTCTTTTTATAATTTAAAATTTTAAATACTGCCACATTCATTGTGTTGAAGAAAATATGTGAACTTAATGTCATAAAATATTTTATTCCATAGAGTAGAAAAAATTATTAAGAGATATGGATGCCACCAAGACACCTATTGACATCTCTTGACTCATCAAATTCTTTAATAAATATTTATTTTCATAATAAGATTATCGGCTTTAATTTACAAAATTGTATCAAAATTTCATTATAAAATTTATATCTTGATATTAAAAAATTTCTAAAAAAAAGTTGAATTTGGTTGGCCATCACCATCAATCATTTCAAAATTTCAGCAATGTTTCATTATCATGCTAGATAAAACTGGTTGATAGATTGGGTTCGAGTCATTTTCAAAATTAATTTGAACTAAATCTACTTAATTCGAATCTGATCCATCTAATAAATAGATAAAAAAAGAGGAACCTAACCCGTTAATAATCCGAACTAGACCCGATGAACCTATTTTAATTAAAAAATATTTTTATTTGCTTATATTAATAAATTTTAGGTCTCTTTATAAAAAAAGAAGAATATTACACTAATAAATAAAAGAAATTAATATAAAAATATTAAATGGGTCAAATTCAGGTTGGTGGGTCAATCCAAACTGTATTCGTTTAATAAAGGATCGAAATGCACGACCCGAACTCGACCCTTTTATAAGACGAGTCAGCCTCAACCTAAATTTTTATGCTTTGAGGTGGTGGGTCAGGTCATTTATTGACACATCATTAATTTTAGATATTATTTAATAATGTATGCAAAATTTTATTTTAAGAGTTCCTTTGAGGCAATTAAGACAAATTCGTATATACATCATATAAAGTAAGCTTTAATCCAAAATCCTTTAATTAATAGCTAAACCTCTTAGCCCTCCGATCAGGATGAGCCGCGTGCTATACTAAATATTGTATAGTCCAAAATAGGGGTGTCAATTTTGGGTTACGGGTCGGGTTCGGGTCGAACCCGAAATTGACCCGACACTATTCGGGTTCAGGTCGACCCGACCCGTTTTTATAAACGAGTCAATTTTCTGAACCCGAACCCTACCCGACCCGCGAGGTGAGGGGCTCGACGTGGGAAGTGGGGCGCACACGAGGTGAGGGCGAGGCCGCGAGGGATTGGCCGGGACGCGGGGCGTGCGCAAGGGCGAGGGCGTGGCCGGGACGGGGCGTGCGCGAGGGTGAGGGAGAGGGAGTGACGATGGAGTCCGGACGCAGGGGAGAACACGGCCGCGCAGGGCGAGCGCAAGGGCTCGATGCGGGACGCGCTCGAGTACGCGACGCGCCAACGCGGAACCTCACGCGGGGCAGCCGGGCAGAGGTTTTAAATGTTATTCCGAGTCAGTTCGGGTCGGGTCAATTTCGGGTTTCCGGGTCAACTCAAACCGACCCGTTTTTCCAAACGGGTCAACTTTTCAGACCCGAACCCAACCCGTTTCGGGTTCGGGTCAACCCAAATCCAAAATTTTCGTGTCTGATTTGAGTCGGGTCCAATACTGACAGATCTAGTCCAAAATACCGATCATTATTATTGCCTGTACATTGAATTAAAATTGACCGTACAACTTCGGATAAATGTAAAGTGAGAGAAGTTAGATTCCAACAAAATAAAAAAGAAAAGAAAACACAGACAGAGTGTAAAAGCAAAAGCCATTTTAGGTGAATTATTGAAAGTTTTTTGAAAATATTCTCTCAAATTAAATTCATTTATCAATAAAATACTGATGAAAGAATATCCTAATTGCAATGTAAAATTTTCAAGAAGATTCCTTTTTCGTAGAGGTCATGATCTTGAATGGATGAGTTTAAGGGAGCTTTTCTTAATGTGTTTATGATAATAAGTGATTGATTTTTGTTTCGTTTAAGACGGTTTTCTTATTGTTTCTTAAAGCAGCTTTTTAGTACTAAAAAGTAGTTTTAAGAAGCACTAAGAAAGCCGTCCTAAACGAAGCCTTAGATTTACGATTTGTTTAGGACGGCTACAACTTTTTATAAGGGTTGATGTAAAATTGTTGTGAAAAATAGCATTTTTGAAGGTTGTTGTAGAAAGTTGAGTCCTAACACAAAAAGATTTTGAAAGCAATGAAGAAACTATAGCTAAACAGACAATGATTTGAAAGACAATGTAGTGAGAAAGCTATGTTATGCAGGAGCGGATCCAGCTTCTTTTTTCAGGGTGGGCAAAAAAAATTTTTTTTGTGGGGGATGGGCAAAAACACTTAGGATTGATAAATTAAGAGGGGGCAAAATACCTAAAATATTCAAAATATTCTAAAATATTTTTTTTTTTAGAGTGGGCATTTGCCCCCCTCAATCCATTGGGGATCCGCCCATGATGTTATGTGCTAGAAAATTTATGATTTTTTAAATGAAATGGCAATTTATTCAAAGAAGAAATGAAACATACAAAGCAAGGCCAAAAAGAGACCAAAACAAGAAAGGGACAGCCAAAATATTACAATAATCGATAGAATTCAAAGCAATCTAAAAATAAAAGGAAAAAGAAGCTCCCTAAAGGCAGCAGAAGTCAGAAATAGGGCTGCAAACGAACCGAGCCGAGCCGAGTATGTGAGTGTTCATGTTTGTGCTCATTTAATATCAGGTTGTTCAAGTTTGGTTCATGTTTGTTCGAGCTTTATTGTTTGTGTTCATGTTTGGTTCATTTAAATTAATGAGTGTTCATGTTCGGTTCATGTTCGTTCGTTTAGTGCTTATCGAGCTTTAAACAAACAAACATGAACGAGCAATAAACTAGCTCTACTTTTAGATGTTCATTAACGTAACAAACAAGCTTTATCGAGCTTCCTAACAAACGATTACATCGAGCATGTTCGCGAACTTAATGTTGAGCTCTATTTATATTATTTATATTTATTAATTCTATAATCAAATATTAATTATTTTTATCAAGCTTATTCACGAGTTCAAAATCGAACATGAATCGAGCTTGTTCATGAACGTCAAATGATGTTGTTCGCAAACATAAATGAGCCGAACGCAGTAATGTTCAAGCTTGTTTATTTAAGAATCGAGTATTTAAAATATTGTTCAAATTTGTTTGTTTAGTTAATAACGATCACGAATGAGCTTTAATCGAATCGAACAACGAGTAGCTCGTCGAACGTTTGGTTCGCTTGCAGTCCTAGTCATAAACACTGCCCAACTGCCAGGCTTGGACCATCCTTGGAGATAGAGCAGACAACCATCAGAAGTCCCAAACACAAAGCCACATAAAATCTAAGCTTAAGCCACATAAAATCCGAGCTCGTCGAACGTTATGGTTGTAGAGAGACAATTTAATATATTAGATTTTTACAAAAAAACCCATTATACACTTAGATGGGTTTGCAAGAGATACCCCAATTTTTTTTGATGAAAAAATGAAAAAAAATGAGAAAAAACACATAGCATAATCTATTGACATAATTTATTATCTAATTAGCATTATGAAAGTTTGCTCTTCCTCACAATTAAAGAAGATGAGAATACACAGTTGAGAATTTTATTTGATATTACAAAAGAAATTTCAGATGATGGAGACGATTATACAATGTCAAACTAAAAAATGACAATATAATAAAGAATGGGTGTTTATGATCATATTTAAAAAAAAAATCAAATGATATGATCATATGTTAATAGTTAGATTGCGATTATCGAACTATATTGGTTTAATTACGATGATTCGATAGTGATTGTAAGGTAAGACTATGTTTGGGATAACTTTCTTACTACTTTATGAAGTGATTTTTTAGTGCAAATGTACTAAAAAAAATATTTTATAAAATAATAAAAAAGCTGTCCCAAATAAAACGTTAATATCCTCCAATAAGTTGAGCCATCTCATACTAATGAATAATTAGTTGAAATGGACATAAAGAATAATATCTCGCTCAAAATCTATCAATATCATTACCATCATTAAATTAATATTTAATTTGCTCCAACATTGCTAAGTATTTTCAAAAAAGGAAAAAGTTATTTAAAAAAAAACAATAATTGTAAAACAAAAACTCGTATTATATAATAATTTTTCAATTCAATAATTAAACCCATGGCAATAAAAAATAAACTACGGAATTATTATTATCCTCAGCTTGTCACATCACTAAAAGGATAATTATTATAAAAATATGCAGGAATTTATTATCAAAAAGAAAAAAATTTAAAATTTTCATTTTATATTTTTATTTGATAGTGACAAATACATGAAAATAAAAAAATTTCAATAATATAATAATAAAATTTAGAGATGTGTAAAATAATATTTACGATGTTTGTGAACAAATGCTGCTCGACTAGCTTATTGATTAGTTTAATTTTGGCTTAATTAATAAATAATTGTATACATTTAAATAAAAATTAATTTATTAAAAAAATTGCGTCGAGGAGGCCGTCACAAAGGAAAAATTATTCTGTGCGGACACCGAACAGTCCGCAGGCCAATCATAACGCGTCATGTCACCCGATACCCAGGGTATCCATTATCGGTACCAAGCAAAAAAGTAACGTGACGTGTTTTGATTGGGCTCCGGATGGCGTCCGTATCTGAATAGAATAATTTATCGTAACGAAGAAGTGCGGCTAGGGCAAGGAAAAGCCTTACCGAGCAAACCATCGGGAAAACAAATCCTTTGATGACATTGGCCTGATGATATGGTCTTATTGTTCATATTAGTCTAACAACAATGAGGTGATAAGTTTTTTTTTGAAAATAATTCATTTCTAAACTATTTGATAATCAAAGAATCATGAAAAATAAAATTCCAACCAGACGGGCGGAACCCGTTGGTAGTCAGGGCCCCCCTCAATTTTTTTTTTAAATCGATTATATGATTTTTTTAGGTAATTTATATCTTTTCATTCATTTTTTAATCTTTATAACAAGGGTTTTTAGCCAATTGTCCCCCTAAAAAATTTAAAATACTATGGTCTTTAGGTAATTGCCCCCAACAAATAGTAAAGAGAATTCATCATTGAATTCCAAAAATATTTTTCGAACCAAAATTTGTTCCAGGGGCAGCTCTGCCCCCGGAAACCACCACAGGTGCGCTGCCCCTTGATCCCGCGACCTGACCGGGTAGGTCGATCCCCACCAGGAGGTGATGCCCCCTTGGACCCCCCTCCCCCCCCCCCCCCCCCCCCCCCCCCCCCTCCATAAAAATTTGGGCTGGTTCCGCCCTTGCAACCTGTTCAAACTCATCCTTTTACAAAGCCATCCAAAGGTAAACACTAAGCTTGAGGCAAAACAACCTTCACAAAACTTAGAGCAATTTTCGAAAAATAAATTTGCTTTAAGCCTTTGAGCATTCTTATATGAAATGGTGGCATGCCATCATTGCTACTAATCATACTATGGTTTCATTTGCGACAACTTTTTTGCTGTTTTCTTTAACAACTTTTTTCTACAATAAAATTTATTTAAACTTTTTTACTAAAAAAATTATTTTAAAAAACAACACTCGTTTTAATAAGTGAGTATACTCAAAATTTATTCATCAATATAATTCATATCAAAATTACTTTTCAATCTTGGTGTTGGTTCAAAGTCTATCATCAAACAAACAAAAATATATACAATGCAAAAGCACATTAAGGCCTTTTAATGATGAATTTGATTGATGAACATCTTGTTTTATTCCCTTCGAAAATCCATAATAATTTTACAATAATGTATTCTCAAATTCACGAGAGATTATTACGTGTGTAGTCTTGACACAGATAACCGTTCGACTTTGTGATTGTGAACAGTAAAAACGTAGTTACTATTCACCCATGCACTTTTACTATTCACCCATGCATTTTTATTGTTCACAATTACAAAACCGAACGATTTTCTGTGTTTTCAAACTCCACACTTAATAATCTCTCCAAATTCGCATGTCATTTTCTTCTTACAATAATATGTAAAAACCTTTAGAATATTCAAAGACATTACAAAGTCCCAAAGAAAAAAATGGCACTAAATAACCAGCTAAAAGCCTAAAACCGTAGCTGTTACCTTCCATTTTTGACATGCTTTCACTGATAATATAATGAATAAATAATACCCATGAATATAAACTAAAGTAATTTCTAAAATAATTTTGCTCTTAAATTTTCATTGTTTATCTCCTTTGTTTTGTTTGTATTGAGTTGGAATGTTTTATTTGTTCTTCAAATTTGATAAGCCATCAAAAATTTGTTTTTATCATACATAAATTTTGATGTATATTTGAATTAAAAATTTTAAAGTTTTAAATTGAAATAATATGAACTCCAACTTTAGCAAACTTATAATTAAATCGGAAGTCTCTAAGAGACGAACCCAACAATCTAAAAAATGGTCTGATCCGATTCTACATGAGCCCATATAAAATACTTTTAGCATAATTGAAAATTCAAGAAATTAATTGTATGACCAAATGATCTTCAAATCTTGCATGTGTGTAATCGAATTGAGCATATTAACGAAGCGAATCCAATGAGCAAAGATCAATGAATTTTGATGTCGTTAAGGCACTTTAATGCTGAAAGGTGAATGTGTAATGAGCCAATGTCAATAGTAGGTATTGTAATGGATTTTTTAATCTATGATTTCCACTTCCAAGGAATATGAAACATGATCTTTTGAAAATAACTCATATATCACTAAAATTTACAAATTTCACCTTAAAATTCATTATGTATAGCTTATGTATATTATATATCAAGATTTTTCCAAATCTAGAAAAATGTATTCATTTTTTACGAATGACAAATATTAATGAAATAATTTTAGCTAGTTCAGCCCTGACATTAATTTCTACGTTAAAATTTGTGTATCTTTTATAACTCTTACCTCATCTATTTATATTGAATCTTAATATTAAGAATTTTTAAACACACAACAAAAAAATTAATATTTGGTTAAAGAAAAATTTGAAGAGCATAGTAAAAAAACTCCCATCATGAGGCTAGGGTTTAGTGTTGCTTCTCCTTCCCCGTTTGTTGGCGCTGCTTTGCTTTAAGTTTCCTCGTGTTTTTCCCTTATTCTCTCTCTGTTTCTCTCTTAATTTTTCGGTTCCTTGACTGGTCAATGCCCTGATGGCGCTAAATTAGCTTCATGACTATGATTTTTTGGATGGGTGGAACTCCTCCTGATCATTTCTTGAAGACTTGTCAAGGGCTTCTTCACACTCCTCTGAGTTTCCTAATCTCAAATCAACGACTCATCGCGGGTTGCCGTGTTTGTGGATTTCTGGAACTAAAATATTGGCTCTTGCCAAATCGTTTGAGTTTGCTCTAGTGGGTAAATTTCTAAATCGCAAATCGTCACTTGAGCTGGTTCTTAAGTTTTTCTTTAACCTTAAGCTGACCGGTGAATGTTCTGTGACTGCTTTGGATTCGTGGCATGTTTTAATCAAGCTTATTAACGATTTGAATTACAGTTGGGTTTTTTTCCCACCGTTCTTATTTTGTTTCCAATTGCAACCTGAAATTGGTGAAATGATCACAGTTTTTAGATATCTCGGTGGAGTCTCTGATCATTCCAATTTGGGGGTCCTTCCCAAACCTTAAGCCACATCTTTTCTCCCCTTGCATTCTTCATGGTTTTGGCTCTTTATTTGGGCAACCCCTGAAAACTGATAATGCAACTACTGTAAGGTCACTACATTATGTTGCCAAGGTCCTCATCGAATTGGATATTTCCAAATCCTATCCTGAGTTTGTTTGGATTGGTCCAAACAATTTAGTTTATATATAACAAATTGTTATGGAGGATTTCCCTCACTTTTGTGAGCTTTGCAAATCTCCGAGTCATTCTTAAATTAACTATCAACTCCATTCTCACAAGGATCCACCCATAGTGGTGAAACCCATTGGTTTTTCTTTGGGGAATGATTCAGCTAATGAGTTTGTTCAGAAAGCTATTGAATTTTCTAATCCATTTCCTGAGTCTAGCTGACATCTTCGCCCTTTTATTAATGAAAGGGTATTTTCAAATAAAAATAAAAATTGCTGGTATGATTTTATATTTAAAAATTGATTTAATATATCAGATAAGGCTTCCACATAAAAAAAACAAAATAAAAATCAATCATTATATAAGCAAAAATAATTTTGATTGGTCAATCTTCTCGAAGGAATTGAAGTCATTTCAGTGAAGCACTTTGGAAATTACAAGTCAATAAGCCATCTCCCAACGCAATGGACTGCCTGATTTTGCTGCCGTGGAATAGGAATTATGAACTGGTCAATTCCACTATCTCGAGGGCCCCACCTCTCATTCGAAAATTTCTACTTTTCTATGAAAAAAAAAAAAAATAAACAGTTTTTCTATAATTTTTGTTGTTATCATTTTCAATATATTAAAGCATTTTGCTTATTTTACTTCAATTTATGTTATTAGTATTCCATTTTAATTAATTGATATAAATTTTTATTTCTTCATTTCATTTTTTAAATTTCAGCTATTACATGAAGAGAATAGAAGATTTCAAAATTATATGAAGAAGAATTCATTTACTCAAATAGTTCATGTTTTTAATTTTAAAAAGAATTTTTTTATTAATTATGTAAGTTTCATGCTTCGTAATTTTTTTTATAATTTAAAAATTACATCATTATAATATTAATTTTTTTTATAAAATTATAATTTTTATGTCTTTTAAAAAATTATGAGTGTTTATCTAATTTCTTTTTATTTTTATCTGCCTATGCTTTAGATTGGTTTTGTGGTTTAAATTCAAACAATTGAGATCACTGAATTGGGTTGGATTAGGTGAATGTTGTTGACTATTGGTTGAGTTAGGTTAATTAAATTGTGATTTAATGAACAAAGTTTAATTTTTAATTCTAATATATTGACTAATGTTGTCTAATGGGTGAGAAACCGAGCCGAATGGTTGAGAACGAGTTTTTTTTTTTAATAATTATGAGAGAATTAAATTGTAAATTCACACACATGACACATACAAGCTTCGAATTTAAAGTTTTTATCGAACACTTGTTATCAATTAAAAAGTAAAAAATGGGCTGCATGATTAGGGCTATAAATGAGTCAAGACGAGCTCTAGTCCCTTAGCTTAGCTCGAGCTTGATTAATTAATCGAGTTTAAGCTCAAGCTTAATTTTGTAAGTTTGAGCTGGTTTATGAGCTAGCTTATTTATAACGAAAGAGAACAAATATTTATGATTCAAACAATTGTTAAAAATAAGAAATTAGAAGATAAAGAATAAAGAATCATTTGATATAATAAAGAGAGATATTCTTTAAATCTTTTTATTAAGCTTATACTTGAACTCATGAATTCGGGTATTTTATATTAATATTTTTCAAATGAACGTGCTCTCATACTAATGAGTGGAGTTAAAGCCAGGGGTGTCAAAAAGGGTCAACGAGTAGGATTTGGGCTGACCTGAAATTAACTCGATACAAATTCGATCAACTCAAACTTGACCAGTTTAATAAACGGGTCAAAAAGTTAAACTCAAACCTAACATGATAATATATTTTTCTTGCGGGCTAGAATATACGCGGCAATAGAGTTATAGTTATATGTCTTAACAATGTACTTATATTCATCTCACACACAGAGAATACAAGATTTTTTACATGAAAAATCCTAGAAGGGGGAAAAACCACGGGGCCTAGCCCATTTGAAAATGATTTTTCTAGAATTTGAGTTGAGTACATTGGTTTGACTAGCCATTAAGGGCAATCAAATTACAAATCCAACCGTGTGGTTGTAGTCTAATGACAAACATGGATGAAAATCCGGTGTCACTTGGTGGTCCGACAGAAGTCTGACCTTCAGTTAGTGATATGGTGGAAGTTTGGCATCCGACGGTGATTCGGCAGAAGTCCGGAGTTAGGAGCTGGTCCGAAGAAAATCCAGAAGGCAGTTGCTGGCTGGTAGAACTCCGGCGACGGTTGGTGGTCTAGTAGAACTCCAGTGTCAGGTGGTGGTTCGACAGAACTTTGGGCGTCAGGTGGTGGTCCGACGAAACTCCGAGCATTAGATGGTGGTCCAACGGAATTACGGGTGCCAGGTGGTAGTCCGGCGGAACTACGGCGTAAGGTGGTGGTTCGACGGAACTCTGAGTAATGGTCGAGGAGGCAATGAGGCAAGAGCGATATCCGATCTCTCTCATGTTTCTTTTGGCTTGGGGTTCCCCTTCGTGAGAAGCGAGGGGTCTATTTATATATTTTTGAGAGTGACATGACCTGTAAATAGAAGTAAGATCAAGGGTAAATTGGGAGTGGTTTGGATGGACGACCGATGTTGAGGCCATTGATCGTGGACCATTTAATGAGCATTTGAATGTCTTAATGGTATCAGAATTTTGCGATCTTAGGCTCGTTGGATTCGTCTCATTGAGCCGCTCTATTCAACTATAAGCATGTCATGTTTGGAAACCGTTTGTTGATACAAATTGTGGTTTAAACCTTCCAATAGCGCTTCGGTTCTTGATTTGGATCCATTTGGGCTCGAATTGACTCGAATTTGGTGTCGTTGGGTTTGTATTTTTGAGACGTTCAGTTTGACTATAATTTTGCTGAAATCGGAGTTTGGATGGCCCCAATTTTAACTTCAGAAGTTTCCAACTTGATTTTACCTTGAGATTAATGCCCGATCAAGATAATTTTTTGATGATATATCAATTTTAATTAAAAATATATTTTTATTTTCTTATTAATCATATATTTTAAATTAGTTGATAAAAAATAAAAAGATTTCACTAATAAATAACTAAAAGTTAAATAAAACAAATATTAAAAAGATCATTTGTGTTATAATCGTGTTGGCAGGTCAACTCAAGCTCGATTCGTTTAATAAATTGGTCGAAATACATTATTTGAATCCAACCCGTCTATTAACGGAACCCAGGTTATTCAAAATCGGGCTGACATTTCGCATCATTTATTGACACCTCTAATAAAGGCCAACTCAAACTTAACTCATTTATTCAAATTTGACTCATGAGTTTCTTATCCTGCCAAATATTTGCCAACTCATACTCTTACACATAATCAAACACCAGATAATGTAACGAATTATCGTAACTAATGAGTGTCCTTTCTATCTAATCTCGGAAAATTTCGTCACTAATTAAACAAATGGCCGATAAACATTTAATGAATTAGGCTAATCATTGTGATTTGGATATTGATAAGAAATATCAAATAATTATTAAAATGTATGGTCAGTACATTTAATAACCTTTTCAGTATAAATCAAACATAGTAAATATCAATCGACTGATGACTAAAGTCCTTCTCGAAGGTTTGGAATTTTATCAAAATACAAATCAACTAAGCCTAATATGACAAATCTAGAAGACTTTGTCGCATGGCCCCACCGGCCGGAAAATCAACTACGGTCAAGTTCATGAGTTCATAGAACAAGTCAGCCAAAATAAATAAGAAAAAAAAAAAGGAAAATTAGGCTTTGCGTGCAAGATAATCTCAATTTTCATCTAATATATAAATAAAATAACATAATTATCGAAATTTTCATCTAATTAATTATAAAATTTAATAAAATATATAAATAAAATGTACGTCTCGATGAGATAAATTTAACAGTCTGAAGATTGTTCAATTTTGATCTCAGAAAAATATTTTATAATCAAGAGAAATTGATGGAGGTGTCATAGAAAATTTTTTTTTCCTGATCAAAATGATTATAATGCTTCTATATAAAAATCTATTTGAAGAGGCAATAACAAAAATTCAAAATGAGAGAATTTAGGGCATTGTGTTCATACACATAAAGCTCATTGTCTCTAAAATACAAGGCCGATGTCTAGTGCACACAGCACACATGCATTGAATAATATCTATGAATCACCATGCATATGTGATGGTAAAGAAAATGATATATTTAGCATAAAAATAATTATTTGATAGAATTTTAAAAGCAAATTTTATTGGAGTTCGAAAATATTACCAAAACTTTAAAAGTATTAAAAATAACCCCATATTCTTATGGGCTATTTCACTGAGTATTTAGTATTTATGTATGCTAAGGACAATATAACAAACAAATGTTAAAACCATTTGAAGCGCAAACAAATACTTTTTTTTCGGAAATAAACTCCAAAAAATGAGTTGAGTTGACAAAACCACGAAGCATAAATGGACCCAGGAAAAAAACAAAGAGGGCTTCAACCCCTACGGACTCTGTCATGACAATCCTACACACACTGAATAGCGAAGGTCTGACCATCCATTAGAGGTAGTAAGTCACAAAGCATCCAGCTTATGATCTGAAAAGAAATAAGCAACACCCCACAAGGCACTGAAA
Source organism: Dendrobium nobile (assembly GCA_022539455.1). Taxonomy (NCBI): domain Eukaryota; kingdom Viridiplantae; phylum Streptophyta; class Magnoliopsida; order Asparagales; family Orchidaceae; genus Dendrobium; species Dendrobium nobile. The sequence continues at coordinate 71,163,274 of CM039721.1, read as the reverse complement.
AATCACTTGATAAGAACCAACCGCCAAGGTTGCAAGTCCAAGGCCAACCCGAAGATATGCAAAATTGCCTCATCATAGTTCGGAATCCAAAACCAAAAGCCAAACTAAAATAAATAGACTCCAACCAAAGAAAATCTCATACCAAGCACAACACGAAACACAACACTAGAAAACACGCCAACAACCCCAGAATCACCCACAACATAAAACCCAACTAATACCATAGATATTTTTTCTTAGATTTCATTTTACATCTTTTGCTAGCACCACTTGAAACTGCATGATCATCTACGTAGCTCGCCTTGAAATTATACATATCTTGAGAATCTTGAAAATCATTTGAAAACTGTCTGACATCGTCATCTGACACATTCAACCAATCAGAATGATCCAAAATTGAGTTACTCACAGACAAAGCTATATGGGCTTTTAACTCCGCATTGGACACAACCGAAATCGGAATATCAACAACAACTGTCGGTAAAGCCAAGTTAACTGCAACACAAACAAAAATCAATTATAAGTCGAGTTTAGTTTTTTTCGGTTGGGTGAAACCATGTAGTATTGTTTTAACTATAACTTGTGTTTAAATTTAAGTCATGTGATGGAGATTGTAAACTAGTCGAGCATCATATGAGAAGAGAATAAAGGATGATATTAAAAAAATCTAGCCAAAGATATGCGAAAAAGAGTAAGAAAGAGATCGAAAATTCTAGTTCCAACTTGAAAAAAATGATGGGGCTAACACATAGTGAAAAGCTAGCTAATTACTTGTAAAAATGACTTAATGGCTAATCCTTGATTGGTTTTTGATTATTTTTGCTTCCTACACAATGACTTAATTTTGGATTATTTTTTCATTTTGAGTTTGCTTTGTTAGAATAATTAAATATATTAATTATGCGAGACGTCGCAATAATTATTTAAGAATATATATTTAATTATATAAACCATTATGTGGCCCATATATTTGAATTATTGCAATTTAATTATTCATATTTAAATCCTATTGGTCAAGAAAAGATAATTTGATCATTCGTTTATGGACCGTTTGATCAAATAACTCCTATGAGCAGTTATTATAAATAACTCCTTTGAGTTATTATAAAATAACTCCTATGAGTTATAACTCATATGAGCGTTTATTGTAAAATAACTCCTATGAGTTATTTTAAAAGTTATTGTAAAATAACTCTCATGAGGGGTTATTATGTATGAAATAACTATTGGTCCTCTCTCTCTCTCATAAGGAGGAGTTATCTTGCTCCATAGATGATAAACTCATGATAGAAGAAAGTGAAGGGAGAAGGGAGAGAAACCGTAGTTCGAAATTCAACGAATTCAAAATGAATCAAGGTATGTTTTTCTTACGATTCATGATTGTGAAAATCATCTTGTTTAAGATCTTGTGGATTTGAGACTTATGTAAATTCAAGTTTTCGTTTCGATTTCTTTTACATAAATTATGATGCGAGTTTATGCAAAGAGTTAGAGAACTTCATTAAGTCTTACATGCTTTGCAATCTATAGTTTAATTTGATATTTAAAGCTTTGTAATTTTGGTTTTGGCCTCTTTTGGATCTTATTTTTTATTCGCTTTTTCATTTTAATGAAATTTGGGCAAATCCTTTCCAAAAAAAAACACACCGATCGAATAAGGAACTTTTATTAGGTCTTCTGACCGGACGTAGCTCTACGTGCGGTCATCACTGAGTTACTCGATTTTTGCTCGGTATTGCTATGTATTGCTTGACAATAACGATAAATACCGCTCTGTGAAGACCAATACCGAGCAATACCGAGTAATATAAAAAAATACCAAGTTTTTCTAGAAAAAACTCGGTATTTTTTGGTATTACTCGGTATTTTGTCTTCACATAATGATATTTCTCGTTATTGTTGGTATTGCTCGGTATTTGCTCGGTATTTCTCGTTTTGTGCCTGCTACGTGGCGCGATCTCAGTGCCACCCGAACGTAGCTCTACGTACGTTCACCGGACCAAATAAAAGTTCCCGGATAAGAGGATGAGCTGCCCCATTCCAAAGTAAATGTTGGGATAAGGGTAAAAATAGAGATTAAGCTAAAATTTGAGGCCCGTTATTTTTTTTTTAAATTATATTTCTTATATGATCTTTCCGGTGAGAGACATTCTTTAATTTGGACTTTCTTATCGTATTTGATTTTCATCATTTATTTTATCTTTTTCTCTGTCTTTATCCACTCGACATATTTGATGTCTTTTCCTTTATTTCATTTAAGTTTAAATGCAAACTATTAAAATAAAAAAAAGGTCATCGTAATCTTAAAGAGTCACAAAATAGCTTCACATACTACTCTGCCAATAAAAGAGCAACTTTCAATGATAACACTTAAGGCTCCGTTTTGCTTACAGCTTTTTAGTATAAAAATTAAAATTTTAATACTAAAAAAATATTTTAAGAAATAATAGAAAGTCATCACAAGTGAAACTTAAGACTTCATTTAGGACGATTTTTTTATTGCTTCGTAAAACAATTTTTTAGTAAAAAAATTTATTTTCTTACTAGAAAATTGTTCGAAGAAACAGTAAGAAAGTCGACCCAAACGAAACATAAATCTTAATTATTTATCTGATTTAATATCATTTTACCTCTATTTTAGTAATGTGCGCATAAACTAACTTAGGTCAAACTTAAATATGAACCCAACCTCCTCTTAGATTAATTTCCCAAAAGAAATCCTAAAATTTCTTTGTAATTTTTAAATAAATAGATTGGATCCGTTTAGATGTCCCCGTTCAAATTCAAAGCCATAGCAATACATTTCTGATTTCTCCAAAACACCAAGTCAACGCCAGCCAAAAAATTTACACACAAGCTTAATAACCACTCCCAATTAGTCTCTAATATATATCTCCTCCTTTGACTTGACTTAACTCCCCCAAATTTCCATCTCAATATTTTAATTGACTCAAAATTTCTAATTAACTAAATTTTATTTAAATTAAATATTATCTAATTTTATTTCTATATCTATTTTAAAATAAATTAAATAAATTTTCCTAATAAAAATAAAAATATATTATGCAAGATATCCTAATATAATATTTGGGCATTTAAATCTCTACAATAAATTTAAATTTATTATAAACAATTACCTCAAATAATATAAATATTTATTTTGAAAGGCTTACATATATATCATATAATTCTTATTAAAATTTTAATATTCACTATCTCAATTGCATCAATATATATATATATATTTATTTTAAAATGTTAATAATGGTAAATTTTTGTAATGATTTTAATTATTAAATATATAACTGTATAAATATTCTAATTTTTAAGAAGATTATAATTTAATTAAAATATCTTGATCGGGAAATTTCCATTTTCCCCGAACTATATATACGCACAGCTTCCGAAAAGCCAAACCCTTCCATATGCAAGTAAGAAAGCTTCTCACATGCCAAGCAATGTTCTGCGGCAGCTCGAGCTTCCACCACGACGCCGACGACAGCCCGGCGTCCTCTCCGAAGGCCGCAAAGAAGAAATCCAACAGAAACAAAAACCCCTATTCGTCAAGAGGCCTCGACAAATTCACCTCCGTTCTGTCTGAGCTCGAAGCCAAGAGAGAGAAAATCATGGCGAGCACCGGGGCGCAAGGCATCTCCATGGTCCGATTCATGTACTCCAACTCCCAGGATTGGATCCCGATCATCGTTCGGATCCGCGAAGATCGCAACAACAACAACAATCAAATTGTCGCCGCTGGAGAGAAGAAGCCGGAGGAGATTCCGCTGCCGGCACCGGCGGCTACGACGCCGGCACCGGCGCCGGAGACTAAGGTGGGAAGAAGGTTGTCAGATAAATCTCCGTGGTGGAAGTGGAGATCGAGTTATTTTATGCCGGCGATGATGGTTTTGATTCTGGTATGTTTGGCGGTGTTCGGAAGAGTGTTTGCGATCTGCTGTACTTCGATTTGGTGGTATTTGGTGCCGAGTGATGACGGCGATCAAAAAAATAAGAGAAGGGTTTCGAAGAAGAAGGAGTATGTTAAGAGGTTGAGCGATAAGAGGACGCTGTCGACGGCGACGGCAACGGCGGCGGCGGTGGGTCAGGGGAAGAAGATTCAGGAATTGGGGTCGCCGAGAGGTACTAATAATGCGAAGAAAGAGTGATTTGTTAAAGATTCAGATCTTCTCTACCGGTGCAATTATCTCATCTCAGTTCTTCAATTTATTTTTGATGATTGGGATTGAATTCGTCTGATAATCTTGACGGATTCAAACTCAGCGGCTCAACGAATTGCAGAGCTGTGGAAAGAGGTAATTAATTAGAGAGGATCGATCTGAGCTGTTCTTTTATGTTCTTTGCTTCTTTTTTTTTTTTTAATGTTTGATGATGTAAATTATGACAAGTTCAGAACTGTAATCTTATGAGGAGCTCGGCTTCCCACTGCGGTGGTACGCGCTGAAGCGCGCCAACTACTAACTGCTAACCAAAATTGTATATAAGTGTCTCATTGTTCACACGATATAAGTCATAACCACTATATTACCTTATGGAAATGAGTGGAGAAATTATTCTGCGTGGTCATCAAACGGTTCAGATGCAAATCAGAAAGAGTCATGTCATTCAATACCGAGCGGTACAACAACGGTAAACGACAAAAAATGACATGGCGACTTCTCATTCATCTATGGACGTCGTTTGATGACTGCACAAAATAATTTTTCCAATAAGTGGCTATAATTCTAAGAAAATTTAGGTAAATAAATAGAATATCTAAGAGAGAAACTTTTATATCATATAAATTTAGGCCAATTAAATGAGAAATAGCAAACACTATAAAAAAGGCATTTATAATATTTTGAAAATAGAACATTAGAAAAATAAATAGATTTACATTAAAATTTAAGGAGATTTACATTAGTAACACTTTCTATTATATTATTTATATATCTAACACCTAAAATTTTAATATTTCATGCCTACCACCCATAGGTATAATAAGTGTAAATAATGAAATATTAAAGTTTATAAGGTGGTAGGGGAGGAATGAAATATATGAGTGGCTTATTTAATATTAAAATTGTCTATAAGTGGTAGGATGAAATATTAAAATTTTGGATGTTAGATATGTAAATAACATTATATATAATTGATATGTATTTAAATCCCCTAAATTTTAATGATAAAACATAAATTTTTAAAATATATAAAATTTGGAGGCTTAATACAGCTAGTGATATCTAAATCATGAAATAATTAAATATTTTCTATCATATAACACATATTCAAACCGATAATGATTAAAATTTTATTCGGGATAGTTTTTGACATTTTATGTGAACTTAGAAGATAAATAAATAAATAATAATGCATGTTTGGATAATATTTTACATTGCTTTTTTAAAATTATCATTAAAAATTAATTTAAAATTTTATATTTAAGATTTCGGATAAAACATCCAAAGCATAAACTATCCCAAACGAAGCCTAAAAATTCATCATAAAACTCCAATAAAACATCCAATTGGACTAAAAATTTATATCAAAATATAAATAAATTCATATAATTTTTTTAAATAAAATATCAGCTATTTCAACATTTAAACTGAATTATCAATAATAATACACAATAAAATAATGATTATTCATGAGAATATGAGATTAATGTATGAACAGAACTGATTAAACTTCATGAACACCACAACTCACATGGCTAGCTGTTTCTGTAAGAAATTATGATTGTTCAGAAGTCTTCTAAACATTTTTTTTTTCTTGCCATGGCTATCTACAAGAGCTTCTAGAATAGAGATTTTGTCAAATAATGGGAAAAAACAATAGCAATTTGAGCACCAAATGAAACAAAGAGGCGATAGAATAAGAAAGAGATAGCTGACGAAACTTGAACGGTAGGTTAATTGAATAATAAATGAAGATTTCTGAACTGGAAGTCTTGAACGCAATCTGCAGCAGCAGTCAAAGTCATGCAATGGCTGAATTTCTGCGTTACTCACAGCTGCAGGAAATAATCTGATTATGAATATAGATAAAATTTTGATAGAAAAGAGTGTTTGGCAAAAATATTGAACTAGCTGAGGAAAATGTAAATGTGCAAGCCTCAAGAATGGCAGTATGATGTAGTTGAAGGAGCATGCAGGTTCGATATGACTGATTAGGGATGGAAATGAGTGAATTGTGTGTTAAGAAATGTTAGATTTATATTTGGTTTTATTCATGAAAAATAGTTTGATGTGAAGATATCATGTGATATGTGCTCACCTAAAAAATTTAAATTTTTAGGTCTTAAGCACTATTTGATTCACTAGAATGTTGTTGAAATGGAGTAGGAATATGCGATTATGCAGAAATTATTATGTGCAGAGTCCGGACGAAAAGAATTGTTCAGACTGTGAGTGTACACACATTGTGTACATTGATTTTGTACATAGTGTGTACTGTGTACACTCACATGTTCGGACATGCGTACACTGATTTTGTACATTGTGTGTACAGTGTACAGTCACATGTTCGGACAGTTCTTGCTGTCCGAACTCCACACAGAATAATTTCTCGTGATTTTGAGCTTAATTTGTTGAATATTTGTACCTGCGGGAAAATTGTTAGGTGCGAACTGCGTAAGTAGCTCTAATTGCGGATAACATGAGCACCTAGTAATAAACTTGTTGTGTACTATGTGCATCTCTAATTGAACTATTCATTTGACACTTCAAAATGCAATTATAACTATATAAAACATTAATTCATCTTCAATCAAACTCCATTTCTAACATTAAAAAAAAAAGGATTTCAAGTAGATTCTTTCTCATCTTCATTTTCACCAAAAAAATTTCTATAAATATTGGCGTCGCACTGTTCACAATTGCAAAATACATTTCTTTTTGGCGTTCGGGTGGAGGCTCATGATAGCAGCCAACAGAAATTTGCAATTCGGTTGGAGATGCCTCAAGAACATCATTGTGTACTTATTATGTATTAATAATAACACATATATTTACTCTATTTTAAGTACAAGATGTCTTCATTGCCTTCTTCATAAAAATAGAGTACATTGCAAGTACACAAATATGTACTTCATTATTCTTATATTCCTTGCATATAAGTTATATAAGTAGTTGATGCCTAATAATTTTACATGATTCGTGAGAGAGAGAGAAAGAGAGAGAGAGAGAGAGAGAAAGAGAGATGAGCGATGATAAATTTCAATATGAAAGATTATTTAGTATTCGAAGTAATCATATCAATCATCAGGTAGAAAATAGCAATGCAAGGGATGAACGCCAAGTGCATAAAAAATAAGATAGAAAAAATTTTGATGTTTCTACAATTCCTCATAGAAGAAATTTATCAAGCTTTCTTGACTTTGAGATTAAGGGGCTGTTTGGTATGCGGATTTAGCCTGATTTAGGGCCGGATTTGGGCGAAATCCAGCCAAACGGCCTAAAATGCAAATCCAAATCTCACGGTATTTGGAATCCGCGGTTGACGGAAAAAGAGTTGTTTTTGCGGTAAATCCCGGATTTCGCAAATCCGCATATTCGGCGGATTTAACTTGTTATTTGCGGGAGAGGTAGCAGATTTACCTGGCTATTCGCGGCAGAGGAAGAAGACAGAAGAAAGCCCGAACGAGTCCAGCTGTTTTCTTATCTCTTCACTCGATCATCTTCACAGAACAGCTCACGCACATGCTCGCCCATACGCCCTCGTCTCCTCCTCTCGCTATTATAAGCCCACTATTCACTTCCTTTCATTCGCACATCCAACAGTAGTAGAGCAGTCGCCTGTAGAAGAAACGAGCGGCGTGGTCGGGCCAATCGGCAGCATGTATGATTCCTTTATCTCATATCTAGTTTTTTGTTAGTATATCCACGGTTTAGGCTAATACATGTCCGAAATTTCCCTTATTTGCATGTTGTCTATTTTTTCGCCGTTTCATGATTATCGGCAGTTGTTCAAACAGGCCTATATTGTTTGTGTTGTGATATTTCATTTGCTAAAATGGTGTGATAGTACGACATTGTGTTAGTAACATGACACCTGAAGAAGATGTGGATAGTAGTGGAACTTACCCAGAAGCAAATTGTAAACAATCATCTTTACTTCATGATCATATTTGTTTTGCACTGGATAAATCGAGTTGGTTGACAACGAATGACAATGAATCCTCAAACATGAATTGCCTAGCTTCCACTCGGAACAAAAACAGTAAAATTCACTTCTCAAATGGTAATCATGCTCATTACAAATAGTTGTTAAACAGTCTCTATGGATACTATTAAAATGAATTATTTGAAATTTGTACAGCAAAAATGAAACATTTTTTGAAAGGCAAAGCAGCTCAACGTTCATCGGTCAATACTCAAGCGGACATTATGGATGATTTAGATGTGAAATTGGGGAATAGTAATAAAAATATTTTGAGGACACCTAGATGGTAATCGAGGAATGTGATTTTAAAGTTCCAGCTGGTAAATATTTTCTGGTTGATTCTAGGTACGCAAACACAGATAAACTAATTGCACCATTCAGAGGGTATCAGTATCACTTTGGCTGAATACCGTACAGATGCTTCTCGAAGGTACTCTGTTGCACAGGAGCTATATAATCACCGTCATGCCCAACTACGAAATGTAGTTGAGGGACTTTCGGCATATGGAAAGAAAGGTTCCAAGTTGTGACTCACATGCGTCAATTTCCACTTGCGGTTCAGGCTGATATTGTTCTTGCATGTGCAGTCTTGCATAACTTTATCGGACGTTATCACGGGCATGATATTTACTTCAACATGTCACAAACTGAAATGCATCATAACAGTGACTTGGGGGAGGTTCAAACTATTGATGAAGACCCGAATTTGTATGCAGGTGTTGGAGAAAGATTACTGGGTGATTGTTTGAGACATTTAATTGCAACTAATATGTGGGAAGCCCAGGTAAGTCTCTCTGGTATTAAGCTTATATTCTTTAGAATATTCATAATTTAAATTTCTAACAAACTACTCCATTTGTAGGTAGCAAGCCAGCGAAGTCGTTCAGCAGGATAACCTGGAATGTTGAAAACTTTGAAGATGAATCAACTTTATTTTATTTACAATTTACTTTATGTTATTGTTGTATTTCAAATGAAACTTTGTTGTATTTTATTTGAACTTGGATTGTTCTACTTTAATTAATGAAGAAATGAATGTTAAATCTTTTAACCGCCTTAAATCCTGAATTGAACAGCCAAACAGTCACACAGGATTTAACTGGATTTATCATGAATGTTACCAAACAGTTTTCATGATTTAACCCCTCAGGATTTCGTAAATCCGGGATTTGGAGGATTTACGAAATCCTACTTAAATGAAATCCTACATTCTACCAAACAGCCCCTAAGAATCTCAGCAGTTATCTGCACCTTCCAGACGTTATGCACAAGTAGAAAATGAATAAATTGAAGTCTGATTATTTGTTGATGTGCTATGAATGTTATTACAGATCAGGCTCCACATTCTGTTACGAGTAGTTTGCATTAAAGAAGCTTGTCTCATGTGAAGCTGATATTTTGCGTTGGAGATCTATATATAGATCCTGATTTTTATAAAGTTTCGAAGATATGTACGTACATCATGATAACATATATGATAAATTTTATTGTCTTTATTTTATAAAATTTAAAGATTTCTTCTCATGCATGAGATATAATAATCAAAACTGTTTAGTTGAAGATTCTGAAGGGTTTATTTTAAAAAATCATAATTGATTTTTTCTCAACTAGATGCCAATCATCAAAGCTATGTTAGTTTTGAGTGGAATATAATTGTATTGATTAATCAAGTTGTATTGTTGAATCAGACCTTGATTAATTCGGTTAAGCTCGTCATGGGGTCTCCCCCGAAATTTTTTTTCTCCGAACAACCGTATAGCACCGTGCATTAGAGCACTGCACTGATGGACACTTGTGTACTATAGTGTCATATGTTGAAGAGCAGCAACACTGTATTCTTAACTTGGAGACAGAGGTCGAAGTACCATGGTGCTTTGTGGCTAGTGCCTCAACGCTGCAACTTAGGCTAGAAGCATAGAGTGAAGCGTTGTGGCACTGTGCATCGGGCTAGTAGTTTTATTTCTCATTTTTCATGCTTAATTTGAACGGTTGCACCACTTTGTGTTGTATTTGTGCATCTCTTTGTAGGTTTTGAGCATTGAATGAAACTGAAGTGAAGTGAGACACTGAGTGAGAGATTTGTACAATTTCTCTCAATTTTCATAGTGAATTTCTTAATGTGGTGTGCCTTCGTGATTTTTTCTCTAATCTCAAAATTTTCCACATAAAATCTTGATGATTATTTCATTTGTTCTTTTTATTGTTTGTTTCGTTACATGGTTAATTTACTTCCTAACAAGCTCTTTGGAAGCTCACCCCAACATTTTATTTTAGAAATTTCAAAACAAAATATCTTTTTAGGTGGGAGAATGTGATTTCTAGGTTTGTTTATAAATGAAGTGCTGTGTTTGTGAACATTAGAGCTTTAAATTAACAGGCAAATAAATTAAAAAAAATTATTGACAGCTTTAAATTAACAGTTAATTTTTTTTTTAAAAAAAATAGTGGAAGTAGGTAAGATCCAGAAGTCATATTCAGATTGCTAACCTGCAGCGTGGAAGTTCTAAGCGAAAATTTGCACCATAAATAAATTTTTTTCTAGAATGATTTCATTCAACCTAACATATTTACAACAAAACTTCATATTCTTATTCCTACGAAAATTATAGGAGAGATAAATAGAAGAGGAGATTTAGGAGGCCAAAGCTCGGGTTTCGTATGTCAAGCCTGTTCAGGATATTGTAAATTGCAAGGTACGTAGGCTTCTAAATTCCTATTTCCGATATATTTTTCTTGACTTTAATAATGTTTTTACTATATAACTTTTGATATGTTGTTGTATGTTCTATTCCAAACATTTTAATTATAAGAAATTAGATTTTTATCAGTTGTTTTATTCTATGAAAAATTTTGAGTATATAAGTTGATTGAGGCATTTCTGACAATTACAATAATTATATAGAAGTCTTGAAATATTCATTTGAATTAATATTCCTATGAAGTTGAAACTTAAATGAGAAAATTTCAGTATGTATAATATTATACAAACAATATAGCTTTTTATTAGTAATCCATGCATCATTTAAGCACTACATCGAAATTATAAATCAGTTACTATTGCATTTATAATTGCACTACTCATAGCATGACATTGAAAATATTATGATATGTGAAAAATGCACTCTCTAAAAAAGAAACAAGAGCTATAGAGCTTTCTTGCATTTTTCATGTATTGTCACCGATGACCACCATCCGTTTTTGCTACCGACGACCACCTTCCAATATCGCCGCTAATGATCACCGTCAGTAATTACTGTCGTCATCTCCAGATTTCTGTTATAATCTAAACTTGATGTTGGGTTTTAGTTGTATGCTTGTAGACAACATACTTCTATAATCTCTATAAAAGAAAAATCATACATTTTATTCTCAAGTACTCATCTTCTTCTTTAACTATGTGAAATAAATGATTCTTATATCTTCTAATATATAGTGAGTTTATCAACTAGGCCAGACCTCGAGGTTTTTTTCAATTATGAGTTTTTCACATAAAAATTTATAATCTTATCATTTTTATCTGTGCATGTTAATTTTTTGTACAACGTTGAGACATAAAGCATACTTACTATCAATTCAAATTTTTTAGCACGTAACAAAGATTAATTGGAGCTAGCTCAATGGACAATGAGCTGACTTTTGTCGAGTTTGAGATTGTATAACATTTCAGCTTAAATTTGAGCTCAAGTTCATGGCTCAACAAACTCGATTGATGAGCTCAGCTCATCAGCAAGTTTAGCATACTGATGAGCTCATCAGCAAGTTGAGCTCGAGTATGCTAAGCTCACTTAGGCTCATATGATCAATCATTCTTCTATATTGTTAAAATCATAATAAAATCTAGTGCTTTAATCTTAATTGAATATTTTGCTAAATTCTTTCTGAATATCTTTTTATTTTTTTAAATTTTTTTCTCTTTTTACATGAGGGAGGATTGCTTGACTCACCATATATCGTAATGATTATCTTACACAATGTGACTATTGGTGTATTTAAAAAAATTAACCGTATTTCTTCAAAAAAAAAAAAAAAGCATGTAGGATGGCTGATCAAAGACCAATAAAGCTAAGTATAAATCTTAGTGCTGACGTTGGACATTTGAGTTGGTATAGTCAACGTAATGGGTGATGGTGTGCATTGATATTGTTACGGATGATAAGTAACGAAATCAACAAGTGTCAGTATAGCTAGACAATAATTGCCAGAGGATTTTAGTCGAGCGACGGTAGTAGGAAAATTATGATATGTCAATCGTAATCCAATGAATATGGTTGAAAGATCAAAGTTGAGTAATAGTGGTTGGAGGAGTGTAACAAGTTGATAATGATTGGATGATAATTATTAGTCGATGGTGATCAAACAACCATAATCGAGCAACTGTGGTCCAATGGTAATAATCGAGCGGTGCTTTGATGGTGATGATAAGTGATGGTCCGATGACAATGGTCAATCGAGTAGTGTCCGACATCAATAATCTTATGATTGTTTAACGATGGTGGTTCAGTAGTGTTACTCGTGTGGTGTTTTGAGATTTTTCAATACTTTAAGTTCTCTTGAATCTTAAGCCAATGATGTAAGAGCCCCTTCGTATAGAGAGTGGTAGAATGACATCGCCTATAAATATATTTAAAATCTGAAACACTCCATCAAATGACATATACTAATTGCCTTAATCATAAACCATTCTTTCATAATTGGATAATGGTTACATATCATTTTCTTGTTATAAGGGTTACATATCATAGAAGAATATATATATATATATATATATATATATATATATATATATATATATATATATAGGGGTGTCAATTTTTTACACGACCCAAAACACGACCTGAATCCGACACGAAAAAATTCGGGTTCGGGTCAACCCAAACCCGAAAGGGGTCGGGTTCAATAAATCAACCCGTTTTAAAAATTGGATCGGGTTCGGGTTGACCTAACAACCCGAAATTGACCCGAAAGTGACACGAAAACTCATGTTTGACCCGTTTTTTACCTGGAAATCGAAGATTGACCCGATTTTTTACCCGAAAACTAGCAATTTTGGGTCAAACCCGGGTCATTCGTGTCGGGTCGGGTTGACCCGGACCCGAATCGGGTTAGGTTCGGGTCCGGATACCTAACCCTTTTTTTAAAACGGGTCGGGTTCGGGTTGACCCAAATAGTGCTGGGTCAATTTCGAGTCGACCCGAACCCGACCCGTTGACCCGAATTGACACCTCTAGTTTAAACCGTCATAATTTTTATTTTCAAAATTCTCTACAATTTTTCTTAACAGGCACTGGTGGGTCCCACGTAATTGGTGAATAAATTTTATAGTTTGTGAATAAAAAAAGACTTTTGCACTAAAGTTCACCAACTATGGTTTACCAAATAAATTATCAATCAACCATATTTATTTAACATCTCAATAGGTAGATATGACTTTAGTGTGATTAGGTTAGTGGACTATTACTCATAAAATATATAAGTTTATTAAAGCCTTGGATGAAATAAATCTACAAAAAAAAATTCAAAATTCAAATAAGTAGGAGTGCTAATGAATGATCACATTCCATAATTAGATTCTAAATATTTAAATTCAAGTTGACTCATTAAATTTTTTGATCAGACATTGGTTCCGAAATTTGATCCGTTTAATTTTTGGATTAGGTTTTGGTTGTCCTGAAAATTCAAAATTGACATGATTATCATTCACGAAAAATAGAATATTTTATGGCAACATGGATTGTAATTGGGTAAAATTGATCATGTTAATGTAAGAAATTATGTGATCTATATTATAAATATGCCAAATTGATCGAGTTCGGATTAATTGGAATTGTGCCAAATATTTTGACCAATATAATAAAGGGATTTTTACATACATAACACTTAAAACTATTGAAAATACATATTCAACACCCAAAGTTTTGTATTTACTGATATACCACCTAAATTCTTTATTTCCTTCTATTATACCACTTTGTTTAAGCTCCGTCAGTGCCTGCCGCCTTCCGTTCGTTCGCGTGAGGAAACCCATTGCCGGCGAAAAGGGGAGAGCAGGTAGCTGACCTTTTTTTATTTACTGGATTTGGCCGGAGAAGCGTGAAATGGAGAAAGTTACCTTCCATAGTTACTGGATTTGGCCGGAGAAGCGTGAAATGGAGAAAGTTACCTTCCACAGCGACGAGCTCCCGTTTGTTGCTTTCGATACTACAGGAAGGGAAAGTCGGCGGAAGAGCAAAGCCGAGCAACCGAGGATCACACCGAGCGAGCTCTCATCAGAGACGATCATCCTCACGTTGGATTTTGTTGGATGGCGTCGGAGGGGCAACGTCGGCGGAGGAGTTCATGGCTTGTGGAGATCGGGCAAGGTAAGGATTCTTTCCTCTCTCTCTCTCTCTCTCTCTCTCTCTCTCTCTCTCTCTCTCTCTCTGCTTGGGGTCAGCACAGACAAAGAAGAGGTTTGGGAGTTGGTCGGAGCAGTGTAATTACAGAGGAGCCGAACCAGTCAACATTAACAAAACCACTGGCTCCGGCTCCGCTCTCACCGGTGACGATCATCCTCTCATCGCCCCGTCACCACAGCTGCATTCGGCCTCGTTTACCGTCTCGAAGACGACAATTCCATCGCGGCATTCTTTGAAGGACTGTTAAAACAGCTGATGGATCACCAGGAATCCCTGCATAACAAATTTCTAAACGCGATGGAGCTGCGTGACAAAGAAAGAATTGGGCAGGAAGAAGTCCGGCGAGAGCAGGAATCGATCCGCCCGTGCTCGCCGTGAATCCGTCGCTCGTACACGATCGTGAACTCGCTGCCGCACTTGAAGCAGCCATTCTCTCATTCCTTGAAAAGATCACCGGAGAAACCATCAATCTTCCACCTCTCCCCTTTTCGCTGGCAATGGGGTTCCTCACGCGAACGAACGGAAGGCGGCGGGCGCTGACGGAGCTTAAACGAAGTGGTATAATAGAAAGAAATAAAGAATTTAGGTGGTATATCAGTAAATACAAAACTTTGGGTGTTGAATATGCATTTTCAATAGTTTTAAGTGTTATGTATGTAAAAATCCCTATAATAAATGGTTATGATTTGGGTCTTAGTCCACTTTGGGTTGGACCGAACTCAACTGGCCAACCCAAAGTGATATTCCTATAAACAAGCACCACGAAACTTAAATTTCAAGTTGACTCGATTAATTTTTGGATCGAATTTTGGTTCAAACTTTTGATCTGATTGATTTTTGGGTTAGGTTCAAATTGTCCTGAAAATTTAAAATTAACCTACCTATCATGCTAGTTCGGATTAAATGAAATATTTTATGGTGAAACAGAATGTGATTGGGTAAAACTGGTTGTGCCGATCTAAGAAATTATGTGATCTATACGATAATTGGATTTCCATAAAATCTTTTTGACCAATATAATAAATATGTTTGATTTGGGTCAAGTCCATTCTAGGTCATACCGAGCTGAACCCGTCAACACGAAGTGATATACCTATGAACAATCACCATGGAACTTTTTTATTTTGCCAATTAATATGCTTAATTTTTATTTAGTGCTCTTTTATGGATACCTTTGTGGTAATGCATTGACATTAAAATTTGATTAAGGGTCAAATGAGGTACAATGATCATAGAATGATGAGATTATTATGCTTTGATTTGATTGATATGATATTTGTTATGGTTTATATTAATTTTAATTCTGTTAAATTTTCATTTAATTGCAATTAGAGATCTTCTTCGATAAATATATGAATATGAGATGGAGGCAATAAACTCTAGTTGAAATAATATGGAAATTAACAAAAGCCATTCTCCTCTAACAGGATTTCCTTAAGAGATTTAAGCCTAAGCTCAAGGGAAATAATGTCTTCTCCTTATTTTCATCTCATAAGTTAGATTTTATAAAAGGCTTACAATGAATCAATAGGATTAAGAAGGTATAAATGCATGATTATATTAATTTGGTAGTTGTTACGTGTTAGAAAATTTGTGGTAGTAAAGTATGAGAGTTTTGCTTCTAAATTTTGTACGAATATCTAATACATACAAAAATAAAATGAGAGAATGCATGAGATATCAGAACTTTTACGTGAAAAATTCATGATAGAGAAAAACTCTGTAGTGTGATCTAGTTAAAATAATTTCAGCAGACATTCGTTACAAAGCATTGCTCATCCCAATTTGGAGAAGCTCAATTACAAGAATATGAGTTTTTGATGAAAAATATCGTAGAGTCGATAGGGGATAAGAGATGTTTAGATAATGGAGACTCAATGATGAAGGTCAAGCAACGATGGCTTGACACCGAAGGTTAAACAACGGTGATCTGACAATGGGGGTTAAGGGACAGCTATTCATTGGTACAGGTCAAGTGGGGATAATGCATCAATGGTAGTCGGGTAGAAATGATTCAACAATAGAGTTTGGGGGTGTGGTTCGACGTTGGAGGTTTGATAGTGGTAGTTTGACGTCAAGGTCGACAGTAGTGGTTCGACGATAGAAGTTTAACAACTGTGCTATATTGGCAATGATTTGATGAAGGCGATCTGACCAACAATTCGACAACTAATATGATAAAATTTTGAAGTCATTGTTCTTTTTTTCTCTAACAACAATCCAAAATCTAATTTTCACACCTAGTTGTAGTTTTCCCAATGAAACCTATGTCTCTATTATTCAATGTTATTTTTTCAAGTCAAAAGCATTTTTTGTTGTAAAATAATTGAAAAATAAATTAAATTCAAGCAAGATTTAATAGAAATTTGAAAGAAAAAAGAATGAAGA
Organism: Dendrobium nobile; assembly: GCA_022539455.1. Classification (NCBI taxonomy): domain Eukaryota; kingdom Viridiplantae; phylum Streptophyta; class Magnoliopsida; order Asparagales; family Orchidaceae; genus Dendrobium; species Dendrobium nobile. Next base: position 71,146,331 of record CM039721.1, on the reverse strand, counting down.
AAAATAAATAAATAGGAAAATAGAAATGATATTTTGAGGAGTTTTATGCTGAAATAATTTGATTTATTATTCTAAAATAATCAAATGAGTATACATAGATATTATAGAGATTTTTAGATATGATATAACTCTAAATAAAGAGTTAAATAAAATAATCCAATGTTCACTATTTTAAAATAAGAACAACTCTTAATAATCTCATAACTAAATGTTTTGCTTTCGGTTCTAATTTTAAGAATTCCATGGACCTCTTAAACTTTATTTATATTTAAATATATAAATGATGATATTATTTTCATTTTTAAACATTAAAATTATAAATTGATAGAATTATATAAATATATTGTTGAAAAATTTTGAGTTTATATATCCCATAATGTTCTAAATTAAAGAAATATACTTGATACGTCGTCAAAAAATTATCTTAATCGGGCGCGAATCTCGATGCAAAATAAAATTAGAAACTTCAAAAATTAATTCGGAGACCATCCGAACTCAGATTTCAGCAAACTTATAGTCGAACTGAGAGTCTCGGAAATACAAACCCAACGACACCAAATTCGACTCAATCCGAGCCCAAATGGGTCCAAATCAAGGACCCGAAGCGCTGTTGGAAGGTTCAAACCACAATTTGGATTACCAAACGGTTTCCAAACTTAACAAGCTTATACTCGAATCGAGCGGCTCGACGAGACGAATCCAACGAGCTCAAGATCACAGAATTCCGACATCATTAAGGTCTTCAAATGTCTAAAGAACGGTATATGATCAAGGGATTCAACATCGACCGTCCATCCAACCACTCCCAACTTGCCCTTGATCCTCCACCTATTTACGGGCCATGTCATTCCCAAAATCTATAAATAGAGCCTCCTCTTCTCTTGAAGAAGGATCCCTAAGTCTAAGGAAATAAGAGAGAGATCGGAGATCGCTCTTGCTTCCTAGCCTCCTCGACCACCGCCGGACTTCCGCCGGACCACCACGTGACGCCCTGTGCTCCGCCGGACCACCTCTTAAGGCCCTCGCCTCCGCCGAACTACCGCCTGACGTCGTTGCTCCGTCGAACCACCACTTGAGGCTCTCAGCTCAGCCGGACCACCGCCTGATGTCGTTGCTCCGTCGAATCACCACTTGAGGCCCTCACCCCCGTCGGACCACCGTCTGACGTCGTTGCTCCGCCGGACCACCACCTGAGGCCCTCACCTCTACCGAACCACCGCCTAACGTCGTTACTCTGCCGGATCACAGCCTGATGCCCATTGCTCCGCCGAACCACCACTTGAGGCCCTCAGCTCCGCCGGACCACCGCCTGACGCCGATGCTCCGCCGCACCACCACTTAAGGCCCTTACCTCCGCCAGACCACCGTCTGACGTCGTTGCTCCGTCGAACCACCACTTGAGGCCCTCACCTCCGCCGAACCACCGCCTGACGCCGTTGCTCCGCCGAACCACCACTTAAGGCCCTCAACTCCGCCGGACCACCGTCTGACGCCGTTGCTCCGCCGGACCACCGTCTGACGCCGTTGCTCCGCCGGTCCACCACCTGAGGCTCGGACTTCCTCCGGACCACCACTCAAGGCCCTGAGCTCCACTAGGCCACCACCTGACACTCGAACTTCTATAGAAGTATCGCCCTTCTACTACAGTCTTTCAGACCCCAGTCTGCTGTCGACTACGGTCCTTCAGACATTCATCGCCTCTACGGTCCTTCAGGCCTTCGTCGTCTATTATGGTCCTTCCGACCTCCATCACCAGACTATGGTCTTTCAGACCCCGGTCTCATGCCAACAACGGTCTTTCAGACTCCTATCTCCTACCGACTACGGTCTTCCCGACCTCCGTCGCCTACTATGGTTACTCCGACCTCCATCACCAAACAATGGTCTTTCAGACCCCGGTCTCATGCCAACAACGATTTTTCAGACTCCTATTATAAAGATCACTTTGCTCCAGGTTCGTCCGGGACGAAGTTGGATCGTCCCGGGACGATCGGTACAGGTTGTGTTGAACATTGTGGAAACTAAGCAGATCGTCTGGACGAAAATTTTCCAGAGGACAAGTCGCTGGGGACGTTAATTAATTTCGTCTGTACGAAATTATGCCAGAGGGCAAATCGTCCCGGGACGAATTTTGGATCGTCCCGGGACGATCAGTGTTAATAAATATCCGATTCGAGATATTTTGGATTCATTTGAAGAGAGATATAGAGAGAGAGAGAGAGAGAGAGAGAGAGAGAGAGAGAGAGAAGGAAGAGAAGGAAAAGCTTGGTTTTGGAGCCCGCGGTGCGCTTTTCGTCCGACGACGCAGTTGGAGGATTTGTTTGTCTTGCAGTAAGGACTCCGAATCCTATTTCTGTTTTCAGAGATGTTGAGTTTTGATCGTGTTGTGCACTGTTTTGTGTTTTTGTGATCGAAAAATGGACCCGGTTTTGTATTGACACAACTTTCACCGCACAACTTTTAATATGTTATAGATACGATTATTCTACACGATTTGATTATTTTCTGGAACGATTCTACCAGTTATTTTGGGTTCTACGCGATTTTGATCGAATAGAAAAATATCAGGATGTTTATTGATATTGATTCTGTAGAATAATAGTCTTATATTATTGTCGTGAACATTCTTTGTAATTTGGTGAATTGTGATTTTGTAGGATTTTTGTGTAAATTTGATAGACTGCCGTTACGCTGCCGAAATTTCGTACGATTTCCGATTTTTCTGAGATTGTTGAATGGAATAGATATGCATATGAATGTTGATATGATTGCTCTACATTGTTCTTATATTGACTATTGAATTGACTATTGAATACTGTAAGACAAGTGGAGCCTGGTTGAACGCTGGTTGGAAATTGATTGACCTGTATAGGATGGTGGGCCGACGGGCTTTCCTTTAAACTATTGATCATTGATATAACGATTGGGAGTCATAAGGAGTTTAATGTGCCGACGGGCAGCTGACGGGCTCAGAGTGACGACTCTTATTAAAACCAACGTATGGATATCTACAACAGCAATATGGATTCTACAACAGCAATATGGATTCTATAACAGCAGAATAGCCAGTGATTGTACTTATTCAGTATTATTGTATTGAAGTGCATGTGTACAGTATTGACATATAGATTTACTGCTTTATTGATTTGATCGGATTTATGGATTTATTGTATCGTACGATTTCATTGATTTCATTGATTGATCGTTGAGCATTGATACTACTGAGCATAGATATTGATATGGATGGATATAGATGTTGTATTGATTCATTGATACTATAGATTCATTGATATTATTGCCTATAGATTCATTGATACTATTGCTTCTGCACCATATTAACCTGCTGTATTTGATTCATTGCTAGTATAGATTGAGCTTTATTGTATTGCTTTTCTAATCGATTTCATTGACTAGATAATATTGATTTGATCGATTAATTCGATACGATTGATTTGACTGATCGATTGATTTTTTTCTGTGTACGGATTCTTCTGAGAATTGACGTATTAATTTATTGAGTTTGATTTATCGATTCTTCTATCGCTGCATCGACTATTGATTTCATTGACTATTGATTTCCGTATTGCATAGACTCATTGACTATTGACTGTTATGAATTTGATTGACTGACATGCATATTGATAGCAGTACCGTGCTTTGATTTCAGTTATATGTATTAGGTGACCTGCTGGGCTTTGTAAAGCTCATTATATGTGGTTAATATTTTCAGGTCAGGGCAAGGGAGCAGGAGATTGAGGTTGATCAGGAATCTCCAGGTTTTTGTTCTTTTGATTGTAGGGATTCTTTTGTACTCAGGACAGGATAGATTTCAGTTCTTGTGGTCATAGTGTAGTTTCTGAGTATTGTATATGATCTTTTGATATATGAATCGACTTGTATATTGATCTTTTAAATGTTATAGATTTTTTGCTAGACTGTTTGATTGAAGTTATAGATAGCTCTGGTAAATGATTTTAATGAAATGATAGAAATTCTTTCCAAATTAGATCTTGGGGCGTCACACCTATCTCCTGCCGACTACAGTCCTTCAGACCTTCGTCGCCTACTGCGGTTCTTCCGACCTCCATCACTAGACAACAGTTTTTTCTGACTCTGGTCTCTTGCCGACTACGACCGTTCCGACCAAACAAACATGTATATGTAACTCCCACCATGTAATGCACTTTATATGATGTATATTTGTTACATCAATCCAAGGCCTTCTTCCAAGGAAGGGCCTCATTTGTAATCGACTGCAAATACTAGTGGATTCATTCAAACTGGGCCAGGCCCCGTGGTTTTTCCCCCTTTTTAAGGGTTTTCCACGTAAAAATTCTGGTGTCTCTTATGAACGCTACACTCTCTCACTTATCTGATTGTGTGCTGGATCTTCGTACAATGCTAAGACGTTAAACTTTATAATTCTCTACCGCCGCGAATACTTCAGGACGCAACAATACTTTATATTTTATTTTTAGAAAAATTTTGTTAGAAGTTCCCTTTTAACTAAAATACCCCAGAAATTCAAAATTATTCTTTAGTTTGCATAAATAACCTTTTGCAAAAGAATTTTTTCGCAATATCTAAGATTAATTAAATTAAAAACCTGTTATTTTTTTTTACAAATTCACCAATTCTTTATAGTAATTTAGCTATATTATAAATGCTATTATTGAATTCAGTTGTATCAAGATTTTTTTTAACCTTGTTTACACAACTTTATAACCACTTTTTTGGCCTGATTTTGTTATAATAATTATGAGCATATTTTTAGATTTATAGCATAAAAATTAAAATTTTCTTTAATTTTTAAATAGTCATATAGACAGCATAAATGCATTGAGCAAATATAAAAGAGGCAGAAAAATAAAGCCCATTTAAGGGCCTGCTTAACTAGCAGAAAATGAGTCACGGCCTGTTAGATGGGGAAATCTCCACCGTCAGATCACAAATCGTATTGCTATAAGTAGGCAGAATCGCAATCTCCATCTCGTCTGCTTCTCTTTCGAACTTCCCTTGAAACCCTAATTGCTGCAGGCGGCAGAAGAAAGTAAGACATGGCGGTCGGGTGAGGATTCTCCTTTTGATTAGCTTTCCATTTCCCATTATCTGCTTTGAACTGTTTTGAAGATTTGCATGATAACTTATTCCCAGGAAGAACAAGAGGATCTCGAAGGGGAAGAAGGGCGGGAAGAAGAAGACGTACGTTAGCATTAAGCGCGTTCTTTGATTATGAATTTTCTTAGATTTCTTATTTCTTTGTTATTTTCCATTGATCATTTTTAATTGGCGATCTTCTGCAGAGTGGATCCCTTCTCTAAGAAGGATTGGTATGACATCAAGGCTCCGTCGGTCTTCTCGGTGAGGAATATCGGGAAGACTCTCGTGTCGAGGACGCAGGGAACCAAGGTGAGGTTTAAATAGATCCATTTTTGTTAAATTGACTGAGTTATTTATGGTGAAGATGAGAATTTTTTTATGCTAATTATGCGAGCAAATTGATCTCTAACTTCTGCTAGTTGGATAGTTTGATCTAGATGAAAACTTTGAAGTTAACAGTTTTTTTTCCTTTATGTTCTTAAATGTGCCACTGACAAAAACTTTTTCCTAGAAGTCTTCTAGTAGAGAACGCTAAACGTCTGTGTAGTTGACCTGTAATAAGGCCATAGTGAAAGAAGGGTTGTTACTTTGTTTGCAATTGCACTTATAGAACTTTTCAACAAGTATCTCATGTTTACTTTGGGTATTTGATGAATGAAGCTAGGTGATGCGACAATGTATCCTTTTTTTTTTCTCATTGATAAACACAAATTGAAGGAGTGTAGGAATTAATTTAAATCAGATATGAGATAGTAATCCCCTTGCCTTATCGCCACATGCAGCCAGCCCATTGAAAATGCTTATTAGCATGATTTTTAAAGGGAAAGCTACGTATCCTTAAAGCTATTTCTTGGTTAATTTCTCTCATCAACGGGCTTTTTCCATCTTTGTTCTTGTGAGCAATCGACTTTTGAAGCAGTTGATTAGAAAGATTACTATCCAATTGCTAAGGCACAAAGGGGTGTTGTGGTTAGAAAATCCATGGAGACTCCAATGTGGTGTTAATGGTGGAAACTATTTGAATGTTTTAAAGATTTTTTTAGCATCTTGAGGGTTTTGTGCATCATCAGGAAGACACAAAAAATGAGCTAGGATGATTGAATTTAAAGTAACTTGGCTCTATTTTTTGTTAATAGTTGATACATTGTTGGTGCTTGTGGATCCGGTGTGATGTTGTTGGAGTTATTTTAGTAATGGTATCAGATAATAACCATGCTTTAAACAAGTTGTTTCACTATTGGCAATCAAAACTATACTTTATTATATCTTAATGAGGTCACATCTTATGATTTTTTTAATTTTTCAATTTCAATATTAGGGTCCTCTTTTCAGAAGACCTAAACTATTCTTAATTTTGATATATATATATATATATATATATATATATATATATATATATATATATATATATATATATATATATATATATATATATTATATATATATTATATATATAATATATATATCATTGATGTAGGCTAATTACCTCATTAAAACTTGCCAATTGTCTTTTATGCCGATTGTGTATTGGAATACTTTTCAATCTTGATTAGCTCTTTTATAATATCTACAATTAGTATCAAAGTCAGTTATGAGGTTACGAGGTAAAAGTTGGAGCAATTATGAATAATAATGGCTAGGCGAAGATCATCAAATTTAATTTAACAGTTTTTTTATATTAGAAGATACAAAGTGGACATTACTTGTATAAAAACCTTCAGCTAACTTTTTTTGGATGTAAAGCTAGCATGCATTTAGTGTTGTATATGTTTATCAGATATAAGGTGCTTTGCCTTTAGCATATTAAATGCGAAGAGCACAACTTGAGTGATGAAAGTATTGCTAATTAAATAGGATAATCAATGTTAAACAGTGTATATCTGACGTGGAAATGCTTGGGTTTCATGATGTAGAATATGACTTTATATAGAACATATCATTGATTTCAACTTGATTGCATATGATATGAGTTTGTTGGATTTGAAATTAAATGATGAATTTTCTGATTTAAAAGTAGTTTTCATTGCTAGTCAAAAGTTATATTAGCAAGGCATGATAATTAGTGAGATTATGATAGTGGTCAGTAGCTTATATGAGCCTTGCAAGTTGAAATTGAATGATGTTAGAGACTTAATTTTGAGTAAAAATGTCCCAACTTAAAAATTATAAGAAAGCTTTTCTTCTTCTACGTTGGTTAATAAAGCTAAGGGAAGAGATTGTCCATATAAGATAAGTGAATAAGGTTCTAACCAAAAAGAAGAGTATGATTGCAACCACAAAAATCATTCATGTTGTATTTATTTGCATTAATGTTATTCTATGTTGCACCGATACACCTATTTATGAAGGCGTGTTGTATCCGATACTCCGATACACGGATACGCCTCCGATACTCCACCGATACGTGTCGGATACTCCAAAGCCGTATCCAATTAAAATACTATTTAATTTCAAAAGGACACGCGTATCGGATACGCGTGTCCGTTGAAAAACAAAAAGAAATCCGAAAAAAGACGTGTCGTATTTACTTCTGCGGTTGCGAGCAAGATTCTCCTATTTACGAGATGGATTTGAGTCTCTTGATGATATGAAAATATTAAAAATTATTAATCTTTCACTTGATGAGCCTGAATTAGAAGCTATGATATTTATTGAAGATGATCTGGAAGTTCAAAGACAAACCAATGAAGAAGATAATTATATCATTCCTTCTATTGAATAATTGAAACTTCATGTGCTAGATAATTTATGTTTATTCTTTTGTTGTTATACTAGACATTTAATATTTACTTATATTTTGATATTATAAGCTACAATGCTACAAATGATGTTGTTGCCAATTTTTTTTTTGTAATTTCAAATGCTTTCTTAATTTTTATGTATGATTTATAAATTATAATGTCGTGTCCGCGCCGTACCCGTATCCTGTATTTTTAAGAATTGACGTGTCCCGTATCCGTATCGGTGCAACATAGATGTTATTAAAGGCATTAGGCTCCCTTCAGGCCATATGGTTGCTTAATGCTGAAGGTGTTAAAAGCCAGCCTTGGCATGCACCCAAGCGAAGTGAGGTGCTAAAAAATTAAATTATTTTAACTATAGTAGTATGTTTAGAGAGTATAATATGATGATTGTTTGAATAAAATATTGTAATAGAGTAGGTAAAAAGCTATTGTTTTTGTGAATATTGTCAAAAAAGCTATTGTTTTTGTGAATAAGATCATTGTTTTTGTGAATATTATAATTGTTTAGTGCCTTTTGATCGGAAATCATCATGAATCCACCAATCAGACTTTTTAAAACCCTGTTTATGATTTTACTTGCTTTTAATGTACTTTTTTTGGATGATAGATTAGTTGTCAGCCAAATATGATTGAATGCACCATTTCTGTTCAACTAGCTATATGCTATATGCACTGACCTGAAATATGTCTGGACCCTGCATGTAGAACTGGAACTGGTTTAGCCATCCAAAGAGTAGTATTCCACTATAGGAGGGTGTAACAGATATAGCATATTCATGTAACTCCACATGCAAAGAAAAAAAAAGTTGTATGATGTGCCCACTCCATTCTTCTTACGGGTCGATGTTCTACACTTATGTGTTCTCGGTTTTTGCAAAAAATATGGTTAAAGACATGGAAAACTATTCATCCTATCATAGTTGTTGGGTTATGATATAATGCCACATCTCATGAGTTTTGTAATGTTTTGCTGATTTTTGTGAAAACCTTGTATGTTCTTACTATAAGCTACAATCAAATATTCTTGTTTGCACTTTAAAACTAGTGTATGTGGTTGATGCATTATTTGTGATATCTCATTTCTTCATAAGGCGTCATATCATCATTCTTCTATTGTTTTTGCTTGCCTTTTTTTTCTCCATTTTCTGAATCATGTATTATGCTTGTGTCATGTGATTGTTTATGCTATTATGTCATATTGTCTTTAAATTTTCTAAAATTGTTATGATTGCTTCTTATATGTGTTTTTTCTTATTTGGTTCTTTTTAAATTATGACTTTGTTATTAGAATTTTTTTTAACCTTTTGCATATAACATCTACATTTATTTAGCATATAATGTGGAGGATGTTGTCCTTTTCATCTTCAGTAAATTACGTGATTACTTCCAGTATTTCATTTATTATATATTATATGTATATTATGAAGTTTTTTTTTTTTTTTTTAGTATAATTCTCAAGTAGATATTATTTTAGATACTATTTGGTTCAATATTTTTGAGATGTCAGGGCTATTAAGATGTAAATATCATCTATCAAATATTGCTTTTGGTTAAGTGATATTTTATTGAGATATAAATCATATAACTATTAAAATACAATAATAAGATTCTTAAGATGTAATGGTCGACATGTAAAAATAGGACATGATTGCCATTTTGAATTGTTATATGAAGATGCCAGTAAATGAAATCATTGACATATTTAAATAACTTAACATGATATTACAAATGGCATTTTTCGTTTAAATTGTCATAGAGAAGGAAGGATACACCTACTGAGTTACTGCAATGATAAAAGATTTGTTACGGAGAATTTGTAAAAATAACTGAGGTTTTTTTAACGTTTGGTTGATGCCCACAGCATGTTTCAATCATTAATGAATGAAATACATAATTATTAATTATTGGCTTCCACCTGTTACTATTTTCACTTTTTATGTACCACAGATTGCTTCTGAAGGTCTTAAGCATAGAGTGTTTGAGGTCTCCCTGGCCGATCTTCAGAATGACGAGGATCAGGCATACAGAAAGATTAGGCTTCGTGCAGAGGATGTCCAAGGCAAAAATGTTCTCACAAACTTTTGGGTAATTCTGAACAACATAACTTAATCAATTATATTTCTATATTAAAACTGTGTTATCATTTCCTCTGGCTATGTAGGGCATGGATTTCACCACCGACAAGCTCAGGTCTCTGGTTCGCAAATGGCAGACATTAATTGAAGCTCATGTTGATGTGAAGACTACTGATAATTACACCTTGCGATTGTTCTGTATTGGCTTCACCAAGAGAAGGCCAAATCAAGTAAAACGTACTTGCTATGCGCAGAGTAGTCAGATAAGACAGGTACAAGTTCATTTCAGTTTCCTAACCATTTATAGAGATGTTCTTATGTATCTGTTGTGCAATTTCCTCATCTTTTTTTTTAATAGATCCGTCGTAAAATGAGGGAGATCATGTCGAATCAAGCTTCATCATGCGATCTGAAGGAATTGGTGCAAAAATTCATTCCCGAGGTGATAGGTAAGGAGATTGAGAAGGCAACAACAAGCATCTACCCTTTGCAGAATGTATTTATCCGCAAGGTGAAAATCCTCAAGGCTCCAAAGTTTGATCTTGGAAAACTCATGGAGGTTCATGGAGATTACAAGGAAGATATTGGCGTTAAGCTCGATAGGCCTGGGGAAGATGTCGCAATGGAAGGGGATGCCGAAGTGGTTGCAGCTTAATGTTGGAGTGTTAAGTTTGTTTGTTATCCTGGTAATGAAGTATTTAATTTAAATGACAAAAGATGTTATTCATAGCCAGTGTTGTTAGCATGGAACAGAGGCAGTTTTTGTAGTTTTATTTCACATTTCCTTATAATTTCAAGAAGTATCAACTGTGATTCTATGTAGTGTTAATCATTGGATTTTGTCTTTATGAGTTTTATTGTTGGAGGATATTTCTGTTTTATCGATTTCTCATGCTGCTTTGTGGATTTTATTTTTCCAGTTGTTAGATTTAGGCTTTGTTAGGTACAACAGCTTCTTTTTACTGCTTAAAGTAGAAATTAGTTTAAAAGTTTTTTGAATTTAAAAACAAACTCTTAAACTGCTAACGTGCTTCATATTATATGTACTTGTTTAAGATGTATTATATTTTTTATTTTCTTGATGTTTACTCTAATAAGCTTATTTTATTCCAATCGCAACTCTTGGTAATGATGTAATGGTTTCAATTTATGTAAGGGGAAAATGATGTTATGTGATGCTCCCTAAATGAGAGATTATTACATGAAAAGTTTGGACACTGAAATTGTTTGATTTTGTGATTGTAAATAATAAAAGTGTAGTTACTATTTATCAATGCGCTTTTAATGTTCATCTGTGCACTTTTATTGTACTTTTTTTTTATTATTCATAGTTACAAAATCAAACGGTTTTCTATTTTCAGACTCACGCACGTAATAATCTCTCGACTGCTTGAGTGAATCAAGGTGATTAGGATTTTTAATAAAAAAATATATTAATCAATATATACTTGATGAGTTAGCTCTATGGATTATTTTGTTGAATTCAATTGGGTTCATAATCTTAAACTTGTGCTGTCATGCTATATGAGCTTCAATCTGTGCTTGAATTCTAGTTTATTAAATTTTTTAAGATGTCTCTTTTGTTCGGCATGATGCTTTGTAGATTGAAGGGTTTATGATTCATAACCGTTGAATTAAATTCTAACTATATTCAACTGAATTATATTTTATGAGGGCCTTCTTCGGAATGATATGCCTACAAACAAGATGAATTTGGCTTTCCACTTTTATCAAATCTTCATACATAGAAATCCTGATACACTTCAAGTAATTTTTTAATTACCGTGCCATCACCGAACACCATCGAGAGGCGAATCAGACCGTGCCATATAGCAGTATATAATGAGTGATATGACACATTCTAATTCGCCTTCGAATGATCCAGTGACCCTACATAATAATTTCTCCTCGCATTGGTCATGCCATTGGTCATGCGACGCAATGGACAATCTAGTTATCATCTTCACTTAGCACAAATTTTTATTTAATATGCATGCTTGAAATATCATTATAAACAACCTTATTAGCCTATAAGCATATTTCATGTTCATTTTATTAATTATCTTTTAAGCTGACTAGTTTTTTCTGTTAGTGACTGTATAATAATAAACCTGCAAAGAACCTACCAAATATTTCTAACTAACTAATATATTCACACATGTACTATCAAAACAAGGATTCTCGCTCAATCTACATTCACCAATCTCAAGATGGTTATTTCTAGACTCCCAACATGCCTGCAATTTTATTAATCTATACACAAGCTTATGAAAGAATTGGAAGACATCAAATTTTTTTCTACTAAGCTGAAATGGACTCACATAAAGTTCATAACTGGAGATGACAACCCGAGTTCATAAGCTGCCTGAAAGCAGTCTGCAGCTTTCTGCAGTGATCCCTCTTTTTTGGCTACAAAGCCGAGGTTCAACCAGGCATCATGATTCGCTGGCTCGATTCGAAGAGAATTCATCAAGAAGCTCTGTGCGATCGGCAAAGACCGATCGCCGAGGGTCCTCAGAACTGCTGCAGCAGATACCATGCTTGGAACATGATCTGATTCTATTGAGAGGGACATCGAAAAGGCAGCTAAAGCTTCCTTGTGCAATGATTGAGCTTCAAATAGATTGCCTACAACATTAGTGATAGGAGTTCATGACAATGATCATAAAAATTACCTTTGAATATCTAAAATTCAATGTGAGAGTCATCATAGTGGAGATGATTAGTGATTAATCGAGTGTTTTCATAGAACATTTTCAGGATAAAACATGGTAAAGATGCTAACCTGTCGCATGCCAAGTCCTGGGAGAAAAAAATCCAAGTGATTTTGCTCTATTCAGACAAATATTAGAATCAGCCCATAGCTCAAGCTTGGTATAGACAAAGGCCAAGTCCAACCACGTTTCCATTTCAAGTCGTTGCTGTGCTTCAATCTGATTGAAGAAAAAGTTTGAATGTCAGGAAAATAATGAGTGAAATGAATCCCATCAGCTTGAATGTCTATTTAGGTTGGCTGTAGTTATTTGTAAATATATTTATAGGGGGATATTGTGTGAAAAATAATTTTTTAACTTTTTAAAAGCTGCTATGGCATTATAATATTTTTACTTTTGAAAATAAAGGAAAATAATTTTCTTACAGTCACTACAATCTAATAGATTTTGTTGTAAAAGCTACTTCTCACCATAAAACTTTTAAAAAGCAGCAATTAAACAATCATGACGGTTTGAAAGGCAAAATTGTAAAAAGCTGTCTTAAAAGGATCCTAAATTTTGCAGAAAGTAAGGATGTCATAAGCTTTAAAAAACCAGGGCTTCATTTTGCTGCTATAGGTGTTACCTCACAGTTGTTACGCCATGATTGTTTTTCTCTCTGCGACTGAATATTGGCAAGTAGAAACCTGTAGGTTTCTACTGCAGCTTTGAGCTCTTCCTGAGAAACCTGAAGGATAGCTTTCAGCCTTAGTAACTCCAGCTGTTCCACTTTCCCAGATTCATCAATGGAGAGATCAACTATTGCTTCTGCCTCTTTAAGATTCTGCTCAGCCGATACCACAAGAGCTAATAGTTTCCAGCCCCTCACAGAACAACCAGCCACCATATTTAGATACCTGATTGTATATTCTCTAGCCAAGTTATGATTCCTTTGCATTGCATGCTCCAAAGCAATGCTGTAAATTACATGTGCATCATTTTTCTCAATGCTTTCGGCATATTTAAGTGAATTTAATGATTCTCTCTCTAACTTTAACCTTTCTGAATCAGATTTTAAGGATTTCGCACAATTTCTATAAGAAGACCCGAGCAAATGACTGGCAACTCCAATGAGATGACGCTTTTGTTGTTCAGTGGAACATTTGATTGCCCTCTTTGCATAGTCTAAACCTTCATCAGCATGAGCAGGATTTCTAAGACAAAGCTTAGAAGCTAAAACAAGTGATAGAAAATGATCTTTCTTCTTTTGTTCTGAAGGGCCTAAAGCCTTTCTTAGAAGATTTAAGGCAGGATCATCAAGACCTGCAGCACTATAACAGAGTCCAAGAAGATACCATCTTTCACGTCTACTATGCATACCAGGAAGTATGTGTTCAACATAGCCACCCAAAGATTCAAACTGTCCAGAAAAAGACAGTGCAAAAGTAAGATGATCCATTACTTCAGCATCCCAACTTATTTCCTGGGATGTTGCCTTTCCAATGAGAAGGAACAACAAAAGAATTGCTTCCTCTGTGTTATTTTTGGGGCTTCGAGATCCATAGTTTTGTTGCAAATGAGGAGGGAGGCTTACTTCACTTCCTCCATAGAGTAGAGTAATAGCCAAATCTTTTTGAAGACTGGCGCATCTTTCAGGACATAAATCCCAAGGCTTGGTTAGAGCTCGGCGATAGGCAGCAACAGCATCCTCAAGGAGACCAGCCTGTTGCCAGAGCCGGGGAAGTAAATGAAGCGCTTTGTGAAAAATCTCTTTTAACTTGCACTCAGCTCCAATACCAACAGGTACACCATTATTCCATGCAGATTCAACAATGTCAAGAATAGTTTTGCATTCGGCAGCAGCATCTGTTACATAATAATATAAAAAAAATACTATTTAATAAAAGAGGTAAAAAAGTTAACATATACGATAAAAAAGTTAGTGCCATAAAAGGTGTCAGTATGCTCATACTAAAAAAATTCATAATGGAGACGATTTGTGTCTTATGTGGCCTGGCGATGCATGATTTAGGGGACAACACCATTATATGGCAGTTGAGGCACAAACTTGGGGTATTCAATATGTATTTGTGACAGTTTTTAACTGGGCATCAACACCATGATATCTCAATCAGGATGCATGCCCTTTGGCTGAGTATGAGTCATGACCGCAACTAAACATTCTACTTAATCACTAAATCCATTAAGATGTTAGTTGTGAGACGCACTGCACAAGGCATTAAGTACTATGTTAATCAAAAGTGAAATAAAAATTAGCCCCATAACCAAACTTTCCTCCGGACTACAACTCATCTCAGATGAATTAGTTAGCATAGCAACTATTGACTGTTTGGTTTGACTACCTTCTCTGGCCAATAACATCAACAACAATAACAACATCAAGCCTTCATCCCACTATATGGGTTCAACTACATGAATATTTTTTCTTCATTATATCATATTACCTTCATCCCACTATATGGGATCAGCTACATGAATATTTTTTCTTCATTATATCATATTACCTTCTCTGACCAAAGAAATCGAAGATTATGACAACTCGAATAAAATCTCATAAGATTTTGATTGGATTTATCAACATTCACCACAAACTCAGAATCTATGATGGCAAATCTGTCCTTCGAATTCAAATTGCAGAAAATTAAACTGCAAGGGAAGCTACCACAACAAATCGTCATAGCACCTACAAACTAGCCATAAAAAATTCTCTCTTGATAGAGAGACATAACTAACTATGAGGCTTATGCTCATGGAAAGCCTTAAACTAGGAACATAAAATCTTCATAAAGATGAAATCTATTAACAATAATTTATCTACAATCAAAATTTTCCCAAAAATAATTCTCTCCTATTTCCCCTGAGCCAGGTTTTCTTTTCAAAGCTTGCAATAACTCCATAAGAAAACATCAGATGTTGCATTATATATTTAAAAAAAAACTATATGATGATTCTAATTTAATATTTTTAAACTTGCTTAACACCAAACAGAGACAATTTTGGGATCGAACACCAATATTTAGTAATCATTCAGGTATGAGAAATTAAAAACAACTGCACATACCAAGAAAACTATAACTAACATAGAAACTCAAATATTAAGGGCGCCTAAAGTTCAAATGTATACTATTTCCCATAATATGAAAAAACAAGATGGAAAATTACCAGCATTAAAAGAGCCTAAAACATGTATCTGATTTTCAGTGCATTTATGAACAAAAAGTTTACTCAGTACCATTTTTTTATGGAATATTATCTCTAAAAGTTAGAGAAATGAAAAATAGCCATAGCATTGGAAACACTAAAAGCGGAGGTGCATGCTTGGATGGGAAAAGTTAATTTGAATGCCTTATTTGCTTGTTTGGAGATAAAGGAATGTAATTGATGTATCTTTAATAAGCTAATAGCAGTAAAAGCTTTGTGGTAAAAATTGTGCTAAGGTGTCTAAGAAAGAAATGTTATGGTGGATTTTCTAAGTTAGTAATATGAGTAACTGATCACTCAAGACTGATGAACAATCAACTCCTTGTTACTGTGTTTTGTTGATATTCCTACTAGAAGGTGATCTTGTGCACAACAACAAAACAAGTGTCATCTTCAAGAAGCATTCAGACTACGTTAGAGATCTATTAGTATGGCATGAACTAGATGACTTTATTATGCCTGATTATCTCACTTGCTCAGTTCTTGTATTTCTACAAGAAATTAAGAATGCTTCCAAATTGTTTAGCTAGAATATTTTGATGCTTCTCGATACAGTGAGATTGGATGTTCTAAGTTTTGAAAAAAAGCACACATGTGAGAGCAATGACAAAAATGAGAACACAAAGTCTACATGGTAGACACCGGAAAAATAAGAGCCAAATTTTATGAGTTTCAAAAAGTCCACCTACATTTGCAGTTGCACAAAGAGAGATTTGTTCACTACTAGATCGGTGGTAAACACAAAATACTGATTTTTACCTTCGAACATTTTTTCACCTTTATCTGACAAGTAGTACTTAAAAAACAAGGGGTCATAGCCTCTGCATGAAAATTTTAGACATAGGAAGAGAGAAGGGTAGATACTTCTCCATTGTTTAATCATCTCACGATCATGATATAAACATGTAATATTTTGGAAAATAGCACATAAGGCAACACGCCAACTACAAAAAACATAAAACTCATGTAATGCACAATATCAAGATTTATAACAAAAATTGTGAGCTTGTTGAAATAAAACAAATGTGCATAAATAAGTCTTTACAGTAGCAACTGCTTACTGATATAAAAAAATCTGCCCAAATCATGTGCTCCAAATAAAAGAATAAAGGGCTGCATTAGTGGCCTAAAGCATGTTGATATGCTCAACTAATCGTGATCAAATTGAACATGTTGATATGCTCTTCTATAGAACCATCTTCAACCACCTTGAGATTCAAAAGCTTTATCATTGAATATATCTTGTGTATAACAAAAGGTTTTTTGTACATATTTGACAAAGCTTTCATTGCATTAGTTAAGGCCTTCTTGTGTAATATATTAAAAGTAACACTCTTTGTCAATGTTAGGTTTATGACTCCTAACACTCATTTGTTAAGGAGATCCCAATCTTCTTTTCTTATGATTGTTAGCTTCATCACCAAAAAATGTAGCTGTGACATTTTATGGCATAGATGATCCATGATCCTCATCTTCCAATACCCAAAATCTTGTTATCAAACTTGTTGATCTTCACTTGCCATTCTTAAAAGTCTTTACTCTGACTTTTCCATATAATCACAAAGCCCGATTCCAATACTAGTTGTTAGGGAAAAGCTTATGAAAACAATGACAAACACAAGAACGGGAAAATATAATATGCAAGGAAGAAATGAGAGATATGAGATTTACATAGTTTGACAAAGTTTTTCTGCATCCATGATTGCATAAAGAGATTACTGTTCCATTAGATTAAAAATAAATATATTATACATATGCTTTTCTCTTTTTTTTTTTTTTAAATTTCACTAGTATTCTTGCCTCTTTTTTTTTTCCTCTCCAAACCTGAGCACAATTCTTGCACTAGCTAGCTCACTAGAGATAAAAATAAATTAAAGATAAATATATTATATAAATATTTTTCTCTTCATTATCTTACTACTATTCTTTCCTCACTATTTTTACTCTCCAACACAAATCTTGCAATACTTATGCTCACTGGGAATTAAAGGAAAGTGATAGGAAACACTAGTATTCACAAGTGTTCCTAGCCAAAATCAATAAACTGCTGCAGTTTTATTGCTGTCCACAGCAGAAATCAGCCACAAAACAGTGGAAATAGCAAATCGGAGAGAAAACCGTGGAGAAAAGACTTGTATTTTTACTAATAGATGAAACAGAATAGAAAATATACAATTGATCCTCAATTCGAGAGGAGGATCGATCTCTCCCAAATCTCTAGACGCCGCTAGAGCCCAAAGAACATCTAAATCTCGGTGATCTCAAATTTCAGCCCAAATTCAAGATACTCAAACCCTAGGAAAATCAACTATTTAATGCATACAAATCAAAAGGAATTCCCTATACAGTCCCTACATTCAAATTTCCCTCTTAACTCCCCAAAATTTCTTTCCTATTTGGCTCCCGCACACCGTGCGGCTCGCTCGGCCTCCCAGCGGGCGGAAGTCTTCCGCTCTGTTCGTGTCTGAGCCGGTCCAACCGGTCCCGCCGACCGGTCCACTGGACCGGTCTAACAATACTCCCCTCCCAAAAATCCACCTTGTCCTCAAAGGTGGAGATATGCGCGTGTTCCGGTGGAGGTGGCCATCCTTGAGGTGACTGAAAATCCTTACTGTATTGCGGAACCAAGGGCTGCACGGAACGAGAAACATCCCCTCCCTCCTCCAAACAGATCGCATCCAACCTGTGTAGTCCCACCACATAATCTTCCCCCACCTCTTGTATGTACCTAACCATGGTCTTAAGTGATGTGATGGCTTTGGATAGCACTGCATCTCCCCTTATGACCACCCTTCTCCCATCCACCATTAATTCCATCGTGAGTGCTCCCCAATTGTCCTTGGTTTCCCCCAAGGTTTGCAACCACTTAATCCCCAAGATGACATCAGTGCTTCCTAACTCTAGTGGAAGAAAGTCCTCTCTTACTTGAATCCCTTGGATGGTCAACACCACTCCTTTACAGATTCCCTGGCCTTTCTCCACCTTCCCTGTACCCATCATCACCCCATAACAACCGGTGTCCACCAATTTCACTCCCAGTTGGTTGACGACCTGAGTGGAAATGAAATTGTGGGTAGCCCCACTATCAATTAGCACCACCACCTCACGGTCAGCTATCTCTCATTTCACTTTCATAGTGTGACTCAGAATGAATCCCACTACAGAGTTCAGAGAGACTTATGCCACATCTAGGTGCAACTTTTCCTCCTCTTCAGATCTGCTCCCACCTCCCTCCTCGTCTTCCTCATCTTCACAGACAAGGAGAACCTGAAGAGTTCGGTCCTTGCACCTATGCCCTGGCATGTACTTCTCATCACATCTGAAGCACAACCCCTTTGTCCTCTTATCTTGCATCTCCTTCTCTGTCAGTCTTTTGAAATTTTCCCCACTCCATCCTCCTACTGGCTTCTCCAGGGTGGTCTCATTACTGTTGCCTCATGCAGGCCCCTTGGGTGCTAGAAGAGTGGTTGTCGTCCTGTAAGAGCCTCCTGAGCAGTTTCCTCGAGCCCCTCTTTCTGCTTTCTTCTGATCTTCTACCAACTGCGCTAGTTCCATAGCCTTTCCCAGGTTCCTCGGCTCTAGTACCCTGACTGCTGTTCGGATCTCTGGTTTCAAGCCCTTCATGAAGTTCCCTTCTAAGGCAGACTCAGAAATGTGATCCAATCTGCTTGCCAGGTACTCAAATCTATCCCGGTAATCGGCCACAGTCCCCTCCTGCGTCAAAGCAAAGAATTGTTCATAGAAGTCTCCTCCCCCATCGGCTCGGAAACGCTCTAATAAACAATCCTTGAACTCTCTTCAGCTCCGGATAGGCTCCCTCCTGTCTCGCCACTGATACCATGCCAACGCCTTCCTTCCAGACACAATCCTGCCGCCGTCAGCTTCTCATCATCTGTCAACCCGTTGACAGCGAAGTAACGCTCCACCTTATAGATCCAACCATGGTCATCTTCGCCCTCAAAGATGGGCATCTTCAACTTTCTCACCTTCGGATCCCTTCCGTTACCCTGTACTCTCCATAACCTCCCATTCCTCGAAGATGAGGTGCTCCCCAAGTGTCCCGGTCCTCCCTCCGGCATTGGTATCCGAATCCGTCGTCATATTCCCCTCTTCCCCTTACAAAATCAACACCTCGACGCTGAAATTCAGCACCTCGACGCTGAAATTCTTCTCTTCTTCCGCCAAAATCTGCACTTTCGTCATATTCTCCTCTTCTACCTTCAAAATCAGCACCTCGACGCTGAAATTCAGCACCTCGATGCTGAAATTCTTCTCTTCTTCCGCCAAAATCTGCACTTTCGTCATATTACCCTCTTCCACCTTCAAAATCAGCACCTCGACGCTGAAATTCAGCACCTCGACACTGAAATTCCCCTCTTCTTCCACTAAAATCAGCACCTCTTCGATTATTTCTCATACTCATCTCCTCCCTAGAAGGTGGCTCTAGAGGTGGCATGTCGTCTTCTCCCTCAATGATCTCTGCTGTGGACCTCCGAAAGAGCACCGCGCGAACGGGTCAATTGGAAGGGCAGATTGGATCGTGCATACGACTAACCATTGGAGATAGAGGCTTTCACCAACACATCCCCGATGGGTAGCAATATACACGACCTAGTCACGGGTTTCCCCCACCCGAAAAAGTTCGAATGGGGTTTAGTAGATTGTGGGAACCGAGTTTCCCACGGGCGCAAGCCCCCGTGGTTAATTACATCTCAGGCCGGAGCCTGAGAAAACTCTCGATTAAGGATCATACATTATCCTCTCTTAAAGTGGGATCGGCACGAAGGGGTAGACTAGGAAGTCCTACTCAAAAGGAAGGAAGGGTCTCAAAGGGTGAATTAAACATACATGGCTCATACCAGCATTCGGAGGCTCTAGGGTACTGAATAGAAACTGGAGAAAATCAAAGTCAGGCATCCGATCACATGCGTGAGAGAAAAGATGGAAGTGGCGTCATCCTGTGACGCAGATAAGTAGGATTTATAGTCCCTGAAAGAAGGAACCTACCTACTATTTAAGGCATACTACGAGACCGAGTGTAGTAGCCTCGAATCCTAGATCTAGGTTAGGCTTAGTGTTCGACGAGTAACACTAAGGCCCGTGTCCTAGCTAGTGCAATGCAAAGATCTGGACTTATCCCGGCCTGGATAGGGGAGCCAGCTAACCACCTAATCGATTCAAAACCATGTTGTCCAGTCAATTATGAAAGATGGGTAGGTAGTACAGTTATTGGAAATAGGACCGACATCTAGAGAATTTCCTAAGTGGTCCTGGACTTATGTGGGTTGGATGCTCCTAGCTAATGCAATTAAATTTTAATTAGTTGATTACTAATGCAATGCATGCTAGTTGAATTGTCAGCTCATGAATGCTATAGATCTTTAAAAACAGGCTTATAAAAAATAAATTTTTGAAAAGACTGAGTCTCCCTAGGTCCGGCACTTCATCCTCATAGGCCAGATTATCCGGACTCTACCCGCAGGCAGGGAGATGTCTTATAGCAAGGAAAGAAGAAATGCAGTAATATGCATGCGACCCCGGACGATTCCGGCAGTTCCCTAGGTTCGTTAGATTTCTATGTTATTTATAACTTAAAATTTTAGAAATTAGTTACGAGTATAAAAATTTTATAGTCCTTAGGAGAGCCTACGAAATCCAGGCGAAAACAAAAACGACATGCAAGAAAGAAACCTAGAAAAAGCAGGTAATTCTACTGCGCAATCAGGTAAACACATCAATATAAATCCAAAATTAATCAACTAAATGGCCATAGGCAAATTGCCCTTATTACACCCCAGATATACAGAAAATAAAGTGGCCAGGCTCCACTGCCAACAACCCGGATTTCTAAGCCTATGACAGACGCCAACAACTTTGAGTGGGATATTGGGTCTTCAAATCTTTAGTCTTCTGGATATCTTCTCCTTGGACTTCTTGGATCTCTCCTCCTTGGACTCCTTGGATCCGTCGTGGCTTGAATATCCAAACGAAGAGACAATTCCCCCAGTATAGGGGTATTGCCTTTTCTCTTTGGATATCTAAAGCCATCCAGCTCGATCTTCCAAATGGAAGAAGACTCTCCCCTTAGGGATGCCTTCTTCTTTTAGAATCCGAGCTGGATAAGAATATCCCAACTCAAAAGTTGTTTTCACAACTCTTAACAATTATTACAAATTTTACATGAATTGAAAACAGTAAATCTAAGAATTCCTGCAAGGTTATCCTAGTAAAAATCATCCCAAGCAGTTTATATGAAAATGAAAATGCTAACACCATTGACCCTGTGCCAAGCCATGCTCTTAATTTTGAGGGCTAAGCAGCTCCACCTGTGCAGTTATAATTATTAATTTAGCCCTCATTTATTCAGGGGGGCTGAGAAAGCACCTGCATAAGACAACATTAGAAAATATAATGGTGCCCCCCTTTGATTAGCATTGAGCATGGCCACCTGCACGGAAGAACAGTATGTATATAGCGCTCCTAACCTATGGGTAAGTCTAACGCTCATCACATCCAGAGTGCAGAAAAAGTAAGCAAACACAGCAATTCAATTCTCAAACAGCATGCAGTGAAAACCACGGAAAGCTCCGGCACACAGCAGAAAAATAAAACCCAGCGGCCTAACCTAGGTCTAGAAGTGGTGCCCTAGCAAACAATTCTATGTGTGTGTAAGGCTGGTGTGGTTTGGATAGGTCCTAATATGAGTAGTTAGTTAAAATTGTCTAAAGTCCAGGTCTGTTGTAGGCCAGAAAAGGAAATTTTAATTGAAATTCAAATATTAGTGAATCAGGTCCATTTTAATTATTTCAGTTTGTTGATCAGTTTTAAGAGCTTAGAACGCTGACGTTTAAAGTTTAAGTGAAATTAGCCAATTTTAGAAAGTTCTAGGTTCTCTTAGGAACTAAACTAGGGGTCCAAAAAGTCACTATGGGAAACAGGCTAAGTTTGGGATCCCTAACACCTTAGGAAAATACTAGACCTTAATACGAGTAGTTAGACAGGTAGTAGGCTGAAATCGGAGTTCTCTAGGCAAAGTTATGAATTTTCTAAGTCTGGGGTATTTATGGAAATTTCCAAATTAACTAGGGAAGGGCCAATTTTACTGTTTTGATCCAAATGAGCTCCAAACTGATTGGAATCACTCCCAAAAGTCAGGGATGACCTGAGAAAGTGATCCCAAGTGTTTGGGGAAAATTTGGGATTTTTAATAATTTTTAATGATTTATTAGGGGCCAAATGGTAATTTCCACCTATGGTCAAATTTAGGGTTAACCTAGAGTCAAACTGAGGAGCCCTATTTATCTAAAGTCAAGGGTCAGATTCTAAACAATTCAAGCTATGGTGGGTAATTTTCTGACCTAAAATATATTTATTGTATTTTCCGGAAGGTCTCGGGGTCTTATTTAGCAGATTAATTAGGGTTGGTTAATTAAGGGCTCTAAAAGCTCCTAAAAATTTCCAGAAAATTACAGAGTGTTTATGATGTCACTAAGTTCAAGTGTTGGAATTTTGGTGTCAATCCGGGATCTATCCTAGCTCCTAGAAAACTTCTAAGTTTGCTAGTCATGTCCTTAATTTTTGTCCTTAAGGTGTCACTACGTTGTAGGAGTTTGAAGTGATGTTTTGAACTAACCCTCAAGGTAATAAATGCAGGGGAATACATAAATGAAATAAACACACCATGTCCTTAAATCTAGGAGAGCCTAAGCTAAGTGCTCGTGGTGCGATCCTACACATGCATACTACGACAAAACAAGAAAAGGAAAGACACCTAAAGAAAGGATTAGTGAATGATTGGGACTCAACCATTCACTAACCCACTCCCCCATGATTGCTCTTCATATTTAGAACCCATGTCTAAAATTTCACGAAGTAGCGAGTCTCCCAAAATTAGGATGTATGTATAAGTAGTTTTAAAATAGTTTAAAAGTACTTATAAGTATAAATATATATATTTTGGAAAATAAAGTAATTAAAAAGTAAGTCGATTCATAGTACATAAATATAGGGAGACCCACTGACTACCCTAACGAAGTCCCGAACGATTTGAAAATAGTTTGTATCCTGAAAATAATTATCATAATTAATATTTAATATCAAAAATACTCGAATAATCGAATACAAATAGTGATCTATCAAAACAGCCAAAATCAGGGGCTGGAAATGGTTTCAAAACATAAAGCTCGCTTTTCTGAAAAGAACGAGGGGTTACACGTCAAAATCCGACTTAAAACGGCGAAGATACGAATTTTCGAAGTTTAAATATAACAAAATAATATTTCAAACTAGTACAGTTTTGCTGTTTTTGAAATGACAGAAAGTACAGACAAACTTTTCATCTGAAAATAGTTTTAAAATATGCAGAATTCAGAGTACATACAAAACAAGGTGCTGTGCGTCGACAGCAGATTCAAAACGACCAAGTTATGTAATTTCGAAGTTTAAGTATAATAAAAATAATATTTGAAAATAATACAGTTTGCTGTTTTCAAAATAAACACAGATATACTGAAAATATTTATACAGTATAGACTCCAGGATGTGCAGAATCAAAATACGTTCAAATCGAGGTGTTGTGCGTCAAAATCCGATTTAAAACGAAGGAGATATGAATTTTGCAAGTTAAAAATACTTAAAGGCTTTTAAAAAAAAAAAAATTATATATATGGATAATTAAATAATTACCAAATGATAATAATAATAATAATAATAAAGGCAAATATCCAAAATATAACAATAATTTAAAGTAATATAGTAATATTTTAATTATTAATGCTATTTAAAAAAAATTAATTAATCAAAATAATTAAAATAATACTTAATTATTATAAATATACTTTTATATAATAATAATAATAAGAATAATAATAATACTAATACATATATAATAGTAATAGAACTAAGCTAACATAGTCTACTAACTAATATTATAATTAAAATATTAATATTATAATAAAAATAATCAAAATAATATAAAAGAAAAGTAGCATTTCACTGTTTTTTAAATAATTTTAAAATATAATTATAATTTTAAAGTAATTTTAATTTTAGAATAAAGAGGATAAAAATCCGAGCGATTCGATATATTATACGTCAAAAACGGAGCGAAATTGGATTTTTAGCGAATTTTTGAATGAAAAATAAGCTTTAAAATTAATTTTTATATTAAAGTACCAGGCGGCGACACGTGGCGCACTCCGATTGGATCCCGCGGTTTCGGGCCAATCATTGGTGGCGGCGCAATGATTGCGCCGCCGGCCAATGATTGCGGCAATCATGCCGCAATCAAGCCAAATCCACTTATCCACGTCGGATCGCACCAGAGCCGTCGGATCATCCGCTGTCTGAACGGACGATCCTGATCTAGCCGGACCGCATGGGATCGAACGGGAGCCAATACACGGGAGGACAGGTGCGCGGTGTGACCAGATCGTGGCCGTCGATCTCGAGATCGACGAACCAGATCAAGAGGGCGGCGAACCCGAGCCCTAGGAGTGTATTTGGCCTCGTTCTCTCTCGACTCTCAACCAAATCGAACGAAATTTTAACCGTAGGCTCTATACATGAAGAGCATTCATGGGGGACGTTTGGTTTGATCTAAAAAGCACTTATTGAAAAGCTATTTAGCCCTATGTGTTCTAAACTAGGGTTTGCGATATACCTCAATCCGCACGGTGGATTCGGGAGATCTTGGGCTCGTTGGACTCGTGAGAGGTGCAGCAACGTTCCTTTAGTTGATGTCGAGATCCAAAAGTCGCTCGATCTACCGGGATTCGTCCTGGAATGGATTTGGGCTCGGGTGTCGCCGGGATCTGGCCGGCGGCGGCTCGAGGCGGTCGGGTTTCGAACGAGGAAAGTGGGGAAGGGTTGTGGGAGTCCTCTCACAAAGTCTCAGGGCCTGAGACGGTCTAGCCCTCAAGCAAGAGGAAAAAGATCCCAAAAATAACCTAATTTTCACTATTTAAACCCCTTGACCCCCTTTGGACGGTGGAGATGAGATCAAGGGTGATATTCAGAGCAAGGGTGAGTGATTTGGGCGGGATTTTGAATTCCAAAACGTTTAGAGGCTTAAAATCCCATTAATGGCCTCTTAATTCCAATCAAATAGGAGATTTTGACCCATTTAAGACTTGATTTGACCAAGTCAAAGCTTGACTTGGTCAAACCAGTCAAGCCAATTAAAGGGGATGAGGATCGAGCCATGGAACCCATTAAATTAATTTAAAATTAATTTTAGGCTTAAAGGGTCCAAATTGGTCAACCCTGGTTGACTTGGTCAACCGGGTTGACCCCGGGTCCGAGTCAGGGTCCAACAGACTCGACTCGACTCACTGAACCCGTCGGAGAGGGTCTTGGGGTCTGGCTTGGTCAATTTGACCAAGTCAAACTCTTTGACCAAGGTTCCGGACAAAATCGAGGTCAACAAACGGACCCCCAACAGGAGTGGTGAACAACTAGTGAACCGCTCGTGTTGGCGTTGACCGGCTAAGCCACAGAAAGGCAGGGTGAAAAGTATGAGTGACAGAATATCAGAAAGATTGTGGAAAAAGGAAGGTGACTCTTATCCTGGCCTTGCCCCGTAGTGGGGGCAGAGCCTAGGAAAGGAGCAAAAGAAGCAGCAGTGCACAAGTAAGGTATCACTGAAACAGTGAACCAGTAGAAGGGTCTCCTCCCGGCCTTACCTCTCGATAAGGGTAGAGCCAAGGACAGAACCAACAGTAAAGATCACCTAGAAAGGTGAAAAGAAAGTAAGGGGATTCTCCCATAGTCTTGCCCTGTAGAGAGGGCAGAGCGAACAGGAGAGTCAAAGGTACAGATCACCACAAAGGTGAAAAAGGTAGGAGAATTCTTCTCTAGCCTCACCCCATAGCAGGGGCAGAGCCAAGAGAAGACTCAAAAGTAAGGTAGTAGAAGTATACCAACTATCTGTCCGACTGTATCGAGCCGGCAGAATAGAAGGTAAAAGGATCCCACATCCTCCTGCACGTCTCGTAGCAGTGGACTGGGGTGACTCAGTATCTGCTTGACCAAATCAAGTCAGCAAATAAAAGAATCACAAAAGTCTGGTGTCGGCCTAACCGGAACAAGACACTCAGGGCAAAAGGTGGCGAGGAGTTCCTGGTAGGTGCTCTGCCAGGCCCTCTCTACCAAGTAAACCAACTCCCTGTCTGTTCATTTCAAACAGCAGGATAGAAGGTGAAAAGATCCCATCTCCTCCTGCCTATTTCAGGACAGTGGATTGGGGTGACTCAGTATTTGCCCGGCCCACTCAGGGCGGCAAATAAAGGGAGCCACGAAGTCTGGTGCCTGTTTGATCAGAACAGGACACTCAAAGAAAAGGCGAGGAGTTCCTGCCAGGTGCTCTGTCAGGCCCTCTCTACCAAGTAAACCAGCTCCCTGTCTGTTCATTTCAAACAGCAGGACAGAAGGTGAAAAGATCCCGCCCCTCCTGCTCTCTTCAGAACAGTGGATTGGGGTGACTCGATACTTCTGCCTGACCTCAGCAAAAAGTAAAGAAGACACGAAATGGAAGCCTGCGTAGTCTTTTACAGGACATCCGGAGTAAGGGGTTGTTGAGGAATTGCGCCTCCCAGGGACTCTGTCGGGCTCACTCAACGGTAAAGTAAAACCAACTACCAGGCTGACCGTATCTGGACGGCGGGTAGAAGGTGAAAGGATCCCGCCCCTCCTGCTCCTTTCGGAACAGTGGATTGGGGTGGCCACTACTTCTGCCTGACCTCAGCAAGAAGCTCATGAACCACGAAATGGAAGCCTGCTTAGTCTTTTACAGGACATCCGAAGTAAGGGGTTGTTGAGGAATTGCGCCTCCCAGGGACTCTGTCGGGCTCACTCAACGGTAAAGTAAAACCAACTACCAGGCTGACCGTATCTGGAAAGCGGGTAGAAGGTAAAAAGATCCCGCCCCTCCTGCTCCTTCCGG
Source organism: Dendrobium nobile (assembly GCA_022539455.1). Classification (NCBI taxonomy): domain Eukaryota; kingdom Viridiplantae; phylum Streptophyta; class Magnoliopsida; order Asparagales; family Orchidaceae; genus Dendrobium; species Dendrobium nobile. Next base: position 71,118,556 of record CM039721.1, on the reverse strand, counting down.
AACAGTGGATTGGGGTGGCCACTACTCCTGCCTGACCTCAGCAAGAAGCTCATGAACCACGAAATGGAAGCCTGCTTAGTCTTTTACAGGACATCCGAAGTAAAGGGTTGTTGAGGAATTGCGCCTCCCAGGGACTCTGTCGGGCTCACTCAACGGTAAAGTAAAACCAACTACCAGGCTGACCGTGTCTGGAAAGCGGGTAGAAGGTAAAAAGGATCCCGCCCCTCCTGCTCCTTTCGGAACAGTGGATTGGGGTGGCCACTACTTCTGCCTGACCTCAGCAAGAAGCTCATGAACCACGAAATGGAAGCCTGCTTAGTCTTTTACAGGGCATCCGAGGTAAAAGAAAGAAACGTTGAGGAATTGCGCCTCCCAGGGACTCTGTCGGGCTCACTCAACGGGTAAGCTTCAACATCTACTGCAGCCAGCGCGGTCTTGCAGATGAAGAAGGGCTCAATACCCACCCAGTCATTTCAACTGAGTGAATAAAGAGTCAGGCTCTGATGCCTGCCTGATCAGGACAGGGCAAACGAGAGCGTGGCGAGGAGTACCTGCCAGGTGCTCTGTCAGGTCCTCTCTACCAGGTAAACTCAACTATCTGTCTGTTCATTTCAAACAGCAGAATAGAAGGTCAAAAGTCACCTCGACATCAGCCCAACACGCATCTGTGTAGGGATGTGAGGGAAAAAGAGGTAATTAAATGAGATAATTTTGAGGGCAGAGCCACCTAGGGAACCCTTTCTAGCAACCCGGTAACCACATGGTAGAGGACAAATCGTCGTGGTCATGAGTATCCAAATGCTGTCAGGATCTCCTAGAGAACCCTAACCCTACACAAGGGGGGGGAGAAGACATCAGAACGACATCCCTCCAGAAGGCTGGAAGAGATATACCCGCTGTAAAGTGTGTAAAGGGGCGATCTCATTCCAAAGGAGTAAAAAGAACTCGAGTAGCGAGGGGGCACCTCAACTACAGAAGGCATGACTATGCCTGGTAAAAAACAATCCTCAAAGAGGCTACAGTGGTGAACCCATACTAACTGATGGGGACCCTGTAGGAGGTAGAGACAAGATCAAAACATCCAAAGGACCTCTCTGGCAGCTAGGAGTCGGATCTCAATGGGAAAACAAGTGGTAAAAATATCTGAAAGAGCTGATTCTCTACTAGAGGATCAGAACTCAAGGAAAAGGTGGTGGTAGCATCTGAGGTGTGATACTCCACATTACCAGGTAAGAAGAAAAGAGCCAAAGTAGCGAGGTAACATCCTCTCCACTAAGGGCAGCAACTCTAAGTAAACAAAATCTCACAGTGGTAACACCCACACAAACTAGTGGGACCCTGTGGGAAGTGGGAGTGACCTCAACTCATTCATAAGACTAATCCGGCAACTGAGCCTAGTGTATGAATTGTAGGATGGGTCAAAGAAAAGAGTGAAAGAACTGATCTTCTGCTAGAGGATCAAAGTTCTTAAAGTAGTGATATTAATATCTGAGGCAATGTATACTACATCACTACAAGAAAAACAGCTCTAGGTAGTAAGGGGACACACTCACTACCTGAGGACAATCATTATGAATAGGATTGATAAAATATCAGAAGGGTCACAGTGGTAACACCTACCCTGATTGGGTAGGACCCTGTGGGGAGAAAGAACAACAGAATAACATTCATAGAACTACCATAGCAGCTAAGAGTATGTTATGAATGTTGAAGTGAGTAAAGAAACTAAGGAGCTGATTTTCCACTAGAAAGTCAAAGCTCCTAAGGATGCAATGCTAACACCAGAGGAATGATGTACTACATCGCAACTAAGGAAGTAACTCCAGGTAGTAAGAGGACACACTCACTACCCGGGAATAGTAATCTTGAAAAAAAAAATTAATACAACATCAAAGGGGCCACAGTGGTAACACCTACCCTGATTGGATAGGACCCTGTGGGGAGTAAAAAGCAACACTACTACACTCATGGGACTACTCTAGCAGCTGAGAGTAGGGTATGAATGGTGAGGTTGGTACAGAGAGAAACTAAGGAGCCGATTCTCTACTAGAAAATCAGGACTCCTGAGGATGTGATGCTAACATCTGAGACAGGATGTACTACATCACAACAAGAGAAACAACTCTAGGTAGTAAGAGGACATCCTTACTACCGAGAAAGATAACCATGAATGAAATCGATGATTACCAAAATGGGTCACAAGGGTAACACCTACCCCAACTGGGTAGGACCCTGTGAGAAGCAAAAACAACAAAACAACATTCATAGAGCTACTCTAGCAGCTAAGAGTAGGGTACGAATGTTGAAGTATGTATAGATCCCAAGGAGTCGATTTTTGACTAGAAAATCAAGACTCCTGAGGATGTGATGCTAACATCTGAGGCAGGATGTACTACATCACAATAAGAGAAACAACTCTAGGAGGCAAGGGGACATACTCACCACCTGAGGATAGTGATCATGAGTGAGATCAAAGATCATCAAAAGGACACAGTGGTAACACCTACCATAACTGGGTAGGACCCTGTGAGGAGTGAAGGTAACACTGCCACATTCATAGGACTACTCTGGCAGCTCAGAGTAGTTCCTGAATGGGAGGTAGACTGCCAAAAGAGAGCAGTAGGGGGCGATCTCTTCTCAAAAAGACCTAAGCCCGGAAGATAGTGATGTTTTCATCTAAAATACAGTATAGTACATCACTATCAAAGAGAGACATTTTTAATCACATAGACTTATAACCAACTAACTGAGAGCTCAACCTTGAGGAGATCACCAAAGTGCTTTCAAGGGAGAAGGAAGAAATTTTGGGGAATTTGGGCTCTTAGAGAGTTTTACCGGGTTCCTCCTGTGACAAGGGCAACCGGGTTTTTGTTCTCCTACGAGCTTCCCTCTTTTTATCACACGATTATTATTATTATTATTATTATTTTTTTTTTTAATCCAGGTCACATTCAAATCATCTGAATGAGCTGGCGAGCACAATCATATCGAAATAACAAAGATCGACATCAAGATAGAGGATCAACACTACCACACCTGACTAGCATAGGATGGTGTGGACCCAGTATCGTACCTCCAAAAGAGTCTAAACTAATGACTCATGCATCCCTGATCACATTCAACCCATATGAATGAACCGGGTGCTACATCTATCAGATCAAGACTGATAGGAAGAAGAGAATCTCATAGGGATAGAGGATCAATATCACCCCACCTAACTAACATAGGTGGATATGGACCCAATATCCTCTCTCAAAAGAGTGTAATCTAAAAAGACTATGACATTCCCGATCAAATTCAACTCATGTGAATAGACTGGGGGCTTCAACTATCAGAGCAGGGCTGATAGGAAGAAGAGAATCTCATTCTAGTAGAGGATCAACATCACCAATCCTAACAAAAGTAGGAGGGTGTGGACCCAGTATCACATCTCTCAATGGTCTAAATCAGTGATTTAGACATCCCCTATCACATTCATCTCAAATGAATGGACTGAGGCCTTCAACTATCAGAGCAGGACTGATAGGAAGAAGCCATTCACTTTCTAATAAAGGATCAACATCACCGATCCTAACAAGTATAGGAGGGTGTGGACCAAGTCAAAAGTGATAAGTGAGCACATATTTCAAAGGAGTTTAGTACTTAACTCCCTCTAATTTTAAAAGGAACCTCAATTTAAATTTACTAACTCAGATCAAGCTCCATACTAGCTAAATCATGACATCTCACTTATATGAATATTTTCCTCTCTTGAATTGAAATCTAATCCAAAAAGGAATTTAAATTAGACAAAGAAATTTAATTTTCTTTATTTCTTGTATGAGAATACACTTCCACATCTTATAGGATATCAATGTATAATGATGATTTCAAAATCATAATTTTCAGAATCAAGTATAAAAAAATATCGAAAGGATATAGATTTTCTGAGATTTAGAGATTTACTAGAAAGTGAAGCCATTTACTTATAACTTTTGGGCTCTTTGAGCCACTTTATGAACTTTCATGTGCTTTGCACAAATTTCAATCACTTGATACACTTTGTGTATCTTTCACCTTTGGCGCTTTGCGCATCTTTTCAATTTTTTGTAACTGGCTTCCTTTTCCAAATCCCTAAAAGAAAACTGTTTCTCAGTTGTAAGATCATCTTCCAAGTACAAGAGAAGAAGACTTACTTCTCTTGGACAAGGAAGAATGATCTACAAAACAAATCCTATCCTCTGATAAGAATGAATATCATGATTAAGAAAATTATGAAGTTTTATGCATCAATATACTATAGTTATCTATGAGATAGAGAATCACAAGATAATAAAGAAAATTTTCACTTCTAAATCCAATTTCAATTTGAAAAAGATTTTAGTTCAAAAGAAGAAATCTCTCCACCCCTAAGATGAGATAGAGAGATCATACTCTTTCATGAGTCATCGCTACAAAGCTAGTAGAACTAAAAGAAGTGAGAGAGTCATCATAATTGCAAATCATCATTTTTTTTTATTAATTAATCATCAAAATAAGGGAGAACGAGGTCCTCCAGCCCAAGTGCTGGAAGGGGGCCTATCTTCCCTTTTGAGGTTACAATCATTTTTTCATTTTTTTTTTTTTTTTTTTTTTTTTTTTTTTTTAAACATATTTTTCTAGTACAGATAGAAGTAAAAAGAAAATGTGCTAACGAAGAAGCTGGAGTGGCAACTGTCAATTTGGCCTTGGGAGGCCTCCTCTCAACTGCCCCTAAACTTTCTACAGCTTACTCATCTGCTAGGTCTTCTAGGAGAGTGCTAGCTGACACTCTTCCTCAGAACTCTGGGGAACGATCTGCCACTACTGCCCTGACTGTAACTCTGACTGTCACTGTGGCTGGAATCTGAAATCCTCTGCACTATCTGAGTAGCCCTGCCCAAAGGCTATACTAAGTCACTGTGCTGGAGCTGGATCTTCCCACTACCTATAAGGCTCTCCACTCTGTCCTTAAACACAAAACAATCTTCAAGTGTATGTCCAATACATCGGTGAAATGGGCAATAGAGTGGATGTTCTGTTTGTCCTTCTTCATTTTTTCTCTTATTAAATGGGAATGTCAAAATATCTTTCTGAGCCAAGCATTCGAATATTTTCCTTATGCTTTCTCTTTTAAAGGGATATTCTTTATTAAGTCTTTCCTGTAAAGATGGCTGACTCTGGATAACTGAAGGTGCTGCAGGCACTGCTTTCTGGACCCTGTCTACTCTCAGGGGGTCTAGTGTAACTGGAGGCACAACTGGCTGATCTCTAGAAGTACTGGCAACGACTGCACCTGCCACATGGGGCATCGCCCCCAAAGCTGTCAACTGTGCTGTCATGGCCGCCATAGCCCTGGCCATCTCTGTCATCTGTGCTTGGAGGTGTAAAACGGTAGCATCTGTATCAACTGACCTGGGAGATCCACCCACCTCAGGGTGTCCCTGCTCGTCCTGGTCCTCGGGCTCTCTCTCATCCGAGTGACCTCGCCGGGTAATCACACAAACCCGGTCTACCGGTATATCCTCATCGGTATCCACTAGGGTATCATCATCATCTAAAAAGGCTCGTCGCATCGCCTCTATGTACGGGCTCATAGGAGAAGTGATCCTATGAGTGCTAGGGGCTAACTCTGTCTCGATCCGTACGGGCGATCTGTCTGGGGTAGAAACTGAACCGTCATCGACTGCCATCGGGACTGCCTCAGACCCGGAAGGAACTGTCAAATCCATCTGACCAACTGCCTCATCTGGCTGCTCTGTCTATGTCAGTGGTGCTGACTCAACTAACTGAACAAGGTCGACAGGGGTGTCCACCTGTCGACGTCTCCAAACCCATCTGGTACGACGGGGTGCTGTACTAGCGACTGGCTGCTTTGGGGCTGCCACCTCTGAACTGACCTGAGGTCGGGCAAGCTCCTGCTGCTGTCTCCGTCCCCGACGACGTGGGCGTCGTCCTACCGCAGGAGCAACTGCTGGCGGCCTAACTGCTGGAACTGCAGGCTGCTGGGGTGTCTGCCCCCTCTGCCAACTGTAAAGTCTCCTCGCAGTCTGTCGTCTCAACTGAAAGGTAGCCCGAGAAATCTGACGGAGTAAGCCCTCCCGACTGACGGGCCCCCTGCCACGAGCTAAGCGGACGATGTTCCGAATCCTCTGAGTGAGGGCTCGGACACCAGCGTCCCTGGGTACCCTAGCTCGGGGTAGAGTAGTGGCGACAGGAGGAGCTGCCGCTATACGAGCAACATCCTCCTCATCTCCACTATGCGTCAGTGGGGAGAAACGTCCTCCCTGAACTGCCTCCAACTCGGGGGCTACCCTCACCTCTGGAGCAGGTGCAACAACAACTGGACGTGGCCTCCGCTGCCTGGGAGCCACTCTCCTCTGCCTCTGAACTAACTCATCGTGAACGACGGCGTCTGCCATCCGCTGCCTCTCTGCCTCTGACGCAGCTAAACGAAGTCTCCTGTTCCTATTCCTCCTGGCCCTTCTCCCAAGGCCGGAGGTGGAAGAGGAAGGAACATCAGAACCGGAAACGGGAACAACGGGAAGTGTCGGGGTCTGCCCAACATCCTCTGGGTGAGAAAGTCGGGCGAAAACAGAAACCCGACCAGAAGTGGGCGAAGGCGCCTCGGTCTGGGCACCCCTCTTCCTAGTGGAAGTGGGAGGGGGAACCCGAACACGAGGTACTTCCGCGGCAGTAACAACAGCAGCAGGCTGCCGGCGCTGAGGGGCCGGGGCAGTCTGTGCAACAGGAGCGGCAGGCGCAGGCCGCCTGACCGCTGCACGAACAGGTGGAACAACTGCAGCAGGCTGCCGGCGCTGAGGGGCCGGGACAACCTGAGCAGCAGGAGCGGTAGGCACTGGACGCCTAACCGCAGGACGAACTGGAACCGGATGTGGCCTAGGCACTGGTCGCCTAGCCACAATGCGCACTGGCTGCGCAGGAACAGGAACAGGACGTGGTGCTCGGACTGGGCGCCGAGCAGCAGGACGTCCAAACGGGCGCATGGCTGCGCGTCCTCTCCTCTGAGGAGGAGAGAATGCAGCAGCCTCGGCCGGGGTCGGCCCGCCAAGAGTGACGAAGGCCGAGTCAGTGAAGGAACCAAAAGTGATTCCTCCCACTGGCGGACTAGCGAGCAGGGACTCAGGGAGAGTCACCCGCGCGTCCGAACCAAAGGCAAAAGTAACGGAAGGGGCTGAACGAGCCATGGCACTGCTGCCAAGAAAAGAAAGTGAAAAGGTCAGTAAGAATGAAAATCAGGAAAGAAAGAACGAGTATGGATTTGATAGGATAGATATGAATAGATAAAGGACGGAATAGCCTGCTAGGCTGAAAAGAAGTAGAGTAGGGAAGAAAACCTTAGCTAAGGGGAAGGAACCCTAACTAAGAAGAGACCCTAACTAAGAGTGGGACGGACCTAATCTAAGGAGTACCAATCCCGGAGTACACACAAGAAAGGATAATATAGAATCCAAAGATGGAGAGAGAAACTGGTCCCACCGTGGTCGCCAGAAACCTGTGGACCTCCGAAAGAGCACCGCGCGAACGGGTCAATTGGAAGGGCAGATTGGATCGTGCATACGACTAACCATTGGAGATAGAGGCTTTCACCAACACATCCCCGATGGGTAGCAATATACACGACCTAGTCACGGGTTTCCCCCACCCGAAAAAGTTCGAATGGGGTTTAGTAGATTGTGGGAACCGAGTTTCCCACGGGCGCAAGCCCCCGTGGTTAATTACATCTCAGGCCGGAGCCTGAGAAAACTCTCGATTAAGGATCATACATTATCCTCTCTTAAAGTGGGATCGGCACGAAGGGGTAGACTAGGAAGTCCTACTCAAAAGGAAGGAAGGGTCTCAAAGGGGTGAATTAAACATACATGGCTCATACCAGCATTCGGAGGCTCTAGGGTACTGAATAGAAACTGGAGAAAATCAAAGTCAGGCATCCGATCACATGCGTGAGAGAAAAGATGGAAGTGGCGTCATCCTGTGACGCAGATAAGTAGGATTTATAGTCCCTGAAAGAAGGAACCTACCTACTATTTAAGGCATACTACGAGACCGAGTGTAGTAGCCTCGAATCCTAGATCTAGGTTAGGCTTAGTGTTCGACGAGTAACACTAAGGCCCGTGTCCTAGCTAGTGCAATGCAAAGATCTGGACTTATCCCGGCCTGGATAGGGGAGCCAGCTAACCACCTAATCGATTCAAAACCATGTTGTCCAGTCAATTATGAAAGATGGGTAGGTAGTACAGTTATTGGAAATAGGACCGACATCTAGAGAATTTCCTAAGTGGTCCTGGACTTATGTGGGTTGGATGCTCCTAGCTAATGCAATTAAATTTTAATTAGTTGATTACTAATGCAATGCATGCTAGTTGAATTGTCAGCTCATGAATGCTATAGATCTTTAAAAACAGGCTTATAAAAAATAAATTTTTGAAAAGACTGAGTCTCCCTAGGTCCGGCACTTCATCCTCATAGGCCAGATTATCCGGACTCTACCCGCAGGCAGGGAGATGTCTTATAGCAAGGAAAGAAGAAATGCAGTAATATGCATGCGACCCCGGACGATTCCGGCAGTTCCCTAGGTTCGTTAGATTTCTATGTTATTTATAACTTAAAATTTTAGAAATTAGTTACGAGTATAAAAATTTTATAGTCCTTAGGAGAGCCTACGAAATCCAGGCGAAAACAAAAACGACATGCAAGAAAGAAACCTAGAAAAAGCAGGTAATTCTACTGCGCAATCAGGTAAACACATCAATATAAATCCAAAATTAATCAACTAAATGGCCATAGGCAAATTGCCCTTATTACACCCCAGATATACAGAAAATAAAGTGGCCAGGCTCCACTGCCAACAACCCGGATTTCTAAGCCTATGACAGACGCCAACAACTTTGAGTGGGATATTGGGTCTTCAAATCTTTAGTCTTCTGGATATCTTCTCCTTGGACTTCTTGGATCTCTCCTCCTTGGACTCCTTGGATCCGTCGTGGCTTGAATATCCAAACGAAGAGACAATTCCCCCAGTATAGGGGTATTGCCTTTTCTCTTTGGATATCTAAAGCCATCCAGCTCGATCTTCCAAATGGAAGAAGACTCTCCCCTTAGGGATGCCTTCTTCTTTTAGAATCCGAGCTGGATAAGAATATCCCAACTCAAAAGTTGTTTTCACAACTCTTAACAATTATTACAAATTTTACATGAATTGAAAACAGTAAATCTAAGAATTCCTGCAAGGTTATCCTAGTAAAAATCATCCCAAGCAGTTTATATGAAAATGAAAATGCTAACACCATTGACCCTGTGCCAAGCCATGCTCTTAATTTTGAGGGCTAAGCAGCTCCACCTGTGCAGTTATAATTATTAATTTAGCCCTCATTTATTCAGGGGGGCTGAGAAAGCACCTGCATAAGACAACATTAGAAAATATAATGGTGCCCCCCTTTGATTAGCATTGAGCATGGCCACCTGCACGGAAGAACAGTATGTATATAGCGCTCCTAACCTATGGGTAAGTCTAACGCTCATCACATCCAGAGTGCAGAAAAAGTAAGCAAACACAGCAATTCAATTCTCAAACAGCATGCAGTGAAAACCACGGAAAGCTCCGGCACACAGCAGAAAAATAAAACCCAGCGGCCTAACCTAGGTCTAGAAGTGGTGCCCTAGCAAACAATTCTATGTGTGTGTAAGGCTGGTGTGGTTTGGATAGGTCCTAATATGAGTAGTTAGTTAAAATTGTCTAAAGTCCAGGTCTGTTGTAGGCCAGAAAAGGAAATTTTAATTGAAATTCAAATATTAGTGAATCAGGTCCATTTTAATTATTTCAGTTTGTTGATCAGTTTTAAGAGCTTAGAACGCTGACGTTTAAAGTTTAAGTGAAATTAGCCAATTTTAGAAAGTTCTAGGTTCTCTTAGGAACTAAACTAGGGGTCCAAAAAGTCACTATGGGAAACAGGCTAAGTTTGGGATCCCTAACACCTTAGGAAAATACTAGACCTTAATACGAGTAGTTAGACAGGTAGTAGGCTGAAATCGGAGTTCTCTAGGCAAAGTTATGAATTTTCTAAGTCTGGGGTATTTATGGAAATTTCCAAATTAACTAGGGAAGGGCCAATTTTACTGTTTTGATCCAAATGAGCTCCAAACTGATTGGAATCACTCCCAAAAGTCAGGGATGACCTGAGAAAGTGATCCCAAGTGTTTGGGGAAAATTTGGGATTTTTAATAATTTTTAATGATTTATTAGGGGCCAAATGGTAATTTCCACCTATGGTCAAATTTAGGGTTAACCTAGAGTCAAACTGAGGAGCCCTATTTATCTAAAGTCAAGGGTCAGATTCTAAACAATTCAAGCTATGGTGGGTAATTTTCTGACCTAAAATATATTTATTGTATTTTCCGGAAGGTCTCGGGGTCTTATTTAGCAGATTAATTAGGGTTGGTTAATTAAGGGCTCTAAAAGCTCCTAAAAATTTCCAGAAAATTACAGAGTGTTTATGATGTCACTAAGTTCAAGTGTTGGAATTTTGGTGTCAATCCGGGATCTATCCTAGCTCCTAGAAAACTTCTAAGTTTGCTAGTCATGTCCTTAATTTTTGTCCTTAAGGTGTCACTACGTTGTAGGAGTTTGAAGTGATGTTTTGAACTAACCCTCAAGGTAATAAATGCAGGGGAATACATAAATGAAATAAACACACCATGTCCTTAAATCTAGGAGAGCCTAAGCTAAGTGCTCGTGGTGCGATCCTACACATGCATACTACGACAAAACAAGAAAAGGAAAGACACCTAAAGAAAGGATTAGTGAATGATTGGGACTCAACCATTCACTAACCCACTCCCCCATGATTGCTCTTCATATTTAGAACCCATGTCTAAAATTTCACGAAGTAGCGAGTCTCCCAAAATTAGGATGTATGTATAAGTAGTTTTAAAATAGTTTAAAAGTACTTATAAGTATAAATATATATATTTTGGAAAATAAAGTAATTAAAAAGTAAGTCGATTCATAGTACATAAATATAGGGAGACCCACTGACTACCCTAACGAAGTCCCGAACGATTTGAAAATAGTTTGTATCCTGAAAATAATTATCATAATTAATATTTAATATCAAAAATACTCGAATAATCGAATACAAATAGTGATCTATCAAAACAGCCAAAATCAGGGGCTGGAAATGGTTTCAAAACATAAAGCTCGCTTTTCTGAAAAGAACGAGGGGTTACACGTCAAAATCCGACTTAAAACGGCGAAGATACGAATTTTCGAAGTTTAAATATAACAAAATAATATTTCAAACTAGTACAGTTTTGCTGTTTTTGAAATGACAGAAAGTACAGACAAACTTTTCATCTGAAAATAGTTTTAAAATATGCAGAATTCAGAGTACATACAAAACAAGGTGCTGTGCGTCGACAGCAGATTCAAAACGACCAAGTTATGTAATTTCGAAGTTTAAGTATAATAAAAATAATATTTGAAAATAATACAGTTTGCTGTTTTCAAAATAAACACAGATATACTGAAAATATTTATACAGTATAGACTCCAGGATGTGCAGAATCAAAATACGTTCAAATCGAGGTGTTGTGCGTCAAAATCCGATTTAAAACGAAGGAGATATGAATTTTGCAAGTTAAAAATACTTAAAGGCTTTTAAAAAAAAAAAATTTATATATATGGATAATTAAATAATTACCAAATGATAATAATAATAATAATAATAAAGGCAAATATCCAAAATATAACAATAATTTAAAGTAATATAGTAATATTTTAATTATTAATGCTATTTAAAAAAAATTAATTAATCAAAATAATTAAAATAATACTTAATTATTATAAATATACTTTTATATAATAATAATAATAAGAATAATAATAATACTAATACATATATAATAGTAATAGAACTAAGCTAACATAGTCTACTAACTAATATTATAATTAAAATATTAATATTATAATAAAAATAATCAAAATAATATAAAAGAAAAGTAGCATTTCACTGTTTTTTAAATAATTTTAAAATATAATTATAATTTTAAAGTAATTTTAATTTTAGAATAAAGAGGATAAAAATCCGAGCGATTCGATATATTATACGTCAAAAACGGAGCGAAATTGGATTTTTAGCGAATTTTTGAATGAAAAATAAGCTTTAAAATTAATTTTTATATTAAAGTACCAGGCGGCGACACGTGGCGCACTCCGATTGGATCCCGCGGTTTCGGGCCAATCATTGGTGGCGGCGCAATGATTGCGCCGCCGGCCAATGATTGCGGCAATCATGCCGCAATCAAGCCAAATCCACTTATCCACGTCGGATCGCACCAGAGCCGTCGGATCATCCGCTGTCTGAACGGACGATCCTGATCTAGCCGGACCGCATGGGATCGAACGGGAGCCAATACACGGGAGGACAGGTGCGCGGTGTGACCAGATCGTGGCCGTCGATCTCGAGATCGACGAACCAGATCAAGAGGGCGGCGAACCCGAGCCCTAGGAGTGTATTTGGCCTCGTTCTCTCTCGACTCTCAACCAAATCGAACGAAATTTTAACCGTAGGCTCTATACATGAAGAGCATTCATGGGGGACGTTTGGTTTGATCTAAAAAGCACTTATTGAAAAGCTATTTAGCCCTATGTGTTCTAAACTAGGGTTTGCGATATACCTCAATCCGCACGGTGGATTCGGGAGATCTTGGGCTCGTTGGACTCGTGAGAGGTGCAGCAACGTTCCTTTAGTTGATGTCGAGATCCAAAAGTCGCTCGATCTACCGGGATTCGTCCTGGAATGGATTTGGGCTCGGGTGTCGCCGGGATCTGGCGGCGGCGGCTCGAGGCGGTCGGGTTTCGAACGAGGAAAGTGGGGAAGGGTTGTGGGAGTCCTCTCACAAAGTCTCAGGGCCTGAGACGGTCTAGCCCTCAAGCAAGAGGAAAAAGATCCCAAAAATAACCTAATTTTCACTATTTAAACCCCTTGACCCCCTTTGGACGGTGGAGATGAGATCAAGGGTGATATTCAGAGCAAGGGTGAGTGATTTGGGCGGGATTTTGAATTCCAAAACGTTTAGAGGCTTAAAATCCCATTAATGGCCTCTTAATTCCAATCAAATAGGAGATTTTGACCCATTTAAGACTTGATTTGACCAAGTCAAAGCTTGACTTGGTCAAACCAGTCAAGCCAATTAAAGGGGATGAGGATCGAGCCATGGAACCCATTAAATTAATTTAAAATTAATTTTAGGCTTAAAGGGTCCAAATTGGTCAACCCTGGTTGACTTGGTCAACCGGGTTGACCCCGGGTCCGAGTCAGGGTCCAACAGACTCGACTCGACTCACTGAACCCGTCGGAGAGGGTCTTGGGGTCTGGCTTGGTCAATTTGACCAAGTCAAACTCTTTGACCAAGGTTCCGGACAAAATCGAGGTCAACATCTGCATTCCTCCCCCCCCCCTAAGCGGGTTCGAATTTCCTCCTACGCCGTGGTCTCCGGTAGTCTCTCTTGCTTCCGACGCCGTCGGATTAATCTTCATCTCCAATAATTTCTTCCATAGCCGTGAACTTCCCATCCAACCTTTCATTATTGGCAGTAATTTCAAGGAATTTTTCCTCCAAATCTGATTTTAATTGGCCAAATTCGCCTTCTAGGACTTCGATCTTCTTTCCGGCCATCTTTCTTTCAACGAGTCACAAGAAACCTTCTTCGGAATGCCAAAAAACCCGCTGAAATTTCAGGATTTCAGCCGCCGATGGTCCCAAGATGGTGCTCTGATACCAATTTGATAGGAAACACTAGTATTCACAAGTGTTCCTAGCCAAAATCAGTAAATTGCTGCAGTTTTATTGCTATCCACAGCAGAAATCAGCCACAAAACAGTGGAAAAATAGCAAATCGGAGAGAAAACCGTGGAGAAAAGACTTGTATTTTTACTAATAGATGAAACAAAATAGAAAAGATACAATTGATCCTCAATTCGAGAGGATGATCGATCTCTCCCAAATCTCTAGACGCCGCTAGAGCCCAAAGAACATCTAAATCTCGGTGATATCAAATTTCAGCCCAAATTCAAGATACTCAAACCCTAGGAAAATCAACTATTTAATGCATACAAATCAAAAGGAATTCCCTAAACAGTCCCTACATTCAAATTTCCCTCTTAACTCCCCAAAATTTCTTTCCTATTTGGCTCCCGCACACCGTGCAGCTCGCTCGGCCTCCCAGCGGGCGGAAGTCTTCCGCTCTGTTCGTGTCTGAGCCGGTCCCGCCTGGACCGGTCCACTGGACCGGTCTAACAGAAAGCTTGCCAACTCCAAGTCGACCTCATTCACTGACCCTGTGATAATCACCAATTTCCTCTTGTGAAATCCTTTGGCTTCAAACTTCTATTTTCAACCCTTCAATGCTCATTGTGAACTACTCAATTAAGAAATCCTTCCTATGGCACATGCCAATGTAACTATCAATCTCCAATCACTCTACCAACCACCTATTCAGCCTCTACCTCTACAACTAGTTGAATAAAAGTGGAGAATTGAAAATGCCCATCAATACAAAGGAACAATATCAAGTATATGTTTCAACTACACACAGTTGGATCATTGAAAGCTTTTCAATATCCATCTTTATCTAATTTTCTTCACTTATAATCATCGACAACTTCAAACTCCTCATCGAGTTTTTGTAAGAACCTTCTAGACAGAAAACCATACATTTGGTTTTCTAAAAACCAAAGCTCTTTGATCCATCAAATTTCTCAATCTCAAAATTTATGACCATCGATCTAGGAACAACAATTGATACCAATTATTGCAACAAGGGTGCCAAACAACTTAAAGTTAGATTGTCACCATGATCGAGGATGATGCACCACAAAATTTTATATAATTCAACTTCATCTAAGCCAATGTCTACCAAACCAATAGATGATCTGATCCACTAAAAACAAAGAAGCAGCAACATGATGTAACAAAGAATTCCATACACTTAAAGTTTGATCATTCAAAGCTCTCAGAATTTCAGAAATTTACATCTATCTTCCAGCCTAAACCTACCAAACACTGCAAAAAAAATTTACAAAGCTGAAATCAGGCTGAAGCAAACTGAAACATAAAAAGTTCCTTGAAAAACAACCACGGATCTGTGTAAACAAGATCATAATAATTTATTATATTGGAAGCATGCCATGTATTATACAAAAAAAAATCTCAAATACCTTCTAAACGTCCAAGTTCTTCCAGAGACTTTGATTTAAGAAACAATGCTTCCAGAAGTAGACTAACTGAATGCCAGGACATTAGATTTACTGGCAAGATTTCCACTTTAGAACGAAGTTTTCTTGGCTTACTTCTTTCTGCAATTGCCATAACCATTCTTGGCCTCAAAGCTGGTACATCAATCCCCTGAAACACTTGCAGTGCTGCATCAAAGTTTCCTCTTTGATATTCCAAACGACCTAACAATGCCCGAGCTTCCTGCCATGCAATGTAGTTCAAACCAAATAAATTAAGACAAGACAATAAACATTAATATCTGAGCCAAGACAAATGAAATAACCTCGTAATTTAACGAGAGACCCTCTCTCAAAGCTGATTCTACATCATCAACTTGTTGGTTAATGTCAACCTTTGCTTCCCAATCTCCAGTCCTTGATGAAAGGCCACTTACAGAGTAGTCCCTAGTGGCTAGAGACTCTGGCGATTGAGGAACTTCATCAAAATGGATGCGTTCTCGTTCTCCAGAGCAAGCACAAAGCATGGTTGCTGTTTTTTTAATGGATATTAACCAAAGCCTGGTTCAACTTATTGCCAGTTGAAGTGTGAAGATATTTCCACTCCAGCATGCCATTATATAGAGATCAAGCCACTGTTAGTTGAAAGATCTTCCATATTTTCAAATTCCAACTTAGAAGGCACAATTACTAGTCAAGATTTTATCTTCCAAAATTTCAAGGATTCCGAGCCAAAAATATGCTTCTCCCTTTCCCTGAAGGTGCAGAGTGGCAAAAATTTGCGATTTTTTCCTACAAAAAGACGTCAATTAGAAGGACGAGCACAAGAGGAATAATAGCATGATCTTATGCTTTACTACTTACAGCGTTCCACTTTAGTATAAATTAAAAAAAAAAAGAACAAATTAGGAAAGGAAATCTGATAACAGAAGCATCAATTTAAAAGGCCCACCAGGCCACCACCACTCAAAAACAAGTAGCAGCAGACAAATCGCATTCAGAAACGAAACACCGAAACAAATCGATTTTTGATTTTACTAAACGACACAAGAAAAAAGCCGATCAATCAACCATCAACCCCTCGCACCCCTTTCCTTTCTCGCAAAAAGAGTCTTCCCTCAACCAGACATATCCATTTCAGATAAGAATCCATAACACCAAAAGGACAAACTCATTTAATAAAAATCGCGATCACCGAAGTTCCAGCTAAGAAATCACCATCAAACTTGTTCTAATGGGGGCAGGCAACAGAATAACAAATAAATACAGCATAATCCGAAATCCAGCAAAGGGAATCCGAGTAATCGCCATTGTACTAATGGATCCAAACTGTGAAAAGAACAACAACGCTATGAAAAAGAAATCGAGCAGTGAAAATCCCCAAAAGTATGCCGCTGCAGGAAATCATCGACAACAAAGATCGACAGCTAAATATCAAGAAACAAAGACCCAAAAACTAATTGCAGCTACCACTTTACCTCTTCAATCTTTATCCATCAAAACCTCAAAATCTTGGTTTGCTCTTTCTTATTTGAGATTAAAGAAAAGGTTCAAGGTTTCCTGCCACCGAGACACGTCGCTTTGGTCCTCTCTGCGATATTTGTGATAGCAAAAAGCTTGGGGATTTGACGAATGGGCGACAAACACGCGAGATTTCGAATTCAAAAAGGAGATAAAAAATCAACCGATAAAGAAGAAAATCAAGGAAGCATTTGCGGGAAAAAAGGAGGGTGAGGTGATGGGTGTTTTTATCGGCTCAAAAAGAACAAGCGGCCTGCTTTTCTACTTGGCCAGCTTTTCTACTTGATTCTGATGGCAATTTGGTAATTAGTAACTTAATTAAGCATAATTATGAAATGCTCTGTGTTATTATTGATTTCATAGACAAATTTTCCTTTGAAGGAGAGGGTTTTAATTTTAGTTATAAGATTGAGTATTATTTAAATTTTTTTTTTTGGGGAAAATTGAGGGCTTAGCCCATTGTATTATTTAAATATTGAATAAATTTTCTACTTTAATTGAGTTTGATTTTTCAAATTTTTTGGCTTCATTCGATCTTCAAATTATTTAATTTTTTTTATTTTTCAAGTTAATTTCAATCTTGATTTAGACCAAATTCAATCAACCTAATAAATATATAAATATATTAGAAAGTAATTTATGAGAGAATAAGATTAATACAATTCATGATATCATATAAAAGCACTGATTTCAATTTAGGCTTTATTTGGGACGGCTTTATTATTGCTTCTTAAAACAAAATTTTAGTACAAAAATTAAAAAATTTGTACTACAACTCTGTTTTAAAAAGCAATAAAAAAGCCGTCCCAAACGAAGCCTTAGTCTTCTTTTGGGACGATTTTTTATTGATTCTTAAAACATCTTTTTAGTACAAAATTTTTAATTGATGTATTAGAAAGCTACGTTTAAGAAGTTGTAAAAAAAATGTACCAAACAAAGCCTTAGATAGCATCCAAACTTATTCTGACTTAAATAAAAGATCATGACGTCTTTTTTGTTTAATTGTTGAAATTTCACTATAAACTTCAAAGTAAAATGTGCTTTTGTACAACACTCCTATAATGAGTGACATCCTGAGAAGTTACACAAAAAGGCAAAACCTTAAGACCATTAGTCAAAACAGATAATATCTCGATGGTTATACATAAGCACTCATAGTATGAATGATCTTCTAATAAGTTACATCAAGGGGACAAAATTGGGAGGCTATTAAGTCAAGTTTGTTAATATCTCGCTAGTTAAAAGTTTGAGCTGCTCTAAATGAGGAGAAATTATTCTGTGCGGTCACCAGACCCTCCAGAAGCGAATCAGGATGCTCCACGTCGCTCGATACACAACACTGACACAACAACAACAAAAAAGATATGACAAGTCCTGATTCATCTTCATACGTCGTTCGGTGACCACACAAAATACGTTCTCCTAAATGAGGCATAGGACTTTGCTTCAACACATAATTGATTGAAAAATTTGAGGGCTCGGATGAGTCGAATTTAAGTGTTTATGGAGTTCTGAGCCATTAATATAATGATTAGCCAAAGCTAATAACGTGAAGATTCTCTGTTTAGTTTGGTAATGATAATTTGAACACCGAATCTAGTTGGTAGTATTATTCTGGTGTTCATTGTGCACGTACAAAGCACGTGAATGGACTGAGACATGAAAACTAATATGCTCTGCTTTTTTTTTATAATATATTTATTTATACATAAAAATCATATTATAATATTTCTGATCAACTTTTAATTAAAATAAAATTTAAAATATTCATAGAAAATTTTTTTACCAATTAAATTAGCTATGTATATATTCAGAGATTTATTAATTATATATATTTTGCACTAATCTTAAATCATATATGAGAGTTTAAAATTATACAGTAATTAAAATTTATCTAAAAAAATATCGACAGAAAATTTTTTTATCAAATAAATGCTGTTTAAAGTATTCTTAAAAAAAATTATATCAACATGAGTTAAAGAAATTAAATTTAAATAAATTAAAGTTATGAAAGATGATATTCTAAGTATCGGGATCATGAAAATTTGAATGCTTAATTTACGCAAATTTTGACAAGAAACACGAATCTCGATGAACCTAAAAATGCACAATCGGCATATTATTTTCCTTGGTTTTAAGTACGTTTGAAAATTTGCCAAATATATTTATTAAAGGGTTTATCTTAAATCGAGTAATAAATATTGTCACGGATTTGCTGCCACGGCCCACGGTGTACGAAAAGGACGCTGTTCGACTCAGTAATTTAGTCAATCTACGATGCCCAAATTTGTCTTTTCGAACTGGCGGGATAATATGGACTGTAGCTTGGTTGCTACTGACCTAGCGTTAGGTCAAGCCGAACGGAACTTTTATTAGGTCCGGTTTAAGGACGTAGAGGAACGTCCGGTCAGAGGCAAAATCCGGCCAAAAAACTCGGTTTTTGCTCGGTATTGCTAGGTATTATTTGATAATAACGAGTAATACCGCTTTGTGAAGACCAATACTGAGTTATACCGAGCTATGCCTAGCAATACCGAGTTATACAGAAGTTGTACCTAGTTTTACCGAGCTAGGAAAAACTCGGTACAACTTCTGTATAACTCGGTATTTCTCGATATAGCTCTGTATAACTCGGTATTGGATCTTCACGTGATGGTATTCCTCGTTATTGTTTCGTATTGCTCGATATTTGCTCAGTATTTCTCATTTTTTGGCGCGATTTGGCCTCTGACCGGACGTTCCTCTACGTCCGGTCGGAGGATGTAATAATTGTTCAGCCGAACGGCCTTTTGTTTTTATCAACGTCGAATTTATTGTAAATAACCTTTTTTTAATATTACAATTTGTCTATTATTTTCTTCTTCCCATCCTCCATATCCATCTCTAATCGTGGGGAATCTATCTAAATTATCTTCAGAGGGACCTTACTACTGAAGCTAGAGAAATTATTCTATGAGGAAGTCAGATGGTTCGGATATCGATCATAAGCCGCCATGTCATACGATACTGAACAATACCCAACACCAGCACCGAGGAAAAAAAAATGATGTGGCACGTTCCGATTGGTCTCTAGACGTCGTCCAATATCCGCACAGAATAATTTTTTGAAAACCTAAGTACCATCTACATATAAATTTGGATTTAGCATCCTTAAAGTGCGATGAGCTTTGATTGATGTCTTTGACCAAATGGCAAATGAAACTTGACGAACAACAAAACCCTAAGTCTGCATTAGACTGCACCCCCCAAACAACACTACTTGGTATAGCCTTATTGAGATCGAGAAAAGGCTTATAAGGATGATCTAGGACAACTTGGAGGGGCTACTGAGGAATGCAGAGAGAGAGAGAGAGAGAGAGAGAGAGCACTTGAAAGGGCTTTAGACTTCGTTGTACATCATAGAGGAGTATGGAGAGGAGGGCATTGGTCTCAACAACTAATGTAGATTTCACTCAAGATTAAGACATCCTCATCAAGTTTTGGTCAAGATGAGTCTTTAAGCCTACTAAATTTATTTTCAAATTACTAAATCATAAGTTTTACTTAATTATTTATTTATTAAATTTAAAGAATAAAAATTTGTCTCACTAAAAATTTCTTTAGAGTATTTCGATATAATTTTTTTTCAATTGATGTTACACGGACTGAAACAAACAATATCAAAATTGGGCAAAAGTGTAAATCAGTGCGTCAAAATAGGTTTTCGGGTCAAACTCAAAATTGGCTTGCTTATAACACATCCTACTCAAACCCAACATGTGTCCCCAAAATGGGTTAAAAACCTAAACCGGACCCGCTAACCTGATTTTGCAATGAGTGAGTAGCATGCATGGACGTGAATGTGAACGCATGCAGTGCGGCGCGAGCGTGAGTATCGAGCGTGTGCTAGCATGATTGGCTAGATGTGACAGATGACGAACCTAGTGAGCACGTACGAGGCTGCAAACGTGGGTGTGCCATGTCATATGGGTTGCTTTCGCATTTCCGAGTCGACTCGAATTCGACAGAAAAATGCAATAAGGTCTGATAATGAAATATGAACTTGACCCGTAATCAGGTCAGATAATGAAATCTGAACCTGACTCGCGCGCTTGCCAAACCGGTTGATCTGAATTCAAAATTTTCGAGTTGGGACAAATATCAATACTCCTAAATGCAATTAACTCGATCTCTAGCCATGACACCAACACCATTTATTTATATTAAAATGACTAATTTAAGTGAATTTTATTATTATTTTTAAAATTAAATCACAATTTCTTAATGCAATCAGTTGAGAATGGTTCAAATGCTATTCATTTTATGATAAGATTAGTGTACCCATTTGATATCATATATTATACTAATCTTAACATAAATGGCATTGAAAACTGTCTTAAGAACATCTTGAAATAATTTTTTTTACTTGGGTGGAAGAGTTCCTCCCTTGCCAGAACAGAACAAAACTCCTTAAATATTTATTAGTTATAATTTCTCTATTATTAATACAATATAATTAATAAATATGTCACCTATAAGGAATATTTTATTCGCGTGTGGCACAAAATAAAATAATTTATCATATCATATTATAATATGAAATCTCTTTATAATTCTATGATTATAAAAATACTTAATAAAAATTAAAAAGCCTAAATGGCCAAAGCAATTTGTTGTAGCCAATCACACCTTCGCCAGCGCTTCCTCTATGATATTCTCAGCCTTATTATGGAAAATGTGATGTAGTGGATTGTCGGAAGACTCGACCTGCAAGAAGGATTTTTGTTCCCAATCCAGGGAAGAAGAAGAAACACAAATCTTTAAAATGAGCTAATATTCATCAATAAGCTTTTCCTCTACAGTACTTCAATTCATATTTATAAAGCTAAAAGAGTATTCTAGAAATTAGATAAGGTGTCCTAAGGACTACTTCTAGCTTAAAATGCACCGCATCAAAATGGTTGCCCTAATAATATTGATATGTACATGTCATTTATTTTTATATGAATTTTATTTATTTATTTATCTAATTAAATTATGATGTGCATAAATTTTTAGTAAATAATGAGCTTTTTAAACATCCTCGCTTGATCCACCAAGATGCCTTATCGCTTACCCACTTTTCTTTTACATAAATATCAAGAAGTTCTTTGATGTGATAGTTGAAATTTAATTGCAAGCTTTAAAGTTAAGCATTTTTTTAAAGGAGAGATTATTCTCAGCAGTGTCCGAATGCGTCTGGCGGTCAATTTGGATGCATCACGTCATCCAATATATTGTACATTGGATGATGTGGCGCATTCGGACAACGCACATAATAATTTTTCCTTGTAGAGGTACACACTTGAATGAGAGCTAGGTGAATAAAGCATATTCCACTTAGATTTTCATCATGTGGATTTTTTGATAGCGCATTATGCATATTGATTATAATGATAATAACATAAAGCTCCAACTTAACATCATAAATTGATCGATTTTGGAGCATTCAATTTATTTTGCTATATGGTTCGTTTTATATATAGTTAGTTGCTGGTCATCATAATTATTAGACTTTATAATGCATTCATTTTACTTCAAAATAAAAAAAATAATAGATATTTATTTTACACTCAGCCAAACAACTCCAAATATATCAAATATATCATATTCCTTTTACACTGTATTTCATTTTAGCTACAGTTGATGCGGAGCACTTTAGCCTAAAATGATCCTTAGGATATCTTACAAAGAACATTCTAGTTTTCTCTAGTTTCCTACCTAAAGTATTATATATATATTATGATGTAAGAAGAAAAGGGGTATTGATGATATATTACTCTCTTTGAAGCTTAGAAAGCTTGTTCTTCTTCTTCCCTGGATTGGGAATCCTCAAATCCTTCTTGCAGGTGTCGTCTTCCGCCGATCCACTACATCAGTTGGTATCAGAGCCTGGAGCTTGCGAAGATCGATGAACTGCGGAAGAAGGTCGGATGTCGACGACGTTCGAAGCCGTAGAACAAGGGCGGTCGACGAAGATCGACGACGAATAAGATGGGCGGTCGACGAAGATCGCCACCGAAGGAGATGGGCGATCGACGATGATCGACGCCGAAGAAGATGGGAGATCGATGACTATCCGCCTCTCGAGCTTCCACTCCAATGGCGTGATCCGACGCCAGAATACCCTCCCCTAGAACTTCCACTCAAATGGAGAGATCCGCCGCGGGCTGTCGACCGTGATCGACGCCGTAAAGCCCTTCCGGTGGCTCAAATGGAAGCTTCGCTTGCTCGGATTGATGTTTTATTTGATGATTTCAATCGTTCTTTAGAACGAGATTGCACATCGGTAAACGAACAATCTTCAGCCATTTACTCACACACGCTCTCAAAGATCGATTCCGCTTCCATTTCTTCCCTCAATCCAACCCAGCACCTGCCACCGGAACCCGCGACCATTCCCGCTCTCCATCTCGATTTTGCTTTCGTAACCACGGCCCGAATAGATCCACAGCTCACTGGACCGATTACAGCTCCTGCACCCCCAGCCGCCGATTCGCCGACGCGACGCGTGCGTGACTTCGCCCGGCATTTGCCCGAGCAAACTCCCGCACACACATCACCGGTCTCTGGCGACTCCACCCCTTGGCAGCGCCTGTCCGGCGATATCGCTCCAGGTAATGAATCCGACAGAGGTGGTGAACCCGACGTGAAACCTCCTCCGGTGCTGTCCGATCATACAGAGCATCCACTCCAGGCGCTGGTGACCGACGCCGTCCTTCATTCCGTTTCAACATCGTCCAAGGGCTCTGCTGATGTCGATGGAGAAAACAAACCCGCGCCTATCGTGTCAGCTGGATCCGCGATCATGGCAGGAGACGGAGAGGATTTTCTTTCAGCTAGAGCATCACTGCTCTCTGCATCGGCTTCGGACGCTTCCTTGTCTGATAGGGAGGCTGACGCTGTTCTTCCAGCTTCCCAACTCCACTCGCCGACAACAACCCACCAGATCCCCGCCGACCGGACTCCCGCACACTCCGCTGCCAATAACACTCCGCCGTTAGCGTCCGGCGACACCATTCATCCGTTGCCGCACACCCCACTCCGACGGCAGCAGACAGAAAAACCACTTGGCTATGGCGACGTTGCTCCAGGCATTGAGCTCAATCTATCACGACCAGATCCCAGTCCCGCTGCCTGCTCCGACTCCGTCGAGCAACGTGATTCCATGACCCCCTCCCGGAAGCCAACACCGGATCGCCGGCGGCCCACTACTGCGGCAGGAAGATCCACTGCTGCCAGCATGGATCATTTCGAGTACTCGAAGAACGACCTCATATCC
Source organism: Dendrobium nobile (assembly GCA_022539455.1). Lineage (NCBI taxonomy): Eukaryota > Viridiplantae > Streptophyta > Magnoliopsida > Asparagales > Orchidaceae > Dendrobium > Dendrobium nobile. Next base: position 71,094,484 of record CM039721.1, on the reverse strand, counting down.
ACTGTCCAGTTACTGCGACAGTCAATGTCATTGGACAGTGGTTCGGGCAGGGTTTTATGTGACAGTGCGGAACTTTCGGCTTCTTCAGACATGGATGGTGTTTCTTCTGGAGGTAATTCGGATGCTCATGAGCTGAATGTACATCGGCATGCTCCGGTCACCTCCCGCGGGATTAGCGTGTCTGCTGGATTTTGGCAAGAGACAAATGGCAGGCTTCACAGGCAACCGGAGCCTGGGACTCCGGTATCTTCTGTTGGCTCAATGAGTCCAACCATTCCGCGTGGGGATAATTCCATCCGGCATCTAGTACAGAAAATCTTAGACCGTGGATGGACAGAAATTCCTATGGCATTAGCTGATCAGATTGCTAAAAGAAACGATCAGCATTTGATGGCGGCTGAGTTATATGAGAATTACAATGTCGGTATTTGGAACGATGATACTGCATGTGTGGAAATGCCAAGTTTAAATGCCGCTGAAAAAGTTGATTCAGTGCAATGCATTCAAACTGTTCGACGAAATGACGTTAAAGGATTCAACCCAAATTTGAAGAGGCTAGAGGAGGTTGTGCAAAAACTTATCGGACCTAAAGGAAGTTATGATGTGGAGGTATTCGACTCAGCCAGTGATTATGTGGAATTAATGAAGTCACTTTTTGATTTTGAGTCCATCCGAAAGCTTCTTGCATCGCCAAAGTTCACATTTTGCTATGACACTCTTCATGGTGTTGCCAAGAGCATGCCAACCTCTGCAGCTCTTGATGTTGTGGCACATAATCTAAGTCTGAAACTCTTTGAGGTATCTACTGGATGGAAACTCTTTGGCAATTTAATGGATGCTGGCCTTTGTTCAAACCGTGGTGAAGAAAGCTTCAGGATAAGTCCAGATCATTTATGTGAAAAGGATCTGGTAGATGGTTCAGTCTCCAAGCACCAGGGAATCCGTTTCTTATCTACTTATGGTTTCCGGCTAGTATTCCGCCTATTTGGAACTGGCTCAGAAGGTGCCGCAATTAGGCTCTACATTGAGCAGTATGTAAAGGATTCTTCAAGACTTCGAGGGATTCACAGGAAGCCTCTTCATGTACTAATTTTGAAGTCTGCATTCAAAGTTTTCGATCCAGGAATTGTTTTCCACCTTACCTCCCTTCTAAGTAACGAGCCTCGAACGGAGTCGAGCTTTTTTTTTTACGCAAGGGGAGAATGATGCGGAGCACTTTAGCCTAAAATGATCCTTAGGATATCTTACAAAGAACATTCTAGTTTTCTCTAGTTTCCTACCTAAAGTATTATATATATATTATGATGTAAGAAGAAAAGGGGTATTGATGATATATTACTCTCTTTGAAGCTTAGAAAGCTTGTTCTTCTTCTTCCCTGGATTGGGAATCCTCAAATCCTTCTTGCAGGTGTCGTCTTCCGCCGATCCACTACATCAACAGTTCTACAATTACTCCCACAAATAGAAAAAAAAAAAAAAATTGGGCTGATGAAACAGATAAAATGTTGATATTTACATTTCCTCTGTCAAGGCTGCTTCAGATAAAGCTTCCGAGGACCAACAATGGAATGCTGCGGAGTGACGGCTTGTTCAACAAGTCATGAAGTTCACTTGCAGAGATGGACTAGTTATTGAGATCAGCAGCATCGACAACATACCTGAAGGAAATTGCACAGCTTTGGATGAGCAGAAAAACAAATACCAGTGTGCATTATTTGACATACAGAAGATCCAATGCTTCAATTACTAATAAAAATGTCGACTTTGATGATCAGTTCTTTTGATTAATAAGGTTTTGTTTGGAACTATTTTCTTACAGTTTCTTGAAATAGTTTTCTAGCAAAAAAATAAAACTTTTGTACTAAAAATTTGTTTTACGAAGCAATAAAAAAGCCGCCCAAACGGAACCTAAAAAAGAGGCAGTAACAGCAGACACAGAGCAGCTTCATGTTCAGCCCACTGTTTTCATAATATTTTATACCAAAACATGAGTATGGATCCTACTGTTCCTTGTAAATTACGATTACGAGATGATACTATATTTGCAGTACCAGCGGTGCGTGCGAGGATCCTGGATCGTCAGTAGCTATATGTAATAGTTTTATAGATTAAGTGCAGGGACGGAACCAACTTTAATTTTTAAGGGGGAGAAATTTGTAAGTAAAAGTGTAGAGATTTTAAAGATATGACGGGGTCCAAGGGGGCAGCGTCCCCGGCGGGATTTGACCTGTATTTGTAAGGATATTTTTGGATTCTCTTTACTATTTCTCTTTGTATTTGATTCATTGTTTCCTAACAATAACAATTCTACACAATGTGTTTAATTATGCTGGGGGCAATTGCCTAAAGATCATAATATTTTAGAACTTCTAGGGTGGGCAAGTGCCTAAAAACCCTTGTAATTAAGACTAAAAAATAGATGACGGTGGACAAATTGAGAGGCAATTACCTCCTCGGACTTTAAGTACATCCGCCATAATTCGTGCCAGAAAGAACTAACGGTTGTATCCACCAGTCTGAATCAACATAGCAATGGATTGCTTAAAACTAGATAGCCGTTAGTTCTTTCTGGCACGAACTATGGAGAAGACTGCAAATAGAGCTCAAATTTGATTTAGTCTCTCATTAACAATATGGCGTGTGAAAATCGTAGGTTTCTTTCGAAATAATTTTCTTATTTCTTTTTAAAACAGATTTTAATACAAAAATTTATAGGTCAAGAAAATTTTATACTAAAAAAATACTTTAGAAAACAGTGAGAAAATTATCCTAAATGAAACCTTAGTTCACGATTTTTCAATAATATTGAAAATCTTAGTAGACTATGCTTTAAAATGATTAGCGTATTAACTTTGGTATGTTATTCAAGAGAAATTCCTTGCCTATTGTCCATATATTTTCAACTTTATATGCAGCCTGTCTAGTATATTAATTGGGTTATCAAATTTTCATAAGCATATTCACTTAACGCTCATCCAGGAGTCCTCTATAAGAACACAGCTTTGGAGTTTGCAATTAAATTTCAACCATTGTATCAAAAGACATTTTGATGTTTATTTAAGGGGTTTCATATCTATAAACTTGATCTCCAACATTCGTACGTTGATGCGGAGCATATTAGTTATCTTTACCTGGCGAATAAAATGTATTCGAACATGTTTCTTATTCTGTTAGTTAGGACAACATACCATTACTCTTTTTGTTGCTATTACTAGTATTACCGTAGATGTTTTACTTTTGTATGTCTAGGCCATTTTAGTCCTAAATTGTTGAGGAAAGAAGTACTTAGCTGAAGTCTGTATGGAGGAAGAGCAATTTTTGATATATAGTAAAACTCTGTTTTCTCCATACAGTAGCAACTCAGGTTATTGTTGTACTGTTTACTTCAAAGCTTCTACCACAGGATCCTACAACAGTATTGGTATCAGAGTTTGATGGATGAAAATAGCAGCGGGTGGCTCTCGAAATTGACAACAACCGTGAAGCTCTTCAGACTGAGCATCACAATTTGGCACAAAATATAGACGAGTTCATTGATTTTATGATGAATTGCGTCAAGAGTTGCGGTAGCTCAACGCCAGAATGGATCAGATGCAATCCACTCAGACAGTTTTACCGACGACGCTGCCGGCAGCGAGTCGAGGGGTCGAGCCCGATAAACGGTGGAGGAGTTCTCAAATAATAGAGGCGTCTTATTCGGATGATGAACAATCGATGTAACAGGCGTTTGAGGGAGACTGGTCGACATTACAATGAATTTTGAGTTAAGCTGGACATACCGTATTTTGATGGTAAATTACACATTGAGAACTACTTGGATTGGGAGAGATCAGTTGAAATTTTTTTTTGAGTATATGGAAATTGATCTAGAGAACCAGATTAAATATGTTGCATGTATGCTTAAAAATAAATAAATAAATAAATGTTGCATGTATGCTTAAGGGAGGAGCTAGTGCGTGTTGGCAGCAAGTGCTCCAAACACAGCGCCGAGAAGGATGTGGGCAAGTGCGCAGTTGGCACCGAATGAAGCAGTTGTTGCGAAGTCCTTATCTGCCTACCGATTATGAACAATTACTCTATATGCAAAACCAACATTACATCCAAGGCCACCGATCTTTTAAAGAATATACATAAGTTTTTTATAGTTTAAGTGCTTGAAACAACTTAATTAAATGAATCAACAAACCAGCTAGTAGCCAGATATATTGGAGGATTGAAGGAAGTGATATTAGATAAACTTGAATTAAATACGGTGTTGTCATTATCTCAAGCCGTTAAATATGCCTGGAAAGTAGAAATGCAACTACTCAGGCACACTCGCAGTACCTCGTCTAGATGAACTGCAGAATATGTAATAACATCTCTTACTGGCATCCTCGAGAAGAGCTCCTTAAACAATAATCTTATGATCATATCCCCAAGTTCAATATATGATGTAAATCATGATGTCCCATAAGATCACATCAAGCTTTTCTAACAATCCTACAACATTTCTTTCAGGCAAATCCGCAAACATCTTATATGCTAATCTAACAATTAGGGCAGTTGAATCTTTGCTTAGCACAATTTTAGCTGTAGTACCCAATACCTCCTTGTCAACTTTATCTAATGCAAGGCCAATTTCATCTCTAACAATAATTGCTCCAGTCAAGATGGCAAGGTCGTCAAGATATTGATTCTTCTTTATCCTAATTCAGGTACCTTCAGGGTAGCAATCTTCAATGTGCCTCTTATGCTGTTGTTGCGGTGGCTCCGAGCGTTGAAACAAGGATAAAGTGCCGATCGTGAGGAGAATGGTGAAAGCGCTGGTATGGTTGCCGGTGTTCTTCTTTGTATTCTCTCTGTGGAATGATCAAAATTAGATAACAAATTGTCTATTGGATCAAGTGAGGCATTCACTTGCGCTACCTAAAGGCATCGCGGTGTTGATCATCGTCGACCGCCCTTCTTATTTGGTATGGTTCTTCATCAACCACCCATCTTCTTTGACTTTGATCAGCATCTACAGCCCATCTTCTTCGGCAGTCTGTCACTCTTCATAAGCTTCAGGCTCTGATATCAACTAATGTAGTAAATCAACAAAAAAAATTGTAAACATTCAAAACAGGAGAACGAACACAAACATAAAGCTTCAAAGAGATATAATATTGCAAATAAAACAATTTAAAAACTTCTAGAAAATATATAACAAATTTAGATAATTTATTCCTAAAGGCTTATTTAGCTAATAATGAACTGCATCATTCTGTCTTGTGTAATGGAGAAAGCTTAGTGTTTGTCCATGCTCAGTTTACGTGAAAAATTGTATGCTCGAATTCCACTCGTGTTTGAAATTGCTAACGAACAACATATTTGAATTCGATACATTTTGGATTTTATTGTTCATGAACGGCTAGTGTTAGGCTCGAATTTAACTCAAATTAATTAAAAAAGAATATTAAAGTACATCTTTTCTTAAATGGCTAAATTTTTTTTTCTTGCTGAAATTTTATGATCTCAATGACCAATTAAGCTCAAAATTTAACAATCAACACTTTAATATCTTACCTTACAAATAATAATTACATTATAAAAAATATATATATTTATATATTGCTGAACACTTTTTCCGAACCCATATGAGCCGAAAATGATTGAAAAGATACTTTTTTGTGTGCGTTTTGCTCGTTTATAATTAGTGCTCAAAACATTTATACTCAAATGATACAAATAGTACTTTTAAAATTGATATGTGATCAAAAAATTATCTTGATCGGGCACGAATCTCGAGGCAAAAATCAAGTTGGAAACTTTCGAAATTAAATCTGGGATCATATGAACTCCGATTTCAGCAAACTTATAGTAAAACTGAGCGTCTCGGAAATATGAACCCAACGACACCAAATTCAACTCAATCCGAGCCCAAATGAGTCCAAATCAAGGACCCGAAGAGATGTTGGAAAGTTCGTACCACAATTTGTGTTACCAAACGGAGTCCGAACTTGACGAGCTTATAGTCGAATCGAGCGGCTCGACGAGAGGAATCCAACGAGCCTAAGATCTCCAAATTTCGACACTACTAAGACCTTCAAATGTATGACAAACGGTCCATGATCAAAAGGATTCAATATCGGCCGTCCATCGAAACACTCCACATTTGTCCCCGATCTCTCACATATTTACAGGTCATGCCACTCCATAAAATCTATAAATAGACCCCTCATTTCTCTTGAGAGGGGACTTAAGCAAAAAGGAGGAGGAGAAGAAGAAGAGAAGAATAAGAGGGAAGAGACTCCTCGACCACCGCCGGAGTTCCACCCGAACTCCAAATGACGTCGAAATTTTTCCCCACTTCGACGAGATGCCAGAATTCTGCCCAACTTCCACGGGATGCTGAAATTCTTCCTAATTAATGACAGAGTTCCCTCATGACGCCGAAACTCCACCCAAGTGATGCCGGAGTTCTCCTCGGCCACCAACAGACGTCAGACTTCTACTCGACGTCGGATATTCACTCTTCTCCAAGTTTGCACCCGACGCCGGACTTCTACCGGTTATCGGACTTTCGCTGGACATCTATCCATAGATGAATTTCTTTCCATTGTTGGACTTCTACCTGACGCCGTCCTTCTAACATTTGTCGTCAGACAACAATCCTTCCGGCCTCCGTCGCCAGCAGATTGCGATCCTCCTGACTTATGTCGCTAGCCGACTACAGTCCTCCTAACTTACATCGCTCGCCGACTACAGTCTTTCCGACCTCCGTCGCCCGTCAACTACAGTCCCGACTTATGTCGCCCATCGACTACAGTCCTAACTTATGTCGCCCATCGACTACAGTCCTTCCGCCCTCTGTCGCCAGCCAACTACGGTCCTCCTAACTTACGTCGCTTGCAGACTACAGTTTTTCTGACCTCCGTCGCCCGCCGACTACGATCCTTCTGACTTATGTTGCCCACCGACTACAGTCCTTCCGACCTCCGTCGCCAGCCGACTACGGTCATTCTGACTTATGTCGCCCACCGACTACAGTCCTTCCAATCTCCTTCGCCAGCCGACTACGGTCCTTCTGGCTTACGTCGCCCGCATACTACAGTCTTTCCGACCCCATTGCCAGACAACGGTCTTTATGACCTCCGTCACCAGATTATGGTCCTCCCGACCAAACGACCCCATGTCAATAGTGACTCTTTGTATTCACATCATATAATGTACTCTATAAAATGTACATTAAGCTAAGACCTTCTCCCAAAGAAGGGCCTCATTTGTAATCAATTGCTATGCTATTGGATTCATTCAAATTGGGTTAGACCCCGTGGTTTTCCCCTTTTTTCAGTGGTTTTTCACGTAAAAATCTTGGTGTCTCATAAATGCTAGACCCTCTCTCTTATCTGATTGTGTGCTTAATTTTCGTACAACACTAAGACACTAAACTTTAGATTTCTCTACCGTCTCGAATACTCCAGGACACAACAAAAATATAAATTAATTATTTTTTACTTTAAACTTAATAATTTAATCATAAAATTACGCGCATCATATTTACAATGGAACATTTGAAATAGAATTAAAAATTTTCACGACATAAATTTTGTTTTTGAGTCAAGAAATTTTTTTAATTTAGACATAAATTATTATTTTTAAATATTATTAATAAAACTTTATGGGATTTTAAATTATAAAAGTATGTATATGATATAAATCATATTTTTATTCAAATTTATATTTATCAGAAAAAAAAATGATATATAGAAATATTTTGAAATTTAGAGATAACATGTCCCCTAAATTCACCTCTTTCAAGATGAGAAAAAATTATTCTACGTGGAATCTGAGCAGTTATTACGTCCTCCGACCGGATGCAGAGGAACATCCGGTCGTAGGCAAAAAAATGTGTGTACCGAGTTTTTCAAAAAACTCAGTACTCCTCGTACACGCATTTTTTTGCCTACGACCGGATGTTTCTTGTATCCGGTCAATCGAACCAAATAAAAATTCGTGGAATCTAGACAAGATGTAAGCGTACATATGGTGTATATATGATGTATATCACATCTACGCATACACATTATATATGTGTACACTCAAAAAAAAAAAAAAAGTGTACACTCACATTTCTGAACAATTCTTTCGGTCCAGACTCCTGCACAATAATTTCTCTGAGACGAGAGGCAGGTGGCAATTGAAAAAAAAAAAAAAATTCATGCAGAACTGAAAAAGGCCAGTAAAAAAACTTTTGTATGCTACTATGAACTGCAAAAAGTTCCTTAAGCTACATCATCTAATTCCAGCATCTTCATTATCAGCCATAAATCAGTACCTAACTAACTAAAAGCGGCAGACATCACCGGCGTTAGCAGTTTCAGACCGCCACGGGAAAATCGAACGGCAGCTCAACAACAGAATCGTTGAGCAGATCGCTGTGGCGGAAGCCGTAGGACCGGAGCACCTGGTCGTCGGCGAAGGTGAGTGCCCTCACCATTCCCTCAAAGCACTTCTCGCCGGAGTAAATATCGTTATGCTTCCCGCTGCAGGGTTGGCATCCAGTGAAATGCGTGATGAAGGGCCGCCGCCAACCCGACGGCGCTGTCGCGGCGGGTAGTCCATTCTCCCTGCTCTTCCGATTGGCTGCCGCCGTCACCTTCTCCGCTCGCCGGCGCCGCAGCTCCGGCTCCCGTTTCTCCATATCCAGATACTTCTGTGTGATCCCCTGAAGCCTCCCCACGATTTCAACCCAATACCCCTCGAAGTAGTACTCGTTTTCAAGGTGGATCTTTTCTCCCCACCTGTGTTAATATTAAATCAAATATTAAAAAATTTTGAATTCCAATTAAAACTTATAAGATTATGCAAATAATATAATTATGTTTTTCATATTATTAAAATAAAAAGGTTAAAAATATTCTGATTTATTTTATCAGAATAAATTTTATTTATCAAATTTATTTAAATTAAATACAATATAAATTATCAACTTTTTTTACTTAACATAAATTCAATAACTTTAGAAGTTATTGGTTGTAAGACTTATGAATTTGAAATATATAACTAATAAAATATAAATAAATAAATAAATAATCTACATATATTTAATGATTTTTTTACTTTAATTATAAATATTATTAATTTTAAATCAAATGCAAATAAATAAATAATATAAGAAATTAATTTAGAGAGCAACCTGTCTTTTTCCTTAATAAGGAGATAAATGAGCGCTGACTGGTCGTCGGAATCCGGGAAAAGCTTGTCCGGCAACTCGGCCCGAAGAACCTCACCCCAATGCTTATAATCCGGGTTCTGCGGGCCAAGCCGAGCCCACCGGGCCAAGAAATCGAGCGACCACTGGCAGTTGCGGAGGAGGAAAACTCCGGCGTTTAGGGCAGTCCAGCTCCGATTCTCGTATACGAGATTGGGCCAGCCATGAACAACTAGATTATACGATTGGTATCTCTGGAGCGGAAGCTGGAACTCCATGTCGGTGATCGCAGCGTCGGAATCGACCCACCAAAGCCACTCGGCTTCCGGATGGGCGATCATGGCGGCGCGGAGGAGAGGAAGCTTGGCCCAGAAGCTGGGCATGGATGGGTGAAGAAGGGCGGAGTTGTAGAAGACGTCGATGCCGTGGAGGCGGGAGTAATCGGCCTTGTTTTTGAAGAATCGGAGGAGGAGATGGTCGCCGATGGGGTTAGTGCATGGGGAGGGTTGGGAGCCGGTGAGCATGAGGATGCGGTTGGGAGGGAAGGGGTGGAGGTGGAGCCAGAGGCGGCGCTTGGTGTCCCAATCGGAGACGGAAGGGGAAGGGGGGAGGGAGTAGGACAGGGAAGGATCGTCGTAGAAAGAAGGGGTATCAGAGGAGGAGGGTTTTTGGAATTGGTTGGAGGAGACGAGATATGGGGTTGGGGGGAGAATAAAGGAGGAGAAGACATAGAAGAGGAGGAGGGCGGCGGCTGCGCCGGATAAGAAGATGAGCACGTCGGCTGAGAGGGAATAGGCATTTGTCCGGCGTGATGGCGGTTTTGGCGTCAAGGGGGTTGGGATTTGCAGAGAGTGGGAAGTGCTTTCCGGCGGCATTTCTTAGAGAAGAGAGAGAGAGAGCGAGCAGAGCGCAGAGGGCGTAGTGGAGGGTACTTGGTGGAAAAATGGCGCCAGTCGGTGGGCTGTCGTGGGAGAAGTGAAAACATAGTCGCAGAAAGAAATTTATAAGGTTTAAAGCATAAAATAATACGGTGGCAATTTAATAAATATTTTCAAATCTTATTTTTAGATGAAGAGTAAACGACATAGCATGTTTTTTGTTACAAAATTATTATTCTTTATAAAATTATTTTTAATTTCTTTAAAATAAAAATAAGTAAAAAAAACTTAATTCTTATTTTATTTTTATTAAATTCTTAATAATTTAATTTTATTATATATATAATAAAAATATTTTAATAAATATTTTTATAATTTCCAATCTCCTAATAATACAATGACAAGTAGGTTTAACTATATGATATTTTTTTTCATTGCATTCGATTAAGAGCATAATTCTCACTCAAATTTGATTTAAAATTATTTTAAATATTTTTAATTTATTTTTTAAGATGTACTTTCATTTTTTTTAACACAATCGAATCTAAAATATCTATTTTCTTAAGTGACTCATCACAAGACATCTTAATAATAAAAAAAATAATATTATCATATAAAATATATTAAATTTTATCTATAAAAAAATTAAATATTTTAATTTAACAAATTATTTTTAGTATAAATTATTTTATTTTATATTCACATATAAAATATATAAACATATAAAATTTTGGGTCAATATTTTGTGTCATTAATTCACATCTGAAATTGTTTTTATTATGAGTGGTCAACAGAAGGGTTATTTTTTCGAAATCGTGGGGAGGAGATTTTGCCGGAATTACGGGCTTTTGGAATGTGGGCTTCCTCTAAGAACAAGAAAGTGGACCATGACATTCGTGACACGTGGCACATCTCCGTAGCATCCGGTGGCGACATTTGCTTCCTAGTTCGGGCTTTTGCACATGCTTCTTGCCGACTTTTATGATTCTTCATTGATTGATATTTTGGGTCGGTCCTTGGGTTAATCTTATGGGATTTTAAATAAGGGTGTCAATTCGGGTCAACGGGTCGGATTCGGATCAAATCTAAAACTAACCCGGCGTTATATGACACAACCCGAATCAGACCCGATTTTGTAAACGGGTCGGTTTGTTCAACCCGGACCCGACCTGTCACGAATTTAAGGGATACGGCTGAAGAAGTGGCACTACTTCCAATTCCGGCGAGGCGGCGAGCTGTCCCAGTGTCCTGGCAAAGCTGCGGGGCGGCAGTAGCGGCCGAGCGGCGTCGTGCTAAGCGTGAAGAGCAGCAAGCCAGCGATGGGCGACGACCTCTCCTTCGAGGCGAAGAGACGCGACTCGTGTCGCGTCACGCTACTGACCGCTGAGGCGCTGACACGGAGTCGCAGATTGAGGGACTGCAACTCGACTCGACGCATCGGAGTCGAGTCTATTCGCGGGCATGGAGGGCAGACTGGGGCAACAGACTCGGGCAGAACAAATTCCGAGTTAGTTTCGGGTTTTCGAGTCAACCCGAACTCGACCCGAAACTCAAATCGGGTCAGCTATTCGAACCCGAACTCGACCCGTTGCCTAACCGGGTCGACCCTAATCTTGATTTTTTCAGGTCGGGTCCGGTTCGGGTTTCGGGTCGGGTCAAAAATTGACACCCCTAATTTTAAAAGAGGGCCCCAAACACTAACCCTTTGTTTTAAGGGTTTGATGTAAGGTGAGGGTAAAATATTTTAAAAATAGAAATTTTAAAATATTAATATTAAGTTGAATAAAAATAAAATACAGCATTAAGTTTTAGTGGAATTTTTTTTTAGTTCATTTTTGATGAATTATTATTTTTTACTGCTTTCAAGAAATTTTTATACTAAAAATTAAAAATTAGTTTTACAAAGCAATAAGAAAACCGTCCCAATTGAAAAGTAAATCTATTTATAGAACGCATTTTTTTTTCTTCATCAATATTGCATTAAATCCATATTCTTATTATTATTTTTGTCTAATCTTTTTAGGACGGAACTTTTTCGATTTAGTGGTGCCAAAATTTACCCTGGAAAGGGTATCAAATTTGTTCATGGAGACTCCCAAGTGTTTCTCTTTTCAAACTCAAAATGCAAGCGATACTTTCATAATCGGTTGAAACCTGCCAAGCTTATATGGACATCAATGTATAGGAAAGAACACAAAAAGCTTTCTGATGGTCTGTCCCTCTACAGTGAGATCAAGGAGCAGATAAAAGAATACCAAAGATAAAAAGAAGGCTAAGAAGGCTGAGGTTTTGGCCAAAATACAGAAGATCCAGACAAAGGGTAACGCTCCCAAGGGTTCCAAATTAAGGACCAAAGCTTGGTGGTGATGATGGGAAGCGTTCAGGACTTGATATCTTTTATCATTTTTTCTACCTTAGCTCGCATGTAAACCGAAGGATACTTCTGGTTGCGTTCTCTTGCTATGGATAACTCTAAAGTTCCTTTGTTGTGATGGACTTCGGATATGATATCAGATCTAAATTTCATTCATTTCTGTCTGTTTTGTGAATGTAGTTGTTATTTTATTTTATGTAATCTTCTTCTTTGAAAGTTGCTTTTGATATTTGTGCAATTACTTCAATCTCTTTACTCAGGGACCATGTTGATGCTTGAACATGATTGAGTGCATCTCCAACCGAACGCTAAACGGGTGTATGGAGTCGTTCCGTCGCTCCAACCGAACGCGAAAATTTCCGCCATTTAATCGCAGGTGAACAGTGCGACGCCAATATGCCAATATTGGCGTCGCACTGTTCACTTACGCCATTTTTTGCTCTCAACCGGAAAAACGCGCGAAGGGAGAGCGATCGTTACCTTCTCAAAAACACCTAAAATGGCGTTCGATTGGAGCATCACCGCGTCATTTTGAAGTTTTGCATTACTTTTCCATATAATATATATAGCGGTGGGAGGACATATCTCTACATCAGGTGGGAGGACGCAATAATTTTTCCTTACCCCGGCCTTATATAGCTTCCAGAGGATCCATTTATGATTTGATAGGACATATTAATAAATACAAATAAAAAAGGCATAAAGTTAAACTTGGTAAACCATTGATTAAATTATTTTCAACAAAAAACTTCAAGTAAATGATCAAGTAAAGAGCAACTGTTTGATATTTGTATATCAATATATTGTTTATTTATTTGATGTGATTGTAAATTCAATTTTTTCATGTTGCAAAATCAATAAAATAGCATAAACGTTTTGTTAATAAAAAAAATAACAATAATCAAATAAGAATAAAATAATAACGCTATATAAAAATATTATAATATGACAAATTTCTATGAATAGCTTGAAATTATCATATATTTATATCTAATATTTTTATTATCTAAATCACATCTATATATATTATATGGAAAAGTATATTTTATTCTAGACAAATAATCAATATTAATAATGTTTCAATATGATTGAGAGATTAAAATTATTTGCATCTATGAACAAACGATTATAGCATCATTCAACAAAATCATGCATCAGGTCCTTTGTTATGACTGCAAACTTTCAAGCCGCATTCTAGAATTTATCGTGGCAGCAGCGCGTTTCAGTGCTGCACAATGCGTTGTGAGGATTGTGATAATATACGACAAGCGGTGATTAGCTATTTAAATCGATTTATCCCCCAATGTTGAGTACTCATCCGTTATCCACCCATATCTGGGGTGTGGGTCTTGAACTTTTATTACATCCAGTGAACGTAGGCTCCTCTACGTTCGGTTTTAGACCAAAATAGCGCAATACCGAGTTTTTTCAAAAAACTCGGTACAACTCGGTACTCGGTACTCGGTATTGCGCTTTTTTTGCCTAGATCCGAACATAGAGGAGCGTACGTTCACTGGATAAAATAAAAGTTCGTGGGTATTGGTACTCAATGAATAATTATTAAAGTTTTTGAACCGTTTATATATGTGGCTTGATTTTTTTTTTTTATGGCACGTGATTTTATCAGCTGATGCAAAAAGTTTTGATTGATGTGATCATTTCAATCTTTGGGGTCACCAATTGCAATCTTTATTGGCTTTTGTCTGTTTGTAGAAATATCATTCATATGAAGGCTTTCCTGATTAGGCATTTAAAAATAAATGAGAATTATAGTCGCAAATTATTTAAAAATATAACTAAATATTAGATTCTACCCATTAAAAATAAAATAAATTAAAATTTTAATCACATTTTTTTTTTACTTTTAAACAAATTTCTCAGATGCACTGAGAGCATCGGGCAGTAGTCCAATAATAGCAGGCAATAGTAGTGAAAATTTTTTTATTATGCTTTAACTGCTTCGATGTGAGCTAATTTAAACTCTAATTAGACAACTTTTATGTTATTAGATTTATCTTATTGAGAAGTTCAGTTTGATCATACCTAAAGCGATTTTCGCATCAGCAATTGGAGTTTGGAGATACTACTCCTGATTTGGAGAAATTATTTTGTGTGGAGACTGGATGTAGTACGGAGTTCAACAAGAATGTGTCACGTCAACAGTACTGAGCCGCGGTACTGAGCACAAAATGACATACACATTCTAGTTGATCTCCATTGACGTTCGAAATATGCATAGAATAATTGATCCATGATTTGAGTGGGTAAACCAAGTTAAAGAAGGATGGGATAACTTATTGATCATTGATTGTTAGGGGGCGCCGGGGAGGGGATAACTATTTCAAAAGCATTTACATAATGACAAAGAAGTTCCCTTGAAATTGAAATAGACATCAATTATGCTTATTTAAGATGCTATGTACTATTGGTTACATTGTGAAGATTTTTTTTTTACCTAGATTAGGCAATCTAAATCTTTGTTCTTTTGGACAGTTAGGAGATTCAACCCCGTGTAAGATGGGAGGAATTTCTTCAGTTGACCACTCGGCCGCAGACTCGATCTCACAATCTAAGTCTAGATGAGACTAAATCAAGCACTTCATACATAATTTGGAGGTTTGACTATCCAATTAATGTTCAAAGTTTCTAATTATGCATCAAGTGTTTGATTTTGTCTCACTTAGGCTCCAAATGGATCATTTTTGACATCGTTGGGTCATTTAATTTGACTATAATTTGTTGAAATTGAAATTCAAATTATCCTAAATTTAATTTCATAAAATTTTTAATTTAAATTTTACCTCAGGATTCATGCCGATCATATAAATTTTATGTAGACATATTAAATATTTTTTATTATTATTGGTTGGCTTCAAAATTTATTTTGTAATTTTTAAGAAAATAGAGTTGAACTTTATTCCGAATATAAAATCTTGATTATAAGTTTTTATGATTTTATCTATTTTATAAGAAAATAAAGAACAATAATAAAAATAAATAAATAAAAAGTTTAATTCCTCTACTCCAACATATTGCTGCATCTTCCTACTTTAGCCATGTCCCAGTAAGAGAGAAACAAGACTCATATTTCATTATTTATCATTACTTAAAATGGAGAAAGATGAAGACTTGGAGAAATTCTTGGTTCAAGAAGAAAAATCCTTCTCTGAAAGCAGCACTGGCTTTCAATCTGGTTGGACTCTGTATCTTGCAACCAGCACCTCTCTTCCTCCTACAAGAGACTCTTCTACTCATGAACAGGAAGAAGAAGAAGAAGAAGACCTATCCATGCTCTCTGATGCATCTTCTGGTCCTCCCCATACCCATATTAACAAAGATGATTATTTCAACTTCTACTACTGCTCTAATGTCGAAGATGACTGTATATCCTCTTCACCTATCCTTCCTGTAACTACTTTTTCTAAGAATGAGGGAAAGAAGAAGAAGCAAAGAGGAAATCAGAAGGAATCTTCCTTCTTGGATGACTCTGCTAGTTCTCCCTTGCTCTGTTTCTCTATGGCAAGGCCTCATCTTCGTGGTTTTCTTTGTTTCTTCACTCTGTGTACTTGCAGCTAAATTTCTTCTCATTCTTCTTAGAAGGATGACAAGAAGGATCAAGTGGAGGATGCCAATCATGCCATGGAGCTCTCCTGTGGTTTCTCTGTAAATCATTTCAAGGTATGACGATTTTTCTTCTTCTGCTTTTTCTCTGAATACTGAGTGTAATAAGGTCTCCTCTGCTTCCTCAGGATAAGGGAGAACTGCAGAATAATTTTTAATAGCTACCATAAAATTTTTTCTCCTATCGACTACAAATGTAGAAGAGAGTAACTCCACTATTTCACTCATCTTCATTCTATTCAATCTTTGGGTTACAGGAATGCAGGCAAGAAGGGGTGAGGAAAACTGCTTTGAAGAAAGAGAGATGAAGATATTTATGTATAAATCTTCAAGATCCATCAATGGCGGCTTCCTTGTATATTATTATTGTGATCATTCTCTGTTTATTTCTCTTGTTCACTTCTGCTCTCTTCTTTTTTTTTTTTTCCTGTCAATGCAGTCCGAAACTTGCAGAGCTACAGGAAAGTAGAGAAAGAAATTGTCTCTGCTTTCTCTTTTATTTAGCTTTTTTGTCATGAATGGGGGTAACAAAGTGAAGCTCTGTAGGTTCAGTTCACTTTTCTGTCCATATTTAAACATGGTTCCTTTCAGGGTGTCCAACGCTTTTGTTCTGCTCCACAATTGCTTACCGACCTGCAGACCACACTTTACTATACGATTATGTAATCATACAATTTAATGACTTCTGTAAATTTAGTTTCATTTTATGGTTTTGATAATTTTGATGTTTAATTTCTTAGAAGATTAGGAAAACTATGTTTAATAGAAATTGTTATAAGTTTTGAAATGGTAATGTTGATTAATTTATGGGTTTTTTAGAAGTTTTGGTGATTTTTTTATGTGTTGGTGCTTTTGATTGAGTTTTGTTTATTTGTATTGATTATTCATTGATGCATCATCAAAAATCACTTTCATTGAGAATGAATCTTGAGGAATATTTTAATTTGCAACTTTCAAAAATGAATGTGGGACCATTTGAACTCCGATTTCAGTAAACTTAAATGTCAAATTGAACGTTTAAAGGAGACGAACCCAATAACACAATAATTGGTCTCATATGAGCCCAAATGGGTCTAAACTCCAAATTAAAGGACCAAAACATATTTGAAATGTTCAAAATATTAATTGAATGACGAATTGATCTCTAAATATGGCATGAGTCAAATAAAGCGGCTCAACGAGGAGAATCCAACGAACACAAGATTGCTTCATTATGACATCATTAAGCCACTTAAATGCTTGACAAACTCTTTATGATCGAGAGAATTAATATGAGCTGTTCGATGGAGCACTCCAAAATCACTCTAGATTTTATTCATATTTATGGTGCATGCCATTCTCAAGATCTATAAATAGATATCATCTTCCCACATGAAAGGGTCTTGAACCTTTGGAAACTTAGACCTTTGGCTAGAGATCAAGAGAGTCATAAGGCTTGATAAATGACAGAGCTCCACCCTGACAACATCGCTGGTGAATTCTCACCGCCCGGTCACCACTGCTAAACCTTCGTCTAATCATCATCATCAGACCTCCATCTGACCACCAACATTGGGTCTACCTCTGATTACCATCACCCGCCGACTATGCTCCCTCCAACCACCATCACCAGCAACCTATGGTCACTCCGACCTTTGTCGCCAATCGAAGACGATTCCTCTGACCTTAGTCTTCTGACTATTGCCCCTCCGACCTTTGTCGTCAGCTGATTACAGTCCCTCCGACCACCTTTGCCCTCCGACTGCATTCCATCCAACCTCCGTCGCCCACTGACTGCAGTCCCTCCGACCTCCATCGCTCACCAACTGTGATCTCTCTGACCTCCATCACCCACCGACTATGGTCCCTCTGACCTCCATTTCCCACAAACTAAGGTCCCTCTGACCTCAGTTGCCTGACTATAGGCCCTCCAACCTCAGTCACTCGACTACAATCCTATCGACCAAACGAACAGGCTAATGATATCTTAAGAGCGACTCTCATATCACTAGATTCTTCCTACTCCTTCCATCTAATGTGCTCTATTTGATGTATATTTGCTACAGGGAGCCAAAGCCTTCCCCTGAGAAAGGGCACCATTTGTAATCGACTGCAAATACTAGTGGAATCATTTTAACTAGGTTAAGGCCCATGGTTTTCCCCCCTTTTCAAAAATCTCAGTGTCTCTTATGACTCTTACACCACTCTCTCTTTATCTGTATGTGTGCTTAATCTTTGTTGAAAGCTAATACGCTAAGCTCTTCTTCTCTTTACCATCGAAAATGTTCCAGGACACAATATTTATGATTTTGCTTTTGATGGCTTCAACTTAAATTCAATATATTCTCTGTAATATTCACAAGCCTAAGATCATTGTATGTCTGCACAATGGGCTAACATCATTTAGCATGCAATATATGCTTGTCCGATGATTTTACGATGAAAATAATTTTATTTGTGTGCATATTCTATCATTGTCAAGCAAAAATAAGCCAGCTATTATGTCAATCCATGTATTTTGATATCAAACTAATCATACTTACAATTGCTCTTTTTTTTTTTTGATAAAATTCTCATAAGGGGCCTACGCGTTTATATAAATAAAGGTAACAATTGTTCAATCATTTTTTTAATTAATAAATTTATTTATTGATTTATTTTAACAATTATTCAATCTTTGATCCCACAACTTTTAGATTTGCAATATTTGATAAGATGTTGAATTCTGATATGCTCCAGTGATATATGCATGTGTGATTGCACTTTCTATAGATATTTGGTATTTATTTTACAAAAAGTCTTAGCCATTATGTTTTTAATTGAATGTAATATTTTATGTATATTTATACAAATTTAGTGTGATGGATCCTAATACTAAACTGAGATAAATTAATAAAAATTTCCTTAGCCCTATCCTTTATGCATCCTCATTTCATTTTTTTTTTTCATTTCAATTTCTTTCCTTTAGTCTTCTAAGAAAGAGCAGGGATAAGAGTGAAATCCCAATCCATGCATTTTGGTTTCAATTCAAATAGTGGATAAATTGAGGACATCAATCAACTTGAAGTAGAATGTCATTATCTTATCTTAGATTTTAGAAAATATTGTAGCTTGTATGGTTGCTTGTAAGATTTATGGCCTGATTCGTAGAGGTAGCTATCGATATGATCCTACACATACTTATCAGTTTATGATTAAGGTTTGTTTGTGATAGATTTTGGCATCTATCTTTTCACTGCTTTTAAAGCAAATTTGTATTGGAAGTTTCAGAAAGAAGTGAGAAAGCTGTCCCAAATGAAGCTTATATTTGATAAAATTTTCATCACATGATGTGCTTTCTACAGTGTTTGAACCACATATGATCTGAACATGAGAGTTGTGGGGATTATTGATCATAAGGGATGTTGATTTATTGTAGGTAGGATCTCTTTTATCTAAAATGCATGATTGATCTCTTAGTGGTACCATTGGGCTTTTGATATGCAAGTTTTCCTACACTTTCCCGCCCTCTATATTGTGCTACTTATGTTGCTATCTACTCATAAATATCATAATGTTAATCCTTTTGAAATTTTATATGCCTAAATGCTTCTATGTAGGGGTGTCAAAATCGGGTTTTGGGTTGGGTTCGGATACAACCCGAAACTAACCCGACAACCGGAAACTAATCCGGCACTATTTGATCTGACTCGAACCCGACTCATTTTTAAAAATGGGTCAGATTCTCAAACCGGAACCCGACACGACCGCCTCACGCGAACCCGACACAGCCTCATGCGATTTCGTTTTTGTGGGCATGATAGGGCTCGCTAGCATGCGGGAGGCTGGGCTCGCCAGCGTGTGGGAGATGTGCTCTGGTTGACCGAAGGCTTGTGTTTTTTCGAAGCATAAATTTTCTTCAAAAAATAAAAAATCGTTTA
Organism: Dendrobium nobile; assembly: GCA_022539455.1. Lineage (NCBI taxonomy): Eukaryota > Viridiplantae > Streptophyta > Magnoliopsida > Asparagales > Orchidaceae > Dendrobium > Dendrobium nobile. Next base: position 71,074,537 of record CM039721.1, on the reverse strand, counting down.
AAAAAATTTTGCAGTTTGTTGGTTTTTACTCTGCCTATTTGCCTCCATTTCTACAGATTTTTTCTTCCAGCTGACATATTACCCAGCCAAATTATCGGTGGCGGGAAACCCTAGGAGTGTCAATATTTGACACGACCCAATAATTCAACTCAAACCCGAATAAAAAATTTTGGGGTTAGGGCCAACCCATTTGAGAAACAGGTCTTGTTAGGGTTTAAGATTCTGACTCGTTTGTAAAATCAGATCAGATTCGGATTGACCCAAAATCTTGGAACCAACACGAGTTGACCTGAGAGTATCGCGTGACCCGAATACCCAAAACCTCATCGACGTCGTCCCATGAAAAACTATTTGTCACAAACATCGTCTTGCTGTCCCGTCGTCATCTCACTGCGGCCCGATGGGGAGGGCTTCACAATTCATAAGACACTTATAATCACATTTATCTAAAAACCAAAACAAATCATAGCTCTTCAAGAAGAGAGATTATTGGGTTCGGACACTGGACACAGCTTACGTTCGGTATTTCACAGTACCGAACAGTACTGAGCTCGGTACTGTGAAATACTGAGTACCGAGCAGTACCGAGCTCGGTACTGCTCAATACCGAGCTCAATACCGAGTGAGAAGTGATGTGACACATTTTCATTGGGCTCTGAACATGTTCGGTATCCGAACCCAATAATTTGCCCTTTAAGAAACCCACTTACCTCAAGTCAACTACCTTCTCTCCTTTCTCACATATCTGCTCAAGCATTAAACAAGTGACGTAGCTCGGAATCCGATCCCTAAAAGAATCCAAACTCGGTAGAGCCAACTGCAACCTGCAACCCATAAGAGTTCTCCCTTGGTTTCATCTAATACCCTTTCTCTTCAGTCTTCACGACCAGCCCAGTCGCCCACCTTGGCTTCCACGTAATGCAGCGGCTACACGCACGAAGAAGAAAACCAGGAAGGGAAGTTCCAATGGAACAGTAACGAGGCTTCTCAAGCCCAAAACTAAGTTTTCTAATGAAGAAGAAAAGCTACCGGGGCATATCCCCACAGGAGTAATAAAGCAAAAGCAAATTATAAAATACTTAATTAAAGAAAAACAGTAAATAGTAAAAGCTGCTCCATAACCGATTGTCCAGGGCGTCAGAAGGCTAGAGCAGATGTTTCGCAAGAGTAAGGTAATTAACGGATGACCGCATCAGTCCTCCCCGGCGTGGAAGAACTCGACTCCGACGATGTTGTTTGTGGCTGCGCATCATCGGGAGCATGATAACGGTATAAATCAGCGACGTTGAAAGTGGTTGAAGTATGAACGTCTGGAGGTAAATTGATGATGTATGCGTTGTCATTGATTTTGCTCTGAACAGGGAACGGGCCAATCTTTCGTGGACTTAGCTTCGAATAGGTACCCTGTGGATATCGTTCCTTCCGCATTTTCAGCATTACCAGCTCACCTACATTAAATGTTTTGAGTCGGCGATGCTTGTCAGCTGCTCTTTTATATTTTTCATTTGACGACTGCAGGTTCGCCTTAACTGTGTTGAGGGTGTCTTGAATTTCCGAGACAGTCTTGTTTGCAGTGGACTTGGAGCCCTTGGGTAATATAGCTATGTCAACTATTTGATTAGGGTGTTTAGTGTAAACTACCTGAAAGGGCGAATGAGCAGTAGATCTGTTAGGAGTGGCGTTATAGGCGAACTCGGCCTGGCTTAATTTCTCTTCCCATTTCTTCGGATTGTCTTGCACTAGACACCTCAACATACTACCGAGGGTCCTGTTGACGACCTCGGTTTGACCGTCCGTCTGGGGGTGATACGCCGAACTGAGTTTGATGTCCGTGCCGAGCCTCTTCCACAATTCCCTCCAAAAGTGACTTACAAATTTGACATCTCGGTCGGACGTGAGGCTACGAGGAATTCCGTGTAAACGAACGATTTCCTTGAAAAATAGTTGAGCGATGTTCACTGCGTCAAAGGTCTTCTTGCAAGGCACAAAGTGTGCCATCTTGGAGAAACGGTCAACCACTACCATGATTGAATCGGAACCTCTCTTGGTTCTTGGTAAGCCCAAAACGAAATCGAGTGACAGATCTTCCCAAATGGAATCCGGAATCGGTAAAGGCAAATACAATCCAGTATTTTGTGCTGACCCCTTAAATCGTTGACAAATGAAGCATTTCTCCACAAATCACGTGACTTCCCGCCGTAAATGAGGCCAAAAAAATCGGGATTGCATTAATTCTATGGTTTTGTCTCGTCCCATATGAGCAGATAAGCCCCCGCAATGTATTTCTTTAATCAGATAAGGGCGCCAGGACGAATCTGGGATGCATAAACTATTTCCCTTGAAAAGAAATCCCTGTTGCAGTGTGAAATCCTGTTTTGGCTGGCCCATCCTGCAAGCCGACCAAATACTTGCAAAGTCTTTGTCTTCCTCATAAAAGTCTTGAAGGGCCTGTAATCCCGTCAGTTCGGTTTGAAGGCGGATGAGTAAGGCCTGTCGTCTGCTTAACGCATCTGCCACCCTATTGACTTTTCCTGCCTTGTGCTTGATAACAAAACTAAATCGTTGGAAGAAGACGATCCAACGTGCGTGCATTCGATTGATGTTTTTCTGATTATTGATGTATTGCAATGCCTGATTGTCACTACACAATACGAAGTCGCGATGCAGCAAGTAGTGCTCCCACTGCTTGAGGGCGCGAACAACGGCATAGAGTTCTTGTTCATACGCCGACCATTTTTGGCGAGGTAGGCTCAATTTCTCGCTGAAGTATTCTACTGGACGTCCATCCTGAGACAAAACAGCCCCGATGCCCACCGCAGAGGCATCCGTGTCTACTTGAAAGGGCTTATCAAAATCAGGGAATGCAAGCACGGGAGCGGAGCTAAGAACGACCTTAATTCGATCAAAGCTCTGTTGCTGTTCACGACCCCAGACGAACTGAGAGGTCTTTAAGCAGTTTGTGATTGGTGCGGTAATGCTGTTGAAATTCCGGATGAAACGCCGATAGTAGTTAGCCAGACCATGGAAACTCCTCACTTCTGTCATTGACGTGGGTGCCGGCCAATTCTGGATCGCTGCTATTTTCTGCGGAGCCGTGTGGACGCCCTCGGCAGAGAGGACAAATCCCAAAAATTGTATATGAGTGACAGCGAACTCACATTTGTTAAGGTTGAGTAGCAACTGGTTATCACGGAGTGCGTCGAGGATGCTTCTCAAATGAGTCAAATGATCTGCAAGAGAAGAACTAAATACGAGGATATCATCAAAATAGACGACGCAAAACTTATCTAGGTAGGGCTTGAGGACGTCGTGCATGAGACGCATAAAAGTCGACGGCGCATTGCACAGTCCGAACGGCATAACCTTCCATTCAAAGAGGCCATCAACCGTCTTGAATGCAGTCTTCCACTCGTCGCCCGGGCGAATACGAATTTGATGATACCCACTCCTTAGGTCCAATTTGGAAAAGATGGAGGCCCCCGACAGTTTGTCTAGCAAATCATTGACCCGCGGGATTGGGAATCTATACTTGACTGTGATTCGATTAATTGCCCTATTGTCAATACATAGCCGCCACTGTCCGTCCTTCTTCGGAACAATCAACGCCGGAACCGCGCACGGACTAAGACTAGGCTGAATAAATTGTTTTTGTAACAATTCCTGTACAATCTGCCGTAAAATAGAATGTTCCTTAGGACTCATCCTGTAGTGAGGGAGATTGGGTAGAACGGCGCCCGGAACTAGTTCAATCTGATGCTGTAGAGACCGCAGAGGCGGAAGAACAACAGGCAATTCACCTGCAGTTACTTCGGGATATCCCTGTAACAATTCTTGAACTTGAGCATTAAGGATAGAATGCTCACTCTCTATCTGATCACCCACTAGCACCGCGAGTAAAGGACTGGCAGAATCTCTATCCCTCAATAGGGCTGTGCCAGATATCAATCTTGCCGACAAAAGGCCATGGCCAGACGGAGAACTGGACTGCTGCCCCATGGGTACCAATTTAACCCGTTTTTCTTGCCACTCAATGGTGTAAGTGTTAGCTCGTCCATCATGGACAGCGCCGCTGTCAAATTGCCAAGGTCTGCCGAGTATTATATGGCATACGTCCATATCAAGGACATCACAAATGACGTCGCACAGGTAACTCTTGCCGATGGAGAACGTTACTTTGCATAACTCGGATACCATAAATTCTACTCCCTTTTTAACCCAGCCGAGTTTAAACGGGTTAGGATTTTTGTTTGTTTTAATCTGGAGTGCTTGCACAGCTGCTCGTGAGATGATGTTCTCCGTACACCCACTGTCAATTACCAAATCACATACCTTTCCGTTAATTGTACACTTAGATCGGAACAAGCTGTGTCGTTGATTGGCAATAGGTTTTCTAGGGGCAATTAATAACTTCTCCAGTACGCAAGCAAGTGGCTCTCCTTCATCTGCCGCTAGTTCTTCAATTTCTTCTTCTTCTCCAATTTCTTGATCCACTTGATCAGTTTCCTCGAAACCTTCTAACCATTGAGCTTGATGGCGGGCGGGACATTCATTGGACTTATGTCCCGGCTGTAGACATCTAAAACACTTAATGCTGCTCGGCTTGGCATAAGGATTCTCCCGGACCCCAGCAACTTTGGACCTAGGATTACTCCTGTCTTCGCTCACGGGACTGGGCGCCTGGGCTGGAATGTTCGGAGAACTTTTAGCCGGTTGACCGCCGGGCTTACTAGAGTTTGGCCAACCTTCATTAGACAATCTGCGGTTTGTCGAAGTCCTGTAAGACCTTTGCATTTGAGCTTCCGCCTTTAGAGCAAAGTTTACCGCTTGAGATAATGTCCACACAGAATTTAGTTCTAGCCGGTCTTGAATTGACTCTTTCAGGCCTCCTGTGTATCTGGCAACTAGTTGATTTTCAGATTCGGCGAGATTATTTCGTGCACTCAGTCTATAAAAATGTTCAGTATATTCACTAACTGAACGTTGACCTTGCCGGCATTGTTGGTATTGTATATAGAGCAGCTGTTCAAAATCAGTGGGAAGGAATTGTCGCCTCATTAACTGTCTCATTCGCATCCAATCTCGCACAGGCCCTTTACCTTCCCGTTGTCTACGCCGGACCAGCTGCATCCACCATGCACTTGCCCCTCCTTTGAGACGACAAGCTACGTACTTCACTTGGTTCATCGGACTGATTTCCATATAGTCAAAAAAATTCTCGACTGCTGCTTCCCAATCCAGATAATCTTCTATATGTAATTTTCCTTCAAAAAAAGGAATATCAAGTTTGATACGCATACCTTCTTGTTCCGGTCTCTGGTTCCGACGCCGCCTGGTTCGCGCTAAACCCTGCGGTTGTGGATCTTCATCTTGTTCCGAATCTTCTTCCATTGTTGCTCCTCCCGAATCAGAATCAGTGACTTCCGGTAACACTGCGGGAACTCTACGAGTATCTGCGTCGACCCTCAACTGTCTCCGTTGAGCCGGTATGGTTGCCGGAAGGATAACTAGGCGGTCCACTGGAATGGTGGCCGCTCGAACTTGCCGCAACTCGTCTCGCATATCATCAGCGAAATGCGCGAATCGATTGATAAGCTCCTCCAATTGCTTGGATGTTTGCTTTTGCGTCTCCCATAACGCCTCCAAGCTCCGATCTCCGTCGGTCCTGGGCCGGCTACTTCCCTCTGCCATAGTCGCCGGCAAACTGTCTCTGATACCAAGATAATGCAGCGGCTACACGCACGAAGAAGAAAACCAGGAAGGGAAGTTCCAATGGAACAGTAACGAGGCTTCTCAAGCCCAAAACTAAGTTTTCTAATGAAGAAGAAAAGCTACCGGGGCATACCCCATAGGAGTAATAAAGCAAAAGCAAATTATAAAATACTTAATTAAAGAAAAAACAGTAAATAGTAAAAGCTGCTCCATAACCGATTGTCCAGGGCGTCAGAAGGCTAGAGCAGATGTTTCGCAAGAGTAAGGTAATTAACGGATGACCGCATCACCACGCCCATCCAACCACTAGTCCAACAAAAACGGAGATCCATAGTGGCACGGCGAGAAGAGTCAGCTCCGAAACGATGTCTCCAATAATCGGCTTCCTCAGAATCTCAATTAGGGCATCCAAAATCAGTTCCATAACGAAGAAAACGTGAATTTTCCATCAAAAAAGTGAGAGAAAAAAAAAATCGTAAGATTTTGCCAGCCACGATTCCATAGGATTTTCTGCCGCTGCTAATCCTGGCATAATAATATGTTAGTTGGAAGAAAAAAATTTGTAGAAAGTGATAAAAAGAGGCAGAGCAAAAATCAATAGGCAAGAAATTTTTTTTAACTAATTTTTATTTTTTTTGAAGAAAATTTGCGCTCGGAAAAAACAGAAGCCTTGGCTCAAGCGGAGCTCATCTCCCGCAAGCTGGCGAGCCTAGCCTGCCGCACGGCAGCGAGCCCTGTTGTGCCCGTGAAAGGCGAAATCGTGTGAGACTGCATGGGGTTCGCCTGAGGCGGGTCGTGTCGGGTTGACCCGTGGCGGGTCGGATTTGGGTCTAAGAATCGGACCTATTTTTAAAAATAAGTTGGATTCGGATCAGATAAAATATTGTCAGGTCAGTTTTGAGTTGAACTTGAACCCGACCTGATATCCGATTTTAACACCCATAAGAAACCCTATCGAATCGTCGTTGGCAAAATCTTAATTTTTTTTTTCTTTTTGTCCGGTGGCAAATTCACCTTTTCTTCATTATGTCGCTGATTTTGGATGCCCTAATTGAGATTCAGAGGAACTCGACGATTGGAGGCATCGTTTCGAGGCTGACTCTTTTCGTTGTGCCACTATGGATCTTAATTTTTGTTGGACTAGTGGTTGGATGGGCATGGAGGCCAAGGTGGGCGACTGAGATGGTCGGTGAAAAGAAAAGGTGTTCAGATGATGATCATCAGATGAAACCTAGGGCGAGCTCTTACGATTCCGGGTTGCAACTGGTTCTGCCGAGTTTGGATTCTTTAAAGGCTCAGATTCCGTGCTACGTCACTTGTCTGATGCTTAAGCATATATGTGAGAAAGGAGAGTAGGTAGTTAACTTGAGGTAAGTGGGTTTCTTGAAGAACTATGATTTGTTTTGGTTTTTACATAAACGTGCAAATACATTTCTTATGAATTGTGAAGCCCTCCCCATCGGGCTGCAGCAGGACGACAACAGGCCGCAACGGGACGACTTTTGTGACAAACGGTTTGTCACAGGATGACACAGATGAGGTTTTGGGTATCTAGGTCACACGATATTCCCAAATTAATCCGGGTTGATTTCGGATTTTCAGGTCAACCTGAACTCAACCCAATTTTATAAACGGGGTCAGAATCCCGAACCCGACTCATTTCTCAAATGGGTTGGCCCTAACCCGAATTTTCGGGTCAGATTCGAGTCGTGTTTTCGGGTCGTGTCAAATATTGATACCCCTACCTATGATTTCATAATTGTATTTGAAATTAGTTGTTATTACCTGCTATCTGTTCTTGTGAATACAATAAGCTAAGATATTGCTTATTAAGCATTTGACATATTAGGTCCTTTGTTATTGCTTTTAATTACTTGTTAATAAAGTAAATCACTCATTCTAATAATTTTGAATTTTGACTATGTTATCATAATTTAATCTATCTATAGGGTCATAATTTTCAACATAAAACAATAAATAAAAGCTTAACATTGATTCTAATTCTATAGTTATTACTAAATAATATTGATTATCTATCAAAGGTTTTGTTTGGCATGATTTTTTTCTTATTCTTAAAACAATTTTTTAGTATAAAATTTTTAATTTTTGTTTTAAAAAATTAATTTATGATGTAATAAGACGGTTGTCCCAATCGAAGCCTAAATTTACATGATTCTTCTACCATAGCAAGGTGGACTTATGTAAATTATCTAATGAAAATAGTCTATCAAAGACTTTTTCTAATTTGACTTAGATATATTGTTCTTGTCATATAAAATATTCTTGCACTTCTTTTTTTGTAATTTAATAAATTTGAAAGGTACTATTTTAGAAGATATTGAGTAGGGCTGTAAATGAGTTGAGTTGAATGGAGTTGAGTATCTGCATAATTGAGCTAAACTCGTTTAATACTTATTGAACTCGAGTTCTTACCAAGCTCGCGCTAAGTTTTTTCAAAAAGTATTATGCTCGAGCTTGACTCGATCATTCGAACTCATTTGAAAAGTACCAACTTAACTTGAAAAATAATTAAAAATGATTACTTGACATTTTATTATATTATTATAGAATTATTTTGAAATAAATTTAAATGAGCGGTTTAACAAGCATACAAGCTAAGCAAAGCTAAGATCGAGCTCTAGCTTAAACTTAAACTCAAACTCATCGCTCGATAAGTTGACCTCAAAAGCTCATTAATGAGTCAAGTTTGAGCCAACTTTTGAGCTTACTCTACTCACTCACACACACACACACACACACACACACATATATATATATATATATATATATATATATATATATATATATATATATATATATATGGTTGAGAGGTTTGACATTTGCACACGTGATGTTTGTGTGAGTTTGACTTAATTTGCTCGAAACTCAAAAGTGTGTGTGTGTGTATATATACATCACTTGTGCAAATTTCAACAAGATCTTTTAGTTGGTTGCGAAACCTCCCAAAAGAATTGTTGAAGACAAGGGCGGAACTGTATTGAGCTTAGGGGGGCAATTGCCCCCCCCTCAAAAAAAAAAAAATTTTTTTTTTATAGGAGAAAATTAAAAAAAAAAAATATAAGAGAGTAAAAAAATTTTTTGCCCCTCCTTAAATTTTTTTTTGCCCCCCCTAAAAATTTTTTTTGTCCTCTTTTGTCCTAACTTGCCCTAAAATATCTATATATTTCTTCACATTTAGTTCTAATATTCTCTTTCATGCTTTTATTAACAATTTAATTACACATTTTTTCTTTATTTTTCTTGCTTAATTTTTTTAAAAAACTTTTCATAATGTATAGATATATAATATTATTTTTTTTAATATTTAATTATTTTTATGCTGTATTTTTGCCCTCCCTCAAAATTAAAGTCGGTTCCGCCCCTGGTTGAAGATGTGAAGAAGCTTTAGGAGGGATAAATTTTAAAAGTATAATAAAAATTTTAAATATTAAAACCTATATTAGAATCAATATTTTAAAGTGGGTATATTCGTCTGTTTAATGGACGACTGATCGTAGATGTGACAAGTAGCTCGTTTAATGGAATGGTTGACTTGCAATGGTGTGATAGATTTTTTTTTTCAGCTTTTTTAAATAATTCTAATGGTAAAACTTAAATAAAATTATATAAAATTAATATTAAAGTAAATAGTTATAAATGTAAAATAAATAACAAAATTAAGTTTATTTAAGGTTTTTTTCAATATGATTTAAATTTTGATGGGAAAAAAGTCAACTGCCCATTTAAAATACAAAAAATACATAATAAAAATCAAAATTAAGTTCTATCTATTTACTTTTTTTACTTAGAATTTAAATTTTATTTAATTTAATAAAATTTAAATCCCAACAAAAAATCTTAGTTTAAGAGTAAAAAATAATTTATGTTAAATTTTTTCTAGCTATTTTATTTAGTTTTAGAAAATTTTATTAAATTTTTTTCATAGAATTATAAAATAAAAAAACCCGATAAAAAGTGTCAAGTTAGTATAAGTCACCAATTTAATGGGCGAATTACTTGCCACGTTAACAACCAGTTGCCCATTAAACAAGAGACTGTGCTTGTTTTTTAAATTTTTATTTTAATACATTTTTTTAATAATTCAGCTTTTTATTATACGTTTTTAAGATTTCCACCTCTAGAACTTATGAGAACTTCATTGAAGCTATGTTAACATAGCTAGAGCAAGAAGATCAATATCAACAATGAAAGATGATTAATGCTTTCGTTTAGAATGGCTTTCTTAGTGCTTTCTAAAACAACTTTTCAGTAAAAAAATTTCTAGTTCACGAAAGAACTAGAAATTTTTGAACTAAAAAATCACTTCATAAAACAATAAAAAAGTTATTCCAAACGAAGCCTATGACTTCATTTGAGATAGGTTTTTAGCTGATTTCTAAATAATTTTTTTAATACCAAAAAAAAATTGTGATCAAATATTGTCCCAAAAGCTACTGATTAAGGTTTCATTTGGAATAGCTTTCGACCCTTATTTTTTCGTAGTTTTCATTAATTTTTGTACTAAAAAGCTGCTTTTGAAAGTAATAAGACAAAAATAACAAATATTTGATATAACTAAAATGATTAATGACAATAACATAAATTAATAATAGTGATCATAAACCAATAACAATAAATAATAAAAATTTGATGTTTTTTCTTCTCTTTTACATTACTTTATGGTCACTATAATTTATGTTTATTGTTGTTATTAATCATTCCAGTTATACCAAATATTTGTTATTGATATGTCATCATGAAATTATCTTGATCAGGCACGAATCTCGAGGCAAAAATCGAGTTAGGAACTTCAAAAAATAAATTCGGGAGCACCTGAACTCCGATTTCAGCGAGCTTATAGTCAAACTGAGCGTCTCGGAAATACAAACCCAATGACACCAAATTCAACCCAATCCGAGCCCAAATGGGTCTGAATTAAGGGCTCGAAGCTCTGTTGGGAGGTTCAAACCACAATTTGAGTTACCAAACGGTCTCCGATTTTAACGAGCTTATACTCGAATCGAACGGCTCGACGAGACAAATCCAAAGAGCCCAAGATCACCGAATTCTGACATCATTAAGTCCTTCAAATGCCCAACGAACCGTGCATGATCAAAGGATTCGATATCGGCCGTCCATTCAAACCACTCCCAATTCACCCCTGATCTCAAGACTATTTACGAGCTATGCCATCCCAGAAAAACTATAAATAGAGCCCTCATTCTTCACAAGGGGGACTCAAGTGAATAGAGAGAAGAATGAAGAGAAGGAAGAAGCTCCTCCTCGACCACCGCCGGAGCTCTTCCCGTCGCCTGAAGACGTCGGAACTCTGCCGGATTGTCGGGAAACGCCGGGAATTTGCAGAACTTTGTAATTTTGTGAGAAGCTGATTGTAAATCGATCGTCTTGACTTGTAAGACGAATTGGTCTTTGTACTTCAAACAAATACTAGTGGAATTTTACAACTGGGCAAGGCCACGTGGTTTTTCCCTCTTTTGGGTTTTCAACGTAAAAACCTTGTGTTCATTCTCTTTACTATTTGCGTGCTGAATATTCGTGCAACGCTCGGACGCGAATTCATAAACTCTACCGCCGCGTATATTCTAGCCCGCAACAGTTATCTTTCTCTCAGCCTATAAATTCATCAATATTGATAATTAAGCGTGAAATAATTAATTAATTAATAGTAATCAAAATAATAATATGATTAATTAAGAAATTATACTAATGAAATGATTATTTCTTGTACGGTATTGAGCAACTGATGGGGATCATAAACCGCTACAGGCTCTTAGCCACACTGGCTGTTTACTCTTGGCACACAATAATGTTACACACACACCCACTACCTAGTTGCTGCTTTATTTCCTTTTTTCCCTAAGTTCGTTATTGGCAGACTTAGTGGCTGCTATATAAGTACCTCTACAGCTCACTACAGGAAATATAGAAAAATATACTTCTACCCAAAATTACTGTTCCATTGCCTGTTCTTCCTCTGTTTTCTTGCAGGTGCTTCGCTCGGTGAACGGCAGATCCAGATTGTCTCCTCGCGGGTAACGGGTGAGTCCGTCAGTTGGTATCAGAGCCGGCATTATAGCAATGGCCGCAGAAACGTCCCGCAAATCTCCCGACGACGATCGGAGTGTGGAAGCCTTGTGGGCAGCGCAAGCTAGCTTCATACGGCAACTTAGTGATCTTCGAGCGGATTTCGTCCGCCTCTCTACTGATTTACGCAATGATATGTTGGATCTCAAAACTACGGTAGGCACATTACTTCAATCGCACACTGCTAATATGGCGCACAGGCCTCCCGCAGCTCCAATCAGAATTCCGCCGGATCCAGTGGGATTTCCCAGGTTACCAAGGAATATCCCTGCGGAGATTATCGATTCCGATGATGAAATTGATTCGAGACCTCGACGGGACGGAATCAATTCCGGCGATGAAGATCAGTTTCGATATCACGATCGCCACCGTCATCGGGGACAATACCAGAACCATCATGGTGAGTTTCGTGTCAAATTAGATATCCCTTTTTTTGAAGGGCGAATACACATAGAAGACTACCTTGATTGGGAGCGTGCAGTGGAATCATTCTTTGAATACATGGAGATTCCTCCCGATAAACAAGTCAAATATATAGTGTGCCGACTAAAAGGTGGGGCGAGCGCATGGTGGTAACAATTGATTCAAACACGCCAACGCGAACACAGGGGACCAATTCAGAGCTGGACACGAATGAAGCAACTTCTTCGAAACCATTTTTTGCCTACTGATTTTGAGCAAATGCTCTACTTACAATATCAGCAATGCGCCCAAGGCTAGCGTCCGGTCAGCGAATATACGGAGGAGTTCTATCGCCTGAGCGCTCGAAACAATCTTCAGGAGTCAGAAACTCAAATGGTGGCTCGATACATAGGAGGTCTTAAGGAGGCACTCCAAGACAAATTAGAATTGAATTCGGTTTGGACACTTAGTCAAGCCGTGAATTTCGCACTGAAAGCGGAGACGTAGATTACGCGTCATTCACGCAGTTATTCCACCAGGAAGAGTTACAATGACTCTACTGTTGATGCTAACAGGGCTGTTCAATCTGGAACCAAAAATGTCCAACCGCCACGTAGTCTACCTCCTGCACCGTTCACTCAAGGAGAACCCCGCAATCTGTCCAAAGCGCCGATAGCTGCTAGAGATAATCCATACAGTAAGCCAAGCACCTTGAAATGTTTCAGATGCTTTCAACCTGGGCACAAGTCCAACGAGTGCCCAAGTAGGCAGAGAATCCAAATTTTGGACGGAGAACAATTACCTGGAACCAAAGAATCCGCTGAAGTTGAACATGATTCTGATACTGGATTTGAAGAAGTCTATGGTGATGATGGGGAACCCGTTATCTGTGTACTACAAAAACTGCTTTTAGCTCCACGTACACCCTTGCATTCCCAGCGTAATGCATTGTTCAAGACTCGTTGCACGATACAGGGGAAGGTGTGCGAAGTCCTAATTGACAGCGGTTGTACCGAAAACGTGATAGCCCGGTCAGTGGTTCAAGCCCTGCAGCTGAAGACGACCAACAACCCGCGGCCTTATAAGGTTAGCTGGATCAAGAAGGGAATGGATGTTACTGTCACAGATATGTGCCGCGTTACTCTATCCATTGGTAAACACTATGTTTGCGAAATACTCTGTGATGTAATTGAAATGGACATTTGTCACGTGATCTTGGAACGACCATGGCAGTATGATATGGATGCTATTTACAACTGCCGGCAGAACGTTTACACTCTAGATTGGAAGGGCAAAAAGCTGCGGCTGTGTCCGTCTAATCCCGAGCTTCCTGGAAAAGCTTCTGTGCAGAATGCTGCCTTTGTCACTTCTGGTAAATTGCTTCTACAGGATCGCCAGGATCTTGACTCCATTGTGGCTTTAGTTGTCTCAGATAGTGACAGAAATACAAGCAAATGGCAACCTCCAGCTGAAGTCCAGGAACTCTTGTCCAAATTCACGGATGTCATGCCAGCTGATCTACCCCCTGGATTGCCGCCCCTGCGCTCCATTCAACATCAGGTTGAATTCATTCCCGGAGCAACTCTACCAAATCTACCACATTACCGTATGAGTCCCAAGGAGTACACCATCCTGCAGGAAATTGTTGAAGATTTGCTTGACAAACAATTGATCCAACACAGCTTGAGCCCCTGCGCAGTACCAGCCCTCAGAGTTCCAAAGAAAGATGGACAATGGCGCATGTGTATAGATAGCCGCGCTATCAATAAAATCACTGTGAAGTACCGGTTTCCAGTGCCTCGCGTTTCTGATCTACTGGACCGATTGACTGGAGCGACTGTCTTTTCTAAATTGGATCTTCGTAGCGGCTATCACCAGATCCGCGTTCGTCCCGGGGACGAGTGGAAGACCGCGTTCAAAACACGCGACGGACTATACGAATGGAAGGTAATGCCCTTCGGCCTTTGCAATGCTCCTTCTACATTCATGCGGCTGATGCAAGAGGTACTTCAACCCTTTTTGGGAAAGATATGTGTGGCCTATTTTGATGATATCTTGGTATTTAGCACTAATCTGCCTGATCATGTGCAACACTTAACTGACATTTTACGAGTGCTTAGACAGCATAAACTTTATTTAAATCTTCATAAGTGTGAATTTGCTTCCCCTAGTGTGCATTTCCTGGGCTTTATATTGACAGCGGGCGGAGTTGAAGTGGATCAGCGAAAGGTCCAAACCATCCGAGATTGGCCAACACCCCAATCTCTCTTTGAAGTTAGAAGCTTTCACGGGTTAGCCAACTTCTACAGGCGATTCATTCGGGGATTTAGCATTTTGGTGGCACCTCTCACAGATTGTATGAAGACCGGTAGCTTTAAATGGACCACATCTCAACAACAAAGTTTCGAAAGTATCAAAGAAGCTCTCTGTACCGCCCCTGTTTTGGCATTGCCTAATTTCGAAAAACCCTTTCATGTGGATACGGATGCATCCACAGTTGGAATTGGTGCTGTTCTCTCTCAAGAATCTCGCCCTATTGAGTTTTTTAGTGAAAAACTCAGCTCTGCGCGACAAAAATGGTCCACCTACGAGCAGGAACTCTATGCCGTGGTGAGAGCTTTAAAACAGTGGGAGCATTACCTGTTGCATCAGGATTTTATGCTGTGCAGCGACAACCAGGCTTTACAGTATATCAACAACCAGAAAAACATTAGCCGGATGCACGCTCGTTGGATTGTCTTTCTTCAGAAGTTCACATTTGTATTACAGCACAAGGCGGGAAAACTCAATCGGGTGGCAGACGCACTTAGCCGACGAGCAGCCATGCTAGTCCGACTGCAAACCGAGATCACTGGACTTCAAGAAATGAAGTCGTTGTATGCCGAAGATACAGACTTCTCTATTCCCTGGGAGCAATGCCAGTCGGGTAAACCATCCAGTGATTATAACCTACGCCATGGCTTCCTATTTAAAGCCAACTGCCTCTGCATTCCTAACTCCTCCTGGCGACAATCCCTCATCAAGGAAGTTCATTGTGGAAATCTCGCTGCACATGTGGGTAGAGACAGAACATTATCCCAACTGCAAGTTCGCTTCTATTGGCCCCATCTAAGCCGTGATGTAACTCGATTCGTTGAACGCTGCTCGGTGTGCCAAACCTTCAAAGGTACAGCTCAGAACACCGGCCTGTATTTACCTCTTCCCACACCAGATTCCATTTGGGAAGACCTTAGCTTAGATTTCGTGCTAGGCCTTCCCCGAACAAGAACTAGGGCTGACTCCATTATGGTAGTAGTGGATAGATTCTCGAAGATGGCTCACTTTATACCTTGTAAGAAGACTTACGATGCGGTTCATGTCGCTAGACTTTTTTTTAAAGAAATAGTGCGTCTACACAGAGTTCCTCGGAGCCTCACGTCCGACCGAGACGTGAAGTTCGTTAGCCACTTCTGGCGAGAGCTATGGAAACGTCTCCACACAGAGCTAAATCTCAGCTCAGCATATCACCCCCAAACTGACGGCCAGACAGAGGTAGTGAATCGCACGTTGGGTAATATGCTGCGATGTCTGGTACAAGATCATCCTAAGAAATGGGAAGAGGTATTGAGCCAAGCTGAATTCGCCTTCAACTCCATGCCAAATCGGTCAACTGGACATTGCCCCTTCAGCATCGTATACACTAAGATGCCTAACCACGTGGTAGACGTGGCTGTTCTCCCCAAATGTCGCAGCACCGCGGCGTCTCAAGCTGCTGATCAATTCAAAAATATTGTTGATCGAGTTCATGCCCAGTTAACGAAGTCCAATCGGAAATACAAGGAACAGGCTGACCTTCACAAACGATTTAAAAGCTTCGAACCTGGTGATTTGGTGATGCTACGGGTGCGGAAGGAGCGCTTGCCAATGGGAACTTACACTAAACTAAGCCCCCGCAAAATCGGACCGTTCCCTGTTCTTAGAAAAATCAATGACAATGCATATGTCATTGACCTGCCAGCTGAAATACACACTTCATCTACTTTCAACGTGTCCGATATCCATTCCTACCATCCCCCTGATGAAGCCAATACTATATTAACCTCGCCGGAGACGAGTTCCTCTGAAGAAGGGGAGAACTGATGGGGATCATAAACCGCTACAGGCTCTTAGCCACACTGGCTGTTTACTCTTGGCACACAATAATGTTACACACACACCCACTACCTAGTTGCTGCTTTATTTCCTTTTTTCCCTAAGTTCGTTATTGGCAGACTTAGTGGCTGCTATATAAGTACCTCTACAGCTCACTACAGGAAATATAGAAAAATATACTTCTACCCAAAATTACTGTTCCATTGCCTGTTCTTCCTCTGTTTTCTTGCAGGTGCTTCGCTCGGTGAACGGCAGATCCAGATTATCTCCTCGCGGGTAACGGGTGAGTCCGTCAGCAACTGATCAAGGACAATATACCTTAGTCTTTGTTATAATAATGATCTAATAATAGACAAAGGAGGATTAGTGCAAGTGATTAGTTGCTCAATGCCTATATAATAAATTAATCATTCTCTAATTAGGTCAATATGCCTTACCATTAGCATTAGGTAGAGAGAAAGAGAAAGAGAGAGAAGCTCTATAAGTTCTATATTGATCGGAAATAAAGAACTTGTGACTATCAATTTTGTCTTTAAATTTATCCTTTTAACTCTTTATATATTGGTAGGGGTAAGAGGCAAAGCTCCGTAGGAAAATTATATTTAAAGTAAATACATAAATATCAAAATATAATTTATTTAATATCTACCATAATGTAAAGATATTATGATTATATTAATCTAATTATATTCAATGCTTATTAAGACTTTCTAAATAAGGGAAAAATTATCATTAAGTCGTCGGTTGGCATGCACTGTTGATTGAGTTTCGAGGAGTCGTCGTATTGGAGGCTCACGAAGAGGAACAATTATTATGTCCTCTGACCGGACGTAGAGCTACGTTCCAATAACATGTCGTCACGTGCTCTTACTCTTTACCGCGCGGCCCGACGACTTGACCCGGAGCGGAACCCGGGAATGCTATGTTCGCGATTTTCTCGGTATTGCTTTGCATTTGCTTGGTATTGCTTTGCAAAAACGAGAAATGCCGCTCTGTGAAGACCAATACCATGCAAATACCAAGTTGTACCGAGTTTTTCTACAACTCGGTATTTGCTCAGGATTTGCTCGGTATTGCTAGGGATTTGCTCGGTATTGCTAGGTATTTGCTTGGTATTGCTAGAAAAAACTCGGTACAACTCGGTATTTGCTCGGTATTGCTAGGTATTTGCTCGGTATTGGTTATTGCCGAGCAAAATCGACCAATACCGAGCAATACCGAGCAATATTGGGTCCGTTCCGGGTCGGGTTGTCGGGGCGCGCGGTAAATAATGAAAACGTGTTGCGTGATTCTAATGGCGGCCGAACGTAGAGTTGCGTACGTTCACCGGACCAAATAAAAGCTCCACGAAGAGCGTGCAAAATTAGTAAGTTTTTGGGGCTTAGTAAGTTGACAGGTTTAATATGATTCTGGTGAGTGCATTTTGACCTTGGCGAGCAAATGATGAACTCGTTGAGTAATTATTGGATCTGGATCGAACAATGTTTAAATAAGATTTTATCGAACATAGGCAAATCTTAAATGTATTTAAACCTTATTCGAACACGATTGGAACAAAATTTATATTTGATTCAGTTCAAATTAAAGTTGCTCGTGATTGACTCACGTCGCATATACAAAAATAAAAATAATTTAATTTTAAATAAACTTTCAAATATATTTTTTCTATAAAAAAAATGAAACAGAACAATTTCTAACAAATTTCTCATTTAATTTTAAGGATTATAATTTTTTTTCTGATAAAACAATAATAATAACAACAACATCAATCCTTTGTCCCACTAAGTGGGGTCGGCTACATTAATCCATTTTCACCATTGTGTCCGGTTAAAAGACAAATTCTCATTTAAATCTAATTAAGAAATATTATTTCTAATATTTTCTAATCATGTCGATCTTTTTAGGCTTACTACTATCTTTCTTAACAAAAGTCAAATCTAATACCTCAACTTTTCTAACTAAGTTATTGGAAGGCCTCCGCTTAATGTGACCAAACCATCTAAGGTGACTCTCTCTAATCTTATCTTCCACTGGAGCTACTCCAACCTTTTCACGTATATGCTCATTTCATATCCTATCTCTAAGGGTCAAGCCACTCATCCACCTAAGAATACTCATCTCTGCAATGCTTAACTTAACTTAGGAAAAAAAAACGTTCACTCTTCCATCAATCAAATTAGGTTCAATAAATCACTTATGATGTTAACGACCGAAGAGAATGATCATCACCCTGCGAGCATTAGAGCATATAAGATAGATTCCGACCACTCGGGCTTTGAAGCGGCAGTGGAGACGAAGGTAGCGATGAAGGGGACCACAGGGGCTTTTCTTAGTACAGTTGGGATACCAAGATTGCGGTTGACAAGAGTCAAGATATGTGTCTAAATCATCTATCTATGTATTATTAATAAATCAATACATATAAAAATTTAAGACTTAATTAGCATAATTAATACTAGACAAATATTAATGAGCCTAATTGACAGTTCAATTAGCCTTTAACTAGCTTAATTGATCATTTAAAGACTGTGTAATTTTTCCCAATTAATAACGCGTGATGTAGTGGATCGTCGGAAGATGATACCTGCAAGAAGGATTTTAGGATTCCCAATCCAGGGAAGAAGAAGAAGAGAGCTTCACAAGCTTCAAAGGGATGTATATATCATTCAATGCCTTTAAAACCTTACATTTTACCTATTTAAATAGGAAAATAGAAGTCTCTAGAGCAAGGAAGGTAAACTAGTCCCTAAGCACAATAAAAGCTAAGATGTTCCTACATCATTCTTCCCTTGCGTAAAAAGAGCTCGACTCCGTTCGAGGTTCGTTAATTAGAGGGGAAGTAGGGTGGCAAACAAATTCCGGGATCGAAGACTTTATTCTCAATATTTTCCTCCTGTAGAGTGGCCTCTTGGAAGTTCCCAAAACTCATTACTCGAATGCCAATTGCTTTGCAGTCCTCAATGGCTTGGTAAACTTCTTCACGTATAGGATTCCTCAGCCCAAACAAATCGGCAAATATGAGATCACTTTCTATAAAAGCATAATTAGAAGGAAAAAACAAGTCATCTATTCCTTCAAAGCATAGAGCACGCTGTCCAGTAACCAGCTCAAGAAGCATGATGTCATATCAAAAAACATCAGTCTTCTCGGATGCCTTGCCTGTGGTGATATATGCAGGTGCTTTGAGACGTTGAGTTCCACAAATCTGAGTAGTTACAAATGTTTTTTTCATATCCTCAACTTGGCCAATCCAAAGTCTCCAACTACAGCCTCAAAGTACTCATCAAGAAACACATTCGCGGAGTTGATATCACTATGGATGATCTTTGAATTGCAACTCTCATGAGGATATGACAGAGCTCGAGCAATTCCAAGAGCCACACAATAGGGCAGACCATCCTTCAATCTCTTTACTGCAATATTCATGTTGTCCTGAAGTGCTAAATCAATCTCAACATAGAAGTCGTCAACACCCAACTGCATGAAGTCATCAGTGACATTATGTCGAGCAACTTGTGAGCATGACGTTGGATTAGCTTTGTTAGTCAAACTTAGACGGGGCATTTTTACACCTGCAGGGAAAACGTTCCTAATAACAAGAATAAAGTTGGTATTTAGTTCAATCTCCCCATTTCCATGAACCACCAAATGCAGATCGTTTCTTTTCGCAAACTGATCCGCTAATGCCACAGGAGAACTACCTCTTTGATATTTGACTTCCATTTTTTTGGAAGGCTTCACCTGTGATTTGAATGCATCAGAGAGAGTGTAGTTGCTTATATTAAGTACCTGGAGCTAAGAATAATTTCCATCCATGGCAGAATCTGGAGCCCGCACTGCGTTGTTGTGCGGGTAGGTTGGTTTGAAAAGGTCGGAATGGGTGACGAGGACGAAATGGCCGGCTTCGGGGCTTGCCAGCATAGCGCAGGGGTAGCCAAGAAGGTGCGTTTTGAGTATCTCACCGCGCCTGGTCATCACACTGGTCGGTGGCATAGCAGCAGGTTTCAACTCCCCGCCGGTGCAAGTCGACGTGTCTGCCATCTCGTTTCCACCGCCATCTGATACCACCGCGTCCTCAGATGACGACATGCTGTGGCTACCGATGTAGCTATGCGTCGGCTTGGATTTAGCGAAATCAAGCATGATGAAGCCTGGCGAAGCTCCGCCGCCAGCTGGCACGATGCTGTCCAAGTGGTAAATCTCGGCTTCCACTAACGAAGCGTATTCCAGATCCAGATACGGATCTACATCGGAGAAGCAGTCGTTTGATTTCATCATCATCGGATCCTTCGCCGGAGCGGGAAGTATCCAAGTTGCGGCCGCGGGGGCATCTACTTCCCCATCATCGGCATCGCATAACAGAGCGGGATCATCGGTGGAGTTGAAATCGACGTCGAGCTGTTTTTCTGCTCGATCTGTGGGTACGAGAGCAACATTGAACTGGAGTGAGGAAGTGTCACGACCCGACCCGAGACGAGACGGATCCCGCCCGCGCCGGATCGCGACGGAGAATAGCTAACCAGGATCTAGCTTTGGATTAGGTTACTGAACTGATCTTCCAAATTCTTAACTCAACAGAAGCACACAGAACAACAGAGCTACTAAAAACATCAAATGCAGCGGAACAAAACATCTATCTTTTCATTTCCTCAAAATAATCATCTACAGAACAGTACATGGCTTTCAACAGAAAGAAAGACAGAACAGGAAAGCCATGACTGTACAAAAATCAAAAGTACAAAAGTACCTAATCTGATCAGACTCTGAAACCTAGTCCTGGACTTCCTTGCCCTTCCCAGAACCTGAAAACCACCAGAAAGCAAGGGTGAGCTCAACAGCTCAGCAAAGCAACAAACCTCCAATCAAAATCCTCAGAAACTCAAAACCAACACAGCAGACAAATCCGTACAGAAATCAGAACGGAATCGGACAGATATCAAATCACATCAGAGTCGTACAGATCGTATCAGAACAGAACAAATCAACAGAGTCAGAATCAGAAATCAGAATCGTACGGATCATATCATGTCATAATCACAATTTCGTACAGAACAGAACAGATACAGAAAATAGTACAGATACATATAGCTAAATGCCCTGACACTGACGGAATCTCTACGGATTCCGGCCCCTTATGCCTCCCTTCCCAGACACTGACTGAATCTCACAGGATTCAGGCCCCTTATGTCTCCCTTTGTGCTCACGGCACCAAAACAGATGTGCTTATAGCACCAAAACAGAATTCATCGGATCCGGAACAGAACAGATATCAGATTTCAGATTGAGCTCATTTCAGATTTCCCGTTTCACTAACTGAATCTCATAGGATTCAGGCCCCTTATAACTCCCTTTACATAGCATATACAGATAGCATATCATTTCAGAGAAAATCCGGACAAATCAGGAATTACTCAAAAATCGGGCAGCACAACGGCAGTATACGGAATTTACACAATTTTCCTGAAAATCAAAATTCACCAAATTCGCACAGAATATAGATATCAACATTTCAGAACATTTATTCTACTGCACAGAGAATTTCCAAGTTCACAGAAAAATCCGGTCGACTAAAAACACAGTCGAATCAAAAATATCCGGACAAAAATCTTCAAAATATAGTCAAAATGTGCACACTCGGCACGGCAACGATATACAAGAAGTTACGCGGTAAAAGCTGAACCGTTCAAAAGATACGGACGAAAATCGCTAACGGAAACAAAATCCGGACAGAAAATACCGCCAAACACGACGGTTCTGAAAATTTAGAAAGTCGGATTGTGCCTTACCTCGTGCACAGCAATTTCCTCAACAGTCTCCTCGGACGAAAACAGCTCGGCGTCGCCCGAAAATCCGCTTTTCCACTTTTTCCTTCGTTTTTCTCTCTCCTCAGCTTTTTCTCTCTCTTCAAAATATCTCAATTCTATATATATCCAGACTGATCGTCCCGGACGATCGAGCTTCGTACCGGACGATCCATGAAGAGAGGAATTCCGTCCAGACGAAAAATGACATATCGTCCCTGGCGAAGGGTTCACGGGAGAATTTTCGTCCAGACGATCCAATTTTCGTCCCGACGAATCATACAACCAAAACTGATTTTCTGCACAACCTGTACCGATCGTCCCGGACGATCCATCTTCGTCCCGGACGAACCTGGAGCAAAAACTGATATTACAATCTCCCCAACTTAAAAAAAAATGTCGTCCTCGACATTATCCAATCCAACCTCCGTCAAAACAAGTACGGGTACGACCGTCTCATATCAGACTCCTTCTCCCAAGTTGCTTCCCGTGCAGTCCGGTGCTTCCACTGGACTTTAACCATCGGAATCTCTTTATTTCTTAACTTTCGGACGTCGTATGCCAAAATAAGTTCTGGCTCTTCCTTGTACACCAGATTCTCCTGAATCTCAACTTCATCAGCTGACAACTTCTTCCCAGAGTCTGAAACCCACTTCCTCAGAGTGGATACGTGAAACACATTATGCACATCCGGCATAGAATCAGAAAGCAATAGGCGATAAGCAGATTTTCCAATTCTTTCCAAAATCTTAAATGGTCCAACATACCTTGGACTAAGCTTGCTTACCTGACCAAATCTGCTCACACCTTTCATCGGGCTGACTTTGACATACACAAAGTCACCAACCTGAAACTCAACAAATCTGTGCTTCTGATTGTAATACTTCTGCTGACGATCTTGAGCGGCTTTCAATCTTTCTCTTATCAAATTGATCTTCTGAGCAGTTTCATCAGCAAAAGTGGCCCCCAAAGCCTGTCTATCTCCGACCTCCGTCAGAGTCAAAGGAGTACGGCACTTCCTGCCATACAAAGCCTCGTACGGTGCCATACCGATACTGGACTGAAAACTGTTGTTATAAGCAAACTCAATCAGCGGAATATGATCCTCCCAACTTCCGCTAAAGTCCAGAACACAAAGCCTCAACAGATCTTCCAGTACCTGAATAGTCCTCTCAGACTGTCCGTCGGTCTGAGGATGAAAGGCTGTACTGAAATGCAGTTTCGTACCCAAGCCTTGCTGAATGCCTTTCCAAAGTCTGGAAGTAAAGCGTCCATCTCGATCAGATACGATCACACGAGGCACACCGTGCAATCTGACTATTTCCTTCACATAAATCTGTGCCAAGCGATCAACTGAATCCGTCTGTCTGATCGGAAGAAAATGGGCTGACTTGGTCAATCGATCTACAACCACCCAAATGGCATCATGTCCTTGTCTAGATCGAGGAAAACCCATCGCAAAATCCATCGTTACCTCCTCCCATTTCCACTCAGGGATAGGCAACGACTGCAACAGTCCACCTGGTCGCTGATGCTCTGCCTTCACCAACTGACAGGCTTCGCATCTCGACACAAACTCTGCTACATCCTTCTTCATCCCAGGCCACCAAAACAAAAGTTTCATGTCAGCATACATCTTACCACTGCCTGGATGAACAGTGTAGCCAGAATGATGAGATTCACACAGAATCTCCTGCCTCAAGTCTCCAAACACCGGTATCCACAACCTATTCTTACAGAAAATAACACCAGAATCAGAAATTCGAAGTTCAGGAGTCTTACCAGATCCAATCTGAGCTATCAACTTCGAATAATCAGAATCTGACTTCTGGGCTTCCTGAATCCGTGCTTCCAAAGAAGACTGAATACTCATCTGAGCCAACTCCAAATCACTGGAGGAAACCACCTCCAACTGCAATCTCTCCAAATCACGAATCAGAAAGTCATCACAGGTAAGCTGAATACCTGAGAATCCAGAAGACTTCCTGCTCAGAGCGTCCGCTACCACATTCGCCTTCCCAGGCTGATACTGAATAGTCAAATCGTAGTCCTTGATCAACTCGAGCCACCTCCTCTGTCTCAGATTCAGATCCTTCTGAGTAAAAATGTACTTCAGGCTCTTATGATCAGTAAAGATCTCACATCTGACGCCATACAGGTAATGACGCCAAATCTTCAAAGCAAAAACAACTGCAGCTAACTCCAGATCATGCGTCGGGTAATTCTTCTCATGTGGTTTCAACTGTCTCGAAGCATAAGCAATTACCTGACCATGCTGCATCAGAACGCAACCCAATCCTTTCAGTGAAGCATCACTGAACACCTGAAAACCCTCCGTACCTGACGGAAGTGCCAACACTGGAGCTGAAGTCAAACACTCCTTCAATCTCTGAAAACTAGCTTCACACTCCGGTGTCCAAACAAAAGGTACTGACTTCTGAGTCAGTCTCGTCAGAGGGGTCGAAATCTGTGAAAATCCTTTCACAAACTTCCTATAATATCCGGCCATACCCAAGAAACTACGTACCTCAAATACCGTAGTCGGCCTTGGCCAATCAGCAACAGCCTGAATCTTCTGGGGATCTACAGAAATGCCTTCTCCGCTAACCACGTGCCCCAAAAATGAAATGCTCTTCAGCCAGAATTCACACTTAGAAAACTTGGCATACAGCTGATGCCTCCTCAAAGTCTCCAACACAATCCTCAAATGTCTGGCGTGATCATCCTCAGATGCAGAATATACCAGAATATCGTCAATGAAGACGATCACAAACTGATCCAAATACTCCCTGAATACTCGGTTCATCAGATCCATGAAAATCGCAGGCGCATTGGTTACCCCAAAAGGCATAACCAAAAACTCGTAGTGCCCGTACCGAGTACTGAAAGCAGTCTTCACCACATCAGTTTCCTTCACCTTCACCTGATAGTATCCGGATCTCAAATCAATCTTCGAAAATACCGAAGATCCGGAAAGCTGATCAAACAAGTCGTCTATCCGAGGCAAAGGATACTTGTTCTTGATCGTGACCTTGTTCAAATCTCTGTAATCAATACACATACGGAGTGTACCGTCCTTCTTCTTCACAAACAGAACAGGTGCTCCCCAGGGCGAAACACTAGGACGTACAAAACCTCTGTCAACCAACTCCTGAAGCTGAACTTTCAACTCAGAAAGTTCTTTCGGTGTCATCCTGTACGGAGCTTTCGATATCGGAGCGGTACCCGGAAAAACATCGATAGAGAACTCCACATCTCTATCCGGAGGTAAACCAACTAACTCCTCAGGAAAAACATCAGCAAACTCCCGTACCACAGGGATCTCAGAAACAGAACCAACCTCCAGGTTCAGATCCCGCACCGAAGCCAAAAATACTGGGCATCCTTTCTTCCACATCCTGCTTACCTCCAACACAGAAACCAGACTGGAGAGAACACCTCGTAATCCCTGAAATAAAACTCTCTCTCCAGCCATAAGCAAACTCACTTGCTTCTTCAGACAGTCTATCTGGGCTTCATACTGACTCAGCCAATCCATGCCCAGAATCACATCATACGAAGAAATCGGCAATCGAATCAAACTCGATTTCCACTTCCTGCCAGAAATCTCGATCTCACACAAACAAAACTGTCGAGCAATCAATGGATTCCCAGCCGGTAAAATCACAGACAAAGAAACCGGTAGAACCATCGAATCCAAATGTAAAATCTCAAAACAATGCTCGGACAGAAAAGAATGACTCGCTCCAGAGTCAAACAAAACACGACAGGGCTGATCAGAAATGTAAACCGTACCTGTCACAACATCCGGAGCATCACGAGCCTCCTGCTGACTCAGACTGTAAACTCGTGGCTGAACTGGAACAGGAGCTGAAGCAACAGAACTACTCTGCTCCCTCTGAATCGTAGGTGGTCTCCGTGGTGCAGAACTAGAACCACCACCTCTACCAGCAAATCCCTCAGGGCGAGGAGGAACAGTCCTCGGTCTTCCTGCTGCTGAACCAACAGGTCTGACAAAGCCCTCAGATCGCTGCTCATATCCCATCTGTGGACATTCTGCAATCCTATGTCCCGGCTGACCACATCTGAAACAAAGACCAGCTATCCTGTAGCACTGGCCATGGTGTCGCCGTCCACAACTCTGGCACACAGGTGCCGTACTGACAGATCCAGAACTAGTCGTACTGGTAGCAGTACCAGACGATCCTCCGCTCTTCCTGGAATCTCCAGATCCAGATCCAGGAACAAATCTCCTCTTCCCAGAGGAACCACTGCCAGATGTCTCTCCCCCAAACCTCTTCCTACTCGCAGTCCACCGCTGCTGAGTAGCCGTCAAGTCGTTCTCAATCAGACGAGCTCGCTCCACAAGCTCAGAGAAATCAGTAATCCGGAACGGTATCAGAGGCTGCCTCAAAGTGTCTCGTAAGCCTCTCAGAAATCTGTAGCACCTCTCAGCAGACGTGCTAACCAGCTGCGGAGCGTACCTGGCTAATGCAGTAAACTCAGCCTCGTACTGCATCACCGTCTTGCTCCCCTGAACAAGTCTCAGAAAATTCTCCTGCATCTGCTGTCGTGCAGAAGGGGGAACAAACCAGTCCCGAAATACTTCAGTGAACTCTTCCCAAGTGATCAAAGAGTTCAATCTGCCCTGAAATCTGGCTGCTTGCTGGCCATCCCACCAGTGCTCAGCCTCTCCGTCCAACAGAAAAACAGCTAACGGAACTTTCCTGTCTGCAGGACACTGCATCCCGTCAAAAGTCTTCTCCAATCTCCTCAGCCACTCCTCGGCTGCTCTGGGCTCAACAGCGCCCTCAAACCTCGGAGGCTTCAACCTCAAAAATAACTGCAGGTGTCGATCAATATCCTCAGATCTAACAGTCGAAGCTCTGCTCTGAGTCTCGCTCATCATCTGAGCAACAAGTGAAGCAAACTGTGAAAGCGTATCAGCACCGACCACTGGGGTTGTACTCCCCACTGGTGCTGCCTGATCGTCACTCTGACCGTCTGTCATGTCTGGGTCTGGCTGATCCATACAGAAAAATCCAGAAAATCCGGAAAACTATCACAAAACAACACAAAATAACACAATAAAAAGCCAAACGACCCGAAACTACCTCCCAGACAGACTCACTGATCACTTCCTAGAGCTCTGTTTTACAATCCAACCTGTTTCCAAAACCAGTGCTCTGATACCAAAAAGCTTGTCACGACCCGACCCGAGACGAGACGGATCCCGCCCGCGCCGGATCGCGACGGAGAATAGCTAACCAGGATCTAGCTTTGGATTAGGTTACTGAACTGATCTTCCAAATTCTTAACTCAACAGAAGCACACAGAACAACAGAGCTACTAAAAACATCAAATGCAGCGGAACAAAACATCTATCTTTTCATTTCCTCAAAATAATCATCTACAGAACAGTACATGGCTTTCAACAGAAAGAAAGACAGAACAGGAAAGCCATGACTGTACAAAAATCAAAAGTACAAAAGTACCTAATCTGATCAGACTCTGAAACCTAGTCCTGGACTTCCTTGCCCTTCCCAGAACCTGAAAACCACCAGAAAGCAAGGGTGAGCTCAACAGCTCAGCAAAGCAACAAACCTCCAATCAAAATCCTCAGAAACTCAAAACCAACACAGCAGACAAATCCGTACAGAAATCAGAACGGAATCGGACAGATATCAAATCACATCAGAGTCGTACAGATCGTATCAGAACAGAACAAATCAACAGAGTCAGAATCAGAAATCAGAATCGTACGGATCATATCATGTCATAATCACAATTTCGTACAGAACAGAACAGATACAGAAAATAGTACAGATACATATAGCTAAATGCCCTGACACTGACGGAATCTCTACGGATTCCGGCCCCTTATGCCTCCCTTCCCAGACACTGACTGAATCTCATAGGATTCAGGCCCCTTATGTCTCCCTTTGTGCTCACGGCACCAAAACAGATGTGCTTATAGCACCAAAACAGAATTCATCGGATCCGGAACAGAACAGATATCAGATTTCAGATTGAGCTCATTTCAGATTTCCCGTTTCACTAACTGAATCTCATAGGATTCAGGCCCCTTATAACTCCCTTTACATAGCATATACAGATAGCATATCATTTCAGAGAAAATCCGGACAAATCAGGAATTACTCAAAAATCGGGCAGCACAACGGCAGTATACGGAATTTACACAATTTTCCTGAAAATCAAAATTCACCAAATTCGCACAGAATATAGATATCAACATTTCAGAACATTTATTCTACTGCACAGAGAATTTCCAAGTTCACAGAAAAATCCGGTCGACTAAAAACACAGTCGAATCAAAAATATCCGGACAAAAATCTTCAAAATATAGTCAAAATGTGCACACTCGGCACGGCAACGATATACAAGAAGTTACGCGGTAAAAGCTGAACCGTTCAAAAGATACGGACGAAAATCGCTAACGGAAACAAAATCCGGACAGAAAATACCGCCAAACACGACGGTTCTGAAAATTTAGAAAGTCGGATTGTGCCTTACCTCGTGCACAGCAATTTCCTCAACAGTCTCCTCGGACGAAAACAGCTCGGCGTCGCCCGAAAATCCGCTTTTCCACTTTTTCCTTCGTTTTTCTCTCTCCTCAGCTTTTTCTCTCTCTTCAAAATATCTCAATTCTATATATATCCAGACTGATCGTCCCGGACGATCGAGCTTCGTACCGGACGATCCATGAAGAGAGGAATTCCGTCCAGACGAAAAATGACATATCGTCCCTGGCGAAGGGTTCACGGGAGAATTTTCGTCCAGACGATCCAATTTTCGTCCCGACGAATCATACAACCAAAACTGATTTTCTGCACAACCTGTACCGATCGTCCCGGACGATCCATCTTCGTCCCGGACGAACCTGGAGCAAAAACTGATATTACAGGAAGAGCAGTCGATAGATCTGAAGGCAGAGACAGAGCGGTATTGCTTCGCAGAGCTGGGATCACGGGAGCTGAGCGGCAGGTCAGGCGGGACCGGAGGAAGTCTGGCGTGGGCGGGTTTGGTTTGGTAATCGAGCTCAATATCTGGAGCAACATCGCGATAGCAGTGTGGTTTCTCAGCGACGGAATGATCGTTTGTAGGCGAATCTGAAGGCGGAATCGGAGTTGAGCTCGCTGGCGGTGTGCAAAGATTCATTTCCGCGGGAGGCGGATGATGCTGGAACGGATACGAATCGCTGAAGACGGACCTGGGGTGGTTGCGAACTGCGCGATCGGGCGAATAATCTGGCCATCGCATCGGACGATCGAGCGGTAGGTATTTTGGTGGCGGGTCACGCCATCGGAGAGGGAGCTCGAGCGGAGGGTAATCGTGGCGTGGCTGATGGCGTCTGCGTGAAGCGGATGATGAGATCGAAGAAGAAGAAGAGCACCTCGGTATGGTTGCCGACGACATCCTCATCTTCCTTATTGCCCGAAGGTTTTCGCGAATCAGATCAAGGTTTCTATCTACCCGATCGAGCGATTCCTTCGATTGAGCTTGGTAGAAGGAGATCCGGCTTCGAGCATCGTCGACAGCCCACCTTTCTTGACGTCGAACGTTGTCGACCACCAATCTTGTTTTGCGGCTTCGATCGTCGTCGACAGCCGACCTTCTTCCACAGTCCATCGATCTTCACAAGCTCCAGGCTCTGATACCAACTGATGTAGTGGATCGTCGGAAGATGATACCTGCAAGAAGGATTTTAGGATTCCCAATCCAGGGAAGAAGAAGAAGAGAACTTCACAAGCTTCAAAGGGATGTATATAACATTAAATGCCTTTAAAACCTTACATTGGACCTATTTAAATAGAAAAATAGAAGTATCTAGAGCAAGGAAGGTAAACTAGTCCCTAAGTACAATAAAAGCTAAGATGTTCCTACATCAACGTGTAGGCCCGTAGGTGGGTTTTAACCAAAAAAAAAAAAACTAGCTTAATTGACCCATTTAATTAACAATTTCTATATCAAGTAATTAATTAGTTCATGCTTGATCATCATTTTTATAATAATAAACTATCTTAATAAATAATAATCTTAATTAAATCCTAAATAACGTCTAATATTAAATCTAAAAAATTTAAGTATCATCTATCTAATTAATCAATTGATTTATCATTCCATACTTATTCATCAATTGATTTATCATGCCATAACTATTCATCATTTAAAATTAAAAACTTTACAATCACATTTATAAATAGTTGCGACCGTACCAAACAGAACTTATTCAATCACGCAACAAGTATAACATTCAGATGGAACCTTAACGAAAGCTGCGCCGACCGGACTGCGGCGGCCGGAGATGGCGGACGGCGACCAGAGAAAACCATATCTAGAATATTAAATTACAGAAATATCACATGCGAAATCACAGGGAAGAACGTAAAAGTGAGCGTCAGAAATCAGAAGCCCTGAAATTATTACTCATCACATCAGTTGGGGTGTTCACTAACTTCTCATACACAGCAGTCCTCCCTCGCTTTAGATCTCTGCGACACTGATCGGCCTGCAGCACCAAATCCTCAATGTTCTTCATAAACAACTTCATCTTCTTCCAATTTTCCTCAATTTCAGCACTAAAATTGAGCTCATGAGAATTCTCGAGCAAACAACTAATTTGATCCTGCACCATATTCACCATAGCCTTAATCCCATCCATTTCATTAATCCCAGCCGAAGTTCCAGCCTTTAATGCGCTAATTATCATCTTCTCCCGCTTAATTGCTTCCCTGTAGTTATTCCACATGGAGTCAAGCCACGTACCCAGGGCCGAAAAAGCTGCGAAGATTGCTGTCGCAATAGGCGGCGCACCAACAATAGCAGACACAATTGAGGAGATTAGAAGAACGGCAGAGGCCGAGGCAAAAATTATGGAAAAAAGTTTCCTCCATGCCTGAGCCGATTTAAGCTTCTTGTCAATCCTCTGCTTTTCAAGAAGTAATTTTTCCAGCATTGAGAGTTGCTGTTGGTTGACTGAGTTGAAGACGTCAAGGAATTCTTTTGCGAAGAGATCAACGCTTTCCTTGAAACGCTTCAATTCGGCTTTGGCCTTCTCGTATTTTAGGGTTGGGTCGGCTTCGTCGGAGTGAAGGAGAGCACGTTGAAGGAAGAGCTGAGAGTTTCGGGCATTGTTGAGGCAGTTCTCGAGGGCGGTGCAGAAATGGAGGTTGTGGAAACCCTTATCAAAGTAGTCTTTTACGAGAAGGAAGAGCTTAGGGTTCTTCCTGACTGCCTTTTTGCAGTCTAAGATGATGCGGACGACCTCCTTGTTCTTCTCGAGGAGGAAGGTGATGACTTGTTTCAGAGAGTCAAAGCTAAAGGGAGAACGAAGAGGAATGAGAGGGTTGGCAGGAATTTTGCTTGAATGGCAGCCCATGAGGAAATCTTAGGGGATGAGAGCGAGCTGGCTTTAATCTTTATAGTTTTCTTGTATGTATATTTTTTAAAATTTCCTCGGCACTTTTGTTTCTATTTTTTTCCCTTTCCTGAACCCTGAATCGATAAAAATTATGTCTTTTGCGTCCTGGAATATTCACGGCGATAGAGAATTGATAAAGTTTAATGTCTTAGCATTGTACGAAGATCCATCACACAAACAGATGAAAGAGATGGTATACTGTTCATAAGAGACGCCAGAATTTTTACGTAGAAACTCCTGAAAAGGGGGAAAAACAACGGGGTCTGGCCTACTTTGAATGAATCCATTAGTGTTTGCAGTCCATTACAAATGAGACCCTTCCTTAAGAGGAAGGTCTTGGCTCGATATGACAAATATACATCATACATAGTATACTACACGGTGGGAGTTGGAAGAATCAATGTTGCGATGTTTGTTTGGGGCGGCAAAACTATAGTCGGTGAGCGACATAGGTCAGAAGAATCGTAGTATAGCGACGGAGGTTGGAAGGATCGCACTCAGCATGCGACAGGGGTGATGAAGGTCGGAAGGACCGTAGTCGGGGGATGACGAAGGTCCGAATGATTGTAGTCAGCATGCGATGGAGGTCGAGATGACCGTAGTCGAATGAGAGTTATTGGGAGGATTGGTTGAAGTCCAGTGATGGTTGGTGGACAGGCGAAAGTCCGACGGCGGTCGGCAGATGGGCGGAAGTTCGGAGGCAATCGGCTGACTGGATGATGTCTAAAGGTGTTCGATAGACTGGCAGAAGTCCGACGGTGGTTGGCGAACTGGTGGAAGTCCGTCGGTGGTTGGGAAGAACTCTGGCGGTGATTGGCAGACGAGTAGAAGTCCGACGATGGTTGGAAGATTGGCGGAAGTCCGGCGGTGGTCGACAGACTAGCTGAAGAACTTCGGCGGTTGGGAAGAACTTCGGCGGTGATCGGCGAAATGGTGGAAGTCCGTCGATGGTTGGGAAGAACTCTGGCGGTGATCGATTGACAAGCAGAAGTCCGACGATGATTGGCAGACTGGCGGAAATACGGCGGTGGTCGGCGGACTGGCAGAAGTCCGGCGGGGGTCGACGAACTGGTGGAAGTCCAGCGGTGGTCGGGAAGAACTCTGACAGTGGTCGGGAAAAACTCTAGCGGTGGTCGATGCCAAGAGAGCTCTCAAACTCATCCTTCCTTTCCTTCTTCTTCCTCCCCTCTCATGAGAATAGTGGGGGCTATTTATAGTTTT
The DNA here is from genome assembly GCA_022539455.1 of Dendrobium nobile. NCBI lineage: Eukaryota > Viridiplantae > Streptophyta > Magnoliopsida > Asparagales > Orchidaceae > Dendrobium > Dendrobium nobile. The sequence continues at coordinate 71,041,726 of CM039721.1, read as the reverse complement.
TTGAGAGTGGCATAACTTGTAAATATATGGAGGATCAAGGGCAAAATGGGAGTGTTTGAATGGACGGCCGATATTGATCCCCTTGATCATGCACCGTTTATTGGTCAATTGGATGCCTTAACGATTTCATAATTAAATGATCTTGGGCCTGTTGGATTCGTCTCATCAAGCCGCTCAATTTGAATATAAGCATGTCATATTTGGAAACCGTTTGGTAATCCAAATTGTGGTTTGAACCCTTCAACAGCCCTTCAGACCCTTGATTTGGACCCATTCAGGCTCGAATTGAGTCGAATTTGGTGTCGTTGGGCTCGTCTTCTTGAGACGTTCAGTTTGATTATAAATTTGTTTAAATTAGAGTTTCGATGGTCTCCGATTTAATTTCCAAAGTTTCCAACTTGATTATATCAAGATAATTTTTGGAGACATCAATGTCCAATCACTCTTTTTTTTTTTTTTTTTTTGGGAAAATTCCAATCACTCTTTTGACATTGGAAAATATTTTTTATTTTATTTTAATTATTATACTGTTTCTTCTGCACATCCTTCTCCAATCCACAATAAAAGAATAATTATGATTCACAAAAACTGGAGCTTATTGTTTTGTTCTGAAATGCAAAATATTCGAATATTAGATGAATTCCCAACAAAGGCCCGGCCAATATAGCAGGTGATATTAATATTGTTGCCGTTACAACACAAAAAGTTACTTTCAAATGTCAATGTTAAAAAAGAAAAAAAAAATTGCTGCCGATAGTGAAGCGATAGAAATTGAGGAAAATTGGAAGAAGTAAATTGTTAATATCACATGGATTATTATCACTTTGACAATAAAACAAAATTTTATTAAATGGTTGAGGAAAATTGGAAAAACTAAATTTGTTCTTGGGATTTAAAATAATAGACAATAAAACAAATAAATGGGTTGTAGCCGCATTTAGTACCATATAATTAAAACAGATCATCCCCGTTAAGGGATGACCAGGTCGACCTAGCATGCAACCCACACCAATTTACACGGGCCGACACTTAAGAGTGTCACAAATTGCCAAGGATTCGGTACCTGGCCAATGGCCAGCCAGTTCATCACCACCGATACAACCCGCGGTGGGTCATTTAGTACTATATAAGAGCTAAAGAACTTTTATTGTCTTTTATTGGGATCACCACAAATGACAATTATGAAAACCACTACTAAAGTACTAAACTTTAACAATCTAATTATTATCGCTTGACTATTAATATATAAATTTATTCTTGGGATTTTAAAGGTCATGAGAGTGCCTTTAGATATTTATAGTAAAATAATAATATAACATAAATGTATTTATATAATTTATTCAGTATTTAGTATAAAATTTATATAAATTCTCTTATATCATTCAATTTGGAGCTCCAAAAATTATAAGAAAATATCCATAAAATAACCCATCATATTGAAAAAATTTGGTGAAATCAATTTACAAAACGAACACCAAGGGTCCCAAAAACCTCACTTATATCGAAAGGTGTATATTTATTAAAGATTTATATCAATGCACAAAAAATTATGTATAAATTAGTATAATTAAAACAATGTAATATCTACGTTATAGTAAAAACGGTTTGTGATGTGAACTTATAATGACTCATAAAAAACTTATTTTACTGGATCAAAATATGAGTTATTACAAAGTAAGCCGTCCGGAATTACCTTCATGAAGTATAATAAATAGGAGGTGATAAGGAAGCACACCTATTAAAATGTGGGACCTAAAAAAATATGAGTTATTACAAAGTTTTTACTGGTAACCGTCGGATCTCTTCCTAACCACCGATCATCACTGAATTTTCACTTGTTCGTTGGCCACCGTTGAATCTCTTACCGACTGCCGACCGTTGTCGGACTTCCACATGTTTGTAGATCATTGTAGGATCTTTTCCAAAACTCCAATCATCGTAGAAGTTCTATCTACTCGTCGGTTACAACCAGATCTCTTTCCGACTAGCAACCATCGTCTGTTGACTACTACTAGACTCCAACCATTGTTGATCTTTCGCTCTTTCGCTGATTATTACTAGATCTCCTACCATCGTCGGACCTCTATTGAACCTTCTCCAAATTGTTGCCGCCATATTTCTGATATTTGTCATTCAATCAAGATCAATAAAAATTCATGAGTACCCATCTAAAGTTTGACCAATATTTAGAGATATTGTATTCTTATTACTTTTTAGTTGAGGGATGGGTCGATCTTTGTAATTCGTTCAAATATAATAAAATCTTTCATCTGGGCAAATTAAAAAATACATCTAAGGTCGAGGTATTGCAATTGGATGATAGTGGTTTGATGATCGAAATTGTGCAATATAGATTATAGGGATTGTAGTCAGGTGATAGAAGTCAGAAGGACTATAATCGAACGGTGATGATTGGAGGGACCTTAGTCGAGCAACGAAGGTCGAAGGGACTATAATAAGGCAATGGTATAGAATGCGCCTTAGTTGCGTGACGATTATCAAAGGGATTGTAGTTGAGAGTGATAGAGGTTTAAAGGACCGTGGTCGGGGAGAAGGTAGTCTAAGGACTGTAGTCGGGTGATAATGGTCTGAGGACTGTAGTCGACTTGTCACTGAGGTTGGAAGGACTGTAGTCAGACGACGGCAATCAGAGGATTGTTGTTAGTTGGGAACTAAGTTCAAAAGGATCGTATTCAAGCAATAGTGATCAGAGTGATATAGTTGGGAGACATTTTTCTGAGAATTGTAGATGAGCGATTGTTATCCAAGGATCATAGTCAATGAGAAACTAAGGTCGGATGATTCGTAGTCAACAAAATTTCTGATGTCGGTGGCCAAGAGATGAGAGGTTTGACGATGATTGTTGAGTAGAGCCCAGGTGGTGGTGGATGAATTGAGGTTAAATGATAATGGTCAGGTAGAGGTCCAACGATGGCGACCAACCTGAGGTCCGACAATGAAAATCAACTTAAGGTTCGGTAGCTATAATGGCTGGGTTGAGGTCCAACAACGGTGGCAAGGTGGACATCCAACGACTATCAATTAGTAAAAGTCCAATGACGAGGAAGGTTCACCAACGATGGTGCTCGGATGGAGCTCCAATATTCTTCAAGCTTTTGAATGCTCTTGAATCTATAGCCCATGGTCCAAGCCTCTAAGTCCCTCTCATGTAGAGAGAGGGGACATACTTATATATTTTGATAATAGCATACTCTGTAAATATGAAAAAGATACGGAGCAAATTCAGAATGCTCCATCAATGACTTACATTGATCCGCTTAATCAGAGAGCATTTGTTCAGTATTTAAATGTCTTAATGATGTTGGAATTAAGCGAACTTGAGCTCGTTGGATTCATCTCGTCGAGCCACTCAATTTAACTATAAACATAGTATATTTGAATATCATTTAATCATCCATTTAATATCATGAAGCTTTCTCATATGCTTTTAACACTTAATTTGGGCCTATTTGGGCTTGTATTGGACCAATTTTGATGTCATTTGATTTATCTCATTGAGGCGTTCAATTTAACTAAGTTTGTTGAAATCAGAGTTTGGATTATACCAAAATTAATTTTGAAAGTTCATTTTAAATATGCCTCGAGATTTATGCACGATCAAGACGATTTCTGGTGACATATCAAAGCTTAGTATTAATTCTCTTATCAAGTTTGATTTTATATATATATATATATATATACACACACACACACACATACATACACATACACATTAGTGATGTTATGCTAAACTAATAGTAATTGAAACAACATTATTTCTATTATTTTATGAATGATAAAATTAATTTTCATTCCATCCCACTATTTATTCAATATTTTTATTATATAATACTAGAACAAAAACAAAAACAATATCAAAAGGCCTTTATCCCACTGTGGGGTTGATTATGTGGATCATTTGGGATAGCGTTCTTACTGCTTCTTAAAGATGTTTTTAAGTATAAAAAACTTATTTTATTTTACTAGAAAGCTGCATGAAACAGTAAAAAAATGGTCCCAAACAAAGCCTTAGTCCCTAATATAACTTGATAACAAATTGCTTCTTGATCCAATCTATTGATTCATATCTAAATTATCATTGTAGTTCTAGCTGGCATTATCATCATCATGATCATTGCCTTTGCCCATGAAATTGTTAAATCTTTGACCTTACTGGGGCTAATAAAGGATCAAGCTCAAACGAGTTTGGCTCAACAATATTGATTTGAGCCTAACCTACTTGATTTGATTTAGTTTCAGAAGATATGGAAGGAAATAAAAAAATTTATATTAAAAAAAAAGGTATGGAAGGAAATGTGTCCGATTCTCAACAATTTTGTTCCTTTCCCACTTCCCAACACCCAGTTTACTTCTCCTATCATTGGTGATGTTTATGATGAGGACGAATTTTGTTTGGATTCTATGTTTGGGGATGCTGGTAATCAGAGCCCTACATGGGGTCCTGGTTGGGTACCCATTGGGTACCCACGCTCTGCGCTGGTGGGCTTTGCCCACCCACACCCACCTATGGTGACTTTCCTGATATCATACCCACCCACACCCACCCACTTTCCACGCTTATTGAATGCAGTCTGCCATAGATTAATGGCCTTGAGGTTTTTTGCCATTTTCTCTGATTGCAAACTTTCAAGGCACATATCAAAATTTATCATGGTTGTGACGCGGTTCAGTGTTGCACATTGCGTAGTAAGGATTATTGTAATATACTGCATGTATATGATAATTAGTAATATAAATTGGTTGTCCTTTGATGTTGAGTACCCACCCACGATGCCATGAGCGTACCCATACCCACCCATGCCCATTAGGTATGGATGGGTACGTGGGTGGGTGTGGGTATGGGTACCTAATGCAGGGCTCTGCTGGTAATCCTTCAGTTAACTTGGTTGTGTCGAAAACTTTTATTGATATTCCTATTTTGGTCGTGTCCAATGCGGATTTAAAAGCCCATATAGCGTTGTTTGTGAGTAAGTCTTGTGTGGATCATTCTTTTTTGTTGAATATGTCCGATGGTGACGTTGATGAGATTGAAAATGAATTTCAAGATTCGCAAGATACATATAATTTTATGGCTAGTCATTTTGTTGATCAATCTGTTTCTTCTGGTGTTGGAAAGATATATAAAAGTAAATATAAGAAAAAAATGTGATTCCTATTGTGATTGTTTTGGCTTTTCTGTTGATGTCTGGACAATGATGAGGCATTTCTGCTTATCCCCGGGTTGGATTTGAGTTGGCAACCTTGGTGGTTAGTGTGGTTTCTTCAGTGCTCAGAATTTCAGTTGGTTGGTGTGGCTTTTAACTGCCAATGGATGGCCACTTCCTTGCTCTTGGTGGATGCATGATTGCCATACTGAGTCATTTTGGTTTGTTGCAGTTCTTTTTGTTCGCGTTTTTTTTTTTTTTTTTGTCGCTAATGTTGCTTGGACCTTTGGGTTTCTTCTGGTGGTGCTTTGGGTGGCTCGTGTGGCCCGGTTTCTCTTGGAGAATTGGGTTTTCTTTAGTACTTTGGTAGCTTGGCTTATTTTCTTTTAAGCTTGTAATAGATAGAACGTCGGCTCGTAGGTTTTCTTTAAAGTTTGTTCTTTTAGAGAGCTATCTTTTCTTTAAGGCTTGTAATTTCTCTTAGTAATTGTGATGCCCCTCTGCGAGTTTATTAAAAAAAAAATTTTGGAAGGAAATGGAAAGAACCCAAATTTAAAAAAAAAAACTCATAATAATTAATGATGATGATGATGATAAAATTGTTAAGACTTATCATTATAATTTGTATGTTGTCATATCAATAACTGCATTGTTATAAATATATTTTTATCATAATCTTCTATTTAAACCAAATTTCGAGTGATTTAAAAAAAATAAAGTTTCTTTCATGTTTTAATGACATAATATGAACTCTCTTTGTTGCAGAGTGACAATATGACAGACAAGTGGCATGTGTATATGACCAAAGATTGAAGAATATCTTTGGCTGGTTTGTCTCTAGCCAAGTGTGAATATCTTGCTCAGGCCATTATTGACTCATTCTACAAGGTTAGTTGAGCGAGTTAAACATCTGAGTAAACCTTCGTTTTGGGATTTATTATTCTGTGCGGAGTGTGGAGGGCGTCTGGAGACCAATAAAAATGCGTCATATCACCTCATTGCTGGGTACCTAGCTCGGTACTGGCACTCAATACCGCTAAGTACCGCTGGGTACCCAATGCTTAATCGGACAGTTATTCTCGTCCGGTGTCTGTACAGAATAAAAGCTCTCGTTTTGGACAGACATTTTTATTACTTAAAAAAAAAAAAAAATTTGTATTAAAATCTGCTTTGAAAAATCAATAATAAAGTTGTTTCAAATGAAGCCAAAAACTTCGTTTAGAATCTCGTTCTTACTACTTAAAATAATTTTTTTGTACAAAATTAAATTTTTGTACTAAGAAAGTTGCCCAAATAAAGTATAAGTGTTGTTTTGGTTGTTGCAGGCAAGATTTTTTTTTAATTTTGTTCCAGGTTTTGAAATCTGTAGATCTTCTAAAACAAATATTTAATAAGCATGCATTCAGGTTCATCAGGTAGAAATAAAGTGTTTTACCACATGGTTGTGAAAAATAATATATTTTAGATTTTGTTATTTTAAAAAATAATTGAACTTGCAGAACTAATTTCTTTCGTTCAAAGAGAAGAACAATATTTAACTCTTTTTTATTAATGATTTATTTGGAATAATTTTTCTTTGTTTTATTTTTAAATATCAATAATAATTTCATTTGACTATTATTTTCCTGTTAGTATTTCATTATTTAAAAAAAAAATTGTTATGAAAAAAATTTACTTTTTTAATCAGACTAGTCATTATATTTTCACAACAACCTTACAATAAACTTTTAATTTATAAAAAATTAGTGCATCTTAATGCATAACTGCAACGGTTCTGATATTAAAAACTTTTAATAGAACATTACTCAAAAGGTTAAAATTTAATGTTGAAGGATTTATGCCCAATGATTAAAGAAATTTTTTTTTTTCAAAGTTCAAGATTTCATCTAGGTCTATCTCTACCTTTCTTAACATTAAATAGATTTATTATATCTATAATCCTAACAAATTCATGATAAGGTTGGCATTTTATGTGACCAAACCATATAAAACGGATCTCTCTAATCTTATTTTTCACTGGAGCTACTCCAACCTTTTCACATATATGCTCATTTCACTTGAGCATTCTCATATTTGCAACACTTAATTTTAAGTTTCACTTTTAATGCCCAACATTCTGCGCCATAAAACACTGCAAGTCTCGACATCACATTATAAAATTTTATCATAAATTTGAGGGTGCTTTTCTATCACACGATATGCCCAATGCAATCCTCCACTTCAAAACCATCCAAGTTGAATTATAATAAAAATATCCCCATTTATTTCATCATCATTTTGGAAATATTTAAAACGTGCACCTTTTTAATGACTTCATTTTGATCCTTTTCTCCTTTTAAAAAATGAATGACTCCATATTTTCCAAATAATTAATGTCAGGTAAGCAAATTTTGTGCTGCTCATAATTAAGTTCACAACATCAAACACAATATTTAAATATACAATTAATCGAATTGGTCCTTGTAATGTTCTCATAACGAAGCTAACAGATAAATATCAGTTAGAAGCGAAAATTTATATTATTCAAATGTACATGCAACGAATCAGCCTGGACCTCGGGCCTTCTGACCTGCGACATAAAAATGCTTAAGCCTGGTAAGGAAAAAAATCCATGTATGTCAGGCAAGTAAATATTTAGGTTTCGTTTGAGATGATTTTTTTATTGCTTTTTAAAGTAGCTTTTTAGTACAAAAATTTAATTTTTGTACTAAAAAGCTGCTTTAAGTCCATGTATGTCTAGCAAGTAAAGATTTAGGTTTCGTTTGCAACGTTTTGTTTTTACTGTTTCTTAAAATATTTTTTTAAAAAGCTACTTTAAGAAGCAATAAAAAAACTTCTCAAAAGAAGCCTTAAGTTTCCTTTGGGACTGCTTCTTAAAGCAAATTTTTAAGTATGAAAATTTTAATTTTTGTACTAAAAATTTGCTTTAAGAAACAATAAGAAAGTCATCCCAAACGAAGCCTTGAGACGGCTTTCTTACTGCTTCTTAAAACAGCATTCAAGTACAAAAATTAAAATTTTCAGGAAGTTATTTTAAGCAGCAGTAAGAAAGCAGTCGCAAACGAAGCCTCAATTAATTTATATGTGCTGCTTGTTAAGAACCCATGAGTTACAGGAATGGACATGCGAATGTGGTAGTTTGAGCTTTGGCACTTACCTTTCTTAAAAAAAAAAATGTATGAACCAGCAGTACACTGCCACAGATGAAGATATTCTGTAACTGGTGAGAGATGGAATCTTCAATCATTTCTATGGGGCTGGTTGCCTGGTTTGGGAAGATTATAAAGTGTCAAACCCGACACAAGAATCGCAGTTCCAATGACGAAAAATGCATTCAAATTTGTGCCTTCAGGAATGTAAGGTAATGGAAGGGACAGAATGTATATTGAAAGAGGCACTGCAATCAAAAATAACATCAGCTTCAGACATTATAATTTCTCAAAACTTGAAAATAAGAGTGTCTAATCCCATTTGACTAGCAAAGTGTAAATGGGTGGGGGGGAAGAGAAACCTCCTAAAGTAGCTGCAAGTGAAGAAAGTAACGCAGAAGACATTTTCACCAGATTAAGCAAAGAAATGTTGAAAGCAATGTTGGTTAATATGAAAAGCAGTGGTAGAAATGGGGCACCTTCGCAATCTGAAGAATGTGACAAGAAACAGAGTCAGATGATCAGAAAGAATTCACATCATGCATTATTGTCTGATCGAGTAGCAAATATTTTTCTAAAATGGTATAGATTATTAAGCGTTGCAGACTCCCAGAGCTGTATAGCTATGCCACTTGCCCTATTTTATGAATGTATCTCTAGTCATCTTTCTTAATTTATAGAACTTAATTTCTAACTAGCATTTCATAATATTTATTAAGCCATTATTCGATGTTATTTTTTATATTATGATGCATATGTCAAGCAAAATGATAACGTCTAGGCTTCGTTTGCGACGACTTTCTTGTTGCTTCTTAAAGCAACTTTATAGTACAAAAATTTTAATTATTGAACTAGAAAGTTGTTTTAAGAAGCAGAAAGAAAGCCGTCCCAAACGAAGCCTTAGTCTTATTATGCTAATAAAAAAAGTCGCACTGTATTATTTCATTTAACTAAGTATACTTTGTAAAAGCTTGATTTTATGCTAAGCCTGCTAAAAATTTAAATAAATAGCTCTTGCATTTAGTATACATTTTCCAAAGTGAACCTTAAAATCAAGAAAACTAAGTAGGAAATGCTTGAATTGGAAGGTAAGAACATTTATTAAGCAGCTTGCCTGCTATATGGCCTCCGATATTCAAGAAACATGCAGCACCATATTTCAGGTACTGTGGCAGTTGGGTGAAAGGAATTCCTCTCAAATTGGACAGAAAAGGAAGAAGAAGAAAGACAAAAAGAGCCTGCACATTTGAAGAATATTTATAAGTCAGTTTTACTTTTTAGGAGCCCACCAAGCTTTGAAGGTTCTTATGCCAAACAAAAATTTTGAAGCAGGGATAATTGAAAGAAATGATTTGTCCTACAAATCTATGTAGGGTACATGTAACAAAATGGATGGTCATATGACAGGAGACTATGAAACAGTTATGTGGTGTGTCCTTTTAACATTTTAAGCTACTAAAGCTTACTGGACGCCATTGCAACTTTGATAGGATACATTTGGAATATACCCCAGCCTAATCCCCTATAACTACATGTCATTTTCTCCTATGATGCAATGACACTTCTCCTAAAAAAAGTATGCATTATCCAACACATATCGACACACATACGACGGACACTCACATGTCCCATTAAAAACAAATTGACACACGCTATAAATATTTTATGGAATTTTTTTAAATATAATTTCTTGTGTTTTAAAATTTTATCTTCACAAAAATAAAAACTCAATTTCTTATTTTATCTTCACAATCCTAAATTATTCGCCCACACTCAATGCCTCATTCCTCGAACATTCTCAATTTCATTTCTCTCCGACAGGTTGCAGCTGAAGACAGGAGCAACACAAGACGCAAGCAAGAAGACGAAAGAAATGAAATACAATTGCTCAACATATTAGATTAAAGGATATCCTAAATGAGGTGCTACATCACCTATATATAGAAACAGAACCAAATACAAGAAAGCTAAACGGCTGAGATGAGCTAAGTTAGTTAGGATCCAGTGGTTCAAATTGTAGCAGCCTTAGCCTGAGTTTGTCCGGATGTATTAGTAGTAGCCTGTCGTTGTAGCTTGTAGTGTTGCTCTATTACGCCCCCGCAAACGAACGGTGAAGGATGAACTATTAGTTTGGTTCGAAAAAGCTGATACAGATGCGTAGAAAGCGGTTTGGTGAGAACATCAGCTATTTGCTCCTTGGTGGAGATAGGAACAACTCTGATTTCCTGGGCTTGAATGTGGTCACGAATGAAGTGGACATCCACCTCAATATGTTTTGTTCTGCCATGAAAGACGGGGTTGTTGGCAAGAGCGATGGCATACATAGTATCGCAGTGTATATCTATAGGAGTAGACGGAGAAAAACGAAAATTTGAGAGAAGTCGTCGAAGCCATAGACGTCCGAGGCTGCCGTAGCTAAAGCTCGGTATTCAGCCTTCGTAGAAGACTGAGCTGCGATTTGTTGTTTCTTGACAATCCAGGAGATTAGAGTATTTCCTGGAAAAGACCAATATCCGGAAGCTGAGCATCTGGTAGTAGAGTCCGTGGCCCAATCAACGTCTGCAAAAGCTTGAAGACGAAGGGATGACTTGTAGATTGGAAGATCAAAATGAATAGTGCCATGAAGGTTGCGAAGAAGGCGTTTGAGTTTGAGAAAGTGTATGGGTAAGGGATTGTGGAGGTGTTGATAGAGGTGATTAACCGCGAAGGAGAGATTAGGACGAGTGATAGTTAGATATTGTAGGGAACTTGTGAGTTGACGGTATGAAGTGGGATCGGAGAGGTGGGGGTCAGTGAGAACATTGGTGGGTAGCTTAGTGTAGGAGGGATTAGAAATGGGTTTACAGTTTAAGAGACCGGCTTGTTGGAGAATGGTTTAAGCATATGCGGATTGCGAGAGATGAAGTTGAGTGGGATGATGAGTGAATTCTATTCCCAAAAATTTTGAAGGTTTCCCAAGATGTTTGATGGAGAAATGCTTGTTTAAAGATGAAATAATCTGAAGAAGTAGGAGAGTGATCGCCGGTGAGAAGAATGTCGTCCACGTAAATAAGCAAATAAGCTTGATGATTGTTATGGTGATAAGTAAATAGGGATGGATTAGTGTTGCTTTTCTGAAAACCGTCCGAGAGGACTTGAGAGAAGGTTTGAAACCATTAGCGAGGTGCCTATTTGAGGTCGTAGATGGATTTTTGAAGAAGACACACGCGATGACGATATTGAGAATCTTCGAAACCGGGGTTGTTTCATATAGATTTCTTCGTGGATAGGACAATGGAGAAAAGCGTTGGTAATGTCAAGTTGGTGAATGGACCAAATTGCTATGGAAAGCAACTGTAAGTTGAACGCGAATAGAAGGGAATTTGGCAACGGGACTAAAGGTATCTTTGTAATTTAAATCGTATTCCTGATTATTGCCTTGAGCTAGAGGCGAGCCTTATGTCGAGCGATGGAGCCATTGGTGTTTAATTTTGTTTTGTACGTCCATCGAGAGCCAAGAATGGTAATGTTAGGTGGAGGAACAAGCGACCAAGTGTCTTGTTGTTAAAGAGCAAGAAACTCGGAAGCCATGGCTTCCCTCCATTGAAAGCATTTCGACGCTTCAGTATAAGACGTTGGGGTGAGCGGAATGGAGGTAGTGTTATGATGTAGATTCATGTGTTGACAAGGTTTAAGGAGCCGGTTTGCAAATGAGTAATCATGGATGAGCGGATCGAATATGAAGAGAAGGAGATGATAGTTGCAGGGGTGGATCAGATGAAGCTAGAGTAGTAATAGGTGTGGGTGGCAGGATAGGAGCGGATGAGATAACCGTGGGAGGTGAATGGGAATGAGTCGAAGGTGGAGGACAAGAGAGAATATTGGAGGAGTTGGTAGAGGAGATAAGAGAAGTGGGAATGAGAAGATTAGAATTTGTACGACCAGAGGTAATATCCATGTATTTGTACCCCTTATAGTTAGTAGCATATCTGAGAAAAACAGAATGAGGAGATTTGATGTTTAATTTGTGATGGGTGTGAGGGGGTAGAAGAGGAAAGCAAGAGCAGCCGAACACCTTGAGATGTTGATATGAAGGTGTTTGTTTGAGAAGTAGTTGACAAGGAGAACGGTTAGATGTGTTAGGAGAGGGCATGAGGTTGATGAGGTAAACAGCGGTTAGAAGAGCATCTGGCCAAAAAGAAAACAGAAGATTGGTTGTGTTGAGAAGAGTTCGAGTAGTTTCGATTATATGATAATGTTTCGTTTTAGCAAGACAGTTCTGTTCGGGGGTGTAAGGACAGTTGAGTTTGTGGGAAATGCCATGGTCTTGAAGGTAACGTTGGAGATTAAGATTTATAAATTTTGTGCCACCATTGCTGCGAAGGTGTTTGATTTTACGAGAGTATTTGTTCTCAACTAATGAAATTTAAGAAATGTAGCATAGATATCATATTTGTTTCTAAGAAGGAACACCCACATATAACGAGAATCGTCATCAACAAATAAAACGTAGTATTTAAATCCTTGAGTAGACAAGATTGGAGCAGGACCCCATACATCCGTATGAATGAGTTCAAGAGTTTTGTATTTATGATTTGTAGAGGGAGAGAGACAAACTCTTACGATTCAGCGTAGGAAGAATTCCGCGGACGGAGTGAGAGATGGGAGCATATGACCGTCTCCTATGGCAACATTGTACGTGCCACAATATTCTTCGATGTTGCTGAGACCGTCAAGGCAGTTGGTCAAGTGCGTAGAAGGGCCAGAGTCTAATATCCATTCCGAAGAGGACTTCGGGATGGAGGCTAGGAAAGCAGTCGAAGAAGTGCTAGGGGTGGGATAACTGGTGTCGAGACGAAGCCAACATGTGTGTGCAACATGGCTACGCTTCCCATAGATTTGACAAATTGTGGGATAAATGTTCCATGGGTGATTGGCAGAGTTAGAGGAGGATTTTCTACGACCAGAATGAAATTGGAAGCATCCTCTAGAGCGGCTTCGTCCGCGAGCCGAGAAAAGAGCAGAATGTGTGTTAGTGATGGCTGATTCTTTTACAGATTCAACAAGAAGGTTGATTTCTTCGCTGAGGAGAAGTGAATACAAATCTTCAAGGCAAATCGGCATGAGGTTGGTGCGTATGGACGTCTTGAATGCTTGATATTATGGAGGGAGGTCGTTCAAGATATACAAAATGACGTCTTCGGCGTCTATGGATGTGCCAGCTACCGCAATGTTGTCTACCAACGTTTTGACATTGATAAGATACTGGAGCATCGTCGTCTGACCCATGGTGATATGATGTAGCTCATTCTTGAGCTGAATGACCCGAAATCTATGTGTGGCTTGCAATCTTTTCTCTAAGGTAGCCCAAATGTCTCAGACAATGTCAAGATTTAAGACATATGGGAGAATCGTGGGGGAGATGGTTGAGTAGAGGGCAGCAGCAAGATTTTGATCTGCAAGCATCCAATTGGCGTAGGTGGGATTGATAGAGGAAGAACCATCAGGTAGGTGAAGAAGACGAGAGGGAGGTGTCGAGTTACAATCAAGAAAGTCAGCATAGTTGTTGGCCCGAAAGAATTTCAGCATCTGAGATCGCCAAGTCGCGTAGTTGTCATTTGAAACCTTAGTGGGAACGAGCATTTTGATGTTGGAGATAAAGAACTTGAGAGAAGAAGGAATGACCGGGTTGTTGGAGTTGTTTGCGGCGGTCAGTTTGCCGGTGTGGGAGAAAGAACTAGCCATCTATTCTGGAAGGAATAAGGCGAAGGAGGGTGGGTTCCAATGGAGGATTACTCCGTTGGAGAAAAGGAAGACGAAAAAGAAGAGAGCCAGCATGGCTCTGATACCATGAAGACAATAGCAACACAAGACGCAAGCAAGCAGACGACAAAAATGAAATACAATTGCTCAACAGAATTAAATTACAGGATATCCTAAATGAGGTGCTACAGCACCTATATATAGAAACATAACCAAATACAAGAAAGCTAAACGGCTGAGATGAGCTAAGTTGGTTAGGATCCAGTGGTTGAGATTGTAACAGCCTTTGCCCGAGTTTGTCTGTATGTATTAGTAATAGCCTATCGTTGTAGCTTGTGGTGTTGATCTATTAGCAGCCAAGGGTTCACAAAAACGCTCGATGCTATCTCAACATCCACTATTTTTCCATTATTTTCGTGTGATATCCATGCCATTTCTTGGTCAAGTCCACATCCATGCTTCACGGACACAATATATAAGAACAGTAGGGGCTCAATTAATATTCATGAGAAGAAAATTACATGCTTGCTATCATTTTCTCAGGAAGTAGCATGCTGATAATATTAAATTAACCCAATGAATCATCAAATCACCTGGAATCCAGACCCAAATGAATTGACTACAAATATATCAAGAGTTTTACCCTGTAAAAAAAGCGTCAAGAGTTTAAGAAACTTGTGATGGGAGTACTAACAAAAAAAATAATCATTAACAGAACCTGAAGGCGCTTTGCACCATCAATGAAGACAAATTCCTGCGATAATAAACTTTTTATTGAGTTTCTGAGATCCTAGATGCCAAAATATAGACAGCCAGCTGTATAATTAACCTTGAGAATGGATGCGCCGGCTTGAAAGGCAGAAGAAACAACCATTAGTGCTGGCCATAGAAACTCAATGCCAGATAACCATTGGCCATCAGAGGACCCACTGAAATCAGAAAATTTAATAAGAAAAATAAAACCAATTGTAATCAGCCAATCATAAAAAAACAGAACAAATATGAATCTCTTCCAACTGGAGGGGTAAGAAAATAGTGTCGCTAAAAATAAAGCAGATTAAGCATGGTTAAACCTCTAGTATATTAATTGAAGCTCTATTAGGATCTTCATGAGAGGAAGGCTTCTTCCTTTTCGAGCTTCTTGGGAGAGGAGGGAGAGAGAGAGAAGGGGAGAGCGAGAGAGTTGAACTCAAATTTGTTTCTTAACCATATCATTTATTACAACCTATAGCCTCTATATATAGGCTCAAAATGCTACACTAATGGCAATACAAGCTATTTAAGAAAACTAAAGAAAGTATAATCTTAAATCTTAGACCAATATCCAACAATCTACACATTGGTCCAAAATTTACACACAAAAAAGGATAACTGCTGTCCACAAAGAACAACCCACCGGTCTTCCCCGTCAATAGCATCCACCGGACAGTTAACACCACGCACCCCATGCGTTTTGCTTTCGTGCCCTGTGCGTCCACCTGCACCCTGCGCCTACCTGCACCTGCGCCTCGTGCCCGCGCCCTGCCCCTCAAGCCCGACACCCTGCACATCAAGCCCCACACCCTGCACCTCAAGCCCCACACCCGCGCTTTGCACTCATATGGTCTGCGCACTGAGCCCTGTGTAATGCCCAAACCCTGCTCTTCTTAATCCCACGCTCCACCGAGTCTAGTGTTTGACTTCAACTTGTCCTCCATCGTAACAACCCTCGAAAGCTTATCTGAAGCTGGACTTGTCATAACCAACTTTCAATCAGTCAGGTTCAAACCACGGTTTTCCCAAGAATCAAGAAATCTTGTCTTGAGATTTTCATTGTCAATGTTATGATCCAGGTTCTTCGCTAACGTCAAATCCATCTCAAACTCCAAAAATTTTTTGTCGCCTCCGCTCCTCTATTATGGGCCACATAATCTTCACACTTGCTATTGGTCCAAACCTACCAAATGTCCTTAGAAGAAAATTTTTATCAACATGTGGTGAGGATTTCAAACATACAAATTTGTTCTCTGGGGATCGTCATCATCAAATGAACCAGGAAGCTTTCCATTAAAATCAAAATCTAAAATCAAAATCATCTGGCAGTTCATCAAAATGGTTGAATGAAGCTAAACTCTCACTATGACACCCTTCACGCTGTCAGGAAGCCCGAAGTGCCGTGAGAACTCCTCTGCCACTGACACGGAGGAGGCCGGCTCGCCCTGCACGTGTAGTACGTTGCCTTCTTCAAGCTGCAACTTGATTTCGTCCAGCCCAAATATTGGAACATCAACACAAATGATGTGAGTTGATGGGGTTTCGAGCCAACCGGCCGTCAGCAATCCGGATCGTCGGAGGGAAGCGGGGCTCCAAAGCAAACAACGTAAGGGATCATCAAAGAAAACACCTGCCATCCTTTTTATAGGGAGATCAAATCTTGACGATCTTGGATGCTCTGACAACTAGATTCTCCCGATTGATGGCCTCTCGGCCAACAACTTTGTAGTCAAAGCTGCAATCATGACGATCGGAGTACCTGTGCTCTCCGCATAATAGCTCCCCATCAACGACAGTGGAAACCCGTCAGCCCCACCTTTCTTTGGCACCCCAAACACCTGTTTGACACCCTCGCCTGAGTTGTCGTGACCTTGGTTATCGCTTGTTCTCCCACAGCCATGTCAATCCCCTTTGAATCGCACAAGAAGCCCGAGAGCTGTTCTCGCTCGGCCCCTCGTTCGCCCTTCTCCCGCTCAGCTTCCTCTCCTTGAGATCACCTCAACGAGGCTCGGAATTGGTTTCTTTAGACAAGAAAACCTCCTGCTCCTCCTCCACCTAGCTCGGTTTCCTCCAACCGGCTCTGATACCAAATGTTAGGATCTTCATGAGAGGAAGAAGCAGTTCCTTCTTGAGCTTCTTGGGAGAGGAGGGAGAGAGGGAAGGGGAGAGGGAGAGAGTTGAACTCAAATTTATTTCTTAACCATATCCTCTATTACAACCTATAGCTTCTATATATAGGCTCAAAATGCTACACTAATGACAATACATGCCTAAGAAAACTAAATAAAGTACAATCCTAAATCTATAACCAATATCCAACAAGCTCCATCTACTGCAATCTGAAGAAAAATAATGTGAAAACATACCCATATGTATGAAACTTTCATTGGTTAATGGAGGTATCATATCAATGCATCGGACAAGAATTTCATAGGGCTATTCAAATAAAATTCTTCAATGCATGATTAGTATTAAATTGGTTTGGCGGACATATCAAGATACTTCATCAATAATGGATTGTAAATCTCCTTCCTGAAACTATGAAGTCTAGTATTTTAGCATTCACCACTACTAAACCCTTGCAAGCTTAAAATCCAACAACTGTGCATTAGATTCGTCCAAGGTACACTGTACAACAATATATAACATTTGGTTACATGATTCCAAATCAACTGTGCACTAGATTCTTCTAATGTCTCATTTATGGGTCCAAAAAAAAAATTCAATGCATGCTCAATATTAAAACTGTTTTGATGGGCGTATAAGAGATTTTTCATAAAACTAGAGGAAATTTCAAGTTTTGAAAGCTCCTTGACCCTTACCAAGGATCGTGAAAACAGTTTTTTACAGGAGGCTCCATGATTAATTGCCTTCCTAATAACTGAAGATAACTCTCATTTAAAGATGTTGTTGACCTCCGTATATTCCTCACGACCAATTCAAGCAAGCACAATAAGAACGGCAACCAATTAAAACGGCAATGTGCAAAACAACTTTGAAACACCTCAATCACAATCAAAATCATCCAAACGCCGCCCATTCATAAAATGAACTACAACGCCACTTTGAGAGCATTGAAAATAATAAAGAAATCACCTCCTCGATCGATTTGATAAAACAAGATGAGAATGACGACCTATAGATTCAATTTCATACAAAAGTCGCCGGTTAGCAAAATGGAATGCGTCGCATTTGAAATGTTAAAATTACCGTGAAATGACATCGATAATGTTTGAGTTGTTGCATGAAGGTAAAGCTCAAAATTTGCTCACGCACAAGCAACAAGCTATTAGGTGAGAAATATAAATACTTTTTTTATTTATCACTATTATTGCTTTTGCTCTTTATTATGATTTTTGTAAAAATTAATTAAAAATTAAGTAAAAAAATCCCCAAAATCCCGACTTCCTTATACATCCCATCCCATCCGCATTTACCTATATTCAAAAAAATTTTAAAAAAAAATCCTATAATTATCATTTGTCTTTCAACAACTCGTGAATCCCTCTCTTTCGTGCAATTTGCCGACTGATCCAACATCCATGCAAAACACCTCTCAATTGGCCTCACTAAATTCCAACAGTTGCTTCACCTCCCCTCCTAATTCCCAATCTCCACTCTCCACACCACCTCCTTCCCACAACCTAGCCCTCACACACTCCTACCTCTCCTATTCTCGTGTGTGTGTGTGTGTATGCACAATAAGTACACATGTGCGTTATTCCAACGCGGCAAGAAAATTTTGCATCTTCAGTCATGCAAATGATAGACATATGCGCACTTTTTTTAAGTGCAATGAGATAGAAGACTCCACGGTCGCGACGTGACACGACATCGATCATGCATGCTTTTTTAAGCATGAAAGAAACGCTTAACACCTCCAAAGCCACCCCCTATGCAGAGATGCAGGTAGGTTGCCCAAATCAAAACTTGATGGAGTGACAAGGAAAAGAACACTTATAGCATCTTTGAACAAATATATACAACAACAAGAACATCAAGCCTTTATCCCACTACATGGGGTTCGCTAAATGAATCATTTTTCTCCATTGTGTCATCTTAAGAGTCAAATTCTCATTTAAATCTAATAAAGAAATGTCATTTCTAATATTTTTTAACTAAGACTTTTTAGGTCTACCTCTACCTTTCTTAACATAGGTCAAATCTAATACATCTACTCTCCTAATTGGATCATCGGAAGGCCGCCGTTTTATGTGACCAAACCACTAAGGTGACTCTCTCTAATCTTATCTGCCACTAGAGCTAATCCAACCTTTTCACGTATATGCTCGTTTCATATCTTATCTCTAAGGGTAAAGCCACTCATCCACCTGAGCATCCTCATCTCTGCAACACTTAACTTAATATTATGCTTCTCTTTTAATGACTAACATTCTGCGACATAAAGCATTGCATGTTTAACCACCATCTTATAGAATTTTCCCTTAGATTTGAGTGATACTTTTCTATCATACAACACAACTTTACTAATAATATCCTCATCTATTTCATCATCACTCTGAACAATAGACCCAAACTATCTATAGTGTGTACTCTTATTAATGAATTGATCGCTCAAAGTCACAAACCCCCTACTAGATCTATTACTACTAAAATTACACTCTATATATACGGTTTTAGATCTACTCAAATGAAAACCTTTAAACTCTAAGGTTGACCTCCATAATTCAAGTTTACCTTCAACTCCCTCTTTAGTCTTATCAACAAGAAGAATATTCTAAGTAAAAAACATACACCAGGGAAAATCCTCTTGCAAATCTCTAGTAAGAACATCTATGACTAAAGCAAAAAGATATGGGCTTAAGGCTGATCCTTGATTTAATCCAACTAAAATCGAAAAATACTTGGTCAAGCCACCTTGTGTTTGAACACAAGTAACAGTTCCAGCATACCCCAATGACTTGAATATAAGTATTATTAACCCATTTCTATTTTAGAACTCTTCATAGCACTTCTCTTGGAACTTTATCATATGCTTTCTCTAAATCCATAAATATCATATGAAGATTAGTAAATCGTTATTCCAGAATTAGATGATGACATTTAAAGAACTCTAATAAAAATATCTTTGAGAGTAAGATTCATAATCTTAAAATTTTGTCGGTGCATGAGGAAGCTAATGTTACCAGAGAAATAGTAGCTTCTAATATTAAAAATGTTGCAAAGGATGTGTTTGGAGTATCAAAAAGAAAATTTTATAATAGTAAAATAGTTGGTGATGGAATCAAAATGTATAAGAAAAGATAAAAAATAAGAAGTTATGCTATAAAAATTAGTTTAGATGTAAAAATTTTGAAAATTGGGAAATATATAAAGATGCCCATAAGGAGTCTAAGAAAGCAATATGCGATGCAAAGGCTTTAGCTTTTAATTATTTACATAATAGATTAGATACTAAAGAAGGCAAAAGATATATGTATAATATAGCCAAAAAAAGAGATAGTAATAAGGATTTAGTTCACGTGAAGTGCATTAAAGATGAAGATCAAAGAGTACTTTTTAGAAGAGAATATTCAACAAAGGTGGACGAGTTATTTTGCTAAGCTTTTCAATGAAGATAGTGAAAATATGATTGGCTTTAGTGACCTTAGCATTCTAAATGAAAATAAAGATTTTTATTTTTATCTGCGTATTACTAAAATTGAAGTTAAAGATACTTTAAAGAAAATGAAGTGTGGGAAAATGGTTGGACCCTATGATATTCTAATAGAGGTGTCGAAATGCTTAGGATATGAAGGAATTTTTTTGCTTATAAACTTTTTAATATTATTTTGAAGACTAAAAAGAAGCCAGATATGTAGAGAATGAGTGTGTTGATTCATATTTTTAAGAATAAAGGTGATGCACAAGATTGTGCGAATTATAGAGGAATTAAGTTGATGTGTCATACTTTAAAACTATGGGAGAGAGTTATGAAGCATAGGTTTCAACGTGATACTAATGCTTCTCAAAATCAATTTGGATTCATGCTGGGTTGGTCTACTATGGCAGCAAATGAACAAATATATATATATATATATATATATATATATATATATATATATATAACAAATATGAAAGAACAAAAATTATGAAATAAGAACAAGCATTAAGCACAAAAAAAAAACTTACAAGAAATTCGTAGCGAGCTTGGAATACTCGTCTATGAGCATAAATAGTACCACCTCACTATCTCTAGAACCCTCCTCAACAAAAGAGCATAAAACTACATAAAAGAGTAAGGTAACACTCCTATTTATTGAAGGGAAGAATGACTCCTTGCGGACCCACCACATAAAATTACAAACATTAAAGGCAAAAAAAATCACATTTTGAAATGCACTTAAAGGATTCCTATCGTTCTTCTATGTCGTCGGATCCACAACCAATACACCTAAGTGGACAGAAGGATGAAGGAAATCTTTTTAAATTTCAAAATGAAATTTTACAAGCATTTCAATGATAAGCATCGACACAAAATAGCTGAAATTACTTTTGGACAATGGATGAGGTCAGAAACAACGGAAATAAAAACCCATGTTTCGGTCCCTAGAGTCGATTGATGCCTTCGAGAGAGGGAGGGGCGAGGAATGGGAAAAGAAAAAATTTTGGAAGAAAATCACTATCTTTTCATTGTTGAATTATGGCCTAAAAGGCAATTATTATAGAAGGAATAAATTTAAAAAGAAGACCTTATTCAACCTAATTGAAGTCCATAATTAAAAATAATAATAATCCCTAAGCAAATTTCACAACACAAGTAACCCAAACTTTAAATAACCAATTAGAAAATATTAAATTTAAAACAAAATAAAAGATTTTTATCCTAAAGCTAGACTTATCCCAAGGAAGGCTAGTCCTTATTAGTATATCTTATCCTAGTCAGCCAATGTTCTACGTGTTGTTCCTACGAATAATTAATGATCTAACTTTAAAAATCTTGATCTCTTTTGTATGATGCCTGATTGATGACTCAATTATTGTTGTAATTGCTAGTGACGTCTTCTTCAATCTAAGCACTATAAAATTAAAATTACTATGGTCAACAGTCGTCATCAAGAAATCAAAACCAAATAAGAAAATACTAATATAATGCCCAAACTATACAAAAAGCTTCTTCTTACAAATCTCTTTGAAATGGATGGTCAGGTTGATCATCCCTTTCATTAACTTATCTTTTGATAATAGGTCCCTTTAATGATTATTTCAATCCTATCAAATAATAGCTCAAAGTTGAGGAAAAGCTAATCTTCCAACTTGCCAACCATATAACTCAACTTTGTTTGACAATTAATATTTCACGAGACTTCTAGGAGATTTTAAGCGCTTATTTTGAACACTTGAATTGTTAGAACCTTTTGGAACATGAATTTTATATAGCATTACAACTTTAGGAGTCCCCTGTATTATGGTTCCCTATAGTGTTAATATTCGCTTCTAAAAATATTCTAAATCATATACTGGGTACATTTAAAAGATGCTCCTATACGAATTAAAAAGAAAAAAGGAATATGATACACCCTAGGGTTTCACACTTCGGTTTTGCCCTAATTCCCCTCAAAAGAGAAGAATCTCTCCACCAAAACCAAGGAGAAACAATCACCAAAGAAATGAGATGAAGAACAAGAACCTTTGTATTTGAAATCCAAAAGAAAACAAGATAAGTTTGTCCACTTCGAGAAGGACAAGGTCTCCCACAAGAAACCCTAGAGAAAAACAAGAAGAAAACTAGAAAGAGACTTCACTTAGCATAATCCCAAAAACTGAACCCTAATCCCCCCTTCATACCACTCCAACTTCTTAACTCCTCCCTAAATTACCCCTCTCAATCCACCCTCCAACTCCCCTCAACATTTCGCCCCCCCCCCCCCCCCCCCCCCCCTCGCCATTTGATCAAAAGGTGGGCCCAAGGGGCCCACCGTGGCTTCCCCCCTGCTCCCCTCGGGTTTGCCCGCCCTCCCTCTTCGTCTGTAGACCCGCCCGGGTCTGGGCGGATGGACCGGGTGAACCGGTCCATCAGAATATAGATTAAAGAAATTTTATGAATGAATATGATGGGATATATATGATGAGATATGTTTAAATGAAACAAATGAAAGGAAATGAATAAAGTAAAGCAAAAGTACACCAATTTAAAGGTTAATTTTATTGTATTTTAGTGAATTTTATGCATATTAAGTGATGATGAAAATTAACCACTGAGTTTACACTGTAAACTCAACCCAACCTCCTAATGTTTCAGGTAAGTTTTCAATGATTTAAAAATGGCTGAAAGAGAAGAATTTGTCTACAGAAGGCGGCGTGCAAATGACAACAAGTAATTTATGATTTGTGTATTAGTGGCTCTTCAGCTAATAGAAAAGTTTGTGTTGATGAGTTATTAGTATATTGATGAAAATGTAATATTGTCCGACTTTTCGTACCCGCCTTGTTAGATCGAGCATCCGGGCTGGGTCGTGACATACAACTTGGTTTGGTTTGGTTCTATAGTAATGTCTCCACCATGGAGCTTTCAAAAGTTGATAACGCACTGACTTCTCATTTTGTTGCTTGAATTAGCTAAAGGTAGGCTCTTTAATCTCTTTAGTGATGGAAGTTACTCCACTAGTAACAACTCTTGCACCATTGCTTTTTTAGACGACATTGTTTTTTTTTTATACTAATATCTTTGTGTAGCTTAAGGTGCACTATTTTGTAACTGTATGTGGTCTTTACAACTCCTTGTTAGCCTTTTACTTTAATGAAATCAATTTTGATGATTGAATTAAGGTACACCAATAGATTTAGCAAAAATATGTTGGAGATGGGCTATATGTCTTCCTAAATGGACCTCTTTGGTGATAATCTTTATGCCTCCTTAACAAATGATACTGATGCGACTTGAAAGCAAAGACAGCTAGATAAGAAGAATAATGCTGGAACACAAATATGCGGGGCTGATTTTTTATTACTCTTCCAACAATAGTGAAAGATACAATTAATCTACTATTCAAGAGGTAGATTGATTTTCCGACAAACTCTAGCTGCTGCTAGGAAACTCACAAACAAGCTTAGCACGCATAGGATGATAATCCTAACAAAACTCCCTCTTAAATAGCCATAACACACAATAAACATAATGAAAAACCTTCCTAAACAACTCTCCTTTAATTCCTCCTCCTTACATAATAAATAATAGCTCCCCTGGGCCCCACAAGGGGGCCCAAAATTCCCCCTGCTGGCGTATCAATACTCTTGCCCCATTGCTTTTTTAGAAGACATTGTTTTTCTTTTTTTACTAATATCTTTAAGTAGCTTAAGGTACACTAATGTGTAACTGTATGTGGTCATTAGAACTCCTTTTTAGCCTTTTATTTTGGTGAAATCAATCTTTGATGATTGCATTAAGGTACATCAATAGATTTGGCAATAGTATGTTAGAGATGGGTTATATGTCTTCCTAAATGGACCTCTTGGGTGGTAATCTTTATGCCTCCTTAACAAATGATACTGATGTGACTTGGAAACAAAGATAGTAAGATAGATAAGAAGAATAATGCAGGAACACAAATATGGGGGCTAATTTTTAATTTCTCTTTCAACAATAGCAAAAGATACAATTGATCTACTATTTGAGAGGTGGATTGGTTCTCCCACAGACCCTAGCCGCCGCTAGGAAACTCACAAAACAAGCTTAGCACACATAAGATGATAACCCTAGACAAAAGTCCCTCTTTAATAGCCATAACACAATAAACATAATGAAAAATCTTCCTAAATAACTCACCCTTGATTCCTCCTCCTACATAATGAATAATAACTCCCCAGGGCCCCACAAGGGGGTTGAAATACAACCTCCTATTGTATCAAAGATGAACCAAAATAGGCCCACCATGGGACTATTTTGGTTCCTTTTCAAGGACTTGAAGGACCAAAATGGTCCTTTAATGTAGTTGCAAAAGGATTATTTTGATTCTTCATAAAAAATTAAGGGACAATTTTGGTCCTTCTCCCGTTTCAATTATATGAATCTGAAAGAATATTGCATTATATAAACTAATAAACTTTATTTCAAGCAAATGGATCCATAAGTCATAATATTGTTGACACATTTGAATATTGTCAATTAAGCTTGTCGTTTGTGTTTGGCTTGACAATAAACAAGCCAAACATGAACATGATTTTTTAACTCGTCCAAAATTTTCAGCTTGCTTGTGATCGGCTCAATAGTTAACAAACCAAACTTAAACAAAGCTCCATTTTTTCATGTGCAGCTCAATTATAGTCCTACACTCCCAATTGTGGCATTACATTGGAGCATTTTGCAAATTTTATCCTCAATGAACCACCAAAACACTTTGTCTTCTGCACATAAGTTGCGGGAGTCTATAAGTCAATCGAATAGGATTGCGTTGATATTGGATAAATAAAACAAGAAAGCATACCTTGCTACAGCTAAGATCACTCCTGCTGTTACAAGCAAGCATCCAAGAATTTGGTTTAATGAGTACCTTCTTCTTAATATCAATACAGATAAGACAAGCTGCCATACCAGGAAAGCCTGCAAGCAGCCAAAAAAAAAACCCACGCGGGTTCATAGATATAAATATGATGCAAACTTTTCAAGATGAATGGAGGCTTCCACCAAGCAAAAGCGAATATATCTACCAAGTATTCAATTTACTCCTAAAAAAGTTCTACATAAGTATATGGTACACCCACTCAAGTGGCTAGTTGAAAGAACAGATTATGTTTGATTCTACAAGGTTCGAACCAGAATAAGTTATTGGGTCAAGTCAGGGTAGTGCTTATAGATTCGAATTGTTAAGGTTGAAGTCTAACTGATTAATTATGTTTAATCACATCGTTAGAATGGACTGAGAGAACATCCAATAGATAAGGCTTACCAGCAAATCTTATTTTAGAATTGGTTTACTTCTTTAAAGCATCTCCAGTTGGACCAGTTGGACCAGACTCCCAGTAACAAAAAATTATTATGTGCGGTGTCCGGATGTGCCCGGAGTCCAATCCGGATATGTCATGTCACCCAATACACAGTGTATTGGGTGACGTGGCGCATCCAGATTGGGACATGTCCAGAGTCCGCACGTAATAATCTCTCCCCAGTAACACGGAAAGGATGTTGGAGAATCAGTAGAGGTCATATCAATCAGCAAGAAGGTGACCATTACTAGAGACAGAATGTTTATTTGAAGAATCATTACCATGAAAAAACCAATTTTGATTGCTATAATATTAGACCAAAGTAATGTAATTCAGATAAATCTGCAGTGTTATTGAGGAAAAAGAAATTCTGCCATTATTTTTTTATTGCAAACGAAATAAAATAAGCATCACCTGAGATAATATAGGTATTGCAGGTCCCGGAAGCATAGCTGTACACAGCAAAAAAGGTAAAAGGAATGAAAAGGCATCAGAGAGCTACTAACATATTGAAAACCTGCATTCTTTTGCTAATGTCCATTTAATATAAGATCATCAAAGAAAAGATAAGAATCAACAATAAAGAAGACCTTCATTATTGAAGAGCATTCAAATCACTTTTAAAAGCTAATTCTATGCCCAAAGAATCAGGTTATTAATTTCCATTTTACAAGCATATTAAAAAGAAAACTACCAGCACATCTAACTAAAGCATTGATATAATTTTTTTTTTCAATTTACCTCCAGCAGACATCCCACAAGCAACTCCAAGGGCCTCTAGAAGACCAATAGCCATAAATCGGGATTTTGGAACTGCCAGCATTTCTTTGGTAACAATTCCAAAGTTGCATCTAACATAAAGAATAGAGAAATATACTGCCACATACCTGCGTTTAAAAACTGTTTGCTTTACACAATAACTGACTTTTTTTTTTTTAATAGTAATTACACAATAACTGACATAAGTAGATGAGTAAGACATCTGGATCAATAAATATGTTGTGATAAAAGAATAAAGGCGAGGCAATCAAAAAACAAAGTTGAAACTAAAAAAAAAAAAAGAAGATATTTTATATAATAAAATCAGCTAAAAAGAAAAGTTGAAAGTATAGATACCAATGCCTAAAACATGGAAATCAATCAACGATAATGATGACCATTGTTCCCAAAGGACAAATTCTGTATGTACAGATTCTCCACATAGAAGAGGAGCTCTGATTCTTGAATTCAGTGTGAAGCAAACCAATTTTGCAAGCCGAAAATGAGACCGAGCCAATCAAATTTCAAGAGAGACGTCATCTTTAGTGTGAGCTCTCCGCTTGCACACATTGTTAAAAACAGTGAGCCTAACCCGAGGAATTGTCCCTCACGATAAATAATGATGCTTAAGCCAAATAATTCAAGGACTGAACACAGTTCAACAGAACTTCCGCGGTGATTCTTTCTAATTTCTCTTATAGGCACATACTTCTTGAAAGCGAGAAAGAAATGTTGTGTAACATTGAAGTCTATCCATGTGTTGGCAACGTTTTATGATGTTTCTAAACAGCTGTTAGCTATTAATAAAGTTTCCTACCAGCCTATCCAAGTTCTAAGAGGTCTAAATGTTTGCATCTAGTAATTGCACTTGGTTGTAAGGAAGTTTGTAGAATTTGTCAATTAAGAATTAAGGTTCTTGTGTCTTGTTTCCTTGTTGGTGAGTCATCAGTGTCAATTGTCCTATTAGTTCTCATACTAAGTTGCTTAATATAGGGTGTGATGTAGTTGATCGGAGGAAGAACGGATCTGCTAGAAGGGAAACTGATATGGCTAGGTGGACAAGGCAAGTAAGGAGGTTAAGGGGGTGAGGCCCAGTAGGGAATTAATACATTGTATTAGGAGAAAATCAACTAGGAAAACCTTTCCTAATGAGATCATTTCCTAATTAAATTATTTTCAAATTAAGGAGGAAGGTATATTAGGAAGGGGACTGAATAAGGAAATCATTTCCTAATGAAATCCTTTCCTAATTGAATTATTTTCAAATTAATGAGATAGATATATTAAGAAGGGGGCTAATTTAGTAGGGAGGGAGGAAGCCTATTGTCCATAGTAAGGTTTATTTTATTCTTATGCATAATTTTGTCTTGAGTGGTGTAGTTTTCTTTTGAGAGGGATCCTAAAGATGCCAAGGGTTTGCGAGAGAAGATCCTCCTCTCGAAAGAGAATCAATTATATCTTGCTTCTTGTTATTTGATTTCCTAGCAATAAAATTCTGTTATTTTGCTGAAATGTATTGTTGTTCGCTGATTTTTGTTGTTCAAGACATATCAAATTAGTATCAGAGTACGATCTTGGATAAAAAACCAGGTTTTTGTTGCTGATTTATGTTGTGATCTTCCTTATCATCCGCTAATTTCAGCTGTTTGGAGGGCATAACAGCGTCAAAGTTACTGTTTTTCACCAGGAAGACCTTGATCTGGATACCAATGGTGGAAAAAGAGTTGAAGCATTGGAAGAAAGGTTGGAGGGGGAAGTAGGGCAACTACGAGTGAAAGTGGGGATCAATAAATGAACGTATTTCAACGATAGAAATGGTTTGGCTATGGAAATACTGACTTGATCTTGGGCATGAAATGACTATAAACTTTGGGGGAGACCAAGATGAACTGGAAGGCTTTGGCTATGGAGATTCAGGTGGAGGGGAGAAGGGTGGAAATTAAGGGAGACCCCAGCTTATCAAAGGCAATGGTTTCATTGAAAACCATGGTTCGCGCCCTTCCAGGGGAAGGAGGGGAATTCTTGGTGGAGCTCCACAGTCTAGAGGGAGGAGAGGCAGAGGGTGAAGAGGACATTCCTGCCATTGTCCAGCCCATGCTTCAGCAGTTCAGGTAGGCATTCCAGCTTCCCCAGGGATTGCCACCCCCACAGGAGCAAAAGCACTTTATTATTATGAAGGAGGGAGTTTCCCCAATTAGTATTCAACCCTATCAATACCCCCATATCCATAAGGATGAGATTGAGAAACTAATTCGGGAGATGCTTGGAGTTGAAATCATCAGGCCCTGTGTGAGCCTCATCTCAAGTCCTATATTATTAGTGAAGAAGAAGGATGAAAACATAATGTTTTGCGTAGACTATTGTTCCTTAAATAATGATATAGTACCAGACAAATTTCTCATACCTTTCATCGATGAGCTGTTAGATGAGTTGCATGGATCTGTGATATTTTCCAAAATCGACTTGAAATCCGGATACCATCATATTAGAATGCGGCCAGGAGACTTCCACAAGACAGTTTTTCGGATGCACGAAGGGCATTATGTTTTTGGTGATGTCGTTTGGCCTCATTAATGCACCGGCCACCTTCCAGCCCCTGATGAACAAGATATTCCAACCTTACGAAGATTTGAATTGCTTTTTTTTTACAATATATTGGTTTACAACAGGTAAGAAGGGGAACATTTGGAGCATCAAGGAGTTGTGCTGTCAACCTTAAGGGAGCACTCCTTAGATGCCAATAAGAAGTAATGTTCGTTTGCCCAGCCCATAGTGGAGTACTTGGGGCATGTGATATCTCAGAAAGGAGTTGCAGTAGACCAGAGTAAGATTGAGGCCATGCTCAAATGGCCCATACACAAAAATCTGAAGGAACTGAGAGGATTCTTGGGACTCATTGGCTACTATCGAAATTTGTGAAGGGATATGGATTAATAGCAGGGCCATTGACAGAACAGCTCAAGAAGAACAACTTCAAGTGGAGAGAATCGGTCACACCAACTTTTGAGGAGTTGAAGAAGGTTATGACCAGTATGTCAGTCTTAACCCTTCTGAATTTTAGCTAGTCTTTTATTGCGAAGACAAACACCTCGACTTTTGGGCTAGGAGCGGTACTTATGCAGAACCATAGGCAGTGGCCTATTTCAATATGGTGTTGACGGCCCAAGCCAAGATCAAATCAATCTACGAGAGGGAGCTGATGGCAATTAGGGTGTCAATATTTGACACTACCCAAAAACTCGACATGAAAATTTTAGGTTCGAGCCATGATTTTTGACCCGTTTCAAATTTTGGGTTGGGTTCGGGTGACCCGAAAACCCGAGAATGACCCGGTTTTGACCCATAATCATGTAGTTCGAACTTATTTATGAGATTTGGTCGAAGAAGCGCACGAAGCAGAGAAAGCTTCACAGCGAACGAACTCCCGTCGTTGCTTCCGATCAAAATGTTGTAACTTCTGATCCGATCGGAAGGGAACGTTGTTCGTGGAGCGAAGTCGAACTGTAATGAAGGAGCCGACTGCCTATAAAAAGCAAACTCTAAATGCCTTTAAGCGCATGAAAAAGAGAAATTTACCTTCAAAACGAGCGAACTCCTGTTGTTGCTTCCGATCAAAATGTTGTAACTTTCGATCCGATCGAAAGGAAACGTCATCCGTGGAGCGAAGTCGAACAACAACGAAAAACTGAAGGCTGTCAATAGTCACGGGTCGAGTCGGGTTCAAGTCCAAAAACAGGCCCGTTTGCAAAAACGGGATGGGTTCAAGTTGACCTGAATAGTGTTGGGTTAGTTCCGGGTTTGACCCAAACCTAACCCGTGACCAGAAATTGACACCCCTAACGGCAATTGTGTTGGTCATTCATAAATGGCAATCGTATCTCCTTGGAAGACATTTCATCATCAGAACGGACCAGAGAAGTTTGAGGTATTTGTTGGAGCAAAGAATGGTCACTGAGGAGCATCAAATGTGGCTTTCCAACTTATTGGGTTATGACTTTGAAATCCAATATTGATCCGGAGTGGAAAACAAAGTAGCAGATGGGTTATCCAGGTGCATGGGGGAACCCCAAATGATGACATTGTTTGTGCCTTTGGTGGTTGACTAGGAAGCACTAAGAAAATTAGGGAGGAGCTGGTAGGAAACAAGGATAGTCATCCAGAATATTCAGTAGTATGACAGAACTTGCTTCATGAGGGATGCTTTATACTTCCATAGACCTCTTCTTACATTCCCTGCTTACTCCAGGAGTTCCATGGGACAGCTATTGGGGGACATACGGGACTCCAAAAAGACATACCATCGATTGTCTGCAAAGTTATGTTGGGAGGGTATGAAGAAGGATGTCGAGAAGATGGTAGCTAGCTATGACATATGCCAAAGGAACTAGTATTTAGCACTGTCTCCAGGAGGGCTCCTCCATCCGTTAGCTCTACCATAAAAAGTGTTGGAGGAGGTGACCATGAATTTCATTGAATGGTCTGCCCAAGTTAAAAGGATACACTATGATTATAGTGGTAGTGGATCGACTGAATAAGTATGCCCATTTTAATCCCCTTCGCCACCCGCATACTGCAGTATTAGTAACTATGATTTTCATGAGGAAGGTGGTGAGATTATATGGGATCCTGTAATCGATCATTTTGGATCAAGATAGAATCTTTCTAAGCTAATTATGGAAGGAGTCTTTCAGGGGACCATTCTGAAAAGAAGCACTGCTTATCATCCTCAAACGGATAGCAAACAAAGGTGGTCAATCATAGTGTGAAAACTTATATACGGTGATATATATCAAACACATCCCAGTTGTGGGCAAAATGATTGGCATGGGCAAAATATTGGTATAACACTTCCTATCATTTAGCAACACAGACCACACCATTCAAAGTGCCCGCCGCACTTGATATATCATGGACAAGGTAGCACATCGGTGGCTTCAGTAGAGCAGTACTTGGAGGACAGAGAAAGGATATTGGTAGAACTAAAAGGACATATATTGAGAGCCCAACAAATTATGAAAAGAAAAACATATGCACTAAGGAGGAACATTCATTAAGTAGGGGATAGGGTTTATTTGAAGCTGTTACGAGCGGACCGGTCCCTTCTGGACCGGTCCGATGCTATTCCAGGCGGAAACAGCAAAAAGGGGCGGAACCCCCTGTGGACCCCACGGTTGCTGAAATTGATTTTGGGAGGGAGAATTTTGAATGAGGGGCTGTTTTAGGAAGTCCATTATGGTCCTTTATGATTAATTTGTATAATTAGGAGATTAGGGGGGAAAGAGAGATCATCTTGAATTTGAATGTAATTTGAGATCTAGGTTTTCTTGCTTGGGCTCTTGGCGTTGCCGGAGATTGTCGGAGAGTTGTTCTTCCTCTCGAATCGAAGAACATTGTATCTTGCTTTCGTTTTGATTATCTACTAGTGGAATATAAGTCCATTGGGTGTTTTTCTCTCAGATTTCCTACAGTTTTTCTACTGTTTTCCTGTGATTTGGGCTGTTTTCCTGCAGAAAACAGCAGCTCTATTGCTGTTTTCCCCACTCGAGTCGATAGGAAATACTTGGATCTAAGTATTTCCTATCAAATTGGTATCAGAGCATCGTTTCGGGACCACCGGCGGCTGAAATTCTGAAATTTCAGCAAGTTTCTTGTCTCCGGAAGAAGTTTTTGTGGAACCGTTAGAAGGACAATGGCCGGAAAGAAGGTGGATGTCTTGGAAGGCGAAGTCGGTCAATTAAAAACCGATTTGGAGGAAAGATTTTTTGATTTTCAAAATCAAATCACCACCAACAACGAAAGGTTGGAGGGAAAATTCACGGCCATGGAAGAGATGATGAAGAAATTACTTGAGATGAAGACTAATCCGACGGCGTCGGATGCAAGAGAGATTGTCGGCGACCATGGCGTAGGAGGAAATCCGAACCCGCCTCGGGGGAGGAGGAATCCGGCTGTGGAGATCCTTGAGGGAGACGACGACATGCCACCTCTAGAGCCACTTTCTAGAGAGGAGATGAGCCTGGGGAATGACCGTCGAGGTGCAGATTTTCAGCGTCGAGGTGCTGATTTTCAGCGTCGAGGTGCTGATTTTCAGCGTCAAGGTGTGGATTTTGAAGGCCGGAGGGGAGAATATGAGGGAAGTGCAGATTTTGGCGAAAGAAGAGGAGAATATCAGCGTCGAGGTGCTGAATTTCAGCGTCGAGGTGCTGATTCTGAAAGGGAAAGAGGGGATTATGACGATGGATTCGGATACCAACGTGGGAGGGAAGACCGGGATACTTGGGGAGCACCTCATCTTCGAGGAATGGGAGGTTATGGAGAGTACCGAGGTAACGGAAGGGATCCGAAGGTGAGGAAGTTGAAGATGCCCATCTTTGAAGGGGAAGATGGCCATGGCTGGATCTACAAGGTGGAACGGTATTTTGCAGTCAACGGGTTGACAGAGGAGGAGAAACTGACAGCGGCAGGACTGTGTTTGGAAGGGAAGGCACTGGCATGGTACCAGTGGCGGGACATGAGGCGACCTATTCGAAACTGGAGGGAGTTCAAAGATTGCCTGCTAGAGCGTTTCCGAACCAGCAGCGGAGGGGATTTCTACGAGCAGTTCTTTGCACTGACACAGGAGAGGACAGTAGCAGAGTTCCGGGACCGGTTTGAGTACCTAGCTAGTAGGTTGGATCGTCTTTCTGATACCGTGCTCGAGTGGAACTTCATGAAGGGCCTCAAACCAGAAATCAGAGCAGCCGTTAGAGTGATGAGACCACACGACCTGGGGGAGGCCATGGAGTTGGCTCAGTTGGTTGAGGACCAGAAGCATCTAGAGAGGGGGAATCGAGGCAGCAGTTCTGGGGGATCCCACCGGATGACGACCACGTTTTTAGCGTCCAAGGGAGCTGCACCGGGGGGTACACGAGAAGTACCAAAGGAGAGATCTGGAGGAGGGCCTGGAGGAAATTTTAAAAAGCTTACTGATAAGGAGATGCAGGAGAAGAGGGCCAAGGGATTGTGCTTTAGATGTGATGAGAAGTACATGCCGGGACATAGGTGCAAGGACCGGACTCTTCAGGTTCTCCTTGTTTGCGAAGACGAGGAAGACGAAGAGGTAGGTGGGAGCAGGTCCGAAGTGGAGGAAGAGGAGAAGTTGCACCTGGATGTGGCAGAAGTCTCTCTGAACTCCGTAGTGGGATTCACTTCGAGTCACACTATGAAAGTGAAAGGGGTGATAGCTGACCACGAGGTGGTGATTCTGATAGATAGTGGGGCAACCCATAATTTCATTTCCACCCAGCTGGTGGAGTTGCTTGAAATGAAATTAGTGGATACAGGAGGCTATGGCGTGATGATGGGCACAGGGAAGGTAGAAATGGGTAGAGGAGTTTGTAAGGGAGTGGTGATTACCATCCAGGGAATAGAGGTGAGGGAGGATTTTCTTCCCTTAGAATTGGGGAGTACTGATGTGATTTTGGGAATGAAGTGGCTGCAGACTTTGGGGGAGACCAAGGTGAACTGGGGAGAACTGAGGATGGAACTGATAGTGGGGGGGAGGAGAATGGTGATACAGGGAGATGTCGGCCTGTCTAGGACGGGGGTGTCTCTCAAGTCCATGATCCGAACCATCCAAGAGGTTGGGGGTGGATACTTAGTGGAGCTGCAACGATTGGAGAAAGTCAGTGTGGGGGAAGAGGGAGACATTCCTCTTGAGGTACAACCGGTCATACAGCAATTCAAGGAGGTTTTCCAACCTCCACAGGGTTTGCCACCTCAGAGGGAGCTGGAGCACGCCATTACTTTGAAGGAAGGAGAGACACCGATCAGCGTTCGCCCTTACCGCTACCCCCAGATCCAAAAAGATGAGATAGAGAGGCTGATCCGGGAGATGTTGGAGGCAGGGATCATAAGGCCAAGTGTAAGCCCTTTCTCTAGTCCAGTCCTCCTGGTCAAGAAGAAGGATGGGAGTTGGAGATTTTGTGTGGATTACAGAGCTCTGAATAAGGGCAATGTACCAGACAAGTTCCCAATTCCAGTGATTGATGAACTATTGGATGAACTATTTGGGGCAGTAGTGTTTTCCAAGCTGGACTTAAAATCCGGATACCACCAGATCAGAATGAAGGAGACGGATGTTCCAAAGACAGCCTTCAGGACACATGAAGGGCATTATGAATTTCTGGTAATGCCCTTTGGTTTGACTAACGCTCCTGCTACATTTCAGTCTCTGATGAACAGGGTCTTCAGGCAGTACCTCAGGAAGTTTGTGCTTGTATTCTTTGATGACATATTGGTGTACAGCAAAACTGAGGGGGAACACTTAGAACACTTGAAGGTGGTTTTGGGAGTATTGCAGGAACATCAGTTACAAGCCAATTTGAAGAAATGCAGCTTTGCTCAGACTAGTGTGGAATACTTGGGACATGTGGTGTCCCAAGAAGGAGTGGCGGCAGATCTGACTAAAATTGAGGCAATGCAGAAATGGCCAAAGCCTAGGAACATAAGGGAGCTGAGGGGATTCCTAGGGTTGACGGGGTACTATCGACGATTCGTGAAGGGATACAGTTCCATTGCCTGGCCGTTGACCGAGCAGTTGAAGAAGGACAGTTTCCTATGGGGGGAAGCAGCAACTCAAGCGTTTGAGAAATTGAAACAGGCCATGACGACAGTACCAGTTTTAGCTCTGCCTGATTTCAGCCAGAACTTTGTGGTTGAGACGGACGCATCAGGATATGGACTTGGGGCAGTACTGATGCAGAACCACCGACCTATAGCATACTTCAGTCAAGTGTTGTCGACCAGGGCTAGACTGAAGTCAGTGTATGAGAGGGAGCTGATGGCCATTGTCTTGGCGATTCAGAAGTGGCGACCCTATCTTTTAGGACGACATTTCATCGTCCGGACCGATCAGAGAAGCCTGAAGTACTTGTTGGAGCAAAGAATGGTCACTGAGGAGCATCAGCGTTGGTTATCCAAGTTATTAGGCTATGACTTTGAGATCCAGTATAGACCAGGCTTGGAGAATAAAGCAGCTGACGCATTATCCAGATGTGTGGGGGAGCTCCAGGAGCTAGCTCTGTCGGTGCCATTGATGGTTGATTGGGGAGCCATCAAGGAAGAAAGCAAGCTAGATGAAGAATTGGGAAAGATCAGGGAGGACCTACAGAAAGACAAAAGTAGCCATCCGGGCTACTGCATTGAGGGGGAGAGACTATTGTATCAAGGGAGGTTTGTGATGCCACGAACTTCTGTACATATCCCCCACCTGCTACAGGAGTTCCATGGCAGTGCAGTTGGAGGCCATTCAGGAGTCCAGAAGACATATAGGAGGCTAGCAGCGGAGCTCTATTGGAAGGGCATGCATAAAGATGTGGAAGAGCTGGTGGCAAGGTGTGAGGTGTGCCAAAGAAATAAGTATATGGCGATGGCACCAGGAGGGCTACTCCAACCCTTGGAACTTCCAAACAAAGTTTGGGAGGAAGTGTCCATGGACTTCATTGACGGCCTACCTCGTTCAGAGGGATTCACAGTCATTTTGGTAGTGGTGGACCGCCTCAGTAAGTATGCCCATTTCATCCTCCTGCGACACC
The DNA here is from genome assembly GCA_022539455.1 of Dendrobium nobile. NCBI lineage: Eukaryota > Viridiplantae > Streptophyta > Magnoliopsida > Asparagales > Orchidaceae > Dendrobium > Dendrobium nobile. The sequence continues at coordinate 71,005,660 of CM039721.1, read as the reverse complement.
CGTACACAGCAGTCTCAGTGGCAGCAGCATTTATTAGAGAAGTGGTGCGATTACACGGATTCCCTGCTTCCATTGTGTCAGATAGAGATAGAGTTTTCCTTAGTCAGTTCTGGAAGGAACTTTTCCGAATGCAGGGCACTATTCTCAAAAGGAGTACAGCTTACCATCCACAGGCAGACGGACAGACAGAGGTGGTAAATCGGAGCTTGGAAACCTATTTGAGGTGTTTCGCTTCAGAAACACCTCGTAAGTGGGCCAAATGGTTACCTTGGGCAGAATACTGGTATAACACTTCGTATCACTCAGCATCCCAAATGACCCCTTTCAAGGTACTTTATGGAAGAGACCCCCCACATTTAGTGCATTATGAAAAGGGAAATACAGCGATCTTTTCAGTTGAGCAGTACTTAGAAGAAAGAGATCAGGTGCTGGAGGAGTTAAAGAAGCATTTGGGAAGAGCACAACAAATCATGAAGAAACGAGCAGATACACACAGGAGAGACATACAATTTGAAGTGGGAGAGAAGGTATTTCTGAAGTTAAGACCCTACAGGCAGAGATCAGTGGCAAACAGGAGAAATGAGAAATTGGCCCCGAGGTATTTTGGTCCCTATGAGGTCACTGGAAGGGTTGGAGCAGTAGCGTATCGACTAAAGTTACCCCAGTACGCTACCATACACCCGGTGTTCCATGTGTCACAATTAAGGAGAGCGCTTGGGGAGCATGTAGCCAGTCCCGAGCTACCAGCATCATTGACAGAAGAATTGGAGGTGGTAATGGAACCCATGGAGCTGGAAGGAGTAAGAGTTAATAAAATAGGAACCAAGGAAGTGCTAATCAAATGGAAAGATCTTCCCGATTACGAGGCTACCTGGGAGCCCTACGAGATGGTAAAGCAGCAGTTTCCAGACTTTCACCTTGAGGACAAGGTGAATCTTTGGGAGGGGAGTAATGTTACGAGCGGACCGGTCCCTTCTGGACCGGTCCGATGCTATTCCAGGCGGAAACAGCAAAAAGGGGCGGAACCCCCTGTGGACCCCACGGTTGCTGAAATTGATTTTAGGAGGGAGAATTTTGAATGAGGGGCTGTTTTAGGAAGTCCATTATGGTCCTTTATGATTAATTTGTATAATTAGGAGATTAGGGGGGAAAGAGAGATCATCTTGAATTTGAATGTAATTTGAGATCTAGGTTTTCTTGCTTGGGCTCTTGGCGTTGCCGGAGATTGTCGGAGAGTTGTTCTTCCTCTCGAATCGAAGAACATTGTATCTTGCTTTCGTTTTGATTATCTACTAGTGGAATATAAGTCCATTGGGTGTTTTTCTCTCAGATTTCCTACAGTTTTTCTACTGTTTTCCTGTGATTTGGGCTGTTTTCCTGCAGAAAACAGCAGCTCTATTGCTGTTTTCCCCACTCGAGTCGATAGGAAATACTTGGATCTAAGTATTTCCTATCAGAAGCTCCACCCCAACAGACAGAAATCTTTAGCACGAAGACAGAATGATAAGTTATCAACCAGATATTTTGGTCCTTACGAGATAGTTGAGCGCATCGAGGCTGTGACTTATCGCCTACAGTTACCACCATCATCAGCCATCCACCCGATGTTTCATGTGTCCCAGTTGTGGTGGGCGATATGAGAGCATATCTTCTTTACTTCCCCCAACCTTGATGGACGACATGGAGGTGTTGTCGGAATCATTAGAGATCAAAGGAGTGCGCCAGGGAATAACAAGAAGAAAAGAGGTGATGATTAGGTGGAAAGACCTACCAGAGCATGAGGCCACATGGGAGGTTTATCAGATTATTCAACAGCAATTTCATGCATTCTACCTTGAGGACAAGGTGGAACTTGTGGGGGAGAGTAGATACGGCAAGGCTAGACAAGGCAAGAAAGGAGGTTAAGGGGGTGGGGCCCAATAGGGAATTAATACATTATATTAGGAGGAAATCAACTAGGAAAATCTTTCCTAATGAGATCCTTTCCTAATTGAATTGTTTTCAAATTAAGAAGGGAGATATATTATGAAGGGGCTAAATTAGGGAATACTTTCCTAATGAGATCATTTCCTAATTGAATTTTTTCAAATTAATGAATGAGATATATTAGGAAGGGGGCCAAATTAGGAGGGAGGGAGGAAGCCTATTTAAATCCATAGTATGGTTTATTTTATTCTTATGCAAATTTTTGTCATAAGTGATGTAGTTTTATTTTGTGAGGGATCCTAGCGACGTCAAAGGTTTGGCAGAAAAGATCCTCCTCTCGAAAGAGGATCAATTGTACCTTGCTCCTTGTTATTTGATTTTATAGCAATAAAATTCTATTATTTTACTGAAATTTACTATTGTTCGCTGATTTTTGTGGTTCAAGACGTATCAGAAACTAAGTAGGAAACCAATACAAGCTCTAAGCTCAAAATATCATATAATATTCATCATATCCTTTTCTCCTTACAATGGCTATATATAATAAGCTAATAAATTTCTAGAAAATAAGAAGGTATGTTAGTCCCTAAGCTCTATTAAAACTAAGATGTTTCATATCAGGGTGAAATCCATAGTCTCTCCCATTGATTAAAATTATTATATAGGATGTTACTCATATCCCTATATTTTTACAAACTATGATGCACCAACACTTTATGATATCAAAGTATGCATGAATTGAAACATATAGGACATGGCACATGGCCAACACGCATCAAATAGACCATTGATGATTCCTATTAAAAATAATAAATATGAAAACAAGCTTCTCCGACACAAAATGTCATGAGTTAAGTAAAATAATGATGATGGGAATGACGGACTTGCATAGAGATAAATGCTAATAAGAGGGTTTTATTTTTTTTCAAAGAGACAATTAAAAGATGTCATTAATAATTAATTTTTTTTTAAATGCATGTTTATAATGTTACTTTTTGTTTATTTTGTAGATGAAAAAAAATTATTTATTATATAAATTAGATTGCATGTATTTTATATTTATTTAATTTATTGAATCAAATATTATATTTTTATTTTTTTTAAATATCTATCATTGACGTGTCCAACATTTATTTGTGTCCTATATTTTAATAACAAGTATATTTTATATTTGCGCCGTATCATATATGTGTCCTCATGCTTGTATCGTTGCATTATACATAACCAACTTTTTTATTTATACAGGTTAACAATATACCACCCAAGGTTTAAAATTGCGCAATTAGGTACTGAGACATTTTTTTGTTCTTGAGGCGAGGCGTAAGTCTCAAAAATAAAATAAAAATGTGTAAAGTGAAAATAAAGGTCAAAAATAATTTTTTATATAATACTTAAATAATATGTTAAATGATGACATTAACTTCCTATTGAATTATGAATTAATAAATTGACATAGATACGAAACAAAAAATTGTGCAAGATGTAAAGTGACAATTGATAAATTACGTGAAATAGAATTCAAAATTAAATATTATAAGAGTAAAAAAAATATTAAATATAGAAATTTCATAAAAGTGTCATATAATATCATGTTCAACTCATGTTTAACTCTAAATTTCTTCTTACTTAATTCCCTACTCATTTACATTTAATTCCTAATGAAAGCTGAAATAGTGCAACAACTCAGAAATCATCTTAATTGTCATCATTGAAGTTGTCTTTATTTGATTTGTCTCCAAAACAAATTAGTCTATCCATTGCCTCATTTGGTGGAGTCAAATGCCTCTCAATCTATTCTTCTTAATTTATTTCAATCATGTCCATCTTTTATAAATGTTTTTCATCAACATAAATATGAGATTAATAATCCAAAATTTTTACATAGGTGGTGTGCAACTTTTAAGTGATCGTTGGTGACGACTACAATGGTGTTGGCTACGGACAGTCGAGAGGAAGTAGTTGTGGCTCGAATGTGCATGAAGGTGAGATTTACGTTAGTTTTAATAAAAATAATATACAAATAGGGTGAGGCATACACCTCACGCTAGCGAGGCAATGCGTTCCTCAAGGCGGGTCTTAGCCAAGTTGAGGCGCAAGCCTCATAAAAGAAGATAGATGCACAAGCCTTGATGTGTTTTTCACTAGAATTGCATGGAGGCGGGCCTTAAAGCAAGGCTCATATTGCACAATTTTAAACAATGATGCCACCACCACTATAACAATTAAACTTTCATCATATTTTAGCTTATCTAATTCATTATGTACATTGATGTCTAGCTCCAGAGTCTTCAGATTATTAACAAATCTATCAATTACTAACAACTCCATTGATTTCCCATGATAAATGTCAACAATCCTGATAAAATGTAATGCTTGCTTACATCTGAGTATAATTAGAGAGGTGCATAATCTAGTTTCTCCACCAATACCACCATGGTCTTTAATCTTTATCTTCTAATTCTTCGTTCATGGTTAAATGGTGTGGGATAATCACAATTGTTAGATTCATTTCCACATTGCGCTTTAATCATGTGTTTATTTTGTTTCGATCATTTGTTGAAGAATGTTGCCTCCAACAACAGTTTAATGCATTTTAGCATTGTATTGTGAGCTCTTAGTCTATATAAGGGGTTATAAACTTATATTAGAGGCATCAAATTATTGAGTGATATATTGATTTACTACTATTCTCTTATTCTTTTTTCTCCTATTGCCTGGTGGATTTTAGTTATATGTATCACCTTCCTACTTTGGTCGCTCTTACCAAAACCTTTTATCTTCTCTTCTTTTTCGTTCTGCTGTGTCACATTATATCGGCAATGTCCATTTCAACCTCCACTTTGGATTACCTTAAGCTTAAACATTGAAAGAATGATGAATAACTTGTTTAACTTAGAGTCACGATAAGGCACATCTCTATCTAGTGGTGAAGGCGTCTACTATGCATTCAACAAACTCGCTGGAGATTCTTTAAATTTATGTTGTGCTTCAAGAAATTGAGATTGAATTCTTTCAAGCTCATGAAGACTGATGACCATAACACTCTTGGCGAGTGCATCACGAATGCTAACCAAATCTTCAGTTAATCTTTCTCGTTCCATCAAACCTTTAACGTTTCTTTCCTATTCCTCCAATTGCTTGTTAATTTCACAAATTAAGTATTCAATTCATCCATAAGATCACTAAGTACTCATACATGTAATGCTAACAAATAAAATCAATATGGTTGAAGTATGCATTAAGGATAATCATTTATAATGTTACTTACCAAGCTACCTCCCTGATGATGGAAAGAAAAAATTCTGTGACCCTTTAAGCTGCCGTGGTTGGGAAACATCTGCAATCTTTTTATCGATGTGAAATGTGCTAAGGATCCAGCTCCAGTGCTAAGGATCCAGCTCCAAATCTTTTAGTCTATCATCTCCTTCCATAATAATTAACTTCCTCGAGGAAGGATAGTCATATGTCACCACTTCTTTCATCTATTTTCAAAAGAGAAATGTTCCCACTCTCAATCCTATACCTAGTTGTGCCTTGCAGTATAATTATAAATTTAGAAGATTACCCAATACCAAGCACTGGAGACCATTTCCTCCTCACCCCCAGCAAATGAGCAAAGTCTCTTAAAACATTTGAAGGAATGCCCGAAAGATTAACGCTTTTGTAAGCCCATTATTATATATAATTTTCTTATTTCTAACTTAGTGAGTGGGTTTTAGCTTGCCATCATTGTCAGGTTAAGGGTCGGAGCGTATGAAGTTCCTAGTAGAAACACAAGCTACCCCTGAAAGAACCGGTTAGAAGGGTCTCCATTTGTTGCAAAACAGTAAATAAACAAATAGATTCTAAAAGGCATGTTACTCATATAGAAATCTCACAATCTTATAGAAAGATTTTGGGGAGGAAGACGAAGATTTAATCAATTAGGGTGCTTTTGATCAACCTAAACTGCATGAAATTTGATAGTAAAAAACATCAAGTTTCCTTACAAGTTTAATGTCCTAGTTTTAAAAGCTTTCGCTTATAAAAAGAGAACTCTGCGAGAAACAACCCCTCCATCGTTAAACAAAACATCAAATAATAACTACTTGCCAAAGAAGCTCACCCGAAGGTTGTGACCTGGGCTAGAAAGAAGGGGTACTGCCGCATGGGAACGAGAGCAAGCTTATACAGGACTCGATTCGCCACAGAGAGAATTACCGTAGCGGCGGCCGCAGCGACTATACGTGCATCGGCGGTGCCGGAATTCAGTTCCGTCTCTCTCTTCGAAGCAAGGATTGGAAGAAACGCGCTAGACCTCATCAAAATATGCGATAAATTTGAGATCCTTTTTTCGTAAACCCAAGAAACAGAACCAATGTTTCTAAAGTTCACTGCACAGGAAGCTCTCAGTGGATTTCTAGGTCTTGTTCTTGATAATAGAGAATAGTTGACGGGCTTCACAACAATGGCTCGGCAAAGTAAGGAAGCTGGAGATGAAATCGACAGAAATGTGGAGGAGGAAAAATCCATGGAGTGCACCACACCGCTTTATATATGACAACGGAAGTTGCTGCGCCCTTTTGAAAGAATATCCGCTAGTCGAGAGGCCATGAACGAGACTTCACGAGGATTGCCGCCGGTCACCGACACCAGGCTATGAGTCAGCAGTTTGGTCTGGGTCAGGGGAGACTTCCAGTCGGAGGTCAAATCTCATAAAAAATGAGAAATATGGAGTAAATACCGAGCAATATCAAACAATAACGAAGAATACATCACGTGAAGACCCAATATCAAATTATACTGAGCTATACCGAGCAATATCGAGTTATACAAAAGTTGTACCGAGTTTTTTCCTAAAAAAAACTCGGTACAACTCGGTATTGCTCGGTATAGCTCGGTATAATTCGGTATTGATCTTCATAGAGCGATATTCCTCGTTATTATCAAATAATACCTAGCAATACAGAGCAAATACCGAGTTTTTTGGCGGGATTTTGCCTCCGACCGGACGTTCCTCTATGTCCTTACACCGGACCTAATAAAAGTTCGGGTCAGGATAAGCTTACCGGTTTATAGCTGATGCCCGGGAAAAAACAATTTCTTACATAAATTTTTTTTTTTTTCAATTTTCTTCACTCTAAAATAGACCTAGTTCAACATAGGTGTCCATGTGTACATGTCATAGACTAGTTAAGGTGTCTATATAATAGTCTTTAACCTTCCAAAAATATATTATTTATCATTATAAATAATGATAAATAAGGGATTACATTATAACATCTCCTCTAGCTCTGTAAATAAGGGATTACAAGGTACATTTAACTATTTAAGATAATATGACGTTTTCATTTTTCATAGAGAGTAGTTGACTTTAAAGTTCTTCAACTTACTCTCATTCCCCATTTCTCTTGCCTTGTATGCCTATTTAGACTTGCTAGTAGTCAAGGTACCACCCAAAGATAGATTTGGATTCAACATCATCTTAGGTGCAGACCTAAACTTGAGCACTACATAAAATGAGGTAACAAAAGGACGATAAGGAGTTGCCAGTGCAAATGTAGATCTCAAATTTTATAATCCATCGAGATTTGATAGAGATGGAAGAAAGAGTGATAAGAAAGATTCAATGAGCATTAGAGTGAGCATGTAAGAAGGCTCCATAGACAAACATGTCAAAATAATCCTCAGACTTGGGATCTTACAATGGGTGCTAACTTTGACACCTTCACTAGTGACAAATAATCCACTTCCCCACTAAAGCAAGTGAGGAGGAAAGAGTTGTGACCAACCAATAATTTATTTAGGGGATGATATTACACTTAGGCGTCAACTTTGACATCTGCTACAATATATACACTATCACACTAGTGACAAATAATCCACTTCCCCACACAAGCGAGTGAGGAGGAAAGAGTTGCGACCAACCAAAAATGTGTTCTCATCTTAAATTGCATAAGTGAGCTTGCCAACAAAGTTCAATAAGTCCCCACCTGAAGCATACTAACTACAAACCCACTAAAGAGAGGAGCCGACGAGTACTTGGAGTGCCAACAACATGACAATTTTTCTGTTGATAAGAGAAGTTATTAATGAACTCTTATATCATATCTTCATACACATTACTAATAATAAAAAAATTCCCCTTAGGAGATTATCAATTAATAAAAAAATTATTATCAATGAAAACATAAGCAAATGAAATGCAAAAATGATAGAACAACAACTTGAGGAACTCGTCTTGTTTTCTCCAATGTTCTTAGGGAACCCGCTCCCTTTCTAGGTACAATTGGGGAACTCGCTCAATGTTGTAAGTCATAGTAGTTAAAATGAAAAAAAAAAAAAACGTTCCACTAAAGTTAAGCCATAGCAATCAGTTTTTTAACTGGATTAACTTCAAACTTAGGCTTCGTTTGTTTTTTTTGTGCTTTTGTAAAACACAGTTTTAAAAAACATTAGTTCAGAAAATAGAGTTTTCTAACGGAGAAGCACATATAAAAAACTTTCTCAAAACTGAAGAAAAATGAAAAAAAGGAGTTATTGGGAACGTGATTTGACGAACCAAACAATAAAAAAAAAATCCTCCGTTTTCGAAAACGGAGAAGGCAAAAAAACGCTCAAACAAACAAAGCCTTAGGCAAGTCACGAAACCATCGTTTAAAAAATTTCAACTTACATGGATCACTCGGCTAAAAATAAAAGAGATAGACCAAATTAGCTTCAGAGATTAGTGTGATATTGGGTTAGGGTAAAGTCTAAATGCAACGAGACTAAGGCTTCATTTGTTTTTTTAATGCTTTTGTAAAAAACAGTTTTAAAAAACATTAGTGGAGTTTTTTAACGGAGAATCATATATAAAAGCTTTCTCAAAACTGCAGAAAAATGAAAAAAAAAGGAGGTATAGGGAACGTGATTTGATGAATCAAACAACACAAAAAAAAAAAATTCCTCCATTTCCAAAAACGAAAAAGGCAAAAAAAAGCTCAAACAAACAAAGCCTAAGTGCTTAAGGCTCTAGAAAAATTAATAGTTTGCGCTTAAGAAACTCGCCTCCTTATCTTAGCCTATTCACCTTTATAATTTTCTAAACCTTCAACAAGTAAAATTATGTATTTATTCTAAAAATATTATCGGTTAAAAAAACTTTAAGATATTATTGAAAAATAAGGCAATCAGTTATCACACTCACTTGCCCCTTTTTTTTCTCTTACCTTTCAGGAGAACCCTACAAATTATTGACAAGGCTGCTTAAGTGCCTCAAAAATAACAAGAAGGAATTCTTGTCGTGAAAAATAAAAGCCTAGCCCTCTACAGTTGCTCTCCCTTTGTGATAAGAATAACAATAAGTAAAGTAAGAGTCTCCCATAATCAACAAGTCTAAAAAATTATCATATAAAAATTAAGGTATGACAAAAGGTGAGATTGATCGAAGGCAATAACGAGCAAGGTAATGCACAAACAAGCCATACTACTTGATTTATGCAAAGGTGATGTTAGGGGTGTTAATTTCGGGTCACGAGTAGGATTTGGGTCGAATCCGGAACTGATCCAGGTTCAAACGGGTCAACCCTAACCTGATCCGGGTATGTAAACGAGTTAAAAATGATGACACGGACCCGATCCGTCGGGCTGCCGGGTTGACCCAACTCGACACGAAACGTGCGGGCGCTGGCAGCCTCAGGTACGAGGGCGGCGGGCTGGCAGGCGTGAGCGGCCTCGAAAGGCGTGCGGGTTGGTAGGGGCGGGCGACGGGCTGGCAGGCGCGGTCGCACGGCACGTGTGCGGGCAGGGCGCGGGTTCGTGCGGGCAACCTGGGCAAGTTCGGCGGGCAACTGATTTAAACGGGTTAGTGGGTTGATCCGGCAACCCGACGGGTCAAACCGAACCCGACCCGTTTTGAAATTGGGTTGGGTTCGAGTCGAGTTTTTGTGTCGTGTCAAGTATTAACACCCCTAGGTGATGTAGATATCACACATCCATGAGAGCCAACTCCGTATAATTTATCATTCTTCACTTCTCAGGCCACAACTTAACCTCTAATTATTTGGAGGAATTTCCTACTATAGACTCCATACTAGAGGAGTTTTTTAATTGTTTAAATTTGTCCAATATAAAATTAAAATAAATATATGGAGTCAGAATCTCTCCAACTAAATAATAACTAAATAAAAATTATATATACGGCTTTTTATTAACTTTAATAAACTATTTTTCCTTTATTTATATTCACCATGAAGCTTAACATGTTTATAATAAAAGATATATAATTAGTAATGTATTTGGCTATATCTTCATTGCTCTCATAGGAATAATACAGAAAATAGGACAACTCCAAACTTTCATATATATTGCATCTTGGATATTCACTTTTTGAAAGCACACCTTTTAGTTAAACTATGCAACATATAAATATAACATTAACATGTAATAAATTCATACAATCATAACTTAGGACATCTATGTCTTTAAATATAATGAGATTGAATAAACACACAATATTTGATATTAAGACTTCGTTGTGATAACTTTTTTAATGTTTTATAAAATAACTTTTTAGTAAAAAAAATTTTGTAAGTAAACTTTTTTGTACTTGAAAGCTGTTTTAGAAAGTAATAAGAAAGCTGCCCCAAACGAAGCCCTCGTTTCGTTTGGGACAGCTTTCTTATTGCTTCATAAAGCAACTTTTTAGTAAAAAAAAATTATTTTAAGAAGCAGTAAGAAAGCTGTCCCAAACGAAGCCTAAGACTTCATTTATGATAGCTTTTGACAACTATTTTTTTGGTGCTTTCAAAAAAAAATTATGCTAAATAGCTATTCCAAATGAAGCCTAAAATTAAATGAATGATTCAGTCTTAAACAAAAAGAAAAAAAAAATACCACTATATTTTTTGCCATCTAATAAAGCCATAAAGGTCCTTTTTTCACCCCCTCAACTTAATGATGTTATACAATGATTCATATAAAATGGCAAGCCGAGTAAATCATCACGCAAGGCTCACATCAATTGCCCATGCATAATTTTGTTAATTTCTATCGAGTATTGCTCTCAAGTATTTTTTATTTTATGTAAATATTTTTCTAGATCTTCTATTCATCATTCATGTAATTTTTGGCTAACATTTTCCGTCACTAATCCATTCATAGTAAGTTTACCAATCTATTATGTTACTGCGTCTTCTACCTTTCTTTATATATACATACATATAATATAATCGTTTCTAATATATCATTGTTGATTTTGTCACAAAAATATATATATCTTACCTTTCTCATTTTTGTTACATGCAAGTTGCCTATAAATAATATTTTTATCACCCAACACTTAGATACATTTAATATGAGATTCACATCAATGCAAATATGTCATTACAAAATTATCACAATTTTATAACAATATTTTCATAAAAAAAGAAGTAATAATCTTTATCTTAGTTGGAAGAGAGGCAATGATACTTGAGTCGATGATGGTGGCATCGATATGACAAAAGGGGTGATGATCATATATAAGATAAAGATAGAGATAGCGAGGAAAAGGAGGAGTTTGAGAGAGAGAGAGAGAAGCGGGACGTATAGGGGTAACAAATTAGAGGGAGCAACAAAGTCAAGAATGAGAGAAGGCAAGTGAGGAGAAAATGATTCAAGATCAGGGTTGAGTGTGACCTAATTCACGACCTACTAACGGATAATAGCCATATTTTTTAATGGTTATGTTTACAATGAAAAATATATCAATATTCCTTCGATTATTCATCTATAGAATATTTGTAAGTACTTTCATTAATAATTATCAACAAAAATATTCTATTTGAGAATTTTCATTCAATAATAATCTATTTTATTGTAGTAGTTGCTCAATCTAATATTTTTTTTTTCTTCAAATTTACAAAATCTTTATTGTTAAAACTATCACCATCTCTTTGTTTCTTCTACGTATAAAGGTAGCAAAATAAGCAATAAATTGCATCATGCTAACATTTGAATTCATTTAAACAATTATGGATTAAATCTTCTCATTTTATTTTAAAATTTTGCATCAGGAAAATCATGATCATTAGATTGGTATGACCCTTATTACAGTAAGTTTTTTACGCTCTATAACATTCATTTTGATGATAATTTGAAAAAAATTTCCTTTATTCATGATGTACTGGAATCTTATCTAAATTGATTTATATATAAATTATTAGACTTCGTTTGAGACCACTTTCCTATTATTTTTTAAAGTAGTTTTCAAATACAAAAAATCTAAAAAAATTTGTATGAGAAAGCTGCTTTAGATAGCAATAAGAAAGCTGTTCCAAACAAAATCATCATAATTTGTATTACAATCATAGTCGGCGTCAACCTTGTTTTTTAATATATCTCTATAAAATTGGCTTGACTGTAAATTGTGAGTATTCAATTAATAAACACAATTATCAAAAATGAAACTAATTCATTTATCATCAAAGTAGCAAATCTTAGGTAGCAAATATTTTGTTGTTGTTGAGAAAAATTGTTAAAGTTAGAGAGAAACATACCTTAAAAATACACCAATCTTATATATGATAAATTTACTAAAGGCCGGATATGCTAAGGGGAATTAAAGGGCACGTGGTTGAGGAGATCTACCAGTGGCGCTTAACGTTGGCTTGAATGAAGGGAGCCCCCATGTGGGCTCGCCCAATTTTGTCGGCAAAAGATTCAGATGTAGAATCAATAGGGCTTTGAATTATTGCAAAAGCACATGCGATTTCACATTACAGAATCAGTTGGACCAATCTAATGAGATCCATTGTTGTGGAATCAAGGAGAGATTTATGTTTGTGATGAATTTAAAAATATTTTTTAGTTAGGCAATGACAAAATTGAGATTTATTATTGTTGCGAGCTAGAATAAATGTGGCGATAGAGATAGAAATTTTCGTCTCAAGGTTGTACGGATATCCAGCACACAAACAGAAGAAAAAAAATCAGAATTTTTTATGTGGAAAATCATGGAAAAAGGAAAAACCATGAGGTCACGTCTAATTGAAATGATTCAACTAGTGTTTGAGTAGATTACAAGTGTTTGATTCATACTTGAAATTGAGGACGATCATAAGATCGAATGAAAGTCTCGAGTCAATCAGTGCCGGGCAGAAATCTGCGTCCGTCAGTAGACGGGCAGAAGTCTGGATACAGTCGGTGGCCGTGCTGAAGTCTAGCGATGATCGAGGAGTGTAGTGGCAAAAGAACTCTATTTCTTCTCATCTTTCTTTTCTTGCTTGGGTTACCCTTTTTATGAGAAATGGGGGTCTATTTATAGTTTTATGAAAGTGACATGACTAGCAAATGGAAGGAAAATCAAGGGTAAACTGCGAGTGGTTTGAATGGACGGGATGTCAATCCCCTTGATCGTGAACCGTTTACCAGGCATTTAAATGTCTTAATGATATCAGAATTTAGCCATCTTGGGCTCGTTAAATTAGTCTCATCGAGCTGCTCGATTCAAATATAATCATGTGTCACGTTTGAAAATCGTTTGGTAATCCAAATTATGGTTTGAACCTTCCAAACCTGCTTTGGGTATTTGATTTGGACTCATTTGGACTCGAATTAAGTCAAATTTGGTGTTGTTGGGTTCGTATTTTCGAGACGTACAATTCAACTATAAGTTCACTGAAATAGGAGTTCAGATTGCCCCGGATTTAATTTTTGAAGTTTTCCACTTTATTTTGCATCGAGATTCATGCCCGATCAAGATAATTTTTTATGATATCTCAGTTATCTTAATTTTTATATTTGATTGTATTAATATTGGCGAAATATTGATTATGAGCGGTTAATATTTTCGATAATCACTTTATGATTCTGCATCCATGAATTTGTGATTTTTCTAATTTTTTTTTTACAAATTTTTTGACCGGAACTTGTCAAAGTGAGAGAAGTTAAGGGGCAGGTTAGAACTAGTGGAGGCACGTGCCCTTCTACGTTATCCCTATTGAATTTGTTCGTAATTGGGGTGGCTCCTGACATATTTAATTTGAAATAAAAAATTATGCAACTATTTATAATATGACAATTTTACATTTAAATTCTTATGTAATTTGGTATATTATATAAATTTATTATTTTAAATTTGAGACAAATCATTTCATCATATTTCACTTGCCGTCCATTGTGTTAGGTTTTTTATGGTTGTGTTGTGTCCTAAGCATTTGCATCGATAAAGAAGTATAAAGTTTAACATCTTAGTATTGTACGAATGTCCAGCACACAAGCAGATGAAAGATATAGCGTAGCGTTCATAAGAGATACCAAAGTTTTTATGTGGAAACCCCTAGAAAGGGGGGAAACGCCACGGGGCCTTATCGGGTTTAAATGAATCTACTAGTATTTGCAATTGATTACAAATGAGGCCCTGCCTTGGGAGAAGGCATTGACTTGATGTCACAATGTACATCATATAGAGCGCGTTACATGGTGGGAGTTACAATAATCAACATAAACATGTTTATTTGGCCGGTAGGACCATTGTCGATATGATAGAGGTCAAAAAGATCATGGTAGACGACGGGGGTCGGAAGATCAACCATAATAGGCAACGGATGTCAGAAAGACCATATTCGACAACGGAGGTCAGAAAGACCATAGTCCGCAAGAGACTGGGTCAAAAAAGACCGTAGTAGTAGGGCGGTACTCCGGTAGAACTTTGGGTGTCAGATGGTAGTCTGGCAGAAGTCTGAACCTTCAGTGGTGGTCCGACAGACGTCCAGGCCTCAAGTGATGTTATGGAAAAAGTCCGAGCCTTAGGTGGTGGTCCGGTAGAAGTTCGAGCCTTAAGTAGTGGTTCGGCAGAACTCCAATGTCAGGTGGTGGTCCGACGGAACTCCGAGCATCAAGTGTTGCCCCATTGGAATACTGGGCATCAGGTGGTGTTCCGACGGAACTCAATTCATCAGGTGGTAGCCTGATGGAACTCTAGCGTCAGGTGGTGGTCCGATGGAACTTTGGGCATCAGGTGGTGGTCCAGCGGAGCTTGGGGCTTCAAGCGATGGTCCGGGAGAGCTTAGGACATCAGGTGATGGTTTCACGGAGCTCAGTGCCTCAAGTAGTGGTCTAACGGAGCTTATGACGTCTATGGGTGTCAATTCGAGGCGACGGGTCGGGTTCAGGTCGAACCCGACTTGACCCAGACATAAACAGGTCAACCCAAACACAACCCCTTTAGATAAACGAGTCAGGAAGTTAAACTCAGACCCGACCCGCACGGGTTATCAGGTTGACCCGACTCGACCCACGAACCCCTTTGACTAGGCAGGCGAGGCAGTGCCGAAGGCCGGAGGCGCTGCAGTCTACACAGAGGCTGGCGGAGTGGGGAGTGGGAACTCGATGGGACGTTGATGGCAGCCGGTAGCCCGGTGCATTGTAGAGTGTGGACCGCAGCGCGGAGTCATGATTCGTTGACTAAGCGAGTCCGCGAGCAGCGAACGTGTTGACGGCTTGACCGCGAGTGCGGACTGCGATGCTTGATGTGGACTGCAGACGACTGACCAGGCGAGATTCGTTTGAGTCATCCGGTGATTCTAGACTTTAAGTCCAATCCCTTTGAGGCAAAGCAATAGAGGCTCTGACAAAGCAAGGCCAAGTCCCTCGGGCCCAGGGCCTTCGTTCAAGAATCCAAATTTCCTCCCTGTCCAATGTGGGAAAATTAAAAAGGGAACTCAAGAAGACTGCAGAGGCACCTAGCCGGGTTACCGGTTCAATTTTGGATTGTCGGGTTGACTTGGACCGACCCGTTTATTAAACGGATCGAAAGTTGAGACCCGAACCCGACCCGTTTGTTAAACGTGTCGACCCTAACAACTCGAATTTTTCGGGTCGGGTTGTCGAATCGTGTCAATTATTGACACCCCTAAGGACGTCATGTGGTGGTCCAGCGTAACTCTGAGCGGTGGTCGAGGAGGCAAGGAGGCAAGAGCGATCTCCGATCTCTCTCTTGAATCTTTTGGCTTAGCCCACAACTCTAAATTTAATTTTTGAAGTTCCAACTTTATTTTGCCTTGAGATTCGTGCCCGATCAAGATAATTTTTTGATGACGTATCAAGTTGCATTTTTCATATTAGTACCTCATTTTTCTTTGGCTACAACATTTTAATCATTTTTTTTATGATTATAATGTTTATCGTAATATTCTTAGAAACAGAATGCAAAGCGAGTATATACATGAAAAAGGTTGAATTGGCTAGAATGACAGATAAAATTAGAGAGATTCATCTTAGATGGCTTGGTCACATAAAATGTCAACTTTTCAACGACTTATTTAGGAGATTAGATGTAGATTCGGGCTATGTTAAGAAAGAGAGAGGTAGACCTAAAAAAATTAGTTATAAAATATTATGAATGATTTTTTTATTAGATTTAAATAAAAATTTAACTCTTATTACGACACAACCAAGAAAAAAAATTCATGTAGCCGACCCCATATAGTGAGACAAAAACTAAACCGTGAAAATTATAAAAAATTACCATCCAATAAAAATTATAATACATATAATAATTTTAAAAAATACTTTAATAATAAATATTCTATCACTATTTTTATAGATAGTTGTAGACCCCTGCCATTAAAATCTTCATTTAACCACTTCTAATCAGTAATTGCAACATTGCAATTACTGATTAAAATGGCTAAATAAAATTTTTAATATATATATTTGTACCATATTGCCTGTTAGAATATAAGTTGGTATTGATAAGCCATATGTCAAAAGCTTGGTTGAGAATCGCATCTATATATTTCTTGATCAGACCGGTCCAACAAAGTAAACCCAATTATGCCATATTAAATTCGGTCCATCTCAACCGGTAACCAGCCAGCTGGCACTTGCCATTGGGCAGCCTCATGAAAAACGACCATTTTTTAAAATCCAGTTTGTAAAAATATATTTTATTGTTAAATTAAATTATATTGTCAAAATTTATATTACAATTATCTCAAATTAAATTAAATTAAATTAAATTGAGATGAATAATGATTTAATTTTGATCAATATATTTCAACCCAAAAAATTTCAGTTCTAAATTCATGATAATGATGATGGGTTTTTATATATTCCAATCTAGCAATAACTGGATTCACCATCCTTTGCATCTTAAGGGTGGGGGAGGAAGAAGTAGTGAGGACAACTAAGTGAATTTGTAAGCATGGAAACATCATCTTTCTCATCATGATCATGTAACACCTCCATAATCAGTGTACATTTCTACCTGTTCTAGCATGAGCTGATTAAAGATAATCTAATGAATTTTTGCATTTGAATCCTTCTGCATGTGTCTGAAAAAATTTTATTTGCATGTGTTTTGAAGCATGTCCTGCGGGCATGTTTGCATGTTTTGAAAAACTGAAAAATTTTCGCTGGGGCGCCACAACAGGGGTTAGCAACCCCTCAACATTGAGCTCTCTAGAATTTTGTAAATTAATTCAACATGGTAGTGTTGTGGGTTCCTAGAGGGAGCACTGCGACGCACAAGATCGGGCACCACAGTGCTGGGTCTAATTTTTATATTTAAATATCTTGTTCTACTAAAATCATTTCACTTCATCCCTTAAAGGCGACTTGCTGTGGGGGGGGGGGGGGGGGGGGGGAGAGAGAGAGAGAGAGAGAGAGAGAGAGAGAGAGAAATTTAGTTTGGGCGATTTCAATCTATATTTAGTTGACAACCTAGTTCTGAAAGTTGTCTGATTCGAGTTAGGTTGTATTTTGAAAATTTCAATTTCAAAAATACAAAAAAAAAAAATTTATTGTGTTGATCTAATTTATATTTCATAGTCTAAAAATGGGAATAACTCTACACCTGTAAAACTTTTACCTTATTTATTTCTGTAATTAGGTTGTAGAGACACAGATTCTAGATATTTAGGTAATTTTCTAAAATCATAAGTTAGTTGTATTTTGAATTGCGAATTTATGCTCAATAGTATATTCCTCTACTTACCGTTAACACATTCTATTAAATTATGAAATGAATTTATTTATATTTCCTTTTACTACAATGCGATGCATGATATTCTTATTTAATTGAAATGTGTGATTATGAGGAGAACTTGTGTGTGTGGAGAAAATTCTATTCTAGTGCTAAAGACACATTCTGATGATATATGCACACACAGTTTTGGTGCTATATGTATATTTTTGTTCTCTTGTGCTAGGTATTGGGAGTTATAAAGACCAATTTTTTGATATGCCAACATGGAAGTCATAATGGTCAGAATTCTCTAAACTCTATTATGATGGGAGGTATAAGAACCTGAGAGAAATATGCTATTTTCTGCTCTGATATACGAATTATTTATTTAATTACTTTCCTAGTACTGTTTTTTATATTTTTGAAAATTGCAATTTCTATTTTGCTCAGCATAGTGTTTTATTATATTAGTTTAAATTTTAGTTAAATGCTTCATAAATGATATTTAGAAATTTAGATCGATAAGTGCAACTTACTGTGTTGGCTCATAGTTATATGTATTTCTGTTTCAGATATGGGAAAGGGAAATTAGAGATAGTGGAATAGCTGAGTAAGAATATGATCTGTCTAAATCTATATAGGCATTCATTTTTCTAATTTCTGTACTGTCAAGGCTAGGTATTTAAATTGCTGTATTCTATATTTTAGTCTGTATCTATATATTGTAGTATAATTATTGTATATGCATTTTTGTGATAAAAAAAGTTGTCAAAGAGTTATTTTCTGTATACTAGAAGTTATTAGCATCTTTATGGTTTGTTGTTTATTTTTGTACGGTATATTAGAAGAAAATCTAAAAAGTTTTTCAAAACTTCGATCTTGGATTTGGTCCGTCGCAAGTCAATACAATATGACTTGTTCCATCCATATGTTTTATCTGGTTGGGTTGGAACATATTATCTCAATGGCTTCGTTTGGGATAACATTTTTTATTGCTTCATAATAATTTTTTATTCCAAAAAATTTGCTTTAAACAGTAATAAGAAAGATGTCCCAAATGAGACATTAGAGGAAAGAAAAATATCTTAAGTTGATTTATACAATAAAAGTGCCTTAGATCCCATAGGATTTGACTTAATGTTTAGGTTCAATTTCAGACAAAGTGGTTGAAGAATTGTGAGATTTACATATTCATATATTTAACTCATAATTTTTTTTATATTTGTTTACATAACTCTCTAATATCTAAATGATATTAAAAATTATGTATTATTATATACATTTAATTTTAAATAAATTAAAATTAGTGATTTTTTAATACATAAAAATCTACAGTACCTATGTAAATTCTAAAAAATAATCAATTAATTATAATTTTATAAAAGTACTCATTTTTTTAATATTTTGCACAGCTTTATTTAAAGATGGTAAATAACAAAAAATAAAATATAGCTCAATGATTGGGAGCTTTTGAGACTTTTACAAAGTCACGCGTGCTTAGTAAATTTCAAAAAAGAAAAAAATAATAATGAAGAAAAAAAATACAAGGGACAGCTCGACGGTGTGAGGGCAGGGAAGGGAAAAGTGTATTCTTCGTTGGTTCTTCCTTCCTTCCTCAGCATTCCAGGCTCCTCAGCATTCCAGGCTTCGCTGAGACTTCTCTCCTGCTTTGTCATATGTAATAGGATTTGAATCCTCCTTCTCCTTTGGCGACGCTGTGAAGGGTTCTCAAAGATCCCATCTTTACCCCGATTGCTCGACAAATATAATCGCTTTTCCCGACTTTCTGCTGCTCATCCATCTCCCAAGTTCACATCTCGTAGTATCTGCCAATTCTTCTGTTACCGCTGTTTTTTGTTACTGTTCGGTTTCGGTTAGGCTAGAAGCGAGGATGGATTCCGAGAAGAAGCCGCGGGTATCGAACGCGGGGGCATGGGGAATGAACGTAGTTAGCTCTGTTGGCATAATCATGGCCAACAAGCAGCTTATGTCGCCTAACGGCTACGGATTCAGCTTCGGTATTCTCTCTTTTCCGATTTTTAGGGGTTTGATTGTAGGCTTGTCCGTCTTAGGATTTGATTTGTCAGTCCATTGGAAGAAAGGTCAGATCTGTTTTGAAAGTTCCTAATATGTGCTTCTCTGAATCTTCCATTGGGCTGGTAGAGTGGAGTTGAAACTGAGATGTTTGAGCCTTCGAATAATTTATTATGCCTTGATCTTGTTTGTTCTAAATTTAAGAATCTTTAAGATTGTTACTTGTTTAGTTCTTTGCAGATTGTGGAATCTTGCATAACTATCCTTAACCATGCTAATGGAAAGCTGTTATTTTTCCCACCGATTTATTTATATTAATTGTTTTTAGCATCTGTAAATTTTTAATCTGATTTATTATATGATTTTTGCTTGAAATTTAAATAAGCCTGCTTTGAAACTCTGCAGCAACAACGTTAACTGGCTTCCACTTCAGTGTGACGGCTCTTGTCGGTTGGGTATCAAATGCTGCTGGGTTGTCTGTGTCCAAGCAGATTCCTTTGTGGGAGCTTCTATGGTTTTCGATTGTTGCAAATCTTTCAATTACCGCCATGAATCTAAGTCTAATGCTCAACTCCGTTGGCTTTTATCAGGTTTGACGCAGATCTATCATTTTGTTAAGTATGTTCAGGCAAAGATTATTTATCTTCTAATATTTTGTTGTTCTATGTGACATTTAGATCTCAAAGCTGAGTATAATACCAGTGGTTTGTATGCTGGAATGGATATTAAACAACAAAAATTACTCTTCCAAAGTGATTATGTCTGTTGTTGTTGTGGCTTTTGGCGTTGGCATCTGTACGGTGACTGATGTGGAGATTAACATGAAGGGCTTTCTTTGTGCCTGTGTGGCCGTCTTCTGCACATCGCTCCAACAGATTGTGAGCATTTTAACGTTTGCCTTTACATTTCATATACTCAATGCAATATGATTTTCCTCTCTTGCATCATTTTGCTTTTGTTTTTGTAAACTAGAGACTTGAAATCTGTAATGGCTGAATAAAAAAATCTTCTTCCTGCTGATGTATTGGTCAGCATATCTAACAATGTTTTGTTAAAGAAGTCTAGGTGACATATTACTCATCATAAGGATGGCTTAATGTTATGGACATGCAGTCTTCCAAACATTCAGATGGTAATCAGATAAGGCTTAGTTTCTACTAACATTCCATGCACATTGGAAATTGATGTACATGATGTCTACTGAATAATAGTTTGTAATGCATCATCTTGACATAGCTTAGGGAATCTCCAACCGAACTCCAAACGCTTGAATGGCATCGCTCGCGAGCACCAGTCGAACGGTAAAACTTCCGCTATTTGGTTGCGCGTGAACAGTGGGACGCCAATATTGGCGTTGCATTGTTCATCTTTGCTATTTTTCTGTCTCTACCGAACTTTCCGAAGAAACGCACGAAAGAAAGAAAGACTGTTACCTTCGCAAAAGGGGGCAAAATGGAGTTCGATTGGAGATGAATCATGACATTTTTTAGTTTCACTACATTTTGGAGTGAAAAATGAGATTTTCGGTTGGAGGTGGTCTTAGGTTAGCACATCGTGAGTGCGTCATGATTATTAAATTCTTGTAACCTATGCATGTTTCAGATCAAGCAGTCCTTCAGTCATGGG
The DNA here is from genome assembly GCA_022539455.1 of Dendrobium nobile. Lineage (NCBI taxonomy): Eukaryota > Viridiplantae > Streptophyta > Magnoliopsida > Asparagales > Orchidaceae > Dendrobium > Dendrobium nobile. The sequence continues at coordinate 70,984,164 of CM039721.1, read as the reverse complement.
GTTTCCTACCTCATATTTACAACGGATCAGTTAAGCACGGGCTCTATTAGAGAGAGATATTCATTCTCCTTAACTAGTTTTCATCATCACATCGTTGAAATAATGTTGTATGCTTTGTGCTTGAAAATGAATGGTAAATGACATGAGATGGTTTTGGGATGCAACATTGCCTTTATTTCAGCCAAAATTTTCTGCATCTTTGTTGCTTGATGATAGTATTCCTTATTGGGAGAAGGCGCATGAGTAAACCTATTATAAATTTCATTCATTGTATATTATATTTCCTGATTTTTTTTTTGTTTTTTTTTTTTTCTATTTTTAATAATATGCTTTCCTCTTTAATTTAACTGATCTGGATTTCTATTACTATGGTTAATTGTTTATTTTCCAAACCTATTTTATGCTTTATTGGTCATTTGTTTCATATATTCAACCCACATAAAGCATTTAGGCAACTTTCTGGTCCTCATACTGCGACATAGCTAACTTTTTGGCTAAGAACATTTAGTTTTTAGCTGCCAAAGGGCTAGTGGTGCTTGTAATTTGTTAGCTATAATGGTCAGTATTACCATTTTCCATATTCATAAAAAAAAAAAAAAACAAAAGAAGGCTGGAGTATTGAATCTAATTAAAATTGTTGATTGTGCTTTGTTAAGATACCGCCTTATTTTTCTTTATTATTTGATTTGTATTGCAAAGTCTATATTTGAACCTTCTGTTGTTTTCAAATGTCATGGTTTCTTTGGCTTCTGATGGTTACATGTATTTCTCCATTGTATCTGGTGTGGCTTATTATTATGCTTCTTTTTTTCTTTCAGACTATTGGCTCTTTTCAGAAGAAGTACAGCATTGGTTCATTTGAGCTCCTGAGCAAAACAGCACCAATACAAGCTGCATCTCTTATCGTGTTGGGTCCATTCATGGACTACTGCCTCAATGGGCAGTCAATCTTGAAGTACCATTTCTCTACTGGAGCATTAGTAAGTCTCATCTGTCCTTTTCAATAAAAACATACTAACAAAGTTCGGCGATTTACTCCATCATACTATGCTGCTAAAGAATTCATACTGGGAAGAAAATGGATTTCAATGTTGCAGAATATTTACTTGGGGCCGTATGCAATCACTTTTTATTTTTTAATTTATATGGAGTATAATTTTAGTAGTAATAGATCTAGTGGGGGGTTTGCAACTTTTTACGATCAAGTCATTAATCAGAGTACACGTTTTAGATATATTGTGTCTATTGTTCAGAGTGATGGTGAAATAGATGGGGATATTATTAGTAGAATTCAAGTTGGATGGTTTAAGTGGAGGAATGCATCGGGCTTGTTGTGTGATAGAAAAGTTCCCCTCAATCTAAAGGGAAATTCTATAAGATGGTGGTGAAACCTGCAATGCTTTATGATGCAAAATATGGCCATTAAAAGAGAAGCATAATATTAAGGTAAGTGTTGCAGAGATGAGGATGCTCAGGTGGAAGAGTGGCTTTACTCCTAGAGACAGGATACGGAACGAGCATATACGTGAAAAAGTTGGAGTAGCTCCAATGGAAGATAAGATTAGAGAGAGTAGTCTTAGATGGTTTGGTCGCATAAAACGGCGGCCTTTTGATGACCCGGTTAGGAGAGTAGATGTATTAGATTTGACTTATGTTAAGTTCTTCAGCACAATTAATGCATTAAGCTCTGTATATTCCTCATAACATAACATCACCTTTTTTTGGTACAATCTGGTTGCTCTTAAACTTGAAGAGAGTCCACAAGCAGATTTCTCATTGAGCTATTCTGTTTCATTGTTACAGTTTTTTATAATTCTTTCCTGCACATTGGCGGTCTTCTGCAACATGAGCCAGTATCTTTGCATTGGCCGGTTCTCGGCAACAACATTCCAAGTCCTGGGTCACATGAAGACCGTATGCGTGTTGATTCTCGGATGGATATTGTTTGACTCTGCCCTTACCATCAAGAACATCCTAGGAATGTTACTTGCAGTGGTAGGCATGATTGTCTACAGTTGGGCCGTCGAATCCGAGAAGCTGGCGAAGCTTGCTGCAAGTGCCATAAGTGATGAGGAGAATGTGAAGCTTCTCAAGGATAGATCTAGTGGTGTTACAGAATCTGATGTGGAGCTTGGCCAAACCAAGAGTTGAGATCTCATAACCCATTTTATATGTTAATTATTCTTTTAAATTATATGTATTTCTCTTCTTCTGTTGAGTCTCCAATTATTCCATTCTTTCTTGTGCCTCAAGTGAAGCCATGTGATTTTGGGGGGAAGGGTGGAAGCTAGAAGCCTAGAATCTTTAATTTCCCCTATATCAGATATCAGAGTCTCTTTTAAACTATATGTACATTGTGCAGCTTGTCATATAAGAATCCTATATTCCTGAACCGCCAATCTTAATTAATTTTGCATTTATTGACGCCATTCTTTACCATGGATGAATCTCTCTCTTATTTTATCTTCTTTGCAGTTTCTCATTGTATTTTCTTTTAGCAAGTTCTTCTTTCTGAACTAATCAGTTATTGCAGTTTTGTCTGATTTGTGATTTGTTTCAGAAGTGAACGAAAACTTTTAAAAAGAATGAATATAAATACACGACAGAATTGCGATTATGATAGTTTGGTGAAGCATAAGCAACTTCAAAATCAAATTTTGTAATTAGTAAATTAAGTTTTAGCAGTTGAAATATCCATCATCTTTTTGGAGCTCCTGGCATTGCTAGACCAACGCTGTCACACTTGAGCATCTTTGTTCATTATTGTTTCACTATATTATGTTCATGTATCATATATAGTCATTCTCATTGGTGTATATATCAATGCATGAATATTAGTTCTTGTTAATGTATGCTAGCACATTCGTTCTTCTTTCACTTTACATTTCATTGTATTGGGTGTTCATTCATGAGGAGACTATCCTAAATATTATAAGAGGGTTGTCAACTCTTGTGTGGAGGTCATGTACATATCCATATTTATACTTGTCCCGTATTTTGTTGGGGATGGAAGTAAAACACTGCAATGAAACAAATAAGAAAAATGGAAATACAATGGAAAGTAAAGGACATTAGGATTTAACATGGAAACATTTCGAAATGGAAAAAAATCACGGAGCCACGCCACACAAAGAAATCCACTATGAAAATTGGAAGAAATGAGTACGAATCTCTCTTTTTTCTCTCTACTTGCTTATCTTCTCTCTTACACCGTTCTCTCACTCAAAACATAAGAGAGTCAAGTTAATAACTCCAAGGAATGTCACCCTTAAGAAAAAAGAGAAAGAAAATTGTTCAGTTTGTCTCGAAGCGCTGCGGCGCTCAAACCTCTTATCCTGATCCGTCTAACGATTCTGTGGCGCTCTAACCCGCAGCAGAGATGCACTACACAGCGTTGCAGCGCCGAATCTAGAGCTTTGCGGCGCCCCACTCTCTGTCGTTTCTCTCAGCGAACTCTGCAACGCTGTGGTACTCGAGTACACAACGCCAAGACATTGTACATAAAAAACTTTTCCAACACCCGAACCCAAGGTGTTGTACACAACATGGTCATTAAATTTTACAACATCACATCGCATTAGAGATCATTAGAATATGTATAGCATATGCTTTGCATGCAAAAATGAGGAAATGTTCAAAACTCAATGGAGAAATTGGCCTTTTTGCCTTCAAATCTCCATTTAAGTGGAATTCATACACAAAAACTCGAGAAATTTTTCTAACTGTACAGGCTTCTAAACAACAGATACGATCTAGTTCTTCTCCTTCTAACTCCCCTCTCTCTCTCTATTCTAAAGTTAGCTGCCATGGAAATGAGTGGGAAACAATATTGAAAAGAAGATGAATAATTTGGAAACAAAAATGAGTGAAATAAGCGAAGAGTATAAGTCCAATATGCAATTGATGATCTTTTATACTAAGAAAAATCCAACTGTATAATATTTTATTTAGTGAACGGTGAAACTTTTCCGCATCTTTTATAAATGGATGCAGAACGCTCAATCATACAGACCATTACACAGTCTATTTCATTGCATAACTCATTTCTCCTAATCAAATATACGATCATGGATTGAATGTTTTTTTTTTTTTTTGGATAAAATCCACTTATAGGGGCCTACGTGTTTATATAAATAAGAGATTACAAGTCATTAATGAATCAACAACCCTCTAAAAATATATCATTTAAAATAAAACCTACGAGCTTTTGATTCAGTCTATTACAATGCACAAAAAGAAGAAGTAAAAACAATCTAGAGAGACATAACAACCAAGAGAACCACACGATATAGGCTATTTGGAAGAAGACAATTCCAATGAGAGCTCCAACCAAAACAACAACCCAAACAAGATACCCCAGCTGGTCATTAACAATTCCACCAAGTATCGCAACACGAGCATCAAAGAAATCTGAAAAAAGAAAAACTAAATCAAACAAAGCCAAAGAAGCAATCCACGGCAGGATAGCGATAAAAAAGCCATATGACCCAGAGAATAATAACACAACTAGAAAGACCACATAACCAACAAAAATCGAAATGAGCACCGAGAAAAAAGAGTTCCAAGAGGAGAACAACACAATCCAGAAGACCCCTAACCCAACACCCCATCCTTTCGAAACCCAAATACCAATCGAACAACAACCAACCCCACCGCCTTGCCTCCAACACAAGGACCCCCAACCGAGCAAGCCAAACCCAACAAGCTTACCCAAACCAAAAACACACACAAAGCCCCACAATCAAAATAGCAACAACCAAAAGAAAAGGAACAAATTAAGAAGCGGGCCATCAGCAGAAAATATGGACAAGAAGAATTTCCTTTTAGGTTTCCTCTTATGACGTTTGCCACCCCCATGGGCAAAAGCTTTTTCAATGATGCGACTCACATTCAAATTATACATTGCATGAAATTCATCCTCATGCCCTTCCAAATCTTCCCCATCACCCCCACAAGGTGAGGAAAAAGACTCATCAAGCCAATCAGCTTTATAAACACAAATACCCTTCATATTTACCGCCAATTCAACTTTCAAAGCATCATTAGAAATGAGCAAAATCGGTAGCACATTCGATAAGACTGATTCCAAAGAATCCAAGAGTGATTCATCAGAAGCAACAACCATTCCACTAGAATCCACTACAACCCCACTCGCAACAGGCATTGCAAAAATTGTAACACCCATAGGGCTAAAAGCTTCACAGCCCCTAGGTTCCAAAGAAACAAAATTAAAACCAGCATCCACTACAACATCAACACCATCACCAATATTAGAACTAGGGGACGCAATAGGACTAGCTAGAAGGTTAATCATACAATTATTGGCACCCATAACCTCATTAATACCTTCTACGTTATCATAATAAATAGTCATAGGTAAAACAACAGTCGATGGAGCAACTTCCTTCTCAGCATGCCAGACAACATCCTTAGTGTCAACAACAGGATCAATATCCACAAACAAAATAGTTTCCATATAATTATCCCCATTAACTACCAACTCAGTACCGACGTGATAGGATTATCCAAATTTTCCCTAATAAGAGGGATATGATTATCCAAATTTTCCACAACAACAATAACATTTCCATCAAAGCTAATATGATTATTAACATTAGCAGTAATAATAACCGAGACAGATGATGAATGAGGCCGACAATCACCCTCTAAATGCCCTATACATTTACATTGAACACTAAAGGGAGGAAAAACCTTCATCTCAACATGTTGAACATATCCAAAATTTTCAGGACCTAGCCACACTATATCAAAATAATTTATATCAAGTTCAATCAAAACATACACAACAAAAGGATAGGAGCCAACAGAGGTAGCATTATCGACTTTTAGAGGACGACCAAAAAACGATCCCAGACCATGAAGGATATGGGGTGAGAATAGGTGTGGCCGCAAGTTAGGGAAAGATACCGAATAGGATGATAGGAGAGTCCACACCAATATCAAATAGAGGAGACCATTTAGTCAATTTCATGTAAAAGTTATAACAAAGTAGGATCTTTGAGAGAAAACTCTATTGTGATCTAGGTTATTAACCAACTTAATCAAAACATGTGAATGATTCAACAGAGTAATAAAAAAATCGTCATTGAGTTTGAGATTGAAGAAAAACTTTCAAATAGAGTCAAGACTAAGATGTCGAAGAAGGAAATTTATCAACCAACGCGTATTGAAGGGGAGCCGCAAGCGCAAGGATCTCCTCCTTCGAGATCCACAGATAAGGCAAACCACAGAAAGTAGTCAATTTAAGTGTAGGAAAACACGCATCAGAGGAGATATCAGAGAGGTCGTCAAGAAAGAACGCAATTTGGGAGATCCATTCAAAAAACCAGGATTACTAGACAGTTCACCGCCATTCCGGCTGTGAAGGGTCGGAGGTGGATGAACCAGGAAGGCAAGTTGAGAAACCACAAAAAGGCTAACAAGATAGAGAAGAAGTATAAATTTAGGTTTTGTTTAGGATAATATTTTTATTGTTTTTTAAAACAATTTTTTAATAATTTTTTTTTAAATAGCAAAATGAAGGCTTTGTTTGTGACATCTTACTTACAATTTTCTAAAGCAGCTTTCTAATAGGAAATTTTCTAGTTCAAGAAATTTTGGTGCAAAAAAGTTGCTTTAAAAACTAGTAAAGAAGCTATCCCAAATGAAGCCGAAGCCTATGACTTTCTTATTGCTTTAATAAACAATTCTTTTAGTACAACAATTTTTTGAACTAGAATTTTTGGTACTAGAAAGCTATTTTTGAATGCATTAATAGTGCTGTTCCAAACTAAGCCTAAATTAACTTTGGCAAACACACTTGTTATATATATATTGGGAAGCACGTTTATGATAATTAGAATTTATTAAGAAAAATGAATAGCAGCTTTTGAATGAATAACACAATTTGTGAATCATGTGGAAGATATTAATGGCCTAATTGTTGATTACCTACAATATTACACTACATGGAAACTGATACGTCATCATAAAATTAGCTTGATCGGGCACGAATCTCGAGGCAAGAATCAAGTTGGAAACTTCAAAAAATAAATCCGGGAGCACCTGAACTTTGATTTCAGCGAGCTTACAGTCAAACTGAGCATCTCAGAAATACGAACCCAACGACACCAAATTCAACTCAATTTGAGCCCAAATGAGCCCAAGTCGAGCACCCGAAGCGTTGTTGAAAAGTTCGTACCACAATTTGAGTTGCCAAACGGTCTTCGATTTTGACAAGCTTATAGTCGAATCGAGCGGCTCGACGAGAAGAATCCAACGAGCCCAAGATCGACGAATTTCGACATCACTAAGGCCTTCAAATGTCCAACGAATGGTGCATAATCGAAGGATGCAATATCAGCCGTCCATTCGACCACTCCCTATTTGCCCCTGATCTCACACCTATTTACAAGCCATGCCACTCCAGAAAAACTATAAATAGAGTCCTCATTCCTCATAAAAGGGGACTCGAAAGCAAGAAGAAGAAGAGAAGGGGAAGGAGAATCAGCTCATCCTCGACCACCGCCAGAATTCTTCCCGCCGCCCGAACACGCCGGGATTCTGCCGGATATTCGGGAGAATGCCAGAATTCTGCACAACTTTGTAACTGAATTTCAATCAAGAAGAAATTCATTGTAAAATCTGATCGTCCTAACTTGTGGGACGAATTAGCTTCTTGTAACTCAAGCAACACTAGTGGAACTCTTTCAACTGGGCGTGGCCCCGTTGTTTTTCCCCTTTTCAGGGTTTTCCACGTAAAAATCCTGGTGTTTATTTTCCTTTCCTGTTTGTGTGCTGAATATTCGTACAACGCTCGGACAGAAATTTACTAGCTCAATCGCCGCGTGTATTTTAGCCCGCAACAGAAACAATGAGTACATGGAAATCAAATAATTATTCAGGACCCCATAAGGCCATAATTGTTTTCATTTTATTGCCAACCAAAAAGAAAAAAAAATTAAGGAATCAAATTGCAATTATTTAATTTTTATTGCATTTGAAGTATATATTAATTCTAAATAGTTTCAATCAAACTACAAATTAGTATTTTCAAAATATATAAAATCAAAATACTTGAAACCAAATAACCCTTATTTTTTTTCCATTAATTTTCATATGCTTTAAGCTTACTACTATTATAAAGTGGCTACAATACCTCAAGCCTTAAATAATGTATATATATATGCTTTGTTCTTGTCATTATTTATTTTCTTGAGGAAATAATATGTTAACTCCTATTAACAATATTGTTTTTATCTACTTTGTTCATTATCAAAGTTGTGAGGGCAAGAATTTGATTTCCCATTAAGCTCATGCGTTGAATCTTTTGTCTTTCCCTTCTAGGGTAATTGGCAGTAAAAGAAGGACATAGATTCATTTCATCTACATGTATTGCTGGCATGTTTCTGGCATGTTTTTAGTGTTCTTGGTGAATTTATAGTTTGAATTAAGGGAGACAAATGAGTTGAGTCGAGTTTGAGTTAAGCCTAATTCAAGGTCAACTCGCGAGCCAAATACAGAGCTCGAACTTAGCTTTTGCATAAGATTAAGTGGCATTCTCTATGCACTGAATCTTTCTCCGAGCCAATAATGCAAATATTGGCATTCTCTATGCACTGGATCTTTCTATGAACATTGTGACTCAATACATTTGCTCCCAATTAACATTTTTGCATAAAATTTAAGTGGCTTTCCTAACACTAAGCTATGCTATTATACTATGCTTAATCACTATACCAAACACTAATCAATTAACCTCTTTCGATCTTTTGGTATTCTTACATAAGCTTCATTCATCTGATCATCTCTATTACAAGAAATATCTTTGTAATGAAGATGCTAAAGATTAGGAGTACATTAATGATACCATTTATTAGTTGCTAAACCACTTTAATGATGGTTAGCAACAATTGAGCCAATTTAGAATCTTGACATAATCAGAAAAAGAAAAAAAGATGTAACCATACAAAGATTAACAATGACATATGAAAAAGTCTAAATGTTAATTTTTCATGCAGTTTTTTTTCAAACTGGGTATTAACTGTAAGAGATTCTCAGACAAATTTCTATTTAAGATATAATAAAGTCCTTTAATGAACTCCTTCATCAATAGAATTGTTGCGGGCTAGAAATTACGCGGCGATAGAGATTTAATTTTGCGTCTTAGCGTTGTACGTAAAACTAGCACACACAGAGAACACGAGATTTTTTACGTGGAAAACCCTTAAAAGGGAAAAACCACGAGGCCTAGCCCAGTTGAAAATGATTCCACTAGACTTTGAGTTCGTTACAAAGAGCTGAATCACCTCCAAGGATGATCAGATTACAATCAGTTACTTAAGTAAGACGTCTGGTCTTTGGCAGGACATAGGGACTGAATGTCGGGCCTTGAGTAGGACGTCGGGTCTTCGACAGGATGTAGGGACCAAGTGTCAGACCTTGAACAGAACGTCGGGTCTTCGACAGAACGTAGGGACCGAGTGTCAGACCTTGAACAGAACGTCGGGTCTTTGGCAGAACGTAGGGACCGAGTGTTAGGCCTTGAACAGAACATCGGGTCTTCAGTAGGGCGTAGGGACTGAACGTCGGGCCTTAAGGTGGTGGTCCGGCGAGGTTCTACGGTGGTCCGGCGAGGTTACTGCGGTGGTCCGACGAGATTCCTGCGGTGGTCCGGTGGTGGTCCGGCGAGGTGTTGACGGTGGTCCGGCGGCTGTCGAGGAGGAGCTTCTTCCTTTTCTTTTCTCTTCTCTTCTCTTCTTCTCTCTCTTGCTTCGATCCTCTCTTGTAGAGAATGAGGGCTCTATTTATAGATTTTCTGGAGTGGCATGACCCGTAAATAGGTGTGAGATCAAGGGCGAATAGGGAGTGGTTCGGATGGACGGCCGATAGTGAACCCTTAGATCATGCACTGTTCGTTGGCTATTTGGAGGCCTTAATGATGTCGGAATTTAGCGATCTTGGGCTTGTTGGATTCGCCTCGTCGAGCCGTTCGATTCGAGTATAAGCTCGTCAAAATCGGAGACCGTTTGGTAACTCAAATTGCTGTTTGAACCTTCCGAGAGCACTTTGAACCCTTGATTCGGACTCATTTGGGCTTGGATTGGGTTGATCTTGGTGTCGTTGGGTTTGTATTTCCGAGACGCTCAGTTTGACTGTAAGCTCGTTGAAATCGGAGTTTGAATGCTCCCGAAATTAAATTATGAAGTTTTCAACTAGCCTTTTGCCTCGAGATTCGTGTCCGATCAAGATAATTTTTGCATGATGTATCAGTTGCCCCCCTATTTTCGGACGTCGAAACTCTAGGAGTCCGAAAATATTTGTTTCAAAATTTTACACCGTCCAAATCGCAAAAAATTGCTTTCCAAAAGTTGAGTATTTGCACAAACTTGACTGTAGAGGCCTCGATGAGCTCTGAAAATATCAAAATTGAGTCCGGAACGTCGAAAAACGTGTCCGGGGACCCCAAAAATGTCGAAATCGGAGTTTTCGGGATGAAAATCGGCCCAAAATGAGCTAGGCGGCCGGACCAGCCGGCCGGCCGCCGCCGCCGCCGGCGGCATCGCCGGCTCGCGCTGGGACACGCGCGGCGGACGCCTGGGCCTCCCGACCCGACTGCGGCCCGCCTGGGCCCGCGCTTGCGGGCCCGCGCTCCAGCCCGCGTGGTGGCCTGCCTGGGCCGCGCTTGCGGCCCGCGCTTCAGCCCACGCGGCGGCCCGCCTGGGCCGCCTGGGTGATGAGGTAGAGGAACTTTTATTACATCCGGTGCAAGGACGCAGAGGAACGTCCGGTCAGAGCCAAATTTCTGCCAAAAAACTCGGTATTTGCTCGGTACAACTAGGTATTATTTGATAATAACGATGAATACCGCTCTTTGAAGACCAATACCGAGTTATACCGAGCTATATCGAGAAATACTGAGTTGTACCGAGTTTTTTCTAGGAAAAACTCGGTACAACTTTTGTATAACTCGGTATTGCTCAAGATAGCTCGAAATAACTCGGTATTGGGTCTTCACATGATGTTATTCCTCGTTATTATTTGATATTGCTCGGTATTTGCTCGGTACAACTCGATATTTGGCGGGAATTTGCCTCCGACCGGACGTTCCTCTACGTCCGGACGGAGGACGTAATAATTGTTCGAGGTAGAGAGTGATCTGCGGAAGGTCCTTGATCTTGATGTAGATGATGAGATAGTAGATGTTGAGTAGGTTTTCTAGTTCCTGTTGTTTGTATTAGTTTGTCTTTTTTAGCGATTGTGATGTACCTGATGTTTGTACTGTTGTGCGATATCTACTTTGACTTAGTAGTGGATTATTGTTCTGTTGTTATATGACTTAAATATTCCAGTGTTCTGAGTAAATTTTATTCATATTTGCTTAAGGTATTTGTTTTCCGACTTGTGCTTAAAAGTTTAAAAAGATCCTCTAAGGATGTGTGGTCTATTCAAAGTTGTACGCCAAAGCCTTGCTTAATGACAACAACCTGTATGAAAGAGGTTAAAGGAATCTATAAGAGATGTAAGACCTATCTGAGGTTGTGTGTCAGAGCCCTGCTCGATGACGTTAACCTGTATGGAAGAGGTCGGGAGAATCCACCAAGGATGTAAGACCTATCCGAGGTTGTGTGTCAGAGCCCTGCTCGATGACGTTAACCTGTGTGGAAGAGGTCGGGAGAACCCACCAAGGATGTAAGACCTATCCGAGGTTGTGTGTCAGAGCCCTGCTCGATGACGTTAACCTGTGTGGAAGAGGTCGGGAGAACCTACCAAGGATGTAAGACCTATCCGAGGTTGTGTGTCAGAGCCTTGCTCGATGACGTTAACCTGTGTGGAGGAGGTCGGGAGAATCCACCAAGGATGTAAGACCTATCCGAGGTTATGTGTCAGAGCCCTGCTCGATGACGTTAACCTGTGTGGAAGAGGTCGGGAGAATCCACCAAGGATTGATCAACTAACAATTGAACAATAATCATCTACTGCTCGAATCAAACATATTAAGGTTCATAACTTAACAAAGTCTTTACTGCCATTAAACGAAGAACATAGCTCCCAAAGACAGTTCAAAGGAGAAGGTGTGATGCCCCAAGATCTAACTTGGAAAGAATGTCGATCAATAGCCAAACATTTTACCAGAGTTATCTAAAACCTTCAAAAAGCGATCTATCAAACATCTATAAAAATTAAACATCAATATAACAGTCGATTCATATCTCAAAACATCATGTACAATACTCAGGAACTAAACTATCAATACAAGTAGAGAAATCTATCCTGTCCTGAGTACAAAAGAATCATCAATCGATCAAAAGAACTAAAACCTGAAGATCTGAATCAACTCCTATCTCCTGCTCCCGAGCCCTGACCTGAAAATATCAACCACATATAATGAGCTTTACAAAGCCCAGCAGGTCACCTAATACCTATAACTGAAATCAAAGCACGGCTATGCTATCAATATGCATGTCAATCTATCACAGTCAATCAATCTATGTCAGTCAATGGTCAATGAGTCTATGCAGCGGAAATCAATAGTCAATAAAACCAGTCAAAGCAGCGGCAGGCAATTCGATAAATCAACGCAATCAATCAATATCCGTCAATCAAATCAATACGGTCAAATCAATACGATCTAATCAATTGAAATCAATCGAGAAAGGCGATACGAAACAATCAATCTATAAACAGTCAATACGGTATAGAACAGTAGCAACAGTGAATCTATAGGTCTATAAGCAGCAATATCAATGAATCTAGAAGCAGTAGTACGATGTCCATGCTATCAATGCAGTATCTATATCTATCAATGTCTATATCAATGCTCAGTAATCAATGCTCGATAATCAATCAATGAAATCAATGAAATCGTACGATACAGTAAATCCGATCAATCAATAAAGTAGAAATCGATAAAGCAATAGATCCGTGAGTCAATACAGTAAACATGCATTTCAATACTATATACTGAACAAGTGCAAACTACTGGCTATGTTGCTGTTGTAGATTCTATATTGCTGTTGTAGATCCGTACATTGGTTCTATCAATAAGAGTCGTCACTCTTTTCGCCCGTCGGCATATCAATAAACTCCTTATGTCTCCCTTCAATAATCAATAATCAATGTTTAAAGGAAAGCCCGTCGGCCCACCATCCTGTACAGGTATCAATCAATCTTCTACCAATGTTCAACCAGGTTCCACTTGCGATCAGTATCAATAGTCAATTCAATCAATAAACAATTCAATAGTCGATATTAAAGCAATCATATCAATAATCAATGCATATCAGTTCAATCTATCAATTTCAGACAATTCAGGAATCGTACAAAAATCGGGCAGCGTAACGGCAGTCGGTCAAATTTACACAAAAATCCTGCAAAAAGACACAATATCCAAATCTTTCCAAATTACAATAGAATATCTATAACATCAATACAATACTATCGATCTATAGAATCCAAATCAAATCAGGTCCCGATTATTTTCTATTCGAGTAAAAGCGCGTAGAATCAATTCCGACCGGTAAAATCTTCGTAGAATACAGTCAAATCGTGTACAATAATCATATCTATAACATACTAAAAGTTGTGCGGTGAAAGTTGTGTCAAATCAAAACCATGTCGAAAAGTCGACTACGAAAACACAAAACGGATCACAACTAGGTCAAAACACAACATCTCTGAAAACAGAAACAGGGTTCGGAGTCCTTACCACGAGATCTTCACTTTTCCCAACAGCAGCGTCGGACGAAAAGCGATCCGCGGCCTCCAAAACCAAGCTTTTCTCTTTTTCCCTTTCTCTTTCTCTCTCCTCAGATATTTTCGTTTTTATAAAATGATTTTCTCTCTCCTCAAAACGAGCTGATTTTCTTATATTTGTGAACTGATCGGCCAGGCCGATGTTCACATCGTCCCGGGACGATCAGACCAAATCCTGATCGTCCTGGACCTCACCCAGGGCTATTGTCTGGCCGATCATTTCTACAGTACGATCGTCCTGGACGATCTCACGATCGGCCTGGACGATCTGTGCAGAAATTCTTCCAGAAAACACACCAGAAATCAGCTGTTCAATGCATTGATCGGCCTGGACGATCCAAACTTCGTCCTGGCCGATTCTGGGAGGAAAATCCAAATCAGAGAGGAACAGTAAGGAAACGAGATATTACAATCTCCCCACCTTAGAAAAATGTCGTCCCGACATTTCCCTACAGGTACGAAGCAAAAACGACAATGCAAAACAAATCGATCGAAAACCAAATCTAAATCAAAACTCGTCGGAATCCATACAGAACACACAATGCAATCAATCAAATGTCAATATGCAATGTTCATATGCCAATAGCAATCGGTTAGTCAAATCAATCTTACCAGTAGAACCTTCTGGTCGTTGTTGATCCTGATGCTGTAAACTCTGTAGACTGTAGATGCGTGGCACCACTGGAGGTCGTGGCGCAACCGTCTCCCTCTGATCTCTGACAGTCCTATCATCCATCCGGTTTCCTGATCTCTCACTGTAGGCCCTCGAGGCAATAGTCCTCTGCTGTCCTGTACCCGTATCAGCCCTTCCACCCAGTCCTTTCTGAGGACACTCTGCTGCTCTGTGTCCTTGCTGTCCACAGTGAAAACACTGTCCCGTCAATAGGTAGCACTGACCTGCATGTCGTCTACCACAGTGAATGCACGTGCCAGAACCACCAGACGATACTATCGATGCTGATCGTGACGCAGATCCCGATGCAGATCCTCTCGAACTCTCATATCTGCTTCTCTTCTCTCTATCTCTGTCTCTACCAGAATCATCTCGTCGTACGTCATCTCTCCTCCTTCTGGTATCCTCGTACCTCGGTACCGGTGTCGCCAGATCAATCTCTATCAATCGAGCTCGCTCCACTAGCTCAGAAAACTCATGGATCCGGAAAGGTACTAGTGGATGCCTCAGCTCTCTGTTCAATCCGTGCAGGAATCTATAACATTTTTCCTCGGCCGTAGGAATCAGATGAGCAGCGTACCTCGCAAGAGCAGTAAACTCGGCCTCGTACTCCATCACTGACTTGCGGCCTTGCTCCAATCTCATGAAAGCTTCCTGCATCTGTCGCTGAGCTGACGGTGGTACAAACCACATCCTGAATACTGTAGTAAACTCATCCCAGGTGATCTCAGCATTTGTCTTCCCCTGGAATTTCTCTCTCTGCTGTCCGATCCACCATCTCTCTGCCTCACTCTCCAACATGAATACTGCCAATGATACTTTTCTATTCCCCGGACACTGCATGCTATCAAAAATCTTTTCCACCCTCATGATCCAATCCTCAGCAGCCTGTGGTCCTACAGCCCCTTTGAACAACGGAGGCTTCAGCTTGTGGAACATCTGCAAATGTCTGTCTACCTCTTCTTCCTTGCTTCCACTCATCTTGCTCTGGGCATCCCCCATAACATGTGCAATCGCAGTAGCCAACTGCATCATACTCTCTGAAGGCATTGGGGCTGCGCTGTGCTGCTCATTTGGTACACTGGATTCTGCTGGAGGATCCATATCTTTTTCACCTGCACAATTCAAAACAAATGATACACACATGCAACGATGTATGCCAATGAAGCTCTTAAAGCTACCCAATCTACCCGATCTCTCAATCCAATCCTACAACTCTGGTAACAATCCATTCTTCCAATAACACTGCTCTGATACCAACTGTGATGCCCCAAGATCTAACTTGGAAAGAATGTCGATCAATAGCCAAACATTTTACCAGAGTTATCTAAAACCTTCAAAAAGCGATCTATCAAACATCTATAAAAATTAAACATCAATATAACAGTCGATTCATATCTCAAAACATCATGTACAATACTCAGGAACTAAACTATCAATACAAGTAGAGAAATCTATCCTGTCCTGAGTACAAAAGAATCATCAATCGATCAAAAGAACTAAAACCTGAAGATCTGAATCAACTCCTATCTCCTGCTCCCGAGCCCTGACCTGAAAATATCAACCACATATAATGAGCTTTACAAAGCCCAGCAGGTCACCTAATACCTATAACTGAAATCAAAGCACGGCTATGCTATCAATATGCATGTCAATCTATCACAGTCAATCAATCTATGTCAGTCAATGGTCAATGAGTCTATGCAGCGGAAATCAATAGTCAATAAAACCAGTCAAAGCAGCGGCAGGCAATTCGATAAATCAACGCAATCAATCAATATCCGTCAATCAAATCAATACGGTCAAATCAATACGATCTAATCAATTGAAATCAATCGAGAAAGGCGATACGAAACAATCAATCTATAAACAGTCAATACGGTATAGAACAGTAGCAACAGTGAATCTATAGGTCTATAAGCAGCAATATCAATGAATCTAGAAGCAGTAGTACGATGTCCATGCTATCAATGCAGTATCTATATCTATCAATGTCTATATCAATGCTCAGTAATCAATGCTCGATAATCAATCAATGAAATCGTACGATACAGTAAATCCGATCAATCAATAAAGTAGAAATCGATAAAGCAATAGATCCGTGAGTCAATACAGTAAACATGCATTTCAATACTATATACTGAACAAGTGCAAACTACTGGCTATGTTGCTGTTGTAGATTCTATATTGCTGTTGTAGATCCGTACATTGGTTCTATCAATAAGAGTCGTCACTCTTTTCGCCCGTCGGCATATCAATAAACTCCTTATGTCTCCCTTCAATAATCAATAATCAATGTTTAAAGGAAAGCCCGTCGGCCCACCATCCTGTACAGGTATCAATCAATCTTCTACCAATGTTCAACCAGGTTCCACTTGCGATCAGTATCAATAGTCAATTCAATCAATAAACAATTCAATAGTCGATATTAAAGCAATCATATCAATAATCAATGCATATCAGTTCAATCTATCAATTTCAGACAATTCAGGAATCGTACAAAAATCGGGCAGCGTAACGGCAGTCGGTCAAATTTACACAAAAATCCTGCAAAAAGACACAATATCCAAATCTTTCCAAATTACAATAGAATATCTATAACATCAATACAATACTATCGATCTATAGAATCCAAATCAAATCAGGTCCCGATTATTTTCTATTCGAGTAAAAGCGCGTAGAATCAATTCCGACCGGTAAAATCTTCGTAGAATACAGTCAAATCGTGTACAATAATCATATCTATAACATACTAAAAGTTGTGCGGTGAAAGTTGTGTCAAATCAAAACCATGTCGAAAAGTCGACTACGAAAACACAAAACGGATCACAACTAGGTCAAAACACAACATCTCTGAAAACAGAAACAGGGTTCGGAGTCCTTACCACGAGATCTTCACTTTTCCCAACAGCAGCGTCGGACGAAAAGCGATCCGCGGCCTCCAAAACCAAGCTTTTCTCTTTTTCCCTTTCTCTTTCTCTCTCCTCAGATATTTTCGTTTTTATAAAATGATTTTCTCTCTCCTCAAAACGAGCTGATTTTCTTATATTTGTGAAGTGATCGGCCAGGCCGATGTTCACATCGTCCCGGACGATCAGACCAAATCCTGATCGTCCTGGACCTCACCCAGGGCTATTGTCTGGCCGATCATTTCTACAGTACGATCGTCCTGGACGATCTCACGATCGGCCTGGACGATCTGTGCAGAAATTCTTCCAGAAAACACACCAGAAATCAGCTGTTCAATGCATTGATCGGCCTGGACGATCCAAACTTCGTCCTGGCCGATTCTGGGAGGAAAATCCAAATCAGAGAGGAACAGTAAGGAAACGAGATATTACAGAAGGAACTAGAAACATCACAAACAACGTTCGAAATTAAAGACACATACAATAAACACATAATATGAAAGACATACGATATTCTAAAACAAACGACACGATCACGCTCTACTGATAGTATTTGCGGAGGTTATCGATATTCCAAGTTCGAGGAAGCATCTTCCATTCAGCATCCTTTAATTTGAAAGTCCCTGGCTTCACCATAGCTGCTACTAGGTACGAACCTTCCCAGAGGGGGGGAGAGTTTATTTCGTTGAGGGCCTTTGCCTGCCGCCTCAATGCTGCGTAGGACCAAATCTCCTACTGATATATGCCGCGGCTTCATCCTTCTGTTATAGTGACGGGCAACTCTCTGGTGGTAGGCAGCAACCTTAAGTATTGTCCCATCTCTTACTTCTGGAAGGGGGTCTAGGTTGTGCTTGAGTTTTTCGTCGTTGGCATTGGAGTCGAAAGTTTGTACTCTATAACTGGGGACTCCAATGTCGACTGGAATGACAGCCTCTGTACCAAAGCAAAGGTTATACGACGTCTCTCCTGTTGGAGTCTTTGCTGTCGTACGATAGGCCCAAAGGACGTTTGGGAGCTCATCAGCCCATTGCCCCCCAGCCTTCTCCAGCCGTGTCTTCAGTCCTCTCAGAATGGTCCGATTAGTGACCTCTGTCTGTCCATTAGTCTGAGGATGAGCCACAGCCGTGTGTACTAGATGGATGTGGAGATCTTTACAAAATGTGATAAAGACCCTTCCGGTGAACTGTGTTCCGTTATCAGTAATAACTTTTGCAGGAATGCCAAAGCGACATATTATGCTCTTCCACAGGAACTGTTTGGCATTTGCTTCAGTGATCTTTGCTAGTGGTTCTGCTTCTACCCACTTCGTGAAATAGTCGACAGCCAATATGATGAACTTTCGCTGTCCCGTGGCTATAGGAAATGGTCCCATTATGTCAATCCCCCATTGGGCAAATGGCCAGGGACTCTGTAATGTCGATATCTCTATGGCGAGTAGATGAGTGAGGTTGGCATGTAACTGACAGCTGTTACACTTTCGTACGAGTTCTAATGCGTCCTTTTTTATCGTCGGTCAGTAGAACCCTTGTCTCAGGACTTTTTGGGCTAGCGCCCTTCCGCCCAAATATTCCCCACAAATGCCTGAGTGTACTTCGCGAAGTGCATAGTTTGCTTCCGAAGGAGGAAGACATTTGAGGTATGGCCCTGTGAAAGATCGTTTGTACAACTCTCCGTTAATAATGGTGAAGTTGGCTACTTGCCTCCGAAGTCGTACTGCCATAGCTGGGTCTTCAGGGAGAGAGCCTTCTTGTAGGAGAGCGAGAATGGGGTCGATCCAAGAAGTTTCTTTTGATCTATCTATTGATTGAAGTACCCATGAGCCTTGAATACTCATGAAGTGGATCTCCTCAATAATTTTTCTTTTAAAAACATCTCCCGTTGTAGAAGTTGCTAGCTTGGAGAGAGAGTCTGCCCTTGCGTTTTGCTCTCGAAGGATATAGATGACCTGATGCTTTGCTATTTGGGCCAACAAGGTTTTAACTATCTGGCAATATTGAGCCAAGAGTGGATTGTGAGCATCGAATTCCCCTTCTACTTGAGAAGCAACCAGTTGGGAATCAGTGTGAACCACTAAGTCTTGGACTTCGCAATCAATCGCCAATCTCAACCCAGCGATTAAAGCTTCATATTCAGCAATATTGTTTGTTGCCGGAAACTTCAGTCTAAGCCCGTATTCGAGTGTGGTTTTCTGCGGGGAGATTAATAAGATTCCAGCGCCAGCGCCAGAACTCCTAGAAGCTCCGTTTACATACAATGTCCAGCAGGAGGAGGAAGGAGACACATCAGGCGATTCCTCGGAGGTGTAGCTAGTACATTCGACCACAAAATCGGCAAGCACCTGTGACTTGATGTCGGGTCTAGGTAGGAATTGTATATCGAACTCTCCAAATTCTACTGACCATTTGATCAATCTTCCGGATGCCTCGGGTTTTTGAAGAATATTTTTCAGCGGTAGGTTTGTATAAACCCTGATCGCGTGTGCCTGAAAATAAGGTCGTAACTTCCTGACTGAGAAGACTAATGCTAAGGCTGTTTTGTCTGCCAATGGATAACACATCTCAACATCTGAAAGTATCTTGCTGATGTAATAGACTGGGCGTTGAATCGAATCATCCATCCGAACCAAGACCGAACTTATAGCCTGAGAAGAGACAGCCATGTATATATACAAAATGTCCCCTGGAATTAGCTTTGAGAGTAGCGGTGGTGAGGCTAGATAAGTTCGGAGTTGTTCAAAAGCCTCTTGGCATTTATCAGTCCATTGGAATCCTGAGCTACGAGCCCTTCTGAGGATCTTGAAGAAAGACAAATATTTATCTCCCGAATGAGCCAGAAATCGAGAGAGTGCTGCAATCCTTCCATTCAGTCTCTGAACTTCTTTGATATTTTTGGGGGGTAGCATGTCCCTTAGGGCCTTGATCTTTTTCGAGTTGGCCTCAATCCCTCGGTGGGTAACCATGAACCCCAGAAACTTTCCTGAGGTGACTCCAAATGCACATTTGGAGGGGTTGAGGCGCATGTTGTAAGATCGGAGGAGGCTAAAACATTCTTCCAAATCCGAGATATGCTGAGATTTATCGAGGCTTTTTACCAGCATATCGTCCACATAGACTTCGATGGTACGCCCAATAAGGTTCTTAAAAACCTTATTTATAAGTCGTTGGTAAGTTGCCCCTGCATTTTTGAGCCCGAACGGCATTACCAGGTAACAATATAACCCTTTATCTGTTTGAAAAGATGTTGCCTCCTCATCGTCAGGATCCATTTGTATTTGGTTGTATCCGGAGTAGGCATCCATAAAGCTTAACATTTGATGTCCGGATGTGGCGTCGACTAGCTGGTCTATTCGGGGGAGCGGGAAGCTATTCTTGGGGCAAGCTTTATTGAGATCTATATAGTCCACGCACATTCTCCAAGCTCCACTTATTTTTCGAACCATCACGACGTTGGCTAGCCAAGTTGGGTAGCGTACTTCCCTTATAAATCTTGCTTTTAAAAGCTTATCAACCTCCTGTTCGATTGCCAGCTGACGTTCTAGGGCGAAGTTTCGTTTCTTTTGAATCACTGCTTTACACGCTGGGTTGATCTTGAGGGAGTGCATAATTACTTCAGAGTTAATGCCGGGCATATCAGCCGAACTCCATGCAAATACATCTTGATTTGTACGTAGAAAGTCTACATATTCTTTTTTCTCTGTATCTGAGAGGAGTGATCCGATCTGTACTGTTCTCGAGGGATGTTCTTCTGATAGGGAGACACAGGTAAGATCTTCTACAGGGGAGGCCCTTTGAGGGGTATCTTCATTCCGAAGATTGAAGTCTTCGATGCTTAGAGTAACTGATGAGTGTGATTGAGCCTGCCTAAGATAGCATGATTGTGCTACTTGTTGATCTCCTCGTACTGTTCTGATCCCCGATGGGGTAGGAAACTTGAGCTTTAAGTGGGGAATTGAAGCAACAGCCCTGAAGATTGTTTGGAGTGGCTTTCCAAAGATTGCATTATAGGCTGATTCGGACTTCACTACAATGAACAGAATGGGGTGCTCAACTTGACGGGGGAATTCTCTAAGTATGACCGGGAGAGTAATGGTTCCTTCAACTCTTACAGGTCTGTTGTCAAATCCGTACAGTGGACCGGCAGCAGGCTGGAGTTTCTCTCTAGATAAGCCCATGCTAAGAAAAGTGGAGTAGAATAGAACATCTACTAAGCTTCCATTGTCTACCAAGATCCTTTTAACATTGTAGCATGGGTCACCAATTCCTGCGCTAATCACCAGTGGATCTTGATGAGGAGTCTTTACGCCTTTTAGATCAGACTCCTTGAAGGTGATGGAGTGATCGACATGAAGCTTTTTTGTTGGTGGCTCCTTGTTCTCTGCGATTAGAACTTGACAAGGCGTTGAAGGGCCTCCAGCAATAGTTTCAATTTCGCCGACCATCTGGCGATTGTTCGTCGACTGTTTTTGTTGATTTTGCCCCCCAGTTGGAACAGTTTCTTCTCGAGCTGTTGGATTCTTGACGAACTGTCGGAGATATCCTTGTCGGATCAGTCTCTCAATTTCCTCCTTGAGCTGCCTGCATGCTTCAGTGGTGTGTCCACGACTGCGGTGGAAATGACAATACTGTTCTTGGTTTCCGGTATTAGGCTTTAAAGGGTACGACCACTTTACACTCTCTTGGTCTCAGATGGCCATTAATACATTTGCTCGGGATGTATTAAGTGGCGTGTACTCTTTTTCTTGTCGGGGCTCTCGTTGTGGCTGTGAGGGTCGAGGAGGAATATTGTAGTTTCCTTGCTTCTTCCTTTGCGAGGGGGGATTCTCCATCCCTGGGGGATTTTTACGCTTCCCGGTTGCTTGCTCGAATTGCTTCCTATGAGGATTGATGGCTTCGTTGGCAGTGATTTGGGCCTCTACTCGATGGATTAAATCCGCATAAGAATGGACTGTTTCTCGCATAAGTGCCGAGTAGAAAGGGCCTGGGCGAAGCCCTCCAAGAAATACACCTCGTAGCAATTCGGGATTTACCCCTGGAATTTGCCGGGCTTCCGTAGAAAACCTTTGAAAATACTCTTTAAGAGATTCACCCTCGTTCTGTCGTATCCCCGAAAGGTGGGAGGAGTCTTTAATCTCTTCGGTTGGCGACAAATTGTTCGACAAACAATTTGGCCAATTTAACGAATAGTGGAATGGACCGAGGGAGTAGTGAGTAAAACCATGTTCGGGC
Source organism: Dendrobium nobile (assembly GCA_022539455.1). Lineage (NCBI taxonomy): Eukaryota > Viridiplantae > Streptophyta > Magnoliopsida > Asparagales > Orchidaceae > Dendrobium > Dendrobium nobile. Next base: position 70,961,602 of record CM039721.1, on the reverse strand, counting down.
CTGCCCTTTAAGGGTGGCAGGGAAAACTTGACAGAGCAGAGCGTATGGGGCCTGCTGGATATGCATAATAGTGCGGTAGTGGTCGATATGCTCATAGGGGTCTGAAGTCCCATCATAAGAATCAATATTTGGGAGTTTGAATCTTGTCGGAACGGGGTATCGGTGGACAGCTTCGGTGAAAGGTGATGACTCCTGAATGTCCCGTTGGTGAAGGGACTGCCTTATACCCCCTGTGGGGAACTCTTCTCGGACTAGTCTCCGTAACTCATGCCGTAGAGTATTGCGAGGGAGTTCAGTGACGTGCTGTTGGTCCAAGTCCTCGGGGACGTCTGGTGGCATATGTTGTCGGTGACCTGTGCGCGAAGGATGGGTAGAGCTTGCTGTATCAGCAAGCTCATTCTCTGGACGTGTAGGAGGATGCATCCTTGGTGGAGGAAGGGGGACTTCGACATGAAGAATGTCTTCAAATCCTGGCTGATCTCGAGGAAGAAGAGTATTTTCTTGGGGTACCGGCACTGGTCATCGAGCTCCCCTTAAAAGCTGAAGGATCTCATTCTGAGATTCCTCCATTTTTCTGATACGTTCTTCTAGGGACGGCCCTGAAGTTCCTTCTCCTGCATGTGTCGGTTACCGGGGTGAAAGGAGGCAGATGCCTGTCGTCCTTGATTCAGGGACTGATTTCTGGATTGGTGTGAATTAGAGCAGGAGGTTCCCATGATGCGATGGCTACGCCTGTTGACCATTGGAGGATTCCTTAGTGTAGTGGGATTGGCTTTCCCACAGACGGCGCCAATCTGTTGCGGGCTAGAAATTACGCGGCGATAGAGATTTAATTTTGCGTCTTAGCGTTGTACGTATAATTAGCACATACAGAGAATACGAGATTTTTTACGTGGAAAACCCTTAAAAGGGAAAAACCACGAGGCCTAGCCCAGTTGAAAATGATTCCACTAGACTTTGAGTTGGTTACAAAGAGCTGAATCACCTCCAAGGATGATCAGATTACAATCAGTTACTTAAGTAAGACGTCTGGTCTTTGGCAGGACGTAGGGACTGAATGTTGGGCCCTGAGTAGGACGTTTGGTCTTCGACAGGACGTAGGGACCAAGTGTCAGACCTTGAACAGAATGTCGGGTCTTCGGCAGAACGTAGGGACCCAGTGTCAGACCTTGAACAGAACGTCGGGTCTTCGGCAGAATGTAGGGACCGAGTGTCAGGCCTTGAACAGAACGTCGGGTCTTCAGTAGGGCGTAGGGACTGAACGTCGGGCCTTAAGGTGGTGGTTCGGCGAGGTTCTGCGGTGGTCCGGCGAGGTTCCTGCGGTGATCCGGCGGTTGTCGAGGAGGAGCTCCTTCCTTCTCTTCTCTCTTATCTTCTCTTATTCTCTCTCTTGCTTCGATCCTCTCTTGTTGAGAATGAGGGCTCTATTTATAGATTTTCTGGAGTGGCATGACCCGTAAATAGGTGTGAGATCAAGGGCGAATAGGGAGTGGTTCGGATGGACGGCCGATAGTGAACCCTTAGATCATGCACCGTTCGTTTGCTATTTGGAGGCCTTAATGATGTCGGAATTTAGCAATCCTAGGCTCGTTGGATTCGTCTCGTCGAGCCGTTCGATTCGAGTATAAGCTCGTCAAAATCGGAGACCGTTTGGTAACTTAAATTGCTGTTTGAACCTTCCGACAGCACTTTGAACCCTTGATTCAGACTCATTTGGGCTCGGATTGGGTTGATCTTGGTGTCGTTGGGTTTGTATTTCCGAGACGCTCAGTTTGACTATAAGCTCGTTGAAATCGGAGTTCGGATGCTCCCGAAATTAAATTTTGAAGTTTCCAACTAGCCTTTTGTCTCGAGATTCGTGTCCGATCAAGATAATTTTTGCATGATGTATCAAGAATATAGCATTGTCTCTTAGTGTATATAGGTTAAGAAAATAGTCGCCAAATGGAATTATTATTTGATAACTCGATGAAAATAATATTTTCATCAATGAAACTTTGCATGGACTCTTCTAAAAAATTAATATTTGAGGTGAACTTAAAATTATTATTACTATTATTAATAAATTTAAACTCAAAAAGTACAAAGCAACTTCCAAAATATTAAGCACCTCATTTTAATCTGTTTGTTATTGCTTTCTTAAAGTTTTTTAGTTAGTTTTTTTTTTAAATTATATAAAAATTACTTAAAAAAGTGATACAAAAAATAAATTTTCATAGATTTTGAGTTTCAAACTTTCCTTAGGGCATCTCCAACCGAACTCCAAACGTTTGAATGACGTTGCTGCAGAGCTCCAACGGAATGGTAAAACTTCTGCTATTTGCTGGCGGGTGAACAACGAGATGCCAATATTGGCGTTGCACTGTTCATCTCTGCTATTTTTTTGTCTCTACCTAACTTGCCGAAGAAATGCATGAAAAATAGAAATAATGATGAACCATGGCATTTTTTTTAGTTTCACATCATTTTGAAGGGAAAAAAAAAATGAAATTTTCGGTTGGAGATAGTCTTATGTGATAGTTTAATGAGTTTAACTTCACTTAAACGTCCAAATAAAAAAAAATGCAAATATTTACCGCCACACGCCACGATTTCTGGTGTTACGGTGATCATCTGCGCAATGCGAAATACCTAAAACCCTGTACCGTTCTATGGAGGTAAAAATGGAGAGTGAAACGCTCTCCGACGAGTTCACCTCCTTCTTGGACTCCGGAATCTATCGCCTGCCGGGGATCAAAGCTGTCTTTCTAGATCCAGTTCGTCTTCTCAACCTTTCATATACCCGTTATTCGATTTCTGCTTCCGGTTACTATTGCCGCACCTTCGATTCCTTGGGGAAAGGGAAAAGAACAAACATAGAAGCGGGCGATTCATATGTGTCCAAGAAGAAGAAGCGGAAGCGGAAGCGGAGGCTTCCCGAGGACCTCAATGAGCAAGAATTAGTTGCCGAGAAACGCCATCAGGTGACCCATTTCTGTTTTAGTTCTACTTTTTCTTATTTTTACCACATGGATGGTGTCAAACTATGATTTTGGTCCGGATTGTTTTGCCAGGATGTTCGGCCTTTTTTGCTCAAGGCTCACGAGTCATTACTGGGTACAAATGAGCTTCTTTTATTCCTTCCTAATCTAGTTAAAGACGAGAAGTTCAGTTTTGATGGAAGAGGGCTGGAGCAGAGCTTTATTGAACTGGGAAGAGTATGGCAGGCACCACTTTACGAGATATCTATGAACATCGAAGGGAACAGCAAGGAAGTGCAAGAGGAAGGTTAGGCATCTTTTCTAATTAGGAAAATACTTCTTCAAACAGCAGGCTTTTGATCTTAAAGTAGAAGACAGCTTTTGTAGAACTGTCTCATATTGACATGAATATTGTTTAGATTTTTAGGAATGGTTTATTTGGCGTCGGATAGGTACCAATATTTGCATTTCTGGCATCAAAAACTGAAATTTTAGATGCTATTTACTTGCATGCTAGTGCAAGTTTACTAGAAGAAAAGATTGATCTAAGTCTAGTCAAAGTGCTTCTGCGATGAATCATGACCTATTGTACTGAATTTGATGAGTAATTTAGATTTAATGTAATAATTTTTTGGAGCAAATCAATGTGTTGTACCATGATTCATACCAATCCTATTCAACGTATATTTTTATGCTGCTATTTTAAAGGATACAATACAAAAGATGGTATTTTCTGCAGTTCTAAAAAATTGAAATCGAACTTATCTGGAACAAAAAGAAAAATGCCATTTCTACCTTTTCCAAAGTTTTAGCACTGTTGCCAATCAATAATTGGTAATGATGGATTTGTCCCGAAGTATAGATAGGGAGGTGACCGTTTCCATCAACCTTAGATTCAGATCCTTATAAAAAACGTTTCTAGGATTCATATGTAAAGTTGAGGTTGTAGACCTCTAACATGGTCAAATCATGAATGAAGCTTGGAGGAAGAAATCTGGTGTGAGAGACAACTCATAGAAATTGGAGGTGAAGTCAATGAGGAAGAAGTGGACATACCCAGCATTCTCTATAATTTTGATCAATGTGTTTGGGTGGATAGGAAATTGTAACGGATGGAGCTTTGTCCTGAAGGAAGCATTGCATCCATTTCTTAGAAAAGAGAAGAAATGCTAACAGCCGAAATAGGAGAATCTTGGAGACTAAATAATGCAAAAAGAAGAAGAGATGGGATGCTAATTCAATGAAAAATTAACCGCGGGTTTTAACCAAAAAAAAAAAAGAAAAAGAAAAAAATTAAAGAGAGTTTAAGGACAGCATACACCATTCCATTAACATTATAAAGATTTAATTTGGTTACATTAAAATCAAAATCATAAGAGCTTAGTGTAATCAATGGCTAGACTCTATAGAAGACGACGATGACAACGACAACATTAAGCCTTTATCCCACTACGTGAGGTCTGCAACATGAATTCTTTTTCTCCATTGTGTCATGTTAAGAGTCAAATTCTCATTTAAATCTAATAAAGAAATGTCATTTTTAATATTTTCAAACCAAGTTTTTTTAGGTCTACATCAACATTTCCTAACATAGGCCAATTCTATTACATCTACTCTCCTAATAGGATCATCGAAAAGCCGCCGTTTTACATGACCAAACCATCTAAGGCGACTCTCTCTAATCTTATCTGTCATTGGAGCCACTTCAATCTTTTCATGGATATGCTCATTTTGTATCTTGTCTCTAAGCGTATATCTACTCATCCACCTAAGCATCCTCATCTCAACAACACTTAACTTAATATTATGCTTCTCTTTTAATGGTTAACATTCTGCGCCATAAGTCATTGCAGGTCTAACCACCATCTTATAGAATTTTTCTTAAGTTTGAGTGGTACTTTTCTATCACACAACAAACTTGAAGCATTCCTCCACTTCAACCAGTCAACTTGAATTCTACTAATAATATTCACATCTATTTCACCATCACTCTGAACAATAGACCCAAGATATCTAAAATGAGTACACTTATTAATGACTTGATCGCTCACAGTCACAACCCCCCACTAGATCTATTACTACTAAAATTATGCTCCATGTATTCGATTTTAGATCTACTCAAACGAAAACCTTTAGACTCTAAGGTTGACCTCCATAATTCGAGTTTACCTTCAACTCCCTCTCTAGTCTTATCAACAAGAAGAATATCATTAGCAAAAAGCATACACCAGGGTACATCCTCTTGCAAATGTCTAGTAAGTACATCCATGACTAAAGAAAAAAGATAAGGGCTTAAGGCTGATCCTTGATGTAATCCAACTGAAATAGGAAAAGACTTTGTTAAACCTTGTGTTTGAACACAAGTAATAGTTCCTAATGACTTGAATATAAGCATTAGTATCCCATTTCTTTTCTAGAGCTCTTCATAGCAATTCTCTTGGAACTTTATCATATGCTTTCTCTAAATCAATAAATATCATATGTAGGTCCTCCTTAATCTCTCTAAACTTCTCCATCAACCTTCTCAATAAATGAATAACTTCCAAAGTAGACCTACCCGGCATGAATCCAAATTGATTTTGTGAAACATTAGTATCACGTCTTAAGATATGCTCCATAACTCTCTCCCAATATTTTAGAGTATAACACATCAACTTAATTCGTTTATAATTCGCACAATCTTTGTTCATCACTTTATTCTTAAAAATAGGAATCAACACACTCATTCTCCACTCATCAGACATCTTTTTAGTTTTCAAAATAATATTAAAAAGTTTAGTAAACCAAAAAATTCCTTCATCTCCTAAGCATTTTCACACCTCTATTGGAATGTTATCAGGTCCAATAGTTTTTCCACACATCATTTTCTTTAAAGCCTCTCTAACTTCAGTTTTACTAATACACCAATAAAAAAAAAATTTATATTTTCATTTAGAGTGCTAAGGTCACTAAAGCCAATCATATTATCATAAGCTTCATTTAAAAGCTTAGCAAAATATATCATCCACCTTTGTTGAATATTTTCTTATAAAAAAATATTTTTTGAACTTCATCCTTAATGCACTTCACTTGAACTAAATCTTTACTACTCCCATCTCTTTGTTTGGCTAGCTTATATACCCTCTTTAGTATTCAATTTATTATATAAATTATTAAAAATTAAAGTCTTTTCATCGCATATTACTTTCTTAAACATCTTACGAGTCTCTTTATATCTTCAGAGTTTTTACATCTAACCCAATTATTATAACAAAGCTTCTTATTTTTGATCTTTTCTTGCACATTTTGATTTCACCATCAACTAATTTTATTATTATGAGATTTTTCTTTTGAAAATCCAAGCACAACCTTTGCAACTTTCTTAATATTACTAAATATTTTTTTCCACATAACATTCGCTTCCTCATACACAAGACAAAATCTTAATATCTCGAATTTTATTCTTAAAAATATTTTTGTTAGTATTCTTTAAATGCCCACATCTAATCTTAGAACAACGTTTTATTATATTTTTTATATTCTGTTCCTTCATCTTAAAGTCTAAAATTAATAAGTGATGTTACTATGTAAACTTCCCTTGGAATAACTTTACAAGCTTTGCAGTCTAAACGATTTATTTATTTTATAATAAAATAATCAATATAAGTTTTACTATATTCATTCTTATAAGTGATGAGACGCTCATCTCTTTTCTTAAATAAGGTATTAACAATTATAAAATCATAAGTTAGAGCAAAATTTAATATAGTCTCACTACCTTCATTAGTCTCTCCAAAATCATAACCACCTTGAATGCTTTTAAAACCCTCTACATCTCTACCAACATGTCCATTTAAATCTCCTCCAGAGGTATTTTTGAATTAATTCTTCTGAGTGATTCCAAAATTTTAATTTTAACATATATCCAAATCTACTTGAGGAGCATAAGCACTTATAATATCAATAATCTTAGCATCAACAATAATCTTCAAAGCTAATTTTGTCACCAATTCTATCAATTTTTATAAAATTATCTTTCTAACTATTATTTATAATCACACATACACCATTTCTAGTATGACTTCTACCAGAATACCAAAGTTTAGATCTTAAATTATCAATCTCCTTAGCCTTCTCTAAAACCCATTTAGTTTCCTGAATGCATAAAATATTTATCTTCCTATGAATCATAATATTAATTAATTCCATTAATTTGCCCGTGAGAGAACTTACATTCAAAGATTTTATTCGAATTCTAGTTTCATGAACTAGCTTTGCCCACATCCATCCATGATGTGGGAACCCTTGCCTATTCAACACTGCACCCGAGTGTCGATGCAGCGGCCCTTACACACTTCTCGTTGTATTCAGGCCATACAACACGTCGCTTCCAGGAAACGCCCTAGTATTAACACAATGTATTAAAAATTTTATGTTATGATTAGTCAACAAATTTTACGCTGGCTATCAACTACCTGACACAACCCTCCTTTTTTTCATCCAGGACTTGGGACTAGACTCTATAGACGTTGTGATAAAATTAAAATTGCTCCAATTCTATCGAGAGGATTTGAGCCTATATCTCTATGTGAGTGTAAAAAAATATGGTAGAGCATTGCAATTAAATGTCCCATAATAAAATATTTAATGTTATCGAGAATAAGAAGAATTCAACTCATCATCAAGGTTTTTGAGAATTCTTTTCCATTTATGCCTTCATACTTGAGAGGAAGTGCACAATTTAAGAAAAAAATAGAGGATTTTCCTCTTTATGAAAATATTCTATGCCCTTCACTTTTGAAACTTTAGAAAGTCTTCTATTACCTTTCTTTTAGATCCCATCACTTGATAGAAGCAATTATTTTGATAGCACTCTATTGAGTAACATAACCATCTAAAGTGTAATCATCCTAATTCAAACTAGAAAACATTTTGAAATTCATAGTTATCCTCATTGCATGCACGTTAATTACTATTTAGATATTTATCATAGAACCTAGAAGCAAAACATCTCAAATGGGAAAAATAAATGTAAAATGTTGATACAATCTTCATTTAGGGTGAGTTCATTTTATTATAAGTATTTGTAATTGATTTAGAGTTTGTTTGGTTGGAAATACTTAGAATACATATAATTTTAAAATGTAAAGTAAATGTAGTGTATTCTAAACATTTTGTGCTATTTGGTTGTCAAAAAGAAAATATTGAAAAACTATTATTTGGTTTGGTTTGATGTAAAGTTTGGAGTGTGATCCTTCATTAAAATGCATTGGTGAGATCATCTCCACAGTATCTTATAAAATTTTATAATTATAAATAAACAATTTTTTTTTTCAAAATACAAAAAACGACAAGGATAACCTCTACATCATTGGGCATTTAATGTAGAACATCAATTATATTATCTTGATTCTACCATCAGATCAAGATAAAAAAACTTAAGATTAGATTGAGGGTTGTGATGTTCCCACTATAAGACCATGATCAAATGCTCAATGTAAAATTAGGTGTTAAGTTATCATCATTAAGAAAGCATGAATAGTGCCTAAATGGGAAATTGAAAGGTTGTAAAAATTGGACCGGACAATGAACTGGAAGAAGTAGATGTTCACGGTTCGATGGTTCAATTGTGGTCAATCGAGATTGAGCCGGATGACATAATAAATATTTAAATTATTCAAATATAATATAAATTACGTAATAATTAAAATTTTAATAAAGAATATAACTACTTTGATTGAAGCTCATGAACAAGCTCAATTAAGGCTCAACATAAAACTTATTAAGAAGTTCGATTAACCATTAATGTGAAGACAAGTATATGTATATTACAAATAAAATTATATGCATATTAAATAGGTTTTAAAATTAAAAAAGTTTAATAATATAAATGTATAAATAAAAATATAAATTTTAATAAGAATAATAATTTAATATTTAATATAATATATAAATATTATAATATTAAAAAACTTATATTTCTAACTTTTATAAATTATTAGTATTCTCAACCCAAATTTGCAACCCAAGTTATTTCATAGTTTAACTCATGCAGAATTCTCACAGGTTTTTTGTCCCATATTATAAGAGAATTTTTAGTGGTTCTCTCTATGTTGTGTAAAACATAAACTATAAGCAACAAATAAAGCTGCTAGTAGCTATATATTATGATCAAATTTATTTGCATGTGCCTATGCCTTTAAATACAACAACAACAACAACAACAACAACAACATCAAGCTTTTATCCCACTATGTGGGGTCGGCTACATGAATCCTTTTTATTCATTGTGTCCTATTAAAAGTCAAATTCTCATTTAAATCTAATAAAGAAAGGTCATTCCTAATATTTTCTAACCAAGTCTTTTTAGGTCTACCCCTACCTTTCTTATCATAAGTCAAATCTAATACCTCTACTCTCCTAACCGGGTCATCGGAAGTCCGCCGTTTTATGTGACCAAACCATCTAAGGCGATTCTCTCTAATATTATCTTCTACTGGAGCTACTCCAACCTTTTCACGTATATGCTCATTTCGTATCCTATCTCTAAGGGTAAAGCCACTCATCCACCTGAGCATCATCATCTCTGCCACACTTAACTTATTATTATGCTTCTCTTTTAATGGCCAACATTCGGCACCATAAAGCATTGCAGGCCTCACAACCATCTTATAGAATTTTCCCTTAAGTTTGAGGGGTACATTTCTATCACATAACAAGCCCGATGCATTCCTCCACTTCAACCATCCAACTTGAATTCTGCTGATAATATCTCCATTTATTTCACCTTCACTCTGAACAACAGATCCAAGATATCTAAAACGTGTACTCTTATTAATGACTTGATCGCCCAAAGTCACAATCCTCTCACTAGGTCTATTACTACTAAAATTACACTCCATATATTCCGTTTTAGATCTACTCAAGCGAAAACCTTTAGACTCTAAGGTTGACCTCCATAATTCAAGTTTACCTTCAACTCCCTCTCTAGTCTTATAAACAAGAAGAATATCATCAGCAAAAAGCATACACCAAGGTACATCCTCTTGCAAATGTCTAGTGAGAATATCCATGAATAAAGCAAAAAGATATGGGCTTAAGACTGATCCTTGATGTAACCCAACCAAAATAGGAAAATACTTGGTCAATCCACCTTGTGTTTGAACACAAGTAATAGCTCCTGTATACATATCTTTAATGATTTGAATATAAGCATTATTGACTCCTTTCTTTTCAAGAACTCTCCATAGCACTTCTCTTGGAACTTTATCATATGCTTTTTCTAAATCAATAAATATCATATGTAGATCCTCCTTATTTTCTTTATATTTCTCCATCAAAACTCTTAATAAATGTATGGCTTCCATAGTCGACCTACCCGGCATGAATCCAAATTGATTTTGAGAAACATCAATATCACGCCGCAGTCTATGCTCCATAACTCTTTCCCATAGTTTTAAAGTATGACACATTAACTTAATACCTCTATAATTTGCACAATCTTGTGCATCACCTTTATTCTTAAAAATAGGAATTAACACACTCATTCTCCACTCATCTGGCATCTTTTTAGTCTTCAAAATAGTATTGAAAAGTTTAGTAAGCCATGAAATTCCTTCATCTCCTAAGCATTTCCACACCTCTATTGGAATATCATCAAGTCCAACAGCTTTTCCACCATTCATTTTCTTTAAAGCCTTTTTAACTTCAGTTTTACTAATACGCTGATAAAAATAGAAATCTTTATTTTCATTTAGGATGCTAAGATCACTATAGTCAATCTTATTTTCATAATATTCATTAAAAAATTTAGCAAAATATCTCATCCACCTTTGTTGAATATCATCTTCTAAGAAAAGTATTTTTTGATCTTCATCCTTAATACACTTCACTTGAACTAAATCCTTACTACTCCTATCTCCTTGTTTGACTAACTCATACATATATCTTTTTCCCTCTTTAGTATCTAATATATTATATAAATCACTAAAAGCTAGTGTCTTTCAATCGAATATTGCTTTCTTAGCATCCTTATGAGCCACTTTATATATTTCCCAATTATCAGAAATTTTAAAATTAAACCAATTTTTATAACAAAACTTCTTATTTTTAATCTTTTCTTGCACGTTTAGATTCCACCACCAATTATTTTTACTATTAGGAGCTTTTCCCTTTGATACTCCAAGAATATCTTTTGCAATATTCTTAATATCACTAGCCACTTTTTCCCACATAGCATTAGCATCCTTATGCACAGACAAAATCTTAAGATCTAAAATCATATTCTCAAAAATATTTTTGTTAATATTCTTTAAATGCCCTATCTAATCCTAGAAAATCGTTTTACTTTATTTTTTATTTTATGCCCCTTTATCTTAAAGTCCAAAATTAATAATCGATGTTGGGTACATAAATTTTCACTCGGAATAACTTTACAATCTTTGCAATCTAAACGATTTAATTTTCTAATAAGAAAATAGTCAATCTGGGTTGTACTATATCCATTTTTATAAGTGATGAGATGCTCATTCCTTTTCTTAAATAAAATATTAGCAATTAAAAAATCATAAGCTAAAAAAAAATCAATATGGTCTTGCCACCTTCATTCGTTGTTCCAAATCCATGGCCACCATGAATGCTTTTAAAATCATCTACCTCTCTACCAATATGTCTTTTTAAATCTCCTCCAAGAAAAACTCTTTTTTCAAGAGGTATCTTTTGTATTAATTCTTCTAAGTCATTCCAAAAATTTAATTTAGAACTCATATCCAAACCTACTTGAGGAGCATAAGCATTTATAATATTAACAATCTTATCATCAACAATAATCTTTAAAGCTATAATTCTATCTCCAATCCTATTAATTTTTATAACATTATCATTTAAACTCTTATCTATAATAACACCTACACCATTTCTAGTACAACTCCTACCTAAATACCAAAGTTTAAATCCTAAACTATCAATTTCCTTAACTTTTTTCCAACCCATTTAGTTTCCCGAATGCACAAAATATTTAACTTCCTATGTATCATAATATCTATAAATTCCATTAATTTTTCTGTAAGGGAACATATATTCCAAGTTCCTATCCTAATTTTAGTTTCATGGACTAGCTTCTTTGCCCATATTCGTCCTTGATGTGGGAACCCTTGCCTATTTAACATTGCACCTGGGCGCCGGTGCAACGGCCCTTGCACACTTGTCACTGTATTCAGGCCATACAGCGCGTCGCTTCCAGGGGACGCCCTAGCATTAACACAAATATTCAATTAAATATGCCTTTAAATATATATGTAAAATTTAAAGTATTTAATTAAATAAAAATAATATTTATTGATTCGATCGGTTCAACCAAATCAAAACCGGTTCGACATTTTGCCGGTTGAACTACGATTCAAACCGGCTCGCACCGGTTCAATGCTAATTCAGTTTTCCAACTTGACTGGATCGACGACTTGACTTGTTCACGATTGAACTGGTCGAATTGGTTGGTCCGATTCGATTTTAAAACATTGCATAAAATCCTTTATTGAGTGAAGTCTTTGTGAGGAATAGTTCACACACAAATCAACAACTTACCTAAAGTGCAAATCCATCTATTAGAGCCAACTTTTATAATGCTTTGGAATAAGTTGTTTATTACCTGAGACATACTTTGTAAAATTTTATGCTATATACTTAACCCAAAAAATCAATGCAAAATATTTAAAATTCATAAATGTATTTATGATACATTCACGTATGTATAAAGGACATTATATAAATCAAAAAATAAGGCTAAGGGGTAAGATTTTCTTAGCTTCGTATAAATCTTGTTATTGAACATCTTGCCATCCAAGTCAGTCTTAATGGATCAAGATGAAGGTATAATCAGGGTGGTAAAAGTTATATATATTAGACTTTGTGAGAGTGATTTGAGGCACGAAGAACTTATGGAGTAGGGGAAGACCCAATTTTATGAGAATAGGGATCATATTCATAAGCTGATGAATCACATGCAAAATCTAGCCCTAAGAAACCACTCTAACTTATGCACTTGCACAACTCACCTTAATTCAAAAGATGAGCCCTATCCAAACCCTAGATAAAATTAGACCTTTAGAGGGTTACCTTTTCAAAAGAATGGAGGTAGAGAAGACCATTAGAATACATATGTTGAAAATTTTAATAAACCTTTTAGGAATTTAAAGTCTAGGCACCTTCTTATAATAGTGTACATGATTCAAAACAAAATTTTGAATTAAGTAGTGCAAATTGATGAGTTCTTTGAGTGACATATGATGGATGACTACCAAATGGTCACTTTTGCCAAGTTGGAATTCATTGATCATTTAGATATCTATTGGACTAATACCTTACCTAAAGAGTAAAGATTAGAAAATATTAAACTCATTTGTGTAGGTATGAAGGAAATACTTAGAACTAGATATTACCCAATACATTATCGTCTATCGTTATTGACCGCTCATCGCTGCCGCCAGCTATCGCTAGTCACTACTAACTGATGTCGGAGACCATTGGTTATCGCTATCGCCACCTCCACCTGCAACTATTGCCACCGGCCACCCAGGTCATCGCCTGCCAACCGCTGTTGGCCGTTTGCTGCTCACCGGCAACCACCAGATTTTGGGATATTACATTGCATTCATTTTACTTCAAGATAAACAAAAAAAAATAATCACCTGCATTTACTTTACACTCATCCAAAAATCTCCAAAATTTTTAAATATATTGCATTCCATTTTATTATTCATTTATTTTTCACCATACCTTTGTTAATATTTGGTTAGAAAGTATTAAAAATAACGTTTTTTTATTAGATTTAAATGAGAATTTGACTCTTAACTCTTAATATGACATAATGTAGAAAAATGATTCATATAGTGGACTCCACTTAAGGCGATAATGGCTTGTTGTTGTTGATGTCATTTTCCACCCTACCAAATAGCCGTTTAAACCAAACCTCAAAAAACATAAATACCTATAACTTGAATATAATGCACATGTTTTACTCCCAACTAAAGAACACATATATTTCACTTCAAAGTGAGTTCAAGCAACATTTTGAAAAAAAATTTGGACTTGCCCCTTCGAATGTGAACTGGTCAATTTACTTGTAATGTCAGATTCGTGTTGAACCGCCTTGAATTGGTCTCGATTTTGTAGAATTGTTCGGTTCAAACTATAGATTTTTATACACCATTGATTTAAAGCTTGTTTAAGCTTGATCCAAACTTATTGGGCTTAAAATGTTAACTTTTATTTTAATAAAGTTTGAAATAGCATGTTTTAGTTTTATTAAATCTTTTTAAAGTTTTTAAGATTCATTTAAAATCATATGCATATAGATTCAACAAGATTAGATGGCTGCCGTCTCAGGCAATTTTGGCTTGTTGCTAATGGCTTGTGCTTTGTACTATAATAAGACGACTACTTAAAGTTTTCCTATTATGTGAGACTGTGTAAATATTAGACGGGGAGTTAGGTTGCACATGGTTTTATAAAGTTAAGAACACATTTATTTTATATTATAAACTTAATATTTTACATTAAATATTATTCTTATTATATATATACACACTTATATTCACATTCGACTTATTAACGAACTTTATGTTGAGGCTTAATCGAGGTAGTTATGTATTCACTTTAAAATTTTTAATTATTATATAATTTATATTATATTATAATTATTTTAGGTTTTATTATATCATTCGATTTAACTCAGCTCAACCTAGATTTAACCATTGAACTGTGAGCCTATGCTTCTTTTTGTTTCATATCCGGTTTGATTTTTCCGAACCTTGGGTTCAAGTGTTTGTTTTGCTTGAATTGAATGAAACTAAATTACTCTTCTTGAAACACACCTTCAAAAAGGTGAGAAGTTTCAACTTTGAGGGATTGGTTATTATTATTGCTAATGGGTTGATGGATTGGAATATTACTTCTATTTAAAATGGTAATGAAGTAGCATAAAATTAACATGATGGTGGAGAAAAATGAAACCCATTTTAGTCCAAATAAACACAAAAACTAAGTTCATACGAAGAGAGTTAATGCTAAACAAATAAATGTCATTTACAATCCACTTCAATGCGACTCAATTCTTGAACTTGAAACACTTGCAGTGAAACAAACTGACCATTTGCATTTACTCTAGTTTTTTTTTTGGGAGTTTGTATTTACTCTAGATGAGCATCAGATTTTGCTGCAAGATTGGTTTTGTTTTATTTTCTCTTCTTAAACCTCTAATTTTCAGAAGATATCTTCCACATGAAACCCATAGCGAAACCATTGAAGCCTCTGCACGTTAGCTGGCCTTGTTAAGCTACTTCAATGCCAAATCTGGCACTGCAGTTTCTTGTCCTGTGAAGTGTAATGTGGAAAAAAGATTTTGAAGCATGATGTGCAAAAAACATGACTAGAAAGTGGTTCTTATCCCGCAGCTTGCTGGTTCCATGCAAGAATTTTGAACATTACTTTTGATTTGTTCAAACATCAACTTCTTCTCATTCTTTTCATAAATCCATAAATTATCTAACAATTTGACTATCTTTTTTTTTATCAGGTTTGCCAAATGTGGATTCTAGTGGAAGGACAGTTGCTCCTCTTTTTAATAACTTGATTAGTAATAAAGCATCTATTGATATGGATGCTGAATTTCTTAATCGGACATATATACTACCAAGAAAAAGCTGTTTTCATACGGTATGTTACTACAAAGGAAGCATTTCTGGTTGATCAAATTAACTTCTTTTGAAATCTTTCTCATTTTGTTCTTCTAGTTCCTTGATTTTTTAAGATGAAGCTTTTCAGCATAGGCTGTTCTTGATTTTTCTATGATTGCTTGATAGCTTTAGGTGCTGCTATGCATGTGTCATGGACTCTTTATTTGTCTTTATTATATATATATATAAACACATCAATCTATGATGCATGCACCTATTTATGCAAAAATATATGCAGACATACTTCCATGCATCATGAATATACAGTTGTCTTATCTTGTCTTAAAATATCTTACTTATTTTCCCTTTTTCTTTTATCTATTACTTCTAATTTAATGTTCGCCTGGAAGTCTGATTTGAGACAAATCCATGATCTCATTCCTGGTAATATTCATTAATCTCTCCTATGCATTGATTTCAAAGTTTTGATCCATTTAATTTCCCCATGACTTATGTCATGTCTTCAAAAGTTTTGCACGATGGATATAGTTTCCTTTTTTGATGCCACTGTTGCCAAATCTTTTCTACAGGTTCTTCTGATCAAGGCTTTAATCTAATTGTTATTGATCCACCATGGGAAAATGGAAGTGCTTATCAAAAAGCAGTGTATGTGGTCACATCTTCTCCTGGCAATTTATTTATAAATTTTTTTCTCGTCATCTTAGATTTTGGACTCCAAGCTCAGATGAAAATCCTAGATGAAGAAGATTAATAATTGTTGTTGAATCAGCAACCAATGGTATAACTTCTGCCAAAAGCTGTGAAAATTCTCATATAGTGATGCTATTTCTGCGATGGGCTAATGACCTTCAAGTCATAATAGAAACGAGTAGACAATTAAATTATTGCTTCAACCTGCCCTTTTGCCATTACTATATTTCTGACCAGACAGTATACCATTTTCAACGTTTCTAGACTGCTAACTGATATTTAGGTGTGCCAGAGTTGAATTCAATTTGCGACATAATATGAAAATGCTATATGCCAATATGTGTTGTTTATGAACGAGTTGAGCTTAATTATTCCACATACTATTCATGTCATACATTTTAAAGAGATGACATGATCCGACTTGAATTCACTTAAACAAGCAAAACTAAGTTTTCGTTTGGGACGACTTTTTTACTGCTTTTTGAAGCGGCTTTCTAGTACAAAAAATTTATTTTTTGTAATAAAAAGTTGCTTTAAGAAGCCGGAAGAAAGTCATCCCAAACGAAGCCTAAACCATTCAATACATTGATCTGTAAACCAATCTCTTATTGAGTTTCTTGCTGTAGGTAGATTTCCCTCTCTATTTTCTTCCATGATCTGTAAACCTTTTTCTAGGAAGCTTTCTAAACTAGCGTTAAATTTAAACTTTTCTTGCAATTATGTTTTCTAACGCAATAAAATTGCTTTTATTTGAGAAGCAGAGATAGGCAACATGAAGTTTTGCTAAACTTATTATTGTGCTGTGCTGCCTTGAATTGGTGTTGTGGAGTAAAGTGGATAACTGTTTTGGAAGATTAAAGTGCTTTAAGAGTTGTAGAAGTTTCGTAGAATATTATTGCGATATTGATGTAAGTGATTGTATGATTAAACAAGTATTTTTGTAAGTTTTATATTATTATAATATGATAAAGAATATTTGTTATTAGATAATTAATTAAAATTAAGTATTTTTATTATTTATCAAATGAAAATGCTAAAATTTATGAAGCTCTGTTTTTATGGGTTTTTTTTGGGAAGTCATTAGGCTACCTTTTTACATATCCTTTTTTTTTTCTTATAGCTCTTAAACAGAACACCTTAAAAGTTATTTTTATAGTTCAATGAAGCATAAGCAAATAGTCAAAAAGATTTTCAAATGAATTCCTAGTTAACCAACTTTTTTCATCAAGATTAAGTTAGTTGTTATGATTATTTTAAGGTGATGTGTTAGCCAGCTATTGCTTGTTTTAGGCAAATAGGGTTAAGTTTTTCCCCAATTATGATGGTGCCTTATCCAAGTCTTCATTTCTCTAGTGTTATGTCATGACTTTTTTTTTCTTTTTTCTTTTTAATTTTTTTTTGGAAAATGCCAAGCACTAGTAAAGTTTAATTAGGATTTATTTCATGAATTTTAACATAAAATTACATTTCCTGTTGATCAAACATCAATCCTCGAACCGAAAAAATATAGTTGTTGCTAAGAATCAAACATAAGAATGTGTAAATAAATTCTAAATCAAGAAATAAGTGTTAGTTTATCGGGCTGCTAGTCTACTGTCCTGCGAAGCTTAAATACCCATCAATACTCAGTGCCATGCGGCAATAACCGTCCGCAAAAAGTGCTGGTGCTATAGTAATATACTGAAAGTTTCCTAAACAGTTCTCCATTTCTTCACTCTGAAGGGAGTTGATGGTTCCCAACTTTTGTGTTTAATCAAGCTCCTTTATTTTTTCCACAGAAAGGACCACTAAATTGATGAAAAAATGATCATGATCTGTACATTTAATCTTCTTACTGAATGATACCTCAAAATTTATTTCAGTATATTAATTCATTGTAGGTACCCGACATTACCAAACCGATACTTCCTATACCTCCCTATCAAACAACTTGCTCATACAGAGGGAGCCCTTGTTGTATTATGGATGACAAATAGAACGAAGCTTCGTGCTTTTGTTGAACAAGAATTATTTCCAGCTTGGGGAGTGACTGATATCAGAACTTATTACTGGTTGAAGGTAGTAATTTCATTTTCTCTTCTTGGTTTTGAGAATTCTTGTACTAATAGAAATTTAAATTTCTTTTGTGCAATAGAAATCCCAGTTACATTTCTTCATGCATATTAATTAATGCACTGCATCAGCTTTTTAACATGTTGATAGGCTATTCACTCTTTGCTCTCATTATTATATAGATAAAACCCGATGGTTCTCTGCTTAGTGACTTGGACTTGATTCATCACAAACCGTACGAATATCTTCTTCTTGGCTATGTCAATAAAGAGGTCAGAGTTCCAGTATTTTCTTGAGTTTTTCATCCCAAAGCTCAGAACCTATACTCCTTTACCCATTTAATTTTCTGATATATATATATATATATATATATATATATTCGTGTGAGCTGTTGCAGAAAATTGAACCACATTTCATCCAAAATTTTCAAGATATCCAAATCTTCATCAGTATCCCTGGTGCTTATTCACGGAAACCTCCACTGGGAAGTATCCTAATTCCTAAACTCAACGTTTCAGTTTCTGTAGGGCTAAAATTACTAGCCTTTTTTAGATCAAAGCATATGCATAGCTTTTTAGTGCGTCTTCCTGTGCCTTCAGTAATGCAGGGGGCTCTTGTGGCATTTCTTTACTATTAAAATTTACTTTTAGGTAAACAGATATCATCATTAAACGGAGGCCTTCCGATGAGCATATACGTGAAAAGGTTGGAGTATCTCCAGAAGATAAGATTAGAGAGAGTCGCCTTAGATGGTTTGGTCACATTAAACGGAGGCCTTACGATAACCCGGTTAGGAAAGTTGAGGTATTATTGATTTGTTAAAAAAGATAGAGGTAGACTTAAAAAGACTTGGTTAAAAAATATTAGAAATGATCTTTCTTTATTAGATTTAAATGAGAATTTGACTTTTAACAGGACACAATGACGAAAAATGATTAATGTTGCCGACCCCATGTAGTGGGACAAAGGCTTGATGTTGTTGTTGTAAATAGATATCATCATTGGCAATATTAATCAACTTCTCATTTTCTTCCAGTACAGTAGCCACCTTTGCAGTCTGAGATATTTAATTTGTTTTAATGTTGTTTTTCCTTTGAAGTGAAACATTTGCATAATCATACCGTTATGCCTGCCTGAACTTCAAACCAATGCAGTGAGTGCATTTGCCATTTCATTATAGCTAGTGCTTTTTTGTTGCACACGAGAGTGAGGCTTAATCCCACATAAAGTGAATTAAGATTTAAGTTTATAATATATTTGAGTAAACTTTTGAGTTGATAGATGTCCAATCTCTAATATATTGGTTTCAACTTGAGCATTGCTGTGTCACTCTCCAAACAATATCCCTAAGCAACTTCATTGTGAGATTCATAAACTAAGGCTTCGTTTGGGACAATTTTCTTACTGCTTCTTAAAGCAGTTTTCTAGCATAAAAATTTAAATTTTGATACTAAAAAGATGTTTTAAGAAACAATAAGAAAGCCGTCCCAAACGAAGACTAATTGTTAGCGCCGTTATCTTTTGTAGTACAATTATCAATTTGCAAATGTAGTTAACTTCGATGAATTTGATTTGTTTTCCAAACTTCCATCGGTATTGGTTGATTTGTCCTATATTTGAATTGAGGATAACATTAAAGATAGCTTTCTAGCTGCTGTTCTTAACTTTGGAAGAATTGCTAGTAGACCATCTTCCAGGTTCCAAGCCTTCAAGGTGCATAGAACTTTTTGCCAGAGAGCTTGTAGCTGAATGGACTTCTTGGGGAAACGAACCTCTCTGCTTTCAAGACTGCAGATACTTTATGGAAAGGTAAGCCGAGAAAGGTTTTATTTGATTGACCAAAATCTAATTTTTTTTTTCTATATGGATACTTGTGGTCATCCTCAACTGCTGGAGTTTATTCTGTAAGTTCATTACAATCCCCAAATCATTTGTGCACTTATTACTGAGATATTAATCTCTTTTGGAGGCAACTTCATGTGTGATTTCCATTTACAGTATTATCACTCAAATTATGAAGGGCACAGCAACCTTGTTAATTTCTGTTCTCATTGATTTGTTGTTTTTTAATGGTTTAGTTTTATCATGTGTAAATACATAATTTATTAGTTCATTTTAAATGTTCGAGTGATAATTTTGTGACTAAGAAATATTTCAATGATACATTCAGCATAGCTCTTCAAATATCAACTAATCATTATGATAAATTGATAAGAACAATGCACTAGAATTGTTCTTCAAGAATGGGAGAGATTATTCTATGCGGTCACTGGACGGTCAGGAGTCGAATCAGGATGCGTCATGTCACCCATTACATAGCGGTATATAGCACCGGTACATAGCTAAAAAGTGACATGACGCGTCCTGATTCGCTTTCAGTTACCGTAGATAATAATTTCAACAACAATAGCCACCAAAATTGGAGGGAGTTTGTTATATTGTTTCATTCTAGCATTTTGTGATGAATTCGTATAAACATAAGTGAGGTTTTAATAGGAATATATAAAATTAGTAATTGACAAAATAAATGAAGAATTAATTAATAATAGGACAACTCATGGAATGATACCATTGATCAATGAGTTGACAATAAGAATAAGGTAGAGCTAGAATATGAAGGAGAGCTTGCAGCCTGGTTGTGTGGACAAGCTAGGAGGCAGCAAGGTGTGAGTGTGGGAGGTGAAATACTATAGTAGGCATTTTGTACACTTGCCATCAAGTGGATAAATAGATGTTTTTCATTTCAATTTTTCCTGGTAACTTTTGAAAGATTGCTCCTGATAATTCTTTGGTGAGAATATAACAAATAGAATGCAAATTAGATAACTGTCAATCTTCTTCTTCTTTAGGCATTTTGTACACTTGCCATCAAGTGGATAAATAGATGTTTTTCATTTCAATTTTTCCTGGTAACTTTTGAAAGATTGCTCCTGATAATTCTTTGGTGAGAATATAACAAATAGAATGCAAATTAGATAACTGTCAATCTTCTTCTTCTTTAGGCATTTTGTACACTTGCCATCAAGTGGATAAATAGATGTTTTTCATTTCAATTTTTCCTGGTAACTTTTGAAAGATTGCTCCTGATAATTCTTTGGTGAGAATATAACAAATAGAATGCAAATTAGATAACTGTCAATCTTCTTCTTCTTTAGGCATTTTGTACACTTGCCATCAAGTGGATAAATAGATGTTTTTCATTTCAATTTTTCCTGGTAACTTTTGAAAGATTGCTCCTGATAATTCTTTGGTGAGAATATAACAAATAGAATGCAAATTAGATAACTGTCAATCTTCTTCTTCTTTAGGCATTTTGTACACTTGCCATCAAGTGGATAAATAGATGTTTTTCATTTCAATTTTTCCTGGTAACTTTTGAAAGATTGCTCCTGATAATTCTTTGGTGAGAATATAACAAATAGAATGCAAATTAGATAACTGTCAATCTTCTTCTTCTTCTTTTTTTTATAAAATATCTATACGCTTAAATATGCTTTAGTGTGATTATGTTGCATGGATTTATGTGTGATGTTGATTATAGACTTGTTATCACAATAGAGCTTTATATGATCTTTTTATTTAATTTTGAAATCATTTAGGATAAATTTTAATCAGAATAATTCACAAATTCTAGTGTCATAGATCTAAAATTTTACTTCTTCGTTGGATCTTGTCATTATATTTTATCTTTGAGAAAAAACAATTAAAATGGTATTTTGACTTTTTATGGATTGAAATGATTTCTAATTATATTAAAGGATTATTTTTATTTTTTTATTTTTTAAAAAGGAATCAAAATAGTCTTATAGTGGGATTATTTTTGTTTCTCTTTAAGGAGTTCAGGAATCAGAATGATCTTTTATTATAGTTGGAGATTATTTTGATATGTTATGAAGAGTTGAGATCATTTTTAGCCATTTTTCTTTTATTTTTTGTCTTCAACTTATATTGTCTCCTAAAAAAGATGCTTAGCTTGGTTGGTGGGTGAGTACAGTTGGGAACCCCCCAACTTGTGCTTAATTCCCCTTGAGCGGTAGCGCCTCTTAAGTGGGGCCAATCAAAAGCGGGTCAGGAGGTTTCTGAGGTGGGTGCCTTTTCTAGGTCAGCCGAGGATTAGTTATGTCGCTAAACGTCCATTCGGGGTTGGCAGCGGATGGATATCTCGTTCCACCAAAAAAAAAAAAAGACATTGGATCTCTTTCCAACTATAGAACTTGCATAACCTATATCTATTTAAGCTTCAAGGGTTAAATCCTTTTCATTTTTGAATAAAATTCTTTTACTTGCCCTTAAAGATTTTATAAAATGTGACCCATTGTCTAGAGGCGTGATTTTATAGTTGCATGAATTGATAGCATTAGGCAATAACAAGTCTTTAATAGGAGATTTTTCCATCATTGTCTTTTTGGAGCATTCTCAAATTTATGATTAACATATGGCAAATATTTACTTATGATTTAAATTTCAAGTTGTTATATAATAGTTAGATTATCCCAGAAGCTAAATAATAATTATTAATACAGTTTATTTCATAACAACTTATTTACTTATACTCATTTTAAATATTATTTTTACTAATTATTCATCCATATTATTTCAAAGGTTAACTTTCATTTAGGATTTTGTTTTTATTATAACTTATTAAATAACAAAATAGAGTAATATAAAAAATATAATTTAAGATATATTTATACTGCCAAAAAGATCCTCATATTTAATTTTAGTGTTTACTTTAACTACCATTTTTAGCTTTGAGATCAAATTAGATCAATTTTTAATTATTGAATGATTGAATGGGTGTTGTGAAAAACTTTGAGATTCAATTGGCTATTTACTCATAGTCAAGAAAGGGCAATTGAGATGTCATTAGTGATTGATATTTCCTTATTAGGGTAAGTAGTAACAAAGTAGGAATCTTCTTCATTGAAAAAGACATTAGACAAATACATCTTTTTCATGGGTGATGGTAGCATTTGTGCCCTTTTTGAGTGGGGGAGTAGCTAATAATGAAACATATAATTTTTCTTTGGTGAAAAAATTCTCTTTTTTGATTATGTGTATGAATCAAAGCAATACTTTCAAATCTATTGGGAACAAGGTTGTTTGAGATGTTGAAATGAGGAAAGAATTTAGTTATGACTTGTCTAGGAACCTTGAACCTAGTGATCCTTGTAGTTAGCCACTTTATGATTTGAGCAACTATTAAGACAACTTCCTCCAATATTCTTTTGGAGCATTCTTTTGACTAAGAAGAGCTTTTGTGGTGGTAAGTGGGTGTCTATTATTTCTTTCAACCACCACATCTTTTTGGGTTGTGTATGCTCAACAGGACTTATATATAATTCATATTTCAAAAATGCACAATGTGATGGGTGAAATATTATACTACATTTTGAATATATAATTAGATCATGGATAGATAAGAAGTTAGTGAATAATTTAAGTATGTGGATGACAATTCTAAGTATAAGTGATTTGTTTATAATAATAACCCCTTGACCAACAATGGATTCTGATCCATCTATGGACCTTCTCTCTCTCTCTCTCTCTCTCTCTCT
Source organism: Dendrobium nobile (assembly GCA_022539455.1). Classification (NCBI taxonomy): domain Eukaryota; kingdom Viridiplantae; phylum Streptophyta; class Magnoliopsida; order Asparagales; family Orchidaceae; genus Dendrobium; species Dendrobium nobile. The sequence goes on along the minus strand of CM039721.1, from coordinate 70,937,671 downwards.
CTCTCGGACTAATGTAAAAATATCGATGATGACATTTTTCAAAGGTGGAGAGATTGTAATTACTTAAATATGTGAAATAAAATTTCTTAGAAAATTTGAAAATTATGAAGTAAAGCCCTTTGGTGCTAATCTAGTGAGCATTACGACGACATTATATATATATATATATATATATATATATATATATATATATATATATATATATATATATATATATATCCATACTTCACTCTACCGACTCCCTTATTTGATTGCTAGACTAGGAAGAAATTTAAATAGGGGAAAAAGAGAGAGTAGAGAGAAAGATATTTGAATCATATTTGCCAACTATTCATATCACGGATTTTATTCTATTCATTATAAGTGACTAATTTTTTTACTTCTGTTTTTAATGATTTTGATTTCTATGAATTGTATCTCTCATAAATATGTCAAAAATATATTATCTCATGATTTCATAAGCTTTCATCGTGCAAGTTTGAATATGTTATAAATTTGATCATTCTAAATGATTTGATATGATTATATCATATTTTAAATAAAGTACTGAATGATGTTAGAGGCATGATATGATAACTCAACGTGATACTCTACTGATCTACGTGATTCATTGATTGAGAGTCATAAGGAGATGAAGATTGATTTGAAATTTTAAGGAGTCGGGGCAACTGATTCATGTGATTTAAGGGGAGTTGTAAAGAGAACATTGAGTAGGAGGTATTAGTGGCAACTAATTGTGAGTCATAAGTGTAGGAGCAAAATACATTTAATATACACTCATCAAATATTTGAATACATGTATCGACACTGCTAGGAACACGGTACTGATATTGGGACTAACACTAATAATCTTTACTGTCATCAACACTATTTAATTGTATTTATCTTGATATTAATATTATTACAGCATTAGTAATGTTGATTATTATTGATATTGTGATTAATGATGTAATGGATTGAGATGTGCTGAACTATAAAAGAATAAATTGATACAGATAATCAATATATACATTGATGCATATATTTCTTGATATGATTTATAACATATTACTTTTTTTGATCTTGCATTGATTTCAGTTGTAAGATTTTAGTTACTTGTTGGGTATGTGCTCATTATGTGATTTTATATATTTTCAGGAAAGGATAATGATCCTATGATATGAGACTCCAAATAAGATAAATAGATAATCATGTTTATTTTTGTTGTTCATTGGTAAGCTCTATTTAAATGATAAAAATGAAATACATGTGTAATTCTTCCAATATAGTTCATGGAATGTGCCATCCACATCAAGCTTTTTGTTCTTCTTACATGCTATCAAGAGTGATCTGTTCTGAGTTCGAATGAGCCCAAATGAAATACTTGAAATATAATTAAAAATTTTGGGACATAATTAAACTACCAAATGATCTCTAAATGTAACAAGATTATAACAAATAGAGTTTCTTGTAAGACAAATCAAATAAGCTCAAAATTATTTAATTTCGACATCATTAAGATACTTAAATATAAAAAAAATTAATATGTAATTAAGGTAATTAATATGGGTAGTTTGATGAATTGTTACATGTTTTGGATATATTTACGAAGCAAACCACTATTAAAAAAAATCATAAATAAACCCCCCATTTTAATGAAGAGGACTATTGGCTTGAGATTCAAAAAGGATCAGAGACTTAAAGAATCCTAAAGCTCCCTCGGATCACCGTCATTTGATTATCGTTGCTGGACAACCATCCACAAATTACCAGCAATGGAACTCCGCTATTGGACCACTATTGTTAGGCTATCACCATAAAATATGGCAGGCCAACCTCGTGGCCACAAGCTTTATGCTATACTTGATCTATGATCTTTCCTCCACAAAAGGAGAATGAACAACTCAACAACAAAAAATCTTTTAAATACTACTTTCATGCCACAAGACTCTTCTAATTTATATCACATATTCCATTTATGTCTATTAAATTGTCTCAACACTTTCCCACCAGAAATGACCTTATTTATAACTGATAATAAAAACTTTTAACTTGATTATTATTATTATTATTTATTATAACAATTAATTATCCATCATATACTAAAACATTAAGGATGGTTGGAAATCAAAGAAAGGTCCACTCAAAATTTACTTTTAACACTTATTCCACTCATCAGTAAATTATGAATTCAAATTACAATTCTTTTGCAATTAAATAAATAATTGCAAAAAATGATTCATATAACCAATAATCAAATCATTTTAAAAATTACATAATTACTTATAGCACTAATTTTATGAAATTAAAATGAATAGATACTTTTGATATTATATTTGAAAGCTGATAGAGACAAATGAAAATGAGAGAATCAACTATCATTGGAGACTTTATTATTTCATTCTTTGTTTATATTTGCAGAGGTGTGCCTATGTTAAGAATAGCTTTCTTACTGTTTTATTTTTTAGATGATAATTATAATTTTTATTTGGTCATTGCTTTTACTTTGTTTTTAAGAAATTTTTTTGTTGGGAAGCTGCTTTCTCCAAGAACTTTCAAAAAATTGTTTTCTTCACAATATTTTTATTACCATCTATACAAAAAACCTTAGCTGCAACAAATGAACCTTTTATTAGGAGTTAATAGATTTGAGCCTTCGGCGAGAAACAATTCTTGGAATATATTCTGAAAAAAATGCTTGAAATTTTATTTTAAGAAATAAATAGATACAATAGAGTGTAATTCAGAAGACATAACGAATAATTATAACACAACAGAGTATAATTCAAAAGATATAATAAATATTCATAACACTACAGAGTGTAATTCAATAGATAACACAACATTCATTATACAATAGATATAAACCAAGAAGTTGATAAAAACAGTCTCTGTAGAATTTAATGCAATCAGATGTAACTTTTAAAAGAGAAGTTGAGGGCAACAAAATATAATTCGAATCATATTTGAGTTTTGCTTGCACCTTGATCAAATCTTATGTGAACTTCATTCGAATCTTTTTCGAATCGTGATCGAACAGGGTTCCAACCTTTATCAAATCTTGTTGGAACCTTATTTGAAAATACAAACAAGATTTAATAATTTTTCAAACAAGGTTCGTAGAAGATTTGATTAAGCTGAGAATAATATTTAATCAACATTCGAAACAAGATAATATGATATCAATACAGTTGCAAGATTTTAGTTACTTGCAGAGCTATGTGCTCATTACGTTATTTTACATATTTTTAGGAAATGGTATGGATCCTATGATATAAGGCTCTGGACAAGATAAAAATGTAATCATTTTTCTTTCCGTTGTTCATCGATAAGTTCTAGTTAAATGGTTAAAATGAAATACATATGTAATTCTTCCAATATAGATCCTGGAGTGTGACACAAGATATCATCCACATCAAGCTATCTCTTCTTCTTACGTGCCACCGGTGTCCTCGTTGCCTTCCTTAGTGGCACTTGTTGTAAAATGAACTTCTTCTACCTCATCATCTTTCCCATTAGTAAGCTCCCATCACACAAACTTTTAATCCTTAGACAATATTGTTGGTCCCATCGATATGTCTCGATTGAGCTATTGTGATAAATGTGCATTTTTCACATGTGCCATTGTTATTATTTATGAGCACACAACAAATACTCTTTGCAATTAGGTCATGTATAAGTCTTGGCTCCACCAAGCTTCACATTCTCCACGTGCCATTTGTTTTATTTGCGAGCCCCCAACAAGCATTCGTTGCAATTTTGTCATCAAGTGTTGGCTCCACCAAGCTTCTTTGACTTTAAAATTGATTATGGTTCAAATTAAGTTTGTATTTGAATTAATGTTTCATTTAAAGTTCCAATTTGAACCATTTCAAATAAATTTCTCTTAGAACATGTTTTAAAAAGCAGTTTAAAAATATAAAATGGGCAACTTTGCCTAAAATGAGCTTTCAACCATATTTTCTCAAGAAAATAAACTGCGAGAAAATTTATTTAATTAGCCTATCATAAGGCATAAAGCCAATTTTCCCAAATTAAATGCATAGGGATTTAAAGAACTTTTTAAATTGTAATGATCATCAAGTGAATATGGCAAAATTTTATTAATGGATGAGTGCTTTTGATTTTATGAGAAGTGATATGTCAAAAATCAACTTGATAAAATATGAATTTCAATGCATATTTGAATAAAAAATTTTGGAATCAAATTTATGACCATGTGAATTTTGATTTCAAAATACTTATAATCAAACTGAGCAAATTGGTGAGACGAATTCATTAAATAAACATATTGGTAAGACAAACTTATCAACACCAAGAGTGATTTGTTCTTAGTCTGAGTGAGTCCCAATGAAATACTTGAAATATAATTAAAAATTTTGGAACATAATTAAACTATGAAATGATTTCCAAATGTAACAAGATTATAAAAAATAGAGTTTCTTGCAAGACAAATCAAACGAGCCCAAAATTATTCAATTTTGATATCATTAACATACTTAAATATACAAAAAAAAAAAGCTGATATATGATTAAGAAAATTAATATGGGCAGTTATATGAAATGTTATAGATTTTAGATATATTTATAAAGCAAACCTCTATAAACAAAATCATAAATAGACCCCCACCTTAATGAAGGGGAATATTGGCTTGAGATAAGGTTCAGAGACTTGAAGAATCCTAACGCTCCCTCAGATCATCGCCAGTTGATTATCGTTGTTGGACCGCCATCCACAAATTACCAGCAATGGAACTCTGATATTGGACCTCTATTGTCAGGCTATCACCATCAAATTATGATAGACCAACCACGTGGTACCGAGCATTATGCTATACTTCTTGATCTATGATCTTTCCTCCTCAAAAGTAGGAAGGCCAACTCAACTACAAAAAATCTTTCAAAGGCTACTTTCATGCTACAAGACTCATCTAATTTTTATCACGGATTCCATTTATATCCATTAAATTGTCTCAACACTTTTCCCACAAGAAATGAAATTATTTAGAATTGATAATAAATCTTTGTGGAATCATTTCAATTGGGTCATGTCCTCTTACATTTCCCTTTTTCAAAAATTTTATGTAAAAATTTCAATATTTTTGCGGCTATCTTTTATATATATTTGTACTGAATTTTTTATAAGGCTAAGACATGATAAACAACGGAAGCATGAATGTTATTCTTCAGTATAATGTTTAAGTATACTCTACTATAGGAAAAAAAAAACTTTTAAAACGATTATTATTATTTATTATTATAATTTAATTATCCATCATATACTAAAACAATAAGGATGGTTGGAAATCAAAGAAATGTCCACTCAAAATTTACTTTTAACACTTGATACGTCAGCAAAAATAGTCTGGATCAAGCACGAATCTCGATGTAAATATAAGATTGAGGCTCCAAAAATTAAAATGGGAACCATCCAAACTCCAAATTCAGCATACCTATAGTTGAATTGAATGTCTCGAAATGACAAACCCAACGACATCAAAATCAATCAAATATAAGCTCGAATGAGCACAAACCAAAGGTCTAAAGCATATTTGGAGGGTTCAAAGCATAATTTGGATTATCAGACGGATTCTAAATGCAACATGCTTATAGTAGAATCAAGCGACTCGACGAGATGAATCCAACATGCCCAAGATCATCAAATTCAAATATCACGAGGACATTAAAATACCCGCTAAACTGTTCACAATCAAAGATATCAATATCGGTCGTTTATTCAAACTACTCTAATATTGACTTTGATCCTCCACACATATAGAATCAATGCCACTCTAAAAATATTATAAATAGGCCCTCATTCTTCACATGAAAGGGGAAGAAAAAAGAAGGAAGAGAAGCGAGGAATTTGAGAGCAGACTTGCCGTCGACCACCATTGGAGTTCTTCTCGACTCCCGCCGGAGTTCCTCCCGACCACTGTTGGGCTTCCAACCGTTCCTCGACAACCGATTAAGCTCTTCCCGACCATCGTCAGACTTTCGCCCGTTCCTCGACCACCGCCGAAGTTCTTCCCAACCACCGTCGAACATCCGCCAGTTCCTCGACCACCGCCAAAGTTCATCCCGGCCATCGTCGGACTTCCGCCCGTTCATCGACCACCTTATACTTCCGCCTGTTCGTTCACCACCATCGGAGTTCCTCCTGACCACTGTCGGAGTCGGACTTCTACCTGTTCCTCAACCACCGCTAAAGTTTTTCCCGACCATTGTCGGACTTCTGTCCGTTTGTCGACCACCGCTGGAGTTCTTCCCGACTTCCGCCTATTCATCAACCACCGCCAAAGTTTCTTTCCGATCATTGCCGGAATTCTGCTGTTCATCAACCATCACCAGGCTTTCGTCCGGCTCTCCAATCTATTGTAATTCCACTATCTCCAAGAAAAAGAGTAAATCAAGCTTTGCCATTCATTCAAACTTAGTAGAAATTTCTTATCTGAGCTAGGCCCCGTAGTTTTATCCTTTCTGGGTTTTCCACGTAAAAAAGCTTCTAATATTTCTCTCTCTCAATTATATGTTTTTGCATCGGATATACATACATTGCTAAGACGCTTTATTCTCTTATCTACTACCACATATATTCTCGTCCATAAAAACACTTATTCCATTCATCAGTAAATTATGAATTCAAATTACAATTCTTTTGCATTTAAATAATTAATTGCAAAAAATGATTCATATAATCAATAATCAAATATACATACATTGCTAAGACGCTTTATTCTCTTATCTACTACCACATATATTCTCGTCCATAAAAACACTTATTCCATTCATCAGTAAATTATGAATTCAAATTACAATTCTTTTGCATTTAAATAATTAATTGCAAAAAATGATTCATATAATCAGTAAATTATGAATTCAAATTACAATTTTTATTTGGTCGCTGCTTTTTTTTTAATTGTGTTAAAAAGCTGCTTATTACAACAACTTTCAAAAAATTGCTTTCTTTACAACAATTTTATGACCACCTTTACCAAAAACCTGAGCTGTCACAAACAAACCTTTTATTGGGAGTTAATATATTTAAGCATTCGGCGAGAAACAAATCTTGGAATATATTCTGAAAAAAATGTTTGAAATTTTATTTTAAGAAATAAATAGATACAATAGGGTGCAATTTAGTAATTTACAAGATATAACAAATAGTTATAGCACAACAAAGTGTAATTCAATAGATAACACAAAATTCATTATACAATAGATATAAACAGAGAAGTTGATAAAAACGGTCTCTGTAGGATTTAATGCAATCAGATGTAACTTTCAAAAGAGATGTTGAAGGTAGGGGTGTCAATTCGGGTCAACGGGTTGGGTTTGGGTCGAACCCAAGTTGACCCGGATCTAAACGTGTCAACCCAAATCCGATCCATTTATGTAAACGGGTCGGATATTTCAACCCGGACCTGACCCGTGCGGGTTGCTGGGTTGACCTGACACGGATCAAGACTCAAACTGAGTCGCGAGAGCGCTACGCGCGGCAACGAACAGAGTCCGCGGACTGCGGTTGAGTGCGCGAGTGCTGCGCTGTGGGTGGAGTCGTCCGCGGGAGGGCCAAGGCCGGGTGCGGACAGAGTCTTCCGCAGTTCTGCGAGCCGTGAGTGCGCCAAGGTAGCCGAGGGCGAGACTGCGAGTGTAGGGCTGCAGGCGGAGGGCGGGACCGCGCATGTCCAGGCAAACTGGCGGAGTCGTCCACGGACCGCGGGTCACCGAGCGCGTGGCAGCGGGCTGATTCCGGGTTGAATGTCAGGTTGCCGGGTCTAACCCGATCCCGACCCATTTTTCAAAACGGATCAAAAATCCAAACCCGAACCTGACCCGTTTGCTAACCGGGTCAACCCGAACCCAGATTTTTTCGGGTCGACTCGAAAATTGACACCTCTAGTTGAGGGCAACATAATATAATGGAGAGCTTTGACTATGAATTAAAATAACTTGATTTTAAATTTTACATATGTGATGTTCGTTTGAGTTATCTCAATAGGCTTAAAAGTCTCAAAAAATTTTTTTTTATTTGAACTTTATTAGCAGTAGTCATGTCAAACTGAATCAACCGGTAAGACAGAACCATAAACAAATAATGTGATAAGGTAGTTTAAAGCTCTGAGGATACAACATTTAATTAAGCTGCTATCTGGCAGAATTCTTGTCTGCTTTATATTCAAAAGAGAAATATTTTATAATTTGCTCACACAAATGCATATCACATGCCATTATTTAATGACCTTAGAGAAATTTTTTAATCTGATTTTTTTTATTTTATATTTAGATAAATTAAAATAAATTCATTCACTCATCATGAATCACGTTATTATTTTCCAAAAAAAAAAAATCACGTCGTAATAAAATGGTGACTTGACGCGTCCTGATTTATTATCTCCATACAATATCCGATGATCGCATGTAATAATTTTCTCTTGATAGATAGCCAAAACTAAAAAAAAGACCAAAATGAGTTTCGCTGTTATCTGAATTAAAAGCTGTGGCAATGGTGATTTGTACTTCCAAAATAGAATAGAAATATACTTCCTAAATATATTTATTTTAAGTAAATACTAAATACCCCATTTTGTAGTGAAAATATTATTTTCTTTGGCCTAAATCATATATTTTAGCCTAAGTATATTTACTTTTAATTAAGAAATAATAATTATTTAACAATGATACCGTGCATTATATTAACATAAATATTAATTAAAATATCATTTATTAATATTTAATTTCAATACTTAATTATTTAATCAGATATGTGAAATATTGAATTTAATGATTAATTTCATATATATTAATTTTAAAATTTATGTAAAGTTAAATTTATATTTAAATTAAAATTTATTTACTGCTCAAAATTAAGTTATTTTAATTTAAATCATAATATATATAATATTTTCCTTTTATTTTAATCCTTGAAATTATTGATTAATTAATATAGTCAGAGTTCTTCTTCTAGCAGCAGTATTGGACCATGCCTTTGAACTCTCCTACCCCCTAGACAATTAATTGCATGCCCAATAACTCCCATATTTGTGGATCTCTTATCGTCAAAAAAGAATTGGACGGCTGAGATGAGGAATTCATTAATGATAAAAAAAATAAAATAATCACAATCTTTTGAAGGGTGTTCATATCCTTTTTTTTTTAATTTTAAATTTCACCATTTTGATATTCAATCTATGATAGTTTCTTATAGGAAATTTTTTTAGACTAAACTAATATTGTTATTTTAAAGATATTTTACGATAGCATAAGTGTTACAAAAGTATTATTAATTATGACTCAATATTTAGAAAAAAAAATTTCAAAATATTTTCTTATTTATAGATGATTGATCTAATGAACTAGAATGTTGCTCTCATTGAAGTTTTGGGATTTGCATGCAAGCTTCAAATTTTGGAGAAATTATTCTGTGCAGACACCGAACGATCCGGAGATCAATTAGAATGCGCCACGTCACCCAGTATGGAGCAAAAAAGTGACGTGACGTGTTATGGTTGGTCTTCGGACGCTGTTCGGGGTCCGCACAAAATAATTTTTCCAATTTTTGAGCCTATAGATAATGATCTCTCATCATATAGTGTTGAGAGCCATGCATGGAGGCCTTTTTTTTAAGATAAAACCCACATAGGGACATACGTGTTAATTAAAAAAATGAGGTGTAAGTCCTTAAAGGATCGACAACTCACCAAAAATAAACATTCAAAGAAAACCCTATGAGTCATTAATCAAAACTATTACAATAACTAATCAAAATAAAAACAAGTGAAAGCAGCTCAACAGAGGAATCCAAAAGGCCGAAAAGAGCAAATAGAGCCAACAGAGCTAAAGACATCCCAAAAGCAACCACCAAAGCTGCAAGACGAATGAGGCGAAGACCAGCAACCATTGCATTAGAGATATATTTTGGATATGACCATTATAAGATAGGAGTTATCCATATATATATATATAAAAGAGATTGGTGTTGAACGAATAAGGATATCTCATTAAAAAAAAAGGTCAAAATATGTAATTAGCTTAATTGAAGATATTAAAATTATAGATTGTGCTCTAACAAAATGGTATATTAACAATGATTTCAAATTAAGGCTTCGTTTGAGACGGTTTTCTAACTGTTCCTTAAAACAGCTTTCTATTACAAAATTTTAATTTTTGTATTAAAAAGCTACTTTAAGAAGTAATAAGAAAGCCGTCCCAAACAAAACTTAACTGAATTTTGATAAATCTCTGACATTGTATATATATAATTTATAAGATCTTCAAAGAAAATGCGTATTCATGCGATTAATTGGTCACTTTATTTTTTGGTGAATGTCCATCCAACTTGTCTATTTTCTTTTCATTATTCTCCATATGGTACAATAATGCCAATGTTGATTAACTTTTAAAATAAACACTCAGCATATATTGTATTGTTTTTAAAATAGATATTGGAGTCATGTCTGAATATGGTTCGATCCATATTCAAACATTATTTAAGTCATGTTCATACATGATTCAAACAATATTCAAGCATGATTGGAATTAATTTTTCCAGTTATACTCCTAAAGTAATATGAATATAACTCCTAAAGTAATATGAACTGGGATTAGGGGTGCAACCGAGTCAAGCCGACTCGTGAGCCGGCTCGGACTCGACTCGGTAACCGGCTCGACGAGTCGAGCTTATCGAGCTCGCGAGTCGAGCTCGAACACGAGTTCGAGCTCGATGGCTAATCGAGCTCGAGCTCGAACATACGTTGGACTCGGCTCGTTGGCTTGCCAAGCAGCTCGTGGGAGGGAAATCCAAATCTCGGAGTGGAAAATCCAAAACAGCGGCACGAGCGAATCTTGTTTCTTGAAGGCAGACCAGCTCGGGACAAAGGGCGGATGCGACTGATCTCGATCTCAACGGCAGAGCTCATCCATTGCTCGTCGGATCTCGGGACAACGGAGCTCAGGAACACGTCGGACGAGCTCAGGAACACAATGTCGGGACAACGGCGCGAAAGTCGGAACTGAGGTCGTGCTCGACGTCGTCATATCGAGCGGATCTCGTTTCTCGACGGCAGAGCTCAGGAACACGTCGGACGGAGGGCGGAATCGACGACATCCATTGATGACGGACGGGCTGGATGATGACGGACGCGACGACGAGGGCGAAACCGCAGAAGTCGGAACTAAGGTATCGAGACGACGGGCCGCCCGCCACGGGTCGAGCTCGACGAGTCGAGCTCGAGCTCGGATTTTAAACTCGACTCGAGTTCGAGCTCGAGCTCGAGCTCGGGTTTTGATTGTCAAGCTCGACTCGAACACCTCCTGGCTCGAGCTCGACTCGACTCGTTCGCACCCCTAACTGAGATCGCTCATGCAGCTCATTGAGTGAGGGAAGAAATTCCTCCCAATAATCCCACTTTCAAATTCCCTAATATGTTAAAAAAAAGTATTCTAAAGCTTCATTTGCGATTGTTTTTATTCTGCTTTTTAAAACGACTTTTTAGTATAAAAATTTTATACTGAAAAATTATTTTAGAAAGTAAGAAGAAAGCCGTCCCAAATGAAGCCTAAATGGCTAAATCACCAAAAAGTTGGCAAAAACTTTATTAAGAAAAAAAGAGCAAAGTTTTATTTTCTTACTAATGCACTGCAGAGAGAAATTTATATTTAATTAGTTTTCAGAAAAAAATATTTGACTAATTTATTATTATTTTTTGAACTTAAAAGACTTATACAAACAATACTAAAACTTTAAATAATCTTATATAGTAAATTTTCTTACTGCACATTATATTCATATTTATTTTATAGTAAGTTTTATTAGGTATAAATATATAATATGGACTAATATAGGTTCCCATAAAGAAGGACTAATAGTATTAGCAATAAATTAATTGAAAAAAGTTTTATTTTAAAAAATTGAATGCTTAAATATATTTTTTAAAATAGTATAAAAATTTTAATCAATTATTTATTAAATTCAACTTATTTTAAGATAAACATAAAAAAATGATTATATATATATATTCTCTGAAAAAAATTAAATAATTTAAATCAAAATAATCTAACGTAATTCTTTTTATAAATTCAATGCAAATAAATTTAATCTAATATTTCTCAATGATGATTTTAAGGTATTTATCACTTAAAATAATTCAAAAATAAAAGAAATAATAAACTCTGGACATAAGAAATGAGAGCAGCATAATAGAAAAAAATTTAAGATAAATAAATATAATAAAATATGCAACGACTGGATAAGTACCTCCTCCACGAACCACTTTTGAGCATCTCCTCTCCTCTTACCTGCCCAATCTCCGATGACCTCGGCTCTCAACGGCAATAGCTCTTTCTCCGCCTCCGCCTCCGCCTCCGCCTCCGCCTCCGCCTCCGCCTCCGCCTCCGCCTCCGCCTCCGCCTCCGCCAGAACTGCAAGCTTCTATTTTTAGCTTTATAATCCAGCACAAAAGTAGCTCGAAGCAGCTGCTTTACATGGCTTCCTTTCTTCAACTCACATTTAACCCGATGGGTTACAGCGTCCTTCGCTCCCCTTCCATGCCGCCGGCTCCATCACGCACGCTTTCTCTCTCTTTCCCTTCCCCAAACGCGGTCGAAATCAACGCCGAAACTTTCGCCCCTTTCGATGCCACAACTGAGTTCGATTTCAAGGGTTACTTGTTCAGCAAGGCGGAATCTGTAAATCGAGCCCTAGATCTTGCGATTCCCCTAGTGCAACCGAAGCGTATCCACGAAGCGATGCGATACTCGCTCCTAGGTGGCGGAAAGCGCATCCGCCCGGCACTGTGCATCGCTGCTTGCGAAATCGTCGGCGGCGACGAGGCCCTAGCGATTCCCCCCGCCTGCTCCGTCGAGATGATTCACACCATGTCTCTCATCCACGACGATCTCCCCTGTATGGATAACGACGATCTCCGGCGTGGGCAGCCCGCCTGTCACCGCGCCTACGGCGAACCCGTCGCCGTCCTCGCCGGCGACGCTCTCCTCGCCCTCGCTTTCCGCCATCTCGTCGATCTCGGTAACTACCCTTCCTCCAACCCAATTCCCCCTGCCATATTTGTCCGCGCTACGGCCGAGCTCGCCCGCTGCATCGGCTCGGAGGGTCTCGTCGCCGGCCAGTTGATCGACATCGAGTCCACCGGTCTAGAACATCCCGTCGATATCGATCGGCTCGAGTTCATTCACTTGCATAAAACCGCGGCGCTACTGGAGGCGTCGGTTGTGATCGGAGCCATGGTCGGCGGCGGCTCCGATTTGGAGGTCGAGCGTTTGAGGCGTTATGCTCGGTGCATCGGGTTGCTTTTCCAGGTGGTGGACGATATCCTTGATGTGACCAAATCGTCGGAGGAGCTGGGTAAAACGGCGGCGAAGGACTTGGCCAGTAACAAGACCACCTACCCGAAGCTTCTGGGACTGGACAAGTCGAGGGAGTTCGCCGACGAACTTCTCCAAGATGCAAAGTCACAGATTGAGGGTTTCGATCCGTTAAAGTCGGCGCCTTTGCTTCACCTCGCAAATTATATCGCTTACAGGCAGAAGTAAGTTGGGGAAATTAATGGCAGCAAAAAAACATCATGTCAGCATATTTTCCTGCAAAATTTATTGAGATGAACTTCAAAAGTTCTGATTTTATGTTAAGATTATTACTTGATATTTCGAATTATATTAATTTTAGTTTAAATTCCAATAGATTTTTAGCCCTCCTATATGTTTTGCATGAGAATATTCTCATATATCTTTTTTATTACTAATGAAAAATTATTTAAGAATAGCTTGACTCAAAATGCATTAGATTAAGACTTTGTCTGTGAGACGATTTTTTTATTGTTTTTTAAAATAAAATTTTAGTAAAAAATAGTATTATTTTTTTACTAAAATTATGTTTTAAGAAATAATAAAAAAAAGGCTTCATTTGACTCAAAATTTTTGTAAAACATAATAATAAGAACACTGTCTCAAAGAAGCCTAAATTTTAAACATTTGAAATTACATTGAGATTAATATAAAGATGTTCTAAGTTTTTTTTTTTTTTTTTGCTTTTTTGGATTTTTTTTCTTTTCTATTAAGGCCAAAATGAATTTATAATATTATTTTTCTTTAAAAAAAATTATAATATTATATGTTATTGTCTATAAAGTAGATGCAACAAAATTATTATTTTTAATCCTTTGTTATTATTTTTTATTCCTATAACTCTGCATAAATTTGATAGTGGAGAATAAAAATTGGGAATATGTAGGAGAAATTATTACGTGATAAGGAGTGGAAGGGAAGGTGTCACCGACTCACCGTCTCATACATATACACAACAAAGCTTTGTAGACTCGGAATCAAGATTTGGGAGCTTAGCTATTTATTAAGGGTCAATTTTTCGGAACTAGCGTTTTTGTTGCCAAATTTAGCAGAAGCAGCGCGATGAAGGAAAAATTTAAAAACGAGCGAATTTGCCAAAGGGATTGGCGCATGAAATGAATGCACGGTCCTGAATGGCGCATTCAAAGAATGCGCCGAACGTTCAGGCCCATTCTATAGAATGCGCCAAACATTTAGGCGCATTCTATATAGAATGCGCTTAATATTTTGGCGCATTATAAGGTTTCCAATGCTGCCAGCGCACATCTCCGCAGATTTTCCGGAAAACTTTGTCCTTAGCCCGACCAAATCCGTTTTATCCGCGTCGTGCCGTGGAAATCAGTGGGAGAAATTTAATTTGGGTGGTTGGGGAGAAGGAGCTGAAAACGGTGGATCGGCTATAAATAACCCTTGAGTTGAGGAGGAAACGCAAAGCTGAATTCATCTGAAGGGTTCGGTTCTTAGAGGAAGAGAAGGTATGTTTTTTTTTTTTAGTTTGTTTTATGTAATTTATTAACTTGTATAAATTTTTGTAGAAAGTTTAATATGCAGATGTTGAAAAATTGTAATTATTTTATGTTGAAGTTATAGTTTTTTAGTCTTATAATTTATTTTCTGTGTATGCGCATTTAAGAAAGTTGTAAATATTTGGTCTTATTTATTTTATGTTGAAGTTATAGAAATCATTTGCATTTAATTTATGAACAAGATTAGACTCTTTTGGTAAGAAAGTGACATTGTTAATTAAATTTGCGAATAAATTGGAATACGTGGCATTATTAATGAGTAAATAATTGGTGTTATATAATCAGTTAATTAGATGAAGTAATTAATTTTTTCTAATAAAATAAACAAAATTTTAAATAAACAAAATTGTAAAAAAGATAAAATTTTAATCATTAAAATTATTTTAAGATGAGTATAATGAATATTATTTGCATGTTAATACATTTATTAAATTAGTTCAAATAATTGTTTATTTTTTTTAAATTTTCCATTAAGAGTTAAGAAGCTGATTTGTAAAAAGAATGTGCTGAATTAAAGGAGTAGCCTTCAAAACTTGGCCAATTTTCTTTTAAGAGAGAAGAAACTTTTTGAGTAGCTTCTTGAACAAATGTATTTATAGCTTTAATGGAAAAAAAATTAGCTATAAAATTTTCTTTATTATGATTAAATTGTTATTAAACATTTAATTATAATTAGACATGACATATAGGCTTCGTTTGGGACGACTTTTAGATTAGGCTTTAATTGAGACGATTTTCTTATTTATTTCTAAAGAAACTTCTTAGCTTAAAAATTTATATTCATGATAAGTTTTAGGAGGATTTTCATACATATACCACATAACTTTTATGTATTTACAAATTTAATATTTAAATTTTGATATTGATGCATTAATAGATAAATTTCACTTAATAAAAATTAATATTAGTTACATTTTTATGTGCTTTAAAAATTGTAGGGTTATTTAAGTAAATATTAAAATTTAGGTATTATATATATGTAAATAAGTAAGAATTATTGAGTATATATATGTGTAAATAATGATTTTACACATATAATATAAAACTTTTATGTTTCAAAGTCTTTGAAATTATTATAAAATAAATGCAATATAAATTTTATGTATATTATGCTCATCTCAAAGCAAAAAATCAAAAATTTTCTAAGGATGTCTAATCTTTTTTTTTTTTTCAATATAATTTTTTTTAAATATTATATTGTTAAAATTAGTACCACATACCTAACTTATCTCTAAATCAGCAATTAATGTATTACCATTATCTTTCACAAATTCAAAATAATATTTACTTTTAACATCAATGAATATTTAAATAAGAAAAATCATTCAAAAAATAAGCCATTTGATTCAAAAGTAAGATAGCTCACCCAATAGTTTTTATTTATAAATAGAATTATTTTTTTGGTTCCCAATTTGAGGAAATTTCATAGCAATCTCTCCGCACAAATAAATGAGGATCATCAATGCAATCACAAAGTTATTTATAAAACTAAAACATTATTTACACATTATCATGGTTTAGTAATATCCATTTGCAAAAATATGTTATTAACATAGAAAAAATATTAATACTACATATATGATCATGGAATATGAAATAAGATAATCTGTCATATCTTTGTGATAGTATAATTATTCTCCAAAAAAATTTAGATTAATCACTCATTTATTAATAAATACTTAATCATTGCTAAAACTCATTATGTTATATTTTTTTAATATGAGATTCCAAATTTATTAACGCCAAACTTTAAGTAAAAAAAAAAAAAAACATTCTAAAAATTGAAATTACAAATACATTTCATCTCATGTAAGTAAATAAATTGTGTGATCAATTTGGCAATGTGAAGCACATGGGATAGCTTAAACCCACAGCAAGAGTCCCACACAAAAGAGAAATTTCTATAATTGGGGAGTGGGGGGATGCATAAAGGCCTACTGATAACTTTTCATATATAATTTCCTTTTATTAAAAGGATCATCAAATAATGAGAAATAATTTAATGATTAAATCATAATTTAAAATATTATTTCAGAATTTCATTTGGGGCTTAAGTCAAGCTTAGCTAAAGCTAAAATAATGGTAATACTTTAGCTTAAGTTTATTTGCTCAATCAATCTACATGAATTATGCATAATAAATATTGTGTTACACCATAATTGATTAAAGTTAAGTTAATTAAAGTATTTGAAGTATGTTAGATTTAAATTAAGTAAATCTTATTAATCAAAGTTGCTTTTTATTACTATGAGTAATTGAGTAATTAAATAATTATCTTATGACTAATTATCCAATTTTAATATAGAAACAAACTTAATGATTGATATCAATAAAATTTCTAATTAATTAATTCTTAGTTAATATAAATAAATAACAATTTATTAATTTTTTGTTTATTAAGAAGTTCAAGTTCATCATGGTTATTACATAAATGAAAATCCTCCTAAAAAGTTGTAAGGAAGGATCAAATTTTAGTTTAGGGAATAATCCTTTAACCTAATATTTAATTAATGGTTGAACCTATATAACTAATGAATTGAGATAAGAAAAAAATATATAAATATGATATGGATATAATAATCATAAATGTAAAATGACTAAAATTTACATAATTTTTCTTATATTGATAGTATGTCTTGATTGATGCTATATTTCGATGGAGAGTTACGTATTGGGCGAATTCCAGTGGCGGAGCCAAAAATTTTATTCGGGGGGGGGGGGGGGGGGGGGCTAAATTTAAAATAATTTTGTTTGTTGTCTTACTACCGGGTGGTCTCTGTTTAGAGGCAAGAGATGATCGAAAGATATTTAAATGAGTTTCAATTTCAACTAAAGTTTAACTGAGATTCTTTAAAATAAAGTTTCAAATAAAAGTCGAACATATATATATATATATATATATATATATATATATATATATATATATGAGATTTTTAATAAAATATAAAAAAAAAGGAAATGTATTGATTGCATAGCCTAAATTTGAATAAAAGTATATATTAATAATAGCATAAATCAATGATCTTTAGCTCGTTGGATTCGTCTCGTCGAGCCGCTCGATTCGACTATAAGCAAATAAATTTTGGAAACCGTTTGATCATCCAAATTATGTTTTGAACCTTCAAAATGTGCTTCGGGTCCTTTATTTGGACTCATTTGGGCTCGGATTGTGTCGAATTTGGTGCTTTTGGGTTCGTATTTTCGAAACGTTCAGTTCGACTATAAGTTTGTTGAAATCGAAGTTCAGATGGTTTCCGATTTAATTTTTGAAGTTTTCAACTTGATTTTTTCTCGAGATTCGAGCTCGATCAAGATAGTTTTTTGATGATATATCAATAGCTTAGTCTTGATTAAGAAAAAAAAAATAATCCAATTACTTCTTTCTCTTAAATCGAGCTTGTATATAAGAGAATAATCGATTTATCATATATAAAAATGTACAGGTGATGAGGTGAACCTTTGCTCTTCCAGCTTGTTCACTTTCTCCTTCGGTGGTGGTGATTGGTTGAAGATGTATATAAGTGATTTTTTTTAGGGAGGGCACGTGCCCCACTTGGTCCCCCCTCCCTCCGCCTCTGGCGAATTCACACCAACTTATATTAGTGGAAGAAATAGACCGCTCCTTATCGATGGCAATATTTCTCTTGAAATGTTAAAACTAAGAACTATGCGTGCACCCCTAAGGATAATTCAGCAACAAACATTATTAATCTCACGTGTCGTCTTCGAGATAATGGTGGATTTTGTGCGACCCATGTCACCGATGATGAGGTCTGTGTGTACATGTTGATGGAGGCTAGAACACATACTATTGTTGTATATATATAGGTTAAGCAAATTACTCACACCGAGGCTTCTGCCCCATCAGCTCAAGCTTACATGTGAGTTTTCAACCATTGGGTTTCATAACTCTTTGAATGAACTTGTCCTTACACCTCATTTAACTTTTATGTAATAGGTCCACTCCCACATCTGAAGCCTTTATGGCCAGTATAAGAGATATTTTGAGAAATGTTGAAGATGATTTACATGGTCGTCTTAGTTTATGGGAGCGACCCAATTATTTGATGCAACAGCTTTCAAGAGATGAACCTAGACATAGTGTCGGTGAACATACATCTTATGAGACGACTAACTATACACAATTAAAAGATATCCACCCCTTAGTGCCTTACATGCAGCGTAATTCACAAAATGAACCGTACATAGAGGAAAATTCTCATGGTGTAAGAGATGAAGTTGAAGGGTATGAAACGATGAATAGCGATAGTAATAATTCATCGCATGATGGTAGCCCAAGATTGGACTCCTAGATTTCTATGGAAGAATTTAAGAACATGGAATGCACATCAATAATGATTTTGTCAAAACTGTTCGGACAACTCAACAGTGGGATGACGATGAAAATGTTGATGCTCCCTATATAAATATTGTTAGCTCGATAGAAGCTACTACTCCAATAGATTTATATGAAGGTCAGATATTTCATACAAAGCCAGATTTGCAAGGCACAGTTTAATGGATGGTCGATTCTTCATAATGTTGAATTTTTAAGTTCAACATCCAACAAAAGTCGACTGAGTATCATGTGTGCCCAACATGACAATCCTGATCGGCCCTACCTTTGGCGCTTACATGCAGCACGAAGTAAAAGACTAGGTGGGTTATGAAAATATCTACATGTGGACCTCCACATACATACACCCACCCCATTTTGACTAGTGGACATCATAATTGCAAATCCAAGTTTATATACAAACATATTATTCCTATAATTAGACAACAACTAGACATAAAGCCGAAGGAGATCATATCTAGAATGGAGTCAAAGTTTGACATTAAGATTTCATATATGAAGGCATGGGACACACGTAGAAAATCTATTGAAGCCACTTTTGGTAGCTACGAATAATCTTATCATTCTCTTTTTTGTTTTATGGAGGCCTTACGGTTATCCCAACCAGACACTGTATACAATATTCAAGTTGTAGCTCCCGCACGCTTTAAGGGACTTTTCTAGGCATTTGGTCCATCTATCTATGGGTGGCAACAATGCAGGCCAGTGCTTAGCATGGATCGGACATTCTTGCTTGGGAAGTACCGAGGGACCCTCCTGGCTGCTGTAGGAATCGATGGGAATGGCGGACTATATCCACTATCATTTGCATTGGTGGAATCAGAGAGCAATGAATCATGGATTTGGTTCCTACAAAACTTACAACAACTAGTACCTACTGTAGCTGATCGGGAGAAGTTGTGCATAGTTTCTGATAAGCACTCAGGACTTGTACGCGATTGCAGGGAAGTATTTTCCAATGCTGCTCATAGGCACTGCCTTCGTCACTTGCGTGAAATTTTTAAAAAGATGATGCGTCGTTTAGGAACTCCAGATAGTGAAGGCTTAAGTAACAAAATGTATTTTGCCGGAAATACTGATGATTATTCATACTTCAATCGAATGATGGATGAAATTAGAATGACAAAGCAAGAAGCATTCGATTGGTTGGTGCATCGCGATGTCTCTAAATGGTCCCTATTATTTGAAGAAGGATGTAGGTACGATATTATGACGACAAACGCATCTGAATGTTTTAACGGTGTGCTTAGACGTGCCCGTGAACTTTCTATTCAAGGGTTAATAATGTCAATTTATTATAACCTCGTGGCGTTATTCCTAAAGAGATCAGCCAAAGCTGCAAAGTGGATTGAGGAAGCCCAATCAACCTTTGTTCCACACACGATGATTGTGATACAAAGAGCTGAACGTGATGCTCACCGGTGTCCTGAACCAGTCATGATAAATAAAAATGAATTTGAAGTCATTGATACATCTTCTCAGGCTAACAAGGTTGAGATAATAAATGCAGCATCCTGTATGTGCACATGTTTGAAACCACAACTGTATCACATCCCTTACGTTCATGTCATTACAACAGCTGGAGCTAGGTGGTGGGATCATAATGCATTTGTAGCACCATTTTTTAAGGTTGACATCTACATCTCCACATACTCCAAATTATTCCATGTCTTTCCCCCAAAAGACTTATGACACACCTTTAACGAAGAGCATGGATTAATCCCTTTGCTTGCTCCAACCTTTAGGTGTCGTGTTAGTCGATCATGAATGAATATGTACCGTAACACGATGGATGAGTCCTCGAGTAGGTCAAACAAAGCCTATGAATTTTGCAAATAAATTGGTCACAATAGGGCAACCTGTCCGCATAATCCTTCCTCATCAAGGTAATCTATGTAGCCTACACTTATTTGATAATTTTTTTTGAATTTTAAAAATTTTTAGTTAAAATGATATGAATTATAATGATTTCATATTGGATAAGTATGGCCGATAGATCTAGATATGCTCGTTCAGGCAGACACACATCTCATCATAGTGCTGTAGAAAGTGTACCAAGGCAGAATAGTATAGCATCTCTTGTATGTAAAAATTAATGTCATGATATGTTCATTATTGCATGCATAAACATCTATTTAATTCTTACATAATTTAAATGTGTAAGTATCCCCTTTAGTTGCTGCAACTCATATGCGCATGGCTCGGGAATGGCCAGTTGAATGCCCGCATATGATTTGTCTTGACAAACATTGGATTGCAAAATCTCAGACATTTGCAATTCATTAGGTTGGATCACAACCTTATCACAACACTGGTGGAGAGATAGTGTCCATTAACGAACACATTTTATTTGATGATCGGCGAGATGCCGATCACATTGCAGGATGTCCAAATTTTGTTGGGGCTTAGAGTTGATGGACCTTCTGTAATGGGCCCAAATGTTGTTGGGCAAGGACGCATATGACAAATATGGCCTATTTGCTGTGATGAGCTACTTGGAATGCATCCTAGCAGGGATACGTTATACCATGCTCCAGATGATGAGGAAGATGTTGCGACCTTCCGGATGGATTCAGCACAGGTTGAGTATTTGCTCCCATTACATTGGCTCCGATGGACATTTTATAGAGAGTCATACGATGATTTGACCCCAGAGAATTTCCTTCGACATGTCCGAGCATACATCCTATTCATGATAGGTTGTTTTTTGATACCCGATACATCACGGAGTCATGTTTCTCTATAGTGGTTACCTCTACTTGCGGATGTTGACAGCTTTAGCAGGATGTCTATGGGCGGTGCGATTCTTGCACATCTTTATACGGAGCTGTGCTATGTGACAAGGCCAACGAGGACATATATTGCTGGATTTGTAGCACTCTTGCAAGTTTGGTCATGGATTGCATATTGGTCGACCAATACTAGGAGTCCATAGATTTTTGACTTGGCCGGACGACCTTTGGGTTGCAGGTTAGTAAGCTTTTGTCAATATAATTCAAATGTATTTTAGATAATAATGTTTGATATAAATTAATAAGTGGGTTGAAGATATGATACGTGAGCTTACTTCTGACAACATGATGATGTATAGAGATGATTTTGATCGTCTACGAATGAGTGAGGTATTATAATATTATGATAATCTAAATAATATATTATTATTCATAATTAATTAAAATACTCTCTTTCAAAATTATTAGGTTATCATGACTCCATATACATAAAAAGTTTTAGATGCTCTTCCCATATAGTGTCAGGATGGAAGGGAGATTTGGAGGGCACGAGTACCACTGATTAGTTGGAAACTTGCATAGTGGCACCTCCTAGACCGGATTATACAATTTTCAGGCGTGTTAACTACTGATATTGAATATATGGATCAATCATTTAGGCGCGTTGATGGCCATGGTAGAGCGGATCAGGATTGGATTGTACAATACCGTGGCTACCTATAGATCTAGGAGGAGAGAAGGCCATACGTGGTACCCATCACTCCACAAGTAGGTACAAGTAATCGAGAAGTAGGTGCTTATCTACGGTGGTATAGATCTTGGGCATCCATCTACCTTTTACAACCACAAACTGAGCCTCCGGAGACCTTTTTTCTTGATCACCTGGCAAAAGATTAGTGGTACGTACTCCATTGTTATGTATACTTTAGATGCTTTTTATCATAATTTCAAAATTTATTAATAATTAAGTTATAATTACTCTTTAGGCAGACTACTACATACGATCTTCTTCGATAGTTGAACCACTAGCCGGAGGAGGAGGATAAAATGCAAGTTCCTTGCAATTGGCTGTAGATCAAGTTGTTGAACTGTCTGCTAGAGTTCAGTAATTAGTTTATATCGACTACACCACTTTTGATACATCTACAGAGAGAGAACAACAAAGTAGAGAATGTGCTTGGAGTTCTCATAGGCCTCAGCATAGTAGACGATCTATTTTAGATGCTTCATCACGTTCGATGGGGAGCAAACACCGACAGACTGTTGAGACTGATTATTATTGGCATTCCATTCACACACCATCCATGGGTTATGACTTTATGGGAGCAGGTCCTTCTGCCCCACATTGGAGCCCACACATTGGACAGTCTAGTCAACCAGGACATATATATTACGGCATACAATACAAACAACCAAGTACACAATCATTATTTCCAATGATCACTCCAAAGTGGATGTCATCAGTAGGATTGCCTTCACCCCCCACGCAGCAGGACAATATGTTAACAGGAGGTTATCCAATAGAACAACGTACACAACATTCACAACAACGTGCTGAGGTTGAGTAGGAGGAGGATGAGGTCTTAGAGGAGCCACAATTACAAAGGAAAAGACGGAAGGCACCAAATAGATATACTCCAGGGAGTAGGGCTTTGCCCAGGCATCGTTAGTTTAAGCTTTGACTTTTATTGTTATAATGATCTTTGGGATTTGATATAGAGTTATAAACATTTATTCATATTATGAACTTTGCTTATTAATAAATCTCGACTACTCAGAATTATTATTACAATAAATTATTATTACAAGATACACCCCTGGTACATATGCCCTCAAACCTAGAAAGAAGAGGTAGTAGAAATTTAGGAATACTTAATAATGTATTATATTTGAACTTTTATGTGTAACTATTTCAGATTATGTAATATATTCTTTATAATGGGTTCAATGATTTAATATATATTTTGGTTATTTTAATTTAATATTATAAAGTCCTATTTTTTAATAACTAACCTGAAAACACAAAAAAAAATATATTTTAAGATAACATTCAAAAAATTTTAATTTCATAATATGATATTTTATAAATCTTCCACCTCAGCTATATTACTCAACAAAGCACAAACTCATTATGGATCAAACCAAGGAAATGATTGCAAGGGGAATTAACTACTTGCGTGAAAGTTTATCTTTTCCAACTCATGAGATCCTCGAAGTTAAGGTATCATCAAATGAACTATTTAGATGTGTTTTGCATAGTTGGGGGGAAGACGATGATTGCATATTGTGGCACAAGCATAATGACGTGAAAAAAATTAAGGCATATCGGGATGGCTTTGAACTTCGACACAAATCTACAACAAAGATTTTTCGATCATTCCAATCACATTGTATCATTAGATTTTTTAAAGGGTTGAATTCTCGAACTTGGTGTTGATAATGAAGGTACAATTGAACCAGGGATAGGAAGGTCGATGCTTGACGTAAATCATTGTATTATATACTGTAACTGGTATCCTTATCAGGATAAAATGCTATTAAAGTGGTATAAAATGTTGTTGCAATGTTCTGAATAAGTTAAACAGAAGGATTTTCTAAATGAACAAGACTAGCAGCAGATACAAGAAGAATTTATTATCAAATTCAGATGTTGTCCTACACAAACTCATCTCCAAGGTCGTGTGCAATTTATACTGAAGAATATGTAACAATAAGAGAAGTTTTTTTGCTGCATTTTGTTATGTAGGGTTTTGCTCGTGATTAATATGTCATTTTGTAATATTTTAATTTGTGAAAGGACAATTTCTAATTGTTACTCAACTTCTAATTTTTTTAAAAAATTGACTTTAGTTCCTCTATTCATTTTTTAATTGACATTTTTATTTAATATTAAATTTCTAATGTCAACTCAAGTTACATTTCCTAAATATATCATATTTGTATTTATGTATATGTCCTTTTACGAAGAAATTAGTATTAATTCAGGTTAATATTCAGCATATAATGTCATCATCATCAAGGTCCTCATCAATAAAACTCTCACCATCAAAGGATTTCCTTCATATAATCTCTAGAAAGAAGTTGATCTATGATGGTACTGTTCGATTGACATAATCTATGTCGTATCCCATGGATGAATTCTTGAAGGAGAAAACAAGATCAAATGAAATTTTTCGATATTGTATACATGAATGATCATAGTATAAAGACGACAATTTATGGATGCATATGATGAAGCTATCAAAACTCGTTATCCCATGTATGTGGATGGAGCAACCATTATCGATATGGGCTGGAATTTTTTATCAAAGGTTTAGGGATCATAATGATCATTTTGCTCCTATGAGTATTCTTAAGACAAGAATTAGTGAAATTAGATGGAAAGAAGATGATTCTGTTGTGGTCAATGTTGAGAATCTAATAACTGATGTACAATATTGTATTCTTTATAAAAGGTGGCTTATTTTGTTAGATGCATTTCTATCTGAAAAATATTGAGAGCTGAATATTATAGATGATAAAAAGAAGATGAGTTTTTGAATATAAAAGATTGGCAATACATTCAAAAGAAGTTCACAGAGGACTTCATATGCTGTCCAACTTTAAGTCAACTCTAAGCGTGTATGCGCATAGTAGTGACCCATATGTAATAATAATTTTTTTAGTTTTCTTTCAACTCTTATCATATGTATTTCATGTTGTTACTGAACTTATCATGTATTTTCATGAACTTATGCTAATTTTTTTTCACACTTTTTCAGTACAAACAATCTATATCGAAGATGAATAACTATTTATTTCTCCAAATATTTTAATTTTTATATACATTCAAATATTATTATTTTTAATATAACTTTTAACTATAAAAATTTAGCCTTAGAGGGAGATACAAATAGTTTGTTAATTATAATATTTATATAAAATTATTTTAAACTAATTTTTAAAATAATTTTCATAATTTTAACTTATTTTTAATTTTAAATAAATTTATTTTTATCTTATTTTTAAAACACTTTTATTTATTTTATTCACAATTTTCATAAACTTATTTTCACAATTTCATAAATTTTAAAATTAATTTTATTAAAATATATTAAAAAATTTTAACGATTAAAACTAATAAATTTTTTTTATTTAACGATTGATAAATTTAATAAGATTAAATATTATAAAAAATTGATAGATTAATCATATATAATATAATTAATTAAATAGTAACATATTCAAGTATTTAACTAAAATACTTTAATAATGTATTTTATTATTATTTAAATGTTTATAAATAAAGAAAATATACTAAATATATATCAATGAAAGTATATTAAATTTATATATTATACTTATGATAAATAAATTACTTTTAATTAATATTTAAATTTACTTTATATTTATATTTATAATTATTGATCAATCATTAACAATACAAAAAATATTATTAACCAATCATTAACAATACAAAAAAACAATTCATACATAATTATTAACCAATCATACACAATATTCATTAAATTATGCCCGGATGTCCAATACAAAAAACAATTCATAAAATGCGCCTAAACATTCTGCGCATTCAAAGAATGCACCATTAGGTTCAGTGCATTATTTGAATACGCCATTCAAGACCGCGCATTCATTTCATGCGCCAATCTCTTTGGCGAATTCGCTCGTTTTTAAATTTTTCCTTCATAGCGCTGGTTCTGCTAAATTTGGCAACAAATAGGCTCATTCCAAAAAATTGGCCTTTATTAAGGGGTATGAGCTCTCTTTTCAGATGACCTTTTTTAATTAATTTTTAAAGCAATTTTTTTAATTTTTATATTAAAAAAATTGATTTAAGAAAAACAACAAAGCTATCTCAAAAAAAAAAAAAATTTCATTGGTAATTTATAAGTCGAAAAAAAATAAATTTGAAAATTTATTTGTGAGCTTTGATGCACCCGGATAATATTTTATTTTATTTTTAAATTTACAAAACTCATAAAAAAGCTTCACACATGGTTGTGAAAACTGGACCGGACAACGAACCGAAAGAACGAGAGATTCACGGTTCGACCGATCAAATTGGGGTCAAATCGGATGACGTAACAAATAATAATATTATTAAAAATTATAAAATAAAAGATAAATTTTCTTCTAATAAATTCTCTTTACATTCCATTTTATAATTTATATCAAACTAAACATAAAGATAATAAAGTCAGAAATTAAAATCAAAGTAAACAAATGTTTATATTAGTTTACATAAAAAAAACTCAAAACTCAAAACATCATTGAGATTTAGAGGCAGGGCAAACATTTAGATTAAAGGGCTTACAAGGAAGATGAGTGTTTGCATCTCCACAACTCTCATGCATTTGCTGAATTAGAGAACCCTAAAGATTATAAAAAAATTAAGATCCATTGCAACAGAGTTAAAAGCTTTCACGATCTCCACTGGCAACAAAGATCATTAAACAAATTTTTGGGAGTCAAATATATTCTTCATTAAAACAAAGATATTCATTAAACATGGCATCTTCAGTTCCTTACATTCAACAAGATAGCATTACATAACAAAGGCAAAATAGAAACGAGAAAGAAATTACAAAGCAGGATCTTGCAAGCTTAACGGAAGACGATGAATAAATGATTTAAAGTTTAAAAAAAATTGAGACAATTAGAGAATGGAAATCTCAAACACATACTTCAGATGCAACAACAAGTCTGAAATCCCAAACAAAGGTCGTGATTGCCCGACTAAAATGAGAGAATCAGAGAAAAGAACTAGAAATGAGAAATCAAGAG
Source organism: Dendrobium nobile (assembly GCA_022539455.1). NCBI lineage: Eukaryota > Viridiplantae > Streptophyta > Magnoliopsida > Asparagales > Orchidaceae > Dendrobium > Dendrobium nobile. The sequence continues at coordinate 70,909,931 of CM039721.1, read as the reverse complement.
GACTCGCCAAATGACGATGTGCTCACGAAAGAAAGCGTCGTTCGTCTCTCGGTCTCTCCTCTCCACAATGCCTATTCGTCGTTCGCCGTTCATTCGACTTCAGAGTTCCTAGGGCTTGGGAGAATGACTGAAAGAGAGCAGAGGGAAAAATAAAAAATGAGGTTGCTGGTTTTCGGCTCATAGCTTATTCGCGAAACCTATTTCCGCAATCGTTTGATGTGCGATCAGCAGCTCAAATCCACTGTTTTGAAAACCGGACCGGACTGACCGGTTCAACCGTGAACCGGTCTAGTGGCCGGTCCGATCACACTTTAAAACCGGCTCTGCATCGAACCGGATCAAACCGGACTGAACCGGCGATTCAACCGGTGAACTGGTCCGGTTTGGAAAGAACAGGCCGGTTTATAAAAATATTTTATTTTTGTTTTAATTCAAATTTTAAAAATATATTTTAGTTTATTAAATTTTTTAAACTTTATAAAATATTTTTATTAAAATTGATGATTAATTTCATTATAATACATGCAAGTTATGTTAAATACCTCACATAATTTATTTTACAAAAAGAGTGTACTTCTCACTTTATATAGGCTTCAAGGAAACATTCTCATACTCCCCCTATGATCTGGGACTAAAAAAGTTGTATGAATAGTTTAGAATGTGAATGTGGGCTTATTTGGGCTGCAAATTTTTATTTAGTTGGGCTTCAAATTTAAATAATATGTATTATAAATTTGATATAATATACATTATAATAATTCTATTATAAAATATTAATATTATAAATTTATATATTATATTAAATATTATTCTTATAAATATATTTAATTATAAATATATAAATATATTATTTTTAAATGATATTTATATTTATAATTTTGTATTATATATATTTTTAAATTTATAAATATTATTAAATAGTCATATATTTAATTATTTATATTATATTAATGATCATAATTTTTTTATATTATAAATTTATATATTATATTAAGTATTATTCTTATAAATATATTATTCTTAAATGATATTTATATGTATAAAATTTTATTATATATTTTAAAATTTTATAAATATTATTAAATGCTCATATACTTATATTATTTTTATATTATATGATTTTGTTTTATTAATTTTTAATAATATTATTATTTATTACGTCATCCGGTTCGACCGGTCGAACCATGAACCTCTCGCTCTTCCGGTTCGTTGTCCGGTCCAGGCCATCGCCACTGCCGCGCTGTCGAACCCGTGCGCTGCCACTGTCGCGCCCGAGCCCGGGCCGTCGCCGCTGCCGCACTCGCTGCCGAACCCTCGCGCGTCACCCACCGCCGGGTCGCGGGTCGGGTTAACCCGGAAACCCGGCCGGGTCAAGTCCGGGTTGGAATGTCCGACCCGTTTGCAAAAACGAGTCTGGTTCGGGTTGACCCGTTTAGATTCGGGTCGGGTCGAGTTGTCCCGAATTGACACCCCTAGGGTTATGGTTCTTTTTCAGGCCCGAACAATAATGAGATAAGTTCCTGCTCGCATCCCTGGATGGCCTTGGCTTGTTGGCAACATTGGTGGTTGATTCTTCTGATTAGTCTTTGGTATTTCTTGTTTATGTTTTCTCTTCCTCCAATTAATGTCCCAAACTGGGCAACTGGGTGGTGTTTTTGAGTCCGAACGCCTTCAGAGTCTTTTTTCGTTCTCTCTGTTTTTGGGTTTATAATATGTCAATTTTGTGTGTTATTTTTAGCTTTGTAATGACCTATTGTGGCCTCTTTTAGCCTTTGTTTTTAGTCCCCTTTCATATATGGAATATAATTTTTTCAAAAAAAAAAAAAATCAAGGATTGGCCCTTAGAATTATTTGAGAAATTTCATTAACTTTTTATTGATAAATTTATTAAAAGTTTAATTTATTATTTGACATCAAGCCTTTATCGCACTATATGGGATCAACTTCATGAATCCTTTTCTCCATTCCTTTCTATTAAGAGTTGTTGTGTCCTGGAAAATTCGCGGTGGTAGAGAAATATAAAATGTAATGTCATAGCTTTATATGAAGATCCAGAACACAAACAGAAAAAGGAGAGGGTGTAATGTTCTTAAGAGACACCAGAGTTTTTACGTGGAAACCCCTTCTTAAAAGGGGGAAAAACCACGGGGTATGGCCTAGTTTGAATGAATCCATTAGTGTTTGCAGTCTATTACAAATGAGGCCCTTCCTTAAGAGGAAGGTCTTGACTCGATGTAGCAAATATACATCATACATAGTATATTACACGGTGGGAGTTGGATGAATCAATGTTGACATGTTTATTTGGGGCGGCAAAACCATAGTCGGCGAGCAATGTAGATCGGAAAACCATATTCGGCGGGTGACGGAGGTCGGAAGGACCGTAGTCGGGACCGTAGTCGACGAGCGACATAAGTCAAAAGGACCGTTGTATGGTGACGAAGGTCGGGAGGATCGTAGTCGACAGACGACCAAGGTCAGAAGGATCGTAGTATGGCGACGGAGGTCGGGAGGACCGTTGTCAGCAGACGGCGGAGGTCAGAAGGACTGTAGTATGGTGACAGAGGTCAGGAGGACCGTTGTCGGCAGATGACGGAGGTCAAAAAGACCGTTGTCGGCAGACGACGGAGGTCAGAAGGACCGTAGTCGGCGGGCGATGAAGGTCGGGAGGACAGTTGTCGGCAGACGACGGAGGTCAAAAAGATCGTAGTATGGTGAAGGAGGTCGGGAGAACCGTTGTCGGCAGACGACGGAGGTCAGAAAGATCGTAGCCGGCGGGCGACAAAGGTCGAGAGGACTGTCGGCGGGTGAAAAAGGTGAGAGGACTGTAGTCGGTGGGCGACAAAGGTCGAGAGGACTATAAACGACGGGCGATGAAGGTCGAGAGGATCGTAGTCGGATGACAGTGGTTGGGAGGACTGTAGTTGGCAGACTAGCGGAAGTCCTGAGGCGGACGACGAACTATGGAAGTCCGACGGCTGTTGACGAACTGGAGGACATCCGATGGTAGTCAGCGGACGGGAGGATGGCAGTCGGTGGACGGGAGGAAGTTCGACGGCGATCGGGATGAACTTCGGAGGTGGTCTGGAAGAACTCCGGCGGTGGTCGGCATGAACTCCGACAGTGGTTGGGAGGAACCCCAGTGGTGGTTGGGAAGAACTCCAGCAGTGGTCGGCATGAACTCCGACGGTGGTTGGGAGGAATCCTGGTGGTGGTCGGTAGCAAGAGAGATCCCAAACTCCTCTCTTCCTTTTCTTCTTTCCCCTCTCCTCTCATGAGAAGAGTGGGGGCTATTTATAGTTTTTGAGAGTGACATGGCTTGTAATATATGGAGGATCAAGAGCAAAATGGAAGTGATTTGAATGGACGGCTAATATCGATCCCCTTGATCATGGACTGTTTATTGGTCAATTGGATGCCTTAACAATTTCAGAATTAAATGATCTTGGGTTCGTTGGATTCGTCTCGTCGAGCCGCTCGATTGGATTATAAGCATGCCATATTTGGAAACCGTTTGATGATCCAAATTATGTTTTGAACCTTCCGATTGCGCTTTGGGTCTTTGATTTGGACTCGTTTCATCTCGGATTGAGTCAAATTTGGTGTTGTTGGGGCTCATCTTTCTAAGGCGTTCAGTTCAACTATAAGTTTGCTGAAATTGGAAATCAGATGATCTCTGATTTAATTTTTGAAGCTTATAACTTAATCTTGCTTCAAGATTCGTGCCTGATCAAGATAATTTGTTACTGATATATCAAGAGTCAAACTTCTCATTTAAATTTAATATAAAAATGTTATTTCTAATGTTTTCTAGCCAAGTCATTTTAGGTCTACTTCTACCTTTCTTACCATAGGTCAGATCCAATATATTTACTCTCCTAACTGAGTCATCGAAAAACTGACATTTTATGTCTCCAAACCATCCAAAGCAACTCTATCTAATCTTATCTGCCATTGGAGCTACTCCAAAACTTTCCCGTACATACTCTTTTCACATTCTGTCTTTATGAGTGAAGACACTCATCCTCCTTAGCATTCTCATCTCTATAACACTTAAATTTATACTTCTCTTTTAATGATCAACTTTCTGCACCATAGAACATTGGTCTCAACACCATTAATTTTCACCTATTTAATCTGATTATATAAGTTTTTTCATCACATAATTTTTGAAAATCATACGAAAATAAATAGCTGACAAACAGCTTAAAAACTAAATATTAAAAAGTTGCCCCAATTGGACTCTTTGGGTGTTGTTATAATGCTGCTTTATGAATCCTTTGTAAGGGCATCTCCAACCAAACTCCAAATGCTTGAATGACGTTGTTGCAGAGCTCCAGTGGAACTGTAAAAATTCTGCTATTTGCTTGCGGGTGAATAGTGGGACGCCAATATTGGCGTTGCACTGTTCATCCCCGCTATTTTTCTGTCTCTACCTACCTTTCGAAAGAAACACGTCAAAAGAAGAAAGAATGTTACCTTCTCAAATTTGGAGTTCGATTGGATGAATCTGGGCATTTTTTTTAGTTTCACACCATTTTGAAATGAAAAATGAGATTGTCTGTTGGAGATGGTCTAAGCAACTTTTCAATGCAAATTTCTCTAAAAGTTACTCAGCTTACTTCCTCAAATAAGGAGTATTTCTTTTTTTTCTTTTTGGACATTTACGCCAATTAAGATAGACTCATACACACAACGCATACATAAGACTCGAACCCAAAACTTCTTGGTTGGTAGCATAAGTTTCCAACCAACAGACCAATATGAGCTATGTAACAAGGAGTATTTCTGCAATTGGTGTTTTTTTAGACATAGTACTATAGAATGGGACAAATTGCTAGAAATCTTGATCAGACTTCTCTGCTCTTAGCTAACAATTATTGTAATCATCTAAAGGTGAAATATAATTATATAAATATTAATCTAAAAGCTATTCTATAATATTTTTTTCTTGAATATATATATATATATATATATATATATATATATATATATATTAAAGCTACTATAACAAGCAACTTCCTAGTACATAAATGTCTACGAAGTAACGAGAAAGCAATAGTCAAATTGAATGACTACGACGGTTTGAAAAAAAAAATCGAATGAAAGTCAATTCAAACATGCCCAAAATTCTAACTTCAATGCTAGGGTTTGCACTACTCACTGTCCTAAACAAATATAAAATCAAATTCATAATTGATTATGATGTTTTATTCTCTTAATAAAGTTGTATTTTTATAAGATGGTATGGATAGTTTGACCATTTTTACGAGCTCAAATTCAAAAAGAAAAATATATAATGGAAAAAAAAATAAAGAACGAAAAATAGAATAGAGAAGAAAAAGGTGGCATAAAAGGGAGAGATTATTAGGTGCGGAGTGCGGACGGGGAGAACCATCCGCACAAGCATTGGGTACCTAGCGGTGCTTGCACTCCGTACCACTGGGTACCGTTAGGTACTCAGAGCTTGTGCGGACGGTGCGCACTCCACACCTAATAATTTTTCATAAAAGGAGGCATAGGAGACAAGATGGAATATTCTTTAGACAGTCAATATCCCCTATTATTTATAAGAAGGTAGTGGTAAGCCTCTTCATTACATCGTACTCAACTAACCTTTGGGCTGAATTAGATATGGCCAATGGACACACAATCTTTCGAAAGCCCAATCTTTCCACTGAGAGGACGATTTGGGCCAAACTAGAATATAATTGGGCCTTGGATGTACAATTGAACCATTTTTACCGTTCATCTCGATCTGGTTTAACGAAGTCATTTCAACCCAAATAGAACCCAAAATTGGATTAAATTAAGTTAAGATCAAATATAGGGATGTTAATTATTTAATTTCAAGCTAATTGAATCTCGATAAAAGAATAGCTTTGAAGTCATTGGATCCAATTTTGAGTTAAGCTAAGTTTTATTTATTTATTTTTTTTTTAAGTTTGCATGATACAATTTAAATTTTATGCATGATTTATTAACTTTTATGTGGACTTATTTTAAGAAAAAAATGATATGATATTATTTGAGGAAAATAATGCGGAGATATTATGGCCAATTATTTGTTCAGAATAGGTTTTAAAACTCTTGGATTTGCTTTGAGATGACTTCACTTTATTTTTATATTGTACTCATGTCATATCAGATCTTAGAAAGAGTCCTAGGACATGAGAGCTATCTTTAAGAGATTTGTTATTTTTTTGGTCATTCTTGGTACTAACGTTGGGAGTCAAAGTTGGTGTTGATAACATGCATTGATTTTATAGGTGATGGTGAGCATCAACACAATTGATGACTATGGGTAATGAAGTTTGTTCGTGTCTGTGTAGTCGGGCGACAATGATCAAGAGATTGTAGTCAACTATAACAACCAAATGATCATAATTATGAGATGATGATAAGAGAATCGTAATTGACTAATGGTGGATGGTGGCTAGGGGGTCATAGTTGAGTGATGAGATGGTCGTAGTCGGGTGAAGGTGATTGCAGAACTATAGTCGGATGGTGGTGATAGAGAACCCTCATCGAATGATAATCATCTAAGGACCATAGTTAAGAGATAGTGATTGAAGGATCCTAGTTAGCAGACTATAGTAAAAGGATTATAGTTAGATGACAGTTGTTGGAGGATTATAATAGGGAAATAGTAGTTATTAAAGGTGGTCAGACGATCGTAGTTGGGCGACAATGTTCATAAGATGGTGGTTAGGCATTCGTAATCGAGCAACAATGGTCAAAGGATTTTAATTTGGTTCTAGTGCTTGGAGGGTCGTAGCTTAGTGATAATGGTTGAAGGATAGTGGATAGGTGATAAGTTGGAGAATCATAATTAGTCTATAGTTGTTGGGTGACCATAATTTAACAATAATGGTCAAGCGATTGAATTCAAAGCCAAGTGATAGTTGTTAGAGGTTCGTAGCCTAGCAACAATTATTAGAGGATAATAGTTAAGTGATTGGGCTCGAATAACTTTAGTTCGGAGACGGTGGTCTAATGATCATTCTCTTAAGATGTTAGTTAGTCAAGCGATGGTAATTAGAGGATCAAAATTGGTATTATTTATTAGAGGATAGTAATCTGATGATGATAATCAGAGGACCATGGTTGGGCTACAATGTTCAGAGGACCGTGGTCGAGCAATGATGGTCAAATGATCATAGTAATAATAGTTAATAGACCGTAGTTAGACCACAATAGTTTGAGGATCATAGTGGGGTAATGGTTGTTGGAGAATCCTAATCAGGTAAAAGTAGTAATAAGATTATAGTCGAGTGATGATGATGTTGTAGAACTGTACTTGGGTGATGATGGTCAAAAGATTATAGTCGGGAGATAGTAGTCAAAAGGTCATCATTGAGAGATGGTGGTCGGATGATCATAGTTGGATAATAGTGTTTGGGTGAATATAGTTAGATAATGATGGTTAAAAAACCATTTGATGGGCGACAATAATTGAATAATCATAGTTGGTGTTTGAATGGTGGAGTATGATGAACATGGTGAAACAACAGTAGTTCAATGATTATGCTTGAATGATGTTGAATTGGCAGTGGTCAGATTATGACGGTAAGATGACGATAGTCATAATACAGTGGTTTGTTGGTGGTTGGATGGTAACAGTTTGATAATAGTGGTCCAATTAAACCTGTATTTAAGCCTTTGAGATATCTTGATATTTAAGCAGAGGATCAAAACTCTTATCAAAATGGAGCGTGGGGGCATAGTTGTTTATCTTTGAAATTATACTCCATAAAAATATTGCCAAAGTCTAGAATACTCTATCACATGATTCATATTGATTTCCTTGATTATATATTATACTTACCATTTTGTGCCTTAATGGCCGAATTAAACAAAACTTTTTTAGTGCATTCATGCCTTTTGTTCTTTACATAATTATTGTTACATGTTATAACATTCATGGCAGTAAAAAGATATAGAGAGTTTAATGACCTAGCTTCATACAAATATCCAACAAACATATAGATAAGAGAGAGGGGTGTAAGAGCATTAAGAAATACCATAATTTTCATATGAAAAATCCTAAATAAGGGAAAAATTACAGGGCCTTTCCAAGTTGAAATGATTCGACTAGTGTTTGTCAATGATTATAAATGATGACCTTCCTCGGGGGAAGACGTTGGCATAATAAAGCAAATATACATCATATATAACACATTACGTAGTTAGATTTGGAAGAATCCAATAAAGTAAGACATGTTCTCAAGTGAATGTTGGATTGTATGTTTAGTCAGTAGGACCATGATCGGCTAGCTATAGAGATTGGAAATACCATAGTTGGGAAATTGAGATTTGAAGGACCATGGCTGAGCGATGTGGATCAGAGAGATTGTAATCAATTAACTAGGGTCGAATAGACCTTTGTCGGGTAACCAAAATCCGAGGGACTATAGTTGACAGCTGACATAAGTCTTAGAGATCCTAGTGGCAAGTGACAAAGGTCAGAGAGATCGTAGTCGACGGGTGACAAAGGTCTGAGGGATCATAGTTGGGAGATGATGGTTGAAGGGGCCGTAGTTGTGTGAGTAGGATCAGAGGGACTGCATTCGGATAATGGTAGTCTAAGGACTGTAGTTGTGCGACTGTGGTCCAGGGATAATATTTGGAAAATGATTACCAGATGGACTATAATTGGGTGATAGTTGCACAAGGATCATTATTGGCGGGCAATAAAGGTCAAAGGGATAGTAGACGGTAGGTGATGAAGGTTAGAGGGAACGTATTCTACAAATGATGGAGGTCTAAAGGATTGTAGTTATTAGACGATGGAGGTCAGAGGGATCTTTATCATGTGAAGGTGGTAGGAGAGACTATAATTAACATGCGACAAATGTCAGGTGGACCATAGTTAATAGGCAATAATGATTAGAGGGATCATTATCATACGATGGTGGTCGGAGTGATTATAGTCGATGGGTGACAACAATGTTGGAGGGATTGTAGTCAGCAATAGAGATCAAAGGGACTATAATAGGGCGACATATGTCAAAGAGACTAGTGTCGAGTAATGACAGTCAGAGGGACCATAGTCAGCGGGCGACTAAGGTTAGAGATACCATATTTGACAGGTGATTGAGTTTGGAAGGACCATAGTTAGAAGGATTATAGTAGGGCTATGGAGGTTGGAAGGACCAGAATCGGGTGACTGAGGTAAAAGTGTTATAGTCATGCAAGGTTGAAGGAACGTAGTCAGGTGACCTTAGTCATGCAAGGTTGAAGGAACGTAGTCAGGTGACTAAGGTCGAAGAATTATACTTGAGCAATGGAGGGTGAAGGGACCATAGTCAATGGGCTAAGGAGGTCGAAAGGACCGTAGTGGGGTGATTGTGGTTGATAGAACCGTAGCCATGAAACATTGGTTGGAGGGATCATAGTTGAGTGACGGTGGTCGTATGTATCATTCTTAGGTGATGGTGTTCGGAACAAGCGACTATGATCTAAGGATCGTAATCGACGGAGACCTAAGGTCAGAAGGATTGTGGTTAGGAGATGGTCCATCGATAGTGGACTAGTTGAGTTTTGGTGGTGGTGGCAAGATGAATGTCCGATGATGATTGACTAATGAAAGTTTGGAAATTGCCATAGTTAGCTTGTGGTGGTGCTCAAATGGAGCTCCGAGAATCATCAAGCTTCAGAACTCTTCTAAATCAACAGCATAAGGTCTAAGCCATACCCAAAAGTCCCTTTCATGTAGAGGATAAGGGTTTGTTTAAAGTTTTTTGGTAGTGGCATGCTTTGTAAATATAGAAAATATTTAGAGAGCTCCATCATAAGGCAAACATTGATTTCCTTGAGCATAGAGCATTTCTTTAGCATTTAAATGCCTTAATGATGTCAGTATTAAGCAATCTTGGGCTTGATGGACTTGTCTCATCGTGCTGCTCAATTCAACTATAAGCATGCTATATTTAGAAATCATTTGATTGTCCAATTAGAGTCTTGAATCTTTTAGATATAATTTAGGCCACTGATTTGGGCCCATTTGGTAATGTATCTAGTATGATTGACAACCAGTTATGATAATGATAGTCTTTATTAATTATGTAATTTTAACTAAGCTTTTTATCCAAAGGACAATCATAAGAATTTCTTTAAGAAATTTTATCGCTCATGCCAAACTTTAACTTATGAAAAAAATGCATTGAGAGAAATCCGCTAATGATATTCAACCTATCTTGAGCTATTTCTTATAGTGTTATTCAATGAAATTAACCTATATAGTAGAAATTGAGCAAAATCCATAAAAGACATTTGAAACATCCAAGGATATTCATAAGTGTTATTTGATGGTATTAATCTATATGAAAGAGGTCAAGAGAAATCCGTTAAAGATGTTTAACATATATCATAAGTTGTTTGTCAGGGTGTTACTTGATGATGGTAACATTTGTAGAACAGGTTAATAGAAATCCACCATTACCTATCTAAGGTTATTTTCATAGTGTTACTCAATGACATTAACTTCTATTAAGAGGTTAATAGGACTCCACACAAATTTATTGACATATCCAACTATAATTATCATAGTGTTATTAGATGTTGTTAATCTTTATGAAAGAAATTGGGAGAAATTCCCTAAATATATTTGACCTATCATAAATTTTTTGTTAGAGTGCTACTTGTTGACCTTAACTTGTGTGAAAGGGGTCTAATCAAATTCACTTGGAATTGATATTACCTTGATATAGAGGGGGTTAATGCCATATGTATCCCAAATTAAAGGTGAAATTTTTTCAATATTTAAAACACTCCTTTCTTAGTTTGGATTATGACATTGCATATGGAGTATAAGTTCAAATGGCAATTGTATGCGAAATTTGAAACTCACTTGAAAGTTTCGTGTACAAATTTTTTACCTTCATCGTAGTAAGATTGCCTTGCATGAATGGAAAACTTGCTTAGTTGCAATCATGTAAAAGTTGTCTCAAAGTCTTGACTTGCCTCGGTTATAACTAAGGAGTAGTGTATGACAAATGAATTGTTTTACTATAATTATGCCTAGAACATTGATGTACATCATATTTTGTGATTATAAATAGAGGTGCTCATGAATCTCCTCAGAAATAGCTCCAAACTATATATCATGTGTCAAAGTACTCACTGCATTGAGAAAAAATATTGAATGTCTTAGAATTGCATGAAAATTCATCACATACACATAGATAAGAGAAGCATTGCAAGAGACAATAGAGTTTTTACATGGAAAAGTTATAAAATGAAAAAAAATGATGGGACTTGGCCCAGTTAATATAATTACACCAATTTTTATTTTTCATGAATTATAAATAATGCCCTTCCCCATGAAGGGGAATGTGTTAACATATTATAATTGACATAAACTATATACAATAGACTTTTTGGTTGAAGTTAGAATAGCACTATAACATAAGAGCTATATTTTAGAGATATTTTGTTGTATATTTGATTATTCTCCTTTTATAATGGGAGATCAAAGATTAATAATTCTAGTATAAATCTTGGTACTAATGCTAGCTGTTAGAATTGGTGTTGATGGCATGCAATAACCTAATAGGCAATGGTGTGCATCGGAGCTATTAGTGATGTTGGGTGATGAAATCAGTGGGGGTCAGTGTAGTTGGGCGAAAACGGTTGGACGATTGTATTTGGGCTACAATACTCAGGAGAATGAAGTTAGATGACAGTGGTCGAAGGACCGTAGACCGTAATTGAGATATGTTGGTTGATTGTATGTTGTTTAGTGATAGTGATTAAGGCACCATTTAGGATAACATTCTTACTGCTTTGTTTTTCATATCACAACTTTGTTTGAATATTACTTTCAAGAAATTTTTGTATTAGAAAGTTGTGTTTTACAACAACTTTCAAAACATTACTTCTCCACAGCAGCTTTGCCATCACCTTTGCAAAAATTGTTGTCATCCCAAATGAACCATAAATTTACCTCAATTAAATTTGTCAAATAAAATTTAAATCATGTCATCAAATACAATCATTTCCCTTTTTTACATCATTTGATTCCATTTCTTTTATATATATATATATATATATATATATATATATATATATATATATATTTGTGAAAAAAGTTTAGGTATAAATGTCCTAATATAAATTTAAAGTTCTATGATCATTAAATTTATTTTAAGATAAATATAATATAATACTTAATTAATTAATTATGTATTAAATTTATTCAAAAAATTTATAAAAACAATAATATTCTGATCAAATTAACAATAACATATTAACACCCTTTTATTTTCATATTTTTGGAAGAGTTTTATATTAGTTATATGTTACATAAATCATACCAATAGAATTAAGTTGTTAGAATTTAATCTAATTTATATCCATTAATTTCATTGAATATCATAGTATAAAAAAAAGACGATGTGTTGTAAAATTTCAATTTTATTGATACAATATAATATAAAATTAATATATATATATATATATATATATATATATATATATATATATATATATATATATATATATATATATATATATATATATATATATATATATATATATATATATATAAAGTTTAAATTACATATAATTTATACACAAACTTATTCCTGTACTTGTGATTTAATAGACTTAAGCTTTATTTGTGATAACTTTTTTACTATTTTGCTTTTCAGGTCACAATTAAAATGTTTGTTTGGTTATTATTTTTTCATTGTTTTTAAAAAAATATTGTACGAGCTAGAAAGCTGTTTTCTATTACAATTTTTAAAAAAAAAAAATATATTTTTTTATAGTAGCTTAATAAAGCAGTAAGAAAGTTGTCTCAAATGAAAAATTAATATTTAAATTAATAATTTATAATTATAATTTTATTGAAATTAAATTTATTGAGAAAAAAAGATTTTATTGAATTTATTGATGTATACAAAATAATATTCAAGAATTTAATAATAATAATAATATTCATTGGATGAGGTGCATCCAATAATTTGCCCTGTGCCAATCTTAAATGAGATTGTTATTGTTAAATTTAAGACTTAGTTTGTGACAGTTTTCTTACTATTTTTAATGCTACATTGAAAGAAAACAATAGAAGAAAAAAATAAAATCATAACGACACTAAGATTTATATATTTCTGCTTTAACCAAACTAACCTTTATTAGAGAGGAGAGATGATCCAAGGTAGGGGTGTCAATATTTGACACGACACGAAAACCCGACTCGAACCCAAGCCGAAAATTTCGGATTTGACCCGACCCGAAACGGGTCGGGTTCGGGTTCCAGGAATTGACCCATTTGAAAAATGGGTAGGGTTCGGGTTGACCCGACCGATTGTCGGGTCAACCCGCAAACCCGTTGAAAAACGACTGCACGTACTGCCCAACCTGCCCACAAAGCTGCCCCCGCCTGACTAGTGCCCGCGCACCCGTGCTAGCCCGGGTGCCACACGCACCGGCGCAACTGCGCTCGCCCGCGAACCCCGTGTACCTGCGCTCGCCCGCGCGCCCGAGCTCGCCGCCTGCGCGTTTGCGTGTTTCGCCTTGCCGTGTCCGGTCGGGTAAACCTGACAATCCGACGGATCAGGTCCAGGTCCTTGTTTTCGACCCGTTTGTCTACCCTGGTCGGGTTAGGGTCGACCGGATTGAATCCGAGTCAGTTCCGGGTCCGACCCGAACCCTACCCGTGACCCGAAATTGACACCCATAATCCAAGGCAATAGTAACATGGAGTCATATACATTATGTGCAAATCAATGAGCATTTAACACATACTTCCTTAATTCTGAAGGACAAACTAGCACGAAATCAACAAAGAAAGTGAATAATTTCGTACAAGGACACAACTCACTTTAGCCTATTGGTTGGAAATTTTAGCTATCAACAAAAAAGTCTTAGATTCAAATTTTACACATATATTGCGTCTATGAATTTGTCTTAATTGATATAAATATTCAAAATAAAATAAAAAATACTGTACAATGATGACCAAACACACTAAATTTTTTTCTTAAATCCACCACCAATTCTCCCAAATTCTCCAAAAAAAAATCTAACTATTGATAGGACATATGAGGAATAATGAAAAAATTTCAGCCTGCTACTTTGAACTTATAATTGAGAGCAAAACCTCGCGATGAGTTTTGGCTCTGCTAGGGTTCCGCCTCCGCCGCCCTTTCGTCTCTTTCGTCTGGTGAGATTTTTCTCTCATTTCTCTTGATTTTGGGTATGGCGGCTACTCCTCCTCGCGATCCTGGTTTCCTGTCTGGAAAGTCGGCACCTATTTCTTTTAAGGATGTGGTTTCAGGTTCTACTTCCTCTTCTTTTCCTGAACTGACTTTTTCTTCTCATCGTGGCTTGCCGGCGTTGTTAATTGCTGAGGATGAGGTTAGGTCGCTCGCTAAACCTTTTGAATTCTCTTTGGTGGGTCGTTTTCCGGGGCGAAGGCCCTCCGTCGATGCCATTCGGAAATTTTGTTTCAATCTTAAGTTGATTGGGAATTTTTCTGTTACTGTGCTAAATAATCGGAATGTTTTGATAAAACTTGAGAACGATTTCGATTATTGCAGAATTTTTTCTCATAGGTCTTATTTTGTTCAAAATTGCTTTATGAAAGTGGTGAAGTGGACTCACCATTTGGACGTTGAGGTGGATTCTCCGATTGTTCCGATTTGGATCAGTTTCCCCCTTCTTAGGCCCCATTTTTTTTCTCCTCGGATCCTTTTTGGTTTAGGTTCTCTTTTTGGTCGCCCTCTTAAATCTGATTTGGCTATGGCATCTGGCTCGCGGCCGTCGATGGCTCGTATTTTGGTAGAGCTGGATGTTACCAAGAAACATGCGGAGAAGGTTTGGGTTGGATCTGTGGAATCGGGATACGTCCAGACTGTGATATTTGATGAAATTCCTAGTTTTTGTACACATTGTTTGTCTTTAGGTCACTCTAAGGAAGCTTGTTCTATTTTACATCCTAATCGGATTGTGTCAAAAACTGGGATTGCTCAATGCAACTTGCCGGTGTTGAAGGAGCATGTGGCTGAAGGTGCTCCTAATGAAACTGTTTTGATTGAGTCGAATGAGAGGGAGACGGATGAGCCGGTTGTTGTTTCTTCTCAATGCGATTTGCCGGTGTTGAAGGAGTTAGTGGTTGAAGGTGCTCCAAATGGAATTGTTTTGATTCAGTCGAATGAGAGGGAGACGGATGAGCCGATTGCTGATTCTGGTAGGTTGCTGGATTTGAATCCTACGGCTGATGTTTTGTTGGAAAAAAATAGGGAAGATAATGTTTTGGGTGTAAAGGTGGTTTCGTTTGAGGCTGATGCATCTTTGTCTCCAAATGCTTTGCCTTTTTTTCCTTCGTCTGTTGGATTAATTCAGTTGGATGGGAATGAGGGTATTGAGATTAATAATCTGGTATCTGATTCCAGTGAGGGATTGATTTCAAATGGTGTTATGCAAGAATCGGGTCCTACAGTAGGTGATGGGTCGGAACTGAGAGTCTCTCCAGATTCTCAAAACTTGGTTAATGTGCATGTGAAGTTAGTGGAATCCAATGTTGCCCTGGGTAGTAATTCTGAAATGGTTGTTGGGTCTCATGGTGACTGGTTATATAATTCTTCTGAGGAGAATTCGGATTCTGATTCGTTTTCAGATTTTGATTTTGAGTTTAGCATGGTTTCGGGTAAACCTTTGAAGGTTACTCAGCGGGGAAAATTTTGGAATCGAGGAGGTAAAAGAAGATGAGATGTTTGATTTCTACTGGTTTTGGCGTTGGTTTCGATTGGTTGTTGCAGGGTAATGATGTGGCTGGGGCTCCCATCCTCGTTGTTTCCTTGTGGCAACCGTTGATGCTTCTTCTGGATGGTCCCTGCGAATACTCGAGGATGTTGGTAGTCCTGGCTTCCTACTGAACCCTTTTTTGGAACTTAAGCTCCTAGGTTTTATTTTAACTGTTGTTATTTTTAGAGAGCTTTTGTTTTGGGTTGATCTTGTATTCGTTCGTTTTTGTTATTTTATATAAATCTTTTTCAAAAAAAAAAAAATATGAGGAATAATGATAATCATTATAAATCATGACATATTTTATTTGATTTCATATAGCCTTCTTCATTGATTACATTAAATGACATAAAACCTTTGATCAAGTCCTCTCATATATTTAGTCAGCTTGCTACATAGCTAAAGATACTTTACATCCTAATCAAGATAAAATTTCTCGAAAGCCTGATATTTAGCACAACACCACAACCCAACGGTCGGGTATTCGTCTAATTTAAATACGTAACTAGATCCAATTTTTTATTTTTCATAATCTTCATTAGCAAGAGTAATTTGATGAATATATGTCTAGTCAACATAATAGCTCCTAATATATTCTGTGATAATAATACAAGACGAGTAATCAAGATAAAATCATATCATCAGAAATATAAGATAATATTATTTTATTTTAGGCAATTTTTTTTTTTGAGTTATTTATAATGCAAATCAATTATCTTATAATATTATATAAATATTTTGTGTTTCATTATACAAAATAGTTATAAAATTTTGACCAATTTTTTTCTAATAAAAATCCATTTAATTTGAACTATCACAAGCACAAATCTTAAGGAATTCCAAGGGATTTGAAGCACCTTAAACTCTCTTCCATGCACTGCTAAAGCATAAGATATTTTTTCCAGAACATCAAGGTATATAGAGAAATCATGGATCCTACGGCTCAGATCGATGGACTGAAATCTTCTATAATTTCAGGTCTCTTGGGTATCTTATACTCAATCTCTATTTAATGCTTTATTAATATATATAAATCATAACATATGCAATTATAAAATTAGATAAGTTAAAATTTAAAAAATTAGCATACATAAATCATAATATATGCAAATATAAACTCTATTTAATGTTTAAAATAAAATTATATGATTATATATAGTTGACATTCATCTAGGATTGAGACTCTTCAAATAAGATTTTATTTGGGACAGTTTTAGCATTTTGTAAAGATGATTAAGAAATTATTATGAGAAAAATAATTTTTTTAAAAGTCATTGCGAATATTATAAAATAAGTCCATTTTTTTTAATAATTAAATGCTTGCTTTCTTAAAGCTACCACACATCAAGCCATAAAAAATAACTTTTCATCACATAAATTTTAAAAATAGTGAAAAATTGGCCTGAAAAGTAAAATAGTGAAAATCTCTCAAACATATTCTAAGGCTTTCGTTTGGTTATCCCTTAACTTTTGTAGAAGATAGTTTAAAAAACTCTAGTGAAGCAAATGGAGTTCTCAAACGGAGAAGCATATATCAAAAAACTTCTCAGAATAGTAAAAATTAAAGAAGTTCTGCAAAAAACATTTCAACATAAGCGGTATATTCAAACAGTGATAAATGTAATTTCCAAACGGAGAAAGAGAAAATAAGCCATGTCAAATGAGGCCTACTCACTTATTACTTTAATTTTCAGATTACAACCATAATTTTTTTTTTCTTTGCTCATACTTTTTTGCTACTTTTGGGGCTGTTTGGATACAAGATTTATATAGGATATGAGTAGTATTTATGATAAATATTGCAAAACAAGATTTAGGGAACTGTTAAATCTCACAGTGAGTAAAATCCTCCATTTCCCTCTTTTTTGTTGTAAATCTTGGTTTTTCTAAATCTGGGAGTCCGGCGAATTTATAGGATTTGGTCGAAGAAGCGCGCAAAAGAAAGAAAGATGGCTAACTTTGCAACGAGCATGCTCTTGTCACTACAAAAAAATCATGTTTTAATGACACACATATTAAGACACTTTTATTTAACTGCCATAATAAACATTTATTAAGACATACTCTTTTCCCGCTACTAATAGGATTTGGCGCGAGCGCTAATTTTTTTCCCTAATTAAAAGAGGCATTGCGAGCGGCGTCGTGCGATAGTTATCAAGCCCTTCTTATTTCATCCCGCTTCTTCTTACTTCATTCGCCTCCTTCGCCGTTCGTTCGCGCCTCCTTTGTTCGCTGATTACCTCCGCGAAATCCACAAACGCGACTGCCATGAAATCCACAAACGCGACTGCCGCATCAGGTAAAATGCTTGTAATCGGCCTTAATCGTTTGAATACCAAATGCCCACTATCTAGGGTTCTATAAATTTTTATTCTTTTTTCTTTTGATTTGTAGGGTTCTTGAGGTTCTCCTAATTTTTGAAATAAGGATCGAACGGCGATTTTTGTACATTGCTAAAAACGCAAACATTCCGATAATCTTGAAGTTCATCTCGACATTGGTCTGATTTTAGTTCTCTTCATTTTTCTTGTTTGATTCATTGCATAACTTTTTTTTTCCTTGATGCTTTGCCATGCTCAGTGTTAATATTGAACCAACAATACTCTTACAATCAAAATCTGTTCCGTAACAACTACTGTTTCTTTCCCCAATATTGAACCAACTAATGTTAACAAGGAAATTGTTGTGAAAGATGCTATTAAAGTTGTTTATGGAAATTTGAGAGCAGGAACTACCAAAATGGTTTATGACACGTATCTCTTGACAGGTTCCGTGCATTGCTTGTCTTTTCTATTGTTTTTGTTTTAATGGATTCGTGTGGAATTTGATGCTAATTTTAGAGATGAGAAGAATATGCAAAATAGCCATTTCAAAAGAATTCTTTTTGAATGACATATTATAGTTGCATCTGTTATAACAATTTTTTGCTCTTCGCTTAGGTTATTACAATGATGATAAGTTTATTTTTTGCTCTTCGCTTAGGTTATAGCAATGGTGATTTAGTAAAACGTGATATGTCGCTCATTTTTTTCTATTATTGTTGAGACCATAAAAATAATATGCCGCTCAACGTGAAGATCAGGTAAAATTAAAGGAGTCATTTCGTTTATTTGAAGTATAGATCGATAGTAGTATTTGTTGATATCATTTTCACCAAAAAAAAAATTATATTTTACTAGGATATTTTATGTGGACAATGAGTCAAGCCATGGAAGATACAAATATATGTTTTCCTACAGCATTAATTATTACTTTCTTGAATATTAAAGCTTAACATTCAATATATGTACAAAAGAAATAAAAAAGATTGGATGGAAACTAACTAAAGAAAGGTGAAGAATATACTTAATTTTCTAGGGCCGACAAACTGGACATCTTGGGTCCATCTAATCTACGTGAAAATTGTCATTCATCATTCTTTATAAGTAATTCTTCATAATATTACAAATCTTTGAACTATTTTATGCTGAATTGGTTCCATGCAGCAGCAATATCTTTATTTTTTTTAATTTATCATATTGCATGGGATTATTTTGAGTAAAGCCATTTAGCTATGACCTAAAATTTAGAACCCTTTTAGGAAGTATGAATCTAGAGCAAAGCCATTTGTTTATGTTTCTCCATTACGATCATCGAAGGTTTATTTCTCATCTAATATTTTAACTTTACATGTTCTATTCGTTTGTTTAGAAGTAAACAAACATTTTAAAAGATTTTGTTGGAATGAAAATATACATATATTAATGTCAAAATGTTTTTCATGATTTCAGATTCCGGATTCCAATTTATCATTTTGACCACAAGCAGAAGTGGATGACAATGAAGCGTGAAAATAGAGATCCGAAGATTTGGTTGCTATTGTATGAAGAAATCGCACTCATGATAAGGGCTATTTTTTTGAATTTTCATGTAATATTTTGTGATCATATTTATTGTAATAGATTGATCATTATGTACATATATGAAGCTTTAAGTAGCCTTTTTTAAGGTGAAAAATTCATATAATTTTTTATTTATGAAATAAATTTTTTATTTGAAAGAAAAAACTTATGTAATCTCTCATATGTGAGATTTTTAGAAATTGGATTGGAGATTAAGTATTGGTAATTGAAATATTATGAGTTGGCATAATTTTTTGATAATTTAATATAATTTATATTGAGTAAAGCATATATTGAGGCATATAATAGTGTAAATTTATTAAAATTATTTTGGTAAATTAAAGTGTTGGGATATCATATATCTTAGGGCAAGTTAAATATGCCTTATTATTAAACATGTACCATTAAATAAATGCATTAGGAAAGTTATAACCTATTATGACACCTAATATTTGTCATATTTATTCACAATTTCCATCATATTAAGGTGTTATAAAAGCTTATTTTTTAGGACACCTTACAAGTGTCATTAAAGAGGCTATTCCATCAAAATTATATGTCATTAAAGTTTAGTTTTTAGGGCACAAAAAGATGTCCTTAACCCTATGCCAACGGCCACCTAAGTGACACCATTATTTGATGCCTTAATATATCATGTGCCCTAATAGATACATATTAGGGCACTTTAATGTGCCCTAATAGCCATTATTTTTTGTAGTGTGTTGTTATCGCTACTTCTGCTCTAACATAAGAATGGCGAGATGGGTGACTTTGAATCCGACAGGAAGGAACATCATCGAAGGAGGTAAAGAATTTATTAAGTGACTTGTTCAAAACTTTGCCCTTCCACGCAAAGCAGGCGAAGCTGTAGTAGAGGAAAAGTGAGCTCTAGCAATCTCGTGGCTATAGAAACATAGAACTAAACACTCATTAATAACTTAGATTAATTGATAATTAATATAGATTTTAATTATATTATTTATAATGGTTATATAATTAAAATGAATAATTTATAATTAACTCATAAATAATTTTCAAAAAGTAATTAAAATTAAAATTATTAAGTTATTTCATAATCAAATTGTTTTCTAATAATATGATTTTTTTAATTATAATTTATTAACAGTATTTAAAATTAAAATTAGTAAGTAATTTGTGCTTAAAATACAAATTTAAATTAAAACACAATTTAAATTTGATTTTTAAATGAACTTTCCATTTTATATTCTGAATTATATTGTCAAACAGTTTCATAGAATTTAACACGATTTAACACCTATCTTGCCAAATAGTTTTCATGATTTAATTTTAATAGGATTTAATAAATCTGGCACTAAAGTTAAATCCTACTTGTTGCCAAACGGTCTGTTAAAAAAAATATACTTAAAATATAATTTTCATAATAATTAAAAAAAAAAATTTCCATAATAATTTTACAATCCGTCCAAGTAATAAGTTACAAATTAAGCGACAAAACGTTCTCATCTCAACATGTAAAATAAAAAAATAAAAAAATAAAAAAATAAAAAATAAAGAATTTTTCTTCCTATAAATTATATTAATATCATCGCCACATTTGGAACAATTATTACGTCCTCCGACCGGACGTAGAGAAACGTCCGGTCGGAGGCAAAATCCCACCAAACAATAACGATGAATACCATCATTTGAAGACCCAATACGGAGTTATACCGAGCTATATCGAGCAATACCGAGTTATACAAAAGTTGTACCGAGTTTTTCCTAGAAAAAACTCGGTACAACTCGGCATTTCTCGATACAGCTCGGTATAACTCGGTATTGATCTTCAGAGAGCAATATTTCTCGCTATTATCAAATAATACCTAATTGTACCGAGCAAATATCGAGTTTTTTGGTGGAATTTTGCCTCCAACCGGGCATTCCTCTACGTCCTTACACGGGACGTAATAAAAGTTCCCACATTTGGGAGTACGTTATGTTGGGATCCAAAAAATTCTTTTTAATTGATATATTTCAAATTTTCAATCGTGTCTAATGGGTTGATGCGTACACGGAAAATGACGTGCTGAATTAAAAAAATATATAGATTTTTTAAATATGCACGCGTGACACGTGTGGTTGGACTGTATGCAGGCCGGCTAAACCTAATTAATTTATTAATTACAGTCATTATGTTTATTATATATTATATATTTAAAGCTAATTAAGCAAACTTAAAAAAGGATATTAAAGTCAGTTCAGTTAAGCACTTAGCCAATACGTTTGAAGCAAGGTTTTTTTTCTGGCATCATACTTTAAATAAATAAATAACTAATTAATTAATAAAACTTATATCATAAGAAAATATTAATTATATTCAATAATTAACCCAATTGAATTAATTAAGAACCTAATATGATATCCATATCTGATTAGTTTTCATCTTACAGTTGTTGAGTTGACATAAAAGGAATTATTGGTGGTAGTCGTCGGCGATGAGAGCTAGAAAATGTAGGAGATAATGAAGTTATATTTATAGATTTTATTTGAATTTCATTTTGATAATTTGAACTATAATAAAAAAAACACTTAATTGCATGTATCATATCGAATTCATTGATTACGAAGGATTCATTCAGTCTTTAAGTGCATTAATGATATTAGAATTTAGTAATCTTGGGCTCATTGGATTCGTCTCATCGAGCCGCTCGATTCAACTGTAAGCATGTCAAATTAGAGAATATTTGGCCTTCCAATTAATGTTTAAAGTATTTTATAATACCTCAAATACTTAATTTTGGGCTTATTTTAGCTTTGATTACATAATCTTTGGTGTTTTGGGGTTCGTTTTTAGGGGTGTCAATTTTTGACACGGCCCGAAACACGACCCGAATCCGATCCGAAAAAATTCAAGTTCGGGTCAACCTGAAACGGGTCGGGTTCAACAAATAAACTCTTTTTAAAATCGGGTCGGGTTCAGGTTGACCCAGTAACCCGAAATTGACCCGAAAGTGACACGAAAACTCATATTTGACACGAAAACCCGAGATTGACCCGAAAATCAAAGATTGACCCAATTTTTGACTCGAAAACTAGAAATTTTGGGTCAACCCCGGGTCATTCGTGTCGGGTCAGGTTGACCTGGACCCGAATCGGGTCGGGTTCAGGTCCGGAAACCTGACCCATTTTAAAAAATGGGTCGAGTTCGGGTTGACCCGAATAGTGCCAGGTCAGTTCCGGATTTGATCCGAACCCGACCCGTTGACCCGAATTGACATCCCTATTCGTTTTATTCAGACATTTAATTCAACTATAAATTGCTAAAGTTGGAGATCAAACCATCTTAAATTTAATTCCGAAACTTTCAATTCAAATATTTTCTCGCAATTCTTACTGATCATATAAATTTTTTAAATATGTCAAGAGTAAATAAAACAAAATCATAATTATCATGTTTTTCTATTGGATAGCAATTTTAACATTTACAACGCAAGGAGAGCTGCATCATTTTTTTTCGAAATTAGTACATTATAAGGATTTTCTACAACATTTATGCCAAGTAAGAGAAATTCAAACACAGATCGCATACGTAAGAGGTGTCAATATTTGACACGACACGAAAACCCGACCCGGACCCGACCCGAAAAATTTGGGTTGGACCCGACCCGATTTCAAAACGGGTCGGGTTCGGGTTCCAGAAATCGACCCGTTTGAAAAACGGGTCGGGTTCGGGTTGACCCGGCGGGTTGCCGGGTCAACCCGCGAACCCGTTTTAACCTAACCCGCGACCAAGCCCGCCCCGTTGCCGCGTGGAAAACGACGCTCGACCCCGGCTCCGCCGCCTCCGCGCGAACGTTCCGCGGGCGACCACCGCGACCGCGCGACCACCGCGCCGTGACCGCGACCGCACCGTGACCCAGCTCCGCGTCGTCCGCGCGACACAGCCCTGCGCGATCCAACCCCGCGCGACCCAGCTCTGCGCGCGACCCAGCTCCGCGCGCGACCCAACCCCGCGCGACCTAGCTCCGCGGCGCTCGCGCGACCCAGCGTGACCAGCATTCCCGGGTCGGGTCGGGTCGGGTCAACCCGGCAACCCGCCGGGTCGGGTCCGGGTTCGCATTTCTGACCCGTTTTCCTAACCGGGTCGGGTTAGGGTCGACCCGTTTGAACCCGGGTCAGTTTCGGGTCCGACCCGAACCCGACCCGTGACCCGAAATTGACACCCCTGCGTAAGACTCGAATTCAAGACCTCTTAATTGATATTCAAAATATAAAAATAACTCATTCTCTTCATTATTATATAATACAATAATCTTGTAATTATACAGTCAAAATATACATATATGAATAGTTGGGAAAAACAATATTTAGCCTCTCAAAATATTTCCATTTGATCGCTTTGAAAGAAACAGTTTTTCTAATAGTATTGCAAACCAACGAAGAACTGCTCCATTTCTAAGCAAGTCAACTATCATTTTTTTCTCTCCATAAAAAAATACAAAGAACAACATATAGGAAAGTAGCCGAAATCCTTTTCCTTCGCATTAAATTTAGGCAAGCTAGCAAAATAATCAAACAACTGAAGCATAGTGGTCTAAGAAAGAACATATCCATATAAGACAGCATAATAGAAATCAAAGAAAAGGAAAAATCACAATCAAATAAAAGATGTAAATTGGACTCAATCGAATTGAGGCATAAGAAACAAGTAGATTGATCTCAATAAATCTCCAAATAAGCACATCCGCAATCTTAAGCCTCTCAAAAGAGCAGAAAATTATTACGTGTAGCATCCGGATTCGTTCGGATGCGAATCCGGCCACGCCATGTCACGCAGGGCCCTGTGCATCCAGGTGACATAACGCGTCCGGATTCACCTCCGGAAATTCCGGACATTGCACGTAATAACCTCTCCTCAAAAGCAACCATCCAAGCATACGATGAATATCTAAGAGCACAATTTTTAATTACATCAAATGTGTCCTTAACTCATTGAAATGTTTATCCGTATTTTTATTGGGTAAGAAAAATTTTAAAAGAAATTGATTTTTTTTTAAACCAAAATATATTCCAATAAGAAAAGAGGGGGGTTACAACAAGCTTAAAGGATGGACAAAAAATGAAATTACAAAGAAACCAAAGCACGGGGTTTAACAACCCAAAGGCTCAGTAATTGGCAAAAGGCTTCAAACTGCTCCGAAGCCAGGCGAGGGCCATCCAATTTGGAGTAAGAGACCAACGAGCCAAAAAACGCACCACCAAATGTTGTCACGAGCCATGGCTTCAGATAAGTGAGCCATAGCCACATCATTGCCAAAAACCAACACTCGCGTTCTTGAAACTAAAACGAAAATCATCTCCTACCCCTACCACGTCTACCCCTCCCACGAGAGGAAACTAGCACAACAGGTCGGTCATGCTGCACAACAAATTCATCCACAGGTTCTTTATCTTCACTAGCCTCTGAAGATGAATGAGAAGAACAATGAATCCAGTCAATTTGCAATCTCACGCTCTCCCCTGAATTGGCACTCACTTGAGAAACCAATCCGTCTGGTGAAATTAATTTAACAGAAACATTAACAAAAGGTCCAGGCACAGGAACAGTAGGCGTTAAAGCAGGAGAAATGAATGACCCATAATGCACCATCTCCACACTAGGTGAAACAACCTCAGCCAAAATACATGGAGCAGACATAGTACCCCCATGAGGCAAAGGAGTTGTAGAGATAACACCACCCACTTCACTAGCACATTTACGGGAAGCCAAGATAACTCCAGAATCTGGCAAAAGAGACATAACCGTAGGAGAACCAACACCCACCACCTCACCAGACTTCAACAATTCCCCAGAATGAGCAGGGGAAAGAACAGAAATAGGACCGCCCACAACACTGACAAAAGAATTGGTGGGACAAACAACACCAGCGTCCAAACTGAGCAAAACAGGGGAAATAGGAGATACGCCAACAACCATATTTAACGATTGCTCCACAGGCACAAAAACATTAAATTCATCCCGAATAGGCACAGACGGACCAGAATCATAAACTAAACCAACATTAACATTATTCACGACTAAACCACCATTATCATTAATCAACACCGCAGGAGCCTTATGGGGCAAGAAAACAGGTAAATCACTAATCACAGTAAGAGGAGCCACCTCAGCGACAGGAGGAACAACCACACGATTAGACTGGGGATGAAGAAGAGGGCATTCAAGCTTTGAGTGACCTAGAGATTTACAGTGAGAGCAGTAGGAAGGAAAGGGGTCCATAACAATAGATTGTATATAGCCTAAGCTCTCGGAGCCAGTTCCACCAGCACTCGAGCAACCGACGATCGTCTTCCAGAGGAAGTGGCCTGCTCAATTTTAAGAGGTTTATCAAACATGGAACCTAGCCCCTGTAAAATCCTCGGGGCAAAGAAGTGATGCCGGAGACTAGGAAAAGAAACCCAAATTGGGATATAAGGAGATTCAACATCAACATCAATGGTAGGGGACAATTTGAAAATCTTCATGAAACTGTTGTTCACAAAATTGGAATGATGGGAAAAAACGCGCCAGTAATCCATGTCATTCTCAAACTTGATAAGAACATGCTTAAGGTTAAGGACAGTGACCGTGAAAATCCCATTGAATTTGAGATTGAAAAAAAAATTTGGACACACAATTTTAAAAGAAATCGATAAATACTTAGAATTTGGACTGATAGGTCACTTCAAATCAGTATAAATTTCACATGCAAACAGCTTTCAAAAAAGCGGAATAGAAATTTATCAAATTCTGAAGAATCTTTTTCAAAATTCTCACAATTCATTGGGAATAGGGATCTATCGTCTCATTTAAGACAATTTTTTTGTATTATTTTTTAAAATAATTTTTAGTATAAAAATTTCTATAGAAATTTTTATAATAAAAATTTGATTAAATTTTTTTTACTATTATCAAAAATAAAATCAAAGTTAGCAGAGTTGGCTGTAGGTTCACATTCAACTCATTAATGAGCACACCCGGTCAGCTTATCAAATCACATGTTCAACATCAAATTATATTGACCTTACAATCGAGCTCATAACTTGGCTCGACTTGTTAGCTTATTGAGGCATATTTATATTAAAATTTATTTAAAAACTAATTTCAAAATTGTATATTACAATAAATGCTAAAGATTTAGCTCGAATTTTTCAAACGAGTTTAAGTAATTGAGTTGGGCTCAAGCCTGACGCTTTTTGAATGAATCTAGTTCGAGCTCAGGAAAAATTAAATGAACTTAACTCAATTAGACAAATATTTAACTTGGCTCGACTCATTTATAGGCCTAACTCGGAGATTGAAAAACTAATTAAATTAAAAATGGAAGAATACATCATAAAGTAATATTCGAGTTTCTAATTTTATTTCAATTTACAAACTCATCCAAATTTTAATATGCCCTACAAACTATCCATCTTATATTTACTTTGAAAGCATTTTTCTAGCACAAAATTTTTTTAATAACAACGAAAATGTAGCAACTAAAATTTTGTTTAGGATAACTTTCTTATTGTTTTATAAAATAATTTTATATTAAAAAATTTTAATTCAAAAAACAACAACAACATCAAGCCTTTATCCCACTACGTGGGGTCGGCTACATGAATCCTTTTTATCCATTGTGTCTTATTAAAAGTCATATTCTTGTTTAAATCTAATAAAGAAATGTCATTCCTAATATTTTCTAACCAAATCTTTTTAGGTCTACCCTTACCTTTCTTAACATAAGTCAAATCTAATACCTCTACTCTCCTAACCGGGTCATCGGAAGGCCGCCGTTTTATGTGACCAAACCATCTAAGGCGACTCTCTCTAATCTTATCTTCTACTGGAGCTACTCCAACCTTTTCACGTATATGCTCATTTCGTATCATATCTCTAAAGGTAAAGCCACTCATCCACCTGAGCATCATCTTTAACACTGTCATTGCCAGGTCCCAAGTCCTGGATGACAAAAGTGGAGGGTTGCGTTAGGTAGTCGACAGCCAGTGTAAAACTTGTCGAACAATAATGACAAAAATTTTAATTCAAAAAAATTATATTAAAAATTATTTTATAAAATAATAAAAAAACCTTCTCAAATGAAGCTTAAAAACTGCCTCAAATGAAGCTTTAGTGCTCCATTAACTACGGTTTAAGAAAAAAACAATATTTATTCCTGCAAGTCCGCAGGACAAAACAGTCACTTTCTTTGCCTTGCCTGAGTCAAAGCTCTTACAGAAGACAGAATACGAAGGCGAGGGGAAGAAGACCGCACAAAGCCAAAGAAGGCCCCCCTCTACTCCTCAAAAGAAGAGAGAGAGAGTGAACGGCTGTAACTTTTTTCTTTAATTTATATGCTAAAATGTAAATTTGACGTGTAAGCGTTTTGTTTTGATATCACGATCTTAGATTAATCATTTTAAAAATCTTTATCAACTTACTGTGAGAACTGGGCTCCCTCCTTCTGCAACTTGGAAAGAATCCATCAATTCTCCTCCTGAACTTCTTACTCCTTTGTTCAAATAAGACTGATTGAGTTGGAGATAATTGGAAGAAGGGAGGAGAAAGAAGAAGAGTGGAGTGAAAAGAGATGACTTCAGGGGGAGGGAGGATGCCGACGTGGAAGGAGAGAGAGAACAACAAGAGGAGGGAGAGGAGGAGGAGAGCCATCGCCGCCAAGATTTTCTCTGGTCTGAGAAACCTCGGCAACTATAAGCTTCCGAAACATTGCGACAACAACGAGGTACTTAAAGCCCTCTGCGCTGAGGCCGGCTGGGTCGTCGAGGAGGACGGCACAACTTATCGCAAGGTTCGATTTTTCCTCCTCTCTAATTACCTTCGATCTTGATAATGACATTATTTCGTATCTATGTTTTTGATTCTTCTTTTATCAGTCATTTTTCCTTGTGTTTCCTTGAAAATCTGTTTGAAGTAATTTCTGCGAAGTCTCCAAGCTCTGATCTTGTGGTCATATGATGAAAATTCTCTCAATGGCAGGGAAGCAAGCCACTCGCACCACCACCGGAGGCGACAGCAGGAGCCCCATGTACAAACTACATAAGCCCAAATTCAGTCTTCACCAGCCCTCCATCTTCGGCCTTCACCAGCCCTGTGCCTTCCTACCATGCGAGTCCAACATCTTCGTCCTTCCCAAGCCCCTCCAGACTTGAGAATTCTGATAATCCCAACAGAATCAATTCCTCCTATATCCTCCCTTTCATACGAAACCTCTCATCACTTCCTCCTCTCCGCATCTCCAATAGCGCTCCAGTGACCCCTCCACTATCTTCCCCATCTTCCCGGCCTCTGAAGCTTAGGAAGCCTGACTGGAGCTACACCGCCTACCATGGCCACCCTCTATTTCTGGCCTCAGCGCCGGCCAGCCCCACCCGTGACCGACATCACCATCATCCGGCGACGATACCTGAATGTGATGAGTCTGATTCTTCTACTATCGATTCCAACCGTTGGGCCAGTTTGCAGAATACTGCTCCTGCATCTCCCACTTTCAACCTGGTCAATCGAGCTCGTCTAATGCCAGAGTCTGCTGTGGTTGCAGGAGGGATCCTCGAAAGGAGCCTAAGCGCCATTGAATTTGAATTTGAGAGCATGAGGGTCAAGCCATGGGAAGGTGAGAGGATTCATGAGGTTGGGGTAGAGGACGATTTGGTACTCACATTGGGTTTGGGTAAATGATGATTTCATTTATTTGTGATCTGAAAGTACTGGTCAATTTGTTTCAGGACACTGGATCTTTCCCTATGCCAGATCAAACATCTATGGCCTTCTCCATTGGTGAACTTAATGGAACTATGAATCATTTGAAAGCATGCTTTACAAGCACTTTCTATGCATCATGTGGCTTATTACTATTCAAATTTTGAGCTTTATGAAACTATGATCTTTTATTGATTATGTCAATTCCAATTGTCTAATGTTCCTTAATAGTTCCTGAAAATATTCAAAATCCAACAGAATTTTCCATAAGAGACAAGAAACTGTTCTTTACTCCTCAAATTTTCATATAAAAATCAGAATAGCATTCAGAATGTTATGAAAAAAATTCCATTTTTGTGCCATTAGAGTTAACCTTTCTTCAAAAAGCAGAGAGTTTGCATGTCCATGTAGTTAAGGTCTCTTTCAGGGGAAAATTATTAGGTCTGGTCAACTGGCAGAGAGATACATCCGGATTTCTCTCTGTCTACAGTAAAAACGCAACTGCTATAGTAAATGCGCTTTGACTGTACTTTTACTGTAGACAAAGAAAAATCCTCTATCAGGTGATCGAACCTAATAATTTGCCCTCTTTCAAGCGGGGCGCAGAGCGCCAACATTATTGAATGCTCTTGGATGGCTTCTTATCCACAAAGATCCGAGTAATAATCCAAAGGAGAGTCAGATTTAATCATGTAAGTGTGTTCGGCAGTTTGAGGGGCCCTTAGGCATGTGAGTTGCGTGCAAATCTGGATACCTCTGCCTCAGATCTCTTCTTGATAGGTTCATTTTCCAAATCCTTCCTAGACTTGTATATAGATGGGGCCATGGAAAGAGCATGGCCATGTTGAACCGGCGCCCCACCCCTTTGAAAATGACATCCAGATCTCAAAATTTGTTGAATTTGAAAGATCTAGATTGTTTTAAAAACTACTTTTTTAAGGGGTATTTGAATTCCCCATAAGATTAAAGAGTTCTCTAATTCTTACAAGAAATTTCTTTAAGATTAGGTTTTCTAACTTCTACAAGAACTCGCAACATGCATTATGAGTTTTTTAACTCTTGCAAAAACTTGCATTATAAATTATGTAAAAGAAATCGAAATGAAAACATGAATTTACATAATTCTTAAATTCACAAGATCTTAAACAAGATGATATTCACAAGATTTCTATCAGAAGAAAACATATCTTGATAGTTGATTCATGTTGATTTTGTTGAATTCCAAATTATTACGGGTTCTCTCTATTTTCTCTCTCACTTTCTTTTTTCATGAGTTAATTCTCTATTGAACATACTAACTCCCATAATGAGAGATAAATAGAGGACCGGTAGTTATTTCCTACGGATTAGTTATAATAACCGCTCATAGGAGTTATTTGATCAAACGGTCCATAAACAATTGATCACATTATCTCTTCTTGACTAATATAATTTCATATAAATAATTAAATTTCAATAATTCAAATATATGAATCACTTAATGGTTTATATAATTAAATAAATCTACTTAAATAATTACTGAGATGTTTAGCATAACTATTATATTTAATTATTCTAACATTTCAATCGTGCTTGCCCACCAACCATCCTAAGCCTTGGTGGGTAAAACAGTATAAAATTACTAGGTCCCTTTTTCTTCAAATGGCTTTGATTTTTGCCATGAGAAAATAAATTGGGACAGGTATCTATCATAAAAAAACCTATTATTGCTGCAGCTGAGAGAGACACTTCGAAACTCCATGTGAAGTGTCCCCACTTAGAAGGAGAGGCATGCCACTATGATGCTTATCTAGATATTTTCCTCTAATGTAGGATGCTATGGCAAATGCGTTAAGAAAGAATGCATCTTTTTTGGGTTTTTCTTCTTCTCCTTTACAATGAAAGAAGATTTGTTCTAATCATATGTCCAGCATGGAGAGTTGATTAGAGCAGTATTTAATGTATGAAGGCTAAAAATATGGAATGGTACTTAACAATAAAACTTGTTCATATAAGCTCTCTCTTGGACAGTTACCAAAATCAGACTACATGACTTGCAGGCCAGGACAAGGAACATGGAAAAGGTCCAGATCATCAGGCAAACGAATGGCATAATTTCATGAAGTGAGATAAATTAAGGGTATCAATTTCGAGTTACGGAGCGGGTTCCTGTCGAACCCGGAACTGATCTGACACTATTCAGGTCAACCTGAACATGATCCGTTTCAGGAAACAGGCGTGCTTCCGGTTCGGGTAGGGGTGTCAATTCGGGTCGACGGGTCGGGTTCGAGTCGAACTTGAAGTGACCTTGCTCTAAACGGCTCAACCCGAACTCGACCCGTTTTTACAAATGGGTTGGCTTTCTTAACCCGGACCCGACCCTTGCGGGTTGCCGGGTTAACACGACCCGACCCGGACTTTTTGAAATTAAATCTTAAACGTGGCATGCGGCAACAGCGGCGACAGCAGTGAAGCGGCGAAAATGGCAAGCGGCAGCAGCGGCGAAGCAGCGATTCGAGGCCAAGCAGCGGCAGCACGAAAAGGCGCGAAGCGGCAACAGCGGTGCACGTGAAGCGAAGCAGCGACCGAGCGACGCTTCGGGCAACGCGGGCGGGCAGTCGGGCACTCGACGTATCGAGTAGGGCGGGCAGCAGGCGCAGGCAGCGGGTTTCGGGTCATTTTCGGGTTGTCCTGTCAACCCGAACCCGACTCGATTTTTGAAACAGGTCGGTTTGTTCAACCCGAACCCGACCCATTTCACAAACAGGTCGACCCGAACCCGCATTTTTTCGGGTCGGGTTTTAGGTCGTGTCAAAAATTGACACTCCTAGGTTCAGGTCGGCGGAGTACTCAATGCGACGCCTGATGGCTGACGCGGGACAATGGTACGGGGATGTGATGCGACGCGGGAGTCTCGCCTCGGGACTCGATGCGAGTAGGCGGTTCAGCGCAGTCGACAGGCTTGTCAACTCGAGCAACGTGGGCAGCTCAGGTTATTCCGGGTCATTTTCGAGTTTTCGGGTTAACACGAACTAGACCCGATTTTACAAATGGGTTAAAATCTCAAACCCAAACCCAAAATTTTTTGGATCAGGTTCAGATCTTCAGCTAGACAAAAGACTACTTGAAAAGATAACCAGAAGTTGATACTAGAATTAAGTGGGTTGTTCCTTGAAGTAATTGAGGTAACGAAACTGCTTCTCATTGAATGGAACAACAAAAGAAGGATCCAAGTTTTCACAGAGCTTTCTGCATTAAAAAAATGAAGCCAATTACTGCATTTAATTAGACAATTTACAGTCATACATGTTCATTATTGATGCTGTACGAAAAGGAATTGATATACCGGTATCGGAAATGTGTCGAGTTACATTTTCCATTGGGAGGCAGTATGTCTGCGAAGTGCTCTGCGACGTGTTAGACATGGATGTATGTCACGTCATCCTTGGGCGACCTTGGCAGTTTGATGCTGGTGTTATGTTCGATGGTAGAGCTAACACGTATTCACTAGATTGGAAGGGAAGACGCCTTCGCCTATTACCTGGAGTTCGTGATCGACCGTAGCCCGCCTCTACAATCAATCCTGCCTCAGTGATGCAGATTGTATCTGGACCGAACTTATTATTATCCTGGAAAGAGTCTTCTACTCTATGGGCACTAGTAATCACTGACGTCTCACCTTCCCAGACAAGCATACTTCCCGCTGGCATCACAGAACTCCTGGAGGAGTTTCGCGATGTATGCCCGCAAGAACTCCCTGCGGTTCTTCCCCCACTGCGAGACATTCAGCACCAAGTTGATCTTCCTCATTATAGGCTTAATCCTACAGAGCAACAGATTATGCAGGGAATCATTGAAGATTTGTTAAGAAAACAACTTATTCAAACAAGTATTAGTCCTTGCGCAGTTCCGGCTTTGCTTGTCCCTAAAAAGAACAATGAGTGGCGACTCTGTGTAGACAGTCGATCCATCAACAAAATAACAATCAAGTATCGATTTCCTGTACCAAGGATAGAGGAACTCATCGAGAAACTAGACGGAGCTTCAGTTTTTTCCAAGCTCGACCTACGAAGTGGCTATCACCAGATCCGAATACGTCCCGGCGACGAATGGAAAACTGCCTTCAAAACTCCGTTTGGTCTATATGAGTGGCGTGTAATGCCCTTTGGCTTATGCAATGCGCCATCAACATTCATGAGAATGATGCAGTAGGTACTCAAACCTGTGTGGGGCAAATTTTGTATTTCATACTTCGACGACATCCTCGTTTACAGCAACTCCCTGGAAGACCACAGAAAGCATCTCCGTCAGCTCTTCATCATCCTCCGAGACAACCAGTTATTCCTCAATCTTCCGAAATGTGAAATTGCCACCTCCAGTGTGTTCTTTCTCGGATTCGTGGTTTCCCAGGACGGTGTCAAAATGAATCCGAATAAAGTCGAAGCAATTCTGAACTGGCCAACCCCACGCTCTTTTTTCGAAATCAGGAGTTTTCATGGCCTTGCGAATTTTTACCGAAAATTCATAAAAGGATTCAGCATTATAATGAGCCCAATTACGGATTGCTTGAAGCTAAAAACTTTCCAATGGGGCGATCTTCAACAACGCAGCTTTGAAGCGATCAAGACAGCCTAAAACGTCAGCCCCTGTTTTGGCGATCCCCTGCTTCGACAAGTTGTTTAATGTCGAAACTGATGCTTCTGGCGTTGGTATTGGCGCTGTTCTCTCTCAAGAAGGTCGGCCCATAGCTTTTTTTAGCGAAAAACTATGTCCCTCTAGGCAGCGCTGGTCTGCATATGAGCAAGAACTCTATTCCATCATACGGGCTCTCAAGGAGTGGGAACACTACCTCCTCCACCAGGAATTTATCCTTTGCACAGACAATCGGGCGTTGCAATTCATCAATAGCCAGAAACACGTGAACCGTATGCACGCCCGATGGGTCTCCTTCCTCCAGAAGTTTACCTTCCTGCTCAAGCATCAAGCAGGGAAGAACAACATTGTTGCCGACGCCCTTAGCCGAAAGAACCTATTATTAACTCAGCTCCAAACTGAGTTCTCGGGTTTGATATGTATCCAACAACTGTACCCCAATGATCCAGACTTCGGGAGTATCTGGACCAAGTGCCAGCAGGGTCAAACTATTTCCGGGTACTGCATTCGCCATGGTTTTCTTTTTCATAATAATCTATTATGTGTTCCTTTGTCCTCTTGGCGACAGCACATTATCCGGAAAGCCCATTGCGGAGCGTTAGCCGCCCATACGGGACGGGACAAATCACTAGCTCAAGTGAAGAGCAGGTTTTTTTGGCCGAGACTCCGTCGAGATGTCTTTCGCTTTGTCGACCGCTGCTCGGTTTGTCAAAACTATAAGGGAGGATCACAAAATTCGGGTTTGTACCTGCCCCTTCCCGTCCCCGACTCCATCTGGGAGGATCTCAGCCTGGATTTCGTTCTCGGTTTACCCCGCACCAAGAAGGGTAACGACTCCATCATGGTAGTCGTTGATCTCTTCTCGAAGATGGCTCATTTCCTGTCATGTAAAAAGACAGCCAACGCTTTGCATATAGCACACCTCTTCTTCCATCAAATTGTGCGGCTTCACGGTGTTCGGAGAAGTCTAACCTCCGACAGAGACGTCAAGTTTATTAGCCATTTCTGGCGAGAGTTGTGGAAGCGTTTAGGCACAGATTTACGCCTCAGCTCAGCCTACCACCCCCAAACTAACGGCCAAACAGAGATAGTCAATCGTACCTTGGGGAGCATGCTCCGTTGTCTAGTGCAAGATTACCCGAAACAATGGGAAGACATGCTAACTACAGCTGAGTTCGCGTACAACTCTATGGTCAATCGGTCCACAGGTAAGACTCCATTCAGCATTGTTTACACTAAAATTCCAAATCTTGCTTTGGATGTAGCTATCCTTCCCAAGTGTAAATCTGGAGCCGCTACCCAATTCACAAATCAATATTCCAAGAAGCTAAATGATGTTCACAGTCAATTGACTCAAGCCAACCTGAAGTATAAAGCCGCTGCTGATCTCCACCGGCGACAGTCCCTCTTCAATGTGGGTGATCTTGTCATGGTGCGTCTTCGACGGGAAAGATTTCCCCCTGGTACTTACTCCAAGTTGAGTCGCCGTAAGGTTGGGCCGGTTCCTATTACTGCTAAAATTAACGACAACGCCTACACTGTGGAGCTACCGCCGGGTTACACCACCTCCCCCACCTTCAATGTTTCTGATTTATGGCGATATCATCCCCCTGATGATGCCGCCATTGTGTTAAGCTCGTCGGAGTCGAGCTCTTCCGACGTCGGGGAGGACTGATGCAGCGCGTAGCACCATGTGCTACACGAGAGCACTTTTTCTGCTTTTCCGTTATTTTACCCAGACGCACGAACCAGTGCTGTGCTAGCTTAGTAGCTAGTGCACTTTTACCTTTTGGCCCTTTTGACCTTTTACAAGTATTTTGCTTTTTAGAATTCTAGAATACTTATACGATAGCAGAAAGAAGGAGAGGTAACTTTTTGTATTGGGAAAAACTTTATCAGAGCTTCTGCTCCTTCGAAACATTCCCAGGTGTGAATATACCTTGGGATTTACTGTTACATTGGCTCTCATTGTTTTCAAGCTTTTGCAGGTTATTGGCTTGTAGGTCTCGCCGGCGAACCCCTTTCTGGGATTGCATCAATTATCCTCTCCATTGTATACATATCCATGAGATAATATCAGGCCTGAATTTATCTCTTCAATTCAGTTTTCATATCGGGTTCTTCATCACTATTTAGAGTAAAAAAATGGATGGCTGTAGCTTTTGATAAAGTTGGCTAGTTGTTCTTAGCTGCTTTAGTTGTAAAAAAAAAATTTCACGGCATATTTTTCTTTAAAATAGTGAAAAATAGCATGAAAATAATAGAATTTCATGATTTTCTAAAAAACAAAATAACGAAAATAAAATCTGTAGTTTGAACAATTCTGTTAGCTTCTTCAGTCTGAGTATTCAGATATTTATTTTAGTTTTAGTTACTTTTAATTATAAATTATTATCAAAAATATATTTAAGATTAAAAAATTGGCAGCAGCTCTTGCACAGCACCTCAAAGAAATCAAAATCTAACCAAGATCATAATATTGAAAATAACAAAAAATAACTATTCAGTAAAAACTATTTCTTCATACCTTAAAAAAAGTTCATTTATGATCATGATCAATCACCATTATACTTATTATTCGTTATAAAGCATGGATATAGTTAGTTGTAGGCTTATCATAATATGTGCTCGATGAAGATCATTAGCAAGCATCGGATGATGATTAATGAAGAGTATTAGAAGCCAGATGATAATAGCCAAAAGACAACTGAGTGATAAAAAAGATAAGTGTTGGATGTCAATGTTTGACACGTCAAATGTTGGAGGTTGATCGACATCAAATATATGTTGTTAACTAGCATTGAGTGACGATTTACAATCGACTTAATCATTCTTTGATGGGAAGGGAGATTGAGCAACTCAAAAGATGGGTATCAGAAGTTAATAGCTAATGGGCTCTGGATGTTAGTCACTAATAGGCCTCCAATGATGATCGATAAGAAACATCATAATTCATGTGGCAGTTGATAATCAGCTTGGTTGTACTCCTGATTGGACGAGAGATCAAGAGACCAGAAAGGTTGACGTCAGACTTTGTTGGCTAACCGCATCAGATATTGGGTGTTAGTAGGCGTCAGAAGACAATCAACTCCTCTAGTCATGACACTTTTTATGTTTTCAAAACATTTTCTTGATCGGGCATGAATCTCGAGGAAAAATTAAGCTGAAATTTTTTGAAATTAAAATTATGACCATCTGAACTCCGATTTCAGCAAACTTATAGTAGAACTGAACGTCTCGGAAATACGAGCCGAACGTCACCAAATTCAACTCAATCCAAGCCCAAATGGGTCTAAATTGAGGATCCGGAGCTTTGTTGGAAGGTTCAAACCACAATTTGGATTACCAAATGGTTTTCAAACGTGACATGCTTATAGTTGAATTGAGCGGATCGACAAGACGAATCCAACGAGCCTAAGATCACTGAATTCCAACATCACTAAGACATTCAAATGTCTATGAAACGGTCCACGATCAAGGGATTCAACATCGGTCGTTCATCTAAACCACTTCCCATATACCCTTGATCTCCCAACTATTTACCAGTCATGTCACTATAAGAAATATATAAATAGACCCCTCCTCCTTCTTGAAAAGGGGGGCTCCAAGCAAGAGAGCAAAAGAGAGATAGGAGATTGTTCTTGACTCCTCGCTCCTCCTCGATCCCCTGTCGCCCGGAGTCATGTCGGACCACCATTTGATGCCCGGAGTTCTGCCAGACCACCATCTGACACCCGAAGTTCTTCCGCACCACCACTTGACTCCCGAAGTTCTGCCAGACCACCACCTGAGGCCCGGACTTCTGCCGGACCACCACCTGAGGCCCGAACTTCTGCCAGACCACCACCTGAGGTCCGGACTTCTCTCAGACCACCATGTAATGCGCTCTATATGATGTACATTTGTGACATCAAGTCAATGCCTTCTCCCAAGGTAGGGTCTCATTTATAATCGACTGCAAATACTAGAGGATTCATTCAAATTGGGTCAGAACCCATGGTTTTTCCCCTTTTTTAGGGGTTTCCACGTAAAAACTCTGGTGTCTCTTATGAACACTACACCCTCTATTTTATTTGTTTGTGTGCTGGATCTTCGTATAATGCTAAGACGTTAAACTATATATTTCTATACTGCCTCGAATACTCCAAGATGCAACAACAATGATTTTTTTTTTTATTTAAGCACAAAATTTACAGGGTATTGAGCCCTCAAATAGCCTCGAGAAGTTTCCAATCATATTTGTGAATGGTGGACTTTAATCTAATTGGATTGAGAATCCGGTTATTATTGGTATTATTAGATTCATCTCACCTGATCTCCTTATTTCATTTATAAATTTACTAAAAATAGAGTTTATATTTCTCCAAAATCAAATCCTAATTTTTTTTACTATATTGTTGAGTGCTTTGAGGGCTGAAAATGCCGCAGTGCTTGATAAGATAATTTTGTGTTGATGCATCAAGTGGAGTTGCTTATATCTAGAAAGGCTCTTGCTCAGATGTGATCAGATTACCAATAATTTCCCCTAAATCTGTCTTTATTAATAGAACAAAACGAAAAAGTTACTCAACAACCCCAATAAAAAGGCCCACGAAGTGCCAGACAACAAATGCAAAGAAAACTCATCGGTGTGTGCCTTCTCCAGAACTGGCATGGGGATCTCCAAATCAATGTTAGTTTTCTGTGGAATTTGGTTGTATCGATCAATCAGATTGTAGGGTTGACTCATATCTCAATTTCGTTGGTCGAGCTCATTAAGGGTTGCAAGGGGGTCACCTCCTTCTTGGGCTCCAAGGGCCTTGACCTTAAATTTCTTTTCCTGTAAAGCCGTATAGCATCACGGCGCTGTACATTAGTGGCTTACAGTGTTGCACACTTAATGCACTGCAACATTGTATGATGTAACGTGGAGGTGTTGCAATCTTGACTTAGAAAGCTCAGCACCACGACAATTCAAAGCCAGCACCACTGTGCTGCAAGTCAGGGTGGAGACAAAGTAGAGCACTGTGGCGCTCCAAATTAACCACAATGTTATATGCTGGGCGAGGCAATTTTCTTTCTAATTTTTCTTGTTTTAGTTAAAGGTTTCTTCTTTTGATGTATTGAAAAGTGTATCATAGCCTATTTTGAGTGAAAAAAGAAAAGAAAAAAAAAAGTCAGGTGAGATCGACAAGAAGAGATAGAGAAAGAGATTTGTATGATTTCTCCTAATTTTCGTAATAAAATTCTTAATGACTCCATTTTTTTTTCCAATTTTAAAATTTTATGGGGTTCACTTCTGCCGTTTTCTTTTATTATTTGTTTGTTGCATGGTTACTTCCCAACAATCAATTCCTTCATGAAAGATTTAACAGATCTCAGCCCATTCTGCCTCCTCTCACGCAGAAAATCAACTTTCTTCTTCAATAACTGACTGGAAGATCAGTCCAAAGAGGAAGAAGCGTCAAGGCCAGGTCCAGCTGGCCTAATAGAAGAATCCATTTTCTTTGAGTTATGAAATTAGGACTTCAAATTTTACAAGATAATTTTATAATTTCATTAATTTACAAAATGCTACCAAAGTAAATATGAACCTCCCCTCAAAGTCATTAACTAATTAAATTATCATTAATTATAATCACTCTTTCATTGTGCTGCATTTTATAGCCAATACATTTATCATATGAAAAACAATGAGTGCGACACAAATTTAGACTTAGGGTCCGTTTGGGACGGCTTTTTAACTGCTTTTTAAATCAGCTTTCTAGTACAAAATTTAAAATATTTGTACTAAAAAGCTACTTTTCGAAGCAGTAAGAAAATCGTCCCAAACAAAGCCTTCGTTTGGGGCTGCTTTTTTGCTGCTTCTTAAAAAATCATCTTAGTACTAAAGTTTTAATTTTCATACTAACAAGTTTTTATTAAGAAAGCCGTCTCAAATGAGGCCTCAATCATTGGTCAAAATTTGCAACTTCTTTTATGCATACGTCCATGCGACGTAAAATTATAATTAAAAAAAAAATCAAACAAATTCTCCTGAATTACAATTTCACCCTTATTATCTATCTTATAATTTTATAATATAGGAGAAATTAAAATTATAATTCTCCACGACCAGTCAATTATAAAATACATCAACAATACGACCAAACTATCAATTAGTGATAATTTCTATTTTTTTGTGTTTTATGCGATCATCCTTTCTTTTTTTTTAATTTACCTTTTGCTCTATGTTTGCATATGTTTCTCCTATTATGCCTAGCACTATTACACAATTCATTTTGTATAATTTTGCTACCAATAAAATAATGAATAAATTTAATAAAAAAGAGAAAAAGATCAAAATAATTCATTGACTATTTATAAAAGAATAAAATGATATGCAACTATTAAATAACAATTTCATTT
The DNA here is from genome assembly GCA_022539455.1 of Dendrobium nobile. Classification (NCBI taxonomy): domain Eukaryota; kingdom Viridiplantae; phylum Streptophyta; class Magnoliopsida; order Asparagales; family Orchidaceae; genus Dendrobium; species Dendrobium nobile. Next base: position 70,869,578 of record CM039721.1, on the reverse strand, counting down.
CTCTACTCTTTAAAGAGAAACTAAAATAATCCTACCATAAAATAAATTTTCATTAGTGAGAACATAAATTAATAATTTTTGTATTAATTATAATACAAACAAATTTATAATCATTTTATTTTACTTTAATTATTTTAGTGTTAGTTAAAAAAATAATAATGTAAAACATTATATATATTTATATATAAATTTATCATTCTTTCAAAAAAAAAAAAAAGGGTAAAAGTAATATTTCCATCACCACCATACTGAAAGGACTGAAACTTCCCCACATTTCTCCATACAAAGAAGACAAAAACCAAAGGAGTTCACATCTTCCACTACAGTTATATCACAAATTGGTCATCCTTCTAAGAAAAAAAAAGGAAATAATAGAGGATTGAAAAGAAATCATCATCCACACAGGCACTTAGTAAAGCTCAAATGTTTCTAAAATACAAAAGAAAAGCTACCTAACGATCAAGAAATGAAAAATAAACAATTCTCCAGTTGAAGATTGATACAAGATTGACAGCCACTTGATGCTGTTTTTGGAGGGATGATGAAAAAGACTAACCAATATCAACAAATACGCTCTAGAAAGGATACTAAATTAGATTGAAAGGTTCTTTTTCACCTGTTTTTCAACCGGATAGAAGCAGACTTTCTTAACTCCCATGGAGTAAGGCAACCTTTCAGCGGCGAAGGCAGTAGCAGAGAGGAAGAAGATAACTGTCTCTGACGCAATGAAATCGAAGATAGGCAGCCGAAAGAGCTCTTGAGCCGCGTCTTCTCCTCGTAGGTTGAATCAGGATCATGTCGGATTGTAGAAACTTTCATGGCCTCTGGAAGGAGGCAATTGCACAATGAACCTGCAACATAAACAAAGTTGGATTGTTTCATACCAAAATAAATTTAAGAAGAAAAAAACAACATATGGAGTGGGAAGTTTCTGTGTGACTAGAACCTATGATCTCCAAATACTTTCTATGAGAGGAAACTATGACCTTTAAATCACAATATTGTATATTTTAAGCGAAATTTTACTAAATTTTCACCCAGCATCTTACTCCCACTGTCGTTTGGTTCATCTTCTTCTTTTGTAAAAGAAAGTTTTAGAAATAATGATCAAGGAAATGAAGTTTTCTAACGGAGAAGCAAATATCAAAAATTTTTTCAAAATAGTAGAAAATTGAAGTCTGCTAAAAAGCATTTCTATAGAAGCGTCCTATCGAAACAGCGAACAAAAAAAATTTTCTTCGTTTCTAAACAGAAAAGAAAAAAAAAAGCCCAAACAACCGAGGCCTAAGTTGCAAAGAGATTACGCTGTTTTAGATTAATCTCTTCTTTGTTCATGGGCAACTTTCTAAAAGGACATCTGAGATCATATTTCTCATAACATGATCGCTGTAAGAAAATATTCCAGTTGGAGCAGAAATGTCCTATCAAAAGACGTTCATAGTAGATGGGAAAAAGCCCGCTAATACTTGGGTGGGCGTTTTCCCAGCCTTGGAAAGAGCCATCTATTAGGGTGTTTTCTATTTTTTTCTAATTTTCTAAATTATTGTTGTTGTAAGATAATAGGCTTGTGTTTACCTAGTTTACATAACTCAAAAACAACATGTAAATCTAGCTAGAGCTGAAGAATTTGAAGTTTTAATTTTTGTTAAGTATAAATAAACAATACTTGTATCCGATTCATATAATGGTGATGGCCAAATATTAAAACAAAGTATTAACCAGAATTAATTTATTTCTTAAACACTAAATAAATAAATAAATTGAGAATAGATCCATATGAATTATGAATTCACCTTAGCTGACAGAAGGTTTTATGACTATCGAATATACCCTATGATTCATTACTTAAGGGTTTGATGCCGTTAGGGAACATACGGCTTTGATTGTGATCGTAATATAACTCTATCATTTTGCGTCAAAATCACCCGATCAAAGGGATGTGTCACGTTCCTACTAGCAGGAGATTATTTAAGGATGAATCTTAGTTATACCCGACACAACATTCACTATTTGTGAGTTGAGGTTAATTTCAAATTTATCACCTCCAACATGATGTGAGTTATCCAGGTCCTGCGGGATAGCACATCAAGCCGCCCAACAACCTACGACCTCCACTTCTCCAATTACTTTAGTATTATGAATATTCTCTGTTTTCAGCCATGTGCCAGTTAGTTAGTGGCCAGCTCAGCTTTTCTTTTTATCAGTTAATTTCTTAATAGTAGCAAATGATATATGTAGTAGAAGGAAGAAGCAGGAGATAGAATATAAGAAAATTACTAGCTGAAGCTATTCCCCTATCTCCGTTTCCCTCTTCTTCTATTGTTCTTCTTCCTTTCTTCCCTTCGATCTTCTCTGTTTTTCTGTGTTCTTGCAGGTTATCAAGATTCCCACACCATTTGGTATCAGAGCCAGGTTTCGAGCTTAATGGCGGAAGGAAGCAAACGTCCGGCAGTCGAGGAGGATCACAGCTTGGAGGCAATGTGGGCGACGCAAGCGAACATCGCCCGTCAACTGGAGACGCTCACCGCCGAGTTTTTCCGATTCACGGCAGAAATGCGGACCGAGATTCGATCCCTGAGGACGAATCGAGCACAACCCCCGTTGATCAGGCCAGTCGCACCGGCAACCACACCGGTACTGCGTCCTTACCGCGGACGTCGATTCCATACAGCCGTTCCTACTATTTCAGATTCAGAGGAGGAGGGTGAATTGCAACAACCACTGGAAGTGTCCGATTCAGCAGAGGAAGATAGAACTAACTATTATGAACAACCTCGACGGTACCCAGCACCGCCGCGGCAACAGGGTGAATTCCGTATTAAATTGGATATTCCATTTTTCGATGGGCGGCTACATATCGAAGATTACCTGGATTGGGAGCGCGCTGTTGAAGCGTTCTTTGACTACATGGAAATTGCACCGGAAAAGCAAGTCAAGTATGTTGCCTGCCGATTGAAGGGAGGAGCCGGAGCCTGGTGGATGCAACTATTACAGTCTCGAAGGCGTGAAGGCAAGGGAAATGTGACCAGTTGGTACAGAATGAAGAGGCTGCTGAGAGGGCATTTTCTACCCACCGATTTTGAGCAAATGCTTTACTTGCAATACCAACATTGCTCCCAAGGTGCCCGGACGGTAAGTGAATACACAGAGGAGTTTTACAGGTTGAGCGCACGGAATAACCTGAGCGAGTCTGAAGCACAGCTCGTGGCACGATACATAGGCGGTCTCCGAGAAGCTATTCAGGACAAGCTGGAAATGAACTCTGTATGGACCATATCGCAGGCTGTCAATTACGCCCTGAAAGCTGAAATGCAGCTGAATCGTCACACAAAGGGTAGCATCCATCGTCGCTATAGCGCGGAACACAGTGGTGAAGTAAGTAAGCCTCCTGCTACCAGTGGAATTAAACCCACAATGACATCGCCTGGTGGCGCAGGCATACTGGGTGCTGAGCCGAAACCTCCAACGGCCGTTCGGCCGAAATTCCCCACTCGAGACAATAACCCGTATGCCAAACCAACCACTCTCAAATGCTACCGCTGCTTCCAGCCGGGTCATAAATCCAACGATTGCCCAAATCGTCAACAACTCCAATTGTTAGAAGGGGAACCCGAGGGTGAGCCACAGGATGCCGAGTTTGTGAATGAACAAGACTTTGAAGATCTTCAAGCTGATGATGGGGAACCAGTGGCCTGTGTTTTGCAGAAACTCCTCATTGCTCCGCGCCAAAACAATAATTCCCAGCGGCATTCTATATTTCGTACCCGATGCACAATCAGCGGAAGTGTTTGTGACGTCTTGATCGATAATGGATGTACTGAGAATATTATCTCTCGATCAGTGGTACAGAAGCTGCACCTAAAAACAACACGCAATCCAAGTCCTTATAAAATAAGCTGGGTAAAGAAGGGAGTAGAAATTGCTGTGTCCGAAATGTGCCGAGTTACATTCTCTATCGGAAAGAGTTACGTATGTGAAGTCTTGTGCGATGTTCTAGATATGGACATTTGCCATTTGATACTTGGTAGACCATGGCAGTTCGATGTAGGAGCTATACATGATGGTCGCGCGAACACGTATTCGTTCGAATGGAAACAGCGCAAAATCCGTTTACTGCCGCGCTCAAGTCAGGAAGGTGAAAGGGGAAATCCTGATAAATCAGCAATGTACATTTTTTCCGGATCAATCCTTCTTGACTCCTGGAAGGAATCCTCTCTGATGTGGGCTCTGGTAGCATCGTCCGCGGATGGCACCAGTAATTCTCCTGAAGTCCCCACTGCAGTCAAAGATATTCTACAACAATATAAGGACGTCTGGCCGGCGGAACTACCGAACAAGCTTCCTCCATTGCGGGACTTGCAGCACCAAATTGATTTTCAGCCTGGAGCCAATTTGCCAAATTTGCCTCATTACAAGATGAGCCCCACAACATGCTGCATTACAGAATATTGTGGATGACCTACTGCAGAAGCAACTCATCCAGCCGAGCCTCAGCCCGTGTGCTGTCCCAGCATTGCTGGTGCCGAAGAAAGATGGCACTTGGCGCATGTGCGTCGATAGTAGGGCCATCAACAAGATCACCACTAAATACCGCTTCCCGGTACCGCGCCTAGAAGACATGCTCGATAAACTGACGGGAGCCACCGTGTTCTCAAAATTGGATCTACGGAGCGGATATCATCAGATACGAATAAGGCCCGGCGATGAGTGGAAGACTGCTTTCAAAACACGAGATGGCCTTTTCGAATGGCGGGTCATGCCGTTCGGACTCTGCAACGCTCCGGCGACATTCATGCGCCTCATGAATGAAATTCTGAAGCCTGTCCTTGGAAAACACTGCGTGGTGTACTTCGACGACATACTGGTGTACAGCAAGTCGTTGGCTGACCACCGTCTCCATCTCTCTAGCATTTTTGAGATTCTGAGAAAGCACCAACTTTACATTAACTTCCCTAAATGTGAATTTGCTACGGGAGAAGTCCATTTTCTCGGGTTCATTGTTTCCCACAGAGGCGTGCTTATGGATCCGCAGAAGGTTTTAGCCATCACGGAATGGCCAACTCCGCGAACAATAACTGAAGTCCGAAGTTTTATTGGTCTTGCGAATTTCTATCGGGGTTTTATCAAAGGCTTCAGCATCATCGTCGCTCCCATTACAAATTGTCTAAAGGAAAAATCTTTACAGTGGACACCTGAGCAGGAACGCAGTTTCCAAACTCTCAAGGTGGCTCTAACTTCTGCTCCTGTATTGGCGATACCGGACTTCAACAAACTGTTCCACATTGACACTGATGCCTCCGCAGTCAGAGTAGGCGCTGTTCTCTCGCAGGATGATAGACCCATCGAATTTTTCAGTGAAAAACTGAGCTCGGCACGTCAAAACTGGTCTGCTTACGAGCAGGAATTGTATGCAGTCGTCCGCGCACTGAAGCAATGGGAACATTATCTGCTCCACCAGGACTTCATCCTGAGCAGCGACAACCATGCCCTTCAATTCATCAACAGTCAAAAGACTATGAACAAGATGCACGCGAGGTGGCTCTCCTTTCTACAAAGGTTTAGTTTTGTGCTAAAGCACAAGTCAGGTACACAAAATCGGGTGGCCGACGCTCTCAGCCGTCGCACCGCACTCCTAACAAGATTACAAGTGGACACCCCGGGATTGGAGGCATTACAAGATTTATACCCGACGGATCCTGATTTTGCAGAGCCATGGAACACGCTCTCCAGCAACTCGCCAGCACCATTTCAAGATTATTCCATCCGGCACAATTTCTTATTTAAGGGAAATGTGCTATGTGTCCCAGCTTCATCATGGCGAGAGTATTTGATAAAAGAGCTGCACAGCGGAGGATTATCAGCACACGCGGGTAAAGCCAAGACATTAGAGCAAATGAAAGACAGGTTCTATTGGCCTCACTTGAATCGGGATGTCAACCGATTTGTTGAACTATGCCCGGTCTGCCAAATTTATAAAGGGAATGCTCAAAATACGGGTTTTTATACACCCTTGCCGGTCCCTAATTCAATTTGGGAAGATGTAAGCATGGATTTCGTATTGGGCTTACCGCGAACAAAACATGGTGCCGATTCGATCATGGTCGTGGTTGATCGATTCTCCAAGATGGCACATTTCCTTGCCTGTAAGAAGACGTTTGATGCTCTCAACGTCGCCATCCTGTTCTTCAAGGAAATCGTCCGGCTACACGGACTTCCTCGCAGTATTACGTCCGATCGCGACGTTAAATTTGTTAGCCATTTTTGGCGGGAGTTATGGAAGCGGCTACGGACTGAAATCAAACTCAGTTCTGCATACCATCCGCAGACCGACGGCCAAACAGAAGTTGTGAATAGAACTTTGGGAAACATGTTGCGTTGTCTAGCTCATGAACACCCTAAACAATGGGATGACTATCTTGGACAAGCCGAATTCGCATACAATGCGATGTCCAACCGATCCACGGGACAATGCCCATTCAGCATCATGTATACCAAATGTCCAAATCATTTGGTAGACATCACAGTCCTTCCCAATTGTAAGAGCAAAGCTGCTACCAACACATCAGAACTTTATACCCAGCTGCTACAAGACGTCAAGGACAAGCTTGAAGCCGCAAACAATCACTATAAGCAGCAGGCGGATCTTCACAGACGCAAACAGATTTTTCACCCAGGGGACCTCGTTATGGTACGCCTCCGCAAAGAAAGGTTCCCACCAGGAACATACTCCAAGCTTAGTCCAAGAAAGATCGGCCCCGTCCCAATCATCCGGCGTATAAACGATAATGCTTATATCGTGGATCTTCCACCAAATTATCTCACACCATCCACTTTCAATGTCTCCGACATTTTTGCTTACAACTCTCCTGATGCAGGTATTGTCCAAGTAAATTCCTCAGGTGAGGAATCTCCAGCAGCGGGGGAGACCTGATGTGAGTTATCCAGGTCCTGCGGGATAGCACATCAAGCCGCCCAACAACCTACGACCTCCACTTCTCCAATTACTTTAGTATTATGAATATTCTCTGTTTTCAGCCATGTGCCAGTTAGTTAGTGGCCAGCTCAGCTTTTCTTTTTATCAGTTAATTTCTTAATAGTAGCAAATGATATATGTAGTAGAAGGAAGAAGCAGGAGATAGAATATAAGAAAATTACTAGCTGAAGCTATTCCCCTATCTCCGTTTCCCTCTTCTTCTACTGTTCTTCTTTCTTTCTTCCCTTCGATCTTCTCTGTTTTTCTGTGTTCTTGCAGGTTATCAAGGTTCCCACACCACAACAAATGGTTGCATAAAGTGGATGCACTACAGGAAAACAGCTCATTTCCGACGGACTTTCCGGCGGAAGTAAATTCGTCACAATTACCGGCGGATTTTCCGGCGGATTTCCGACGGAAATTTTCCAACAATTTTCCGACGGATTTTTTTCGGAGGGAATTTCCGGCGGACTTTCCGGCGGATTTCTGACAGAAATTAAAAAATTAAGTTATATTGTAATAACTTATTATCAAATTAAATAATTTAAATTAAATATTTTTTATTATAAAATATAACTAAAATTATTGAATTTAATAACTTAAATTATAATAAAATAAATTTTAATTTAATTATTTAATAACAAAGAATTAAATGATTTAAATTTAAACTTAAATTATTTATTTTGTTAAATTATGTTAAATAATTTTAACTTTGTTTGTTAAATTAAATTAACGGATTTCATAATTATTCAGTAAAAGGTTAAATAAATAAAAAGTGAAAAACTTAACAGTTTTTGGTTTCATGACTATATGGCAGAAGGCGCGGCTCCTCTCGCGCGTGGAGAGATGGGCGGGGTTCGAACCCCGCCGAAGGCAGGCAAGCCACGCGCGGTTCACGCAAGCAAGCTCGTCGGGGCGGGCTGGGGGGCTGCTGGCACGCGAACGGGGCGGTCTGGGCTAGCTGGTATCCTGGGGTGTGGAGCGCGGATGGGGGAGCAGCCGTCCAGTCACCCAGAAATGATTTTTTTTTTTTTCTTAACATTCCGGCGATTTGAAAATTCGACGGAAATATTTTTGCAACGGAAAATCCGTCGGAAATTCGCCGGAAATGTTTCCGGCGAATTAATTTGCGCCGGAAGTTCTTTTCCGACGCGCGTGAAACCGGCGAAAATTTTTCCGCCGGAAATCCGCCGGTAATGCAATTTTCTGGCGGATTTTGTCCATTTTCCGACGAAAAATGGCCGCCGGAAAATGACATTTTTCCTGTAGTGATGGGTTTTAGTTTTAAGTTTTAGTGAATAGATTTTAAAGTTTTTTTAATTTTTATAGCTCTATGTATCCTTTGGTAGCATGGTCCTTAATGAAATGGCGCCTTATGTCAATGTGTTTGGTCTTGGAGTTTTGGATTGGATTCTTTGAAATGCAGATTATACTAGGATTGAAATTGTTCCTACATGTAATCCTAAATTTAAAATTGATTGCTTTAAGAGAATTAACCCCAATTTAGATTGCTACAAGATGAAGGAAATGTGAAGATTGCTATTGAATCAAGTTGAGGATTTTAGAATTTAAATGTCTACAGATTTGGAGTACCGTGCCGCATAATCTCAAACAATCGCAAGCAACCCCGATTGGAACCATCTCCAGGTCTGCCAAGCTCCAACACCTGCGGCTTTCTAGCCAATCGAAGCCATCATGGCCTGTCCCCGATCTGACCTCATACACCTCCGATCTGCCTCCTCCTCCGTAGTCCCACTCCACACAACCAATCGAATAATCCTCACTACTCCAACCACACAAAGACCCAATCGGACTTCTCCCTGCAGCAAGCCACTCGAACCTCCTTACACGTGCCCAATAAATCGCAACCCAAACCCAGCTGTCTACCTTCCTTCTTCACGTCAAAGGAAGTCTACACTTGTTGTTTCACTCAACCTACGTCCTCCCACGTGAAGTCTCCGGCCAGCTTTCACATTAGGTTGCACCATCTTAGCTCTCTTCTACCTTCATGCAACAACCCACCTTCTCCTCCTTACTACAACTAGACAACACCCAGCCCATCAATCCACATCAACCTCACAAACAAAGCTACTACAAAAAGCCCTCCAACAGCCCACTTCTTCCTCAATCCAGCCAACTTCCACTTCCTCCTAGCAGCCCTATGGTTTCAGCCCACTCCAAGTTTTAAAAGCCCACCTTACTCCACTCCAAAATCCACTGCAGATCAGCCCATATGCAGCCAAGTCTACTCCAATTCATCTACAACCCTAAAAATCCACTCAAACCCATTACTCAACCCCTCCAACAGCCATCTTCCATCTCAATACAATATTCAATATTATTATTAATATTAATATAACCTTATTACTGTCATTTTATTATTACTAAAAAAAGAAAAAAAGTGGGGGAGAAGGAAGATTTCGTGTCTTCCCATCACAACATCGTCATCGTCGACCTCATTCGCTCAGCTATAATACCCCTAAAACTCAAAATATCCAAAAATCTCATTTTCGACGTTTGTGGCATGTTAGGGAACCTCCTATACATGCTTTTCGTATCGTGGTGGGAGGAAGTCCGATGATGTGCTTGCGACAAAGCGGGTAAGCCCTGAACACGCTCTTCATAGCATGGCGGGGATGACTCTAAGTACACGTGCGCACCTCAATGCCTATGGGGAAAGCAATTGTGTATTTATAAACAACCCCCACATTTGAATTTTTCCTCTTAAACCGATGCTCCAATCAATGCTTGGGCCCCACCCTTGTTCCACCCCCCTCTAGGGGCCGCCTGTAGCAATGAATTGATCCAGGAGGGACCGGTTCAACTTGGGCCAGTCTAACAGCATGCACACGCTACAACATGAGTTCATATTTGATTTTAGTCATTCTCTTTCTAATTCGAAACCCTCTTCTATCATTGGTACCACAATCAAATTTAAGAGAACCAACTATATTCTTTGATCAAAGGATTTTCATTTTTTTTTTCGGTTCCTGTTAAAAACTAATTCACTGGATGTTTCTCCCCTCGCTTGTGCTGACAACATGAAATTCTATGAACGGCAAGTTTCTAAATATATTCTTATCACTGGGATGCTTATTGCCTCAACCTTCCATTCCTCCATCGTATGTTCAAGAAACAATTAAGGCAATGTGGGAATTTCTCTAATTTGAATATGTTGGCTCAGGATAAGATGACATATTTGTAAGAGGATATTACATATTTATAAGGGGAAATTTGATTATTCGGAGGGTGACAGATTGTTGTGGTCATATCTAGTGTTGAAGATATCGAGCAATGCTCATTTTGCAGGTGAAATGATGTGGGAAAAAAAACTCTTCCAAGTGAATATGGTTTTCGTCACTCAGTGAAGTTTCCATCTACAAAGTCAGCAATCCTATTTTTGGTTGAATGTACTAAATACAATTAAATTAGAACATCACTTAATTCAAGGTGTTGTTCTAACAATCCGCTATTGACATTGCATGCTATTTAAGGTTAGCATCGTACTGCCACATAGTAAGATGGACCATTTACGAAAAGACCCTTAAAAATACCTACATCAGGCAACTATGCCTTCCATACGGCTTTCAGCTTTCACAACAGACAAGCAAGCTTCTTAATCACCTGTATTTCTATCTTTTTTAATGTGTGGACTGTCGTAGATAAATCAGTATTTTGTTAAAGAGATCTAACTCCTCACATTCTCTAAGGCAAAGAGGAAGGCAAAAATATTTGTTCAAGACTTGATGAACCATCGTAACAACTTCAATACTTCACACATTATCATACCCAAATCAAGGAAAAAAAACATGAACCACCACAAAATAAGCTATAATCCTCCATAGTAAAAGAAGTTAGAGGGTTGGGGCGTGAGGCGCGCTTTAAGGGCCACTAAATACCGTTAAATTATGGATTTACTGAAACTATAGAAATAAGGAAGGCACAGGAAAATATGGCTAATTACTTGGGTGATAGAAATGTACTAGAACAAAACGTGTAATAAGGGAAGAAACTCAGCTTTAAAAGGAAAAGAAAATTATTAAGAACTTACATTCAAGATGCTTAGTACACGAATGAAAACATGATAAAAAAAATTTATATTCGAAGTGCAACAATGCATTGAGCAGAATTCAAGTAAAGGACAGTTTCACATAATCAAGTCGAAAGCAATTTGCAAGTGATAAAACTTATTTATGCTGCTAAAAAAACATCTAAATGGGTAAATTCATATTCGTAGATCACTGTGTTCTTTCTATTGTGGATGGAAGTAAAATACCGCGATGAAACAAACAAGAAAGTAAAAAAACAGCGGAAAACAAAAGGACACCAGGATTTAATATGGAAAAATCCAAAATTGGGAAAAAATCATAGCGCCACACCACACCAAGAAATCCACTATAAAAATGGGGAGAAATAAGTACGGATCTCTCTTTTCTCCTCTCTTACTCTCTCCTTGTTTCTCTTCTCTCTTACACCATTCTCACAGTTCTCCATCTTCTAACTCCTCACAATACAAGAGAAAGTCAAGTTAATAACTCTAAGGGATGCAACCCTTGAGAAGAAATGAAAAAGAAAACTGTCCAATTCGCCTCAAAGCGCTTCGGCGCCAACTTTGAGCGCTGTGGCACTCTACTATATGTCGATCAGCGATGGGGAGCTCGGGAACACAGTATCAGAGCACTCAAGAACACAATGCCAGGGCACTCGGGTATAAAACGCCGAGGCGTTGTAAGGAAAAAAAAAAGGGAACCCCCCGCACCCCCCAACGAGCATGAGAAAATAACTTGAGGTTTGAGACAACAACATAATCTGATTAATCAACACTGTCAGATTACACATAGAACTAACACTTTTGTACCTTGAAAAATGCCGAAGGGCGGGTAATCTTGTGTTCTTACATTTGCGAGGATAGGTTTTTCTATCCTTCACCAAGAGAATATTATACCATCATTTAAAATAATTTTTCATTAAAAAGAGTATTTTAAAACTGAGTTGGATTAAGACAATCCATTAAGCTCATAAGCAATGCGGTGGCGTTAGCTATTGAGTTACGTGTGAGGCTGTGCAGGAGCATCAACCAACCACAATATGATCTTAACTCATTTGAAAACTGCATTTTGAAGTTAAATTGCTTGGTTAATCACATTAATCATAGTTTTTTATTCCTTCTAAAGCCAAGATCTGATCAAAAATGCTATCTCAGTTGATAAGCTTTATATTAAGCTAAAGAGGAACATCATGGATCATAAACACAAGAAGGGAATTTAAAAATAGTCAACGTGTTGATGCTAGAACACTTAATAATACTAAGCTATGGACTAAAAAAAGCTCTTGAAATTATTCAGTCAGACCATTTAAAAAATAGTTTGTTAGCTTAGCGGACAAGATTTGTGTTGGTGGGCTTATCTGATTATCTCACTATTTCACTCTATTTTTTGTGTAACTGGTCAAAAAGAACTAGCTAGTTCTTTAGAGAAATTGACTTTCGCTCGTTATATTTTGCCTTTTCTGAGAAAACACTATCACAAATTGATGTAAAACGTATATGCGAAGATGAGTTACTTAATGAATTTGCACGCTTAATTTTAGAAACCACAATAATTATATCTTTGTATTGATTTTGAACGACAAAAGAAAACACAATGAGAGGTAAGACAAGTTTAGGCTAAATTCCATGCATAGAGGTTAAGATCGTAAGACAATCAATTTAATATCACGTTGCATATATGAATGGTTTCAACAATAAATCCCAATGCTAACAATAAGATTAGTCTCTACAAGAAGATCCCTCAAACAACTCTTCCAATTTTTAGGCATCAGCGGAGAAGTATTAACATTATCTTCATGACTATAATAATAACCACAAGCAAGGATGTAACTATGAAGATAGAGAATCGGATGTTGGGTTTACCCAAAGACAAGAGAGATACGAACTCCAATAAGGTCGTTTGAATGTTGTAAAAGAAGTGGACATCAACCACAAGCCTTCATGATGTTGTTGGACAGTAATCTGGGGCTCATAGGTTACGGGACAGCAATAATAGACTACGGAACTTACTGGACAGCAGCTCTGAGCATTTAAAAACAATTCTGAGCAGCCACCTATAGGGCCTAGGAAGACCTTGGACAGCTGCTGTGGGACGTCTGGAGCTTCTGGTAAGCAATTAGCGATGTTCCAGGATGCAGGGCAGCAAGTTGTTTGGCTGGGGATCCCTGGATGGCGTGCAGGATTCATCCAAAAATTCAAGACAGCAACTTGACTCTGTCCAAAAATCTGGACAGCCAGCTGGGGATATGAATTTCAGCTGTTTCCTCCTATTGGGTGCACTTGAGAATGAAAGGGAGGGTGGGAAATTATGTGGACAGCAATGGAGGAGAGCTGGAGTTAATTCCCTTTGATTTAGGCCTGAGTTTGGAAAGAAAATTAATTGGAGAGGAGGGGCATGGGGCCAGCCAAGAGAGAGAGGAGGGGAAAATTGTGTCTAGGTTCAATGTATGTGAGTTATGGGTCAATTAATCAATTAATTTTATGATTGATTAATTGATTGAATGAAAGGGGGTTTCCAAATATGGTGTAATTAATTATGAAAGATTTGATATTCAAACTTGATTAATTTGAATTCGAATTTCTTTCTAAGTTAAAAACAATCTAAATTAGGACGGAAGGGATTTTGGAGGGAAGTGGAGTTTGGGATGAGATACATCATTCCAACCCAATTTAAAATTAAATTGGCATTAGATTCAAGACTTTCCTAAAATAGCTTTTTAATTTATGAAACTATTTGAAATTCAAAATTTGAATTTCAAAATTGTTGAGATTAATTTACTAAATCATTTAGGCTATCTAGTTAAGTAGTAATGATGAGTAAATTCATCATTCAAGAAGGGGGAGAACATGGGGGCCGACAGACGAGCTTGGAGGGAATTAGTGTGGAGTTGGTGGTGGAGCCAAGGTGGGGGATTTGGGCACGGGTGGTGGGGGAAAGAAGGCTAAGGGGTCTGCGGGTCTTGATGTGGTGGTCAGGTAGGGGACAATGAGGGAGTGGTGGGAGAGAGAGCGAGCCGACGAGGGGGGGGGGGGGGGGCGTTGAACAAAATGTAAAGCCTCGAACCTTGGACCCTTTCAAAGGTTGACGGGTATTGCGATTGCCCACACCTTGGGTCTTCTTTCTTCTCTCAAACACACAAAATCTGAATTTTCATTCATCAATCATCTTCCCAAATTACAAAAGAGCTTGCCTATAAATAGGCCTCATGAAAAGAAAAGAAGCAAAGACTAAAACGCCCTTCGGGCTACAACACTACATGACCACCCCTAGGGGTAAAATGGGAAAAACAGAAATATAAAATAAACTAGTTCATAAGATACATCAAAAATAAAATAAACTCTAGATCGTAGCCGTTGATCTTCCGATGTCCTCATCACAAATCTACTTGAGTAATCTATTATTTTTATAATAAATAAGGAGAGAATATTGTATATGTAAGGGCCTAAAAGATATATATGGAGATTACTTGCGTATTGAACCACAGAAAGATTTCAATGTGGCATTTTGGAGTGCTTGTGGGGGTCTGAGGCCAGAGGCAGAACCACCTAGCCCCCGGGGGGGGCAATTATCCCCCTAAAAAAATTAAAAAAATGTTTATTATATGGATATTTAGGTAATCTGTTCCCCTCCATCCTTTTTTACTCTATATTATAGGAGTTTTTAGGCAATTGCCCCCCCTAAAAAAATAAAATACTATTAACTTTAGTTGGTAACTAGTAGAATTAAACACATTGTGTAGAGGTGTTATTTATAAATTTACCCCTCCTAAGAATCAAGGCCGGTTCCGCCCCTGTCTGAGGCTCTCCTTTTATGAAAGAAAAATGAGTTCAAGCATATCGTTCAGATTGCTGCCTAAATTAACTTGAATCATTGCTCTTACAAGACTACCTAATTATCAACCACACATTACAGGCATATATATTAGATGTCTAAGAAGTGAGATACAAGGTTAAGCATGAAGCAAGTTAATATGAGAGTGATTACTCATTTATCCTCTACTAAGCACAGTCAAGCTTCTACAAAATTGTGAAGCAATTCATGAAGTTGATGAAGGCTTGGGCTTCGTTTGGGATAGCTTTTTACTGCTTCTTAAAGCAGCTTTTCAGTACAAAAATTCTAATTTTTGTATTAGAAAGTTGCTTTAAGTAACAAAAAGAAAGCCGTCCCAAACTAAGCCTTAGTGTTTACCTATCCTTGCAAGCCGATTCACCCATTTTGGAATAGAATTTCCAGTCAACTTGTAGCAGACGTCCTTGCAGAAATGGTTGCAGTTCTTAATAATTAAATGATATGTATCCCCATTGTAGTTTGTAGAATGATGTTCCATAAACTCTCTGACCTGAATTGGATCGAGACAAGTCGTACCCATGAATATAGACTTCCTAAATCTGAAGCCTGGGCATTGCTTAGGCTCAACCTCAAAAACTCCGCTTGTTGCATAGTCGTGCGCCCCAAATGCATACTCCACACCATAAACTGAAAGCATGTAATTGTAGCATTATAAAACTTTAGAATATCCTTTTAGATATTAATGTAAGTGTGCAGTTCAAGTTTATATGCAAATGACGTCATGATTTAGAATTCAATGTACAAAGCACTCTCAAGGACAAATCATAATGATCTAGATTATATACAAAGCTAGTAAAGTTAGACAAGTATCTCAAAAAAAAAAAAATCATCTCTATTAAAGTTTCTATATTAGTTGCAAAAATCCAATTAGGAAATTTTCAATTAGTAATTGATTAGGCATGGCTAAGTATACATGAGAGTGAAAATTAGTCTTAGATCGGATAGTCGAAAAATATTTTAGCATAAAAATAATAAAAGGTTCGCTTTCAGCCATAAACTTAAACTTCTGGGTTAAAAATGAGTTTTGACAGATGGTGTATCAAAGTCCAACTTAGGCTTCGTTTGTTTTTTTTTTGTGCTTTTGTAAAAGGCAGTTTTAAAAAACATTAGTTCATAAAATGGAATTTTCTAACAGAGAAGCATATATAAAAAGCTTTCTCAAAACTGCAGAAAAATGAAAAAAAAAAGGTGCTATTGGGAATGTGATTTGACGAAACAAACAACACCAAAAAAAAAATCCTCCGTTTCCAAACGGCAAAGGCAAAAAAACGCTCAAACAAACAAAGCCTTAGTGTATGTTAATTGACAATATTAAAAAACTTTAGTTTAAGAGGAAATGATGGACAAATTGGAGGACTCTCATGTGAAGGGGGTAAGGATTGTTAACATGTGAGAGAAGAAAGCTAGTTCTACGACTGATAATCAAAAATATGCTGGTATAGAAATAACAAGCGTTTACTTATCTCATAGGTTTAAATCTTTGGACTAAAAATGAGTTTGATCACTAGTATATGAGGGCCATGTTTGAACCTCTCTGATTTAAACTCCTCAAAATACATATCACAAGGTCAATGTGTTTCGAACTTAGATTACAACTATGAAATTCATAACAGTTGGTGAAATGATACGTTAAAGAGAGTTTTACTTTCATTGATGTTTGCTCCTTACTGGATTGAATATATATCTGCTAAAATGTTTATTTAATTTTAAACATTAGCTTTACTTTAGGTTAAAAAAGAAAAAAGAAAAAAACTTTTTGCACGGTTTAATTCTAATTAAATCTAACTTGAATAAAGAATAATCAAGTATCAATCAAAGAATAAACTATTGAACAAGTACTTTATGAAATGAATAAAAATATTAATTAATAATAAAGGAAAGAATATATCACTAAATATATTTGGTGCAGGAGATGTATTTTTTTCTCAGATTAATTTTCAAGAATATATCCTAGAAGGAAAATCACCATTATCCTCCAAATTAAATTTTGATATTACCATCTTCAAATGCAACATCAAAATAGTTCAATCTCTTTAACATCTTTAAAGCTATAGTGGCATGCACAATTTCAAGGATTTTTAAGATTATTTGATCATGAGCAGAAACATCAAACCTATCAGGCTTTCATAATGGATGACTCTCATTGCATTATAAGATAATTATGAATTCAAAGTGTAGAGAATTTTAAGTGACTTGGAATCAAATACATAGATTCTTCAAAATATTTTGCACTTATTAAATAATTTTGATTAGTACAATACATAGATATATTGAGACTTCTAAAAAAACTTCTCTACGTCCTCAAGGACCCTTGTATATTTTATATACTTGATAAATATTTAAATATACACAAACATTGACGAAACTCAATTACCATATAATTCTTATATTGTAGATCATAATCAGTAGCATGATATTAAATTTGAATAATCATTAGCAATCTAGAAGGAGAATCTCTCTCTCTCTCTCTCTCTCTTCTAAATTAATTAATATAATAGAAAGGGAGTATTTGGCGAAGCTAATAGAGATTTGGAAATAAATAGGATGAGAGAGATGATGGAGAGACCTAAAGACAAATAATTGTTTAAAAACATCTTTTTATATGAATAAATTAGAAAGATACTTATAAGAGGTTAAAATTTTGTAATTTGATAACTTAGTTTATATCATGGCATTTTTGCTCAGCTAACAAAATGTAAAAGGCAAGCCTCAAGCGCCCAAGGCGATGATGCAGCCGGTAAGGTCGTATGTAGGGGTGTCAATTTTGGATCACGGGTCGGGTTCGGGTCGAACCCAAAAATGACCCGGCACTATTCGGGTCAACCCGAACCCGACCCGTTTTTACAAACCGGTCGATTTACTGGACCCGAACCCGCCCCGCTTCAGGTTCGGGTCAACCCGACCTGACCCGCGGACACGGTAAGGCCGGGAGCAGCGTCCAGCGGCAGCGGGTCACGCGGTCACGCTAGGGATGCGACGCGATCAAGATTCACGCGGCGGGATGCGACGCGAGGCCAGTGGAAATGACGCGAAGCGACAACGGGCAGCGGTCACACAGAGGCGCAGCCGGGCAGGTGAGTCAGCGCAGCGGGGCAGCTCAGTCAGGGGGTCGAACCGGGTCATTTTCGGGTTTCCGAGTCAACCCGAACCCAACCTGATTTTTAAAAGGGTTCGAAAACTCTAACCAGAACCCGACCCGGTTCGGGTTGACCCGAACCTGAAATTTCCGTGTCGGGTTCGGGTCGGGTCAAATATTGACACCCCTAGTCATATGCCCCACAGTCTAAACATCTCTATTAAGTAACCTTGGGAAATTTTACCACGCTCACCCCAAGGCAAGTCCCAAAAATGCCTTAAAAAATACTTTTAACTCAATTAGTTACAAAATGTCAAGATATCATACATGGCTATAATCATATATAGAAAATAACTATCAAACTGCATACTGCAATTGGTTTCTACAAAAGACACAAATTTATTCAAGGACATATAACTTTATTCCCGAAGTCATGATATAGTAGCAATTAGAAATCTAAAACTGTTGATCTGAGAGAAGGTTGTTTTTTAGAAAACATGGCATCATTCCTCTTCTTTCTTTTCACATAGGCAACATAGAGGAATGAAAAGAACATGAGCATGAGCAAACAATAGGAAAATATGGATTACTACTCTATGTTATATCCCGACCCGGACAGGTTCAGTCCGGGATTTCTACCGCTCACGCAAGCCGGCCGACCCCCTCTTGCTCCTCCTTCGTCCCTTTGCACACGAGCAACTTGAGCGGCTCCCAATCGCGGTTTTCTCCCTCCAATCGTACAAATCACACAAGTTCTTCGTCAATTTGAAAATTTCCCGCTCCTGCCGACATCTCTCTCTCTCCAATTTAACCCAATAGATAACTTAGGGCATCACTTTCACTTCTTTTCTCCCTCTCTAAGCCACCGAAAACTCTCCTTCCTCTTCCTTCTTCGTTTCTTCCTCACAATAGCAGCTCTCGACGAACTAGTCTGAAACTCTTCCCTTTGCACAATTGAGTTTTCCTCTTTCCTTCCCTCTTTCTCCTCCTTATGTTTCTAATAATTATGAAAAAGTTCTTTCAATATCTATTTCAAGGCTAAATTTGATTTATATTATTTTTTCGCATAGCTTTGAATTTCTTATAGGACTTTTTGCATTGCTTTGAGATGAAGTTTTATCTAAGTTTAATGTTCTACTTAACCAAACCCTAGGTTATCTAAGTACTCGATGTCAGCTTCTTGGACGACAAAAAGGTGGTGGTCATCTTTTACGAACCTCCTGAGCTGCTGCCCCCAATCTCTCTCTCCAGGTACCTCTGATCCTCCAGTAGTTTGGCTAGGTCTATAACCTCTCCCAAATCAAGAGGCCTCATCACTCTAACTGTCGCCCGAATATCTGGTTTAAGCTCTTTCATAAAGTTTCAATTCAGTACAACCTCCGGAAGCCGATCAAGTTGGTTGGCCAAGTGCTCAAACAGCTCACAATACTCCATAATTGTCCTCTCTTGCATCAGGAGAAAGAACTGCTCATAGAAGTTTCCACCCCTGTTGGTTCCAAAAAGTTCCAACAAGCAATCCTTAAACTCCCTCCAGGTTCGTATGGGTCGGCTCGTGTCCCTCCACTGGTACCATGCTAGAGATCTTCCCTCCAAGCACATCTCGGCTGTCATCGATCTTTCCTACTCTGTCAACCTATTGATGGTAAAGTACATTTCCAACTTATAGATCCACTACTCATGTGTATCATCTCCTTCAAAAATAAACATCTTCAACTTCCTCACCCTCAGATCTCGTTCGACACCCCCTCTTCCACCAACATTTCCTATACCCCAAGAGGGGTGATACCCCAAGGGGGGCGGTTCCCCCCAATTGTGACAATCATCCCTTTTCCGCTTGTATCCAAACCTTTCATCACAAGCTCACCTTCTCCCTTCAAATTCAGCACCACTTCAATCATCCTCCTTTCAAATTCGTCACCACTCAATCATAATCAAGCCCTCACCTTTCAAATTCAACCCCTTTCCTTTCAAATTCAACACCCTTCTGCTCATGCCCAACCCCATCACGGCTCTCCATATACTCTCTACCCGACTCCTTCATAGGAATAAGCTCTAAGAGAGGCATTTTTTATGCTCCCTCCAAAATCTCCACTTCCTAATCTTCACTTCGCCTTATTGGCTGGATTTCCCCAATTCCTTAGCTGTCGGCGGCTTCCCTCACCTTAGTCGGAGATATTTTGATTTGGCCCTTGAGCAATTTCTTCAACATCTCCTCCACGATGAAAAAATTTCCATCGATCTTCTTGTGGACGGCCGCAACTTGACTTTTGCAATCTGAAATTTGAGTTTGGAGATTTGAAATTTCAGATTTCATTTGTTCAATCTCCCCCTCCAATGCTTCTACCTCTCTTCCTTCCATAGGAAACAAAAATGGCCAAACAACAACGGATTTGGCGATCACGCAGCCAAATTAAGCAATACGAAGGGGAAAACACAGTAGAAATCAACAAGGAAGTCCTATATTTCTACCTAGGACAACGCTCTGATACCAATTTGATATGAAGTGGTTGTAGAAATCCAATACCCCTTGGCTGAAATTGAATTTTAGCAATCCAAATACAATCTCCAATTTGTAGAAAGATAACAGAATAAAACTCTCTTCAATTGATGGAATAGGGAAGAAAAGGAATAAGATACAATGAATCCCCAATTGGAGAGGAGGATCTGGCTCTCCCAAATCCCTAGCCGGCGGCTAGAGCCCAAAACTTCCTAAGAACACTCTAAATTTCAGCAAACACAAGATAAAACCTAACCCTAAGTTAAACAATATATTTAAAGCATACAAAAATATAGTAAATGTCAAAACAGCCCTCATAATTTGAATTTCCCTCATAATCCCCTCTTTAAGTTCCTTTTAATTATTGGCCTTAATTGCTGCTTGACTGTTGGGCCCCACCTCAATTAAACAGACGTTTGTTCCGCCTAAATAGGCGAAAGCATATTCCGCTAAACAGCCGGAAGCCTGTTCCGCATCTAACATATTTCTATATTTTGAAGCACTTCAAAATAACTGGTTGAAATTGCGAAAATTTAAATTTTGGCCAACTTTATAACTTGTTTTGATCGACTTGGAGTTCTTAAATATGATATCTAATGCAATTTCCAACTATGCAATCTTGGTTCGAAAGATTGGAATTTAATTTACTTGTAACAAAACAAGCTATTTATATTACAGAAAGCATGCCCAATTCATATGTATTAAATTGCTGTCGTAACAATACCTCTATGCCATAAACTTGAGTAAACAGTGGTTGGGTTTGCCACAACCAAGGAAACACGGCATGCATCAATCCATCCTTAACAGTGGCTGAGTTGGCCAACTTTACACCATTGTGCAAACATTGCCAACCATCACAAAAGCATCAGGCATTGACTACTACTAATTGTTGGCGACTACCAGCTCTATGTCATTTGTTGACACCAAAACCTAATTTAGGGGCTCATTGCATATTTGATGAAGTTTAAGAGAGGAATAAAAATATTCCTTAGATGGTGGTAGTTTTGAGCCATGGATGTTCTTACTATACATTTGCAAGAAAATGTACACTGAAGTATGCTTTTTGTTGATAATATTCTTCTTGGTGATAAGATTAGAAGGGAACTTAAGGTAGACTTGAATTATGGTTTTCGTTTGAATAGATCTAAAACCAAATACATGGAGTGTAATTTTAGTAAATAATAGATCTAGTGGGGGGATTGTGACTTTGGGCTATCAAGTCATTAATAAGAGTACACATTTTAGATATCTCGGGTCTATTGTTCATAGTGATGATGAAATAGATGGGGATATTATTAGTAGAATTCCAAGTTTAATGGTTGAAGTGGAGGGATGCATCAAGCCTGTTGTGTGATAGAAAAGTATCCCTCAAATTTAAGGGAAAATTATACAAGATGGTGGTGAGACATGCAATGCTTTATGACACAGAATGTTGGCCATTAAAATAGAAGCATAAAATTTAGTTAAGTTTTGTAGAGATGAGGATGCTCGGGTGATGAGTGGTTTTACTCTTAGAGACAATATGCGAAACGAGCATATATGTGAAAAAGTTGAACTAGCTCCAGTGGCAGATAAGATTAGAGAGAGTCGCCTCATATGGTTTAGTCAAATAAAATGTCAGCCTTCCGATGACCAGGTTATGAGAGTAGATGTATTAGATTTGGTTTATGTTAAGAAAGGTAAAAGTAGACCTAAAAACACTTGGTTAGAAAATATTAGAATTGACTTTTTTTATTATATTTAAATGAGAATTTGACTTTTAGCATGACAGAATAAAGAAAAATGATTCATGCATCCAACCCCACTGAGTGGGATAAAGGCTAGATATTATTATTATTGTTGTTATTGTAAGGTGGTAGTTTTGAACAAGTTAACAATATTGAGGGGTTTTGCTACATTCCTAAGAATCGGCAGCTATATAAGTAATTCAATTAATTGCAGTGGTATATCAGTAGAAATCTGTTAGGCCGGCCCAGGAGGGGCCGGCTGGACCGGTCCAACCCGGACCGATCCTCACCTATTCGAGACGGAACCGCACGGGGCGGAATAGAGCGGCACAAGCGGAACCAGCGGGGGGCCAAGGAGGAGTTTTGGGAGGGAAATTTTGAATCAGAGGGGCTGTTTAGACAATTTGTAAAACTTAGGGGTGTCAATTTTTAACACGACCCGGAAAAATCCAGGTTATGATCAACCCGGACCTGAAACGGGTATGGTTCGGTTCAACAAATCAACCCATTTTAAAAATGGGTCGGGTTCGGGTTGACCCAGCAACCCGAAATTGACACGGAAACTCCTATTTGACCCGGAAACCCGAGATTGACCCGTTTTTTACCCGATTTTGACCCGAAAAATCGAAGATTGATCCGATTTTGACCCGAAAACTAGCAATTTTAGGTCAACTACGGGTCATTCGTGCGGGTCGGGATGACCCGGACCCGAATCGGGTCGGGTTCGGATCCGGAAACCTGACCCGTTTTTAAAAACGGGTCGGGTTCGGGTTGACTCAAACAGTGTCAGGTCAGTTTCGGGTTCGACCCGAACCCGACCCGTTGACCCGAATTGACACCCCTAGTAAAACTCCTTTATAGTTAATTAGGAGTTTAGGAGGAAAAAGGGGGGATTATCTTGAATTTGAATGTAATTTGGGATCTAGGGTTTGTGTTCTTGGGCTCTTGGTGTTACCGGAGATTTGGAGAGTTGTTCGTCCTCTCGAATTGACGAACATTGTATCGTTTATTGTTTTCTTTCATCTCTTAGTGGAATACTAGTCTATTGCTTGTGTTCTCTTTCCGATTTCCTCTATTTTTCCTGTTGTTTTCCACTGTTTACTGTGCAAACAGCAGTATTTCTTGCTGTTTTCCTCTTCTGGTGCGATAGGATCACTTGAACTCAAGGGTTTTCTATCAAAATCCTTAGAGAATACTCATTCAAATGAATATTTAGTAACTACACAATTTATTGGTGTTGCAGAATAAATGTAACAATGAAATTGTATCTTTCTGTCTTGTACCATGTTGTAGAAGAGATTGCTTTAAATATAACAACATTTTAGTTCAAGAGCCACATAAAAAAAACGAAAGAGAAAAACAAAGTATCATCATATATGCAAGCCATGTGGTAGTAGTATCTTCTCAAATAGAACCCAAATGATAACACAAGGAGCAATACCTTCAACCCCAGAGTGGAATATGCCAAGGCCTGCCCAATAAACATAACCATTCAAGGGAGTCAAGTCATACACGTTTAGATAAACAGGTGCATTTCCTGATGTTTGACCAGCTGACCGAACTTTGGGGAACAAAGAAAAGCGTACTGCAGATTTCCTTCCCACCCGAAATGACATGAGAGAACTCCAACCGTTTTTTGAACCTGACTTCATAATTCTTCAAATGATAAAGAAAATTCTCAAATTTTGTTTTCATTAAAACACATCTAGCAGGCTAACAAGCATAAAATGAAAGGACAGGTTGCTCTCCAGAATGAGGAATCACCATAGAAAACAGTAGAAGAATGAATTTATCTTGCCTACTAGGTTATCACATTACAATTATTTAATAAGATATTGAAATCACAAAACTGACTGGAGTGAAAAGCTTCAAGCAAAGATTCAACATACTTTCTAGACCCACAACAGGATAGGAAGAATCAGTCTTCAAGTGACAATGACTACTATATATCTGCATAGAGATACAAAAATAGAAGAGATACAAAAATAGACAGAAAACAACTAAGGAGCTGTTTGGTTCAGTGTCATGTAGCTATCGCTATTATTCTAATATCAGAATTATTACCATGTCAATATTATCTATCAAATATTATACGATTGACTCAAAGGTATCCCGCCAAACGTTTTTCAAATAGCCTAGCATTAAGTTTCACCCAATAACAAAACAAAAGGACTGAGGTGCCATTTAAGTCTTCATTTGGGACGGCTTTTTTGTTGCTTCTTAAAGCAGCTTTTTAGTACAAAAATTAAAAATTTTATACTAGAAAGCTGCTTTAAGAAGCAACAAAAAAATCGTCTCAAACGAAGCCGAAG
Organism: Dendrobium nobile; assembly: GCA_022539455.1. Taxonomy (NCBI): domain Eukaryota; kingdom Viridiplantae; phylum Streptophyta; class Magnoliopsida; order Asparagales; family Orchidaceae; genus Dendrobium; species Dendrobium nobile. Next base: position 70,845,095 of record CM039721.1, on the reverse strand, counting down.
TTTTAGAATTAAAAGTTATTAGCAAACCAAACAAAGACATCTAAAACATATCATGACAAAGAAAATATCAGCCAATCAAACAGAGTCAAACTTATAATCAGCACAACTTTAGACTTCTGAGCAACTGTTCAAACCATTAAATAAACTTTGTAATTTCCGAAGTGATTGTCTTCAGGGAATCAAATACCCTTCTTAATCATCTAATAAGAAAGGAATTTAAAATTTTTTTGAACGAAAAAAAAGAAAGAAAGAAAGAAAGACCGGTCATTGAGAAGTTTCAAGTATGACTCAATTTCACTCCAAGCATGACCCATATTTGAAATGAGAAACCCTACACAAAAGTCGTATAACTGTAAGGGCTCATTCTGTTTTTTGTAGATGGAAAAATATGTTTTTGGGGCTGTTTGGCTATAAATAGGATCTAGTATTAAATTCAGATTTAGTAAAGCTTAAAAGGAATAAAATATGAAAATTACATGGCAATTGTTAAATCCTGCTAAATCCGAACAAACTATTTGACTATTTATTTCAGGATTTAAAATTTGTGAGAGGAGAAAAACTTAAATTCATTAAATCCTATAAATAGTGGGATTAAACAAATCCTAAATTTAACCAATAATGGAATTGAAAAGATATTTATCAAAACACAAAAATCTTAAAGTTAAATCTTACCTAAATCCAGCCAATAATAAAATACCAAACAGCTCCTTCGAAAGTGATGATTCTGTGTTCACTAATTTTGGGCGTGAAAATCGCCAGTTGTTACAGATTTTTAAGACGTTTGAACAATTAAAAATCCATAATGATTCCTAACTACATCCAACCAAACAAGGGAATCTAGTTAACTCAGTGTTTTTCTGACTTCAAGCAACCAATGAGGCTAAAAAAAAATCTCTATCATGAACTGTTTTGAAAGATCATGCACCGACCATCAAACCTACATTTCCACTAAAATGCACAAGAAACAGAAGAACAAACCCTTACCTACACAATTTAATGAAGGAATACCACAGTTTTTTTAGCAGAAATCTTCAACTTCCCAAAATGATAACCAACCCACTATTCACAAGTAAACTTAAACAGAAAAAGAAAGAAAAAACTAAAGAGCAAAACACGGGTAACAAAGCACCCAACGCCAACCAACTCTCCCAATTGCCACTAGATCCAGCTCAAAAAGCAGCTTCTAGAACTTCACAATCACAATAAAAACCAACAAATCACGAGAAAACCCTAAAAGAAGCTGAACCGGCGAAAGAGAACACAAAAGCAAAGAAAGCCACTTACCCGCCCGGAAAACCACTTCACTGTGCAAGAAATCCACCTCAATGTGAAAGAAAACCACTTTCCCCCACTTGCCAAACCACCATTGCTGCGGCCGGCCCCGCTCAGCAGCAACCGAACCTCCTAGAACATGAAGAGAACCACTCAACTGGACGAAATCCAGCGTCCCGGGAGGAAATTATTAGGAGAGACAGAGCGAGATTTCTGGAGATTTGTCGTGGAACAAGAACAGATGCTCTTCGTGTAAGAGCTTTGGCATTGACTGTCACCACCCCCAAGTGATATTCAAATCCTACACAACAGCAATCTATAGTAAAGGTAATCGAACTGATCAAATTATTTGACTTGCATTAAGTGTAGCATGAAACTAAAATTGCAACGTAGGATCGTGTCCATCCAACGGCTATGGTCCGTTTATATATTCTTTTCATACAGCTGCTGTGTATATAAATATACCTAACTTAAGAAAATATATCCTAAATTCAATTTATTTCAGGTGTCTTTCAAATGATTAGATCATATAGGTGTCCAAACTAAAACATACATATACAAGTGATAAACACCATATATATTTGACAAAGAAAACAAAGGTAAGTTAATTAAAAACTCAAATCATTCATAAAATGCAAATAACTAGTACATCCAAATAATAATAATTATGATACGAGCTAAAAGGAATATAAATATAACAAAAAAACAGGAAAGATACTATCTTACTCTCAAAATCAAAAGCATAATAAACTACTACAAATAATAATAATAAAAAACAGTCTACTACTGGTAACTCTGCTCTTAAAGTAATGGTATATTAAACAAAACTGCATGACCTACTGTAAAAAGAGACAACATGTGAGTTTGATAAATCAAACTCATCAAACAGAAAAAACTCCTATTTATTAAAGCATAAACAACAAATGAATGGGGTGTGCAATATGAAATTATGAATTACCGAAGGGAATGAAATAACAACTTATAGCCACCAAATCAAAATAGTAATGACACATGTCATGTTTCTTACACCAAAATTCTAATATGCCAATGCTATTAATATATATGCCAATCTACTATTAATACAAATCATTTTAATGTTCATAAATACAATCATACTAGGTTTCCTTGTATCTCAGATGACTTATCAATCATTTATCAATTTCAATTCATGTCCAATTATATTTTCTTTATATATATATATATATATATATATATATATATATATATATATATATATATATATATATTTATCACATACTTGTCACTGAGAAGATAAACAACAACCCAAGGAAACCTAATGCTTTCTTATAGAGTCCCCAATATGGTTCGGTTATATACATAATTATATTGTGCAAATGCTTTTATAAATGACTAACATGAATTATTTAAATTAACATGAAAATAACAAATTATATAGCCAAAATGATTTACATAAGGAGCACCATTATTGCATTAGACAACACTAATATGTATAAATTGGATTCTCAATTGCTGAATTATTTTAAATTATAACTCGTACATTAATAAATAAAGGCATCATTATTTCTATCACATGAAACTTTCAACATAAGCAACAATTAAATTTCTAACATGTATAATGCTAATGTCTCATCGTGTGAAGTCCAATATTAATATTCTGAAATAAATTCTCTGTGATATTGTTCAACATTTATTTCATCTGGTGTAAGATAGGCTTGCTTTTTATGTTTGGAATATGGATAACAAAACCTTCCCTTCGATATAAAGGTAATTAATAGACTGCCATGATGAAAATTTTCATTTTGTTCAAGAATTCATATGTTAACATCTTGTGTCCTAACAATTGTTGGTTATACATCTAACATTAATGATTTTAAGCATCCATAGCACACTTCGGCTATAAATTCTTACGACCAAACAATGACATTTGTATCAATTTAATGTTATTTATATATAATTATTTTATTGATCATATCATTGGATGGATGGTCAGAATAAGATTCTAAGATTGCTTATAGAACTTAATGACATCACAAACTTTTAATGACTATTGGCCGCCATGTAGACAAACAAAGGGTGATTTTTTATACAAATAAGATGATTTTTTTTTTTTTTTTATTAAAGATGAGTGAGAATAAAGTGGAATTATTGTAAATAATTACTAGTTTGAGTATAACTATATAATTATTCTCAAAACTATTGTATTAGTTTATCCAAATGATGCTCTATATGTTATGATTCTATGAAATTGCCCTAAATTCTTTGGAATATAAAGTCATGTTGATTAGTTAATGTATCATATTAGGGTGTTGAGAAATAAAGAAGCATGCAATTCATGTATGTCAAAGAAGCATATAATTTATGTATGTCATTAGCTTTTCGCATAGCAAGTTAAATCCTTTATTTTCCTCTTTTTACTATAAATCCTTGATTTATTAAATCTAGGAGTTCGACGAATTTATAAGATTTGGATGAAGAAGCACACAAAAGGAAGAAACATTTATACCTTCAAAACGACCAAACTTCTGTTGTACTTTTTTCCTTATGATCCAATAGAAGAACGACGAGGAGGTGTGACTTCAAATGGGATAGAAAGAAACATCATCAAAGCAGGCGAAGAAGTTATTTAATGGCTTGTTCAAAACAACCTCTCACGCAAAATTAAAGAGCCATTACAGGAAAATAGCTTATTTCCAGCGCAAATAATTCGTCACTAATTCCGATGACTTTTATGGCGGATTACCGACGGAACATTTGCGGCGGACTTTCCGACGGATTTCAAACTGAATTTTTTATTAGCTTACTGACGAATTTATTTCCGATGGAATTTCCGAAGAAAATTATTTTTCCCTTAAAAATGTTTATAATAAATATTTATAATTAATAATTTTTAATAACTTATTGTAAAATTAAATTATTTAAATAAAATAATTTAAAATTAAATTAACTAATTTAATAATTCATTGTTAAATTAAATTAATTTAAATAAAATAAATAAATTATATTAACTAAATAAAAAATGCATTGTTAATTTTATATTTTATAAGTTATAATTTAAATATAGAAAAAAAAACTCACATAAAAGTTTTTCCATTGCAGCATGATGGGTGGGAGCTTGAGCGGTGGCGTGAAGGGCAGGGTTTGAATCCCACCTTCAGCGGGTGGAACCGCGGCACAGGAGAGCACGTGGGCTCAGGCTGGGGCGGGCTTGGGTGCGTGTGGATAAGTACAAATCTCACTATAATAAACTGAGAGGTAGATAATAGGGAAATTATTTTAAATTTGAATATAACTAAATTAAGTACAATTCTCACTATAATAAGAAAAAACAATGAATGTTGCTCTCACAAACAATAAACAACAATAGCCAAGAAATTTGATAGCTCACAATATAATTTCTTTTATTATGCACTTTAAATATCAATGCAAATGCAATCACAAATTAAACTTGCAAGCAATCTAATCTAATAGATGAGTTTCACAAAAGTATATGAAGATTCAAACACAAGTTAGCAACACATGAACAATAACTTAAGATATTTTGCAGAAGGAGATACACAAAAGATTTCAAACAAACTTTTGAATCAACACAAGATTGATATGACTAGCAAGAGATTACAATAATGCTCAATCAAACTTTGATGTACAACATGAAGGATATGATTATGATAAAATATCAAACTACCATGAAGATTATCACAATTTGAATCCAAAAAAAAAAACGTGACATCACAATCCTGCACAAGATTGAAAGAATTAAAACACCGCAATTGAAAAGAACTCACCAAATTGTCTTCTTGAAGTATGAAGAAGAGTGAGAGAGCAACGAAGACACTTTAGCAAGCGTAAGAGACCTAGTTTGAAACGCACGACCAAGGCTAGAAAAATGATCTAGTACTTTGAGGCAAACTTCGGCAAAGTTTTGTTATTATGAAAGCAAGAGAGGACAAATGCTAAGCCTACCTCTCTATTTATAAAGAGAATTTCGGCCAAGGCATGGGAAAATTGGTTGGAAACATTTTAGGCAATAATTTAAACTTGAAAGGAGATTTATAATAAATTAAATCAGCCTCCAATGAAGCATGTGGCCAGCCAAGGCAAAATAGGAAAGAGCCATGCAATTTTAAGTCACAATAATTTTAATTTAATGTTGCAAATTTCGTCCAAGGGAGGGAGAGGGATGATGAACATATTTGATTTAATTTAGAGCCATCAGATTAGGGTTCAATCCAAGGAAAATAATAATAGTCAATAGGAAATTTGCAAAATTAAAATAATTCCAAGCATAAGCAAACTTCAACCACATAATTTTCACAAATAAAGATTAAGTGATTTTGACAAGGATTAATTGAGGGATCTTAATGCATGAGGCAACTAAGAGAGGGGATGAGGTTCTAATTTATTAATACATGCGTCGAATATATTAGTCAATAGGATTAAGTCTCATGAATTACACAATTTAAGACAATTTATTATTTTAATTAAATTTAGTCCAAATCTTACTTTATTTGGCTAAACCTATATTAATTTAGTCTTTATTGAAATGAATATGATGTGCATGAATTTCAGTGATTAAAGTGATCATCTGCGATAAAAAATATTTTTTATTAATTAGTTAAGAAAAATTAATAATATTAATAATTTATTGGATAAAAAGATTAAAGCATTGATATTAAGTATCCAATTTTTATAAAATGAATTTTACTATATTTTATAAATATTTATTCATTTTTAATTTAATTTATATGGACAAAATAGTATAGAATGATGTGCCATGATAAAATATGTGTTCATGAATGATTCCAAAGAAAATAGTGCTAAAAATGATAATGTATGAATTTAAATAATCATGAATTAATTTTGTAGGAGCCATGCACATAAGTTTAGCAAATTTTATTTATATGTGAGCTATTTTGTTTGAGATATTGAGAGAGCTTTAGAAAATAAATACCCAAGTCTTCAATCTTCAAGTCTTGAACCAATGTAAGTCTAGTTTGGTGATTTTATTTCCTAAAATGTACTTAATGTAAACCATTAGTCATATCCAACAACATACACCATCAAAATCTAGTGACATCATACACCATGGCTCATGGGGCTAACAACATGACCATTTTAATTATGTAATTGGAATAATGTGTCCTAATTAAGAAGCACTCTACGAAGCTATCTCTTGGAAAGCCCTCTTGATCAGAGGCTTCTCTAAAGTTCTCACTCAAAGGTTTCTTTCTCAAGAATCCCCTTTCAATTTTCCAATTTGGATATCCTTTTAGGAAGACTTCTAATTATGTTTGTCTCAAGATCCTCTCAAAATTATATGGGTTCCCTCAAATTATTTTTGACCATCCTTATTTTTCTATACTCAAATTGCTCCCCCAAATCCTAAAGTTTCATTGACATGCATCCCACGTGACATAAAGCACTAGTAAAACTTCATGTTGAAATCCCATAAAATTAGATAAATCTAGCTAGTTATACATGAGGCAAATAAGTAGTCATTTAAAGTCATAGCAATGTGTTGACACATCTATAACTTGCATTTTTTTTGCTTAATCATTTGTGAGAAGGATCTCTAGCTACCACTCATTGCTTCATCATTGGGTTGATATTACGTAGCTATATAACCACTATAGTCTCCTAAGTCGTCATCATTACAAAGTTATGAACCAAAGCCTGTCGATAAAGTTCTCAACAAAAGAATGATGATAGTATCTCATTGAGTCATGGGAATTAATTCGCTTGTCTTTCAAGCAATTGCCATTTCTAAAGGTCCTTCAATCTGTCTTTAGTTGCCAATTTATACTCTAACTATTGAGAAGCTTGAGTACTCTCTTCATTTTGCTTCAAGAATGACACAATAATGTAATAATTGCATTTTTTTAATATGTGGCTTCCTTATATTGCAATTTTCTCTTCTATGTGTGATGCTCAGATGAAAGATTTTAGAACATTAATAGAACTCCCAAATTGCATCTTATTTATAAACATAGTGGGTAATTTTTCTCATTTTCTCTAGCAATGGACATAGGTTTTATGATTAGACTACTTCAATTCTCTAGCTCTTTTCTTCTTCATACTTTTCTCTCTGTCTTCTCATAGAATAGCCTTAACATAGCAATTTCTATTTTCTTCCACCTTTCAAACATGCATGTCACTATCTAGATCTCTCTTTCAAAAAAGTCAAATTTCATTCCTCAATACTCTCATTTAAACTTTATATTGAAAGTAATTATATAATTCTTTGTATCTATGTTTCTCTTGTGTGCATTAGAGGTTTTATTCTTTCTCTATTTTATTTTTATTCATCATTCTAATCCTTGCAATAGTTTTCCTTTGCTTGCTCTAGTACTGGATGCAAGTTTTAGGACCAAACCACTACAAATCTCTTGCTTTGTTTTTTTATCTATAATTTTCACTCTTTGCATTCTCATAGAATAATACTAACACAATACTTTCTCTGTCCCTCAATCTTTTGAATGCATGCATCCATCTTGATCTCTTAGAAAAATCAAATTTTATTTTCATACATCTCTCATTTGAAATGTACATTGAAAGTAATTGGATTATTTGTGTCTCAGTTTTTCTTTTGAGCATTAGAGTCTTTACTCTCTCTCTCTTTAATTTGTTTTTATTCATAATTCTAAGAAGTTAAAAGTTTTTTTTTACCATAACTCTATTAAGCGTAGGTCGAAAAACTTGTGCTATAACATATATAGTGCAACTTGATAATGAAAAATTTTTAGGGAGTGGTGATAAGAGATTCGACCGATACATCGTGATATAGATATATTTATTTTCACAAATATATCTTTTTTACGAGACAATTAGGGTTCTATAACTATGTTGAGAGAACCGTCACTATCTTCTCATACCTATTTTTCAACCTATTGAATTCTTCTCCAATGTGCTTAATTTTTCTAGCACTTTCAACAAATTTCTAGTCTTTCTTAATTGATATTTTTATCATTTTTTTTCAATATTCATGTTTCATTATTATTTGAGTTTTTTTTTTTTTTCTATTTTAAAACTCGCAAGATTATCAAAACACTAAATATGATTAAGTGAAAAAATTTAGAGCTTTTTTTAAACTTATTTTAACCTTATATATTGTTGCTAGTGGATGGACTTAGATTTGATTTACTTTCATATATTTTTATTTACTAAGTGATAACCGGCCAGCTTTTGTAGACATGTGAAGACACCAGACAAAATTTTAGAAAGGAGTTGATAATTCATTTAAATTTGTGGAAGGAGTATGATCGGCCAAAAATTTAGAAAGGAAGGAACTCGTCAAATTGTTTGGCACATTCAGCTACAAATGGCGGGGAGAGAGATAACAAGGAGAGAGAGAGACAAATGGGGAGAGAGTAGGGCACTACAGAAAAGTTAAATTTGAGAGGATAAATCTATCGCAAAATCCGATTTGTGGCAGAATATAATCCAACACAAAATGTGACGTCGTAAAATTATTTGAGGTGGAAAAAATATGTCGCAAAAAATCATTGCCCTTCTCCACTCGGCTTCGGAGACAAAAACAACATAAAATATTTTTTTTATTTATATGATAGCTTAGCTTGTAGTGGATTTGCGGCGGGCCAATTTTTACAACAAATTTGTCACTAAAAAATTGTTGAAAATCCGCAAACGGCTAACTTCCCTGTAGTGGAAGAGAGAGATAAAGACGGGGATAGAGTATATATTAATGATTTATATTTACAATTTTTTTCTAATAAAACTAATTAATTTTAACATGTATTATAGAAATGTTCATCTAATTAAATTATAAAAATGTTAACTTAATTTAATAATAACTTATTTAAGTATTTTAAAGATATAAATTTTTTGTGTATTATAAGTTTTAATTAAACAGTTAATCAAATTATATTATGCAATATTTAATATACTACCTGTTTAAATAGATAAATATTCAGTATAATATTTAATACAATATTTAGCATTTAATACAAGATATACTATCTATTTAAATATTTAATTATTTATATCATAATTAAAAAAATTATTTAATATTTAATAATATATATTATTATTTTTAATATTTTATATATATTATTTATATATATATTATATATATATATATATATATATATATATATATATATATATATATAATATTAAAAATATCTATTTATAAATTTTTCTTCATACAAAAATATTTATAACTTTTAATATTTTATTATTATCTTAAAATAATAATGATTACATTTTTATAAATTTGTAAATGTTGAAATTTATAAAGTAATTATTAAAAAATGTATATCTTTAAAATGTTTAAATAAGTTATTACTAAATTAAATTAGCATTTTTATAATTTCATTAGGTATAACATTTGTATTGTACATGTTAAAATTTATAATTTTTTTTTTGTATTAGAAAAATTGTAAATATAAATAACTAATATATATATGTATATATATATATACTCTCACATTTCAGGCATCAAATTATTTGACGCATGTAAATTTTAGAATTAGTTAAATTATTTGAGGCATTCAATACTATGCTAAAAAATTTAACGATTTTGCTCCCTAAATTTTTAACTGATCAAGCTTTTTATGCTAATCTAAATTAATTATTGTTCCTTCTTAAAATTTTGCCAAGATTCCATCATTGAGGTACGATGCAAACGTTTGGACTACTACTACCAGCCTTTCAGGACGTGGGCGTCGGCGCCATGCAAGACAGAAACATTAGTTAGCCATGTGAGGTGTCCGAAGCTCTTCATGCAAATTATCAATAAAAGACCACTGAACAACTTGCGGAAGTAATAAACAGTAAAAAATGTTTATATTTAAATAATGACTTAATAATGTGCTCTTCATTTTCAATCGCATAAAGGGGTTGAATATCAATTATGACAGTGCTAGTTGTTTTTCTAACACTTTAGCTTCACTTATGACAGCTTTTTTCCTGATTTTTAAAGTAAATTTTTAGTATAAAATTTGTTTAATTAGTATTTTTGTATTACAAAAATTGTTTTAGAAAATAGTAAGATAGCGGCTGTTCCAAATTAAACAAAATCTTCATTTGAGATAACATTTTGTCACTATTTTTTGTTGCTTTCAAGATATTTTTGTACTAAGAAAATGCTTTGAAAAATAGTATGATAACTATCCCAAACGAAGTCTAGGGTAGTGAACAGAGCCCTACATAGGGTCCTAGTTGAATACCCATTGGGTACCCACACTCTGTGCGGGCTGGCTTCACGCCTTCGCCCACCCACCCCCACTCATAATATTTTTCAGGATGATGTACCTACTCATACCCATGCGTTGCTCGACCTTAGACATAAAAGAAATCCTGCAAAGAATTGAAAGGTAGAAGACAATAACATAATAAAAGTATTCATATTCCCCAAATGCCTGTAATACAAAATGCATGGTTTTATATAATGATGCAGGGTATGTTATATGAAGCTTGCGGTGCATTGGATTACTATGTTAACAAGCCGCACAAGTCACCGTTCGATCAGTAGAACAATAGTCATTCACGTAAGTGGGCTTTAGATTGCTGCGCTTCGTAGTCAGTGTGTTGCCGGCATCTGAAAAGTTGTTCTCAGACATGGCGCTGGCGGCTGGAATGCATAAAATAGAGTGCGCGACTTGTGTCATGATCGAGAACGCCTTGACGCCCACGAGCCCCCACCACTTCAGGACGTTGAACTGCCCATCCTCGTCGCCGCACATCTTTTGCTCTTGCGGGCTAACCCTATACGCCATGTACGTAGGCCATGAACTTTAGGCCGGCTCTAACTTGCAAGCTGTTAGGGGAAATTATGGCGGCCATCTCAGGCTCGTCATCATCTTCGGGAAAGTCATCGCAAACTAAGTAGGAGGCAGTGGTGTTTATTCGTGCCTTCTTAGTCGACGGTGGCCTTATGCCATCTTCATCGTCATCTTCATTAATGATAGAGTTAATGCCATGGCCGTACTTGATCATGTATGCCTTCAACTTCTCCTTGACCTCTTCGATCTGATCAACATTGATACCCAACCCACACAAATGCATCTTCATGATTAGGTCTAGCATCATCACAACGACATGGATAGGCTAGAGCACGAACTTCTCCTTGAAGATGTGCTAGATGATCTCCTTGAGGGAGATTATTGGATCATAATCTTTCTTCGTCTTGACTCTACGTGGATCATTCGGGTTAGTGGATCTCCCCTATATTTACTTATTATGAATTACTATATTTTTAATTAGATTATTTTCTAAAACCTATCTATATTTATAAGTATTTTAAATCATTTTAAAACTACTTATAATTAAATCCTAATTTTAGGAGACTCACTACATGAAATTTTAAACATAGGTTTTGCATATAAAGAGCAATCATGGGGGAGTGGATTAGTGGGTAATTGGGTTCCAATCATTCACTAATCCATTCATTAGGTGTATTTACTCTTTTTCTATCGTAGTTTGCATGCGTATGATGCACCACCACTTAGTTTAGGCTCTCATAGATCTAAGGACATGGTGTGTTTACTGTTTTGCATGTGTTCCATGCATTATTATCTTGATGGTTAGTGTGAACTTCACTTAAAACCCATATAACAAAGCGACACCTAAGGACAACAATTAAGGACCCGTCTAGCAAACTTAAAATTTTTCTAAGAGCTAAGGTAGATCACTGATTGACATGAAAACTTCAACACTTAAACTTAGTGACATCTAGAATATTCCAAAATTTTCTAGGAATTTTTAGGGCTTGTTAGACTCCTTAATTAACCAACCCTAATTTACTTATTAAATAAGACCCCGAGACCTTCTAAAAATTATAATAAATTCATTTTAGGTCAAAAAAATACCTACCATGGCTCAAACTGTTCAAAATTTAGTCCCCAACTTGATATAAATAGGGCTTCTTAGTTTGACTTTAGGTTGACCCTTAATTTGACCTTAGGTGGAAATTACCTTTTTGCCCCTAATAAATTATTAAAAATAATTAAAAAACTCAAATTTTTCCCGAACACTTGGGATCACTTTCTCAGGTCATTTTTGACTTTTGGGGGTGATTCCAATCTGTTTGGAGCTAATTTGGGTGAAAATCATAAAAATCAGCCCTTAATTAGGTAATTTGGATAATTCCATAAATACTCTAAACTTAGAAAATTTATAACTAATTGTAGAAAATTTTAAATTAGGCAAACTCACTTGCATTAGACTCCTATTAGGGTCTAGTATTTATTAAAAATATTAAGATACCAGAAACTCACTTAAATTAGAAAGTTAATTTTTTGGTCAACCCCAACCTATAGTCTAGGGCCCGAAACTTAGAAAACTCATAACTTTATCTAAAAAACTCTAAATCCAACATACTACCTGGCAAATTACTCCTCTTAAGGTGTAGTATTTTTATAAAATATTAGGAGACCCAAACCTAGCCTATTGCCCATAGTGACTTTTTGGACCCCATTAGCCTAATACCTAGAAGAACTCGGGACTTTTCAAAATTTGCTAATATAATTTAAACTTCAAACATCATTACCCTAAGAAGTTAAAACTGATCAACAAACTAAATTGCTTAAAATGGACTCTAATTCATTAAAACTTTGACTTGAATTAAAAATTTCTTTTCTGGACTATAACAAACCTGAATTTTAGGCAACTTTAACTAAATACCTAGATTATGACATATCTAAGCCACACCAGCCATACACATATATAGAATTGTTTGCTATGGCACAACTTCTAGACTTAGGCTAGGCCAGTGTTTATTTCCTTTTCTGCTGTGTGCCGAAGCTTTCCGTGATTTTCATTGCATGTTGTTTAAAATTATTGGTATATATACTTACTTTTTTTGCACTCTGTGAATATGATGTGATGAGCATTAGATGTAACCCTAGGATATGAACGACATATATATTGTTCTTCCATGCAGGTGGCCATGCTCCCGCTAATAAAGAGGGGGACACTGTCATGATTTCTAACATTGTCTTATGCAGATACTTGCTTAGCCCCCTAAATAAATGAGGGCTAAATAAAATAATTATAACTACTACATGTGGACTATTTAGCTCTCATAATTAAGAGCATGGCTTGGCACAGCTTCAATGTGTTGACTTTTATTTTATATAACTGCTTAGGATGATTATTATTAGGATAATCTTGCAGGGGCTTTAGAATTTACTGTTTTTCATTTGATATAAAATTTATATGTAATAATTGTTAAGAGTTGTGAAAACAACTATGAGTTGGAATATTCTTATCCAACTTGGATTCCAAAAGAGGAAGGCATCCCTAAAGGGGAGAGTCTTCTACCATTTGGAAGATCGAGTTGGATGACTTTAGATATCCAAAGAGAAAAGGCAATACTCCCTAAAGGGGAGAATTGTCTCTTCGTTTGGATGTTCAAGCCACGACGGATACAAGGAGTCCAAGGAGGAGAGATCCAGGGAGTCCAAAGAGGAGAAATCCAAGGAGTCCAAGGAGGAGAGATCCAAGGAGTTCAAGGAGGAGAGATCCAAAGAGTCCAAGGAGAAGACATCCAGAAGACTGAAGATTAAAGACTCAATATCCCACTCAAAGTTGTGTTGGCGTCTGTCATAGGCTTAGAAATCCGGGTTGTTGGCAGTGGTGCCCGGTAGAGGTGTAAATGAGTCGAGTTTAGGCCTTATCGAGCTAGGCTCGTTAGTCGAAAGCGAGTTCAAACTCGAGCTCGAGCTCGAGTCGAGCTTGACAAGCGAGCTCAAGCTTGAGCTCGTTCCGTGGTAAACGAGCTCGAGCTGGCTCGCGAGCCGGCTCGGTTTCAGTTTGGCATTTTCCCGCCTCTCAATTTTGTCATTTGACTTGAAACATGTCCGCCTTTTTTTTCCCCGCATGAGTAGCATGTCACTTGACAGCTACTTTTTTTTTTCCAAAACCAAAAAGCTGTCAGCCTGGCCTTGGAACTCACATTTGGGACACATATAATATTATAATACATTTAATACATTACTTTAATTAAAGCAACCCAGTTGTATCTTGTTCGAGCATACATTATAATATATTATTTTAATTAAAGTATCTATTCATTAACATATATTTTAATATATTATAATATATAATATATATTATTTTAATTAATAAATATTTAACGAGCTAACAAGCCGATTTGGCTCAAGCTCGAACTCGAGCTCGTTTATCATTCGAGCTCGATTATAGGCTCGAGCTCGAAGCTCGATAAGCTCGGCTTGTGAGCTCGTTAACGAGTCGAGTTCGAGCCGGCTCACGAACTGGCTCGGCTCACTTACACCCCTAGTGCCCGGCCACTTTACTTTCTACATATCTAGGTTGTAATAAGGGCAGTTTGCCTATGGACATATATTTGATTTATTGGGTTTATATTGATGTGCTTACCTGATTGCGCATTAGAAATTACCTGCCTTTTTTAGGTTATTTTCTTGCATGACGATTTTATTTTAGCCTGGATTGTGTTAGGCTCTTTTAAGGATTATAAAATATTTTTTACTCATAACTAATTTTTTAAATCTTAAGGTTTAAATAACTTAGAAACTTAACGAATCTAGGGAGTTGCCAGAATTGTCCGGGGTCTTATGCATATTATTGCATTTTCTCTCTCCTTCTTATAAGACATCTCTATGCCTGCAGGTAGAGTCCGGATAATCTGGCCTATGAGGATGAAGTGCCAGACCTAGGGAGACCTAGCTAGTCTTTTCTAAAAATTTATTTTTTATAAGCCTGTTTTTAAAATCTTATGCATACCTGATTTGGAAGCTTTAACCAGCATGCATGACATTAATAACCAACTAATTAAAATTTAATTGCATTAGTTAGGGGCATTCACCCAATGTAAGTCCAGAACTAATTAGAAAATCCTCTAGATGGCGGTCATATTTCTAAAGAACTGTACAATCCACCCATCTTTCATAAAAGACTAGATTATATGGTTTGAAGAGATTAGGTGGTTAGCTGGCTCCCAAATTCAGGCCGGGGTAAGTTCAGATTTTGTACTGCATTAGCTAGGACACGGGTGTTAGTATTTGTAGAACACTAAACCCAACCTAGTCTTAGAGTTTGAGGCTACTACATACGGTCTCGTAGTATGCCTTAAATAGTAGGTAGGTCCCCTTCTTTTAAGGACTATAAATCCTACTTATCTACGTCACAGGATAACGTCACCTCCATCTTTTATCTCACGCATGTGATTGAGTGTTTGATCTTTCTTTCTCCAATTTTTCTTTAGTGCCCTAGAGCCTCCGAATGCTGGTATGAGCCACGCATGTTGACTGAGCCTTTTTGGGACCTTTCTTTTTTTTAGTAGGGCATTATTAGTCTATACTCCTATGTCAATTTCATTTTAGGAAGGGATAATGTATGATCCTTAATCGAGAGTTTTCTCGGGCTCTAGCCTGAGATGTAATTAACCACGAGGGCTTGCGCCCGTGGGAAACTTGGCCCCACATCTACTAAACCCCACTCGAGCTATTGCATCGGGTTGGGGAAACCTGTGATTAGGTCGTGTATATTGCTACCCATTGGAGTGCGCTGGCGAGAGCCACTATCCTCAATGATTAGTCGTATGCACGATCCAATCTGTCCCTTCCAATTGACCCGTTCGCGCAGTGCTTTTTTCGGAGGTCCACAGACGGTTATTAGCACGCTCCCGAGCTTATGATTTAGATAGGGCAACAAGGAGAACTCTGATGGTATGCCTTCCTGCCCTCAAATGTTTGAGCCACTATCGGAGACGGCAATGATCTGATCAAAGTAATTGTCAAGCAGCTCAAACATGCCTAGGACTTTCTTGAACTCGTTCAACACCATGATCATCGTGTGGCTGGCCTCACGCAACGGCTTCACTACATCGTGCGCGCATTTAGGATGAAGAGCTTGTCAATGTAATGGATCGTAATGGACATGTATGAGATCTTCTTGATCGTGTTCGTCCATAGGTCGATTATACACGCCGCACCAATACCTGATTCAAAGTGCTCCTTGAGAATAACGGCGAGCATCTCGCGACCTTACTGGGCACAGCTTGTGACATGTCGACGGACCGTGACCGGATGGGCAAGCAGATCCTCAACGAGAATGCGACTGAAGCTAGCAATGTCGATATCTAGCACTGTTTGGATCAGTTCGCTGAGGCCCAACCCAGATAAGGCTTCGAGTGGGCGCATGTCCTTCATGCAAAAGCTGGCCACAGCCACCGTCATCTTGGCTTTCTCCTTCATCGTTGGCACGTGCTTCTTAAAGAACTGTTTGTTGACAGCTCCGACATCAGATTGTTGTACGACGCTGTGCAAATCCATTGTCTTGATTCTGATGGTCTTCTTGTGCATAAATCTCTTTTTGCATGCCTTGCATGCAGCTAGCTCGAGTAAGATGGAAGTGGTACCGCTGCGATGGCAAACGATGCCAAATTTGGTCCAGACGTCCGACGTCCTTGTGACATTATCGGTGATATAAAATTCGGCATCGTCTTTGTTGCTCTTAAGCTCGCGCTCGACCGCCTCTTGAGTAGGCAATGCCATTTTCATTTCTTCATTCGTCCTGCACTCCTGCTTCCGTGAAATTAATACTAAAATATTAAGATATGAAAGTACATGCCTCTTTTTTAAGATACAAAAGTACATATCTCACACTAATCGAGAATATATCATCATATTTACACATGCAAGTCTATTAATTCTTTTAGAATAGTATGTATGCATTTTTCACTTTTAAAATAATGTTTATGCATTTTTTAATTTTCACTCTTTTTAATATAGTAGGTTTATCCATCATATTGAGTACCCACCCTACCTATCCTTAAGTCTATTGGGTATGGGTGGGTGTGGATATGGGTGCCCAATGAAGGGCTCTGATATTGAATGATCAGCTTTTTATCAAATTTGTTCATTATTTTGCATAAATGACTCCAATTTTGAAAATATTTTGATTACACTTTCATACCTTTGAAAATAAAAATGAATAACTATTTGGTTAAGAGGCTAGAAGCTAAAATTGCTCTCTTTTATGGGAAGGCATCAATTTGCCGTGTTGAGTATATAGAAATACAATCGACTATGGCTTCATTTGAGACAATTATTTTACTATTTTCCTTTCATATATTTCATAATCATAGTTTTCATTTGACTAATGTTTTTCGCTTCTCTCAAATTATGAAGCTGCTTTATACAAACGCTTTGAATCATATTTTCTCCAATGTAGCTTTACATCCTCCTTTACAAAAAATTACAACGGTCCCCAATGGACTCTATATTGCTTGCCGCTCAAATTAAAATACACTTTTTTTTGGGTGGAATTAGGATACACTTTTTGGACTGAAAAGAATAAAATTTGTTTTTGCGATGATTGTTTTTTCCATGTTTACTTTTACTGAGAAGATTTACTTTATCATTTGATTTTGAAACCTCGCATAAAAATCAGCATGATAGAGTGTAAATTTTGATGTAAAAGGAGAGCATTCAAAATTAATTCCAGATTAATAAAATTTTAATTTTAATAAATTTAAAGTCAAATTAATAAATTGGAAGATATAAATCCAATTAGGAGTGTCAAAATAGATCAATGGGTCGAGTTCGAGTCTAATCCTAAATTTGTCGGACAAGAATCTGATCAACCCCAAACTGACTTTTTTTTTTTTTTTAATTAAAACCCACAGAAGGGGCCTACGCGTTGATCAGAAAAAAAAAGGTTACAAGGTCCTTAGAAAGGTCCTCCAGCTCACTACGCTCAGACGAGCTACAATCAAAAATAAAATTAAAACCTACGAGCCGGTGGACCTTTTTTCTATCATTACAAAAATAACAGATAATAAAAGTGGGCTGCACGGCAGCAGCACCCAAAAACTGGAAGTTGATGATACTCACATTCAGCACAGACTTCCTGCAAAAAAGATAACAAAGAAAAAGAGAGCACAAAAAAATAGTAGAGAAGAAAGGCTTACAGTGATTGATAAGAACATTTTAGAGATCCAAAATAACCTGTAAAAGCCTCTCCAAAAAAATAACTGAGAACAGCAATTATACAGAATATTACTGTAGGAAATAGTCAAAAGCTGATTCACCTCATGTCGGGTGTTAACATACATACTAGCCAAAGCAGGATAGGACACGGAAATCCAGTTACAATTCAGCCCCAAAAAGGAAATATACCAGCAACAAAGAATGACATAAGTGAAACAGGAGTAAAAGAGCCAGAGCTTCACACTTAAACTACAATTGCTAAGATGACTGGAGTGAATGTGCCGTAAATAAGTAGCCCAGATAGCCTCGGTCAGAATAGAATACTTAAGCACGCGGTATAAAGAACACAACCAGATACACAAACGCCATAAAATATCGTAATATCCAGCAAGAAAGCCATAAATAACCAGAATAATGACATAAGGATGCAGAAACTGGATATAACTAAAAGCAGATAACCAATGAGTAAAATAGACATCTCTGGAACAGAAGCAGAACAAATCATTCTCAGTGAAATTAAAGTTACATCTGTGCACAGCTAGATATAGGAAAACAGCAACAAGATAATCAGGCTTACAAAGACCAGAGATCGAACAAACACAATACACGAAACAATTATGATTAACCATATCTGATATAAGGTAAACCAGTCTTATCCAGTAAAATCATACCTTGGAGAAGTGGATGCAATTCATTAGTATTTAAAACTTCATAGCAAGGAATATTACAGCCATACTTGGCTAACCAATCCGCACACGAGTTAGCTTCACGGAAAATATGAGATATGAGGTAATGAAATTTGGACAAAGAAAGTTTAAGCTTCCTAATAAGATAAAAATTCTCAGGATTTCCAGGAATAGCATTTTTAATAATTTGAATAAGAAGAGAGGCATCAACTTCAATCCAGATAAAATTAAAATCTAAATTACAGCAAATTTGAAGACCAAGAAGCAGCGCATGAATTTCAGCCTTAAGGGCATTACTGCAATGAATAGGTGCAGCAAAAGCAGCCAATACATTACCATTATTGTCCCTAATAATACCACCAGCACCAGCCCCATTCGGCCCAAGTGAACCATCAGTATTAAGCTTCACATACGGAGGTTTCGGTTTGATCCATTTAACCATTCTATCCACACATGTATTAGAAATAGTAGGGAAATTAATACCTAACAATTTAGCCAGATGGATGCAATTACTGAAATGTTTTTTGGAGATGAGCTTGTGAGAATGCATTTGATTGATCTTATACTTCACATTAGAAACAATAGCCATAGCATCCATACGAATAGCATTATGCTTGGCCTCATTCCGAGATTTCCAAATGAACCAAACAATGAGAATAGGAATAAGATTAAAAATATGACCTTTAGAAACATGAAACCAGTTTTTGCTAACAGACATAAAATCATTATTAATAGTATAAGAAGGTTTATTAGCAATGTTACCAAAATAAGACCAAACCGTTTGAGCAATGGGACTAGAAATAAAGATGTGATTAATGGTTTCAATATCGGAACAACATTGGCATTTAGAGGACAGTTGAAAACCTTTCATCTGGAGCCTAACGTCCACCGGAATATAGCCTTTAAGACATCTCCAATATAAAATAGAATACGATAAGGGAAAATTAATATGCCAGATAGACGAATAAACAATCGACTTATCCTTATTAATTCTAAAGGAATTCCAAGCTTCCTTTAAAGTAAAGTTACCCGAAGCAGACATAGAGAATAAAATAATATCCTTCTCATGAAGCTGAAGAGGGATCTCTAAAATAGAATTAACAATGAAAGGAGGAACCACCTCATTCAGCTTGTTGACATCCCAACAACCATTATGCAAGAAGTAAGAAACTTTGATATTGCTAACGGAGGTAGTATTAAGTAAAAAATCAATAGAAGAATGACCAATCCAATTATCTTGCCAAAAATAAATATCACCTTTGCCAAGCCCCCATTGAATGCAATTTTCAGCTTCCCACTTAATATTGCAAAGTCTTTTCCACACAAAAGAATCAGTACTTCTAGGAGAACAAACAGTAGGATGAATATTATTGCAATATTTGATATTCATAAAACGAGCCCAAAGACTAAAATTAGATCTAAAAGAAAACCAAAGTTTGAAAGAAAAAGCTTTGGACGAATCCATTAAAGACTTGCAGCCAAGCCCACCTTCAGAAAGAGTGCACACAATTTTTATCCCAAGAGGACCAATGAATGCCTTTATTATTAAAAGTAGAACCCCAAAAAAACTTGTTAAAAATTCTTTCAAGTTTAGAACAAACAGAAATAGAGGGCAATAAAGTATGAAAAGGTAAACAGGCATAGAGTTTAAAACAGATTTTATCAGAGTCAGTCTGCCACCATAAGATAAAAAGTTAGAAGACCAATTGTTCATCTTTTTCTCAATCTTAGTAAAAATATTATCAAACAGAAAGCTTCTCTTCTTACCTTTGTAGATAGGAGTGCCAAGATAAGTAATGGGTAAAGCTTTAGGAACAAAACCACATAATCTTTGAATGCTATGAATTTTAGATTGATTTATGGATTTGCTAACAATAAAAGTACTTTTCTCTTTATTAATAGATAACCCACTATAGTTATGGAATTTAAAAAGGAAATCTAATAAAAGAGAAATGTTGTTAATAGAACCATTGGTGAATAAAATGAAATCATCCGCAAAACTCAAATGAGATATAGGGAAACCTCTAATAGTACGAAAGTTTAATCTAGGATTTCTTAAAAATAAATCATTTAACCCCTAGAAAGATATTCCATAGCAATGATGAAAAGAGCAGGAGACATAGTGTCACCTTGACGAATGCCCTTGACAGAATTGAAAAAACCATTATGCTTGCCATTAATAATAACAGAGAAAAAACAGTTTTCAATACTATTTTTAATAATAGATATAAATGAATTGCCAAACCCGAACATAGAAAGCACTTTGTAAAGGAAATGCCAATTAAGATTATCATAGGCCTTAGAGATATCAAGCTTAAAAATAACATTACCACCTTTACTTTTCACATTAATGTCATGAGTAATCTCTTGAGCCAACAAAATATTATCAAAAATACTACGGCCTTTGACATAACCAGTTTGATTCAAAGATATAATTTTGGGTAAGATGTTAATAAGTCTATTAGCAATGATTTTAGAATTCAACTTATTAAGAAAAGTACATAAGCTAATGGGTCTAAAGTCATGCCAATGATTAGGGCCATCAATTTTAGGAATAAGAACAATATAAGTAGAAGAAAAGAATTTCGGGTAGGGTTTACCAGCAAAGAAATCTTTCACAGCATTAATCACATCCTCTTTAATCGTCTCCCAATTATCTTGAAAGAATTTAGTAGTGAAACCATCAGGGCCCGCAACAGCATTGCTGTTAAGATTCTTGATTACATTCAAAATCTCCTCATCAGAAGGAGTATGACACAGCAACATATTATCCTCCTCACTAATAAGCTTTGGAATAATGGTAGAGTTAGTTAGAGGAATACAAGTAGTAGAGCTGGTAAAAATATTCTTGAAATACTCAACACCAGAATTACAAATCTCCTCATCAGAATTAAGAACAGAACCATCAATATCAATAATCTTGTGAATAAAGCTTTTAGATTTCTTTTTGTTAGCTAAAGCATGAAAAAAATTAGTGTTTCTATCACCTTCCACCATAAATTTAGCATTGGATTTTTGATGCCAATAACACTCTTCTTGACATTGAAGTAAAAGAAGAGATTCTTTAGCTTGATCCAAATTGGTTAAATTATCAGAAATAGGATTGGTTTGGAAAAGCTTTTCCATATCAATAACATTAGCTTCAGCCGTTTTAATATTAGAGAATAAATTTTTAAAGACACATTTATTCCACCACCTTAAGCACTGCTTTAATCTAGAAAGTTTAGACCAAAGTCTAACCATGCCAGTAACACTGTTATCAGGATAAACAGGAGCATTCCAATTAGCAGATAGAATACTAGAGAAATCATTATGCAACATCCACATATTTTGAAATCTGAAAGATAAAGCATTAAGCTGCAAATTAGTCTTAACATTTAAAAGCAAAGGAGAGTGACTGACTTGTTTATTAAAAGAGTTAAAAAATGTGGACCCGAATATTCGGCCCGCTAACAACCTGAATGACCCGAATTTGACTCGATAATCCATTTTGATTTTTTTTAATCTTTGTATATATATTTATATAATAGATTTTAGATTAATTTATAAAAAAGTAATCATACTAACAATAAAAAAATTAAGAATAAAATAATTTAAACCGATCATTTCAAGTCAAAATTGGGTTGGCGGATCAACTCTGGACCAACCTGTTTAATAAACATGTCTGAATTTAGGACGAGAATCTGGCCTATTTATTAAATGGGTCAACCTGAACCCAAATTTTTTGGGCCAAGTTGACGGGTCAGGTCATTTTTTGACACCCATTAATCCGATGAGACGAAAAGTTGCCTGATCGATACCCAAATAATTAAGCACAAGTCAAGCACTTAAAGCATAATTGAAAATTTTAGGATGTTAATTAGATGTCCAAATGATCTCCAACTTCAACATGCTTATAGTCAAATCAAGCATCTGCATGAGATGAATCCGATGATCCATGATAACTTAATGTTAACATCATTAAGACATAACTAATGAAAGAATAATATATGATCAAAAGAATCAATATGAATCATATGATAGATGATCCACATTTAAGCTATAACTTGTTAGTAAAATAAAAAACTATGGATAGTGCATGAACTTTTTTTTTTTCGATATTTAGGTCAATTAATTAAAACTTATACATACATCACATATTCAAGTTTTAAACTCAAGACCTCTTTGTTGATAGTCAAAGCTTCTCAACAATATATCAAGGTGACACTACAGGAAAATTTTTCATTATCGGCAACAATTTTTGGGAGCATACGTCAATTTTCCGGCTGTTTTAAGCTGCTGGAATAAACCGCGGAGTAAAACTCGAATACATCATGAAAACAAAATACTGGCAGAACTTCTAGCGGTCATTTGACCTCAGGAAATACCAGTTGTTTGATTTTTTTTTTACCGGTTGTCTAACCACTGGTAAATAGCGGGGGTCAAACCACTGGTTTAACCGGTGGTCAAATGACAGCAGGAAGTTCTGCCGATATTCAATAAATTTTCTATAGTGTGAGCTACGTAATGGTATATGAACTTCAAGAAAACTAAATATCATTGAAACTTCTTGTTGGGATGATGCACTCTAAGTCGTGCAGATTAGTTCCTCTAAATAATGAATCATAGTAAATTTATATCATATGGAACTCATTTTTTCTCTAAATTACTTTTTGAAATCATCATTCTAGTACTTGTGAGTATTTATAAATTATATATATATATATATATATATTGGAACGGGAAATCCACCGCTGTCATCCTCGAAAGGACGTTTGGCAGCGTGACTAATCATCGACAGAATTAGAAGATGCACCCACCCAGAAATCTCCTGACCCACACTTGATTGCACCACACTTAATATGCACAGCGTGACTAATACTCGTCCACCAATCAAGCTAAACAATGATGGGCCTAATTCATATTTAAGCACATGAGATGTGCGAATGCAACTACTGATTCTTCTTCTTCTTTTAATTTTTGACAGAAGTTAATGATCCACATGTCTCTAAACTCTTTTGAAAGCGTCACTCGAGGCCTCAACAAAATTTGTCCACCTTATATGGAGCAAATTCAGCCGTCCATCAAACAAAAAGCACGAGTATCAAAGCATAGTTTAACCGGTTTGCTTGCAGAGCCACGCCAAAATCCCCCGCCTTACCCTACACTTGTTGCTCCTTCCTCAACAACGTATGCAGCTAGCGCCACGTGACACGCATGCAACCAGCCACCAACTTTCCTCGTAGCTTATATACTCCTTCAAGCCTTTCTCTCATCTCCTCAGAGATTTTGATGCAGGAGAGGATGGAGTTGATCAAGCTGAAATGTTCGATCAGGTCCCTCGTTTTAATGACATTTATACTGGGAACCTTGCACTTCTTAGCCACCGGAGCTGCCGACCAGAGCCAGGGCCTTTTAGCTACGAAGGAGAGCCGAAGGAGTGTAGTGTACACAGAGGCAGGAGAAATCACAGCTCTCGATGTTAGCAATGGACAGAAGGATTTCGGATCATACCATATGGAGTTCTTTACGCTCGACACTCTCTCGCTGCTTCTTCCCGTCCTGCTACATGCAGATATGGTCTTCTATGTGCACACAGGTACGAGATAAGGGACGCCTTCTGGGTAGCTTTTTATGGTGTTTGATGTTTTCTTCAGGGCCCTTCTGCATGCAGCTTTTAAGTAATTATTTACTTTAATTGAATTAAATCCTACTTATAGCTAAATCACCATAGTAAAATCTATCATTATCGTCGGATTTAACAGCGGAAATTTTTCATCGGAAAAACCGGCTGCCTTACTGGCGAAATATACACTGCGAAACGGCGAAATTTCCGCTGTTAAAACACCAGCACGGCAGCACGTATTCCACCGGGTTTGGACCAGTATTCTAAAGGTTTCCTGTGAACAACCAATAGTATTTGGAGCTTATAGCCTATGAGTACTAACTAGTTGCAAATTAATGGAGGTTTGTGACCTGCACAGAGGAAATATTTGGTAGGAATAGAAAATGATGATCCTTAATTTGTAAGTGAAAAGTATTTTTGATGAACAATCTGATAAATAATTGTATAAAATTCATTAAGAAATTTTAATATAATATATAGCACTTAATTGGAGTTAATTGGAGTTATGTGATTCATGCCTTTTTTCTTCCACTATTAAATATATAAATTTTACAGGCAGAGGAACTATTAGCTGGATTGACAAGAATAAGGTTGAAGTTCTCCAGGTTGAGCCTGGAGACATCTACAGACTGGAAGAAGGCACTGTTTTCTACATCCAAAGCAGTGGGGATCCAAACAGAGAAAAGCTTAGGATCCATGCAATTTTCAGCACCTGTGGTGATGAAGAGAACCCTATTGTAAGTTTATAATTTATCTTTTGTCATCTAATAATAGTATTTTATTTGCTGACCTGTTCATAAATATATGCAAAATGTATTCTTTCAGATAATTGTAGAATTAGATTTGTGTAATCAGCTGTTTATGTGACTGTTGTAGTGATATATATATCACTACAAGAAAATCTCTTATTATCGGCGGAGAATTTTCCGACAAATTATTTTGAAATATTTCCGACTAATTTACCAACAGATTTTCCGGCGAGCTTTCCAGAGAATTTTTTTTCGTCAGCATTTTGGCAGATTTTTTTTGCCGGAAATTTTTTCCCGTGGTTTTTTTTTTCAACGGAAATTTTTACCGACTCGCTTTTTATCTTCGAAAAAAAAATCTTCAAGAAATATGCTGGAAAAATGAAAAATTTTCAGCAGGAAAATCAGCCGTAATACAAATTTTCTTGTATCTATATATCTTGCGCATGAGCAATATGTGGATCAACCTTCGAAATGCTAAGGACTGTTGAAAAATTGTTGAGTTCATAGATACACACTTCAATGCAGGAGTCTTTTATAGGAGGAGCTTACTCCAATATTGCTGATTTGGTTCGAGGTTTTGATATGGAAGTTCTCCAGATGAGCTTTGGAGTAAGACAACGATATTTCTAATAGAATTTAAGCTCAAATTTACTGAAATACTTGCAAATTAATCTATTCTTCTGGCTTTTTCTTAGGCATCAGTTGAAGTTATTGAAAAGATTAAGAGAACTGAGAAGCCGCCTCTTATCATTCCTTTTGAGGTAAAGAATGAAAGTGAAAGCCATAATAGGGATTGGAAAGAAGGAATTTTTGAAGCTGTTTTGGGAATGAGAACAGATGATGTTCTGAATGGCAACGATGATAAGAAGGCCTTCAATGTTTTCAAGAGAAAGCCAGATGTGGAGAACAGGCACGGCCGAAGCATTACCTTGACTCAAAAGGATCGAAAATCATTAGAAGGTTCTTCCATGGGAGTTTTTATGGTGAATTTGACAAAGGTAAGCTTTAATTTTGATAGAATTTGAAGAGAATTTGCAAGAAGATAATAGAAGACGTATATATATATATATATATTCTTACATTGTATTAGTTCTCCATTGATGCAGGGATCTATGATAGGGCCACATTGGAACCCAAAGGCCACAGAGATAGCCATTGTTATTGAAGGTCATGGAATAGTACAAGTTATATTCCCTTCAAATCCATCAGGTTTTGGAATCGAAAAATTCACAACAAAGAGGTTCTATGTGAAGGAAGGTGATGTGTTCATCATTCCAAAATTCTATCCGATGACTCAAATGTCGTTCAACAATTCCTCCTTTGTTTTTGTGGGATTTAGTAACAATGGGAAGAAGAACCATCCTCAGTTTCTAGCAGGGAAATGGTCAGTGATTCAAGCTATGGATAGGGAAGTCATGGCAGCTTCTTTTAATGTGACGAGTAAGACATTTGAACATCTCTTGGCTAAACAAAAAGACAAAGTGTTGTTAGGATGTGAAGGATGTGCAGAGGAATTGAAGAAGAAATTAGAGGAAGAGGAAGAAGAGAGGAGAAGGAAAGAAGAGGAAGAGGAGGCTAAAAGAAGAGAGGAGGAAGAGGAAGCAAGAAGACACGAGCAAGAAGTAAGAAAAAGAGAGGAGGAAAGGAAGAGAGAGGAAGATGCCCGAAGGAAAGAAGAGAAGGAAGAAAAGAAGAGAGAGGAAGAAAGGAAGGCGAAGGAGGCTGAGCAAAGAAGTGTGGAAGAAGAAGAAGCACAAAGGAGAAAGGAAGAGGAGGAAACCCGAAGGAGGGAGGAAGAAGAGGAAGCACAAATGAGAGAAAAAGAGGAGGAAGCACAAAGAAAATGGAAGGAGGATGAACAAAGAGTAAGGGAGATAAGAGAAAAAGAAGAGGAAATGAGAATAAGAAAGAGAGAAGAGGAAGTACAAAGAGAAAGGGAAATAATGAAGGAAGAAGAGGAAGTGGGCAAAGGAGAGAAAATGAAGGGGAAACATAAAGGAGATGTGATAAGGAAGAGTAATGAAGAAAAAGATGAAGCCCAAAAAAAAGAGGAAGTAGAGGAGGAAGAAGAGGACGATGGAATGAGAAAAGGTGAAGGGGAGATTGAAAAGGGAGAGGAAAGAGAGAAAATTAAAGGAAGGGAAATGCGAAGGATTTGAATTGCTTCTTGATCTAGTAATATAAAAAATAAAAAAGTTCATGTAGAACAGTAGAAGTTATATTAGCGTGTGTGGTTGTGCTGAGAATGGAGTCTTGTTTGTTTGAGCTTTTTGATCTTGTTTTGGTGAAATATGGTTTGTTGTGTTGTAGATATTTTCATCAAAATTTAGATGAAATATTTTAGCTAATAATTTTGGGACTAGTTAACTAAGGTTTCATGCAACCATATTAATTGTTTGGATATAAAATATGATTTTGAAAATGATAATCTTATTTATTTGTGAATAAAATGAGAGAAACTTAAATATATAATCATGTTTATGGAAATTTTGAAAGATTTTTATATGGAGTTTGAAATTAATAATTGTTTTTTTAAGTTAAAACTCATTGTGGGGCTTACGTGTTAATATCCAAAAATCGGTTACAAAGTCCTTAGAAGGATCCTCCAGCTCGCTAATGCTCAAAAGAGCTACAAGAAAATTAGAAAGAAAACCTAAGAGACAGTGGTTCATTTTCCTAAGATTACAAAAAAGACATAAATAAAGTCTCGGGCTGTGAGTAGACAACACTCAAAAAAGGAAGAGCAAATTAATCCCGTTCAGCACATTCTTCCTGCAAAAATGTTGATGAAAATTGAAGTAGCAATGAAAAAACTAAAACAAAAATACCTTGCAATCATTGAAGCTCCAGAAATGAAAATATGAATATTCCCTGCAAGGAATTCTCCAAAAAGAAATGTTTGACAGATAGTAAATAAAACAATAAAAATAGCAACTATTATGGTTGTAGTAACAACTAACACTACAAACATAAGACAGACCCAGCATATACCAACCATACCAATTGAACACCTGATAAATCTCCTCCCTCAAATCCACCAAATCAAAACAACCTTTCCTCATATAAATCTCACTCTTACATAAACTAAGAAACTCATTACTATCATACCTCCAACATGCACGAGAACTAATATAAGAAGTAATCAAAATAAAAAAGATGCCCAGAACCTGCCAGAGAAATAAATACCACTCAATGACCTCCCTCCTCCACCAAAGAAGAACAGAGCCCCCAGTAAGACGGCAGCAAATACTAATTAATAAACCAGACCTTGAAAGAAATCCTAACATCAGCCAAAAACCAGTTCCACAAGTATAGAAAAAGAGGGGCAAAGTCCAGCATCCATGCAACAGCAGATAATTGGAACTAAACTTAAACTATCAGGTAAATTAATATCCATACCAGTGTTAAAATTAAGCCAATACTTGACAGAATAACTAAACCAGCAAACACCCCAGAAAACACAGCTGACCATACAGCACAAAAGAAAAACATCGCAACTAGCAACAGCAGCAACACCAGCAAAAAAAAAATCAGCCTGATCTGATATAAGGCAGACCAATCTTGTCCAGATTAATCAACCCTTTCAAAATGTGAGGCAAATTATCAGTACCAAAATTTCATATCCTCCTCCAACCTACTACCAAGCTTGTCCATGCAACCAGCACACGCATTACCCTCTCTAAAAGCATGCTTTATCGAATAATTAAAAGAAGAGAGGGCCATACGAATTTTCTTAATAATATAAAAGAACTAAGGACAAAAGACATCCACATTTTTAATAATTTGAATTAAGAGTAATGCATCCACCTCAATCTCAATGTTAACAAAACCTCTATCATTACAAATGTAAAGACCTTTAAGTAAACCCATCAGCTCAGCAAAAATGACCTTACATAGAGATAAAGGACCCGCATAAGCCTGCAAAAGAAATACCAACAGAACCATTAGAATTAAGCTTCAAAGAAGGAGGCATAGGTTTAAACCATCTTACGACCCTTTCACTTCTAACCAAATCCTCAGCATATATAGGAATACCTAGACTAACACCCAAAGCTTCACAATTTCTGAAATTTTTACTCGAGATAAGCTTAACAGCAAACAAATGAAGCAATTTATTATTAATATTGGAAATAATAATCTTGGCATCCATTTTAACACCATTATTTAGCTTCATTTCGTGCCTTCCAAAGAAACCACAAAATAAGAATAGGTAACAAATTAAGAACATGACCTTTAGCAGTGGTCATCCAATCAGTCAAAAAAGACAGAACATTACTAACAGACACAGACAAAGGTTTGTTAACTATCATGGTATAGTACCTCCAAACTTTTTGAGCAATAATATCATTGAGAAAAACATGATTAATACTTTCAATATTAGAACAACATTGGCATTTAGAAGGAAGATAAAAACCTTTATTCCAAAGACGAGAATCCACCGGCAAATAACCTTTAATACATCTCCAAGCAATAATAGAGTAAGACAAAGGAATATTGTTGGGCCAAATAGAACCATAAATAATAGAACTATCATTTTTTATTCTAAACACATCCCACACATTTTTTATTTTAAAAAGACCATTAGTAGAACTGTTAAAAAAATACGATCAACATCAATAATATGCAAAGGAATGCTCAAAACTTGATTCAAAATCTCATCAGGTAAAATATCACTAAGCTTATTGACATTCCAATTACCATTCTCAATGTAGTGGTTGACCTTAGTAGAAACTAAAGTATGAGAAAAGAGCATACTATCAATAGAGCCCTTACCTAACCAATTGTCTTGCCAGAAAAAGACATCCCCTTTACCCAAACCCCATTGGATAAAAGGATCTGCTTCCCAACTTATCTTGCATAAACATTTCCAAACAAAAGAGTCAGCTTTTTTAAACTTGCATAAAGCAGGGTACACCACTTTGCAATACTTAGCATGCATGAATTGAGCCCATAAACTAATTTTAGCTCTAAAGGAAAACCAAAGTTTATAAGAAAAAGCCCTAGCCATGTCTAAAATATTCTTACAACCTAAACCATCTTCATTTAAAGGGCCACACATTTTATACCAAGAGGACCAAAAAATACAAGAGCTATTGTTCTTAGCCCCCCAAAAAAATTTGATCATTATTTCCAATCTAAGGCAAATAGAAGGAGCAGGGTTAAGAGT
The DNA here is from genome assembly GCA_022539455.1 of Dendrobium nobile. Classification (NCBI taxonomy): domain Eukaryota; kingdom Viridiplantae; phylum Streptophyta; class Magnoliopsida; order Asparagales; family Orchidaceae; genus Dendrobium; species Dendrobium nobile. The sequence goes on along the minus strand of CM039721.1, from coordinate 70,814,703 downwards.
GTGAAAAATGAAAATGGGGATAGAGTTTAAAATATGTTTAATAAGCACAAGTCTACCACCAAAAGAAAGAAAATTAGAAGACCAATTGGCAATTTTTCTTTGAAAAATCGTAAACATATCCTAAAAAATCAGACTTTTTTTCCTCCCTTTAAAAATGGGGGTACCCAAATACTTAATAGGCAAAGAGGAGCAATTAAACTCACAAATCCTTTTGATATCATTGATTCTACCTTGATTAGCAGAGTTCGAAATAATAAAATTGCTTTTGTTCTTGTTAATCGAAAGCCCACTCATATTCTGAAAGTCATTTAAATGCTTGACAAGAAATTTAATATTAGGCAAAGAACTATTAGCAAAAATGATAAAATCATCAGCAAAACTAAGGTGAGTAATAGGGATACCACCCATAGTACGATATAACAGCTTAGGATGTCTTTTATAAAGTTCCTCCAAACCCCTGGACAAATAGTCAACCGCAATAATGAACAAAGCAGGGGATAGAGGATCACCTTGATGCAAACCATGGCTAGATTTAAAAAATCCATTACTCCTAACATTAATGATAACAGAAAAGAAACTATGTTCAATACTATTTTTAATCAAAGAAATAAAATCATGACTAAAATCAAATAAAGACAGCACTTTGTATAAAAAGTTCCAATGCAAGTTATCATAGGCCTTAGTAATATCCAATTTAAAAATAATGTTCCCACCTTTAACTTTAGCATTGACATCATGCGTAATTTCTTAAGCAAGCAGAATATTATCAAAAATGCTCATACCTTTCACAAAGTCAGTTTGGTTCTGGGAAATAATTCTAGGTAAGATATTAACAAGTCTAGTGGAAATAATTTTATAAACGAGCTTATTGAAAAAAGAACATAAACTAATAGGTCTAAAATCATTCCAGTTATTGGTAAAATCCTTCTTAGGAATTAAGACAATATTAGTAGAAGAGAAAAATTTAATATAAGGTTTACCCGAAAAAAAAATCAGAGGCAGCATCCATAATATCCAACTTGGTAATGTACCAGGTCTTAACAAAAAACTTAGTAGTAAAGCCATCAGGACCAGCAACAGAATCACCATTCATCTCCTGCATAACCTTCCAAACTTCCTCCTCCGATGGAGAGAGAGTCAGCTGGAAATTATCATTATTCGAAATACAATAAGGAACAATATAAGGATTAACAATAGGGGACAGTTGGAGCTCTCTATTAAAAATATTTCTAAAATGTTCCACCCCATAATTTAAAATAGAATCCTCATCCTCCAAGACCCCACCATCATTAGTTAAGATTTTAAAAATGCGGTTCCTAATTTTTTTCTTGTTAGCCATAGCATGAAAAAACTTGGTGTTCCTATCACCTTCGACAGTAAATTTAGTAGTAGCTTTCTGTTGCCAATAGATCTCTTCTAATTCTTGTAAAGCAAAAAAGTTTAATCTTAGCATTATTGAGCTTAGAGAGGTTAGAACCATCAGGGTTAAGCAAATACACATTTTCAAGCTCCATCACCTTATATTCAGCACTTTTAATATTAGAAAAAATATTTTTAAAGACATGTTTATTCCATCATCTCAACACTTGTTTCAGTCTACTAAGCTTGTTCCACAGTTTAGCCATACCCGAAATATTATTATCATGGAAAATAGGGGCATGCCAATTACTATTAAGAACATTAAAGAAATCATGATGAGATAAACACATATTGTGAAATTTAAAACCAGTAGGAACATGACTTTTGTTAGTATGGATAGTTAAAAGTAAAGGGGCATGATCAGAAGCAGTTCTACTTAAATGCTCAACATGAGTCATATGATAATTAGCAATCCAATCATTATTAAATAAAACTCTATCAAGTCTTTGCCACAAGTTACCTCTACTCTAAGTATAAGCATTCCCAAAAAAACCAATGTCATGTAAGTCACAAGTAGTAATCATGGAGTTGAAATCCTCCATAGCATTAATATTAGGATGATTACCTCCCAACCTTTCACTTAACACACCATGGCCAAGAATTATTAGTAGCAAAACTATTAAGCTGATCCCAAAGAGCTAACCGGCCCACTCTAGAGCAAGCGGCATAAATAAAAGAAGCATTACAGTAAAAATTAAACATAGATATTTGAACATCACAACTTGAACTAAATCACCAAGAATATTCACGGTGATAGAATTATTCCACATAATCCAAATTTTGTTCGAGCATTACCAAATTTATTAGTAAAACCCAATTTAGAAGCAGTATTATCAAGTTTATTCGAAGCAATCAAAGGCTCAAGTAACACCAAAAAATGAATGTTATGGATTCTACAAATGTTTCTAACTCTAGTTTTAGATTCCTTCCCACCAATACCTCTAACATTCCAAATAAAAGACTTAACCATGAGGACCTTTAGTACTAGTTTGAGCTCTAGTAACAAACAGCGTAAAGGAGAAAGAATCTTTAGTTTTTTTTTCCTTTTTTCTTATTAACCTTGGTAAAAATCTCCTCCTCCAAAGTTTTAGAAAAGGAATCATCCTCCGCAGGTTTTTTAATTTATAGCCTTCGCAATCCAAAGGCAAAGAACTACCTCTTTCCAAATTTTGCACAAGTTTGTCCTTTCTGTTCTTTGTGGGGATAAATTCCCCTTCTTCATAATTTTCATTAATTTCAGAATCTAAATTAATAACTAAATTAGTATCTGGGAAGGCTAAAGGAACATCAGTAGAATTTTGTAGCATATATTCAATAGAAACATAGATATTAGGGAGTTTCTCATTTTCATTGCACAAAGTATTACCATCCAAATTATTCTCCATACATAAATCACCTCTGTTTTCCGGCACAACATAGCTAGTCACAGCAGCAACCTGGTTTTTAGTAATAGCATTCGGCACCACATTATCCAGCAATTTAGGAGAAATGGTATTAATAGGTGGATCAACCTTATCAGCCGAAGGTTTAGTAGATTTTTTTAACTCAGGATGTAATTTAAAACAATTGAAAACCGCATGGTCATAAATCTTACAATGAGAACAAAAATCAGAAACCTTCTCAAACTCAACATTTTGCAAATAACCAAAAGCCTTTGATCCCACCCATACTTCTTTAGGATGTTTCTTAGAAATATCAACTTCCACTAGGACCCTAGCCACAGACGGACAGGTCCTGGAGGCAATCGCTTGGTCGGTTTGCAAAGGCCTCCCAAAAACATATCCAAGAGCATGCAATACTTGAGGGTTAAAAAAATGTAATCTCAAATTCGGTAAGGAAATCCAGATCAAAACTATGGGAGGCTCTTCATGCACATCGAAAAATGGCGTCCATTTTAAGATTCTCATTTGACAGTTACTGATATAATAAGATCTCCTAGCAAAAACTCTGCTATAGTCGAGATCGTTCGACAACTGAAACGCAACATGTCTAGAATTTAAAAGCCCAACGGAATAAAAACCAGAGAGTTTAAGATTAGAAAAAAAAAAACTATCAATAGAATCCATATTCGATCCACGTAAAGCAAATTTCCCAACAAGAGTAAATTGAAACGGAGAAGCTAGTTTAAGAATATCTTCATCAGAAATAAGAACAGCTGGCACACCATTTACAACAGATTGAGAAAATTTAGGAGCGTTACCACTTTGCATCGGGTTACCATATAGTACATCTTTGAAGGAACGCGAAGGAGACTTGGTAGGAGCATCACCATCTAGGTTGAAAAAGCCTCTGCTTTTCCCATGTATCGGGCTGGAAACCTTCCCCCACGCATTGGAAGAAGACATGCATCCACGCCAAAACGGAAGCCCCAAACAGGGCTAGAAGGTCGAAAAAGCCACCAGAATACAAAGGAAGAAAAAGGTAGCAAAAAGGAGGGAAAACGAGCGCTCGAAGCTAAGGCAGGCCAAAGGGAACCCTAAAATCGCCCAGGCGGTGGCTTAGGGCAATCTAAAAGAAGGTGTATCTAAAATTAATAATTATTTATAATTACATTATGATGAATTTAATTATTTTTTATTTTTAATTTTTTTTGGGAGGGAAGATTGTAAAATATAAACATATTAACTCAATTACTATATTATACAACAAGAGAGAATAATAAATAAATTTTGATAAATGATACCATTCTTAATGATAAAAATATATATTACATAAATAGTAAATATTCACATTATAAGTTGACATAATAATTTAGATAATGTAACACTTAATTCCCTATATGGTGGCATATAACACGTACGTGAACTTGAGTTTGAAAAGAGTTTGAAAATATTAGTGGTTTGAGAAGTAGTTGTCGAAGTTTTATTTTGTTCATAGATTATAAGCATCACAAGAGTATCGTCAATCCATCAACAAAAGACAGAAGTATGAATTATACATAAAGAGCCGACATCAAGATCAATGATATATAAGGAAATCAAATTCATTGAGTAAAAATATCAATATAGAGTGTTGATAGAAGTGGGTCAAAAGTGTGTTGAGAAATTAAAAGTATTGATACTAAGTGTTGGAATAATGATAGTGAATTGGTTAATAGGTAAAATATGAGGGCTTTGAGGTAGCGCTTTAGAGTAATTATTAAAGAGGATTTGAAAAGTGTAGGCAGTTTGAGGGATAATGTTATATAGATCAAATGAAGAGGCTCAAATTTTGCTTAGATATGGAAAAGAGTTGGAATATAATTCGAGTTCCCTTTATGGAGGAATTAAGTGAGGTAAAGTGTAAAAAAACATTATCTTATAAAAAACATTGAAAATATTTGGGAAGGAATTTGATAGGAGATGGTTCAAGGCTATGATATGATCAATGGCTAGTTGACTCGATGGAAGGAGATGCAGTTAATGGGAGATGGTCAACAACTTGATCTGAGGCAATGAGCAGATTTGTCAAGTGGTCAGCAGGTGAAATAGGCTCGAGTAAGTTGTTAAAGGTTGTGAGGACCAAGGAGTTCAACTTCTTCATAGTCATTTTCAGTGAGGAGAGTTGTTGATTGTTTGATTGGGACAATAGTTTAAAGGAATCATTATGTAGTCATTGGTTCACGAAAGGGAAGTCACATATAATTAGTTTGGATGCTTATGATGTATAGGGGTAAGGGGTGGCATGCGTACAATGACACAATGATAGAGAATCTTAAGGGAGGAGCAAAGGGCTGGATCAAGGCTCTAATTCCATATTAAAAAAATGAGATGAGATTGTGGAAGAGCTATATTCTAACCAAATTGTTATGTTAATGCAAGCAAAACTAAATCTATTGAGGAGACAACAATAAACATAAATTCAATAAAAAATAATATCATCAATAATCATGATATATTAATTTCTATAACAAATTATTAAATTAATATAAACAAAAAAGTTACTAGATATAATAATTTAGATATTATAATGCTATAAATAACCTAATGAGCCACTAACCACCTTATAACTTTCTCCATTTTAATTCCCATCTCAATAAAAGTAAATTTAAAAGCACCAATTAAATGACATTGTTTAAAAACTATTAGCTTGTTTTAACATCTCAAATAGTAGCATAGGCCGACTAATGATGATCTCCACTTAAAGTGACACATTTTTTTAGCTCTAAGTTTAGTACCATAGTGTTTTCTTATTTCAACTTAAAATCATGTTGTCATCCCACCTTAATATGACATCATTCATTTTCAATTTCAAAATCTAAACTTTCTTTTATATTTTCTCCTTAACTAACATTATAACTTAAACCAACATTTTTTTTAATAAAACATGTGACAAAATCACAAGACATATGATAAGAAAATTTATATGAAACTCCCAATAAATCTTTTTTGAAAAAAAAGACTAGTTTTGATATTTATAAATAAAGTAATAATTCATTTTAATTGCAAGATATCCCACTCTAATATAGTGCATAATTTATCTTAATCTATTGTTATTAAATCATAATAAACAAATTAATTAAAACTTTAATACTAATATCGAAATCATGTAATAAATACTAATACCACATAGGTCAGATTTAGATATCATGATTTATGTCTTAAAATAGGAGAAAGTATCATTCCAATTATTTGTAAAATTAAATAATTAAAATTTATATAAATAACCCTAATGTAAATCCTCCACTTAAAAAAAGATTCCAATTGTGATCAAACAATTAAATAATACCATGCATCATTAAAGCTAGTGGCTAAACTAAAGAGTTAAATGAGTAAACTTTTGACCATCCTCCTCAGCTATAAAATCCTCATGAAAGGCATCGATCTAAGAGTTTCATAGTCATTATTGAGCATCATAAAGTAGCTCACATTCTTCAATATTCATATTTTTTTATTATATTAATCATATAATCATTTAGAAGAAAAAAATTACAAAAATACAAAATGTCAGAGAATATATATAGGGCTTATATAATTACAAATTTGATCTTTAATTTCAATGACAAAACACTTTCATTATGTTTGACTTGAAGGAATTAGAAGAGAGGAAATGATAGAAAAGTGAAATTTTATCATTTATTTGGCTAAAGAAGAAATTAGGCAAAAAAAAATTTAATTTTTTTGGCTAATTGAGTTTTTTTTTTTTTTTTTTTTTTTTTTTTGAGAAAACATGAGTAATAATGAAGCTTTGACTTTTTTTAAGGATTTGTTATAAAGACTAAGTAGGAGATTGTGTATAAACTTAGGCTTTGTTTGGGACAAATTTTTTACAGAGTACAAAAAATTAAAAAAAGATTGCTTTTAAAAACATATAGAATTTTTTCCCTTCAAAAATTGCAACCATACTGATACACATCATGACTTAAAAATTGCATCAATATTCACAATTTTTTTAACTATAGCTACACATTATGCTTATTTATTTAAATTATGAATAACAAAAATATCTTTAAAAATTTTTTTTATGTTATAAGGGTAATTTTTAATTTTAATTAAAATTTAAAATCAATATATGATTAAATTAAGATTTGCTCATTTTTCATACTCTTATTTTTAAGTAATAATAATAATAGGATGTTTTGCATTAGTATAATCATAGCTCAAACTTCTTATATTGCTTTCTATTTAGCACACATCACAAATTGAACCAAAACTTTGACAGCTTAATAACTAGATAGGGTGACTTCAAAATGCATTATTTACCATCCAAAAACATTTTAGAGCTATTTATAGGCACAAGATAAGAGAAAGAGAGCTCAAAGCCATTGATCTTCACTCATACAAGCAATGAATTAGATAAATATCAAAGTACTACACAACAAAATAAAAGTAAAAAATAAACAATATTAAAAAGAAAAAATTATCTTTTAATTCCTTCAATTGTGCAATTACTTAATTATGGCTCTTCTTAAATCATATCAATATAATAATTGACAAAAACTTTATAAAAAATTTATAATTTAGAACATTTATTGTTTAGATACATTCTTTAACATTTTTATGCTCATCTATGTTGTATCCATTGGAAGGTTATGTGTATTCTTTATATTATTATAATTTTTTTCACTCATTTAGATTTCGTTTGTAATGACTTTCTTATTATATCTTAAAACATCTTTTTAGTATAAAAAAATTTTATATTAAAAAGATGCTTTAAAAAATAGTAAAAAAAATCGTCTCAAACGAAACCTTAACGTGTGTGAACAGAAGAAAATAGCCTCTGCGAGAGTCTTCAAAGGTTATGGAGATTAGTGTCATCGAGTACGTTGCATCATTTTTAAAGCAAATTTCATAAAGCTTGATTCAACAAAGAAGATTTGACTCATTAAAATCAAATAGAACCACCCAGGACAGCCTGAGCTCATGGCTTGAGGCTATTAATGCACACTAATATAGCTCTTTTAAAAATAAATATTATTATATTCCAAATAATAGATACTGATAATTTCATGAATTTTAAGTACTTGCCATTAATGTCAATTGGTTTTATCATTTAAATAAAAAATATTATATATATATATATATGCTGCTATGAGATTCTCGATAAAAAATATTTTAATATAGATTTATATCCTTTTCTTTCTTAATCTCTATTAATATTAGTGCTTTTATAAAAATCAAATAGAGTACATAGCATTTATCAACAATAAACTAGAGAAAGAAATTAAGTACCATAGCTTTTAAGTAAGAGCGTTAAAAATGAATTTATTCGAATCACTCGATAACCTTGTGCGTTCAGGAGTATTCGCAGCGGTGGAGAAATATAATCTTTATCATCTTAGCGTTGTACGAAAATCCGGCACGCAATCAGATAAGAGAGAGGGTCTAGCATTTATGAGACACCATGATTTTTATGTGGAAACCCCCTAAAAAAATGGGGAAAAACAACGAGGTCTAGCCCAATTTGAATCCATCCACTAGTATTGTAGTCGATTACAAATGAGGCCCTTCCTTTTAGGAAGGAAAGTATTTGATGTACATTATGTGAAGTACATTACATGTTGAGAATATAAAGAGTCACTGTTGACGTATTCGTTTTGTTGGAAGGACTGTAGTCGGCTAGTGACGGAGGTCGGAAGGACTGTAGTAGGCGGGCGACGTAAGTCAGGAGAACCGTAGTCGGCTGGCGACGGAGGTTGAAAGGACTGTGTCTGACAATGAAGGCTAGAAGGACGGCGTTAGGGAGAAGTCTAACAATGTGTAGAAATCCATCTTCGAATAAACGTCCAGCCAAAGTCCGATAACTGGTAGAAGTCCGGTGTCGGGTAGAAACTTGGCGAAGAGTGAAGGTTCGGTGTCGAGTAGAAGTCCGACGTCTGTTGGTGGACGAGGAGAACTCCAGCATCATTTTGGTGAAGTTTTGGCATCAGGAGAGAACTCTGTCGTTAATTGGGAAGAACTTCAGCATCACGTGGAAGTTGGGCAAAATTCCGGCGTTCTCCCGAATATCACGCAAAATCTCGACGTGTTCGAGAGGCGAGAAGAACTCTGGCGGTGGTCGAGAAGGAGCTTATTCTCCTTCCCCTTCTCTTCTTCTTCTTCCTCTTCTTCTTTCCCCCCTCCTTGTGAGGAATGAGGGCTTTATTTATAGTTTTTCTGGAGTGGCATGGCTTGTAAATAGATGTGAGATCAAGGGCAAATAGGGAGTGATCGAATGGACGGCCGATATTGAATCCTTCGATTATGCATAGTTCGTTGGACATTTGAAGGCCTTATGGAAGTTGGAATTCGGCAATCTTGGGCTCGTTGGATTCGTCTCGTCGAGCCGCTCGATTCGACTATAATCTCGTCAAAATCGGAGATCGTTTGGCAACTCAAATTGTGTTACGAACTTTCCAACAACGCTTCGAGTGCTCGATTTGGGCTCAGATTGAGTTGAATTTGGTTTCGTTGAGTTCATATTTCCGAGACGCTCAGTTTGACTGTAAGCTCGCTGAAATCGGAGTTCAGGTGCTCCCGGATTTAGTTTTGAAGTTCCCAACTTGATTTTTGCCTCGAGATTCGTGCCCGATCAAGATAATTTCATGATGACGTATCAAACCTGATTTGGGTCTGACAATAAAAATTCAGTTTTGAATTTGACCCGTTTAATAAACGAGTCATATTTGAATATAAAATTTTGACCCATTTAATTCTGATTGACTCACAAACTCGATTTTAACCTGAAAACCAACATCTTATTTTTTTTCTTAAACTCTTTTGCATGTTAGTATGATATTCATATTTTTTACCAACCAGCCTAAATTTTATAATTAACAAGGTATAATTTCCTTAAAATCAAAATGGCTGATTAGGCAAAGTTCGAGTCATCCATATTGCCAATAAATGGTGCATGGCTTCATCTTTTTGACCTGCTTATTAAACGGGTGGGCTTGAATTGAAGAAATTCAAATAGAGTCAATTTTTAGTTGTACTTATCTTCAACCTGTTAACATGTTTTGATATCTTATTTAAGTCATAGAACAAAAAATATATTAACAACAACTGATATTACAGAAGTTTATGATGAAAATGAACTTTATTATCATGATAATATAATTTATTAACATAACAATAATAATAACTATCAGTTTTTTTTTTTTAATTTTGATTCAAATGCTAACAGAATCCTCATAGAAAAGAGAAATTATTGTGTGCGGAATCCGAATGCATTCGGAGGTAAATACAGATGCGTCACGTCACTGGATGCACTGAGCTCCGATAACGTGATATGCCGGAATTCGCCACTGAACACGATCGACTTCTGCGCATAATAATTTCTCCATAGAAAGCCTATAAATCTCACCAACTATGCATCCCATGGCATTCAGTGCCTCGAGCTCAGTGAAGAAGAAGCATTAAATTCAACTTGTCAAATCTTGAAAGAAACTCAAATCTATCTCTATCTCTATCTCTATCTCTATCTCTATCATTGTTTTCAGGGCCTGTGCAATTTCTTATTTAAATTATTCATCTTTCCCCCCCCCCCCCAAAAAAAAAATTATTCATCTTCTCTATTGAAGAAAAAAGTCTACAGAAAATCCAGAAAGCTGAAACGCAATATAGCTTTTCTATAAATACAGTGTTGGTTGTCCGAACCTGCTGTCTTCTTGCTCATTACTAATATATCTCTGTGTTGGTAATTTTGGAGCTCAGTATTAAAAGCTTTTAGAGTACTCGAATGCATCAGCAATAAGAGGTAACAGTAAATGAGAAGGTCAAAGGAGAAATAAAAGGATTATAATATTTTTTTGTTTGTTTTTAAAAAATAATGCTGGAATTATTCTTTCTTTATTGGTGATAGGGTTAGCTTTTGTACGAAGATTCAACATACAAATAGATAAAAGTGTGTGGTTATAGCATTTATGAGGAACACCATAATTTTTACTTGGAAACTTCTGAAAAGGATAACAACCACGGGGCCTAACCCAATTTGAATCAATCCACTAGTGTTTGCAATTGATTACAAATCAGGCCCTTACTTAGGAGGAAGGTTTGACAAAAAAAAATTGAAATGGGATAAATTTTTGATGTTTTTGTTGTCGTCAATAATATTTATAAGTGAAACCCATTTTGAGCTGGCCAGCTAGATCCAATCAAGATTCAGGCTGAAAATTGAATGGACTAATTACTCGACTTGTGAGTCAACTCGATTCGAGCAAATAAGCTGATTCAATTTCCGACCGATCCAATCTTAAAACTAAACTCTCAACTGTACTCGCAAAAAATGTTGAGTTTTAACTGAGTTCCAATCAAGTCAAAATCTAAATTTTTATTTACAAATTTACATAGATTCACTAAAATTTCACTCATTTATTATCAGCATATTATAATTCTTGAGGTTATTCATAATTATTAATTAGGCTTCGTTTGGTTTTTTTCCCCTTCTGGTATAAAAAACGCCAATAGGAGAAGAGGTCTTTTTAAAATGGAGAAGCTAATAAATAATGCTTCTCAAAACAATACAAAATCGCAGTTTTTAAAAAAGTCTGCTACACATCCAAACATCTTCCACGCCTGTGTTTTCCAATTTCAAACGAAAAAAAAGGATAAAAACGGAGAAATACCGTGAAAACAAACGAGCCCTTAATCATGCAATCCAAAAGACGGTGACCATGAAAGTCTCCATGCATAGATGAATACCATAGACAGGATAATTAATGGAAGATTAAGAAAAATTAGGCATACCTAATTTTGTACTTATATTTTTAATTTTTTAATTCAAAAATTCGGCGGCACATGATTTTTTTTTATTTTATGAAATTAAAATTTGATTAGACTTTTTTTACTTAAATACATCAACATTCATTTGTGAAGTTTGAAGAAAATGAAATATGTCGGGTTCGACCTATGCGGTACGTTGGTAGACAGAAGCTTATTCCTCTCCGTTGCTTTACCTTTTTTTTTTAATAACAAAAAGGAAACTTTTTATTCCATAAAAAGAGCGATTACAAGATCCAAAAAGCAAATGCAAAAACAAGAGGAAAAAAACAACCCTGAGGGCTCAGTAGAAGGCCGAGACTACCAGCTTCCCATAAGACAAGCTCGGACCGTCCAATTGGTGGACCAAAATGCGAAGCAGCCATCCTAACGATATCAACACCAAGGTTGCCATGAGCCAAGCTGACGGAACCGCTGCTTTCCCTTGAATCCCATAAGCTGTCAACAAAAAAAAATCGTTCAATCAATTTTTAATTCATAATTAATGTCAAGTTTATTGGGCATAATTAGCCATAACTTTTTAAATAGAAGGGTTAATTAAAAATTATATAGTTTCAATTTTTTTCTTAGATGTATTAATCACAACTTATAATAATCATTACTCAAATGTTAAAAAAAATTAAAAATAAAATTTTAAAAAAAGTTTGTTAGGAAAATTATTAGTGAGGCTAAAAATCTTGATCTGAATGAGAGAGGGAAGAGGGATTAAGGGAACTTTAAGAAGGTGAAGAGCTTTGCAACATCTTGTAAATAGTATTTTTGGGCATTAGGAACCTTGACCTCTATAGTCTTTTGAGAAGATTATTGATATTGTACACATCACTCTCCACATAAATGCTACACAAACTAATACTTTGGGTACATGTACCTCCTTGTTTGCCGGCCTCTAGAGAGGATTTTTGCATGTTTGCCGAAAATTATTTCTTGAAATAATAGCTTTAGCGAAGATCGAGATATAGGAGATGATAGAGTTTATAGTTGTTTCTTCTAAATAGTCAGGTCGGTTCCCCTATTTTTTTTTATAATGGACCTATGATGTCAAGCTGAATTACTTACAAACCTCAATATGCTCTCTCTCTCTCTCTCTCTCTCTCTCTCATGCTTCTTCTTCTTTACATCTCTCTTTACAAGTTGTATCTTTTCTCTTAGCTAGGGAGCAACCAAACTTGGAGGCTTATCTTTCCTCTTTTCCCTCTTCAATTAACTGATAAGAACAAAGTTCATATTTTCTTATGAAAGGACTTGTAAAATGTTACTCATATTTGTTGCGGGTTTCATTACTATGTTTTGTTATAGTCAAAACATTATAGTGCAACTTAAATCTTTAAATTTTACATTAGGATGTCAAGTCACATACGCATCAAATTGTACAATATGGGAGTGATCCAACATGAGGGCATGTCATCCTAATCTTCCTTCCTAGCAAGAGAACAATTGCATCATCCATCTTCTTTTGGTAAATATCTAATGACTGTCATCATCTATAGTCTAATGTATATCATTGACCACATTAATGCCCAACGTCCATCGTTACTATCAAGTAAGGTTCTACGCCCACTGACACCTGACTCTAAACTTCTAGAAATTGGCTAAAACTTACTATTAAATGATTAGATTGTTGTTAGCAACACCATCAACCACATCGTCCATCTCCGCTGTCAACAAAGATTCTACATATTCTGACACCTTACTGTGAACTTCTAGAAATTGACTATCACCTACTATTGATCGATGAGATTATTGTTAGCAACACCATCAACCATGTCCATCACCTATATCAACTAAGGTTCCACGATCATTAATACCTGACTCTAAACTTCTAAAAATTGACTGACACTTACTATTGGAAGATGAGATTATTGTTAGCAACACCATTAACCACCACAAAGAGTGTTGTTCATAACACCATCAACTATCACTGCAAGAGACAACTCCTACAACTATAGTCTTCACAATGTAATACTACGTCATCTTCCGATCACATAAACAATGAATAATTATAATCAATAATTTATTTTAATATAACCATTTTAATTGGACTAGACCTCATAGTTTTTCATGTAAGCAATTCAACTCTTAGATGTGTACATGGTGCACTACTTGTTCTTATGTATGCATAATATTTATATAATCTTTGCATGCCAAAATCTCTATATCATCATGAATACTACAACACAAAAATTTGGGATTTCAAAAGTAAGAAAATCCCTTCTAATTCTGAATGCATCACACCTTACAAAACTAAAAAGATTGAAGGAATCTAAGAAACACAAACGAAAGACACCAACGTTTGCTATAATTTAAACATAACAATATTGATACTCCTATAAAATATGAAGACATTCTTAAATTATTTGTTAAACATAAAAATGATATTATTCCACTATATACATAAAATAATATGAATAGGTTTGTAAATAAGTAGAGCCAAAAATTATTTTATTTAAATTCATTTATTTATTTCCTTATTGAATTTGTGAAGAGCTTGACCATAACTTAGAATTTTTAAAATTTTATTAATTGCTTGTTTTCTTATTAAGCTAAATCATAATCAAAATTTTATTGAATTTTACTTATTATCATATTACTACACATTTCAATACATAAATTTAATAGGGTTGAAATAATTCATTAAATATTATTTATGTCATTTGAAAAAATTCATATTTGTTAAATAATATTATTATTAATTATTATTATTATTATTATTATTATTTATTATTATTATTATTATTATTATTATTATTATTATTATTATATAAGTATAATTGGTATTATTATCATTTTTATACTCAATAATTAATAATATATATAATTACATAGGATATAAAAAAATATTATCATTTGATTATAAAATACAACATTAATTAAATAAGCAATTAAAGCAATCATTAATTGATTATTTTATTGATCACTTAACAACCTACTTATAAAATAGTAAATCAGAATGCACTAACAAAAATAAATTAACAGTATAATTATAAATCAAGCTTCTAAGATTTTGTCCAAACTTACTAGATTAAATAAATGATCATAAAAAAACTCATTTACATGAGTGTCAAATTGTTAATCAAATACGCTAATCTATAGAACCAAATAAAACAGTAATAAGAGCCCTAATGTCACACATATAAACTAAAATGCCAAGCTTTAAACTGTAACTATATGCATTAGGAATAGTAACATTAAACAATTTTATAGAATTTTTTTTTTTCATTATCAATATAGAAACACATTATCCAAAGATTACTCTTCATAACAACCATTACATTTGGAAGCACATGAAAATCATGGCATTCAAGATATTAATCGAGCTTATTGATAAGACTAGAGAGCAAGTTGAAGGTAAACTTGAATTATGAAGGTCAGCCTCAGAGTGTAAAGGTTTTCATTTGAGTAGATCTAAAATCGAATATATGAAGTATAATTTTAGCAGTGATAGATCTAGTGGGAGGATTGTGACTTTGGGCGATCAAGTCATTAATAAGAGTATACATTTTAGATATCTTGGATTTATTATTCACAATGATTGTGAAATATATGAGGATATTATTAGTAGAATTCAAGTTGGAAGGTTGAAGTGGAGGAATGCATCGGGCTTGTTGTGTGATAGAAAAATCCCCCACAAACTTAAGGGGAAATTCTATAAGATGGTGGTGAGACTTGCAAAGCTTTATGGTCATGAAGAATATTGGCCATTAAAAGAGAAGCATAATATTAAGTTAAGTGTTGCAGACCTGAGGATACTCAGATGGATGAGTGGCCGCTTTACTCTTAGAGACATGATACGAAATGAGCATATACATGAAAAGGTTGGAGTAGCTGCAGTGGAAGATAATATTAGACAGAGTCGCCTTAGATGGTTTGGTCACATAAAAATGGCAGCCTTCCGATGACCCGGTTATGAAAGTATAAGATGTATTAAATTTGACTTATGTTAAGGTAGGCAAAGGTTGACCTAAAAAGATATAGTTAGCAAATATTAGAAATTATATTTATTATTAGATTTAAATGAGAATATGACACTTAATAAGACACAATAGAGAAAAAGGATTCATGTAGCCGACCCCACGTAATGGTATAAGGGCTTGACGTGTTGTTGTTATCATTTGATTTTTATTAATCGTATGATGCAATTTGAATCCCAAAGTTTTTAATTACTAATTTACTATGCAAGAGTTTTCTACATCGGTTATCATTCCCTAACAAACTAAAATTTGTTCATATCATCACACGTCAAGCAAAGTAATTGAATCAACCATATGAATTCATATAGGACTGTAAGTGAGTTAAGCCTACTTTAGAGTTGGCTCAAACTCAATTCAATAATGGGCTAATCAACCATGCTCGATTAGCTATATAACGAGTCAAGCTTGAACTAACCTCAACTCGAATAATTAACTCACGGTTCAGATCATTTAAAAATAAGACTATTGTAAAAAACACTTAAAATATATGAAACTTTAGAAGTTCAACTATAATATATACTAGTTTAAATATTTTAAAATTATATTTCATATTTCCTATCAAGTGATTCTTTATTACTTATCTTCTAATTGTTCATTCTTTTTTAATTTTATTATAATAATTACTTCAATTATAATCATTTTCTCTCTTTCGGTATGTATAGGCTTCCTAGAACTCGTAGAATTAAACCTAAACTCAAGCTCTATTTGTTAATCAAGCTCAAAGCAGTGGTGACTAGAGCATGGCTTGGCTTATTTACACCCCTAAATTCATCTTTGGGGGCAGGTTATGTGCTATTAAACTTAAGCATGATATAAGATAGCTAAGAGCCATATGAGCCAAAAAATTCAAATGAACCACTCCATCCAAATGAATCAATTTTATACACCCACTTAAGCTTCGTTTGGGATGGCTATTCTACTGCTTTTTAAAACAGCTTTTTAATTCAAAATTTTTAATTTTTGAACTAAATAACCACTCTAAGAAACAGGAAAAAAACTGTCCCAAATGAAACCTTAGTAAGATTTTAAGAAGCATAAGATGATGAAATTTGGGCTAAAGTCCAAATGATCAAAGGTTTTTTTAACAAGAACTTGGAAAAAAAACCAATTATTTAAAATAATTGATTCAATGAAAAAACTATCAAATATATTTTTTTAAATAATAGAACTGATAAAATATTCATTTAAAAACATGCGAATAGCTTCAAGCTTTTTAGAGCAATATTTCGACCATAAGCAATATTAATATCTAACATTTTATTTTTTTGGGTAAATATCTAACATTTATTAAATCTGATTCTTAAAAAAATAAAAATAAAGAAGTAAAAATCCAGTGAATTCGCTGGCACGAGCTTTAAAGCAGATCGAAGGGCTATGAACTGCCTCAGCTTTTCAGTGCAACATAATCCAGAGCCTGTCGTCTACTCCCTCAAGATTCGCGCCCGCGGTACTGCAAACGGTGATCCGCCGCCACATTACCCGATCCCACTCCCTAATCCCACCAAAGCTCCATTCCCAATGACAAACTCCAATACTCCATCGCCTAATACGACGAATCACATGCACTTCGCCCACACCACTAATCATTAAAAAAAAAATCCAAAAATATAATCTGCATTTTAAGGATAAGAGACACAGCTACAAAATTACAGTCATCTCTCTAATTTCCAGATCTCTTTATTACTTACAGAGCAAACAAAGAAGAAACTTTTAGGATGAGCTCTCCGAAGTAGAAGAAATGCCTCTTTTGTCCAGCTTCTTCATCTCGATGCTTAGCTTAAAAGAAGCTAACTCAGATTTTTTAAAAAAAAAATCGCATCACCGATTCCCCAAATCTTTAGCTCTGAACTCCCACTTCCACCAGATTCACACTGAGCATTACACGGCAAAAAAGATCTCAACTTGAACACTTCTTCCAAAGAAAATCAGTGAATGCGATGATTATAGAATTGCCCTGCCATTGGCCTTCACATCGCCGCCGCCGCCATCCCAGGTCTTAACTGGTGACGAGCTTCGACCACTACTATAGGCTTCGAGTCCTCCCCCGCCGATAGAGTTGATAAACGCCGATAGACCGCCAGCGTTCGCGCCACCGGACGGACCAAGTCCCAGGAAGTCCAGCGTCGCAGCTGGTTTCGAACCAAAAAGGGAGGCTGAACCCATCATCATATCCGGCAGTCCGGCGGCCGCGCAGCCACTATCGTAAGGGAGACCCAGCCCAAGCCCGGCTGACATCGATGCCGGTTCAGGCCACTGGGCCTCCCCACCACCACCAGCGGCTAACGGAGAAGACGAAGCGGCAAGGCCAAAGCCACGGAGGAAGGACGAACCTGATGCCGCGGCACCCATCTGAGCAGCTTTCTGCAGTAGCGCAGTGGCGGACATATGAGCTGAGGGCTGTAGCGCAGGGAATTGACGGCGATCTGGTGCTGGAGGGAACAGAGATGAAGGGCCATTAGAGGAGAGGCAGAGGGAAGGGGGTTCCACTTCCGGCCGGCCCATGGAACCGATGAGATCCGAGAAAGATGTTCTTTGCGTTGCGACCGTGGATGCAAAGAGGCTGCTGCTTCCGCAGCTTGTGGTAGTGCAGCTGCTGTTGCTGCACATGGATACTGGCGCCAGCGGCGGCTGGGGAAGGTATTGGAGAATTCCTGCGGCGTTTTCCGGCTCTGAATAAGAACAGAAGACAGATGCGAGAATAAAGCAACAATCTTTTTCAATAAAAACACAAATTTTAAAGGTTAAACAGAGAAAGGGGATTGGATAATAGTATGCAATGATGCTTTGTAGCAACTTTCGATTCAATTTGATTCATGCATGATGAATCTCTTTTATTAATCTTCACGAACTCGCTCTCTTTTTAGAGTTCAGGTATAGCGAAAGCTCCATTCAAAAAATGAAAGTGGAATATGTAAAGTTTCAATCAGAGCGGCTTTTTGAAACATCTCCACTACAGAAAAAGCAGATCGAGGCAGAAATCCCACTATCCCTTTCCACAAGTCTAAAACCCTAATCACCCGCCTCTTATCTTCTACGAAGAAAATTAACTAAAAAAGAAGTAGCAAAGACCACCATCCCCGGTTTTTTATTCACCAGAGCAGACAAAACACTACGGAAAAACCCTCTCCCCAGACCATTGCTGTTTTCACTTCCCTCCAAATAAAAAATGGGCATCAAGATCCCAGATTCAGACTAGTCCAAAAAAGAAGAAAAAGCAAGCTTTTAATCTGCCCAAAAAAGATAAAGAACAAAACCTTTCTGATCCGACGGCGGCGGAGGCGGCGCCATCTGCTTCTCTTGCAAGTTTGCAGGCGCCGTCACCTCCAGCTTTGACTCTTTCTCCGCCGCCACCGCCACGGCGTTCGTCTGCGTCCTTGCGCTTTCTTCCGCAAGTGCGTCGCAGAAAGCACGGTGTGTTATGAAGCTATCCCTCCTGCAAACAAATCCCAAACCAAATCAGTGTATGGAAACTTAACTAAATGAAAGAATCCAGCGGAGTATTGTGCTTTGACATTTTTCTACCGTGAGAATAGAGTTCCACAGTCGCAGCGATACTCCCTTGTTCCGCAAGTCTTGGCGTGCGCTTTCCAGTCGGACTGAACGGCGTACTTCTTCAAGCACTTGTCGCACTTCCACTTCTTCTCGCCGTGCTTGCGGCAAAAATGCTTTTTAATACCGGTGAGATCACCGAGAGCTCGAGAAGGGTCGTGGTGTACGCAACTGGGTTCTGGGCATACATAGACCCTCTTCTTCACCTCCTTCCCTGTTCGCTGCCGGAGCTTCCATGGCAAGTTATGCCCTCGACGGTGAAGTTGTAGATTCTGGTCCCTCTGAAACCCTTTATTGCAGATCTCGCACACGAATCTGTTCGTCGCCATTAAAGTCTTTGGAGATAACGCAATAACTTCCGCATCCGGATCTAATACAGGAGAAATTTAAAAAGACGATCTTTCCAGCTCAAAAGAAGAGGAACGAGTATCCTCTTGAGTGTCTCGGTTCATGCTTACCTGGCATTCCGGGAAGATTCCTCTTTTTCTTCGGCGGTGGCAGAAGGGAAGCTGCTGCCGGAAGATGACCGGACGAGACACTAGCCTCACCGGAGGCAGAGTTCGACATAGTCATAACAGAGGAGCCCTCAAATTCTACCGGCATGAGCAACTAAAAAGTAAAAAGAGCATGAAAATTTTCAAAATGGAATCGCAACTCAGATAATGGCCTCTAAACTCCTAATTCTCATGCCAGAAGAACGCTCTCCTCAAGCGGAAAGATCCCGTTTTGATTGAAGAAACTCAAGCCCCGCGCATCTCCGGCAATCAAGCTCAGCTTCTCTGCTCCGGCCAAGGCTCAAATCTGAACTCCGACTCAGAGTCACCTTATTCAACTTGCGGCCGCCTGAAACTGGCCACTGGCGGTGCGAAAGAGAGAGCTTTGCACATTAGAGAGAGAGAGAGAGAGAGAGAGAGATAGGAAGTAAATTCTAAATAGGACTAAAAAAACTAGAGGAAGAAAAGAAGAAGCAATGCGGTGTGTTAACCGTGGTGAAGAAGAATGGTTAGCTAGACAGTCAAGGTGGTCAATCACGAGAAATCCAACCGTACACGTGTCTCGTGACGCAAGATCGAGCAGCGCGCGGCATCTGCCCCGGGCTCCCCAGGCCTAAGTGTCGACCTTCCTGCTTTTGTCGTGTAGCGCATGGCGTGACTCGACCGATCTCCTTCTTTTTCTCGAATTTTCTTACATTTTTTTATTTCTAAAAAATTTTAAAAATAAAAAACTAGCATATTAAAAAATAATATCGATAGAGCTGAAAATTTTCCAGCTTTATTATAAATATAATAATATAACTAAAAGCTTAATATAAGTGTTGAATTATAATTATTCAAAAGAATATTAAATACAAATTTAAAAAATAGAGAGAAAAAATAATCTTAGAAAAAAATTAAAAGATTTATTTAAAATATATTTGAATATTAAAACGACATAAATGAGCTCATATGTGGGCCCCTTATTTATAAATTTGAATTAGAAATTAACTTTTATAGAATTAACTTTATAGTTGATAATACATTAAATAAGACAAAAATAAAATAATTATTTGGAATTTTGGACTAATGGGAGATCTGAATCCTAAAAAATTAATAGCTTGGAGTGCATTAATAGTCGATGAGCCATTGAAATCAATCAGATCAAATTAATTTGGCTTAACCTATCTTAATTTAGGTTTTATTTGGGACAATTCCTTGCTGTTTAATAATATTTTAGTATATAAACTTTTTAAATTAAAAATTTTTGTACTAAAAAATTAAAAAAATAATAAAAAATTATCTCAAATGAAGCCTTTGTTTGAGTTTGATTGAAAATCTTTGAATATTTGGATGCACAATAAGATTAGATTATATTTTAATGATACAAATTAATTATATTATTATCATTTCATTGAAATCAAGATATAATTATTAGATTAAAGAACAATTGGGATAAAGTCAAAATATGTTGCTCTTAATTATTAAAAAAAGTAAACTAGATAAATATTTATAAAATTTGAAATTACTTATTTTTTATCAAAATTTTAAATTATTAAAATTTTCATATAAATGAAAATTAATTTAAAATTTTATTATATTTCCACTTAAAACCTCCTATAAAAAATTTCATTTTTTTCTATTATTTTAGTTTGTTTTATTTTAATATTTCATTTAAGATATTTTGGCATGAGCTTGATAAATATTTTTTAAGTTAATTAATTAACATAAACTTAAATGTCTGGATAACTTGCTACGTTCCCCCAAACATAGTACAATGTTATAGCAGCTTCTCCTATCGCCACGTGTACCTGTGTGGAAATTATGCCGGGAGACATCCAACTACTTATAATTAAACATGTGCGGTAGCCTGTGAATGGTCATTGGTCAACCAATCCAATATCGTCCGACGTTCCCTATGTGGAATGAATTAAGCGCTGCATAGATACTAATGAGCTTAATTAACTTTTAATTATCATTAAATTAAAGGTTAAAAGAATTGTTAAGCAACATTAATGCTCATTTAACTAGCAGGACGTTGATGTTTAGCGAGTTGTTAAGTATTTGAACCTCTAAGATGATTGGCTGGGCTTGAATCCGGCCTGAACCAACCCCTAAAGGAATAACTGAAACTTGGACCGAACCGGCCGTATGGGCTGGTTCTTAAAACCCACGGGTCTCGCATAGGGGAAATAAGTACGTGCAATCACCAGATCTTTCGGAGGTCAATCAAGATGCACCACATCACTTAATACACAGCGGTATACAGTGATAATACATAATATATTGATGACAAATGAACTATGAATTTAGTAAAACAATATAAGAATATGAATTAATAAGAAAATTTCAATTAAAATAAGTAAATCAATTTTGAGATCAAAATAATCTATGATGCACCGACACGGCACTTAAAGAGGGTATGTAATGTCGAACACGTGTCGGACACGGACACGCATCGGACACGGCATGGATACGTGTCCGACACGGCATTGGAGTGTCACAATTTAAAAAATTAAAATTAAAATCGGAGACGCGTGTCCGGTTATTAAATGAGGTATCGCTACATGCTCGGTATCGTTAGGTACATGCTCGGTACCGCTCAGTACATACTCGGTACTGCTCAATATATGCTCGGTACCGCTCAGTACATGCTCGTTACCGCTCAGTACATGCTCGTTACCGCTCAGTACATGCACGGTACTGCTCAATATATGCTCAGTACAGCTTGGTACATGCTCAGTACTGCTCGGTACATGCTCAGTACCGCTCAGTACCACTAGGTACATGCTCGGTATTGTTAGGTACATGCTCAGTGCTGTTAGGTACATGCTCGATACCACTCGGTATCTTCCCATATAAACAACTTTTGCTCGGTACTGCAAGGTCGAACCCCGCCAGGGGGGCAGCGCCCTTGGACCCCCGGCAGACCGGTATATTGTTGTATTCATGTTGTCTTATTATTAGGATATTTTGATTTCACTTCATATCAATTTAATTTGATGTATTCATATGTATGATTGATTTGTTAGCAAAATGAGCTCTCCTGCTAACGGGGGTGGATTAGGTGAAGGTTCAAAAGAGCCACCTGTCCACGCCATATTCGTGTCATATATTTTTAAAAATTATTATATATTATATTAAAAAATTATTATGCCGTGTCCACACCGCACCCGTGTCCTATATTTTTAAAAATTTCCGTGTCTCGTGTCCATGTCGTGTCATGTCCGTGTCGCCGTATCCGTGTCGGTGCATCATAGAAAATAATATACATATTAAATCATCTAATCTGGCCAACTCATTATCAATATCTAATCACCAACATTCTGCAAAAAAATAATAATCCCAAGAAATCAAGAAGCATGAAGTAAATATAAAACTAACACTATAGCCAATATCTTGGAAATCCACAACATCTAAAAAATGAACTATTCACATAT
The DNA here is from genome assembly GCA_022539455.1 of Dendrobium nobile. NCBI lineage: Eukaryota > Viridiplantae > Streptophyta > Magnoliopsida > Asparagales > Orchidaceae > Dendrobium > Dendrobium nobile. The sequence continues at coordinate 70,791,676 of CM039721.1, read as the reverse complement.
CAATAAAATTCACTCAAAACATATCAACTTCATATTAAATTTTAATATAAAATTATAGGATTATGACATTGGTTTTGTTTGGGACTATTATTTGGGATGACTTTTTTACAGCTTTTTTAAGCATTTTTTAGTAAAGAAAATTAAAATTTATGTACTAAAAAGTTACTTTAAAAAGCAATAGAAAAAATTATCTCAAATGAAGCCTAAATAAAAATAATAAAGCATTCACCAATAATGAAAGAAATAGAACTAAGTAAATATCATTCTACCGTGCGTCTAAGAAATTAAAAAAATAAATGAAGAAAAAAAAAACATCTAATTCACTTGTGAAGAAAGTCTTGCAATAAGAGTTCAAAAGAATAAAAGAAGTTTTATTTTATAACAATCAAGAACATAAAGATCATAAGATAAATGAAATGTTATCCACAAGGGAAGAACCAGCCTTAATTTTTGAATTTTCTTTACTATTTCTCTTTGTATTTGGTTCATCGTTCCCTAACAATAATACCTCTACATAATGCGTTTAATTATGCTGGGGGCAATTTTCTAAAGACCATAGTATTTTAAAACTTTTAGGGGGGCAATCACCTAAAATCCATAATATTTTAAAACTTTTGATCTAGCTTCTTCACAAGTTTTAAATGACATTGTTTGTTAATATAAATGATACGAATAAATAGCTATTCAAATTTATTTATTTAATCATCAAATATTTAAAAAAATATTCAAATTTATTTAATTATTTAATCAAATCATCATAATGAACTATAATTGAACTTACCTATGAGCTATGACTAACTTATTTAATGCTTGATTAGGCTTTGTTTGGGACTTACTGTTTTTTTAAGCAATATTTTAATACCAAAAGTTTTTAAATTAAAAAATTTTATATTTAAAAATTGCTTAAAAATAATAAGAAAACCGTCCTAATTAAGCCTAATTTATAAGCCGCAGCCATAATTATCTAAGATTACAGAGCTAGAAACAAGGTGCAATTACAAAAAGTAGCACTTTTTTATTTATTTGCAGTTATACCCTTCAACATCATCACGCGTATTGGACCCTTGACCCGTTCATTGGATTCTATCCTTAAAACTCCTTCCTTTTCGTCTTATTTACGTTCTACGCCCTCTGAAAGTAATTATTTTATTTGCATCTTTCCAAAGTTTGTTATTTATATTTCTCGAAGTAGATCACTTAACCACTTTATTGGTATATTATTTTTAAATGCTTATGACTCGCTTTTTAATGTAGTTATTGCTTTCAATGGTTTACATTAAAAAGTCGTATAATAATTTTTTAATTGATAAGCGAAGGGCGGCTTTGACATTATATTAATATTATGGGCTATGTGGTAAAATGGTTGACAATAATGTGGTGATATTTTATAATTAAGATATATGATATTTAACATATATAGAATATAATATGCAATATAATTGATAATAAATAATAAATAAATAAATATTATTTATATTATAAATTAATTTAAATTGAGTAATGATAATGACCTAATGACAGAGTAACTTAGTATTAATAAGTGTACTTAATTTTGAAAAAGCTTAATTAAGATGTATTTTGAATATTTCATTTATTAGAAATTTACTTACATACCACTTTATTTCATGTTATTTACATGTCTAATACTTAAAATATTAATATTGCATATCTACCACCCATTCACAACTTTAATATCAAATATAACACTACTATAATTTATTTCTAACATTCATATCATCCTATAAACTTTAATATTTCATTCCATGCATCCAAATTTGTTCTATGGGTGGTAGACATATAATATATATTAATGTTTTTTATGTTAAATATGTATATAACATGAAATAAAGTGGTATGTATGTAAATTCCCCTTAATTTATTTGTATTATCCATTTATAATATTTATTTTTATTCTTTGCTGAAATAAATTTAGTATTATATAAATTGAATTATATGTATTTTACATTTATTTAATTTCTTTAAATTTGTCAAATTTAAATAGTCAAAAAATATTAATTTCTTGTAGTTTTAGCAATAAAATTTTCTCATATTCATACAATATAATATTTGTGTCGATATATTCGTATCAATACATCGTAAACTATTGATTTCATAAAAAAAAAATATTCAAATAAAAGTATTTGCCTCACTCTTTTTTTAATTTATATTATGATAAAACTTTAAATATCTCCATGTCAAATAAAAGTATTTGCTGGCTTACTAAACTCTTTAATATTATTTTAAAAATTAAAAAAATGTTAGATAAGTGGAGAAGGAATGTGTTGATTTTTATTTTAAAGAAGAAATATAATCCATAAGAGTCTACAAATTATAGAAAAATTAAATTAATGTGTTGTACACATTGTTTTGAAAATTGGACCGGATCGCCCAGTTCGACCGGTTCAATCTTGAACCGGTCTTATGGCCAGTTCGGTCATCCAGAAGAACCAGTCTATCAATGAACCAGACAATCGGTTTGAACCGTCGGTTCAACCAGCCGACCGTTGAACTGGTACTCCCGTTTCTTAAGAACCGATCGGTTCAATTAATAATATATTTAAATATTTTAATTTAATATAAAATGTTTAATTAAATATTAAATTAATTTAAATATCATATATTTTATTTAACAATATAATTCTAAAAATTAAATTATATTATATATTAAATTAAATATAAATAATCTTGCTCACATGATGCCATAATACCATGTGATCGAGCTCCTAACCCATGGATACAAGAAAATGTATATAGACAACACAACATAAAACTCCTAAGTGATGTGAGATTAAACAACTAATAGTTTTTTATTTCAACTTTCAACAATGTGTCAATGAAACTTGTTTGAATGAGAATTTATTGAAAAAAAAAATTGTGGAATATTCAAATAAAAAATTATTGTCTTCTTAAATTTATAATTAATTATATATTTATAATTATTCAGATAAAAATAATTATTTATAAGTTTTAAAGTTCTAAATTTTTTTCTAAATGTGAAATTAAATGATAGAAAAATAAAAATCTTTAAAAATGATATTACATGACTTTATAAATATAGTTTTATAATAGAAAATTTATATATGATTTATAGATGTAAATTATGCTTAAATATATAACATAAAATAATTATTTATATTAAATTTATATATTTATATGTAAACTAAATTTTTATTAAATATAAATTAAAATCGATATTGAAGATGTTTACATTTAAATTTAAAAATAATAATTATTTATATTTAAATATATAACATAAATATAATAATTATTTATATTTAATTTTAAAGTTATGTAATATATTATATATGTTTGAATTTTATTTATTTTTTAGTCTCAAAATTTTTAGAATTATTAAATTTGTAAGATTAAATTATCATTATTATTATGTTAAATTATGTAATATATTATAATGTTCAGTTTTTGTTATATATTTATAAATAATTTTGTCATTATTATAATATTTAAATAAAATAAATATTTATTCGACCTGGTCGACCCCGGTCGAACCATCGAACCGCTAACCTATTCTCCTTCCGGTTCATTGACCGGTCTGATTTTTAAAGCCTTGGTTGTACATTAAAATTATGGGAGATAGTAAACGAGTAAATTTACATCGTGATACTAATGTTTCTCAAAATCAATTTGGATTAATGTTGATAGGTCTATTATGGAAGTTATATATTTTCTTAGAGGTTTGATGGAGAAGTATGGAAAGAATAAGAAGGATTTACATATGATTTATTTAGACAAAACATATGATAAAGTTTTAAGAGAAGTACTCTAGAGAGTTCTAGAAAAAAAACAGTTAACAATGCTTATATTTAAGTCATTAAGGATATATATACAATAGTTAGTAGTGTTCAAACATAAGGTGGTTTAACCAAATATTTTTCTATTTCAGTTGGATTACATCAATGATCATCTTTAACCCCATATTCTTTTGGTTTAATAATGGATGTGTTCACTAGATATTTACAAGGGGATGTACCTTCACTAGTAATAAGTTAATGTTTTCGCAACAGTTTATAGCAACGGTTTGAAAACCACTAACCACTGCTAAAGATAGGTAAAGGCAGTGGTTAAAATTGCTACTAAATTCACTATAAAAAAATTAATGTTTTATAATACTTTCTAACAGCGGTTTAGAAACCGACAGCTAAAACATCCCCCCTGAAAATCCACAATAATATCGATCTTGGCTTTGTTGCCCTAGCCGACCATATTTGACTGCTTCTCAACCGCAACCTTCATCTTCGTCGCTCGTCGGATAGCATCCATGCCGAATCATCTAGCCTTGATGTTGAAGCCACCCATCTCGACATTGAATCCTGCCATCCCGATGTCGAATCCTATCGTCCCGATGACATTAGTAGTGCTTGGTGTATGCTTTTTTGTTGATATATTCTTCTTGTTTATAAGACTAGAGAAGGAGTTGATGAAAAACTTGACTTATGGAGTTCAACCTTAGAGTATAAAGGATTTTGTTTGAGTCGATCTAAAATTAAATACATTAAGTGCAACTTTAGTAATAATAGTGCATGTTTTATAAGAGGATCAAGTAATTAAAAAGAGTGCACGTTTTAGATAAGTCGGGTCTATTGTTCAAAACTATGGTGAAATAGATGTGGATATTATTAGTAGAATTCAAGTTGGATGACTGAAATAAAGGAATGTATTGAGCATATTGTTGGTAGAAAAATTTATCTCAACCTTAAGAAAAATTTTTATAAGAAGCTGATCAGACCTACAATACTTTATGGTGCAGAATATTGGCCATTAAAAGAGAGGCATAAAATTAAGCTTCGTAGGGATGATGATGCTTAGGTGGATGAGTGACTTTGTACTTAAAGGTTGTATGTGAAATGAGTATATCTGTATATACATGAAAAGGTTGGAGTAATTCTAGTTGAAGATAAGATTAGAGAGAGTTATCTTAGACAGTTAGATCAAATAAAACATTGCCCTTCTGATGGTCATGTTATGAGAGTAAATGTATTAGATCCGGCCTATGTAAAGAAAGATAGAGGTAGACCTAAAAAACTTAGTTAGAAAGTAATAAACATGACAATTTTTAATAAATTTAAATGAGAATTTGACTCTTGATAAGACACAATGGAGAAAAAACATTCATGTAGTCAAACCCATGTAGTGAGTTAAAAGCTTGTTATTGTTTGATATCTCAAAAAAAAAAACATCATTAGTATAAAATATTTATAAAGTTTATAACTTCTTTATATAAAATATCAAATAATGCTTGCAATCTTTATTTATTTTAAGATTAAATTTGGCTGCCATATATCTTTAACACAATATTTTACAATAAAATAAATATCTAACTCATAGAAATTAATAATAAGCTATTTAGAATTACTTTTTAATAAGCTATTCATAAAAACTCATAGAAATTAATAATAAGCTATTTACAATAAGCTATTCTAAAAATTCATAATAACTTTTTAATAAGCTAATATAAAATTAAAAATATTAACAGCTCAAATAACTCCTAGAAAACCATTATTTTAAATAAATAAGCTATTTAGAGAAGAGAATTTTGGCTTCTTATAACTCATAATACACTTATTTTGTTTTTATTTAATGCTTCAAAATAATTTGTGGATGGAAATACACCCAGTGAGAGATAACCACTTTTATTCGTGAACTATTGATGTTTAAATATTTCTCTAACTTGTTCAAATTAATTTAAGGCAAGCATCATAAATCTTATGCATGGTTGATCCTCCACAACTCCCTTTGTAAACCTTTAAGGGGGAACTTTATATGGGGTTTCCCTTCATATATGCAATTCATCTTAAAGGGTTAAAGTAGTTGAAATAAGGTCACGGCGAATCAAAGAAGCAACATACGAGATTTCCTCAATCATTCTCAAGGCTTTTGAAATATGATCGGACTTGCCGGTTACGATTCACTTTAAAATTGGTTTCGCACAAAATCTATATTGACCTTCTCAAACCGGTCCTGATTTATGATAACAAGACGATTCAGCTATAGTGCCGTTTACGAAGATATGATGGAAGAGATAAACGAAGGCCAAGCTTATACGATAGAGAAAAAAATCCTACAATTCATTCAAATGTATTGTGTATGTTCCTGTTTGGTGTATCTTCTTCTTGTTCTGGGGTCTTTGCACGTTCGGGAAGCCAACACCATCTTCTGCTCATTTTGGTTTGTTTCTAAGCCTACAGTTGCAATAAAAAAATTCAGATTATTCTGTGATAGCTTAGAAAGCTTTGACACTACAGGAAATTCAATTAAAACTGGCGGTTTTTTCCTTTCTCTACCATGCTCTAACCAAGTCTTTGAAGGTCTACCTCTACAATGCTCTCGCTTTCTCTCTCTCGCTCACTCACTATCTCTCTCTCTCTCTCTCTCTCTCTCTCTCTCTATTACCTCTCTCTCTCTCTCTCTCTCTCTCTCTCTCTCTCGCTCTCTCGCTCTCTCACTCTCTCTCTCTTGTTTTTTTTTCTCACTCTCTCTCTATCTCTCTCCCTCTCTCTCTCTCTATCTCTCTCTCCCTCGATCTCTCTCTCTCTCACTCTCCCTCTGTCTTGCTCTCTCTTACACTTGCTTGCTCTCTTTCTCTCTCTATATCTCTCTCTCCCTCTTTCTAGCTCTCTCTCTCTCTCTTGCTCTCTATCTATCTATCTATCTCTCTTACTCTCTCTCTCCCTCTCTCTCTCTCTCTTTTCTCTCTCGCTCTCTCTCTCTCTCTCTCAATCTCTCTCTTGATATCTTGCTCTCACCCAAAGTCACAATCATTAGATCTATCATTACTAAAATTACACTTAATAAATTCAAATTTAGATCTACTCAAACAATTACAAGATTACAACCTCTTGCAAATGTCTAGATTACAACCTAAAGCATACACTACATTACAAACTCTTGCAAATATCTAGTGAGAACAAATAATCACAGAAAAACATTCAAGTTTACCTTGCAATCCCGATTTTCCTTCAACTCCCACGAACACTAGGGCAGCCGGTGTGAAATTGACGGCGGCAAGACAGAGAGGCTTCGAGGGAGACCGGTGTGGGTTCGGCGGCCAGAGAGAGGTCATCGGCGGTTGTCAAGCTGCTCGATCGAGTGAGAGGCGGGTAGAGGCGACGACGGAGCTCGGCCGAAGTGAGAGAACGGAAGAAGAGAAATGAAATGGATGGCTCGGGCTTGTTAATTTTAGGGCTTTTACCGGCGGCGTTCCGGCGACCTCAACCGCCGGTAATGAAATCACTTAACAACGGCGGTATGCGCCGCTGGTATACCGCCGATAATATTGAGGTCCGGCGGTTACAAGACCACCGCTAGTTCCGGCGGCTTGAACTTAAATAACCACCGGTTAGGCAGCCAGGAATAACCGGCGGCGAAACCGTCGGCGAAACCGTCATTATTACCGGCGGCCATATAACCGCCGGTCAAGGCCGCCGGTAACAGCTGAATTTCCTGTAGTGTGAAAAACCAATTGCAGTAACGATAACGAAAAAAATGCAACATGATAATTCTTTTTTAATGTCAATATGTGTATACACTTACTCAAATATGCGTACTTACTAAGCTCTCTAACTTGATAATATGCATATAAGTGGTGGAAGATGTTTAAAAGGATCTAGTTCAAACTTCTAGAAAATAGCTATAAAATTTCTAAGCCAAACATCATCTTCATCATGATGTGAGAGAAATTGAAATATTTTTTGAGCAGATCCACTCAAAGAGACGGAATTATTTGGAGCATCAAAGGCTCAACGATCTTATATATGTTCGGTATAATTTAAATTTAAAGAATATGTATAATCCTAACCTAAAGTTAATATTTACAATATATTAATGTATCCCCATGCTTAGAGATGTTCACATGTAATACAATCAATATGTCAATCATTTCATAATGATATTTCCTCATAGTGCTTTGCATCTTGGTTTCTTATCATAGGCATGTCCTACCGACTGCATATTTTGACATGTTGGATCTAATATTTTCCACGGAAATATACCAAGACTCAATTATGGTTGTAAATGAAGCCCAAGAGTTAGGTTGAGAGAGAGAGAGAATGAATGAGTTTATATGTTATCTTAATTTATTTGACTTTATAGTGGACTCTATTGATCATAAAGAAGTTTGAGTTAAGCAAAGAGAGAACAAATAGAGAGAATGTATGATTTCAGTTGAACAAAGATTGCCCAAAAGTATATATATATATATATAATGTAATCAGCTATGTAGCAAAGTTTTTTTGTTTAGTTTGCTCAACCAAATGGTTACTATCCTCCTTTTTATATATGATTTAGAACATTATGTTAATAAACCTTTTTGTAAGCTACAAAATTATGGAATTTTATATTATTTTCATCGTTGGGCTCATTTAATAACCGATATCTTTCTCAAAAATACTCTTCGAAGGCGATGATAGTTAATTAAGATTAACATAAGCAGAGTTAAAGTTTGGCCTGTCAGCACCACACTTTGTAGCTGGAAAGTCAACTCACATCCATCCAACATATATTAAGACTACTTAAATTTAGAAAATATATCACGAAAAACTTTTGAATTACATGCTTTGAGAGCTTTTATAAGTGATGGGATGTGGATGCGGGAAGAATCTTTGATAATAAAAAAAAGGTTAGTTTGACTTGGTGTAGATAAGGGATACCTGATTGATTGCTAAAGTAAAATAGACTTAAATTATATATGATAGAGAGTCACTCAACACCGATTAGCTTGATGTACATTTATAGAGTACATTACATGATGTGAATGCAAAGAGTCACTATTAACGTGTTCGTTTGGTCAAGAAGACCATAGTCTGGTGACGGAGGTCAGAAGGACTGTAGTATGTGGGCGACGTAAGTCAGGAGGGTCTTAGTCGGCTGGCGACGGAGGTTGGAAGGACTGTAGTCGTGGGTAACATAAGTAAGAAGGATCGTAGTCAGCGGGCGTTGGAAGTCGGAAAGACTGTAGTCGGCGAGCGACGAAAGTCATGAGGACCGTAGTCGGCGGGCGACGGAGGTCGGAAAGACTATAGTCGGCGGGCAACGTAAGTCAGAAGGACCATTGTCGGCTGACGACGGAGGTCGGAAGGGCTGTTGTCTGACAACGAAGGTCAGAAGGACGACGTCAGGTAGAAGTCCAATAATGGAAAGAAAATCTATCTTCGGATAGATGTCCAGCGAAAGTCCGATAACCGGTAGAAGTCCGGCATCTGGTAGAAACTTGACGATGAGTGAAGGTCTGGTGTCGGGTAGAGGTCTGACATCTGTTGGTGGCCGAGGAGATCTCCGATATCACCTTGCCGGAGTTTCGGTGTCAGGGGGGGACTCTGTCGTTAATTGGGCAGAATTTCAGCATCCCGTGGAAATCAGATAGAATTCTGGAGTCCCGTGAAAGTCTGGCAGAATTACGGTGGCCCATGGAAGACAGGCAAAATTCCGGTGTTATTTGGAGTTCGGGCGAAACTCCGGCGGTAGTCGAGGAGGAGTCTCTTCCCTCCTATTCTTCTCTTCTCCTCTTCTTCTTGCTTGGATCTTGGGTCCCCCTCTCATGAGAAATGAGGAGTCTATTTATAGATTTTCTGGAGTGGCATGACCCATAAATAGATGAGAGATCAGTGGCAAATATGGAGTGGTTCGGATGAACGGCCGATATTGAATCCTTCGATCATGAACCATTCATTAGACATTTGAAGGTCTTAATGACTTCAAAATTCAGCGATCTTGGGCTCGTTGGATTCGTCTCATCGAGCCGCTCGATTTGACCATAAGCTCATCAAGTTTTGAGACCGTTTGGTAACTCAAATTGTGGTACGAACTTTCATACAGCGCTTCGGGTCCTTGATTTGGACTCATTTGGGCTCGGATTGAGTTGAATTTGGTGTCGTTGGGTTCGTATTTCCAAGACGCTCAATTTGACTGTAAGTTTGCCGAAATCGGAGTTCAAGTGATCCCGGATTTAATTTTTTGAAGTTTTTGGCTTGGTTTTTGACTCGAGATTCGTGTCCGATTTAAGATAATTTTTTGACGAGGTATTGTCTATATATATATATATATATATATATATATATATATATATATATATATATATATATATATATATATCCGTACAAAGAAAAATAAATTATTATGCGATGGATATGATGAAGATACCTATAAAAACAAGGCCATCAAACAAAAACAAAAATTTATATAACCGAAAAGCCAAGAATAGGCCGAGATATTGACAAAATAATATAAAAATTCAAGTGTGGCTCATCAACAAAATAAATTTAAGGGGTCTAAACAAGTATAAGGAGACATACATAGAGGTTGTTGGGTTGCACATAGATTTTATAAGCAGTGCTTAAAATAGTTAAGATTATCTATTTACAATAAGGTTCTTCTAGCAACAAGGTGAGAAATCCCATTCAAATTCAAACCTGAGTATTAAACATTATCATCAAACAAAGGCTTCCCTTTAGAATTTAGATCACATTAAAAAAATAATTTATTTTGTGCGGAAGCCGAATGCCGTCCGAAGACCAAATAGAATGCGTCACATCACCTCTTTACTCGATACTGCGGCTCAGTACCACTGACGTGGCGCATTCTAATTGGTCTCCGGACAACGTTCTGCATCCGGCTTCCGCACAGAATAATTTCTCCATTAAAATAGGTTTGGAACCCTATCCAGATTTCTTCTTATTCTTATTGTAAATCATATAGCATTATAATCTTAAATTTGGGGTTAAATTATAGAAATTAAAACTACAGCCTCCTTCGAGATATTTTTCTTACTGCTTCTTAAAACAAATTTTTAGTATACAAATTTAATTTTTATACAAAAAAATTGCTTTAAAAAACAGCAAGAAAATTATCCTAAATAAAACCGAATACATCCAAATCACATAAATAAATATCTTATTATTCATAAGAATTTTTGTATAAACCAAAACAATTCAATCTTGAGTGAAGATTAAGAATTAAGGAATCAAATTTGTCATTATGATTAAGAAGATTGTTATTCACTTTAATGGTATTTTAGTAATATAAATTATTTTCAAAATATATTTTTAATACCAATTAAATTCATAACCTATCAAAAGTTTTTTTTTTTTTTTTTCAAAATTCTAAAAGTAGCATACATTTCAACTAATGAAAAAGCTATAAAAAGGTATTCAAAAGTTAGAAATAGTTCATCTATTTGTATAGGCTCATAAAAAATAAATATTAATGAAATTTAATTGGAATAGTTAACGAGAATATGCATTCCAAGGGCAAAAGAAGTTCAAACCATCATAATAGGAGAAATTATTTGGTGTGGAGTCCGAACATAGTTCTACGTCAGGACTCTAATACAATACCGCCACATGGCAGCCCAACAATTTCTCTCATAGTAGAGGGCTCTTCCTAAATATAAAAGAATGAGATTTAATTCAAGACTTTCATAGCCAAACAACACTGTAATAAACCCTTCTATACATCATTCTAAGGGTAATCTTCTTTTTAAAATATGAATCAAAATGTTTATAAAATTTAAATGTCCTTAAATTATTCAATATTTTGAAATCTCCTCAATAATCTTCCCCTTAAGTGAAACTTAAGAAATTAGTTATTTCTACTCCTCAAAACATAAAGAGATGCATTGAATCACTTTTTAATTTTTTACTTTTAAAAAATATGTTTGATCACCATTCTTTTTGCCATTTTTATCTTTTTTAATCCTTAAAATAATTTTTGGAACCTTTTTAGATTTCTATTTTTTTAAAATTAAAACCCAAGTCTTCCAATCATAACCATCAACAACCACCACCACTAAAACAAAAAACAATAATTGTTTAAAACGCCTAAAATAATTTTCTTTCAAACTAACTATAAATAAAATAAAATAATATAAATATAATTATAATTAAAAATAAACTCCAAACTTTTCAACATCATCAACTACCCTACACCAAAAATTCATTCAAACAAATAACAACATAATAGCCAAAACTCTCAAAAAAGCATAAAATCACATAAATCACTCGAGCTTCATTAAAGACATTTTTCTTACTGCTTTCTAAAATTTGTTTTTTATAACAAAAATATCTTGAACTAAGATTTTGTTCGAGACAACTTTCATATTGCTTTTTAAAATGATTTTTCGTACAAAAATTTCTTGAACTAAAAAGTTATTTTAGAAAGCCAGAAAAAAGCCATCCCAAACGAAACCTAAATATTTTTATACTAAAAAACTGTTTTAAAAAACAATAAAAAATTTATCCAAAACAAGACCTCAATCTCAAACAAATAAATATACTACTAATTCTTACCTGTGAGTTGGCATCCAACCATATCATCACTTACATGTTCAAAAGGAAGAAACTTCCATTATCCCTTATCGCAATATCTTCTTTAATGGGAGTTTCTTTATAGGCACAATACAAATTTTTAAAACAAAAACTTAGCGTATTATGTCACCATATAAATAAAATGGTAATTTATATATTTTCTATGTTGATTTCTTATTATTGAAATGTTCAAGTGGAAGTTCCTGCGTCTGTGCAAAAAATATTGAAGGCTGGAATAAATGAAGAGTTCAGTACATGAAGCCATATGTAAGCACCAGAGACCAGTAGGGGGGGCCTTGTATTTCATTCAATTCAAAGCAAATATTTAATAAGATTTGAACAGGATTCCCCGACCAACCTGCCATCCTAAATTTACTATAAATGCCATGTCCCTTTCAATTACCTTTTTTTTTTTTTTTTTCAGATTCCAGTTTTCACAAATATAATAAGGTCATTTGTTCTTCAGCTTAAACAAATCATGTGGTATATTGTCTATACTGGCAATTATGAATATAAAAAATATTTCTTCAAAGTGAAAAGCTAGAAGAGAGTCTGACCTGCTGAGAATTAATTGGCAGCAAATGTGAGGCTTATAATCTCCAAACAACGAGGATTTGGTTCAACCACGTTCAGTTTTGTCTTACAAGTTCCTGTACCTGAGGAGTTTTAATAGGTTTGCAAAACAGTGTAGTTTGATGGGTTCGTTAGGGACCAATAAAAAAACTATCAACTCAATTTAATGATAAGGATATACCAATACACTTAGGCTTCGTTTGGGATGGCTTTCTTACTGCTTCTTAAAGCAGCTTTTTAGTATAAAAATAAAAAACTTTGTACTTAAAAGTTGCTTTAAAAAACAGTAAGAAAGTTCTCCCAAACAAAACGTTAATATTTTCTCTAATAAGACAAAAGAGCAAGACAATGGAACAAGAAAGAAGATAACATCATATGGTTTTGCTGAATATAATTAAACTAACCTTAAGAAAATGAGAAAAAGAATAGCATCTTCCATCGCCTCATTACATTAAGCACTCTTTGGAAACATTTGATTGCTTGTGAGGATTTATATGGGAAGTTTGAAATTTATATTAATATTTAAACACATCATACTACAACACAGAAACAAGCATTAAGAAGTAGATGGATTAGTGAAATAGATAGTTAGCCACCGTATTCGCCTTTCGCATACATGTTTTCTGGGTAAAAAACCGCGGCCGCCTGATTTCCATCGAACTTTCTTCCATGCAATCGTAATCGAGCTTTTACAGCTCCATTAATGTTGTCATATTCCAAGAAAACCTAAGGAGAAAACACAATAACTTGGGTAAGAGAGTAGTAACAAGAATATGGCTAAAAAATTAAGAAAGGGCATAAGAAAAAATTGAATGTAGGCCGTAGATATTGGTATTTACTATTATAAGAAAATGATAGATTAAAAAAATTGTTTTTTTTTTGACATATTATATGCTCATAATTGAGGATATTACCTCTTTACTATCTCTATTTCTATTCATTTTAATTATCTATATGCATATGCACGTTGATGAATAAACAATACACAACAAATATTTTCCTCTCCAACATGATATCAAAGCTAGGTTAACAAATCTAGCCACCATACCCCGCCTCTCCAGGTCATTAAGTTATCTATTTCTTCTCTTCTAGCCCTAACAATATTGCTCGTGTTGCAAGAACAAAAGGTGGCCATAGTTCTCATGCGCATGGTGACAACAACGATATTTATGGTCATGATTGTAACTCTTTATCACCATGTTAGCATTTTCAATTGGCCAATCACTCATATAACTATTGTTGGGATAAGTTGGGCTATCCTCTTATGCTCAACATGTCTTTGGCTCTAATATTGCCAATCCCAATAGTACTTTTGGCTCAATGAGTCAATGACCATTTCCCAATAGGACTATATGATCGTTTTCTGAACTATTTTTATATGTCGTTTATCAATTGTCGTGACTGTAACTGCAACTGTTCATTCTGGTACACCTTGAGTTATAGATTATGATGGTTCTCATACACACCTCCACATCTTATTATTCTTGATAAATCTACTCTGATCACAGGAAAAGGTTTGCTATATGTTCCATTAACATTAGACATTGTTACATGTTCATGACTTCATTCAACCTTTTTTGTCTTATAAATTGTCTAATCAAAGCAAATAACATTTTAATAACTTCTATCAATTTTACTATCTTTCAATGTTTCAACTTATCAATGAAACTTCCATATGACCTCATTCTTTATTTTAAAATTTTAAACTGAAAATTTTTAAAAGACTTTCCAAAGGTTTCAAGTACTTCTAATTCAATATTGTTTCCTATCTGGATCCACACCGTAACATCACCTGGAATTCATTTGAATAGGTGCTTTTTCCATCATGATATATTGTGAAGAGGCATAGAAAATAGTTAGCATTGGACAAATTCCTTTGTTCAAATATGTCTATTGAAAAATGGATCACAAAAATAAAAATAAAAAATAAAAAATAAAAAAAATCTAGTCAAATCTGAATAATACTTTGAAGAGGCTAAAAACTTGGTAAAAATGATTGAGTTTCCTTCCTCTTTTCTTTCAATTCACATAATAGTGCACCTTTAGGTTTAGTTCAAACAGACATTTGAGGGACAATGCCTACCCATCTAGGTCTTTATTAGTTTATGTTCATTATTGATGACATCACTGGAGTTACAACGAGCTATTTATAGACGTTTCAAGCTTAAAACCTTATTTACATTCAAAGTATTCTATCAAGAATAAGAAGTATATATTTTATTCAAATAAGAAAATAACTCTTTGTGCTAATAATGCTCTTCTCTATTGAAAATAGTATATTATAAATCAATCATCCTTTCCCATCTTAGCAAAACAGAATAGTTTAATGCAAACATCGTTATTTTCTCGATATTGCTCGCACTTTAATATTTCAAATGCAATTTCCATGCTAATTTTGAGGGGTTGCCATTTTTTCATTTGTTGATTTATTGTGTTTTCTCTTTTGCCATGGGTGGAGCTACTCCATTCTCTATTATTTATCCCCATCAATCTACTTTTCACCCAAACCCCACATCTTTAGGTGTGTGCTTCACCCATGATAAATTTTCCTTGAGCTATTTGTTGCATCTTGCCTAGTTGTTTTCATACTAAAAAAGGTTATCAGTATTATGATACTTCTATACATATTACATGTCCTTGTCGCCGTTACCTTCCATGAGATAACTCCTCATTTCTCTTTCACTTCATCTCCTACCAAAACCTCATTTATACCTCTTACCACCTTTAGTTTAAATGCATGCTTCTTCCCTACAAGCAAATAATAGCACCTTAGTCTACTTCCATTGTACCTCCAACTCATTTCCTACAGTTGAGCATCTAATAACCGAGCCTCTTAAATCTACATTTTTTATTGCACTCCACAAAGGTAAAGCACTAACCATCAACTAAACCCTTTTATTACCTATTATCATCTCTACCTTTCTTTTTGTCAATTTGACTTGTCTTTGCCCAAAGCATTGAATATATGAAGTGTAATTTCAGTAATAACAGTTCTGGATTATGACTTTGGGAGATCAAGTCATTAATAAGAGTACATGTTTTAGATATTTGGGTCTTTTGTTTAGAGTGATGGTGAAATAGATGAGGATATTATTAGTAGAATTCAAGTTAGATGGCTGAAGTGGAGGAATGCATTGGGCTTGTTGTGTGATAGAAAAGTCCCCCTCAAACTTAAGGAAAATTCTATAAGATGGTGGTTAGGCCTGCAATGCTTTATATATGGTGCAGAATGTTGGCCATTAAAAGAGAAGCATAATATTGAGTGTTGCAGAGATGAGGAAGCTCAAGTGGATAAGTGACTTTAATCTTAGAGATATGATACGAAAGAAATAAGCATATACATGAAAAGGTTGGACTAGCTCCAGTGGAAGATAAGATTAGAAAGAGTCGCCTTAGATAGTTTGGTCACATAAAACGACAGTCTTCCGATGATTCAGTTAGGAAAGTAGATGTATTAGATTTGACTTATGTTAAGAAAGGCATATGTAGACCTAAAAAGACTTGATTAGAAAATATTAGAAATGATATTTCTTTATTAGATTTAAATGAGAATTTAACTTTTAACATAGCGTAACGAATAAAAAGGATTCATGTAGCCGGCCCCACATAGTGGGATAAAGGCTTGTTGTTGTTGTTGTTATCTTTTCTTTGTCTACTATTTCTATGCCCTGAATAAACCAAGAAGCTCTGCTCAACCCTAATTTGGAGTTCTATGAATAGTTTCTTTTTGTCGGTTTGTCTTGTTTTTGTCTACTATTTCTATGCCATGGACAAACCAAGCAACTTCGCTCAAACATAATTTGAAGAGTTCTATGAATAGCGAAATGACTACTCATCCTGAGTGTCGTACCTAGGATTTGATTAAATCTCCTCCGAGGCTTAACCTATTTCTTATCAATGGATCTCACTATTAAGTTCTATCATGAAGTCTTTGTTGATAACTACAATGCACAAATAGAGATAAAAGTATATGCTTGACTACATGATTAATTACTTTGAATATTTTTCCCTAGTTGCCTAGATGAATTATATTCGTCATTTTATCTATGATGCCAATAATCAAGACTAGCTAATGCTCCAAATGCAAATCATGAAAGTTTTTGTGTGTGTGGATCTTACCAAAGTTGTGCATATGAAGCAAACCTCTATGATATGTTGCTAAGGGAGAGAGTAAAAATGCAGGATTTGTAAAGCTATGTATAGATTGCAATAACATCCTTATGCTTAATTCGACAAATCCTGCAAGATTTTCACTTATATGGGGTATTAAGAGAGTGTGTTATTATTAGAAAGATATGTTTTTAAAGGCAAATGTGATGAGGACATCGTCAGCAATTTCGACACGTGTACCATCGGAGAAGCCGGAGATCGACGGCCACGATCAGAAGTTTTATTTTTAAGTCATTTTATGTAGTAGTTTATTTTATTTTTCAGTTTTTCCGTTTTTACCCTTATGGGTATTTAGTCGCTATTGTAGCCCAAGGGGCATTTTAGTCTTTTCCTTATGCTTAATTCGACAAATCCTGCAAGATTTTCACTTATATGGGGTATTAAGAGAGAGTGTTATTATTAGAAAGATATGTTTTTAAAGGCAAATGTGATGAGGACATCGTCAGCAATTTCGACACGTGTACCATCGGAGACGCCGGAGATCGACGGCCACGATCAGAAGTTTTATTTTTAAGTCATTTTATGTAGTAGTTTATTTTATTTTTCAATTTTTCCATTTTTACCCTTATGGGTATTTGGTCGCTATTGTAGCCCAAGGGGCATTTTAATCTTTTATTTCCTTTGTCATTTTGAGGCATATATATATGGTCATTTCTTATGTAATGAGGAATGAAGATTTGAATAAAAATTATGCTTTGTTTCTACTTCTTGCATGAGAGATAGAGAAGGGAGAGTGCTCAAGGGAACAAATCGCAAGGCCCACCAGTCGTTGGAAGAGTCCGCAGCTCGTGGTTAAGTTTCTTCTATCTTCTTGTTTGTGTTTTTCCTCATCCACTTAACCTAAGCCTTCATCCCGATTGCCCTCAATCTGAGCCCCGAACTCCCCTACCGGCCACCTTGGGATCCAACCCGCCGGCTCCTCTTTAGCCGCCGGCCGATCCCCCTCCACCACCCCGTCCCCCATCTCCAACCACCGGCCCCTTCACCTTTTCCCCCTCATGTGTCAAATTTTGAAATTCCATTTAATTGAGTTTCAAAATTTCCAAATTTGACCAACTCCAAATTAGGAAAGTTTTCAAATCAAAATCAATTTGAAATTCAAATTGAAGCGGATTTTACAATTAATTTCCTAATGCGTGTTCGTTGATTTGGAAAGCTAATGAGTTGCTCCCAAACCTCCTCCCTCCCTCTTGAACCCGCCTGCCATGCATGAGATTTTCTCCCATTAATTCTCCACTTAATGCATTAATGGCTCCTTAATTTGAAATCAAATTTCAAATTAATTTCCCCCCATTTTCATTCAAAATCCTGAAATTAATTTCAGGTTTTGAATTAACCCCCTTCTCCCTCCTCTAATGAACCCGCCGGCCTCACCATGAATGGAGCCCCATTCAAGCCCCCAATTAATGCATTGATTACACATTAATTTGAAATCAATTTTAAATTAATCTTCACCCTATTTCATTCAAAAACCTGAAATTAATTTCAGGTTTTGAAATAACTCCCTCCCCTCTCCCTAGAACCTGCCGACCCCCCTCTTGATGGGCCCCATTTAATGCACATTACTCCCCCTTATCTCTATTTGAAATTTGAAATCAATTTCAAATAGATTCCCTCCTAATTTACTCAAATTCTGAAGTTAATTTCATATTTGAGTAAATCTCATTCTCTCCCCCACCTAACCTAAATTCCCTCACCCCCTCTCTCTCTACCTTGGCCGCCTCCCTCATTTCTCCCTCCCTTGTGAATTTGGAAGCCAAGAGAAGAAGAAGATGACGCCCTTCCACCTCCATTTCAAAGATGTATGGCCGATCCGAACATCGATCAGAGATTAGTCTTTGATTCCCAAGGACGTGTGGACGTTCGGAGATCATCTTTCGTGACGTCAACATAGAGAATTCCAAGACCATGATTAGATCATCCACGGTCAGCCCCCTCCACCAACTCCGACTACTTTCCTGTGGACAAAGACCTCCGGCATCGTCTTCCTAGTGGTGATCTCGATTCTAGCGTGCAAAATCTTCTCTCGCCAAAGCCTAGTGTAGTTGAGTGATCCCCGAGGTGAAAACTCTCATTATTAAATTGTGGATTGTTGGTTAATAGCTCTTCGTATTGCTACTATTTTTGTTTATCTACAAGATTTGGTTAACCTACATGTGCTCCTTCATCTAAGCAAGTGGAAAACTAAGATTCTTTAATGAATTTGCTTGTTATTTCAATAAGTTATTAATTGAGATTTCATTGTCAATTATTCTTAAATTTCTTATCAAGCTCCTTTTGCATGTGGTTTCACATCAAAATGTAATCAATCAATAATACACAACAAATATATGCCTTCAACAATATTCATATAAAAGGTTGCAACTTGCAACTTTGGGTAATAAATGTCATCTCCAAAATAAGGTAACGAAGAAAATGAACAATTTTCCTACAGCTTATTTAGTTGTTTGAAGTTAGAAAACATGTTAACGCATATTGAAAATCAACAATATATATAGATCCAACACTTATTTAGACATAATTAATACAAATCAACATTGACTTAACAAAAATTAATATAATGATAATGATTTCAATTACAAAATGAATGAACAGAAAAAACATTATTGTTTAAAACATACATTTTATATAATATAGACTTCATTTAGCATAAGCAACAATAGCAAAATTTGAACCTCCTTATAACTAAAAGCAAACTCACCCTTCCAATTCCATGTACCACTTCTCCGTGAGGGCCTGGTCGAGGGATGACAACATTCACCAAATTGCCTGAAAAACAAGCAATTTTCAGTTCTTAAATAAACCCCCAAAAAAAAAAAAAACAGTAAAAAGTACATCTAAATGTCATCCTAACAATTGAATACTTTCATGGGATAGGGGACGAGAAAAGTTGCCCATATGTTCCACGCAAGAATTTACCAGTAAACTAAAGAAACACAAAGTAAAACAATCTTTTTTTTTTTAAGTAAAACAATCTTTAACATAACAAATCCATACCATATTTTCCACACTCTCCCTTCATGTCATCCAAAATTTCTTCGTATTCCTCATCATCTTTCAAATCATCTGGACTAACCACTTGAGTTAAGCAGACAATCTTTGTTGGAAGGGATCCCACTTGTAACACAAGCTCCTGCCCGAAATTAGAAAATTTAAAAACGATCATAAACACATAAACTAATATTGAGCATCCAATGAACTCAACAAATTATTTATTGCTTACATGCAACACTTTTTTGCAAAAAAAAAAAAATTAAAAAAACACTGAAAGAAACTGTGAGACTGAAAACCAAAATAGTCAATCATGGGAAATTTATAAGAAAAGCTAAACAAGCAAAACAAGATTAAGCATGCCAGATATATGAAAATTTAGACTATTATTAATCCTATAAATAACTTAAAGTAGATTTAAATGAAGGATAGCCATATGCATGAATGATTCAACAACACCAACATCAAGTTTTTATCCCACTATGGGGTTGACTACACAAATCCTTTTTCTCCATTGTATCCTATTAAGAGTCAAACTCTTATTTAAATCTAATAAAAAAAAGTTATTTCTAATACTTTCTACCCAAGACCTTTTAGATCTACCTCTACCTTTTTTAGCATATGCCTGAGGCATGAATGATTCAAATTAGGCAAAAATATATCCCAAGAAGTTCTTATAGTTGCTAAGATCTACTTTCTTTATAGACCATGATAATATATATTTACCTTTAGAACAGCCTAAATATTAGGGAGGGGCATCTACTGGTACATGTTACACATGTGCCATCCATGCAAGTGATATTGGGAGTTGGGTTCGATATTTGTGCGTGTGTTATCCTACCAAACATCAAACAAGCGACTCGATTCGTTTACACCCTTAAACTAGAGTAAAGATCATGTCCAACAGTTAATCTGATATAAATAATATATGCTTCATTAACATTTTAATTAATTATTTCTGTGGCGCTACTTTCATAAATCTTTTGAAGCTGTTGAAATGTCAAGCGTGCATAGTATATTTTTGAATTGTTTGATGAAGTAATAAATAAGATTGGAGAGCATTTGATGGTACAAGTTGTGACATAATACTAGTGCTTATAAAACAACTGGGAATAAGTTGGAGAAGAGAAATCATCTGTATTGGACACCTTGTGTCGCACACCACATAGATTTAGCTTTAGAAAAGCTTGTTGACTTGTCTCAGCATAAAAATATTCAAAGCAGAGAAGAATACCAAATTTACCTACAATTATTCCTAGGTTTTGACTTTTACGAGAAAATTTTTCTAAAAAATAACTTATATAGTCTACAACGAACAAATTTGTTACGGCTTATATGACTCCATAGTGCATGTTTAAAGCTAGGCAACCTTTAGAGGCTAAGTTTACTTCCATATAATGGCTTGACTATGCTTGGGTAAAGAATTTGAGAGAAAAAGAACTTGGGAAGATTGTTCATAATGAAATATTTTGATTGGGTGTTACATATACAATAACAAGAACAAAGACATTAGCTATTCATATTACAATATCTAAACTCATTTGATGTATTGTAAAATTTGTGCCTCACCTCAATTGCTAACCGTTGTTGTGCCTGCAACAAAACATTTTCATGCTCCGGCCTAGGCTGTGTACTTCCCTGGTTTGCACGTCTGACCGTGAGTGTTTTATCACCCATCTTTATACCATTAAGAGCGGCGCATGCAATGTCCGTGACAGAAAGATCTTGGTAGACACAAAAAGCATAGCCTTTTGAATTACCAGTTTCCTGTCCTTGACCAAATCAAAGCCTCGAAGGGCCCCAAATGATTCAAGCAACTCTCGCACCTGCGCTTCAGTGAAATAATATGGGAGTCCACCAACAAAAATACGATCTGGCCCCTCAAGACCACCGGCTGAACCTGGCATCAGGCCCACAGCAGCAAGATTAAGATTTGGATTAGGTTGGCTTGAGCCGAGTGCAGCAGCCAGAGAAGGGATGTAGTCGCTTGGCCTTCGAACCTTTACTGGAGCTCCCTGCAGTCACAATAATTTTACAGGCCACATATAATGCTAGTATATGTTTTTGGGTGTGTGGATGGATGAATGGGTTGGGTGATGGACATACCTCAAACATTATGCCGTCCAAAGCCATAGCATTGCTTGCTTCCTCAACAGACCTCATTTCCACGAAAGCAAACTTTTTCTCATAGTTTATATATACATTCACAACAGCATCACCTACAACAATTGCAATGAAAAGGTTATTACCCTTGGCATCAGAAATCCAAATCTACACAATATAAGAATATAAGCACTCACCAGGTCCTGCTGTGTTTCCACCGATAGCAGACATTACCTGACTGAAAAACATTGCAACTGACTGCATATAAATTCATAAGAGATATAAGAATGCAGTATCATGAAATAAGACATGAAAACTTCATGCACAAAATGTTACAAAACATTTAAGTTCACATCATCATTTATTATTGCAATAAGAAATCATCATGCGAGATATTGTTACGCCTGGACCGGTCCAGTTCTACACCCGGCGGCCCAATGCCGGGCAGAACCAAGCAGAGGGAGGGGCGAAAGATGGAGTGGGCCCAGGCATGCATTAAACAATTCGTTTGGAGGGAATTTTTGAATTGGATGGGTGTTTTGGGTATTTGTATCATTCCTTTAGCTTTAATTAGGGAGTAATGAGGGAATTAGGGGATCATCTTAAATTGGAATGTATTTTTGAGATCTAGGGTTTGTAGTGTGGGCTCTTGGCGTTGCCGGAGATTTGGAGAGTTATTCCTTTATCTTGAATTGAAGGAAATTGTATCTTTGATTGTTTTCTTGAATCTACTAGTGAAATACAATTGCTCTAGTGGTTTTCCTACAAATTTTCTCTCAGTTTTCCTTTGTTTTTCACTGTTTTTGGCTGTTTTACTGCTATGAACAGCAGTTTTTCCTTGTTGTGGTACTTGATTTTGGTTAGGTTTACTTGTGAACACAAGTATTTCCTATCAAATTAGTATCAGAGCATCGATTTGGGACCTTAGGAGGCTGAAACCTTGATTTTTCAGCGAGCTTTTGGCTTCCAGAAGTGAGTTAGTTGAGATCCGTGGGGAAGAACGATGGCCAGAACGAAGGTAGAAGTCTTGGAAGGCGAAGTCGGACAATTGAAATCCAATTTGGAGGGAAGATTTTTCGATTTTCAAAATCAAATCACCTCCAACAATGAAAGGTTGGAGGGGAAGTTCACCGTGATGGAAGAAATGCTAAAAAAAATTACTTGAGATGAAGACAAATCCGACGACATCAGAAGCAAGAGAGATCATCGGAGGCCATGGCGTAGGAGGGAATCCGAACCTGTTTAGGGGGAGAAGAAATCCGGAAGTGGAGATCCTTGAGGGAGAGGATGACATGCCACCTCTAGAGTCACTTTCTAGAGAGGAGATGAGTCTGGGAAATGACCGAAGGGATGCTGATTTCGGAGTGAGAAGAGAAGATTTTCATCGCCGAGGGGCTGATTTCGAAGGGAGAAGAGGGGAATATGATGAAGGGTTCGGGTATAACCGCCGGAGAGAAGATCGTGACAGTTGGGGAGCACCTCCTTTCCGAGGAATGGGAGGTTATGAAGGATTCAGAGGAAATGGAGGAGACCCACGGGTGACGAAGCTGAAGATGCCGTCTTAGAGGGGAAAGACGGCCATGGCTATCTACAAGGTGGAGCGTTACTTCACTGTCAACGGGTTGACAGATGAAGAGAAGCTGACGGCGGCGAGATTGTGTTTGGAAGGAAAAGCCTTGGCCTGGTATCAGTGGTGTGACAGGAGGGAGCCATCCGGAGCTAGAGAGAGTTCAAGGATTGCTTATTGGAGCGTTTCTGAGCCGATGGGGGAGAAGACTTCTATGAGCAATTCTTTGCTCTGACTCAGGAGGGGACTGTGGCAAACTACCGGGACAAGTTCGAGTACTTGGCTAGCAGATTGGATCACATTTCAAAGTCAGCTCTCAAAAGGGAACTTCATGAAGGGGCTAAAACCGGAGATCCGAACAACAGTCAGGGTGCTGGAGCCGAGGAACCAAGGGAAGCCTATGGAGCTGGCACAGTTGGTAGAAGATCAGAAGAAATCAAAAAGAGGAGCTCGAGGGAACTATTCTGGGGGATCATATAAGATGACTACTACCTTCTTACCATCAAAAGGGGCAGCGCCAGGAAGTCTGAAGGAAGCGCCAAAAGAGAAAACTAGAGGGAGACAATTCAAAAAACTGACAGAGAATGAGATGCATGATAAGAGAGCAAAGGGGTTGTGCTTTAGATGTGATGAGAAGTACATGTCGGGGCATAGGTGCAAGGACCAAACTCTTCAGGTTCTCCTTGTCTATGAAGACGAGGAAGACGAGGAGGGAGGTGGGATGTGATGAGAAGGAGATGCAGGATAAGAGAGCAAAGGGGTTGTGCTTTAGATGTGATGAGAAGTACATGTCGGGGCATAGGTGCAAGGACCAAACTCTTCAGGTTCTCCTTGTCTATGAAGACGAGGAAGATGAGGAGGGAGGTGGGAGCAGATATGAGGAGGAGGAGAAGCTACACCTGGATGTGGCAGAAGTCTCTCTGAACTCTTTAGTGGGATTCACCCCGAGTCACACTATGAAAGTGAGAGGAGAGATAGCTGACCGCGAGGTGGTGGTGTTGATTGACAGTGGGACAACCCACAATTTCATTTCCAACCAGATCATTGAGCTGTTGGGGATGGAGTTTGTGGATACCAGAGGCTATGGGGTGATGATGGGCACGGGTAAAGTGAAAATGGGTAGAGGAGTTTGTAGAGGGGTGGTGCTAAAGATTCAAGGGATCCAGGTGAAGGAGGACTTCCTTCTTTTGGAATTGGGGAGCACTGACGGATGAAGTGGTTGCAAACATTGGGGGAGACAAAGATCAATTGGGGTACACTGAGGATGGAGTTGGTGGTGGGGGGAAGAAAAAGAATGATCCAGAGTGATGTCAGGCTGACCAAGGCAGGGGTTTCTCTCAAATCCCTAATCAGAACCCTTCAGAAGGAGGGAGGAGGCTACTTAGTGGAGTTGCACCGCCTGGAAGGGATCAGATTAGAGGAAGAAGGCAATGTTTCACCTACAGTGCAGCCGCTCATACACCAATTTAGCGAGGTCTTTCAACCTCCCCAAGGTTTACCTCCTCAGAGGGAGTTGGAGCATGCCATTACGTTGAAAGAAGAGGAGACACCGATCAACGTCCGCCCTTACCGTTACCCACAGATTCAAAAAGATGAGATTGAGAAGTTGAGCCAAGAAATGTTGAAGGCATGGATAACAGACCCAGCATCAACCCTTTTTCTAGTCCAGTTCTCCTGGTCAAGAAGAAGGATGGGAGTTGGAGATTCTGTGTGGATTACAGAGCTCTAAATAAGGGCACTGTACCAGACAAGTTCTCAATTCCGGTGATTGATGAGCTGTTGGACGAGCTGCATGGGCCAGTGATGTTTTCCAAGCTGAACTTAAAATCTGGATACCACCATATCAGAATGAGAGAGGCAGATGTTCCAAAGACAGCGTTCATGACACATGAAGGGCATTATGAATTCCTGTTAATGCCCTTTGGGTTGACCAACGCTCCTGTCACGTTTCAGTCCTTGATGAACAGGGTGTTCAAGCAGTACCTCAGGAAGTTTGTCCTGGTCTTCTTTAATGATATTCTGGTATACAGCAAGACTGTGGAGGAGCACTTGGAACAATTGAGGATAGTCTTAGAAATACTGCAGGAGCAATCAACTGAGAGCCAACCTGAAGAAATGCAGTTTTGCTCAGTCCAGTGTGAAATATTTGGGATATGTGGTATCCCAAGGAGTGGCGACGGACCAAACCAAAATTAAGGCAATGCAGAAATGGCCATTACCTAGGAACCTAAGAGAGTTGAGGGGTTTCCTAGTATTGACTAGCTATTACAGGAAGTTCGTGAAGGGGTATGGTACCATTGTATGGCCCTTGACTGAGCAGCTGAAGAAAGACAACTTCTCCTAGGGAGATGCAGCGACCCAGGCCTTCGAGAGGTTGAAGGAAGCCTACCACTGTTCCTATTCTAGCCCTTCCAGATTTCAGCCAGGCCTTTATTGTAGAGACCGATGCGTCAAGACATGGGTTGAGAGAAGTGTTGATGCAGAACCACGGGCATGTAGCATACTTCAGTCAAGTGTTATCAGCCAGGGCAAGACTGAAGTCAGTGTACGAGAGAGAGTTGATGGCGATTGTCTTGGCCATTTAGAAGTGACGCCCCTATCTTTTGGGTCGACACTTCATTGTCCGGACTAATCAAAGGAGTTTAAAGTACCTCTTGGAGCAAAGGATGGTGACTGAGGAACATCAGCGGTGACTATCCAAACTTTTGGGCTATGATTTTGAGATATAGTACACGCCTGGTTTGAAAAATAAAGCAGCGGACGCCCTATCCATGGCAGCGCAGTTGGAGGCCATTCAGGAGTGTAGAAGACATACAGGAGGTTAGCAGCTAAACTCTACTGGAAAGGGATGCATAAGGATGTGGAAGAGATGGTGGCAAGGTGTGAGGTGTGTTAGAGAAATAAATACATGGCAATGACACCAAGAGGGTTACTCCAACCATTGGCACTTCCAAACAGAGTATGGGAGGAAGTGTCCATGGATTTCATCGACGGCCTATCCCGCTCAGAGGGATTCACAGTCATTTTAGTTGTGGTGGACCGACTCAGTAAGTATACACATTTCATCCTCCTACGACATCCGTACACTACGGTATCAATGGCAGCTGTTTTTATCATGGAAGTGGTTAGATTACACGGGATGCCCGAATCAATTGTGTCTGATAGAGACAAAGTGTTCCTTAGTCAGTTTTAGAGGGAATTGTTTCGAATGCAGGGTATTGTCCTCAAGAGAAGTATCGCCTACCATCCTCAGACAGATTGATGTAGAACGGAATTGATGGATTGAGTCCTATGGGTCTTGAAGAGCAACTCATGAGGTCTAAACAGCAGTTTTTGACACTTGGGAAATTCTGGACAGTAACCTCTACCTCTCGTGTAGACCCTGGGTAGTTGATATAAGCTGCTAGAATCCTTTCAACAGCAATTTCAGACTTCCAACAGTGCAGGACAACCACTTTTCTTTGCTGAAATTTCCTGGTTCGCAAGCAGGAGCTTCAGGAAAATAGAGAGAATTGTGGAGGGAAACTTGTGGTGTCGGCTAGAGTTAATGGGGGGTGAGGGTGGGGCTGAGTTGGAAGCTTAATGAACTATTTTATTTAGGAATGGGAGGGACAGAGGGGCGGCAGCTATTGGGAGAGCTGAATTGATGGTTTAATTAAGGAAAATCAATTTGAATTTGAACCAATCCAATTGAAGTTGAGAGGGAAAGTGGGCCGGCAGCATATTTGGGGGGAGAGGGGTTTAGGAAAGTGACTTAATGCTTGCCTAATCAAGGACCTCAAAATAAGAAAAAGAAATTGAATCAAATTTTATTGGAATTTGATTTGGGCTTGATTTAGGGAACTTTCCTAAAATAGATTTCTATTTTAGGGAATATTTCAATTTTCAAATTTTGATTGAACAATTGAAATTAAAACTTTCCCAAAAGAAATTATGTAGGAAAGGAAAGTCATGATGAGGGGTTTGAATGTTGGGGGCAAGGGGAACAAGAAGAATTTCAGCCAAAAAGAAAAGGAAGAGTTTTGAATTGTTTCCAAAAGGGGTGTAGTGATTTCAGGAAACAATTTCAAAGGAGATCTCTATGGGGCCGGCGGCATAGGGAATATGAGGAGGGAATTGTGGAGGCATTCAATGCTTTATTAAATTAAGAAACTAAATTTGGAATGAAATATTTCATCCAATTTAATTTGAAATTTAAATAAGCTATGAATTATGAAGTTACCAAAAATAAGAGTATATTTTAGGTAACTATTTTAAATTCAAATGAATTTGAATTTATTCATGAATTGAGTTACCTAAAATATGGAATGCTAATTTAGGAAAGGTTTAATGGCAAGTTGAGTGGGGCCTACAGTTTAGCCAAGTATGGCCAACGGCTAGGGGTGAGAGAGGGAGGGAATTAAGAAGGCTTTAATGCATCCTTCATTTTGGGGGTCGGATTTAGAATGAATTAAGTCATCCTAATTAATTCAAAATTCAATGGAGGGAAAATTTGAAAACTATCCTAAAATAGATTTTATAATTTAGGAAATAATTTGAATTTTAAATTTGAGGACATTTGAATTCAAAGACCAACTAAATTATGGCAATACAAAATTAGGAATTATCTAAATTAGGCAATAGGGGATGGGAGAGGGTGTGGCCGGCGGTTTAAATGGGGCGGGTAAGGGGTCGACGACAAGGTGGAGATGGAGACGACGTGATAGTGGAAGTAGGGAGAGGATGAAGATGACGACTAGGAACAACAAGAAGGAACAAAAACGAAAACAAAAGATAAAAGATAAAACCGCGAGCCTTGAACTCTTCTGAAGACTGATGGGTGATACGTTGCCCTACTCCAAGGGGCTTCAAGCCACGAGCCCGGACCCATCCTGCGGCTAGTGGAAACTCCGACTCCCTCCCATAGGGATTTCACTAACATTCTTCCCAAAGAACACAAGTGCAAAACACAAATTTTGTTTATTATAATTCCATCATACCTAATACAAGAGAATGGGTCTCTATATATAGGCCTCGAAAGAAATTAAAAGACACATTTGTCCTTTGAGCTTACATAAGACAAGAGGGTAAAAAAGGATAATTGCAAAATTAAATCAAAATACACTTAATAAACTAAAATAAAACAAAGTGATCTCGGTCGTCGATCTTCATCTCCTCTTCGAATAGGCATGGACGGTTGGATGTCCGCATCACAGATGGACAGACAAAGGTGGTAAACCGAAGCTTGGAGACATATTTGAGGTGTTTTGCTTCAGAAACACCACCGAAGTGGGTTCAATGATTACCATGGGCGGAGTGTTGGTACAACACCTCGTACCATTCTGCTTCTCAGATGACCCCGTTCAAAGTGTTGTATGGGAGGGACCCCCCACACCTAGTGTACTATGGGAGAGGAAGTACACATATCTCTTCAGTTGAACAATACCTAGAGGAAAAAGACTTTGTGTTGGAGGACTTGAAGAAACATCTGGGAAGAGCACAACAAATCATGAAGAAGCGAGCATATACACACAAGAGAGACATACAATATGAAGTAGGGGAGAAGGTGTACTTGAAGCTAAGGCCCTAAAAGCAAAAAATAGTGGCTAACAGGAGGAACGAGAAATTGGCCCTGAGGTACTTTGGTCCCTATGAGATTTTAGGGAAGATTGGAGTAGTGGCGTATCGTCTGAAGTTACCCTCCTCCGCTACCATACACCCGGTGTTTCATGTGTCACAGCTGAGGAGAGCACTTGGAGAGCATGCAGCTAGTGTGGAATTACCAGCATTATTGACAGAGGATTTTGAGGTGGTCATGGAACTCGTGGAGCTGGAAGGGGTAAGGTTGGATAAAAAGAGAAACAAAGACGTGTTGATCAAATGGAAGGATCTCCCCGACTACGAGGCCGCTTAAGAGCCCTATGAGATGGGGAAGCAGCAGTTTCCGTACTTTCACCTTGAGGACAAGGTGAATCTTTGGGAGGGGAGTAATGTTACACCTGGACCGGTCCCAGTTGGATCGGTCCGGTTCTAAACCCGGCGGCCCAATGCCGGGCGAAACCAAGCAGAGGGAGGGGCGGAAGATGGAGTGGGCCCAGGCATGCATTAAACAATTCGTTTGGAGGGAATTTTTGAATTAGAATGGTGTTTAGGGAATTTGTATCCTTCCTTTAGCTTTAATTAGGGAGTAATGAGGGAATTAGGGGATCATCTTGAATTAGAATGTATTTTTGAGATCTAGGGTTTGTAGTGTGGGCTCTTGGCGTTGCTGGAGATTTGGAGAGTTATTCCTTCCTCTCAAATTGAAGAAAATTGTATCTTTGCTTGTTTTCTTGAATCTACTAGTGAAATACAATTGCTCTAATGGTTTTCCTACAAGTTTTCTTTCAGTTTTCCTCTGTTTTCCACTGTTTTTGGCTGTTTTACTACTGTGAACAGCAGTTTTTCCTTGTTGTGGTACTTGATTTTGGTTAGGTTTACTTGTGAACACAACTATTTCCTATCAGATATCTACAATTCTTTAAAAAAAAAAGCTAGAATCATATAGATTCAATATGTAATTAATCAATTATTTGGAAAAAAAATGCACTTCAATGCGCAACGCATCCTCTAAGCAGTCAAAGATAAATCTTTAAAATGCACTTTCAGACAAATTTGCTACTCCATGCATTAACACCAACCCCTGCCGTGCACTGTAGCTAAGAAAGAAATTAGCATAACCATAGAGACAAGCTAAGTGGACAAATCCAGACAATGATGCAATGAACTAAAACAAAGCTTCGATCCCTTCCAAACACTGCCAAAAGTCAAAGACTGAAGTATAAACATGAGCATCCGTATGCAATGCATGGTAGAATAATTATTTAGTAAGTCCAATTAGTTCAACAACAGGAATCCAGCTTTATGAGAGGAATTGTAGCCTTCTGAGAGAGTTCTGTTTGTTTCCGATTTTCAAAAAACAATCGGTTTGTTTCAAGAAATTAAATTTACTCTTGGAGGCACTAAACATCATACCAAGCGGTAGCATCCATAAATATTGCAAAATAATTGGTACCAAATACTAGTTAACAATACTATAAATTATAAAATTCCAACATAATAAATTGAAGGAAGAATAACGAATCTATAATTTCAAACATAAAATTGCATCATCGTAGTCATATGCTAAATTGATGTTAATCTTCAGAAAATGAACATATAAATATTTATCACTGCAAAACAAGTTAAAATTTACTTTTTGCATTATTTAATGACGGCCAATAAATTATAAGATGAAAAATGATATCATTATTATATTAGTTACTAATAAAACTAACATCAATTAACATTAGTTCCATTTTTATTTTATCCAACTTTACCATAATTTTTTAATTGAAAAGGGACATAATTAAACAACTTTTCAAAATAATCATAATGTTATCAAATTCAAAAATGTTTCTGAAATTATAATGTCATTTAAAATAATGCTCACTAAAAATTATAATTTACCCAAATTTTTATCATTTAACAACTATATTTATTCGTTTGCAGTAACAAAGGAATAAAAGACATTTGTTTTCACATAGAATACTCCTAGGGCTGTCAAAATCTAGTCACCGGGTCGGGTTTAAGTCCAACCTAAAACTGACTCAGCATTTTTTGACCCGACCTAAACCCAACCCGTTTTTGAAAACAGGTCAATTTTTCAGACCCGAACCCAACCCGCTTCGGGTGCGGGTCAACCCGACTCAATCCGTAAGTCTCCCGCCGTTCATGCGTTTCTCAGCCAAATCTCATAAATATGCCGCCGTCGGCCTCCATTCGCGCACTTATTCAGCCAAATCCTAGTGGCATGGCAGCCGACAGCGACAAGGCAGCGGGCAACTAGACGCGAGTCACGCGACGTCGATGCAGGCAAACGTGACTCGATGCGACGTGGTCAGCAAAAGTGGTCGGTGGAGGTGGTAAGCTTGTGGCAATAGTGGGCAACAGTGGCCAATCGCAGCAGCACATGATATCACTTTACACAAGTAGTGCATTTGAAATTTACTCAAATTGGACGAATTCTAATTACATTGAAAATGAACTAGAGAATGAATTCCAAATTTACTTCAAAAAAACTTTGCATTTATGAAAGTTTGGAATTAAATTGGGCATTTATAAATAGTTGGGGGACTTATTTGTGCTTTTACTCTATCTTAAAATATAAACTTAAATATAAAGTATTGATGAAATGCGAGTAAACATATAATGGACATACCAAAAAAAAAATTAAAAAGGAAAATGGCGATCAAAATAAACTCAGCAAATGTCTAACCTGCTCATTAGCAGTAGCAGAGAGACCGCCAACATAAACACGACGAGCATGGCGCGTAGCCTGATAATAACAAGATTTTTTTTTAAACATCACATTATTGATAAATGAAGTGGAAAATAGAGAAATTGGAGATCAAACCTGTTGTGTCATAGCTTGCACAGGCACCAATGGAAGAGTAGGGAACTGACCCTAATCACAAGCAAAGAAACAGGTCGATACAATATTAACCAAAATAAAATCAAGGATAAATGATAGAAATGCACCTGTCCACCCGCCAAAGGAAAAATATTGGGAAGCATTCCAGGAACAGCAGCTGTTGTCCCAGGTACCTGGCCTGTAAAACAAAATTAGGCTACAAAAAAAAAACATGTGAATACATTAGCAAAAATTTTTGCACGGCATCATCTTTTCCTCACGGATGAGCGGTACGCCCAGAGTTCCCTATGACATTATCACAAAGAAAAGCAACATATCACTTCAAATTTCATCAGAAAATATTTGCAAGACTACCAAAAAAGAAATATTTCTAGTTTGAAGACGAACAAGACATCAAATAGGTGCTGATTCCTCCTTGTACATTAAATCTACAGTAGTCAGCTCGCAACCATTGGCAGTAGAGGGGCGAATGACCCAAATTTGCCTTATCAAAGCAACGTTATTCATAGAACAAAAAAATAAAACAGCAAAACATGAACAACCAATAGAAATAACCTCAGCTTCCGAGTAAAGTTGCTGATCAAAAAGGAGAAAGAAAGTAACGTGAGTTATCCACAAGTAGAAAAATGGATGGAATGACAGCTTACCCGATAAAAAGCATGCATAATCACACAATTCTGCGGCAGTTACCAGAAAATGTCAACATGAAAAAAGAAGCCAAAAAAGTAATATATACCTGCAACAGTGACACTGGGCATCATGACTGGTGGTGGCATGTCGAACCCACTGATGCGTTTACTGCACCAAAAAAGATAATTAAAAGTTCAAATGGACAAAGAAACAATAATGTATGATATATTAAGAAAAAATATCCTCATACAAATAAGAAAAGATGGTCAACAAACAATGACAAAGAATAGACTACTTTGAAACCTAATGCAGAAAATAAACCGATACGGCTTGAACACCAAAAATCAGCGAACAAATAGTAAATTTCAGCAAACCAATAATTTTTTTATTGATAGGAAAACAAATACGAACAAGCAAGATATAATGGTCCTCTTTCAAGAGGACCACCTCTCCCAAATTCTAGATGCTGCTAGAATCCCTCACAAAAAATAGTTGGCAGCAAACACTCACAGAACTCATCAATAGCTGCTCCTAAAACCCTAGACAACTCCCCCTTAAATAGCCCTAGAACAAAATAACATAAATAGAACATTCCTAAATAATTTAAATATAATTTAGAAAACCTTCCTAAATAAATTAAATATAATTTAGGAAACATTCCTAAACAATTAAACATAATTTAGGAAACTTTCATAAATAATATAAACATAATTAGAAAACCTTCCTAAACAATTCTCCCTTAATTAGGAACCTTCCTAAACAACTCCCCTTGATTAAAAACCTTCTAAATAACTTCCCCTAGGCCCTCCTGGCATATCATAAACCAAACTTAACCCAACTAAAACTAGAAAAAAGCATTTCTTGCACACAAGATGCACATTCCATTATTTAGCATACAAGAACACACAATTTGTATACTCAAGCATGAACCTACATTTGACTACTTCGAACGATCTTGACTAGACTCGGGTCCAACTAGAAAGTTTTACCGTATGAATTAGAAAGTTTGAGTGGTTCACCATATGAATTAGAAAGTTATATTAGCCAACAATACATTATATTTTGAGTGGTTCACCATATGAATTAGAAAGTTATATTAGCAAACATGCCTCCTGATCCAACCTATGAACCCAAATCTAGAATCATGACTAGACTCAGGTCCAGATTGAACGAGGACTAGATTGACTAATAAATTTATATAGGTAATTATTTCATAATACTTCTTTTATTAGATAGGAATTCCTTTTGGGATAATCTTGTTTTAAATTTTGAATTATCAAATAGTCATCAAGTCCTCAAATCATAAAATTACTTGTTTGTTCATATTTAAAGAGCAAAATCATTAACATGATGCAATTCTAGATAGACATTGATAAATTTCAATAGGACATCAAAATAATAGGATCTAGAGGGAAAAAGGATGCATTAAAGGATGATATTTGTATAAAAAAAATATCTAAGATCATTGAACCAAACCAAAAAAACATGACTAACTTTGTAAACAAACTACAATAAGCATATGAATTTATAAAATAAATAATCTTTTTTCATGAATAAGAGTCCTTACCTCTTTGACCTTGAACGAGACCGAGACCTTGACCTGTGTCTAGATCTATCCCTTGATCTTGATCGGGATACATGTCTACGATGTCGTTCACTCTCTCTGCCATAATCCGTAGTCATAAACAAATACAAGTAAAAATATAACACAACTTATAAGCATGTATAATTTACTTGAAAAAAGTTAGAAGCAACAATGTGACAAGGAAATGCCACTTAATAAGTGATGACGCATAATCTGAATCCTCATCAAATGTTCTCTCTCTTACAATTATAATGGTTCATTGTGATGTAATGTTACAGCAAAAATATGAGCACAACAAACTGATCAAAAACGTAATTAGAGATATGAAAGGTTCCTAAACAATGTATAGGAAGAAGATAAACACACAAAAAAAATCTAGAAATTAGCTGCTATTAAAAGGATTCAGTTACATATTATTAATTCTTCTAATATTTGGATGTGAACAAAGTTTCCATAAAACACAAAGAAAGTTTTTTCAAAGAATTTTTAACATAAATTGTATCGGATGTAATGCCATATAAGAATGGTATCGACAAATCACACCTCATACATCAAGCATGAAGCCAGATACCATGGAAACTTGAGTTTTCATTTTAGATATACATGTGGAACAAGACTACAGCAAGGTATTTCATCACTTGAATTAACATTTTGGATATACAGCTGTTTTAAGTTAACGCCGCCCTAGGCAATTCATCAGCCACCATAGGTAATTCATCCCCTCGATCTAGGGATTGTTCCTTTGATAATGCACTTGTTGTTATTATTGTTATTATTGGTATTATTAATAGTAGTAGTATTATAGATTACAATGGACTAGCAGCAGAGTAATATATATAAACCCTTGATATGGAAATTGAGCCAAAGAAATATTCATCGCCAGATGCTAGAGATTGCAATAAAAATATATATCAATATCAATCAATCGTTAATAAAAACCCTACTACTACTACTACAACAACAATACAAACAAAATTATATGGTCATATCGACGCCAAAGACTAGAGTAGAAACATAAGGCTGCAATGGACAATGAAAAATCTATGGTGATAGAGGAAAGTGTACAGAGTCAACATCATCATGGTCTCCTTATCGATGAGATGGCGATGGTGATGATGGTTATGAGAAAGAAAGGCCAACTCTAATCTGACTAGTTACCATTCTCTTTTTCTGGCAAAGGATTGGAACTAGGATTTTAGAGGATGAAAAAGTAATTGCCTTTTATTTCCAAGAGAGAAGCTAGATTTTCCTCCACTTATAAAGTTGATGGGTTGAGACATTTAGAAGATCACCATAATTTTTTCCCTCTTATCCATTTTATTACAAAAAAAAAAACATGGAGGCGATGTTTCATATTGATTTTTTTAATGCAAGAATTACCAATCTAAAAGATAGGTCCCACTTGAGAAGCAAATATAAGAAATTATAATACTCATTCCACAGCTTCACGGATATCATCATTCAAGCTAAAGAGTAAATATATATATATATATATATATATATATATATATATATATATATATATATATATATATATATATATATATATATATATATATATATATTGAACATTAACAAGTATAAGAAGTTGAGAAGTAACATCAAAATTTTTTATTATCAAAGATTTGCATCAAGGATCAACATTAAGTCCATAATATTTTATATTAGTGATATAGATACTTACAAAAGAGGATGTGTTTTTGCAAATTATATGAATTTAATTTGAGAAACACCCATTAAAGAAAGCAAATTGGAATAATAAATAAAATATTTATAAGAAATGGGCCTTTGAATCTGCAAGATAAATGATGAGTATATAATATTCAATTTTATTGACTATGCTTTTAATAATTACCATTCAAGACTATTATAATGAATTATTTAGGTGTGATAAATTTAAGTACCCCAAACCCATACTTGTCGAATGACGCGCCACGACACAAGGTTTTCCGAATATCGCCCGTTCACGAAACGGACTTCGCCGTTGCGTTCAAAACATCGAGAATACTCAAAAATGGCTATAATATTGCTTGGGCCTCCGCACAAACAAAAAGGCAAAATGACATGAGTTTTGAGGTGATAGTGTGGAAAATGATGCGCGCGAAATGAGAAAATATGTGAGGATTCATTTCACATATCATTTTATTATTTATTTTAATACTATTTCAGTTAAAATTATAATAAAAAATTAATCAAAATCTAATATTATCATTTACATAACAATAAAAAAGAGTATCATCTAATCCTATCAACTCTGCTGCTGCCATATCCTCTGCATTTCGGCACCTCAGTCTTTCCCGTCACTCTGTCAGCAGCACATCATATCTGCAAATAAAAAAAATTTATCGCTCACTTTTCCCCTCTACCTTATGCTCTTAGCCATACCTTTTCGCCTCAGTCCAGCATCCAAATTCATTGCCGCCGTTCCTCTGTTCCTGCATGCAACCAGCCCCACACACAACTCTCATCTCCATCCTCCTGCTCTTCAGTCCCTCTTGTGCACAACAGCAGCTCCAACGGCCTCTCCACCACCCAAGACTCACAACAGCATTCTCCCTTTTCCTCCCCTCACTCTCCGGCCTCCTCTCCTCCCTTGCCGTGAAGCCCATCCCCAGCTCCCTGCTGTTTCCTCCAGCCTTCTTTCTCCACCCAGCAAGCCAAGACACATTTCCCACTCTGGATTTCATACAAGAACCAAACTCCTCCTCACAACCATAGTTCCCAGCAACCGTCTCCCACTCACGTAGAGAAGCACACCTCCAGTTCCTAGTCCAGACCTACACTACCTGCACAACACAGCCACCGAACTCCAGCATCCACATCCAGCCAAAACAGCCACACGATCTCCTCTATAGCCACTGTACTGGACCAATCTCCTTGCTACCATCACTTCCTCCCTATTACATTCGAACTCCACCCCGCAGCCTTCCTCCTCACCCCTCTGTTCAGTACAAACAACCCATCTACCTTCCCCTCTACTCAACACAAAACCACTCAAGCCTTCCTCAACCCAACTCACTCCCTATACATATTTCAAAAAATATAAAAAATGCTATCAGTCGTGTGAAAGAATACTATTCTATAAGAAAATTGAACTCTTGAAGAAAAAAAATCGGTACTTAGAAAATCTCATACCTACATAAAAAAGTTCAATGGGGCGTAAATGGATTTTCATTGTCAAAAAAATTACATATGCAGTTCATCTTGGTATGTTGGTTGGGAATTTTGACTACCACCCAAAAGGTCTCGAGCTCAAGTAATGCATATATGATATACGTATGAGTTCGCATTAATTGGCCTAAATATTCAAAAAAAAATTACATATGATACCTGAATCAGTTCAAAGCCTGACTCATTGCATAAGTTCACTCAATCCTTTGCCCCGATACCAAACTCAATATGGAGTTCAGTAATGCATTTCTAAATAATTACTAGGGAAAAGAAGAGCATATAAAAATTCTTCAGGGTTTTAAACTCCCAAAAAAAGCCAACAATGTTTGCAGTCTCCCCAAATAATGGTTTGACAATTTACAATAGTGAAGACTGGGTTTTTAAGCATTTATTAGATCGTATCATGTTTACCAAATTCTCATTCAAAAGGAAAATGGACATCCTCATTGAATGTAGAATCAGGGGGGTGACAATGAATAAATGAATAACCTGAAGGATTTTCTTGCTCAAGCTTTGTCTAAGACAGCTTTTTTACCTGCTTTTGTGCCAAGGTAAGTGGACAAAAAATTAAAAAAATGTCCATGTCGATGATAACTTTTTTATTGTTTTTCTAAAATTTTGCCTTAGAAAAGCTGGTTTTGAAAAAGCGAAATAGAAACCGCGGTTAAAAAGTACCTTATAATATTAAAAGAAAAATATTATCCACCCCAAATGAAGCCGTAAGGATTAAACACTTAAGTCACCTCAAATAATTTCATAAGATGGAAGTGATGTCTTCAATGAAAGATATTTCCATTAACCAATAAAAGCACATTCTAGATCTTAAAAAAGAAATAGGGATTCTGATAGGAAACACTTGTAAATCACAAGTATTTCCTATCAATATTCAGAAAACATCAAGAATTCTCCACCAAAATCCACACAAAAACAGGAAAACAGTAGATAATTTGTATCATATGATGAAAAGGAAACGAAAAATAGCAAGATACAATTGATCCTCTATTCGAGAAGAGGATCGATCTCCCCCAAATCTCTAGACGACGCTAGAGCCCAAAAGAAAACCTAAATCTAAGATATCTCATATTTCAGTCAAATTCAAGTTACCCTAACCCTAGAAAAACAAAGTATTTAATGCATACAAATCAAAAGGAAATCCATAAACAATCCCTACATTCAAATTTCCCTCCCAAATCCCTCAAAAATCCTTCCTAAAATGCTCCGTTGGCTTTGGCGGCGCACGCGGCATGCGCAAGAGGCGGAGAAGTTCCGCCTCTGCTGCGTTGGGTCGGTCCCGTGTGGACCGGCTTGACCGGTCCAATGGACCGGTCTAATAATACTCCCCTCCCAAAGATTCACCTTGTCCGCAAGGTGAAAAGACGAGACCTCCTCCATTTCTTCTTCATCACAAACTATAAGAACCTGAATAGTTCGGTCCTTACACATGTGCCCTGGTGTAT
Organism: Dendrobium nobile; assembly: GCA_022539455.1. Lineage (NCBI taxonomy): Eukaryota > Viridiplantae > Streptophyta > Magnoliopsida > Asparagales > Orchidaceae > Dendrobium > Dendrobium nobile. The sequence goes on along the minus strand of CM039721.1, from coordinate 70,752,684 downwards.
AACTCTCGCCACATCTGAAACAGATCCCCTTCGTTCTCTTCTCCTGTAATTATGTTTATGTGAGCTTTTTGAAGTTATCTCCAGGTCTTCCTCTGGCAGTCTTCTCCTTCGAAGTCTTCCTAGGAGTACCCGGTGTTGGCTCCTTGGGTGCCAAAAAGGTGATGGTCATCCTGTACAAGCCTCCAGAACTGCTGCCTCCTGCTCCTTTTTCCAGGTGCCTCTGATCCTCCACCAACTAAGCTAGCTCCATAGAATCTCCCAAGTCCGATGTCTCATCACTCTGACTGCGGCACGAATCTTTGGTTTCAGTCCCTTTATAAAATTCCCCTCCAGTACAGACTCTGGAAGCCTATCCAATCGACTGGCGAGGTACTCAAATTGTTCACAGTACTCTATCACTATCCCCTCCTACATCAAAGCGAAGAACTGCTCGTAGAAGTCCCCTCCCCTGCTAGTTTGGAAGCGTTCCAACATGCAGTCCTTAAGCTCCCTCCAAGTCCTTATTGGTCACCTCGTATCCCTCCACTGGTACCATGCTAAAGCTTTCCCTTCCAAGAACATCCCGACTGCCATCAGTCTCTCCCCCTCCGTCAACCTGTTGATAGTAAAGTACATTTCCACCTTGTAGATCCACACATGGGCATCCTCTCTCTCGAAAATATGCATCTTCAGCTTCCTCACCCTCAGATCACCTAAGTTTCCCCTGTTCCCTTCATAATTTCTTCTTTCCCAAGGGTGTGATTCCCCCCAAGTGTCACAATCATCCCTTCTACATTCATACCCAAGCCCTTCATCAAATTCCCACTCCTTTCAAATTCAGCACCCCTTGAATCATAACAAACCCCTCTAATTTCAAATTCAGCCCCCCTTTGGTCATAATTACTCATTTCTCTTTCTAATCTCGCCCCTCTCCTCTATAAATCAGCACATCTTCGTTCTTGCCCTACCTTTTCATGCCTCTCCTCATACCCTCTGCCCGACTCCTCCCTAGGAATAGGCTCTAGGAGAGGTATTCTCTCTTCTCCCTTTCGAGTCACCACCTCCTGATATTCCCTTTGACTTATTGGATTAGAGTTTTCCTCGTTTCCTGGTTTGACGGAGGCTTCTCTCGCCTTTGACGACACCGTTTTGGATTAGCACTCGAGCAACATCTCCCCCAGGCTGGAAAAATCCCATCCATCTTCTTGTGGATGGCTGGAATTTGACTTTTGACATTTGAAAGTTAAGCATGGAGATCTGAAATTTAAGTTTTCAATTGTCTGATCTCCCCTTCTAGGCATTCCTCCAACACATCCACTTTTTTTGCCACCATCGATACCCTAATTTTTGTTGGACTTAAAAATCTAAATCTTGGTTCCAAAAACAGCAAAACAGCCCCCTTCCAGTTAAAATTCATATGTTGATTTTCTCCGAAAACGCCCCCAAACAGTCCCAAAAGCTGCTCTGATACCATTTGATAGGAAATACTTGTAGATCTCAAGTATTTATTATCAATCTTCAAAAAACAACGAGAATTCTCCACCAAAATCCACACAAAAATAGGAAAACAGTAGATAATTTGTATTATATGATGAAAAGAAAATGGAAAATAGCAAGATACAATTGATCCTCTATTCGAGAGGATGATCGATCTCTCCCAAATCTCTAGACGCCGTTAGAGCCCAAAAGAAAACCTAAATCTAAGATATCTTAAATTTCAGCCAAATTCAAGATGCCCTAAACCTAGGAAAACAAAGTATTTAAGGCATACAAATCAAAAGGAAATCCCTAACTAGTCCCTACATTCAAATTTCCCTCCCAGATCCCTAAAAAACGCTTCCTAAAATGCTCTGTTGACTTTGGCGGCTCACATGGAATGTGCAAGAGGAGAACTTCCGCCTCTGTTGCGCTGGGCCAGTCCCGTGTGGACCGGCTGGACCGATCCAACATATCGGTCTAACTGATTCTTGGATGCAAACTAGCTCGCACCCTACTGAACGCAGTACCCCACAAATAAAATAGGAAATAAAAAAAGAAATTCCGCTTGTTTATAAAAGTTTGATATCAAAGACTGATCTAAAGCTCATTTACCTCTCACACACATGACCTAATATCAATTTATCTAAGTATGCTGAACAATTTCATGAATAATCCTGCTCGGAACAACTTCGAATACTTGAAATGGGGATTATTTTCCAAGAAGAATTCAAATAGAGAAATTGAAGCATTTATTGATATTAATTGTGTTGGGTTCAACAACAGATCAAATATCAACTATAGGTTATTGTACTTATGAGTGGAGAAACTTAATAACATAGAAAAGCAAGAAACAAATGGTTGTAGATTATTATACTTATGAGTGGAGAAACTTAATAACATGGCAAAGCAAGAAACAAATGGTTGAAATAAGAAATAGTGATGGCGACATCAGAGCGTAAAAAGCCTATCAGATACGTGACCATCGATCTACGGCCACGATTAAGTCGATGTATTTCTGAGTCATATTATTTATTTTCTTTATTATTATGTCATGTTGTATTTACTTTATTAGTGTTTTCGTTTTTACCCCTTACTTAAGGAAGGTCGTATGTAATCCCAGTGGGTGTCGTAGTCTTTTTATTTTTTTGAGTCTTGTACGAGGCTATATATAGCTCCATTATTCTCTTTTCATGTTAATGATTGAATGACAAAATTTTCCATATGCTTTGAATTCTTTTGAGGGCTTGAGAGAGATTGGAGCGAGATCCCTTGGAGAGGGAATTTAGATCACCCACCAACCTTGGAAACGGCCGGGTTCGTGGTTCGTTATTTTATCTTTCCCTTTTCTCTTCGTCACTTCACCACCGACCACTTCCTCCCTCCCTCGACTAGCCTCCGGCCATCCTAGCTATCCCCCACCCGTCAGCTAGGCCCAACCCCCACACCATCCACGACCAATCCACTCTACCGTCGGCCCCTTCCTTGGTTTCCCTCCCAACTCCCTTGCCATTAAACCTTTCCTAAATTAGCTTTCATAATTTAGGTAATGCAATTAAAGAGTAAATTCAAATCTATTTGAATTTGAAATTATTGCCTAAATTAGAAATCCATATTTTGAAAACTTTCTAAATCATAGCCTTTTGAATTTTAAATTAACTTGGGATGAAATATTTCTTCCCAAATTTAATTTATTAATTTAAGGAAGCTTTGATTGCCTCATTAAACCTCACCTCCTCTTCCTATTGTCGCCGGCCCCATTGGATGCCCTTGGGAATTTGTTTCCAAAAATCCAAGTGGCTCTTTTGGAAAGAATTCAAAGCTCCTCTTCATCTCATTTGGCCGAAATTCGCAAGGCCCCACCTCCTTTAATTCCTTTCCAAAATTGTACCTCCACTTATGGAATTAAATCCCAACCTCCTCTCTAACCCCACCGCCCCCCTACTCTCTCATATTCTCTCTAAATATTTTTCAACTCAAGAATCTTTGATTTCGAAATTATTTACAGCTTTCCCTCCAAAATTCTCTTCTAAATTCAACCCAAACTCCACCAAAATCTGAGCCTAGTTTTCCCAAGCTTCTCCCTTGTGGCCGACCACCCTTCTCCATCTTCCACTACTTAGATTCTTGAGGAAAATATGTTAGGACAGCAAAGGAACACTTCCGTCAATACTTCGACGCCACAAGATCGATGCATAGCCGATCCCGATCATGACTACGGCCTTGCCTATGACGAGCAAGATTTCGTGCACATTCTTCATTCAACTTTCTTCGACGTCAATCCGAATATTGACAACACCGTAGAGGAATATGTGGATCGCATTCTAGATACTCTTGTCAAAGCTATAGAAGAGCAACTCGGCACCGTTCAGTGGAGGATTGCAACCCAACCGTGATAAAGGTTTACCAATCTTCTTTCTCTCGTATTTTCGTAGTCTAACTCACTCTTGTGATTTGATTGATTTATGAATATCTTGTTCACCTATCTCTGTCAAGCCTAGTAAGCATAGGAATTGAGTTAGCTTTCTATACTCCTGATCTTATTGTTAGACTAAGGATTTTGTTGAAGCTACTTACTTTGCATGTTTTTGAGTTTCTAACTTGTTTTGATATTCCAAACGTTTGGCAAGTGGCTTAGCCTAAACGTAGGCACCCCTCTCTTATTTTCTATTGTCATTTTGATTACTAATCGTTTTAATCTTACTTGCTTATTCAAGAAATCGTGCAATTCTTAACACATCCATTTAACACATATTAGTCCTGCATCAAATAGTGTGTAAATTGAATTAAGAGCCATATCCCACAACATGTGTGAAGGCGTGTAACTAACAAAGTTTCTTTGAGAACTAAAAATTTCAATTGAAATTTTTATGAAAATGTTATTTGATAACAAAGCTACCATAAACATTGCAAACAATCATGATCATCATAGCAAAATAAAATATATAGATATCAATCATCACTTCATGAAAGAGAAACTAGAAAAAGGAATCATAAGGCTAACATACACTCCTACAAATGTCCAAATAGTAGATTTCACACAAAGCCACTTCCACATGCCAACTTCAGAAATCTGATGTCCAAGATCAAATGACTGACATTTATAACAGCATAAGGGGCTGCTTTGGCCATAATTCCAACATGAAAGGAACTAAAATTCTCCCTATATAGGAATGTTTTATGCTTTAAAAGGGATTAGAACAATTCATTCAAATCTCTTTCCACATAATTGCTTGCCATTTTTTGTTATGCAGTTTAGGTAGGTTTTAATGAATTGAAGGTTGCAAGGCTAGAGGGATATGGTCCCGTGGCTGTATAAATCTTCATATTTTGTGCATTCCAAACAAGAAAATAGAGAAAAATTATTAGATTTCCTCCAAATTTCACAAAAGAGATTTGTGAAAATTAGGTTCAATACCTCAGACAAAACTTAACAGAAACTGAAGGAAAATTATAATACAAACACCCAACACCAAACACCAAATAGTTGGGATAAGACAAATGATAATGATGACTATAAAAGCATATTGATGTACTCTAGCATTAGTCGAGAAAATTAAAATAAAGAAACAAGTACTTCATTCTATGAGCTATAAAGTTACATGACATAAAATTCTCAGGTATTCTAACAGGAATAAAGCAATTCCAATAGAGTAAAAATAAGCATAAGAGCATGCATGGATCGTTCAATATATCATAATTCATGGTAACAAATAATTTCAGATCCATCCAAAAAAACCGCAGGAAAACAGCAATGAGACGCATAATATGTTAAACATGAATAAATAATACTGAGTTCTAAAATCATATAATTATGTTTTCATTTGTATTTAGAGTGTCAAATCATTAACTTGATACAATTCAAGTTAGAAATTTAAAATTTAAGTTTAGTATCCAAATCACACGATCTAGAAGAAAAAATAATACATTAAAGAACTATATTCCTCTAACATAAAAATATATAAAAAACGAGCATGTAAATTTAAGAAAAAAATATTATCTTTATTTATGCATGACAATTCTTACCTCCTTGATCCTAAACGAGATCGAGACCTTGACCTGTGCCTGGATCTATCCCTTGACCGAGATCGAGATCCATGTTTGTGACACCATTCACTCTCTCTATCATTATCCCTAGTCATGAACAATAACATGTAACGAACTTCTTTTGTTGTAATGTACTATAAGAAATATGCGCACCAGCAAACTATTTAAAAATGTAGAGTCATGAAAGGCTCCTTTATAGTGGAAAGTGAGAAGATTACCAAAAACTCAAATTAATAGTAGCTATTAAAAGTATGCAAATACCTATTATTAACTATTTTAATATTCATAGAAAATAACAAAAAAACAGCATCATCATCATTATTATTTTTTTATCCATAAAATGGCAACCTTCCAATGACCATGTAGAGGTATACCTAAAAAGACTTGGATAGAAAATATTAGAAATGATCTTTCTTTATTAGATTTAGATGAGAATTTGACTCTTAATAGGACATAATGGACAAAAAGGATTCATTTTGCCAACCTCACATAGTGGGATAAAGGCTTTTTGTTATTGTTGTTGACGTATTATCATTGTCATTATCATTATTATTGTTATTCTTATTGATATCATTATTATTCTAATTATTATTGTTTTTGTTGTTATTGTTGTTGTTGCTGTTATTATTATTATTATTATATGAATATATGTTTGTATGGTGAAAGAAGTGTTAAAGATAGAACAGTATGCAAGCTTTATCAACATAAACCCTAGGTAAGGAGATTGAGCTAGAGAAATACTCATCATAGGGCATTATAGGTCGCAATGGAAATATATATCAATATCAATTAAAACTAGTGAAATCAAACGTACAAAAAGCAAAAACCATACTCATATCAACGCTAAAATTTCGAGCAAAGAATACAGCCACATTAGATAACAAGGCAAGGGCACAAAGCTGACATCATCATGTCCATGTTACGGATGAGGGTAGCGATGGTGCTAATAGCCATAATGAAGGAAGATCAAACTCTAATCCAAACAACAACCATGCTCTTTCTCTAGCAAAAGATTAGAGTTAAAATTTTAGAAGATGAAAGGGTGGCATGGTCTTTTGTTTTGAAGAGAGAAGTAAAATTGTTTTCAACTAATAAGGATAACAAGTTGATGGATTTAGATTGCTGCAAAATTTTACTTACTATCAGGTTTATTGCAAAACAAACATTTAAAAGTTAAAAAGCAAACCAATGCTATACTTTAAACATATTTTAGTTCAAACCAAATTGTCCTATGGAATTGGAAAAATATTTCAACTCTAATGGTGATAATTTACAAGGAAATAAATAATATTAAATTACACATTTAAGAGTAATGAGGTAACTTTATATCATAAAACAATCACATGGATATCAACATTTAAGGTAAACAATAGTCCCACGAATATCATCATTAAAGGTAATGAATCCAAAAAAAAAAATGTGCAAGAATTATCAATTTGAAAGATGGGTACCAATTTATAAGCCAATATAAGTAATTGTAAGACTTATTCTTCATAACAACCTTCATATGAAGGGCTAACATTTTTATTATCGGGTAATTGCTTTAAATAATGGACAATAAATTTTAACTTGTCACATATTAACTTTTTGTTGTCCATATTACCAATCTAAAAGATGGGATATTGCCAATCTGAAAGATGGGTTTTACTTTATCAGCAAATATAAGCAATTATAAGACTCATTCTTCACAGGTAAATTCATATGAAGGACCTAATTCTTTTCTTAATGGGGGGAGTTGCTTTAAATAATGGACAATAAATTAAAGCTTACCAATATTTAACCCCCACCCTTTTTTTTTTTTTCCTAAGTCCCAACATGTTGTCTACCACAAGATCATCAAGCTATTTGTTATCAAAACTTTAAAAGGCAAGAGATAGCATGAAAACGAGCGGTTATTGGTTCAAAAAACTAATACAGATGTACTCTTGAGAAAACTAAGGCTTGCTCGAAACAAAAACAAAGGAACAATGAAGTCACAAGAATATCATATAAGATGTAGATATTCTACATTGTTCAAAGATTAATCATCCTAAATCCATGTTTGCAATGATTCTAATACATTTTCTACAACTACATTCACGGGACATGATGTCCATTAAATAGAAACAATAAATGTTATCCTATAAAAATTCAAAATATGTCCCTTTCGTGAAATCAAAATAGGGAAGAATCGCCAGTAAGGACAAAGTCAACAATAAGAATCAATTTTCCACAAACCTTCAAATGGATTTACGTGCTCTTTTGTTGTGCGTTTGGCATTTACAAAGCTAATTATTACTTGAATACAATACTAATGGAATACCGACTAATACGCATATAGTTTTCAAATGAGTATATTTATCTCCTCATATTCAGTTCTTCACAGTGAAAGAATATTATGCCTAAAGAATTTAAAGAGAACAAATCATTTTCCTAACAACTTATCGGCATATCAGGATATCAATTGGGTTCATTTCCATGTTAATATCCTTCAAAGAAAATGCGAATTAGCTGAAAGATGTTTCCGTAAAATAAAATAAAAAAAAAATAAAAAAAAGATGAGCTCATGCTATGCAAATGTGCAATTCTTGTCTTTCTTTCCTCTTTCTTTTTTTTTTTTTAATGACAATTTTGTTACATGTTTGATAGTTCATCAAACCTTCCTTGGTGTCACATTATGATTGTGGACTACAAAGAGAATATAATGAAATAAATAAAAGTGAAAAAAGAATGATGAGATCATTAAACTTTTGAGATGTTTAAGGCTTCGTTTGGTTATTTGGTACTTTTGTGAAAGATAGTTTTAAAAAAATATCGGTTCAAAAAAATGGAGTTTTCTAATGGACAAGCATATATAAAAAACTTTCTCAAAACAGCAGAAAAATAAAAAAATAGAGTTATTGGGAACGTGATTTAATGAACCAAACAGTAAAAAAGAAATAATTTTGTCGTTTTAAAACGGAATAAGCACCAAAAACTTCCAATCAAACGAAGCCTAAGTGGCAATGTTTTGTATAAGATATTTTTTATTGTTAGTTATGATGAAAAGAAATATATTTATGCTCCTACTTGAAATTCCTATTTGATCAAGCAGTTAATAAAACATTCATTCTCGTAAAATTTTGGAGCTTAAGATACCATTTTACAATGCATGTTTAGATTAAGAAACGATGGTTTTTTCTTTTAGATTAAGAAAACGATGGTTGCTTTCTTATATAGCTCGGTAAAATGTATCAAATATCTCTAAAGCCTTTCAAATGACAATATAGAAAGAATAATGATATGAATGGTATGCCACTATTTTATACTTAAAGATGTGGTTCAGAAAAATAAATCTTTCTATCTTAACTTGGTATTTTATAATGTATTAATTGATTAGGAAGGCAAATATTTTATTGTCCAAATGAATTCCACGTAGTTCCTCATTAAAACGATTTATAGTGTGTAATGTTAGCGTCCATTACTAGTTTGAAGATTGAACTTTGGAAGATCTCCACATTCTACAGCAGAAGAATACAGCAAGTCATATATTGAAAGAAAATTTGAAGGATTTTAATATTTTTTTAAAAGTAAAGTATAAATTTGAAGCCACTTGCACTAGGTGCACGAAAATTTTTAAGTACCCACCATAAAATTAGGGAAAACACAAGTTTGGGACAAACAACATAAGATCTTCTTACCTATCAAAATCTCGGCTGCAGTTTTTTCTATAATCACCCGCATCATGACTATGATCCTGTTCATAACCATCAAAATCTCGCCTACGGCGATGGCCATGGCGATCGCGATCATGATCTTCAGATCTACATCTTCTTCGGTGACGATCATAGCGATCAACTCTATCTCGTTCACGTTCCTTTCTATCACTTCTGTCCTTGTGGTCTCCATGATGGCGGTCACGTTCCTTATCTCTCTCCCTTTCCATATACAAATCACTTTCCTCGTCTCTATTGCTTTCTTTGTCATCCTTTGCTCTGCCTCTTTCCCTACTTTTAGAGGACCGTTGCTCATGCTCCTGTAAATTGTGTTGCAAATAAAGAAAAAATTACATACTATGTGAAAAAATGGAACAGCAGCACTTCTCAAATGTTTCACATGCATTAGAAAAGCATCATGTTCATAAGAACAACATAATGTTAACTCACATTGAAAAAATCGAAAGAGAAGAATAAAAGTGAGAGAGGGAAGACGGTATACAATAACTTTTTAAAAATTAATACCGAAACCCCACTCTAAGGAGATCATTTCACAAATTATAACATAATGTATTTCCATCTTCCGTTATAGCAACGGAACGAAAACTGCTAATATCGAGTAGATCAACCAATAAGAAACAAATTATTTACACCTCAAATAAGATGCAGAGCTAACAAACCATACAACAACAACAACAACAACAAGCCTTTAACCCACTATGTGGGGTCGGCTACATGAATCCTTTTTCTCTATTGTGCCCTGTAAAAATTTAAATTCTCATTTAAATCTAATAAAGAAATGTCACTTCTAATATTTTCTAATCAGGTCTTTTTAGGTCTACCTCTACCCTTCTTAACATAAGTCAAATCTAATGCATCTACTTTCCTAACCGGGTTATCGAAAGGCCTTCGTTTTATGTGACTAAACAATCTAAGGCGACTCTAAAATTTAAATTCTCATTTAAATCTAATAAAGAAATGTCACTTCTAATATTTTCTAATCAGGTCTTTTTAAGTCTACCTCTACCCTTCTTAACATAAGTCAAATCTAATACATCTATTTTCCTAACCAGGTTATCGGAAGGTCTTCGTTTTATGCGACTAAACAATCTAAGGCGACTCTCTCTAATCTTATCTTCCACTGAAGCTGCTCCAATCTTTTCATGGATATGTTCATTTCGTATCCTGCATCTAAGAGTAAAGTCACTCATCCACCTGAGCATTCTCATCTCTGCAATAATTAACTTAATATTATGTTTCTCTTTTAATGGATGACATTCTGCACCATAAAGCATTGCAAGTCTAACAACCTTCTAATAGAATTTTCCCTTAAGTTTGAGGGGGACTTTTCTATCACACAGCAAGACCAATGCATTCCTCCACTTCAGCCATCCAACTTGAATTCTAATAATAATATCCTCATCTATTTCACCATCACTATATTTCACCATCACTCTAAACAATAGACCCAAGATATCTAAAAAGTGTACTCTTATTAATGACTTGATCGCCCAAAGTCACAATCCCCCCAATACAACAGACCATCACAAACAAACAAAATAAAACCCTCGTTTCTGTCAAGTATAAGCACGAACAACTAGAGAAAGAAGCATATTCCTCATATAGTTCACACAGAGAAAATCTAACCCAAAAAAGGTTCCATTTTGAACCTAAAGAGAAGACTCATACGCATCCACTTCAAAACTCAAACATCGAACGGATTATCCCCAGAAACTATAAAGCCTCGTGCCACTGAATTCTCGACTCCAATCCACAAAATTAACACCAGATCGAAGGCAAACAAAAAGCACACGGAGTTATCGGCAAAATCATTCCACAGCAGAATTTTACCTACTTTGTTAACCAGCCAAACCGGTACGCGCGCCAACAGCAAAAAACTATAACACGAACAGAGATAGAAGAGAAGCAGACCTGCGATCTGGAATTTCCCGAGTAGGCACCATTCGACAAAGGAGATTCGCCGCCATACCCAACGCCGCCATACCCAACGTATCCATCTATGTTCTTCTCGTATCGTCCTAGGGTTTCGGACATTGTTAAACCTTCGCTTATCTCACTTCACTTGTTGCTCTGACGATTTCTCTCTTTCTGCTCCGGAGGAGAAAATTCCTGCAACGTGAATTGTTACCGAGATGCGCGAAATGGCCGTCGTCCAGTTGAATTTATATACCAGTGGAAAGAAGTCGGTAATCGTCTGCTAGCGGCGGGGCAAAAGGGTACAAAAATATCATATTTAGCGGGGGGATAATTATATGCATTAGCAATATGAGCACGTAATTAAAAAATAAATAAATAAATTTGAGTGAACTTCTGAAACTGTTTGATTCATTTAATAGAATGCCTCAAATAATTTATTAGAATGCTTCAAATTATTTTTTAGAGGCACCCTCAAGAAATATTTATTTGATAATGCAAATAGATGATTGCAGGACTATGCGGTTAGGTCTTCTAATACTCTGCTAGAGCTAAAGGCGAAGGCAAATAAAATCTTCTAATACTCGTCAAAATCAAAGCACGTTGACATAAAGTTTCTTGCTGTGAAAGAAAGGGTTCATAGTTCTCAAATTTCTATTAAATATATTAGTACAAACTTTATGATTGCAGACCCACTTACAAAATGATTACCACCTAAAGTATTTCATGAGCATGTGACTCGTATGGGTGTAATTTGTTTTGATGATATGCTAGCTTAATGAAAAGTTGTTTGTACTATTTAATTATTATAAACTTATTTTATGATCAAAATAAAGTATTATTATTTAGTGATTGAAAACTCTAAAATAAAATTATTTAATTTTTAGTTGCAGTTTAGCATAAAATATTGAATTTTGGTTATAACTCTTTTAAGTTATAATATTGGATCAGTTGAAAATAGTCATGATTTGATATCACATTACATAAAATTTTCATGCTACAGATACAGACTTAATCTATGTTGTTAATTATATTAATATAGTGACCATTGATGGGTCTTGTTACGAAGAATGTAATAAAGATCGCTTTGATTCTATATTGATATGATTGATGGACCATATTATCTTGAGATGCTAGTTCATAAAGATAGCAAATATTGAGCTCTTACAGTTATTTTATAATGTATAATTATATGTATATATATGTAGCCAAGTGGGAGATTGTTAAGAAATTTCTATATGTGGACTCATATACTTATACATATAAATAAATTTTTTATACATTAGAAGCTATCTAAAATTGAGCCAAATAAATTTGTGATCTATTTAAGAATTAAGTTATTATTTGGCTTATGTGGCATCTCAATTAAATTTGTATGTAATTAATTTGTGTAGCGACTGGGTATTTATTTTATTTTAATGATGGTCTGAAATAAAATATGTACACTTAAAATATAAAAGGGTCGTGGTCCCAAGTTTAAGCAGTTAAGTTCTCATTTCCCTCATTTTCCATATTTAGTGAAAAGAAGGGGTCTCTCGCTCTCTTGGAGAACGTCGTTTCAAAAGTGGAGACCGAAAACCTTCGTTCAGCATTTCAATGGATGCAGGCACGCTTCCAATATATTTTCTCGATGATTTGACATGTCTTTCGTAGACAATCGAATTATTTTTTGTCTCCATTAAATCCTAACATGTAATACATATTTGGTTTACACTGCTTCCTTCATTTATTATAAGTTTATTATTTAAGGCCTCGTTTGGGACGGCTTTGTTACTTCTTCTTAAAACGGCTTTTGAGTACAAAAATTAAATTTTTTGTACTAAAAAGCTGTTTTAAGAAGCAACAAAAAAGCCGCCTCAAACTGAGCCTAAGTTGTATGTAACTGCTAGAAGCATGATGATTTTATTTTGAACCAAATGCAACCCATAACATTCTTGCTCTAACTACAATATTTTTTTCTAGTTCTTCTTTTTTTATGTTCAGTGGTTCTAAGGATGAAAAAGACTAATGACAAGCACAATGGAGGAATCTCATCAGTGTTTCTTATGTTTGTAGTGATAAGAAGCCATTAAATTTAAATTCATGGAATTAAAGGCCTGCATATGGTGGTGGAACTAAGCAATACTTGGGCCATCAGAACTTGAAATTTAACCTGGATGGATAAGGACCATAAGATCATAATAGAGGCATTGATATTTAATAAGAGCTAAAAATAAATGCCTAGTTAAATCAATGCTGAAAATAAATTTCTAATAATCATATTCTTATGAATCTCCATAATGAATTCTTGTCAATATTGTCATATCCAACTTAAAATTTAAATCTAAAATTAGAAAATCGAGCTCCATATTCGAGTCAACCTCGAGCTACTTAAACGAGCTCGAGGAGTAGAGTAGAGCTTTAGCTCAAAAAAATTTAATCGAGTCAAGCACAAGCTTAATAAATGAGCTCGAGCTCAATGAGAGTTAAGCGAGCTCAGCTCGATTATGTAGATACACGACTTGAGTCGTTTACACCCCTAGTATCAAGCCTTTGCTTCAAAAACTTATACATCCTGGCCAATCTGCTTTCGCTTTTGATAGATATTGCGAACAACTTCATTCTTGTTAATGAGATTGTTCAAGGGTTCAATTCTGCTAGCACTCTTAATAATTGTTCTTCTTTTATGACCATCAGCTGAATGAAGAGTCTATAATTGAGCCAAACCTATGTGACCTCAAAACCAAAGACAATTTGCTCACACTAATGAGCCAAACTTTGCTCACACTAATGAGCCAAACTTTAACAAATAGTTTTAAAAAATATATATCTCGAATAAAAGCTAAAGCAAAGTATCAAGATAAGGAGAAATTATTCTATGCAGTCAACCGACGGCATTCAGAGGTGAATCAGGATACGTCAGGTTATTTTTTTCTGTGTACAACTGTTGTGTATTGTTATGTACCGAATGACATGACACATTCTGATTTGCCTCTGAAATGTTCGATGACCACACAAAATAATTTCTCCAAAAAAAGATCCGATTCAAGAGTAAAAATATTGACACTCATACAAACTTGACTATTTATTTTTATTTTGCTTGCCCTTCAACTTTCATTTTATTTAACCTAGTCATTAAAATAAATGTAAAATATATAACAAAAATGTCTTTCTCCTTGGCAAAGCGTTATTTTTCTCATTTTACATTTAAATATTATGACCTTCAAAAATCAAATACAAAATTCCTACCAACCATCCTCTAAAATTTATATAAAAAAATGGCAGACGTCTCAGAAAATTTCATGTTCATTTCTTCATCAATACAATAGTTCAAAAATTGCATAAATTATGACCTTCATTTCATTAGAAAAAAACTGTTTTAAGAAGATGATTTTGATTTGAAATTAAGATTTCATTTGGAACAACTTTTTTACTATTTTTAAATTTATTTTATAGCAAAAAAGTTTTGGTTTTAGTCCAAAACAATTTTTACAAAAAAATTATTTTAAAAAGTAGTAAGAAAACTATCCCACACGAAATCTAAAGCTTCATTTGGAATGATTTTGCTAATGCTTCTTAAAATAATTTTTTAGTATAAAATTTTTAATATTTAAATTAAAAAATTATTTTAAGAAGCAATAAAAAAATCGTCCCAAATGAAACTGCAACAATAAAACTAATCTTTGAGGAGAACTTCTATATAGGGAGTCGAGCAATCTAAAAAAAAAATTCTATCAATATATCATTAAATTGGACTTAAAAATTATTAGATTTATCTAAGAATTAGTACAACAAACACTCTTTCTATGCCGCACTAATCTCAAAGCAAAACAAATTCAATAAATTTCAATTCCAACCTACCAAAATTTGTTTTCTTGCACATTTTTTTCAGTATATATCAAAAAGAGCTAAACCAACATAACATAATAAATTCAAATTTGAATATCAAATCACCTTTTACCTTCGAAAAAGCTCAGTTTTTGAAGACAGAAATCAGTCCGTTAAAGAACAGAATGGGAAAATAAAATTTCTTGCAAGATCAAATTTAGGGGGGCAGAAAGATACGTATTTCTGAACAAGCTGAATCAGAAGTCATAGTTCAGCGTGCTCTCTGCAAAAACTTTAGGTATGGCGTTCTTCTCCGCCAAATTGAAAGCAGCAGAAATCTGGGAAACAAAAGAATTGAATCAAAGGGCGGAGAGAATTCCAAATATCTTTCAACTATAACAAGCATGCCTCTTAAGCTTCATTTCAGATAACTTTCTTAGTGTTTTTTAAAGTAGTTTTCTAGTAAAAAAATTCTAGAATTATGAAATTTTTATACTAAAAAGCTGTTTTAGAAATCAGTAAAAAGCTGTCCCTTGAAACGGCTTTCTTATTAATTCTTAAAGCAATTTTCTAGTACAAAATTAAAAAATTTTAACTATAAAACTGCTTTAAGAAACAAGAAAAAAACATTAAGGTTTTGTTTGGGACGGCTTTCTTACTACTACTTAAAGTAGCTATCGAGTATAAAATTTTTAATTTATGTACTAAAAAATTACTTTAATAAGCAGTAAGAAAGCAGTCTCAAACGAAGACTTAGGCTTCGTTTGGGACGGCTTTTTTATTGCTTCTGAAAATGGAGTTTTAGTACAAAAATTAAAAAATTTGTACTACAACTCCGTTTTAAAAAGCAATAAAAAGTCGTCCCAAACGAAGCTTTAGACATACGAGGGAAAGCAGAAACAGACATTATTAACACATAGAAGCATCAGGAAAATGACTCGACATTGTTCAGATAAAATATGCAGAAGCGAGAAACATATCTTATGAATTGAGCTGGAAAAAAGAAACAAAGGCTTAAATCATTTCACATATGGTGAATGAAACCTAGTTATTCAGATATTTCATTTGTTAACTGGTGGAATCTAATTATTTGCCCTATAAAGAAAATGAAATACACGAGCTTGGTAAAGAGACAAACGCCCAAAAGGTATCTAACATTGTTGGGTTATTTTAATAAGAGCATTTTGAGGATTTCTTATATTTAAGCTGCCTTAAATATTTTTCTTTATTAAAGAGGGGAGGGCTATATTTAGTTATATCAAAAAAATTAAGGCTGCAATTTTCAACAATCACACTATAGTGAAATCTACAACAACAGTAACAACAAGATATAGCCATCAACTGAGTCATTCTATATAAAAATCTTACTCTTGAACTTAGGTAGAGCCTTTAATCGAACATGAAGTTCTTAAAGTGACATTCAGAAATAAGTATTGCAAAATTACTTTGTAGCAAAAAACTTAAAAGTTTCAAATTACGTCATTCAATCAGAAAGTCCAATGCATCAAGAATTTTAAATTTCTAAAACCAACCTTACCAAATGAACGCCTTAATCTTTTGGATGTTATAAACTAAAGGACAATTAGATGTACAGTGAAATGTTAATATAATTTCTGAGATTTCAAAAACTAATGAAAAAAAAAATGCAACCATTATCAGTACTAGCGTAATATCAACTCTTTGGAGTTCACTTTATCAGTAATAGAAAAACTAAAAGCAAAAGTGAAAGCCAGTATGAGAAGAAACCTGTAGAAAACATGGATAACCAAAAATACGTGGGATTGACTCGTAAGCATTCAGTCAAATGGAAAAATATTTTCCCTATAATGGAAAATGGAACATCAAAATGTTCTCTTTCACATGCCTCTAAATATTGGAAGTAGGGCCGTCAAAAACGGGTTTCGGGCCGGGTTCAGGTTAAACCCGAATCTGACCCAACACTTTTTAAACCAATCCGAACCCTACTCATTTTTGCAAACGGATCGAATTTTCGGACCCGAACCCGACCGCTTCTTTTATGTTTTACTCAAAAATTTTATTTAATTCGGTTTATTTAAACCTAAATCGAATTAAGGTAAGATTTACTTCAATCAATTTAAAATAAACCAAACTTAATTCAATTTGGGCAACATGATTTATTATTTTTTGTAAATAGTATTTACTTATTTCATAACAATCTTCTAAAACCCTCCTAAATCAATTAAAAATGGGTCAAATCGGGTTGATTTTGGGGCCGGATCAACCTGAACCCGACCCGATTTTAGGGTCAAAATCCCTAACCCGAACCCGACCCGGTTCAAATTGACCCAAACCCAAAATTTTTGGGCAAGGTTAGGGTCAGGTTTTCGGGTCGTGTCAAATATTGACACCCCTAATTGGAAGAAGAATCATGAGGTACCAAAACAACAAAGTATAAAGAGAGAACCTTTAGTTGTATTTCTTGTTCACACTAGCAGAATATCATTTGTGCTACTGCACATTTTCGACACAAACACGATTGCCTACGTACACTCAAAGGCTAATCTTCGACCAACCTACAACGAATACTAAAAACATCTCAATTGCAACGTCTCTTTTCTTTTTATCGTTTATTATATCCGTCCGCTCCAAGAAGACCTAGAACATTAGACTAACCTTTGATACTCTATTATCTCACATCTCTGTAAACCTCATATTCCATGAACACAAACTTCTTTTCGTAGAGCCTTCAATCCAACATGAGGTTCTTAAAGTGACATTCGGAAATAACTATCTGCAGAATTACTTGGTGCAAAAAAGTAAATATTTCCAAATTCATATGTTTCAAATCATGTTGTGAAATCATAAAGCTCAAGGAATCAAGAAATATAACTTTCTGATATCAGTGTTACCAAATGAATGCCATAGTATTTTATATGTTATAGACTAGAGCTTCGTTTGGGACGGCTTTCTTGCTGCTTCTTAAAAACAACTTTTTAGTTCTAAATTTTTAATTTTTTACTAAAAAATTGTTTTAAGAAGTAATAGAAAGCCGTACCAAACGAAGCCTATATGAGCTATGGAAGTTCAGTAAATTGTCATTATATTATCTGAGATTTCAAAACTAACGACAAAAAATGTTACCATTAGCATTACTAGCGTCATCCTAACCACTAGGGTCCACTTTATTATTAATGCTTATTCTTCATTCATTTCCAGATCCCCATTATCAGAAAATGAAGTTCAGTCATGTTGACCCTCAAGTCATACCCAACAGAATCAAAAGAAGTGAAGAAATGAAGGCAGAAATCCTACGCACAAACATCTTACCCGTCGGATCCACAAAATCGTGCGGAAATCCCGCTCAGATACCTCGGACTGCCGAACCGATCAAATCCCGCTGCAACTGCGATCGCTTCTCCGTTATTCCCGTGAACCGACCTCGATCGAGCGTCCGCAGAGGTCGTTAAATAGCGAAGGAAGGGAGGCTTCTCGGGCTGCTCTCTCCACACACGACACTTCCTCTCCCACGACTTCCACGACCAAACCCTTGCTCCCGTCGCTACCTCCACACCAGCGATCGACCACTGCTCCGACTAAATCCCGACCACCCTCTCCTCTGTTCGACTCCACACAACAAACCAGACGCTTCTCCGACTCCAAGCTCCCGACCTCCAACCTTCTCCTCTGCCCGACACTGACACCCACGATCCCGAGCCGCTCCAACCTTCCGATCCTCTCATACCCATCGGCCGAGAGAAAGGGAGAGAGAGGAGGAGGAAACCGACCTACCTCCACATCTTGCCGAATTCTTCCCGATCCCGCCTCCTCCGTTGTCATCCGACTTCGCTCATTTGACGATATTTCCTATCGGATCGGAAGTTATAACATTAGGATCGGAAGCAAGAGCAAGAGCTCACTTGCTCTGAAGGTAACTTGCTCCCTTTCACGTGCTTTTCGGCCAGATCCCGTAACTGTGCCGAAACAAAGAGAGGAGGAAGGGAGATTTTCTTATAGCCGTTATTTTTTTTTTTAATTAAGTTTAACTAATCATAATTAATTATTTTGTTTTTTTATAATTAATTGTTAATTATAACTAATTATTTATTATTAATTAATTACTAATTATAATTAACTTTTAATTAGTTATAATTATTAATTATAATTAATTATTAGTTATTATAATTATAATCAATTAATCATAATTAATTAATTAGTCTTAATTAATCATTAATTATAATAAAAGTAATCATGAGTAATTATTTAAAGTTAATTATTTTCTAATTATAATTAATTATAATTAGTTAATTAATTACCTAAAATTAATTACTATTAATTATAATTGATCATTATTAATTATAATTAATTAATGATTGACCATAATTAATTATGACTACAAAAAAAAAACACTTCTCTCCCTTCTCTCGATCCTCACACCAACGTCGTCGACCCCGCTAAGGTATAACTCTCTAACCCTAAAACTCCGAGAACCCATTTTCGATGTTTGCGACGAGACGAAACGACCACCTATACACGCTTTTCTTAGCGTGGTGGGAGGAAGTTAGTCGCGGTGCTCTCAACGAATCGGGTGATCACTTGAAATCCCTCTTTGATGTTCGTATCGCCTTGGAAACCCCGCCTATACACGCTTTTCTTAGCGTGGTGGGAAGGGATCCCGGTGCGATACGCACGACGAAGCGGGGATACCCATAAGTACCCGCTCGCGGGGAAATAACTGCTTTCTTACAAAATACTATAAAAAAAATGATTTTCTTGCAAAATGTTTTCAAAATACCCATACACGCTTTTCTTAGCGTGGTGGGGGATCAAATATACACGGCCGCGGTGTCCTCGAAAGAGGACATCTACCATACACGCTTTTCTTAGCGTGGTGGGATAGGCCCAGTTTTCCGTAGTTTTCCCCTAACGGGGGAGACGCCGGAAGGCTGCCGAAATTTCGGGTGAAATGTTGCTACACTCGGACCTTTTTGAACTCAAAGAAAGCAAAATTTGGATACATTGGACAATCAAGGACTTGGGACTTTGCTCAGAACTCAAATCAAAAGAACAATGCTATACTTGAACTTGATTGCACTCGAATGACATGCAAGAACGACGGATGACTTGTACTTGGACTCTTGAACAAATTTAAATGACTTAATAAAGAATTGAACCCAAGTAAAATGAATATAAGCTTGGACTTGAAACAAGAGAACTTGATTGAACTCATTTTGAGTTTGGACTTGAACTTTGCAAAGACAATAGGGACATATGACTTGTACCTACACTTGAACATTTGAACCTCATTTGATCATGATTTGAATAATCATGGGGATTTGTAAAGGAGGACTTGAATCAGAGCTCAACCAAGAGAATTTCATTGAAGCTTGACTCGAGTAGTTGAACTCAAGCAAAGACTTGGATAGATCACGAGAACTTTGACATCAAACTCAAATCTGTAACAAACTCAAGTGAGCTTTGCTTGAGTGCAAATAACAATGTACCTAATATGGTTGAATGAAAGGAAACTCAAATCAAACTTGATTTGAATTTGAGTATTGATTTGAGTATCAAATGGATAAGATTTGAACTATGTGAACATAAGTAAGAGAGCTTGCAAGAACTTTTAGGAGGCTTGAATAATCTATAAAGAGAATGAAATGATTGTAACATCCCCCATGCAAGTGGAGGAATTTGTCATGCAAGCAAATATATCGGTCTCCTATAAGCACAAGGAAATTGTCACATAAGTGAATTTGGCAAGTGAGTGGCTAGTACATGTAAAGCGATCAACAATAAACCAATGTTAAGCAAATATACTAGCTCTTTATAAGCAAGAGTTGATAGTATATGACAAAGTGCAAATATTTATGAGGTCGGAGGAGATTCATCATATGCACTATATCACATTTACAAGTGAACATTGTTCGAAATGTAACAGATGCAAGCATCTACGGGCCACTATAGAAGACCGATTACATGTACCACTTGTTATCCATAAGCAAACACTGGATGATACGTCACAAATCAAATGTAAATATTTATGATATTTTGGGGAAGACCGGTTACACTCTCAGTATATCAACCACAAGCAAAATACCAAAGGACAACAGCTATCTACAAGCTCCTACAACATAAGGCAGGAGATTAGTTAGTGCACTATGATCCACCTACAGAAAATCAACGAGTAGTGCACGACAGTCTACCTGTACAAAGCAGCAAACAACTGATCCAGAAGCTGCTACTCTACGTCACGCCACCGGATCTGCAATATTCGTACAAGCAGACAGAAGGCGTCTATTCCAAGAGTACCCCTGCACGTGCACTATAAATTGTATACACATAGGTACACTAAAAGGGGTAAAAATAATTATAAAACCCGCATGGGCCCCGGCAAGCGTGTTATTGGTACACACGTGACGTCTAGGGATGCTGCGCGGGTTGACAAGTGAATTCAGGTTCGAAACTGATCCTTCTATACGGGTCAATAGAAGTCGACAGGGTTCGAACCAACAAACAAATATACGGTTATGACGACCGTCATATTTGTCTTAATACATTCATATTAGGCCTTCAAGGCCTACAACAATGAGAATTCACTATCAAGGGCATAAAGCCTACGAAACCCGATCCTCTGTCGATAAGCCCGACAGAGTTGACAAGGTTCAATCCATAAAAGGAAATGACCCCCAAACACCCCGATGATGGCCGTGTTGAATGCAGATCTCAACCGGAGGGGTTCCCCAAATATTTTCAAATATCTCCCAAATATCCAAAGTTTTATTTCAAAATTTTCAAAACTCCACCCAAAATTCCAAAAATCCCAAATATTCTAAAGCTCCGTCCAAACACTCCACAAAAATATTCAAAATTCCAAAATATTTAAATTTGAAATCATCCATCCATACTTAAAGCAAAATCCATCCGCCCTCCGCAACAGTTTGTCGAGGCGGACAAATTAAAATTTACTTCAGCTCACAAAGAGCCAAATGCCTGGTCGAGAATATCACTAGGATCCATTCTCAAACAATCTCTTGCCAGTAAGGACATGGTACGTGTCCTCTAACCGGCAGTTTCGCCGCCAAATGGCACTGCAGGTAAACTGTTATGACCCGGGGCCCTCTGAACCGAGTGGTTTTGCCGCCAAATGGCACCACGAAATATCGGTTATGGCCAGCGTCGTTACGCTCCTTATTGGTATCAAATCCTTGAGATATGAATCAATAGGATATGATCGATAGGGCACAAAGCCCTCTGTAAGCTAAGGTGGATCCAAATTTGTCCCCTTAGACAAACATTCCCCCCAGGTCTACAAGGTCCCCTTGGACGAAGCAACCCATGGCTGCCGACAAGGATCCTTCTGTCAGGTTGGGTCGACTACCTCCTTTGACTAAGTAGACCAGGGACCACGATGGCCCGGGATGACGGAACCATGGGATCTTGATCGGGTCCATCATCCATTCCCCCACCATCCGCTTTAAGTGTTAGATGGTGAAGTTTCTATTTTAAGTATCAAACTTTTCAAACCCTTTCCAAATTCCCAAATTCTCCAACTATTTCCAAACCCAATTCTCAAATTTTCAAATCCAATTTCTACCAATATCAAAACCAATTGCTGCTACTATATGCCAGATAACACGTATTCTCTACGTATCTGATTGACGACTAGCCTTAATCGAAAGTTCTCTCTCGTGATCGGGAGGGGTAATTAACTATAGGGGCTTGCGCCTATAGGAAACCAGAACTCAGATCATAAAGTCCTCGCAAAATGAGGGCGAAATCTCTGGGTAGTGTCTTATCTACAAACCCATCTGCCTTCCAAAATTTACCTCGGAACTTATTCAGTTAAAACTCCCTCGCCGAATAAGAAAAACGAGCGGAGGCCGGGGCCGAATTTTCGGAGCCCACAAGTCAACAACTGAACTGTGTTATTATATTGTCAAAGATTTCAAAAAGTAAAGACAAAAATATGTCAACATTATCATTACTAGCACAAATTAACAATAAGAGTAAAAGAAATGAAGAGACGTAAAATATAGAGAATATAAAAGATGCAAATTTTATATGGTTAGACGATATCAACTCTTATGCATTCATGTTCAACAAGAAATATTTTAATTATGATTGAGAGCGGTGCATCAAAAAAAAAAAATTTATAAACCTGAAAATATAGGAAGAAGAAGAATAAAGAAACAAGACAACAAAATAATACATTTGAAGGAGAATTTATCAAAGAAATAACCTTGAATTGTATTTCTTGTTCATGGCAAAAAGGGTATCACTAACACTTATTCCAACACAGCCATGATCGACTATGACACTAACATGTATGCACCAATCTTGCGTAGCATCGAGAAAATTCACCATGATCACAAACAAAAAGAAGAGAAGTAACATCTTAATCTTTACTTTTTATTCTCCATCTCCACCTATTTTTTTACTCTCTATTTGCACTTATATCTTTCTTTTTGTCTCTCCCTTTCCTATTCTTATAGACATTAACTGATGCGGACATCCAACCGTCCATGGCTATCCGAGGAGCTGAAGATCAACGGCTGTAATCGTCCCATGTTATCTTATATTTTAGTTGTAATTTGTAAATTTTTATTATGAATTTTTCGTTTTTACCCTCGCTTAAGAGGGTCGTTCTATGTAAGCCTTAGGGGCATATGTGTCTTGTTTTAAGTTTCTTAGGCTTATATATAGAGGCCCTTTCTTATGTAATGGGATGATGAATGGTTAATGAAATTTGCTTTTTGCGTTCTCTTTGTGAGTTCCATCTTTTAGATCTCTTAGTGAGTTCTTTTTCTTTTGAAATCTCTTAGTGAGTTCTCTACTTTGTGTTCTCTTTGTGAGTGCATCCCTCTCCCAAATCTCTTAGTGAGTTTTGGGAAGAGCTAGATCTCTTTGTGAGTTCTAGGTCTTCTTGTTCTACTAATTTTCGCTCTTTATTTCTCGTGTTCGATTCGTTGTCACCTGCCGCCGGCCACTTCCCTCACCCGCCGGCCACTTCCCTCACCCGCCAGCCACCTCCCCCATCCACCCGTGAATCTCCCCTTCCCCCTTACCCTCCCCCTTTCATAATTTGGTCTGGCAAAGTCGAGAGGGAAAATTCATGACAATTTTGGATTTCAAATTTCAAATTTGAAATCTTTCCTAATTGGTGTTCCTCCCATCAATTCCCCAATTAAGGCATTAATGGCCTCTTAATTTGAAATCAATTTTCAAATTAATTCCCCCCCCCCATTTTCATTCAAATCCTGAAATTAATTTCAAGATTTGAATTAATCTCTCTCCCCTCTCTCCCTAGACCCACCGGCCCCCCTTTGGGCTCTCTCCTTTACTCCCCCATTCATGGCATTAATTTCTTTGATTTGAATTTTAAAATTCAAATCCGTTTGAATTTGAAATTTAAATTGGATTAGGTTATTTACTTTCCTGATTTCTAAAACCCAATTAAGAAGCCTTAAATGCTTTCATTAAATCCCTCCCATGTCCCTTAATGCCACTGGCTCCCTCCTGCTTGATT
This sequence comes from Dendrobium nobile, assembly GCA_022539455.1. Lineage (NCBI taxonomy): Eukaryota > Viridiplantae > Streptophyta > Magnoliopsida > Asparagales > Orchidaceae > Dendrobium > Dendrobium nobile. The sequence goes on along the minus strand of CM039721.1, from coordinate 70,728,279 downwards.
TTGGAATTATTTCCTAAAACCTCCACTTTGTTTTAGGAAGTGATTTCAATTCTCCTTGATCTTTGCTGGCTGAATTTTCCCTAGACCCCCATGTATTAATTTATTTCCTAACTCTACATAACAGCTCAGGAAATAAATTCCCCCCTTCTACCATAATTTTCTCTCAGGTTTTGAATAAAAACCTGAAGCCAAACCTTCACTTTTCCTTGGAAATATTTCCTCTTTCCTACCAGCCGTGATATTCAAAACTCAAGCCTTTAATTACTTCCCTAGGCTGAGAGTGGAATAAGGAAATAAATTCCCTAATTCTCTCTACATCCCGCCGTTCCCCCCCCTTCCCTGGATTTTCCCTGAAATCTGTCCAGATTTCATTGGTTCCTCTTTGGGAAAAGATTGGGAATTTCAAAACTGCTGCTGCCCTGAAAATTCCTGCAAAGGATCTTCTCCCTAGCATGAAAGTGGATGAAGAGAGATGGGTATTTGATCCGAGATTTGACAAATACCAATTGGGTCCGTTGGAAAACTAAACAGCAATGCTAAAGGCAATCCGGGGGATCAGCAGGAGTTGGAGGTTTCTCTAGAGATGAGCAAGAAAGATGGGTTTTTGGGGCGAAGGTTGACTCTCAAATTCGGTCTCCTCTTGATATGTCACTCCACCTATTTCTTATGCAAGGAATAGGTGGAGTGACAAAAGCTCCTACCTTGGACAAAAGCTCCCACCTAATTCTCAAGTATGCTCCTACCTTGGACAAAAGCTCCTACCTTGTTCTCTTTTTCTTGATTGGATTAGGGGGCAACCGGCTACCCTACTCTTTCGTCTTGTGTTTGTTTTGGTTCGTAGTCTTCGTCTTGTGTTTGTTTTGTCAAATCTCACACACTTTGCTTAGAGATTGGAGATACTCTACAAGTCACCCCAAGGATTCTTGACGTTGGAAATCAAGACAATTATAGTGGTGGGTTCAGTCATAGAAATAAAGGCAGAGTGGTTCACCTCCTTCCTAAGTCCATGTCTAGTCTTAACTCCACAAGAACCGACGGACTTGACTTATCCGAACCGAACGTTAGCGGCTCCTATCACGAGCAGCGTCGCTGCTTGATCGGCGGGGAGGAGCATCTCAAAGTATGGGGAAAAGGATCAAGCGTTTTGACTTTGTCCCCCGGGATCCACCACAGGTTGGGTTTGAGAGCCGTGTGATGGCCCCTCCTTCCTGGAAAGTAGTCACTACCTGAGCCACAGAAGATGCTTTTTGACCAATAGCTACATAAACACATATCACATTTTGTCCTTTTTGATTGAGAATCGTATCTGTGGCTACTGCTGTTTTACCAGTCTGTCTGTCTCCAATAATTCATTCTCGTTGCCCGCGTCCTAGTCCTATAGGGATCATTGAATCAATAGCAAGAAGTCCCCTTTGAAGGGGCTCATATACGGAACGTCTCGAAATAATACCTGGGGCAGGAGATTCAGAGCCTCTTCCCCGTTTCACATCATTAACTCTCTCTCCCCACCCCCCCCCCCCCCCACCCCAACACACAATCATATCACACAAGAAGGAGAAAAATCAATCAAATTATCTGCTTGCGGTCATCTTTTTATAAGATTTGTGGAGATGGAATTTATAAATAAAACCAATTTAAATTTTGATTTGGATCTAATACATAATAATATAATAACTTAAAAAAACCTTTCATCCATTATTTTTTATCCAAGCTCAATTAGTATTAATCCATAAAAATTAACTATTTTAAATTGTGTTTTAATTTTATATAATGAAAATTGTGCTCTAATAAATTAATGATCTCTTCTCCAAAAAAACAAAAATTTAACCTAATCAACTGACAAAACTAACTCCGTGCAACACAACCCCTCAATTATCCACGGAGATTAATTTAGTTTTTGCAAAAGATGGTTTCTCCATTTATGTCTTTGTAAGCCAGTTGGAGAGAACCTTGGATTCTTCCAGTATATTCACCATTAAGAAATCCCCTTCCATGTAAATTGGGATAAATAGATATCTAAGTTGAATATGCTTTATCATGAAAAAGAACGTTGCACTCTTAACTAAATGCATAAAACCCTATGATGCACAGATACGGACACGGCAACACGGATACGACACGACATGGACACGGGACACGTCAGTTATTGAAAATATAGGACACGGACACGGGCTGGACACGGTATTATAGTATTTATATTTAAAAAATAGTTTATAAAAATTAAATAAGTATAATTTTAAAAATAATTTGAAAATACTAAATCATTTAACTAGAATTTATGCTTAAAATGATTAATATTAGGATGTCGAGAGTCAGGCATCGTTGTCATTTATCAGTCACCGAGAGAGGAGATGAAAATACCTTCACTGCCAAAAAGAAATGAAAATGAGAATATTCAATAATTGAGTATTAAGTGTGAACGTTGATTTGGTGTTGTGGATAGGAAATAAAAAATTTAGTTTAAATCCAACCAAATACAAGAAAGTATATTTAAAAAAATTTATAAAATATTTAATATACGCGTATCGGACACGCGTGTCCAATTTGTATTTAATATTTTTTAATCGAACACGTTTTTGGAGTGTCCGACATGTGTCGGAGGAGTGTCGGGCGAGTGTCGTGTCGGATACGCTGTCGGAAACTGCACGCCTTTTTGAAGTGAAGTGTCGGTGCATCATAGATAAAACCTTTTTCTTTTTGGAATGGGTAATATTTCACGAGAAAGTTCGCAAGCAAATGGCTTCAAACCTGAGTCCTCTGCAAGGAGAGAGAAATCCTCAATCACTAAGGCAAGCAAGCAAACATTACTATCACAAAAAAGAACAATGCCATTCTATTCTTCTCCTAATTCTTTAAATAAAAATTTCAGCCAAATTATTTCCTTGTCATCCTCAATAACTATAGAATATTCAACTTCTGTGTTAGATAAAGCTACAATTTATAATAATCATGATATTCAACTATTAGTAGTATCAACGAAGGTATCAATAGATCCTATCATAATTGAAGTGTCAAAATCACTAACTCAATCCACATCAATAAAGATTTATAGTTTCACGCCATTCTTTCAAAGCATATGTATTAACAGTGCTCCCTTCAATTAAAATAAAATCCACAACATCTACACTTAGGGGATATTTGCTTGCCTGTAAAAGGAGTGTAAAGGATTCCAAACGCAGGGGTTTTAAGAATATTAGTGTTTTGTTTAAAGTAAAACAAATGCAATGTAAAATTTTGGTGTGTTTGGAATTCACCCTTTAGTTCATTTTTGGTGTATTTGAAATTCCTCATATTTGAGCGAGTTTCAAATATATTGAAAATTCATTGCAATTGCCTCCTTCCGTCCCACGCAGCCCACTGTTGCAACGCGCAAGCCACTGACCACCGCCTTCATCTGACCACCGTCTCCGCCTTCGCCGGTTCCTCCACAAACCACTGTCGGCCATCATAAACCACCACCTCAACAACCCCCAACCACTAGCACCCACCAAAGTTGGCTACAAGCATCGCCACTCACCACCACTCCCGACCGCCATACCGTCGCCCACCACCACTGACCACTACCTTTGCCCGCCGCCCGCCTCCACTGCAGGCCACCACCAACAAGCACAGCCACTAGCTACTGCCGATGACAGCCACCACCATTACTAGTCACCACAATCCACCACTGTTGGTCGCCAATGTCGGCCATCTACCACCACCCTCTTTGCACTTAACAATGTATTTATTTTACTTCAAACCAAACAAAAATAATAATCTCATGCATTCCTTTTACACTCATCTCAACAATTCCAAAGTATTCCTTTTACATTGTATTTATTTTACAATGCATTCTTTTTTCAGCCAAGCACCTAACCAAATAGCCCCTTAATGTATCTTTCTTGAATTTGGACTACATTTGCTAACGCACGCCATAAAATGTATTATTGAGCCAGCTCATCAACCCCAAATTTGGCAATATGTTTTATCCTTCATTAGTTTCAGATAATTTTTGCTTTGAGAGTTTAAAGTGACAAACCAAGAAAATACTCACATATTTGATCTTAGCATAATAAATATATATAAAACAATCTCAAATATGAACGTGAGATGGGTTCAACGAATAAGCCAAATTTTCATAAGTAATCTTTATCTCAAAAATATTATATTCAACATAAGTTTAATATTACTTCAACAAATTAAAAAAAAATCTCATTAAAGTTGATATCATACTACTTTTGAAATCCTTTTATGAGTGGCCTAATTTTGTATCTTTTATTGTCATTCAAGCACTTATTTGATTCTAAAATTCATTTGTTCTACAATGCCTTTTATCCTTTGGTAGCTTGTATAATTGTCAAATGTCATTTTCTATAAGGAGTCAATCTCCTCTACTATTGGCAGTTCCTATTTGGCAAAGTTTTAACCTATATTGCTTCTTAAAAGCACTCAAGTTCATCAACATGTGTTAAAAATAAATCACGTATGGAAAGAAAATATCTATAGTTAGGTTTCAGCATCCTTTAAGATCTTCTCAGTTGTATCACAGGCGTGCTCAAATCTAATTGTATCTCAACACTCCTAGAAGCCACCTGATATATTTCTTGCACATCATCTTTGAAAAACTCCTCCAACTCAATTTATTTCCTATGAAGATTTGCTTCCTAACATTATCATACCCGTCTGTATGCGTGATAATTTCATTTAGTGAAACTTTTTTTTTCTGATTTTTATGATGATAACACTAAACTATATAAGCCAACTTTATAAACTCCATCCCTAAATGGAATATCATAATATTTTATCCAAAGGAAATATCACACTTGAAAAACACCTCTAGCTCAACTTAATTTCCATTGCAGTTCTGCTGCTTAACATAAAAACACCCATTTTTATAAGTGATAGTTACAATTAACACAACCCTCTTAGTTTTTATGATCATTCAATTATGATAATCCTACAAATATGTAAGCCAAATTCATCAACTTCATATCCAAATGAAAAAACATCTAACAAATTTCCTGATGCGGACATCAGATCCTTAATTAAATCAATTAATTCAAATCTAAATTAATTGATTAGAATCCTTATTTCATTAATCCTATTTTTGGAAAGGTCTTTAATCAAATCAATTAATTCAAATCTGAATTAATTGAGTATTTAATACCTTAAATCAAAATATATTGAATTTAGACACATGCCCCCTTCCTCTCTCCACATTAATTCCCCACCCAACCCTAAGAACCCAAAGCCAAATATCATCTCCCCCTTACCTTGGCTGCCCCTACCCCTTGCTTTCTGCGATCCCTGTTTGCTGGTCAGTGATTGCTTCCAGGTGATTCCAGAAGACTGTGAGATTGTCCAAGGCATCCCGTAGTGCATAGTTGCTGTCCGACCTTCCCAAGACTCTGTTAAACTGCTGCCCAACAGATTCCTGTACTTCCACACCTGCTGTCTAGCCCCGCAACTCGCCCTATCGCTGTCCAGATTTTTTCCAGTTGCTGTTTGGAGTTTCCAGCACTAGAAACCTGTTGTCCAGAAGTATTCAACCCAAGGGATCTAGTCACACCATTGCCTAATTCCCCAAAGTGATGTCCAGAATTTTCCCACAGCAAAATACATTGCTATCCAAAGATTTACTGCACGCTACATTTCTGTCCATAAATCCGGAATCAGTCCAGAACTACTGCAGGTTCGTTCTAAAGGTGCAAGTTGCTTTCCTCTCGTCATTGGCCCCAACTCTTAATCAAATCCTACAACTCTGATAACAATCAATTCTTCCAATAACACTGCTCTGATATCAAAAATCTTGTCACGCCCCAAGATCTAACTTGGAAGAATTATTCAGTCGATCCTTTAAATCATCAACTACCATATCTATCTATAGTCATCAATCAATGATAAATAGTCTACCAAAATCTATAATTTAAAACATCATGTAAACATTCTATTCATTCTCAAAAGTTCATTTACAATACTCAGGATTTACACATTAATCATATATATCCATCCAATCCTGAGTACAAAAGAATAACTATAACAGAAAGGAACAAAAACCTGAAAATTCCTTATCAACCTCAATCTCCCTTTCTTTGACCTGAAATCATTAACCACATATAACGAGCTTAAAAAGCCCAGCATGTCACCAAATACCTACAACTGAAATCAAAGCAAGGTACGAAAGCAATATGCATGTCAATCAGTCAAATAATAGAAGTCACTTATACATGATCATTGTGTCAATGCAGAAATAGGAATCAGTATAGAAACAGTAATCAATACGTAAACAGTATCAATCCAGAAATAGTAAAAATCCTCAATATACAGTAGAAGAATCAGTAGACAGTATAAAAGTCCATAAAGCTCAATAAACCAGCACGTGCGTCTAATCTCTACAGTATTCGTCATATCTATAACATCAGTCAATTCATTAAAGAAATCCTCGTATCGGTAATATCAATCAAATCAGTCAATAAATCATCGTGTCAATAATATCAGTCGTATAAAGCGAGACCATCGATTCAATAATATCAGTCGGCATAAAACATCAAATCAATACTATCGTTCGTGACTGTTGAAATCAAACAAATGCAGTATAATCGTATTAAAACGTACACTTGCAATTCCAGTTATTCAATATTACGTGCTCAGTGAATCACATGCAATCCAGTAATATATATCACGTGTTTAGTGAATCACATGTCACTTGTTTGATATATCACATGCATAATATCAGTACAGTGAATCAGTAGTATCAGTGTCTGTATCAGTATCAGTAACAATCCAGTGGCATGAACGATAATGCTATAACAGTGAAGTCGTGCAGTAACAATAAATTCGTACAATAACGATAAATCCGTACAATAACGTTAAATCCGTTCAGTATTAGTAAATGTGTCAGTATCAGTAAATCCATACAGTAGCAATAACAATACTACTAAACATGAAATTCAGTACAATAGTCATACAGAGCAAGTAGAAGCACTGGCTATTAAGGTATTTTTCAGTCTTGTATCAATTTCAGTATCTTGTATCCGTTGGCTCAGTAAAAAGAGTCGTCACTCTTTGTCCTTCGGCACAGTAATCATCTCCTTATAACTCTCATCAGTAATCACGTGATCAGTAGAGGATAACACCAAACCGTATTTAAAGGAAAGCCCGTCGGCCCACCATCCTGTATATCCAATCAACGGTTCAACCAGTATTTACTTGTCTTTACACACACAGCCATATCACAGTAATATAACAATAATTTCAATCATATAGTCACATTCATCATCATATCATCAATGCCTTGCAACCGTAAAACATAATTTAGCTCAATTAGAAAACCCTTAAAATATCGTATAGTAGACAAAAGTCGTTGTAAAATGCACAGTTTCAGAAAATTATCAAATTACAAGTGATCATGTAAAACAACGTTTCAAGGCTTTTATTGTACTGAAGCACTAAATTTTCAACATTCAGATAATCTTCTATTCGATAAAAATCCCATAGAATTCAGAATACTCGGTGAAAAATCTCCAGAAAATATTCAAAATGTGTAAAATCATATTCTCTATAACATACAAAAAAAGTACGCGGTGAAAGTTTCGTCAAAACAAAGTTATGCACGTTTTTCGGTAACGAAAATACAAAACTGAGCAGAAAAATATGAAAATACGAAATCTTCAAAATCAGAAATAGGATTCGGATTCCTTACAGCGAGACAAACAATTTTTCCAACTGCGTCGACAGACGAAAATCGCTTCACGGCCTCCGAAACCAAGTTTTTTCCATCTTTTTCTTCTCTTTCTTCGCTCTCCCGCTTTCTCTCTCCTCAAAAATATCTCAAATGATCCATAAATAGAGAAAATATACTTATGATCGTCCAGACGATATTTCTCGTTCGTCCCGGGACGATCTCCTCTGTACACTGATCGTACTGACGAAAATGGATTTTCGTCCCTAAACGAAAGCTCTCTGACAAAAATTTTTGTTCAGTTCGTCCCGATGAACTTACGGTTCATACAGAAGAACCTGCACTTTACTCAGTTCGTACAGACAGTTCGTACGTACTAACCATACAGATTTTCAAAACTTTATTCAGTTCGTACAGACGGTTCGTACGTACTAACTGCAAAAAAAAAATCCAACAATAACTTGAAAGTTTAAGGGTTTGACAGGAGGTGGGGTTGTTTTGGGAAAAGAATATAGAGAATTAAGACCACAAACACGGCCGTCTCCAAAGTTGGTGGGTAATGCACTAATCTCCCTCTCTAAGGGATCTCTCTCCAATCTCTCAAGCTGATGCGGACATCGGCACAAAAATCCGGCGCATCTATCACAGGAGGCGTCGTAAATCGACGGCTCTGATTTAAGTTGTCATTTATGAATTTTTTTCTGCATTTTAGTTTCTATTTTATGTTAATTCTTGTTTTACCCCTAGGTTAATTTATTTGAGTGTTGTAGCCCGAGGGGCATTTTTGTAATTTTCTATTTTCTCATGTTATGGCCTATAAATAAGGGCCTTAAGCTATTGTAGGGGGATGGTTGATTAATATGAAAAAATTTGTTTTCCACAATGTGTTCTTTTCTTCTTGAGAGAGGACAAGAGTGAGATTCCATTGAAGAGGAATCGAAGTTGTCACCAGCCGCAGGATGGGTCTGGGCTCGTGATTTGAGATCCCTTGGAGAAGGAAATCGTATCACCCACCAACCTTGGAGACGGCCGGGTTCGTGGTTTTCGCTTTGCATCTTTCGTTTATCTTCTATCTCTTGTTTTGTTCCATCTTCCTCTTCCCCATCTTCGATTGGCCACCGGATTCACCTCACCCGAAAACCCCTCTTTTTTTTCCCCATCCAATACCCACGGCCAAACACCCCTTTGGATGCCGCCGGCCCAACCTCTAGCCGCCGGCCACCATCCACCACCTCAGCCCAATTGAAATTCTTCCTAATTTGGTTGGGTTAATTTAGGAGGCCTCCCCTCACCAATTCACTTCCCTCATAATTGCCCTTCATTATGATGATTTCAATCATCATAATGATTCCCTAATTTAGCTATGCATGAGAGGGAAAATTCGAATTCATTTGAAATTCAAATTTCGAATTTTGAATTCTTTCCATTTTCAGAATTCCAAAATAGGAAAGTTAATCATGACATCCATCTAATTCAAAATAGACTGGATTCAATATTAATTTTCCTAAATCATAATCCTTGTTTGGAAACCTCCTTTGGAAAACCTTGATTGATCAATCAAATTTGAATTTTGAAATCTTTCCAAATTTAGAACTCTATTTTTGAAAAGTTTTCAAGTCGAATCCACATTAATCTCTAATTGGATTAGATTTAAAATTCTCCATTCAATACCTTCCATGTTTGGCCACATGATTTTTGGGAAAGAATTCGAATTCAAATCTAATTGATTTGAATTTCTAAAACTTTCCAAATCAAGTCAAACCATTTAAGACAGCCATTCACTCTAATTAAAACCTGAAATTAATTTCAGATTTTAATTAATCCATCAATCATTAATACCCTGACCCACATACAACGAATTTAGACACAAATACCCCTCTCTCTCTCATGGCCGGCCCACCCCCTCATTAATTCTCTTTAATCCTTGCCTCAATCAATTAACATTTAAGTCTCCAAATATTACTCAATTGAATTTCAAATTAGGGCTGAATTAAATCATCCCTATTTGAAAATAATTGAGCAGGTAAGCACTCAAACCTTTCTTAGGATCCCGCCTTCCTCCCTCATACCGCTGGCCTGCTCTTTCTTCTCCCCTCTCTAACAGTCCATCTCCCCCTCCGAGAACTCAAAACTAATTGAAGTGGACGGGAGTATCGCAATGGAACCCTCAATCCCCTACACTTTCTTTTCTCCAAACTGAACACGATAGCTTGAAATTTTCCTAACGGAATTGCTGTCCAGAAATTCTGAGAGTTAGCAAACTGCAGTCCAACTGATTTCTTCCCCTTCCAACTGATCAACGAAGTCCAGATTTTTGCCTGATTGAGCTGTTGTCCAGAATTCTGGAAGAAATAAACTTGCTGTCCAGAATTCTTTGCAAGTCCAGACTGCTGTCCATTCCACCAAGACTGCTGTCCAGACAATCCGCACTTACTCTTTGCTGTCCCGCCATGCCCAGCAAACGGAAGCTGCAAAGCTGCTGTTTTAAGTAGACCAACCTGCTGTCCACCTATTCTTTTCAGCCAAACTGCTATACCCTCGACGAAGAAGACTTCCCTTGCTATTTGGCACTTTCCCAAACTCAAAACAACAAAGTCTCCCATAAACCCCATACCCGTTCTACATCAGTTTGGTATCAGAGCATGGACTCGGATCAACTTGGACGGACTTTAAATTGGTTGGTAGGTCAACTGGGCGGCGCCGTTAGTCAACAACTCAAGGAGGATCAAGTGGACTTAGCCGACCTCCACCGTCAAACAATCGAACGATTCGATCACCTAGAGCGAGGCAGGACTAACCCACCGTTTTATGCAAAAACCCCGTCATCAAAGGATCGAAAGAAGACACTAAAAGACAGAGAGATAGTGGATAGAGTGGACAAATGGATGGAAGCCAATAGAGCCTTCGATTTCCCACTCACTGTGCAAATCAAAGAGAAATCTAAGGTGATCAAGGAAGAATCTGAAGAAGAAGATGAATTGGTTGATTCCATTACAACTCCTACAGGAGCAATGGTTTCTTTTGACTCCGTTAAAACTCCTACAATGGAGAATGTTGATGAAGCTCTGGAAGTGGTATCCATAGAACTCAATATTGCTTCTATCGCTTGTGAAGCCATCTATGAGATTGAACAAGTTCCTGCAGGCGAAAAGAAGTTCGACATCGTGGAAGGTGATCCCGTGACTATGGAAATTGGCGAGCTAAAGTGCAACAAGCAAGTTGACCTTGTGGGCAACTGGGGTGGTTTGAGAATCTTTGTAAATAACAGTCTGGAGTTGTACGGGAGCAATTGTGATGCTAACTCGACGGAGTCGAGTATTCTCCCACCTAGGGAGAATGATGCGGACATCGGCACAAAAATCTGGCGCATCTATCACAGGAGGCGTCGTAAATCGACGGCTCTGATTTAAGTTGTCATTTATGAATTTTTTTCTGCATTTTAGTTTCTATTTTATGTTAATTCCTGTTTTACCCCTAGGTTAATTTATTTGAGTGTTGTAGCCCGAGGGGCATTTTTGTAATTTTCTATTTTCTCATGTTATGGCCTATAAATAAGGGCCTTAAGCTATTGTAGGGGGATGGTTGATTAATATGAAAAAATTTGTTTTCCACAATGTGTTCTTTTCTTCTTGAGAGTGGACAAGAGTGAGATTCCATTGGAGAGGAATCGAAGTTGTCACCAGCCGCAGGATGGGTCCGGGCTCGTGATTTGAGATCCCTTGGAGAAGGAAATCGTATAACCCACCAACCTTGGAGACGGCCGGGTTCGTGGTTTTCGCTTTGCATCTTTCGTTTATCTTCTATCTCTTATTTTGTTCCATCTTCCTCTTCCCCATCTTCGATTGGCCACTGGATTCACCTCACCCGAAAACCCCTCTTTTTTTTCCCCATCCAATACCCACGGCCAAACACCCCTTTGGATGCCGCCGGCCCAACCTCTAGCCGCCGGCCACCATCCACCACCTCAGCCCAATTGAAATTCTTCCTAATTTGGTTGGGTTAATTTAGGAGGCCTCCCCTCACCAATTCACTTCCCTCATAATTGCCCTTCATTATGATGATTTCAATCATCATAATGATTCCCTAATTTAGCTACGCATGAGAGGGAAAATTCGAATTCATTTGAAATTCAAATTTCGAATTTTGAATTCTTTCCATTTTCAGAATTCCAAAATAGGAAAGTTAATCATGACATCCATCTAATTCAAAATAGACTGGATTCAATATTAATTTTCCTAAATCATAATCCTTGTTTGGAAACCTCCTTTGGAAAACCTTGATTGATCAATCAAATTTGAATTTTGAAATCTTTCCAAATTTAGAACTCTATTTTTGAAAAGTTTTCAAGTCGAATCCACATTAATCTCTAATTGGATTAGATTTAAAATTCCCCATTCAATACCTTCCATGTTTGGCCACATGATTTTTGGGAAAGAATTCGAATTCAAATCTAATTGATTTGAATTTCTAAAACTTTCCAAATCAAGTCAAACCATTTAAGACAGCCATTCACTCTAATTAAAACCTGAAATTAATTTCAGATTTTAATTAATCCATCAATCATTAATACCCTGACCCACATACAACGAATTTAGACACAAATACCCCTCTCTCTCTCATGGCCGGCCCACCCCCTCATTAATTCTCTTTAATCCTTGCCTCAATCAATTAACATTTAAGTCTCCAAATATTACTCAATTGAATTTCAAATTAGGGCTGAATTAAATCATCCTATTTGAAAATAATTGAGCAGGTAAGCAATCAAACCTTTCTTAGGATCCCGCCTTCCTCCCTCATACCGCTGGCCTGCTCTTTCTTCTCCCCTCTCTAACAGTCCATCTCCCCCTCCGAGAACTCAAAACTAATTGAAGTGGACGGGAGTATCGCAATGGAACCCTCAATCCCCTACACCTCTTTCTTTTCTCCAAACTGAACACGATAGCTTGAAATTTTCCTAACGGAATTGCTGTCCAGAAATTCTGAGAGTTAGCAAACTGCAGTCCAACTGATTTCTTCCCCTTCCAACTGATCAACGAAGTCCAGATTTTTGCCTGATTGAGCTGTTGTCCAGAATTCTGGAAGAAATAAACTTGCTGTCCAGAATTCTTTGCAAGTCCAGACTGCTGTCCATTCCACCAAGACTGCTGTCCAGACAATCCGGCACTTACTCTTTGCTGTCCCGCCATGCCCAGCAAACGAAAGCTGCAAAGCTGCTGTTTTAAGTAGACCAACCTGCTGTCCACCTATTCTTTTCAGCCAAACTGCTATACCCTCGACGAAGAAGACTTCCCTTGCTATTTGGCACTTTCCCAAACTCAAAACAGCAAAGTCTCCCATAAACCCCATACCCGTTCTACATCACAAGCTCTCTCAAGAATTATAACAATAAAACACAATTCTCAAAAATAATCATTCATTCATTCATTACCCTTCAAAGACAAAACAAGGGGCTACAAATAGCCTAGTACATGAGACTCAAAAATAGAAAAGACGACAATGCCCTCGGGGCTTACATACGACATCCCTTTACTAAAAGGGTACAACGGGAAATAAGGTAAAACATAAAACAAATACAACGACGCATAAATAAGAAAATACATAAAATAAATCAAAAGTACAATGACTCGATCGTGGTCGTAGATCGGTGGCCACGTCTCTGATAAATCTTCCAAAATCTGATGTCCCCATCATGACTATTTTAGAATCTTAACCTCTACGCATGTGATTTGGCCTAAGCTTGTTTTATCGTCTTATTGTTTTGTCTTATCGCTTAAAATCAATATAAGTGTATTTACTATTGTTCTCTGAATTTTAGGCGTGCAAAATCCTACATCAAGTATCATCTAACATTGTAGTCCTACATCATTTATTGTTTAATTTATCTTAAGCCAATAGAATCCACATGGAAATAAGCAAGACATCCTAAAATTTTTTAAGAGTTCGCTTTGTTAGATGTTTTCAAAATATATGCATTTCAGAAATATAGTCCATTTATATATACAGCTTATGCATTGAATATATATATATACTACATTTATTATGATACATTTCAAATATATTCAGATGCAGACGAGCGTGGCAACGGCGAGCGCAGGTGACATCGGGCATGAGCAATGATGGGCAGGAAGAGCAAGATGGTTAATGCCAGATTTGGTAATCGCCCAATTTAAACGATTTTAAAATGCAGGAAAAATAGAGTTTTAAATATTTTAAATTCCTCAAAATTACTACATAATTTTTTGATTCATGCCGATAACCAAAAAATTTTGAAATGCAAGGAAGTAAAAAACAATAACTTATTAATAAGGCACATGAAATATCCCCTAAATAAGATTTACCTCATTGTTAATCCAAACTCCTTCAGATAGTTTATCACACAAGAGAATTGAGTATATTTATTACTTAGATAAGCAATAATGCCCACAATTTTGCCTAACAAGTCTTGGGCAATCCTATATGTAACCTCATTCATCTAGCTATTTCAATCAAAGTTAACTTCATGCACCCAACAATCACATTCTGCTAAGATGTTCCTAAAAATGTCCCAACCATAAATATCTCATTAATTAAACAAAATTCTCTGCCCTATTTATTATTATACATGTCACATCCTAGAATCTAAATTAGAAAAGAATTATATATTTTATCTTTTAATATAATAACAACCAAAGCTATCTAATCTCTTTCAATAATAAAATACCATCGAAAAATTAATCTATTGGTCAAAACATCAACATAGATTTGTATTCATTACTCCAAAAATTATATTCGTGATATTTTTTCAATAATCAATAAATCAACAATCATTAGCTCAGTAAACAGAGTTGTCACTTTACCCATCAGCACAATAATCATCTCCTTATAACTCTTAATCAAAAAATCATGTTAATCAGTAAATGATAACACTAAACCACAGCATTTAAAAGAAAGTATGTCGGCCGACTATATTGTCCAAGTTAGCTAGTCTCTAGCCAACCTCAATAAATAATCAACATTTACTTGTTTTCACGCGTATTATTACAAAAGTAATAGCAAATGACTATTACCCAATCAAATGCTTGTATTAATATTTAATAGTATGCATGCATTAAAATGCCAAAATTATTATTCTGTGTAAATCGTACAAAATGCAATAATTATCATTTTATCCAATGAAATTACAAAATGAAAATGAATCAGTCAAAATGTCTGAAATAATCAGTGCTACAAAATATAAAAAGTTATGATGTAAAACGTACATGCACGGATGATTAGATTAAGGAAGTTTGCACGCTTAATTTTAGAAGCAACAATAATTATATCTTTTATATTTTATTTTAAATGACAAAATAAAACACACAGAGCAGTAAGACAAGCTTAGGCTAAACCACATGCATAGGAGTTAAGATTGCAAACTAGTCAATTAATGTGACGTTGCATACATGATTGGTTTTTAACCATAAATCTCAATGCTAACAATAAGAATAGTCACTACGAGGAGACCCCTCACTCAACTCTTCTAATTACTAGGCTTTAACGGGGAAGAATTAGCAAGATTGTCGTGAATCAACATATAACCACAAGTAGTAAGTGCACTAGGAAGATAAGACAGTTTGGAGGGAGAGTTTACCCACAAGACGCAAAGGACACGAAACTTTAATGTCGATGATGGCTGTTTTTTTTTGCAGTGGGACAGCAATCGGGGCCTTTTCACAAGCCCGAACAGCTCCTAGGAGGGACTGGGAGTTCTCGGACAGCAGTTCGGCTGGATATACAGCATCAGAGAGGTTCAGGATCCTCTGGACAGCGATCTTGGCACTTTGGAAAACTCTGGACAGCAACCCCGCAGTTTCCAGAAAATCTGGACAACAAATAGAGGCCTTCCGGATGGCGACACAGCATTAGGAACCTACTGGAACCTTTGGACAGCAGCTATGGATCTTCAGGACAGCAAACCGGAGGTTCTAGGGGAGCAGGACAGCAGCTCGTCTTGCCGAAAATTTCCTGGGCAGCAGCTACGAACTTTCAGGACAGCAAGCAGGAGATTTTTGACGAGCAAGACAGCTATTTGGCCTGTCGAAGCCTCCTGGACAGCACCTAGGAATTTCAAGAATTGGGGGAAAACTGTGTGGGAGGGTTTGGGGTTGAGGCGGCTAGGGTTGAGGGGAAAAGGAGGGAAATCAGAATTCTGAATTTTAATTCAGATTTTTGATTGGTTTTGGGAAGGAATTAATTTTGAAAATTGAAATTTATTCCTTAATGGGGAGGGCGGTAATTAGGAGAGGATTAGGGCTGATTTAGTGGGGGATTTGGGGGCTTCATTTGGGGAGAAATTAAGGGGAAGGGGGCCGGCCATATGGGGATGGGAGAGGGGGAAGGTATGTTAAGTATGTGGGCCCCAACGAAATCAATTAGTGATTTAATCAAATCTGAATTATATTTCAGATTTAATTCAATTAGGAAAATTTCCTAATTTAAGTTTGAGCTTGAGAAAAGTATTTGAATTTCAATATTTGATTAAGATCCAACTTGGAAAATTTCCTAATTAACTAGAACTCATTTTAGGCAGGGAAATAACCACCTTGGGAATTTCGAATTTCAAAATTTGTTGGAGCCAAGAGGGGGTGGCGGCTAGACTAGTAGAGAGAATAGTTAAGAGGTGGAGGCCGGCGGCTGCTGGGGTGGTGGCCGGCGGTTGGAGAGGCTAAGGAGGCCGGCGGTTAGAGGTTTTGGGGGAATACCTTAGAGAAGGCCGGCGGCTCAAGGTAGTGGCGATGACCCAAGGAGAGGAAGGGGGCGGGTGGCTTTGACCGGCGGCTAGGAGGCTTGAAGTGGCCGGCGGGTGGGGAATTTGGGGAGGTGGAGCCAGGTGTAGGGAGATGGGGAAGAAGAAAATACTACGAATAATAACCGCGAGTTCTGGAATCCACTGGCGGCTGACGAGTGATGCGTGGCCCTCTCATAGGGTTTCTCCTTTCAAGAACTCACAAAGAGATCCATAAGAAAACTGAAATTTATTTCATAATCATCATCCCCTCTCCAAGAGGAGGGAGAAGGCTTAAATAGCCAAATACATTAAGGAAAATAAAAAGACAAAATTGCCCCTAGGGCGAACATAAGACAAAGCCCTCAAGTGAGGGTAGAAAGGGAAAAAGAACAATAACAAATCAAATACATAAAATATATCAAAATAAATAGACACGATCGTAGCCGTTGATCTTCGATGTCCTCGGCAAGTTAAGCATTAAAAGTTCAGTAAATCATAGAAAATGTAATAAAATCATTTTGGGAGAAATCAAACGGTTGAAATCAAAATCTTTGAAAACAGAAATAGGATAGAAATCACATACAATGATCTGAGTAGTTTTAGTAAAAGTGACAAAATGAATCGGTAGGGGTGTCAATATTTGACACGACCCAAAAACCCAACTCGAACCCGACCTGAAAATTTCAGGTTAGGGTCAACCCGAACCCGACCCGTTTCAACCTTTCGACCTGTTTCAAAAATCGGGTCGAGTTCGGGTTAACCCTTTGACCTGAAATTGACTCGCTTTTTGACCCGAAAACCCGATTATGACCCGGCAACACGAGATTGACCCGATTTGACCCATTTTTTACCCGAAAAAGATGAGATAGACCCGTTTTTGACCCAAAAAATAGCAATTTTTTGTTGTAAACGGGTCATTCGAGTCGTGTCGGGTTGACCCGACCCGAAGCGTGTCGGGTTCGGACCCGAATAGTGCCGAGTCAGTTTCGGGTTCGACCCGAACCCGACCAGTGACCCGAAATTGACACCCCTATGAATCGGCGACCAAAATTCGGATTTCTCTTTCCTCTCTCTCTTTTCCTTCTCCCCTTCCTCCTTTCCTTCCACGACAAGCTAAGGGAGAAAGGGAAATGAGTGGATGAAATTGTTATTATTATTATTATTATTATTATTATTATTATTATTATTATATATATATATATGAAAATTCATTACAGTGCATGGGCCACATCGACCAAGGGACCCAGTGCCACAGCGTTGCATGTTGAATCCAGAATTACTATAGAATAGAACATTCAATGTTGCGATGACAATGAAGGCAATGCTCCGCTCTAAAGCTCAACGTTGCAGTGCTCCAATTCAGATAGAAATTCATATTCTCATTTTTTAATTTATTATGATAATTGTTATAATCTACCAATCTTAGAAAAATATCATCAGTGATATTTTCCTTAAGGATTTGGGCATAAAACCATACAAAACAAATTCATTCCAAAATAAATCTCAAATTGAATCAAAATCAAATCAAAAATCCGTTTGAAGATTCAAATCAAATTAATAATCGATTCTATCATACAGTCATATAGTTCAATCAATCATACATTATTCAATAAGTAATGATATGTCAATCAATCATTCAAACAAGATTTCTTACCAGTCAAACTCTCATGTGGTTGTCGGTCCTTATAATGTAAATTGCACACTCGTGCATCACTGAAGTAGGTGTTGTTGGTCCTAATGCAACCCTCTGACTACCACCAACAACTCTATTTGTCGAACTTTCACTGCATGTTATCTATCCTATAGTCCTGTATCCTTCAAGCTACCTAGATTGTCCTGCTCCAAAATTAGTTCTTCCCCCAAATTTTCTCTGGTGACAATCTGTGGGCAAAGTTATGATTCTTGACAGACCACTATCAATTTTAGGGGAGATATTGGGCAAATATTAGCTACCACAGTTATTATGCTATATAAAGCTCGAAAATATTGTAATTACAGATGATAGCTGTGAATATCTGATTGCTAAGATTAATCTAGTAGTTTATTGTATCATGCATCACTTTTCTATATTATAATCAAAATTGTGAAGGCAACGAGTCTGTTTAACCAAATAGTCACCCAACTCAAGCTCCTTTAATGAAGCTCATAAATCAAATGTTAAGTAATACTGCCAACTCTTCCCTAAGCCCGTGAAGAATAGAGATACAGCATACCTTGAAACACCCATTGGTCTTTGAATCCCTATTCCACTCCAACCCAAGCACCTTACTCGAGGTCTGATAATTCGCCTTCAGCGAATCACCCCCATCGTACTTCTTCGACACGGCAAAATCCCAAGTATTCTTTGACAGATCATACACCGGCTCCACCAGAATTCTCCCAAACTCACCATGCGCGTAAGCGTACTTCACCTTGCAGTTTCCCGAACCAAAGCTGTAATTTACTGACAGTTTATTTGCCGGATCGATCTGCAGCGAACCGTCAATCGCCGTCTGGCGAGCTCCGAGCATATGCGTGTAGGTCAAGCTCACAGGCTTTTCCGCCAATCGCACCGTGTTCATGAACTGAAACCTAAAGTCCTGCGAGGACCGGATCCCATGTCATCAACAAGAAACCCGAGATTTCAAGGGTAGGTATTTCGTACCTGGTTTGGAACATTGTAGTCGATGATGAAGGAACCGGGCTTTTCGAGGGATAGCGATAGGCTGTTGAGCGAAGGGCCTTTGGAGAAAGTTGCCTCGGTGATGGAGGCTTTAACACGTGCATCGCCGGCCGGGAGGAAGAGGGTGGCAATGGCTGAGCTTCGCTCCGGCTCAAAGTGTGCCTTCAGCGAGGCCTTCATCCTCGCTGACGGATCGAAGGAGATTGATGGGCGGAGGAAGGAGAGGGGATTAGAGAGATGTAGAATCACAGGAATGCGAGCGTTTGCGAAGAAAAATGACTCTGGAGTGGGTACTTTATCTCGTCAAGGGTGGGTGAGGTCCTTGTGTAGGCAAAGCTGACAACCAGCAAGGAAGAGGGCAAAAGCGGAAGTAATGTTTTTAATTGCTCTTTTATTCATTTTCAATTTTTATTTATTCATTTTAAGTCTTGAAAATGGACGGCTGAGATTTAATTATTTTAAAAAATTATTAATAAAAGACAATAGAGACTAGAGAGTGCATTTATCATGTTATAATTTCATGATTTTTTTCTTTATATGTCAATAAATACAGATAAATAAATACATCATATCTGAGATATAATATTTTTTATTACAAATGATAAAGGACAAAAAATTGAAATTCGCATATTAAGATTTTAATGGTTCTGATATTATATTATATAGGATTTTTTTGGACATTTAGGTCAATTAAGGCGGACTCATACAGACATCGCATACACATGACTTGAACACAGGATCTCTTAATAGGTAGCATAAGCTCCCCACCAACAACCAAAGTGATCAAGAAGATGAGCATTAATCTTGGTGTTAATTTTGGACAAGCGTTAGCATTTAATCAATGATGGGTGGTGACTTAACAAACTCATAATAAGTACTAAGTAGTTGTCGGACATTGCAAGTCTGCCCACTACTCCCCCCCCCCCCCCCTCCCCCCCGGCAATCACCACAGTCGTTCACTGTCGACCACCATTATTGCTGGACACCCACCGTCGTTCGCCACCGATGTCGCCCACCCACAGTGGCTACATCACAGCCAATGTCGGCCGCGACCGCTACTTTTTGTACTTTACATTATATTTATCTAACTTCAAACAAAAAATAATAATAATCTCATACTTTTTTTTTTACTCTTACAAACAATTTTAAAATATTCTTTTTCACTATATTTTTTTTCTCGGGCAACTAAACATCCCTTAATATTCCAACAATGTCTTTTTATCCTAAATAATAGTTCCAAAGTCCATAACTTTGTAAGGGACCATTCATTTTGAACGATGTGATTCCTTATTCGTTGCCTCTTCTTTAGCCAAAGATCTTCAATTCCTGCAATTGAAAATAAAGCATCATTTCACATGATAAAGCTAATATATAAAGAGATGATATTATCATTGACCTTAAACGGAAGCGAAAGAAAGAAGAGGGTTCTTCGGAGAAAAACAAAATAAATAAAAAAGGTAAATTCGGACAAAGTGAAGCAGATATCCTTCGCCAAACGCACCAAATTCTTTGAGAAATCATTGTGTGCGGTCCGTGTGAATGCGGAACGTATCCAGATATGAAGAGCCACCACATCATCCAATGCACAGTGCATTGTGTGACGTGGCAGCTCCCGATTAGCATCCGGGCAAATTGGAATCCACGTAATTTTGGTTTGAAGAAAATGTGGTTGATTACTTTTATTTTGGTTTGAAGAAAAAAAATGTAGTGTAAATTTCAATGATGGTAGTGGTCGGTGGCGCGTGGTGATGGGAGAGTAACGGCGACAAGCTATGTGAAATGGTCATCTGTGTGGCTGTCAACAGTGATTGCGATGGGAGGGTGGCCAATGCTTGTTGCAGTGGGTATGTCGTTGGTTGACATATGGGGTCGGAAGCAGGTAGCAATGGGCGAGGGCGACTGGCAACTGGCAACAATCGAGGGGGAGTGACATGCAACTGACAACTGCAAGGGATAGTGATGAATGAGATATAAATTTACAAGGCAAAAGTTATAAGATGTACAATTTTATGTTAAAGCCCAAAAAGAGTGAAATTATGGATTTTTATCCATTAAAATGGCTGCAAAACTATAATTAGGAGATTATACTCTAAAGAATATAGTAAGACGCTGATGATTGGAGGATCATAGTTCGATGATGATAGTTTACAGTGGTCATATGACTGTAATAAGATGATAGTAGTCAAAGGGTCATAGTTGGTAATGATTATTGGAGGATATAATTCGATTGATGGTGGTCAGAGAGCCCATAATGTTAATCAAAGATTATAGTAAAACGACAATGATAAGATGATTGTAGTTGGGCTATTATAAATGGATGGTGATATTGGCGATTGGGTGATAACTTAACGATGACATGTGACGATAATGGCATAACCACATAACAATGGCGATCATGTGATAATTAGATGTGCCATCAAATAGTTGTTGAATGGCGATAGTCCCACGATTATGGTTGGGTGATGGCCCTACAGTGGTGTTCAAGTTGAGCTTTTTATTTTTTAAGCATTTGAGCTCTACTGAATCTTAAAATAAAGTCAAAACCCCCCTCATGTTAAGAGTGTGTGTATATATAATATATATATATAATATATATATATATATATATATAATATATATATTATATATATATGGTTTTAAAATGGCATATCTCATATATGCAGTCAAAATATGATACACTCCATTTGATGGCCCCTATTGATCTCCTAGATCTAAGACCATTCATTTAGTATTTAAGTGTCATGCCTCATAATCAAAATTATAAAAAAAAATATTTTTTTAATAATAACAACAATGACCATTAGTGTATATATATATATATATATATATATATATAATATACTCCAAAAATTATATGAAATAGTTAGGAGTTACACAATTACATTAAAGTTCTATATACCCCTAACTACAAAAGAAAAACTAAGGACAAAAGGAAACAAAACTCAACAAATTTTGCTAATGATATGTGTATATACAAACTTTAGTGTGTAGTGTTGCATCCTTAATTCATATTTATTGTAGAATAGAGGAATCAATACTGCGAAGGCGATTTCTGGTGCCTTTATGCTTGAAAGCCCAACGCTGCAGCGCTCCAGCTCAAACAGAATTTAAATTCTTCATTTTAAATGCAGTTTCAAATGAAAATCCAGTTGTTATGTTAAGTGCCTTAATAATGTATGAATTGGATGATTTTGATCATGTTGGATTTATCATGTTGAGACACTTGATTTGGCTATAAACACTCACGATTTGGAGACTATTTGATCATATCATCTAACTCACGATCGTATTTTCCTAGCATGCTTCGATTGCTTGATTCAGGCTTGTTGCGTCCTGGAGTATTCGCAGTGATAGAGAAATATATAGTTTAACGTCTTAACATTGTACGAAGATCTAACACACAAGCAGTTAAGAAAGAGAGTGTAACATTCATAAGCGACACAAGAGTTTTTATGTGGAAACCCCTAAAAAGGGGGAAAAATCACGGGGCCTGGCCTGGTTTGAATGAATACACTAGTATTTGCAATCGATTACAAATGAGGCCCTTCCTTGGGAGAAGGTCTTAGCTTGATGTCACAAATGTACATCATATATAACACATTACATGGTGGGAGTTACAATAATCAACATAGATATGTTTATTTGGTTTAAAGGGCCAAAGTCGGCACGAGACAGTGGTCAGAAAGACTATTTGTCTGTTGATGGAGGTCAGAAGGACCATAATAGGCTATGGAGGTCAGAATGATCATAGTCGGCAGGAGACCGGGATCAGAAAGATCGTTGTTTGTCGATGGAGTTCGGAAGGATCATAGTAGGTGATAGAGGTCAGAAGGACCGTAGTTGGCAGGGTACTGGGGTCGGAAAGATCTTTTGTCTGTTGATGGAGGTCGGAAGGACCCTAGTAGGCGACGAAGGTCAGAAGGATCGTAGTCGACAGGAGATCGGGGTCAGAAAGACCGTTGTCTATTGATGGAGGTCGGAAGGGTCATATTAGGCGACGGAGGTTAGAAGGACCGTAATCGGCCGGAGACTAAGGTCAGAAAGATCGTTGTCTATTGATAGAGGTCGAAAGGACCATAGTAGGCGACGAAGGCCAGAAGGACAGTAGTCGACACGAGACCGAAGTCAAAAAGATCATTGTCTATTGATGGAGGTCGGAAGGATTATAGTAAGCGATAGAGGTCAGAAGGATCGTAGTCAGCAGGAGACAAGGGTCAGAATGATCGTTGTTTGCTGATAGATGTCGGAAGGACCATAGTAGGTGACGGAGGTCAGAAAGTTCGTAGTCGACAGGAGACTGGGGTTAGAAAGACCGTTTTTTGTTGATGGAGGTTGGAAAGACCATAGTAGGCGAAAGAGGTCGAAATAACTGTAGTTGGCAGGAGACCGGGGTCAGAAAGATCGTTGCCTGTTAATGGAGGTCGAAAAGATCATAGTAGGTGACGGAGGTCAGAAGGATCGTAGTCGGCAGGAAACTGGGGTCAGAAAGACCATTATCTATTGATGGAGGTGGGAAGGACCATAGTAGGCGACGTAGGTTGGAAGGACCGTAGTCGGCAGGAGATCGGGGTCAAAAAGGCAGTTGTTTGTTGATGAAAGTTGGAAGGACCATAGTAGGCGACGGATGTTAGAAGGGGCGTAATCGACAGGAGACTGGGGTCAGAAAGATCGTTGTCTGTTGATGGAGGTCGGAAGGACCATAGTAGGCGACGGAGGTCAAAAGGACCGTAGTCAGTAGGAGACCGGAGTTAGAAATATCATTGTCTATTGACGGAGGTCGTAAGGACCATAGTAGGTGACATAGGTCAGAAGGATCGTAGTCGGCGGGAGACTGGGGTCAGAATGATCATTGTCTGTTGATGGAGGTCGGAAGGACCATAGTAGGCAACAGAGGTTAGAAGGGTCGTGGTCGGCAAGAGAGCGGGGTCAGAAAGACCATTGTCTGTTGATGGAGATCGGAAGGACTATAGTAGGCGACAGAGGTCAGAAGAATCGTAGTCGGTAGGAGACCGAGGTCATAAAGACCATTGTCTATTGATGGAGGTCGGAAGGACCATAATAGGCGACGAAGGTCAGAAGGATCGTAATTGGCAGGAAACTGGGGTCAGAATGACTGCTGTATGTTGATGGAGGTCAGAAGGACCATAGTAGGCGATGGAGGTCAGAAGGCCCGTAGTCGACAGGAGATCGAGGTCAAAAAGACCGTTGTAGTAGGGCGGTACGTTGGTAGAACTCTGGGCGTCAAGTAGTGGCCCAGTAGAATTTTGGGCCTCAGGGCGTGTCTTGGTAGAGCACAGCGCCTCAAGTGGCAGTTCGGCGGAAGTGAGGGCCTCAAGTGGTGGTCCGGCGGAGGTGAGGGCCTCAAGTGGTGGTCCGGCGGAGCAATGACGTCAGGTGGTGGTCCGGCGGAGGTGAGGGCCTCAAGTGGTGGTGCAACGAAGGTCCGGCAGTGGTCCGGCGAAACTACGGCGGTGGTTGAGGAGGAGCTTCTTCCTTCTCTTCTTGCTTTTATCTCCTCTCAAGAGAAATGAGAGATCTATTTATAGATTTTATGGAGTGGCATGGTCCGTAAATAGGTGAGAGATCAAGGGCAAATGAGGAGTGGTTGGATGGATAGCCAATATTGAATCCCTTGATTATGGACCATTTGTCATACATTTGAAGGTCTTATTGATGTCGGAATTCAGCGATCTTGGAGACATTGGATTCATCTCGTCGAGCCGCTCGATTTGACTATAAAAACGTCATATTTGGAAACTGTTTGGTAACCTAAATTGTGGTTTAAAACTTTCAATAGTGCTTCTAACCCTTGATTTGGACTCATTTGGGCTCGTATTGAGTCGAATTTGGTGTCGTTGGGTTCGTATTTCCAAGACGCTCAGTTTGACTGTAAGTTTGCTGAAATCAGAGTTCAAATGGTTCCAATTTTAATTTCGGAAGTTTACAACTATATTTTGCCTCGAGATTCATGCCCGATAAAGATAATTTTTTGATGACATATTAAGGCTCATTTGACGTTGAAATATGTTGCTATTGGTTTCCACAAGATTGCCTCATTAAGGTATTCTATTTAACCACAAGGTCATAGTGTCCTATTTATTGAAAAAAGTTAAAACCTTCGACAAGGTCACATCAATTAGCTGTTACGATATCATTATCAATGTGGAATAAAAAAAATCCTAATAAGGTTTGCAAAATATTCCTCATCATTCAAAGAGGTTTTTAATAACACAATGCATCTCCAAATAACTCAAATGTTGACTACAAGATCAACAGTAAATTAGCGACTACTTATGCCTAAAAAATAGCTTTAAGGTTAAGAGCCTACAAAAGTATTAATCAAGTAATATTTATTGTTGAAATCAATGTTCTAATGGTTCTAAATTTGAATATAAAAGTTTTCAACTTAAATATATTTTGAGATTCGCGTTATATTAATCCGATTTTTGAAGCCGTATTAGGCTTTGTTTGGAACAATTATTTTATTGCTTCTTTAAAATTTTTTTTCCAATAAAAATTTTAATTTTTATACTTGAAATTATTTTAAGAACCAATAAGAAAACAGTCCCAAATAAAATCTTAGTTTTATTTATATATGACATTTTAAATATATATATTTATTATTTTATTGAATATCATATTAATCGATTTATTTTGCCATTTGATAAAGGTCATTGTGGTTTGTCAAAATTGGTGGGCCATATAGATATTGTCAATTTCGTAAAAGTGTATGTGAGGGGAGTGGACGACATGATGAGCATTTTGTGTGATATTGAGAGTTAATATTAAAAAATATTAAAAAACCTACACATTATTTTGATATATTAAAAAAATAATTTGATTTGTTAAAGAAAAAAACATTGATGAAATATTTTTTTCCAAATTAAAAAGTGGAGTGAAATATGTCAGGCTAATCGTTCTCTCTTTATTTATTATTATTATATTATTATTATTATTATTATTATTTAGTGTCAATAACATCAAGATTTAGGCTTTTTTTGAGAGAAATTATTCTGTGTGGAGTTAGAATAAGAAGCATCGTCTGGATTGCTGCATTTTTACTGAGTATTTATAAATACTCAGTAAAAATATAGTAAATTAATAAATACTTATAAAATATTCAATAAATACTCACAAAATACTTAATCAATACTCACAAAATACTCATAACCGAGCATTTGTTGAGTATTTATTGAATATTTGCACATAAGTAGCAAATACTCAATAAATACATAGCAAATTCGGACTATTCTCTACTATGCGCGTAATAATTTCTTTCATTTGAGACGACTTTCTTACCGCTTTTTAAATCCATTTTTAAATAAAAAAATAAAAATTTTGATATTAAAAAAATAACTTTAAAAAATAATAAAAAAATTGCCCCAAACTCAACCTTATTTTGAGCGCTGACTTGAGCAGAGGAGGTTCTAAACAGGATTTGTCCGAGCCGTATGGATGTCAATAATAAATTGGATGGAATGATCGATGGTGAAGCAGGATCGCTGGAATCTATGCCTTTCGCGCGCTTACAGCGACCGTCGAATCCCATCAATCGAACGGCTAGAATTGCCCCCAATGTAATGCAGGGACATCTTTCCCGCCAAATCTTGGCGCGAGTTTCCTTCGTTTATTTTAACCCTAAAAGCGTTTGTACTCGGCTGCTCACTATTTTCTTCCCTCTCGTCTTTTCCCTCTCTACGTTTGCAAGCCAAGATCGGTCCTCACCACGATATTTCCCTTTCAGGCAAGCTTACGGCGAGCTAGCTTTTGTTCCAGATCTATGAACTTTGGTTGTTTGGCTTCCAGCCAACCGGCCTTTCTAGATTGCGTTTTACAAGTGGCGATCTGATTGAGAGTCGGTGCTTTCAGGTTAGTGTCGATCTCGCCTTGTTTACTAGCTGATTTATTTTTAGGGTTTATGCATGGATTTCTTCTCGGCACTTGCTTCCGCCTTCTGAGATGGACACTCTTATCATCTAAGCGAAATGATTTTTCCCGCTTTTTCACAATGGACGCCATATTCGCTCTTATCTTCACATGTTGATGCATTTTTCTTGGTTTTTTTAGTATAGGTTAGTCTGGCGCTTGAAGAAAATTTAAGAATGCTGCTGCATGTTTACAAAGTAATTGAAGAAGCGCATTACATTATTTACCTTTCATTTTGATTATTAAAACAATGGAATTAACTATTGTTTTTAGGTTATTGAGATTGTTTTTTGTTCTTATTAGTATTGTAACATATTTTTTTCAGGATTAAGTATGGCTCGCAGATCACTTTATCAGAATGGTGGAACCGTATGTCATGGACAAGATGGTGCCAAGTTAGCTGATCACAACTCAATGAGCCATAATCAGTGTAGTGGCTACATCTCGAACCCTCGCAGGTCATTGAGGCTCAAAGTAGCTGCTGCATACGAAGCAGAATCTGCAATTCCTGACATTTTGAGTTCGAAACATCAGCAGGAGACTGGTGCAGATACATGTGTTTCATCACCCAAGCAGGTTAAAGTAGAAAGGCCATTGTATGAAAAAAGCCATGGACCGCTAAAGCAAAAAATTAATTTTGTTGATATCACAGACAGCGAGGATGAAAGCTGTACCAGTATTACCTTGATGGATCTGCTGACAAGGTGCAAAAGTAAAAAACGTAAGGCATCTGAGGGTAGTGGACAAGCAAATGTTGATACTCGAGAACATAATAATGTCCCTATGATGTTAAAAGAAGAAGATCCGGAGCTAGATGAGACAATTAGTAGTTTTAAAATAAAGAAGGTAAAGTCATCGCCTACCAGTGAAAAATTAAACAAATATACTAACTCCACTCTACAATCTTCACCGCCTGAGAAGAAGGCAGTGCAGACATTTCCCCTGGCTTCAGTAACTCCAATGAGTGGGCTAGACGAAGCAATTATCGAAGAAACAATTTCTAAAGAACTCTCAGTGGATTCTGAGTACGGTTTGAGGCTTAAGAAAGGTAAACATTTTAAAACGTCTCTTGCTCTTTTAAGAGTATTTGTTGTTTTTGTTGATGATGATGATGTTACTTAGTGTACTGCTATATTTTTTGCCGAATTTGGTCCTTCTAATTGTGAAATGGGATTCTTGAATTTGAAATGGATGATGGAGTGCTGCAAAATGCATTTCTGTCAAACACTACGCTTTTATCTTCCTCTATTCTAATTCCATTCTTACTTTCAGAAATTGCTGAGCAGAGCCCTCTTTCTGTGGGAACTTCTGCAGCTTCTGTCATCGAGGAGGTCATTGAAACTTGTTTGGATATGTCAGATGATGAAATCTCCATGATGAATTCTAACACTGTATTGGTCAACAAATGTGATTTTGATAGAAAATATATAGGGGAATTGGTTGATAAGGTTAGTGAAAGAGTGGATTTGGAGCAGCCTGAGAATGTTATAAGCAACATAATGGATCCATTTCTTAAAGATATTATAAGACAATGCAAACATGATTTTTCTTCATCTTCACCTACATTAGAGAACTTCCAATTCCCCAGTCATGATGAAAAAAATGTCAAGAATGAACATCTGGTAGTTGGCTCTACAAAGTGTGAGAACACAGCTCCTAATGCTGGTTTAATGACAATGTTTAAGCATCACAGAAACTTACCTACCGAAGTGATTCAGAAGGAAGACCAACAGGGATTGCCACATGAAGAATTAATGCCGTCTGATAAAAGAGATCTGCATCTCACTTTAGCTGAAAGTTCTACAGAATTCATAGAATCTGATGGAGAGAAGTTGAAGTGTTTCTTAGAAAATAATAGTTGGTTGGTTAAGAACAGGAGAAGCAGTTTTTCAGATACGTCTTTCATTGAAAGAATAGTTTCATTCGTGTCTGAATGTAAGACTTCTTATAGTTGTGATAATTTTGATGAGCCAACTGATGATTCTGGCGTTTCTTTAAGCTTAGAAAACCATGATGATTTTGTAGGTGGATTGAATCATGATAGCATAGATAAAAATGACTGTTTAGGTGCCAGTCATAGCCACAAAAGCTTGGATGTAGTAAGTGATGGTGGATGCAGTATGGTAAGTGAGAATTCAAGTGAGTTGCTGAGCCAATCTGTGCAACCTTTATCAAGCTTTGTCCTCTCACAAATAGATCACAGCATCTTGTCCAATGACACTCTTGTATCCGTTGATGCTCCTTGTTCGATAACAGAGGCTGGATCTGCCTATCTAAACCCAATATGTGAAAATGGAAAGCAAGCTTCTTATTATGATGGAGACTCTCTAGGCGGTCTCACGAGAATAGATGCTGATGGATGGGTTCTTCAGACAGACAAGTTGCTGCCTTCATCACAAGCACACAAATTAAACAGATGCTTAGAAAGAAAGCCATGCGGTGCAAAGGTCTCTGATTTGACTGATGCAGTGAGACCTTCTGGGCAAATCGTTTGCCCTTGTCCTGTCTCCCAACTACATGAAACTAAGGCCAGCACCCAGCTCCTGGTAAAAGATGGTTTATCAAAGTCTGCAGCTGTCATGGATGCTATTGCAGATTTCCCTATCAGCTCTTGTTTGGAGTCCTCTGCTCAAATTTGTGCAGAGAGGCTGATAAATATGCAGACAACCGAGATACAAGTGGCGGATACAAAGTTTGGAGGCAAACTTTGCATGGAAGTAGAGCATTCTCCTAAAAAGCTTTTGTCAAATAGAAAGGTTGGTTCCTTCGTTAGATTTTAATTCTCTCAACTTCCCATGTTCCTTTTCAGTTATTTATGCTTTGACTACTCATTTGCAGGAGATATCTCCAAATTCACAGGAAAAGCTTCTCCGGGCTTTAAATAATGGGGGTTTAGATGATGTCGTCAAACTCTCCAGTAAGCATTAAACTAAGTCATGCACTTAAATTTTGTCATATCTGCACATTGCTCACTTCTAAGCCCTGTTTGCATTTCAAAACTATTTCAGATTGTATGAAGAAGCTTTGCTTTGATAAAGGAGCTGCTAAGAAGTCATTATCATCATTTCTAGATGATGGGGAAACATTTCTTGAGGCAGAGCGGATGATCAAGAAGCCAAAGATCATGAATGAATCCCTTCCTGAGGTTACTAAAGGAATTCTGAAGTCACCAGATACTATTTGCTGCAACCCCTGTTTCTCAAAGAACTCATCAATCCATGATGCCATACTGTTCTCTCAACGACAGATGCAAGATACAGAAAACATTGCAACAAAGCTTTTAAAAGGATTAAATAGTTTGAAGAGCATTGTAGAAGAGACAATATGTACAGAGGGGCCAACTTTATCTCCGTCGAAATTGAACTTTGATGAGGTATGCCCCTGGCAACCATGTTTTGACCTGAACTATGCTATTGTGTAGTCTATTAAGATTGACTGCTAGGAGGTTTTATACTGAATCACCCTTTTAAATGGTGCATGCATTAATAGATTTATAACTTCCCATCTTGTGTTTAGTTGCACAACCAGGTGCGTTGCACTCTAGCATTTTTGGCATGCAATTTCTGAGAACACATTAAAATATTGGGTTTAGTGTCACGTTGGGCATTTAAAAATTATGCTGATGTAAAATTTTAAAGTGGTTGTACTTCTATCATAGGCTTAAGCTTTCAGGTTAAAAATAGGCTTAACATTGGCATGGCAGGCCCAAATTTGATTCTTTGATAGGCCATATCTAACAATTGATATCATAGTAATGGTTCAATTTGTATTGAGCGGTCCAAGCATTTTGTGAGGTCTTTGTTGCTGCTTCAAATATGAAGCAAGGTTTATGAGTGATTTTCAAGTGAGATGTGTATGACTAGGTGGACTTTTGGTGCTTTATATGGTTGTTGTGGTACAAGACCATAGGTTCATTTTTTGTGAAACTAAATTCTTCTAATTTAGTCTTGTCCCATATCATTTTCATGTAAAATAAGCGATGGCTTTATATTCAACTTTAAAATTAGTTCTAAGTAGAATAATTTGCTTCTTACTTGTTTAGTTATAACCAAATCACCACGCAAAAGATACATTGCGTGGAAATTAATTTTCTATCATCAACATATTCAATATAGTCAATATTAGTGAATGTTTTAATATTCAAGTGCCATTTTCCAAGGATCTTCCTGATGTGTTTGAAAATGCAAAGAATAACATCGTTATGCTTTTATTTTTAGATTTTGGATATATCGACTTATGGTCTTAGCAGCAATGGAGATATTAGGTTATGCAACCACAAATAAATCAATTTTTTAACGAGGCATTTATATACAATCAACATTGTTTTTATGTATTTGCATATTTAACATCTACATTTTAATATTTACTTATATGACATCCATATTTTTAAATCACTTAAAAATGTCACTCACATTACTTTTTTCATGTGAAATATGCCTTTTCATGTATATGTTTTGATATGATTGAGATAATAAAGTGTTATATAAGTAAATATTTAAGTTTAGATGATAGATTTTTAAAAACAAAATAATTATGTAGTTTATATGTAAATCTTCTTTTTAATTAATCTTTGATATTGAGATGGATCTTCATAAGGTATATAGATGATCTTTAGTAATAAAATAATTTTGTAAGTAATGCTTTGTCTCTATTACTCCCATTGAGTAATATATCATCTATATAATTGACTAATACAATGGAGCCTATTGTTGAATGCTTATCAAAGATATAATAATTAATAAAAGTACTTCAAATACTATCTTTTGCATGATTTTTTTTTCCGAATTGTTCAAATCAAGGTTGTGGATTTTGCTTAAGCTCTCATAAAACACTTTCCTAGGTAAGCATATTCATTTCCCCTAATGAGCAATATAGTAAGATTTTGCTTCATTCATACAACCTCATCCAAATCATTGTAAACGATGTTACTGACATCCATTTGTAGCATGAGATAAACTTGATTGATGACCAATGAGCTTAGAATTCTATGAAAATAATTTATTTATGTACTTGAGTAAAACCTTTGGCAACTCGTTGGACTTTATATTGATTAGTACAATCATTAAATAAAACTTGATATTAATAACTCATCTATAAGCAATGGGTTTGAACGATCGTGCCTATTTATTTTGATCTATTTTATGTATTTGATTTGTTATTGTTTTTTTTCCCTTTCTACCCTCACTTGAGGGTTTTGTCTTATGTATGCCCTAGGGGTAATAGTGTCTTTTTGATTTCCCCTTCATATATTTTGGCTATTTAAAGCCACCCTCTTCCTTTGGAGAGGTTAATGAATGAATGAATGAATGAATGAATGAATGATTGATTGATTAAAATCTCGTCCTTGCATGAGTTCTTATGAGAGCTTGAGAGTTTGATTGGAGAGAAATTCATAGGAGAAGGAGAACGGATCACCCACCAATCTTGGAGACGGTCGGGTTCGTGGTTCTTCGTCGTTATCTTATCACCCTCATCCCCTCATCCCCTAGCTACCGGCCACAAATCTCCCCAGGCCATTCACTTAAGCCGCTGGCCACTATACTCCCACCATCACCCGCCGCCGAGATTTCAATCCCCTTCATCACCGCCGGCCACCCCCTCACCGCCGGCCACCCTTGACTCCTTCCCACCTACACCGGCCCACAACCTTCCAAAAATATGTTTCATAATTTTGGTAACTTCCTTTATGCTTTAATTCATATTAATTTGAATTTGAAAATACCTAAATTACATAATCCTATTTTAGGAAACTTCCTAATTTGATTCCTATTTAAATTTTAAATTAAGAGAGGATTAATTACTTCTTTCCAAACTTAATTTATTATTTTAAGTAGGCTTTAAATGCTTCCAATAATTCCCCCCATATCTTCCTATGCCGCCCCCCATAATGCCATATTCTTGGAAATAGTTCAAGTGTTCCCTCCCTCGCTTGGCCGAAACTCCCTAGGCCCTCACCTCCTTATTTTTTCCCAAAATCAGACTTTTAATTTTGGAATTTGATAGGAAATACTTGAGTTCGCAAGTAACCCTAAGGTAATACTTGAGTTCGCAAGCAATCCTAACACAAACCAGTACAAATACAACAACGAAACTGCTGTCCACAACAGTAAAACTGCAGGAAATAGGGAAAACAGCTAGAAAACACAAGTAGAAGGCTTGTATTTCACTAGAAGATGAATAAAATAGCAAGATACAATTGATCCTCAATTCGAGAGGAGGATCGATCTCTCCCAAATCTCTGGCAACGCCAAGAGCCCAAAGAAAATTTAAATCTAAGAGATCTCAAATTTCAGCCAAATTCAAGATGCCCAAACCCTAGAAAAAACATCTACTTAATGCATACAAATCAAAATGAATTCCTTAAACAGTCCCTACATTCAAATTTTCCTCTCAAAACGCTCAAAAAAACTTCCTAAACGGCTCTACGGGGACGGACGGGCCGCTCGTTCTCCGCCTGTTTGCGATTTTCGCCCGTGAATCGGTCCCGCCTGGACCGGCTGGACCGGTCTAGTGGACCGGTCTAACAGAATTAAATCCCACCTCCTACTCTAATCCCACCGCCTCCTCTCAAAGCTCTTCCCACGTTTTCCTTCCTTTCCCTGGAGACTCGAGTTGGCTGTCCACATATTCTAGCATTATTGACTTGTTGTCTTGCATCCTTGAAGACCTGAGATTGCTGTCCAGAAATTCTGGACTGTTTATGGTGGCTGCCTTGCCCCCACCCGGAGGCTATCGTGTGTTATCCAAGAGCTTCATTTTGCTGTTTAGAGAAACCAGTCTAAAGATACTTGCTGCCCACCCGCCAAAGATCATCAAACTTCTATCCCAAGGCAGCTAGAGGTTGCATGTTGTTGTCTACTTCCTCTCAAGCATATATACACCACATCGGAGCTTTGTTCATCATATTTATTTGGGTGATCTCTCTTCCTATTCTTTATCTTTTAGTCGTTTTCAATTGTAGCTCTAATTGACTCATGAAAGTTGTGTTAAATCTTCCCGCTAAAGCCTAGCATTTATTAGGAGTTGTGTGAGAGATCTTTCATAGCATTACTTTTATTGGTAGATTAGAGATTTTTTGTTGAAACCCATCTCGTATGCAACGTCAAGAGTAATTGATTATTATGGGGTTTTTACTTTTCATGAGTAACTTAGCCTAAGCTTGTGTTTACTGCTCTCTGGTTTTATTTTGTTGTTTTGAATCATCATAAAGTTCTTATTAATTAGCTCTTACTCAATAAGCGTGCAAAATTATGATCTAAATCAAATTTTCATACATGTCCTGCATCAGAGGGGTAGTTAATTTTCATGTCTGTTGGATGTAAAGAACATCTACTCATTATTTATAGCTTGTTTTTTTTTTTAATAAAGGATGTTGTAGTGCTCCGAAATATTTTTGGAAATAGAGACTACAAACAAAAAAGATAAAATAATGATTGGATGGGCATAAATGGTCAAAAGGTTAATGAGAGAATAGGGTGATGTGTAATTCATAATTTTTCTTTTTGATTTCAACAGGAAGATGTAAATTTAATGGTATAATCTCAAAGATATACTTAACATAATTAGATGGGATGATATTAGATTTAAAGGTTGTTGAGATATTTTGGAATGCACTTGTAGAGGAGAGATAGGGATTTAATTATTAGGAGGAATATATGGTGATGATTCATAAGTGATGGTAGGAAAGAAATTGATATTCTTATAAAAGGTGCTTGTTAAATTGTACAATTGTTTGATAATGGAATCATGCCATATATGATGCCCTTTTTTGAGTTTAGGAGTTCCTAAGATGCATTCAACGAATGACATGGATAGACTTTTTCATTTTGGCAAAATACATAAATGAAACAATGGTAGCCAAGCACTTGCCAAGTAGGAGACAAAGTTAGAGTTTTAAAAAATGTTTATGTGATTGATTGCGGAGAAGTGTAGTGGCGACATAATTAATAAGGTAACAAGTAATAACTCCCTAAAATTGTTGAATGATATTCTTGACACATGCGTGTCTTGGTAGAATCGATGATATGATTTTTATCTAATGTGACTTCATTTTGTTGAAAAACACATGTGATTTTATGAAGAATTTTATTTTTGGAAATTTAATTTCAAATTAAATTTATGAAAAATACAAGAATTATTTATTAATATTTTTGCAAGTTACTTGAGGATTGGGAACCATTGACTAGGGGTGTCAATTTTTGACACGACCCGAAACCGACCCGGACCCGACCTGGAAAAATCCAGGTTCGGGTTCATATATTTGACCCGTTTGAAAAAAACGGGCCAGGTTCGGGTTGACCCGAAAACCTGAAATCAACCCGAAGTTGACCAGGAAACCTAAAATTTGCGATGTTTTGATGGAGGCAATGATGGTATAGCTTGAGGAAGATATTATGTTGATAAATTGTGTGAAATTTTCATTTGTTGAAGTAATCAATTATATTCATCTAGAAATATATTAACACAGCCAAAACTATATGAATGCAGTGACCTCAACTTATTTGTGGATTCATGTTAAAAATTTGAAGGATAACCTTGTGTTTCTCACTCCTTTCAAAAGGATGATTATTGTAGTTACAATATAGATGTGGTTCAAAGAATTTTATTTTATGATTATGATTACCATGGTATTAATTGCATGAGAGGAAGATGTTAAATAAAAGTGATGATTCTGTAAGGAAAATGAGATATAATATCAAGGAGAAACTCAAATAATTAAGAGGAGAATTTAAGCCTGGACTTCCAATGCAAGCGTTGATTGGGGTAGGAGGCAAGAGTATATCAGCGTGGATGAATAAGGGTACTCATATTATCGAGTGTGATAGTGAGCGAACATAGTAATAGGTTGCATTCAAGAGCGTAGGTGGTGTGTAGCTTATGCTATGAGTATGATAGTGTAATAGTGTGGTAGTGTGTGACAAGGGGAGAGGGAGCAAGTGAGAGTAGTCACACAAGTGTGTGGTAGCTGGCAAATCAACGATGAGGTTACTTGAACGGCAAATTCTACGGATGTATTATATATGCAAGCCAATGAAATGGAGATTCAACTCACAATGTGAGTCATTGATTCACTGATGATCATCTCATAAGTAGTTGGTTGAGAGTGCAGTAGGCAGTGCAAAATGCATACGGTTGGCAAGCAATCAATGATGCGTGAGAGAGCTTAGACATGGTGAGTAGGGATCATTAATGAGTAGGAGTGACAGCGAGCATGAGCGAGCATCGTGCAATGTTAGCACGTGTGAGCATCTTGTTAGATCAGGATGTGGCTCAAAGCATGCTTTGGGTGGGTTGTAAGATTGGGATGGGATTAATCAGAATGTGAAAAATGGCTAGGGTTATGTTGGGTTGTGCTTGTGCTTGGCAATCCTTGGGTGTGCTAGCATATTGGGTTCTTTTGGTCTTTGTGCTGCTGTTGCTTCTCGGGTTGGGCCTTGGCTGCTTTGATTTTGAGTTGAATTCTTGGGAGCGACTTGGTTCTAGCGCATTATTGCTTGAACTGATGTTTTAGCTTATTATTTGGAGGAGTAATTGCACATGATAGCTCATTAAGTGGAGTTGGATCTTTATCTTATCTCCTTATTTGTGTCCCCTCGGTTTCTTCCTATGTTATTTCCCGTGGCTGGTTCTTCTCCCTTGCTGGGTACTGGTTCCGATCCCCTTTGTGCCCCTTTGATTCCTCCCCTGGCTAGCTGTCACGTGGCTGCTTTTCCCTGTTTTATGTGTGGCCTTTTTTGGGTGCTATTTTGTAATAAATTTTGGATTTTTAGGTGGCTGTTTGGTTCCTGTTTCTGTCCAAATTCATGGCTTGATTATTCAGTTTTTGGGAGCCTTAAATGCTGTCTTTTTTCCAAGAGTTTCCCCTGTTTTTGTTGGCTGTTTTGGACAGCTGTTTTAGGTTTCTTTTGGGCTTCTTTTTGCCTATTTATCGGGGGTTTGTAGCTGTTTTAGAGAGTTTTGATGTGGCTGTTTTTTGGAATTGAAAAAAAACCTTAGGATTTTTCTTCTTTGGGAATAGCTTGCGAGCTATGTCCCCCCATTTCTTCTCCTCCCTATAGCTTGAGAGCTATACTTTGTCTCGGCTTCTAACATCTTTCTTCTCTCCGCAAGTATCCACCCCACCAATATCTTTCTTCTCGATGGATGGAATGCAAGTTTAGGTGTTGTTTATGTTTGTATTTGTAAGCGTCAAAAGTTGTAAGTGTCTTTCTATTATGATATAAAGTTGTAATTTGTCTTCTTTTATGTATTTTCTATTATTTTAGGAAGTGTTTTATTTTTGCTTGCAAAAATTAGGTGCTTCACCTAATTTTTGCTTGCATCAGAGAATCAATGCAAATCTTTCTAGATCATATACACTTCTTATATAATGATTTTCTAATACACTAACAATATAATATGCTGTTTAAGGATTCTCACATCTACATCTTAGTACTTATTAATAAAACACATGCGTGACCAGAAGCTGTTGTGTCATTTAATGGTTATGATATTTGAAGTAAAAATAACTGTCGTGTCTTTGAATGTTTATGATATTTGAAGTAGAAATTACATGTATTGTTTATGCTGCACACTGTGCGGTGCCGTACCATCCTCTTTGGCTTGCGATGTTTCAAATGACTTGTATCATGGCAGAGGAATCTCAATGTGTATAAATTTAGGGGAAAAAATCACTCTTTCAATGGCTCCTTGTGTTTGAAGATAGATTTATCACGTTTTGAGCATTGGGATCTAGGGTTGGCTTGCTTGGGTGCGAACATAGACCTGTATGATTTACCTTTGTTGACGTAGACAAGTATTTGCATTCTTGTATTAAAAAGAGTAAATATGAAAAATTTAGGCACCAATGTTTTGGATTTAACCTTCCTACAGATGCTGCAACCTCATAACCCATTTTGTGCACTGATATATCATAGCACCGCCATACCAATATTAACCTTTCGTTTGGGACGACTTTCTTACTGCTTCTTAAAGTACCTTTTCAGTACAAAAAAATTTTTGTACTGAAAAGTTGCTTTAAGAATTGGTACGAAAGCCGTCCCAAATGAAACCTAAATGGGAAAATTAAAAATTTTTGTATTGAAAAGCTGCTTTATGAAGCGGTAAAAAAACCGTCCCAAACGAAACCTGGAAATTAAAACCCATTTTGTTCTATTAAATTTTTGTTTCTTATTGGACAATTCCTGATGACAAGGAATATTATGAATTTATTTATCATGTCAATCTAGCTTAAGCTTGGTTTTTTGAACCTGAAGTGTATCAATGCTTTCCTCTGTAATTCATCTTTTCAAGTAATGCTTCTTGCAGCTATTTAAGTTTACACATGTTCAATATTATTTTTATATAAAAATGTCTGATATTATATTACATTCTTCTTCTGTATGATATCCCTTGCGACTTTTATTGAAAATATGGAAATTTTGAATTTAGAAGTGTTGCTCTTCTTCAAATAATTTGCTGATGTTTCCTATAAGCTGAATGATTTATAACTTACCCAATTTTGCCAAATTACTTGTAACAGATAAGATTAGCTACAAAGCATGCTTCAAAACTCGAAGTAACAACAAAGAAGTGGCTAGCAATGATGGCAAAAGATTGCACCCGTTTTTGTAAAATAATGGTAGGTTTTAATTACAAATCAGTCCTGTTATTTTTTTTGTTGGAGATTTACATATACATCTCAAAATTTTTTAAATCTTTATGTTATTTATATTACACTTAAATCCTTAAATTACATATCTCAATAATATTAAAATTATATATATATATATATATATTCTTTAATGTGATTTAAATATTGACTTAGGCTTTATTTGAGACTGTTTTCTTCCTGAATCTTAAAGCGGCTTTTTAGTATAAAAATTAAAATTTTTGTTCTAGAAAGCTGTTTTACGAAGCAGTAAAAAAGCCGTCCCAAACAAAGCCTTGATAATAAATAAGCATAAAATTTTAGCTATTAGAAACGTAAATACACAACAAATTTGTGTTATATTACATGAATTCCCCTATTTTTTTCTCTTATTTAGAACTGAACCTGAATTTTCTTATAAATTTAGAGATTAGCAGAGAACAAATTGGTGTCCCCTGTACATGACCTTCACAAAGGAAGGAAGAAGGTAACCTTTGCTGATGAGGCTGGTGGTCCTCTATGCCAGATCAAGGTCTATGAGCAGCAACCAGTTGCTCTCATCTATCCCAAAAGCTAGATCCAATCTTTACTGGCATGCTTGAAAGGTAATTATTCATCAGCAAGTGCTTTACTGCCATGTTTGGAATGACTTTTTTACTGTTTCTTAAAGACTCTTTTTAGTACAAAAATTAAAATTTTTGTGCTCGAAAGTCTCTTTAAGAAGCAATAAAAAAATCATCCCAAATGAAACCAACAGTAAAAGCTGCCATTAGGCTGATTCCCATGTTCTTTGAACATACAGAGGCATTTTGGTTGGTCCTTAGCCTTCCTAAGGTGTTAAAAGATTTCTCAGACATTGAAGTTATTGTATTTATTTTCTAGAAAAGAAAGGAAATTCATTTCGTCTGTTTGTGGGTTTTCCAGTAGAGGCTAAATGTTAAGAGGAGGTTCATCTTGAAGAAAACATGTATTCTATTATAATTAGTTTTAACTTGTGAAAGGATAACCCAATGCTTCCTTTCTCTTCCTAAATGGTGCTGTTCTTATCTGTTTCAGGTGTGCAATCTTCTTTGGAAAATCTTTTTGACTAAATGATTGCAAGGCTTTGTAGCGTGCGACTGTGTAATGATTTGATTTTTGATATTGTTTACCTAAATCCCTACAATAATGATTTGAGAATGTGGCTAATGCAAGGCATTCGATTGGATATAAATAGGTTACTTTGATGTAAAATATAATCAGGTTTATGAAATATAAGATTTTGCTGTAAAAACGAAACAATTGAATAAGGCTTTGTTTGGGGAACAATTATTACGTCCTATGATCGGATGTAGAGTTACGTTTGGCCGTCAATAACATGTTGCTACGTGCTCTTACTCATCGTGCGGTCCGACGACTTGACCCGGACTGGAACTCAGGAATGTTATGTTCGCGTATTGCGAGGTATTACTCGGTATTGTTAGGTATTGTTTGGCAATAATGAGAAATACTGTTATGTGAAGACCAATATTGAGTAATAACGAGCAATATCGAGTTGTACCGAGTTTTTCTAGAAAAACTCGGTGCAACTCGATATTACTCGGTATTTGCTCGGTATTGGTTATTGCCGAGCAAAACCGACCAATACAGAGCAATGCCTAGCAAAATTGAGAAATACCGAGCCATCTTGGGTCCGTTCCGGGTCGGGTTGTCAGGGCGCGCGGTAAATAGTGAGAATGCGTGGTGTGATTCTACTGGCGGCCGAACGTAGAGCTACATCATGTGACCGGACCAAATAAAAGTTCCCATTTGGGGCAATTTAATTGGGTTAGATCATATTATTATTTTTTATTCTAATTTTTACATAAAAATCATGTATCTCTGGTACGTTGTAAGTTATTCGTTCATCTTAATGAGATAATTCTACTTAGATAATAAGCTCTCATTTTTTCATTGTGAATATTTTTATACGAAGCAAAAAAAAAATATTGTGAATTATGTTCAATTTTAATAAAAGATTATAAGTACATTTATTGTAATAAATAAAAATATTTGTTTAAAATGGTAACATCTACCCACAATTGTTTAGTTTGGTTGGTGGATGAGTACGGTTGAGAACTCAATAACTCATGCTCAATTCCCCTCGAACGACAACGCCTCTTAGGTGGGGCCCAATAAAATAAGGGCCAGAAGGTTTATGGGGTTGGTGCTTCTTTTAGGTCAGTCGAGAATTAGTTACATTGGATT
Organism: Dendrobium nobile; assembly: GCA_022539455.1. Classification (NCBI taxonomy): domain Eukaryota; kingdom Viridiplantae; phylum Streptophyta; class Magnoliopsida; order Asparagales; family Orchidaceae; genus Dendrobium; species Dendrobium nobile. The sequence continues at coordinate 70,687,430 of CM039721.1, read as the reverse complement.
TGAACTTAACAAACAATATTAAATGTAATTAAACAAGATTTTTAAATTAATTAAACTCACCTCAATACAACAACAACAACAACATCAAGCCTTTCTCCCACTATGTGGGGTAGGCTACATGAATTCTTTTTCTCCATTGTGTCCTATTAAAAGTCAAATTCTCGTTTAAATCTAATAAAGAAAAATCATTCTTAATATTTTCTAACCAAGTCTTTTTAGGTCTACCCCTACCTTTTTTAACATAAGTCAAATCTAATACCTTTACTCTTCTAACCGGGTCATCGGAAGACCGCCGTTTTATGTGACCAAAAGAAAAAAAAAATAAGAAGAATATTATGTACTAATTTGTGTATATATACCTTTTTGTCAAAAGTTTTTTTATTTTTAATATGCTTTTATAATTATTTTTTTATTTGAACAAGTTCCAAACAATAATAAAATCTACCAAGCGCATAGCACTCCAATTTATGATCTCTGACTTTCTGCTGAATATTGAAAGCTTTCACATCAGAATACATAGTCCGCTTTAGATGAAAATGATGTTTATCACTTAATTAACATGCAAATATATCTATATATTAATCACAAATGGCTCAAATGCGATAAAAAGTTAACACAAACGACAAAATAGGCTAAATTAGCAATTTAGGATATTAAAATCTGTAATTAGTGCAAAGTAACAGCTAATCATGAAGTAGAAATTCTTCAGGAATCTCAATACTTCCACGTACTAAACCTTCAGAGCACCATAAGACAAAAGCCGAGCGCTAAATGCTTGCCATTCTATGCCATTTGGAGACTAAGTAGTTAATTAACTAAGGGCTTTTTTTAATTATTCAGCCTTCTTATGCATGCAAGTTGCTAATGGGTCAGCTAAACGGCCGGCCATAATGCATGATAACAATTTGAAGATTAGTTGTTGGATAAATTATTTTGTGAGGATGTCGAATGTCATCCGGAGACCAACCAGGATACGTTATGTCACCCCTTCGCTTGGTACTGCAGCTCGGTACTGCTCGTTACTGTGGACGTGACATATTTTAGTTGGTCTCTGAATGACGTTCTACGTCTGGTCTCCGCACAAAATAATTTCTCTACCTGTTGACACTAAAGCGCGCTATTTGATTATTTATTTATATAAGTTTTTGGAAGTTAAATGATGAGTTCATATAAGTTGTTTGTTTGTTTGTTAATTTAGGATTTGTTATGGATAACTTTTTAATTATTTTACTTTTTAGATTATTGTTATACTTTTGTTTACTACTATTTTTTGTTATTTTTCAACTTATAAATCTGCCAGGGTGTTGTAATTATGAGAAGGATAATGTCATATCTTGAATTTTTGTAATTAAAAAAAGTTATCTCAAACGAAATCATAATCTTGGCTTTTGTAATTCAAGGGGAAGTCATATTTTTAGAATTTTTATCTACATAGCAAATTATTTCAACTGAACAAGTCCTATAATTTTTTTTTTAAATTTCATTCCATGATTTTTCATGTACATCTCTTTTATTTATATCTGGGTGATCTGTGAGCAACGTCAAAATATATATTACTCACCATATTTAGCAAATTTATAGCACACAACAATTATAATTGAGGGATTTTGAGGAAGAGCTTGTAGGGTTGAGAGAGAGAGAGTAAATGTTTAAGTACTCATATTTTTGTCATGTCACTAAACTATCATGAACATTTTTATTTGGCTTGGAATATTTTTGATCTATTAGAAGCATTTTTGGTCGACAAAGCAGCTGCTTCAGATTGCTTATGATTCCTAATTGATCATTGGCTTTTTTTTTTTCTTCTGATCATTTATAAGCACTTTATCAACAAGTAATATATGCTTGAATGATATACTCTTCTTCATATCCGCAAGAATTAAGAAGACGAGCAAAGGGTCCATAAGATTAAAGAATATTATCGTGCAAAAAAAAATTTATGAACGTATTTAGTGCATGTTACAATATTCATAATGATAGAGAAGTCACCAAGAAGGTCGAGTTCCATTTACGAGGCATTCAGAGGGCCAAATTCTCTTAAGGAAGCCGCTGAGGGGAAGTTGGCCGTCAATGACTTCCCTTAGTTCATCCATAGTCCTTGGCTTGAGAAGTTCCTTTTAAGTCTTTGACAACGAGAAATTATTGTGTACGCAGTCCGAACGTAGAGTAAGATCCAGGAATAGTGGCGTTTAGTTTCTCGACCCTTTGCCTTAGGATTAGTTAGTTCTATTTCTCGATGGGACCGGGAAGGGATATAACTCAGCGGTAGAGTGTCACCTTGACGTGGTGGAAGTCATCAGTTCGAGCCTGATTATCCCTAAACCCAATGGGAGTTTTTCTATTTGGACTTGCTCCCCCGCCGCGATTGAACGAGAATGGATAAGAGGCTTGTGGGATTGAACGTAAATGCTGCGTATTTACTGTTTATTTTATTGCGTATTTTTTTGATAAAAAAATTATGTATCAAAAAATACGCAGTAAAATAAACAGTAAATACGCAGCATCCGCACCTTACTCTGCGTTCGGATTGCGTACACAATAATTTCTCTTTGACAACACATCACAAATTTAGGGTAAGATGTGATTCCAAGATGAAGAAGGGTATGATTTTAAAGTAATTTAATTAATTTGTTTAAGGAGGAAACTTAAGCAGAAGATAGTAAATATACATGATAGTTTTGGATATGACAAGTTTCCAAGCTAAATGATAACAAGATGAATTAATTTTAGTTATTTTATATGTGGTCAACCCCTTGTTTCTTCCTCTCTTATTGTAATGCTATACATTGCCCTTTAATTTCTTTTAAAAGATATATAATTAAAATGGATTGGTTTTTATAGCTTTGTTCTTTGACTTGGTAGCCTTCTCCTTTAGAGAGCTTGGTGGCTTTTCCATAAAATTAATATGAAAGTCATAGTCCAAACTGCCTTATTTGGATAATATATGGCTAAGCTCCTTTCATCTTCCACCAACCCTTTATTCATGTTGGGGATCGATTGAGGGATCAATTTTCATCATTCTATTGAGACATGAATTCCTGTATACAAAATGAGAAATTTGTCTATGCGGATGCCGAACAATCCGCAAACCAATCAGTCACATGGTACCTAGCACCAATACCAAACAAAAAGTGACGTGGCACGTTCTGATTGGTCTATGGATGCTGTCCAGGGTCTGCATTGAATAATTTTTCATGCAAAAGGCAGCCTTTTCTTGTATATTGTATACTTCTATTTCAACAGTGGACTCATCCCCATCATGAAATTTTGGACTTCGCTTTAAAGTTGAACCACATTAATCTTCATTTTGATACATATTCTACATTTATCTCTCTTCTCTATATATAAGGTCACTTCACGACACTTTTAGGGCCCATCAATGTCTTTTTTAGGGGTTGATCATTGTCCTTATCACCTATTGAAAATGCTTTCTTATTCATTCATTTTTTCCCTCAAAGTTGGAAGCAACTTGGGTCAAAAATCCTCTCTCTCTTTCTCTCTTCATTCTCCAAGCACCACCTTCTCTCCCTCATGGGCCATATGGCATAGTGACAAAATACCACCATTCATATCTTGGTATTCTTGATATGTCATCGAAAAATTATCTTGATCGGACATGAATCTTGAGGCAAAAATCAAGTTGGAAACTTCAAAAATTAAATCTGGAATAATTTGAACTCCGATTTCAGTAAACTTATAGTTGAACTGAGCGTCTCGGGAATATGAACCCAATGACACCAAATTCAACATGATTTGAGCCCAAATGAGTCTGAATTGAAGACCCGAAGCACATTCAGAAGGTTCAATCCACAGTTTGGATTTCAAAACAGTTTCCAAATATGACATGCTTATAATCGAATTGAGCATCTCGACGAGACAAATCTAACGAGCCCAAGATCCTCTTACGGGCTATGCCATCCTAAAAAAATATAAATAGCCCATCATTTCTATTGAGAGAGGGGACCCAAGCAAGAAGAAGAAGAGAATGGTAGGAGGGAAGAAACTCCTCCTCGACCACTGCTGGGATTCTACCCGACTTCTACGGAACGCCGGAATTCTGCCTGACTTCTAAGTGACGCCGGAATTCTGTCTGACTTCCAAGTGACCTCGAAATTCCGCCCGACTTTCCAGTGATGCTAGAATTTTGTTCGATCTCTAGATGACGCTAGAGTTTTGTCCGACAACTAACTGACACCAGTTTTCTGATCGGCCACCGACTGATGTCGGACTTCTACCAGATGCCGGACTTTCGTCCGTCGTTGGATTCTTACTGAATGCTAGACTTCTGCCCGATAACAAAATTCCGTCAAACTTCTATCCGTCGCTGGACTTCTGCTCGTCACTGGACATTCGTTAGACTTCTATCCAATGTTGGACTTATGTTTATCACTAGACTTCTTCCTGACGTCGTCCTTCCGACCTCCATCTTCAGACTTCTATCCAATGTTGGACTTATGTTTATCATTGGATTTCTTCCTGACATCGTCCTTTCGACCTCCATTGTCAGACAACAGTCCTTCCGACCTCTGTCCCTCTTCGTCGCCCACTGACTACGATCCTTCTAACCTTCGTCACGCACCGACTACGTTCCTTCTAACTTCCGTCGCCCACCAACTATGGTCCTACCAACTTATGTCGCCGACTACAGTCCTTTTGACTTACGTCGCTCATCGACTACGGTTCTTCCGACCAAACGAATACGTCCACAGTGACTGTTTGTATTCACATTATGTACTTTATATAATGTACATCAATCCAAGGCCTTCCCTTTAAGGAAGAGCCTTAATTATAATCGATTGTAAATAATAGTGGATTCATTCAAACTGGGCTAGGCCCCATGGTTTTTCCCCCTTTTTAGGGATTTTCCACGTAAAAATTTTGGTTTCTCATAAATGCTACACCCTTTCTCTTATATGATTGCATGCCGAATTTTCATACAAAGTTAAGACGTTAAATATTATGTTTCTTTACCGCAGCGAATACTCCAGTATGCAACAATTTTGGCACCGCCTGTGGGAACGTGGTTCCCAATTGGGGGGCAAATTTTTCTCCAACCTCAGAAGGTCATTCATGTCAACTTCTTGACCTCAACTATTACTGCATCAATTTCATGGGAATCAGATGCGAACTGGGGGGCAACTTTGACTCCAATTATAGTCAAAAAGATCCTCCAATGCTTTCAACATCAAGATGATATTTCAGAAAAATTCTAGCAAATGCAAGGATTCTTCCAATCAATTATAAGCTTTATATAGTCCCTTATTGGAAATCTACTCATTGGACAATGTCTTAATCTCGACCTCAAAAAGGTAGTAACTATCTAAGATATACCATTTTACACATTTGATTTGGGATCCACGCGGCGTTTGCCCCCTCCCAATCAAGGCAAAATCAATCCCAGGAGGATTCGATTCGACCTCATCCACACATGTTAACGTCATCGAGCAAAAGCTCTGACATAAAACCTCGGATATGTCATACATATTGGTAGATTTTCTCGACCTCTTCCACACAGGTTAATGTCATCGAGTAGTGTGCTCTGACATACAACCTCAAATAGGTCATATATCCTTGATGGATTCTCTCGACCTCTTCCACACAGGTTAAGATCATCAAGCAGTGCTCTGACATACAACCTCGAATAGGTCTTACATTATTGGTGGATTCTCTCGACCTCTTCCACACAGGTTAACGTCATCGAGTAGGGCTCTGACATACAAACTCTGAAAGGTGTTAAATCATATGTAGATTCTCTTGATTTCTTCCATATAGGTTAACGTCATCGAGGAAGGCTCTGACATACAACATCGGAAAGATTTTACATCTTATGTGGATTCTCTTGACCTCTTCCACACAGATTAACGTCATCGAGTAGGGCTCTGACATACAACCTCAGATATGTCTCACATCTTTGGTGGATTCTCTTGACCTCTTCCACACATGTTAACGTCATCGAGCAAAGGTTATGACATACAACCTCGGATATGTCTTTCATTATTGATGGATTCTCTCGACCTCTTCTATATAGGTTAATGTTATAGAGCAAAGATTCTGCCATCGAGCAAAGGTCTTACATCCTTTATGGATTCTCTCGACCTCTTCCATCAGGTGCAGTCACGTCAGCGGCATCGAGCAACGATACCAAGCAGTATCGAACCGTGATACTAAGTGAAGGGTGACTGGCGCATTCTGATTTGATCTTTGGACAACATTTAACGTTTACACAGAATAATTTTTCCATAGACTAACAAGCTCCATGCATATAAATTTGACATTGTGAGATTAATATGTTGACTATTGATTGTCATATTCTGGAATAAGCTAAAAAGATAACTAACATGGTGTTATTTCATAAGTCATACCATTTCTTCACTAGAAGAGCTAGCAACTGCCAACTTTTTTGATAGTGCATATTTTACTAGTTATGACGTGAGTATTGAGTTACTATGCCAGTGTTCTTGACAGAAACCCAATGATATATTGTCAGCCATATTTTTCTCTTTTCTTGAGAAATTATTCTGTGCGGAGAGCGAACACAAAATATCATCTGGAGACCAACCAGAATGTGCCATGTCAACAGTATCAAACCACAGGTACAGAGCAAGAGGTGACATGATGCATTCTGGTTGGTCTCCAGATATTATTCGGCATCCGCACAGAATAATTAATCCATTAGAAGAGCTAGCAATGCTCAACTTTTTGATAATACAAATTTTACTAGTCATGATGTGAGTGTTGAGTTAATACGTAGTGTTCCACAGAAAGCCGTTATATTTTTCATCACATCTCCCTCACAATTATAACAAGCCTTTATAAAAATGACCAATGGATGGCACCAACTCCATTCACTTAACATATATATATATATATATATATATATATATATATATATATATAAAATAAATGAAGATTTTAATATAAAAAATGAGAGAGTTATTAAAAAAACTTTATAAGCATTAAGATTTTTTTTTAGACGACTTTCTTACTACTTCTTAAAATAATTTTTCACAATAAAAATAAAAAAAAATATTCTAAAAAATTGCTTTAAGAAGCAATAAAAAAGTCATCCTAAACGAAGCCTTGACGATTTTCTTATTGTTTCTTAAATCAGCTGCTTAGTAAAAAAAATTAAAATTTTTATATTAAAAAGTTGCTTTAAGAAACAAAAAGAAAACCGTCCCAAACGAAGCCTTAGTCTTCATAAAGTACTTAATCTGAAGCCTTAGTCTTCATAAAGTACTTAATCTAAATCCCAATCTTAGCAATCAACAACCATGAAGGAAAAAAAACCCATAAATCAGTAAATCAAACAAACAAATTGTTTTAAAATTTCACTTTCCAAATCCTCACAGGTTATCTCCAGTACAATTATTACTTAAAATCATATCCAAATAAAAATCAAGCTGATCCTTCCCACACCTTCTTCCACCTTTCACTCACCTTCGTTACTAGTCGGTGGAAGGTTCCCCTGTCCGGGACTGCTATTAAACGGAGTCGCCGGAAAAAGCGCCACCCAAACATCAGTAAAAGCATCCACAATAGCTTGATGATGATGCTGCGAATTCAAGGAGAGAAAACAGTGAAGAAGTTGTTCCAAATCTCTAGCTTCATATATCCCTTTCTCCACCACCATCTCCGCCATCGACCTTCTAAAATCCGATCTCGGATCCTCCGATTGCTTCACCACCGCCAAACTCTCCCCTTCCCCTCCTAAACATGGCGATAGCCTCCTCAACGGCGAACTCGTTCGACTATCCGTAGACTTCGCCGCCTCCATCATCGCCGCCCGCCTTAATCTTAGCTCCGTCATCTCGAACGAGTTATCGGCGGTGGAGGACACCAGCAATTCGTCTTCTTCGTCTTCGTCATCATCGTCGTCGTCCTCGTCGCTGGAGAACATGCGGGAAGGGGGTTTAGGGTTTCGTGGTGGTTTTTTCTTAGGGGTGCGGCGGCGGTGGCGGCGGGGGTGGGGAGAGGCGGAGGCGGAGGCTGAGGCTGCGGCTGCGGCGGCGGTGGATGCGGAGAAGCCGTCGTAGGTCACCGGGTGCCATTTCTCGTCTTTGCGCCAGAGGTAAGCAGGGGTTTCGCGGGCCCGGGAGAGATCGTCGGCGGCCGCGTCGGCGTTTGCGGAGGCGGAGAGGTTGGGTCGAGGGGGGACCGGAGGACGGCGGCGGCGGGGGCAGCAGATGTTGGAGGAGACGACGGGGGCGGTGCGGAGGTGAGAGCGAGGCGAAGGGGAAGGGAGAAGAGAAGGGCGGGAGGCCGATTTCGATTCGTCAAAGGAAGAGCTGGCGAAGTCGACGCTGCCAGCCATAAGTGTAAAGAAGACGCTTCAGGGGAATGGAAGCTAAACCAGAGGCTTAGTGTTTTTATAGAGGGAAGAGGAGATGGGTGACTACGCGGGTCGGGTGGTTAAGGTGGCGGGATCTTACCCGATAACTGACCTGTTTACTGTTTCCTCTTATAAACGAAATTCAATTTGTGTAATTTTGGTAGTTGGAAGTTTAAATTGAATTGGCTTAGCGTTTAATTGGTTATGAGAGGTTAAACTATCAACTTATTTGTCTTGCATGGCTAAGTAAACTTAAAAAATTTAGATTAAAAAAAATTAAAATATTGACATTAATATTTAAAAACTAATAATGATATTATAATTAAGTATTTGTCTCAATATTATTTGATTTTTTTTTTTAGAATTTATGAATCAATTATAGAGAATTGACATTTGATTGAAAATATTATGAACAAAATAGTAACATTATAAATTATAATTTATTTGTAGTATACTAATCTTTTAAATAATAGAAAATATATAGATTATATCCATCAAATTTATATTATACTCTAGTAGAAAAAAAAACTGTACTAAAAAGCTACTTTAAGAAACAATAAGAAAGCTGTCCCAAATAAAGTCTTAATGTGCAAATTCTAATCCTCTGAAGCTCTGAATAAGGCTTCGTTTGGGACAGTTTTTTTATTGCTACTGAAAACGGAATTTTAGTACAAAAATTAAAAATTTTGTACTACAACTCCGTTTTAAAAAGCAATAAAATAGCCATCCCAAACGAAGCCTAAGAGTTTGTTTGGAATGGATGTAGCTTTTTATAAATGTGATTATAAAGTTGCTGTGAAGAAAATATTTTTTTTGAAAGCTGACGTAAAAAATAACTTTCTAGTACAAGAAAATAGTGGTCAAATAAAAATTGTGATAGCAGTATGAAATACAAAACATTAAGAAAGCTGATTCAAATGAAGCATAATAATTCTTTCTTAAAATTACATTTCACTTTTAAAATAAAATTATTATGGGTAATTAATTAACAAATATGCTTCGAAATGCTAAAAGCTTACATGTAGAACACAATGTAGATTCTCCTCTTGTTTCTTGTTTAAAGCTTGTTTTGTCTTCTATTCTCCATTAATTTTATTTTAAATAACAATTTGGTCAGAATATTTTTATAAAAATTGTAGTAGGATTTTAAAATTACTCAAATTAAAATTAATAAAGTATGAAATTTTAAATGCAGCATTTATTTAAATCTATATTGTTGAGATAGCTTTTTTTAATTTATTTTTTCCATAAATGTTATTTATGTTTTATCTCTTTTATTTCATGAAAAAATGGATTATGTTTAAATATTGAAATTAATAAGATTAAAATATTTATTATTTTTTTTATTTTAAAATCATTAAATTATTTTAAATTTTTAACAAAATATCATATTAAATTATTAAAAAAAAATCAATGTTAATTTATTGAAAACGTTCAAAATTTATGAGATGCATCATAGTGTTTGAAAATTGATCGCTAAAAAAAAAAGAAGATAAATATTAGATTCTCAATGAGAAATTTAACTTTATAACCCGAAATTAAATATTTTGAATTTTTTTTCAATAAATATAAAATAATATTGTTAATTTCAAGAAAAATTTATCGAAATTAAATCAAAATTATCAAAATAAAAAAATCGAAAAAAAAGACAAGCAAAGCCAGTAAGACATAGCCAAAGCTATCAGAATTCATTTGTTTTAAAAAAAGGCAGACCCTAAAATGCTAAACATCAAAATTAAGGCTTTGTTCAAGACAACTTTTTTTATTGCTTTCAAAAACAGCTTTATAGTTCAAATTTTTCTTTTACAAAAAAATTTTCTATTAAGAAATGTTTCAACAAAAGCCGTGGCTTCGTTTGGGACAACTTTCTTACTGCTTTGATTTTTAAATCGCAACCGCAACATCTATTTGGCCATTACTTTTTCGTTACTTTTAAAATAATTTTGTATTCAAAATTTATTTTCTTCAACATCATCAAGAAATTACATTCTCTACAGCAGCTTTACGAAGAAGTAAATAAATTATCCTAAATAAAAACTATATTAAAAAGTTCAAATTTGTTTGAATAGATAGAGTTGAAACTTATATGATGACAGTGAAATCAAAATGGAAAATCATAATATGATTTTGTAGTGTACGTAATATGCCGTTTATCCATTCTTTTTTTTTTAAGGACACATCCATATGATCTAAAACTATTATTTTTACATGTTTAACATGTAAGTTTTATTATTTACTCAACTTATCACATTGTTAATATTGACGCCGCTCTATTCCGAAACCACCCACCGTGAAGAGTTGTGGAACACGCTATATGATACAATTTTCAGTACGACCAATGATGTATGAAGGTCGATGATGAGGATGAGAGAAAGTTGCAACAAAATATCGCTGGGAGCATCCAAATTTTTTTTAGGAAATGCATTGACGTGACCAACAACACTGCAAAGCTTGGATTGAGACCTACGATGTTAGAATGTGGCGATGGGTCACGATGAAGAACTTGCATTTGCATGTCATGGAGCATTACGAACTTTTACGAAAATACAACCATGGGACTAACGACATGCGAAGTTTTGACACAAGTTAATGATAAATTTTTTTTATTATTTAAAATTTTAATATTATATCAATAAATAATAAAATTTATTTTTAAATATATAAATTAATCATTTTAGACATCATATATGCAAATTTTCTTCCCTTCAAATCTCTTTTCACTCTTCTTTGAATATAAATAAACAATTATATTCAAGTTTATATTTATTTATTTCAGTAAAAGCTGTTAGTGTTAGGTTAAACATTTGTGGTTGGGATAGTCAATTTTGTAGTTTTATTATATTAAAATAAATATGTTCACAGAATTATCAGAAGAGCTGGCATTTTGATTAAGAGCTGGATGCCAGTGAATATGACCAAGTCATAAGTGGATAAAAGGTCCAAATCTGTGAGCCCAATGCTAAGAGAAAGCATTTAATTGCCCCTTGGCAACCATTTATGCCCTTTAGAAAAATTAGTTTAATATAAAGACAACATTACACAAAACTCATTGCCCAATAAAATTTGGTGCTTAGTGGATAAAATCTTTGAAGAAGTTGTTGTAGAATGAGGATTGATTTGATGTTTGGACTTATAGAAATTGATATAAATATATTTGAATTATCATATTGGGATGGGTCCAAATGTTATTGGGAGAACTTAGTTCAAACTTTTTGAGACAATTTTTTTATTTAGCAATATATATTTATATTATAAAATAAAGTCGTATAGAAATAGATCTGATTTGACAAAAAATTTGTCTTAAAATAATCTAAGATAGGATTTACCACTCTTAGGAGCTTATCTTAAGAAAATAAAAACAGAACCACAACATTTTGAGCTCATTGAACCTCCATCGTAATTTGTTGAACCCAAGCTCAAAACCATGGAACCATGCCTAGCCTTAGAAATTCCTTGAGCTCAATGGACCAGTTGACGCAACCTTAGTACTAGGATAGACCAATAAATCAAGAATTTGCTATATGTAGGCCAAATTAGAAAGTGGACATTACCAAATTATGTCTAAGTGTACCTAAAATCAAAACCGTAACTCCTAAAAGGCTAATCGTATGTGAATTCCTATTGCAAGCATTTGACCTAACGCTTGGTCAACTGGACCAATGATCCATTCGAGGTTATCTGAAATAGCTTATGAACCTCAAAAAATGGATCAAGTTGATTTGGTCAACCCATTTAGATCTTGATCATAATGGTTTGACTAAAAATAACTATATATAACTCAATGCCATTTTTGTAATTCTTTTAATTTCACTAAAATATATGACTTAAAAATCAAGTAGGGCATCTTTTGAACATATAACAACCAACTGAAACTTGGGCCCAAATGGACTGAATGGGCCAAACCCAATTCAGCCCAACCCGAATTAAGCCATACCTGATTATTTCACACTAATGTTTTTGTCATATTTCAATAAATAAACATTTATTGTTGCTCAGTCCCTCAATGTATATTTGTAATAAATATTTAAAAAATCCCTGTATTTTTCATAAGAACCATCCTTTTTTATTTAATTTTATTGTCTCTTATTAATATGTCTTTGTATAGAGAGAGATGTTCATAAATATATAAAGAAACTATTACATGCAATTATTTATTATTTATTATTTAGTTTAATTAAATATGTAAAATCATATTTTTGAATGATTTATGCTTGCAAAATCCCTTTTGTTGGCATAATTTAAGAAGAAAATTATTAGGATGTCCAATATAAGTTGTATTGCGGTAACGTACTGGCAGGCTGGCAGCTTCGCGGCAGGGTGCAGGGCAGCAGCACGGGCAGGGTCCTCGGACAGCAGGGCAGGGGGCGGGTAGGTTCACGAGCAACTGGGCATACGTTTTAAACGGTTTCGTGGGTTAACCCGGCAACCCGCCTGGTCAACCCGAACCCAATCATTTTTTCAAACGAGTCGAATCCAGGAACCCGAACCCGACCCGTCTTGAAATCGGGTCGGGTCTAATCCGGATTTTCTGAGTCGGGTCCGGGTCGAATTTTCGTGTTATGTCAAATATTGACATCCTTACTTACACCAATAAATTGAGCTCATAAGGTAGCCACAAGCCTGCGAGCTAATTCAAATCTCTTATTCTTTCTCCACATTTTCGATGTGATCCATTCCCTTTGTTTATTACTGTATAATTGAACTAATGATTTTGATGTTTGTACAAGCAAATTGTATACTTTGTTTCTTTATTAAAATAGTTTGTACCAAATGTCATAAACATAATATTTATAAAATCTAACATTCATAAAAAATGATTTGTTTGGGCTGAATATACAATAGACATTTACCAAATCTAACAGTTTTAAATCAAAATATATCAATTGTTATCATTTAACTACTCAATTTTTTTATTATTTACAATTCTCTGCCTTGTCTATTCTCTCCACGCCATCCTCCTCTCATTCTTTTAACTTATTCTTCTCTTGCCTTTTCTTTCATTGTAAATCACGTCTAATAGGTTTGAAACCATCCCATAGCAAAGACAAATGCCAAATGTGTTTTCTTCTCTATGTCAAAACAAGAAACATATGTTCATATTTTTTAGGTATATTAAGCATAAATTGTGATATGTTATGTTGAATGATTATTAATTTTGGCTTCTTGGGACGGCTTTCTTTCTGCTTTTTAAAGCTGCTTTGTTGTATAAAAATAAAAATTTTATACTAAAAAACTGCTTTAAGAAGCATAAAGAAAGCCGTTTCAAACGAAGCCTTAATTATGATATAGTTTTAATTGAATCTTGAGATGAAGGAGAATGCTAACAAGTATGTTAAGAACCATAAGGTTATTCATTCTACAAGAGAGACAAGAAGGAGAAGGAAAGAAAAAAAAGCATGGGATAAAAGAAGAAGAGGGAGGAATATTTCAAAAACCCTAAGAACACTTCTTATAGAAGATAAAAAATAAAAATAAGGTTAGTATCCACATTATTGAGCAATCATATATAATTTTAAGGATAATGATGAGGTAAGAGAGTTTTCTTAAGATGAATTATCAAATTTTTTTATGAATTACTTGATTTTTTTATGAATTACTTGATTTTTTTTTGAAAAAGAAAAAGAAAAAGAATATTGTATTAAGAAAGAGATATATGCTTAAAAAAGGAAAATGTTTCTATCATAAGTGATATTTTTTATCTAAAGAAACAAAATTAATTTATTGCTCTATAATTGATTTAAAGATAAAAAGCTTAATAATTTATCTTTACGTAATTTATTTTTGTATGGCAACATTATATTTTTAGAATGTGAAACGTATAATTTAAAGCTTAAGTTAATATGGGCACCTCATACATAATAGTGATAATGATTAAGCCCTGCTCCTCATACAGACTCTCGGCTCTCCACTACTATCTTTAGCTGACATATCACAGCTTTTCTAACTAACCATGGGCAATACTGTAATTTACTTATGCCTTTGCTACGGCTATATGTAGACACATTTTACTGTTGATGAATACGATCGGAAGCTATGCAAAATACCTTCTTCCTCACTTGCATTCTCTGTTTTCTTTACTGTATTCATTGAAGACAAATCCTTAGTCTTCTACATGGCATCAGAGCTACCAGGTTAGTCGTAGTCCTTGCTTTATGGGAGACTCTTCCGTATCTCCTGCTACTCCGTCGCAAACCACCCAACAACCTGCTCATACCGAAGTCATCATTCCTCAAGCCCTAAAATTTCTAGTATCCAATATCAAGAACGTTGTTCACATACAACTACTTCCTGATAACTATCCTACATGGAGAGTCCAGATCTTCAAACTTTTTGCGGCAAATGGCTTTTCGGGTTATCTTGACGGAAGCATTTCTTGTCCTCCGAAATACATACTTTCTACCGAAAACCCTCTCTTCTCTATCTGGATACTAGTTGATCAAAACTTATATGTAGCTCTATTCTCTACCATTTCCCCAACCATCCTGCCTCACATCTTAACTTTGGAAACATGTGCGTTCATTAGGTTCACGCTAGAATGCAGATTTTGCTCTACAAATCGCTCTAGAGTTATACAACTGAAAAAATGAGCTGCATTCTGTATCTATGCAAAATCATACAATACAGGAATATCTAGATACGGTTAAAAGGCTTGAGAATAACATCGCAGCTGCAGGCGGTACTGTAGCATAGAGGATGCCATTTTATATATCTTAAATGGCTTACCCGCTTCTTACCAGGCTTTTAAAACCGTGATTTGCACGAAACTTACTCCCATAAGTCTCGACGATCTCTATTCACTTCTTTGAGTGAAGAAGTGAATCAAGCTTCAGATGCAATTAAAGATCTAGCCATCTCCACCTCGTCCACTACACCTGAACATTCTTTAGCTCTTGCCACAACCCATGGTCGAGGTAGAGGCAGATTTTCAAATTATCGCGATCGTGGTCGTTTTTCCAATCAATCGGGCTCATCTCACCCTAGCACACCACGTTTTTCTGGAGATTATCAGATATGCGGCAAAAGAGGGCACTTTGCCTCTTCTTGTTGGCATCATGCCAACCTTGACTATGTTCCAGCTCAACCTTCTCCAACTGCTGCATTCGTTGCCGAGTCAGCAAATTCATCACCCTGGTACCTTGACAGTGGTGCCACAGCTCATTTGACGTCTGATTCGCAAACCATTCAACAACCATCTCTGTATTCTGGTTCCGACCAAGTTCTAGTGGGTAATGGTACAACACTTCCAATCATACAATATGGAAAAGGGCTGCTCCCAACCCCGGCTCGTAAGTTGTCTCTTAATCCACTTCTTCATGTTCCACAACTTACCCATAACCTCATTTCTATTTCTAAGTTAATCCAGGACAATGACTGTTATGTTACATTTAACAAACATGGGTTTATTGTCAAGGATTTGAAGACACATCGCACTCTTCTCCAAGGTCCCTCTCATAATGGTCTCTACCCGATCTACTCCAATGCAACCTCTGCTTCTATCATTGCTGCAACTACAACACTTGGCTCATCCACATCTTCCGAGCTATGGCATAGACGTCTTGGTCATCCAAATCCAAGAGTTCTGCAGCTTCTTCCCCAACTTCATGTTTCTTCTAATTTCAAGTTTTGTAACTCTTGTGCTCTTGCAAAGAGCCACAAATTACCTTTTCATAGTTCAAATAATGTATCCAAGTTACCGTTAGAATTAATACATGCAGATGTTTGGGGTCCTTCTCCAGTTATTTCTCGTCTTGGTTATCATTTTTATCTATTACTAATTGATGATTATTATCGCTACATCTGGCTCTTTCCACTAAATCAAAAATCTGAAGTTACAACCACATTTATTAATTTTAAAAACTCAATTGAAAAGCAACTTAATCATCCAATCCGCACTCTCCGCACAGATGGAGGCCGTGAATTCTTAAACAATGCTCTAAAAAATTTTCTCATCACACATGGCATAACTCACCAATACACATGTCCATATACTCCCCAACAAAATGGCATTGCCGAACGCAAACACCGGCATCTTCTTGAACTTACTCGCACCTTACTAATCGATTCTCAACTTCCTGATGTTTTTTTGGACTGATGCTCTTCTCACAACAGCTTATCTGATCAACCGACTCCCCTCGCCTAACACAACCTCCATTTCCCCTCATCAAATTCTCTATCAAACTTCCCCAAATTACTCTTATCTTCGAGTTTTCGGTTGTAAATGTTATCCTTGGATTCGACCTTACACAGCTCACAAACTTGCTCCATGTTCTGCTTCTTGCATTTTTGTTGGATACACCACCTCTCAAAAAGGCTACATTTGCTTTCATCCTCCCACCAACAGAACCATAATATCTCGGCATGTACTCTTTGATGAAACTTCCCATCCCACAAATCTTCCAACACCTGCTCATATTACCTCTCACAACTCACAATCCTTTCCACCATTTCCTCCTTCTGTACCATCCAACTCTTCACCACACTATCATACTTCATCCCATACTACTTCCCAACAACACTCTACTCCACCCACTACCAATACTACACTATCTTCCTCAAATTCCTCTTCACACTCATCCACTACAATACCAACTGCAACTACTGTCCCAAAACCTATACAACTATCTCGACATTCTATGACAACCCGGCTTCACCCAGGACACTTAAAACCTCGACAGATCTTTGATCTCAATCATTCCGTTATTACTACCCCAACATCATACACCACCGCAGCAAAATATTTCCAATGGTGCCAAGCCATGTCTGAATTCCATGCCCTCCAGTCTCAAGGAACTTGGACTTTAGTTCCTCTACCACCAAATCAAAATGCAATTGGTTGCAAATGGATTTACCGAATCAAACGTCATTCCAATGGCAACATCGCTCGTTACAAAGCTCGGCTTGTAGCTCAGGGGTTCAAACAAGAGTATGGAATAGATTATCTTGAGACTTTCAGTCCAGTCGTCAAATTTAATACGGTTCGAATGCTTCTTACGGTGGTGCAATACTTTGACTGGCCTATACTACAGCTGGATGTTATCAACGCATTCTTACATGGCTCTCTTATCGAAATCGTTTATATGTCACAACTACCTAGGTTTCAAGATTCCCAGCATCCCAATTATGTTTGTAAACTCCACAAAGCTATTTATGGACTCAAACAAGCTCCAAGGCAATGGTTTGCCACACTATCTACATATCTACAACAACAAGGCTTCAAAGCTAGTTCCGCCGATCCTTCTTTCTTTATATTGGATAAGTCTCAAATTAGATTATATCTACTCATTTATGTAGATGATATTCTAATATCTGGAAACAATCCTACCTATATATCTACCCTCTTAACCGAGCTTCAACAAAAGTTTCAAATTCGACAGCTGGGTTACCTCTCTCGGTTTCTAGGAATTGACTTCCATCGAACTAGTGAAAGCTTTCATTTATCTCAGACACTATACATTGAGGAGTTACTTTCTCTGACAAATATGAATTCCTGCAAGTCCATCGCCACTCCATTACCTACAAAATGACTTGCTGATTCAACTCAGCAACTTCTCTTCAATCAACCTGATTATTTCCGGCAAATCACAGGATAACTTCAGTACCTTACAAATACCCGGCCGGACATTGCCTTCGCCGTCAACAGATTATGTCAACATATGCACAAGCCGCTTCTTTATCACTACCAGCTTCTTAAGAGTCTTCTACGATACCTTCAAGGAATTAAGTCTCTTGGCTTATATCTTCAAAAGACAACCCTTCATGTCTCTGCCTATGCAGATTCCGACTGGGCCGGCGACACCATTGATTGCAAATCCACTTCTGGATATTGCCTTTTTCTTGGCACAGCTCTTATCTCATGGTCCGTAAAAAAAGTCCACTGTTGCCCGATCCTCTACGGAAGCCGAATACAGAGCTCTTGCAGCTACCGCTGTGGAAATCATCTGGACCCGTCGTCTTTGCCAAGATTTTTCTATTCCGTTGGCATTTACACCACTTTACTGTGATAACATTTCAGCCATGTCTATCGCTTCCAATCTAATTTTCCATGCAAAGAACAAAACACATATAAATTGATCATCATTTTATTAGAGACTGTGTTCAAAATCAGCATCTTCAAATTCAGAATACTTCCTCCGTCGATCAACTTGCTGACATATTCACAAAAGTGCTTTCAGCTCAATGATTTCAGATGCTTAGGAACAAGCTGCTGATCGTTTCTCCCATCAGCTTGAAGGGGGCTAATAGTGATAATGATTAAGCCCTGCACCTCATACAAACTCTCGGCTCTCCACTACTATATTTAGCTGACATATCACATCTTTTCTAACTAACCATGGGCAATACTGTAATTTACTTATGCCTTTGCTAGAATATGTAGACATAATTTATTGTTTATGAATACGATCGGAAGCTATGCAAAATACCTTCTTCCTCACTTGCTTTCTCTGTTTTCTTTATTGTATTCATTGAAGACAAATCCTTAGTCTTCTACAGTATAAACCTTCCAATTAATGAAGGATACTAGGAGATGACAAATGATGAGAGTCACTTAGATCAGTCACAACAATTATTAGTACAAGTAAAGGAAAATAATAATTACACTCACTATTTAAAGAGTAGACTAGATGAGATGATGAAGGCTATTGAGGCCATGGCAAAGCAAATGGCTTACATGTATAAGGTACCATCAGAGGAACTTATTTTGGTTGAGCAAAAGATACGATAAAAGATTAGGCAGAGCCAGGAAAAAAATGTTTGAAGAAATTGAATTATGAAAAAGAATGCTAGAGCTAAAAGCTTAGAGGAGGCTAATCAAACAAATCACCCCTATTTTTTTCTATAGCGTAAGACATTGGGAGATGTTATTGAGGACTATTTAACTTTCAAAGAATAAGTTAACAAAGGAGTATGATTTAGCTAGTTCACATTTCTAATTGTTATTTGGTTGATCCCAAGAATGGGTCAATCTTTCATTTATGAATGTTCTATCTCAATTCCTAATAAGTTCAAACATCGTACCTTAAGATTTTAATAAAGAGTGGCATATTGCCCTCTTCCAACAATTAAAGAGGATGTTGAGTAAATATCTCATGCCCCACAAAAGGCATAGGATGGGTTCATTGAACTGAAATAATAGGTTTTGATAAAGATCTAACCTTTGATCTCTATGGAAGGCAAAGTTCCTATACTAAGCAATAAAAGAAGAAATAAATAATGAAGGAAAAGGGGATTAACATAGTGGAGCAATTTGCAAATTATAATGGTAAGATGATGCTCTCGCATCATTAATCCAATTGGTCTTAATTACCCTCAAGTCCACAATGACATGGCATATGGTGTTTTTTTAACTTGCAAATTTAATAGCCTTTAGCTTCTTATATAAAATGACCATATAATCACCATTAATGAAATTCCCCCTACAATGATAGCTAGTCTGCATGAAAATGATAACAATGACTACATATTTTTGGAGCATAAACTTATTTTTGATGGAATGAAAGTTATTAGAATAAATAATAAGAGTGGTTAGATGAAATTATGGGTGCAATAGAGCCAAGCTAACTCGCAAGCCGGCTTGAGCTCAACTCATTTATGAGCTTGGGAGTCAAGCGTATCGAGTTTTGAGCTCAAGTAAAAATTTTTAGCTCATTATATAATCGAGCTCGAGTTCGATCCTACTGAAGTTGGGCTCGATTACTCAATAAGCGGCTTGCGGGGTTGGCTTGGACCCTAATTTAGGATCGTGGGGGAAAACTCGTACTCAGACACGAATATGGGATCACAGACGTAATATCGGGGCGACGAGAACGTGGATTCAAACGCGGGCACAGACTCAGAACGAGGCGGACGACGTGGAATCGAGGCTGTTGAGTCTGGCATGGATGTGGAAGTCCTGCAAATACGTGAAAATAGCG
The DNA here is from genome assembly GCA_022539455.1 of Dendrobium nobile. Taxonomy (NCBI): domain Eukaryota; kingdom Viridiplantae; phylum Streptophyta; class Magnoliopsida; order Asparagales; family Orchidaceae; genus Dendrobium; species Dendrobium nobile. Next base: position 70,667,186 of record CM039721.1, on the reverse strand, counting down.
GAGGTGGATGTGGAATTGAGCTGCTCGACAAGCTCATATTCATTGTCACGAGTTGAGCTTGAGCTCGACTCAAGTTTGAGCTCAAATTTTGGCTTGCGAGTCGAGCTCAAGTTAGGCTCTCGACTCGACCTTGACTCGACTCACTTGCACCCCTTAATGAAATTGGAGGCTTAATTTTATATTAAGTACTAGAAAACATACTAAACTGATCAGTCGAGGATAAAACCTTAATTATTTTTGTTGACCTCGTTTTTCGTCCGAGTAGCCTCGAGAAGCTTCAATCAATTCAATTGAGCCTTGTCAAGTTTAATTCGAGCTCGAATCGGCTCGACTTGAGCCGGATTAAACCCGACTGTACTCGGTTAGTTTTGATTGATTTGTTTTGACCGCGTCGAGCTTAAATTGATCGAAATTAATGTCGATTTTGAGCTTAATTCCGTATGATTAGTTCTTCCGAGCCGGCTCGAGCCGAAATCGACTCGAATCGAGTCAAAAATTTGGACCCGAGTCTAACCTAATCTTAGTCAATTTGATCTGATCCAGCTCGGTTTAATCCCATTAAGATCCACTCGACTTTCTAAATAATTTGAATTTATTTTCTAAATCCGGTAGTAGCCTCGACGGCTGCGATCAAAAGAGATATTTGTTTCAGCCCATATCTCGCTTCTCAGAGGATTCTCTGTGTCTCGGGCAGACATCGAGCAGAGAGTAGAGCTTCTTGAAGGAATGTCGAAGGCTGGGGCACGACGACGGCAAAGGGCGGGCTTCCTCTTGCGGCAACAAACTCAATTTTACTCGGAGCGAAGGCTTTGAGTTGAGGCATCTTCTTCGAATTCTCTCCCGCGCCCTCTCTCTTTCGCTCACGCCTTCTCCCTCTCAATCATCCGGCTCTCTCCCTCTCTCTCTCTCTCGGAATCTCTCCTTCTCACACCTGCTCCCGTCGGCTCCACTACAGCCGCACGAACCCGTCGCCTCTAGCAGCCGCCGAACTCCAAGACCCCAGGCTGACGGAACTTCCCCATTCATTATTCACACGGCTCCGACCAGGAGGCCGCACCTCCCTGCTCTCGTCCGACCTTCAGGACCGAACCCAGCAGGGCCGAAAGCCTCGACTCCAGCCCCGCCTTCTCCGTCTCCCTCCGTTCGTGCGACCAGCGAAGAGCAGGAGGCTCGCCGCCCTCTCCGAGACCCAACTCCACTGTGAGTATTCTTCTACTTCTTCCTTACCTACTATTTCTTCCTCCTCTTCTTCTTGCTTCCTAGTCTTCTTCTCCTTCTTCTTCCTCTCAACCTCTACTCTTTCTCCTTTGCAAAAAAAAAAAATCTGAGAATAAAATTTCTTTAAGTTGTGCTTTTGGCCTTTATGCCTATGTCTTGTTGATGAGGCGATTATCATGTGGATTTTGAGAATACTTTGGTGAGTTGTTTAGAGAACCTTAGTTGAGATTTAGGTGTGAATCATGGTTCTTATGATAGCTTGTTTCACATGGTTTTACAAACTTTGCATATCAAATATTTGATGAAATGTCTCAAAAGAAGGCTGTGTGTTTTGTTTGCATTAAAGTTTTGTGCGGTGAAAGAAATACTTTACTTTTTTTTTCATAGAAAAGTTTTATTGAGGAGATCAAGCTAGATGGTCTTAAAATGCATCCTATGACAAGATTTGTTGGAATCGTATTACCTATGTATGAAATCTGTAGGAGCTTATGTCTCTTGATTGTTATATTATATGGTGTGAGTTTATAGTCCCATGTTTGGACCTAAAAAAATGCATGAGAGGCCTTTTTCTTTTATCTTCTATCAAAGGGTGCACACAAGGTGTTCGCGTTAGTGCTTAGCATGAACTTTGTACTCTTTGTAATTGAAAGGGGTGGCAAGCTAAGAAGATCTTGCTCTTATTTCATTGTGGTGTAAATCCATGGATTATCGGAGGTGTTGCCATGTCTTTTTGTTCACAAGCATGTTACCATTCATGTTTAAGGCTTGCTACTTGAATCTTACATGTCTATGTTTGGAGAAGTTTAGATCTAAAAGCATGCTTCAATAAGTCTAATTAGAATTAATGGTTTTCTTTTTTTTTTTTACTTTTGTCAAAGCTTATGTCACAATAATCTCAAAGTTGTCTTTTGGAAATAGATGGCATGGTTGCCAAACCTCTGGTTTTAGGCCTTCATTTGCTCAAATATGGTACATTAACTATTGTCTTTAAGGGAAATGTTGATATCTTGGTTAATGACTCATGAAGCTTCGAGTTTGGCAAGGAAGCTTGAAGAGTTACTTTGCTCTTTCACTAAAACATTCATGTGGAGTGTTGGGTGAAATGCCTCGAATGAAATCCATGATTGTTTTGCTTATTTATTGTTCTTCTTTATATCAAATTTCTTCATTTGCAATGTTTGGAGGTAAAATATAAAAAAGATGTTGAGACTCGATGAATCGGAGGCATGTTATTTCATGAATTTCTTTTCGTTTGTACCTAACCCATAATTAGATTTGACGTTTGTAAGGCGACATGAGATCTTTTGACTTAGAATATCAAAGTTAGCTTCTTGGGTTTGTGTGTGAGTTGTGATTAATTTTCTCTGCTTATCTCATAAGATTTTGATTGAGTAGGAATAAGGTGGATACTCTATGTGGCGAGCATTCATTGGTCTCTTATAAGAAATTTTGGAGAAGTGTTGGAAAGTAATTGTATGTGTTTTCTCTTCCTTCTTCCACACATAGCTTTCTTATGACCTTCAGAAGGTATCATGGACGGATGTTGGAGGGGACTCATATGTTTTATGGTTCATTTATGAATTAAACTTAATTTGATATGAAGTTTTGTGGTCTAAAGGTGTAGAATTTGCTTTATGTGGCTTCTAAACTACCTTTTGAAGAAAAAAAAATGCAGAATTTTAATGTTTTAAGTGCTAAGTTGCTTGGGGGCAAGTTAAATGCAGTTTTTGTTCATTGGTTTTAGGCCCTAAAATTATTTGGAAAGGAGTTAGTTGCAGATTTTTATTGGTTTCATGTTGCAAACTGATTTTGGAAGCAAAATACGTGCAGTTTTTACAGTTTTTAATTGTCTAAGTGGATTTGGGAACATGTAGCATGCAGATTTTCACTGTTTTTGTGTTCCGGTTTGCTTTGGGAATGAGCAACGTGCAGTTTTTTTAGTGTTTTTGGGTTCCGAATTGTTTAGGAATGAATTATGAGCAATTCTTTCGCTATCTTATGCTCCAAGCTCTTTCAAAATGAAGTATGCAAATGTATTCATGTGGCTTAGGTTCTTTCGAGATGAGTGCTTGGAGTTTTGAAGTAGGAAGTATTATAAGCAATTCATCTATTTGAGTAGGTACTTTTCTACTTGTGATATGCATCTAACGTTACGGTGATCTTTATCCCTTTGTAGTCTTTGCCCATGCTACTTTTTGAGACTTTTTTTTTTGGGAAAGAATTAATACTTATTTTGACACATGAGAGGTGTAGTTCCTTGCATCAAGTTAAGTGTATTGAGGTATGTTTGAGACAAGTATTCTTCGTGTTGGATTTCCTTCCGTTAGCATCTAAAGTAGCATGTTTTGGTGAATTGCATTATTGAGTTTGGGTTGAAGAGATTGAGCAGTCTTTTATTTGTTTTCTTTCCTTGCAAATAGTCTTTTATTAGAAGTAAAATGAGTGTGAATTTAAAGTGTTGTCATGAGTCTTTCTTTTATGTTGAAAAGCATTGCGATAGATTTCATGGATGGTTTTTATAATGAAGCCTTTTTGTGAGGTTTTCTTTTGAGATTTATGGTTTTACCCCACTCCAAATGAGAGGAGGGGCACTTGATCATGAGTTGTTGGGTAGAGTTTTGTGTCAAAAAAAAATGAATGAATGAAGTTTTTTTTTAGTAGAAGATTTCGTAGAGGTTTTATAGAATTTTGGTGTCAAAACAAAAATGAAAGGATAAGTGATTCTTAGTAGATGGCTTCTTTTGGAGGTTTTGTGTACTAGTTTTAGAAGTCCTTGCAAGTCATATTGGGTTTGGTTGGGCTTGTGTGAAGAATCCCTATGGTATCATCTAGGAGTGACTAGTGCTTTCTTATTTGGATTGAGTTCTCTTAGTGACTACTTCTAAAAGAATGAATTTTGGAGAGTTGAAGCTTTAATAGTTTTATGTTGGTGGGTCTTTAGTGTTTGTTTGGAGGCGAGTTAAATTTTCCCCGTAGTGTTAGCTTCTAAGAGTAAATAAAGTGTTGGATAAATTCAAAACAGAAGAAATGTAGTTGTAGGTTTAGTCCTAGAAGTCTATTTTCCTTAGTCGATCTGGGCTTGGTCTAGAATGTCGTAGGTAGGTGTTTCGAACATATCAAGTGCCTCGTTTGGAGTGGGAACAGCAAAGGGCATTGTTGACGCTATAGGATGCACTTGACTTCTACGAAGTGCATCCAATGACAACAATGCCCACATCCCTTTTTCGTATTTGATTTTCGTTTCTCTTTCTTTCTTTTGCATTCAGTCTCATTTTGCTTTGCCGTTAGCTTTCTTCGTCGTTTCTTTTGCGCCTTGACACTACGCACGTACAAAATGAGGAGAATCTAAAAGACAAGTGGCCCAACAAATAACTAAAAGGTACGTTCTTCTTCTTTTCTTGTACTTCCATTCTTTCATATTATTAACTGCTTATAGAACTACTCTAATACACATCTCTCTTATATTGTGCGAGGTACTTATGGGAGAGCAATGGATAAGGAGCACTTGAAGCTGGAGCTAGAACAACCGGATCCAAGCATCAGTCGTCCCTACTCATCTAGTAGGGGTGCTACGGGCGGAACCACCGGGTCGTAGCCCCCGGTGTTGTAAGTTCATTAAAACTTAGAAAACCTTTAGGGGCCTAGATGGTTGTACGCCTCCCACCCTTAGGGCCTTAGAAACTTCAATTATATATTTAGGATTGCTTTTATTTTTATTTTTAGATCCCTAAAATCCTATGACATCCGTGTAGAAGTCTTAGGAGTTAGAAGAACAACACTTTTAATCCTACAACACTAGTGACATCTAAGGACAAAAACTAAGGACCGAGTCTTAGAAAACATAGACTTAGGGTGCATGTTCCTTATAGGATAGAGATTCTAAAACAAAAACCTAGTGACACGTTCTTCCTAAATTTTGATTTTCTTTAATCCACTAATAATCAACTAACTAATTCTAATCTAATTCTTTAAAATTCATTAAAACACTTAATTCCTAATCAATTGATTATTAACATTTATAATTGTTAAATTCAAAATCTAAAATGCAAATCTAAATCAATTCTAACTAATTTAATGATTTATCCATAACCAATATAAAATCTAAAAGATGTAGACTATCTTAGGAGACTAAAATACAAACTAAACTCATTAGGATAAAAGATTCTTAAAGGTTAAACTTAGAGTAATCTTCTAAAAATAATAACAAACAAATCCCTTAACACACAACAACCGCTCTAAAAGTGAAGCTTATTGGATGGACTACTCCGGGCTGCGGGGCTAAGTGTCCTAAGGAGGCTGGTTCCTCGAGCCTGGTGGCACAACGCCACGAATGGATCTAATAGAGTGACAAAATATAAAAATTAATTTTTCCTAATTGGCTTAATTCAAAACTTGATTAATAAATGATTTAATTCACCTTTTTCTTTTCTTTTAACAACAAACTAAAATAAGCTAACAAAGTTAATTATCACTGGGTAACCCAGGCCTACGAGGCTGTTAAATCAGCCCCAAGGAGGGTGAAATAAACCTCACGGCCTCGGTGTGAAACAAAGGTGGTAATTAATTAAACACTAAAAATAAAATACCTCTAAAATCAATCCCAAAACACTAAGATTTGAAGTTTAATTGAAATCTCTCCTTTGCCCCTTTCAACAAACAAATAAAAATACATACAACTCTAACTAAATTATCCTATTTAGGATCTACCAAAACCACACAGCCTACACACATTTAGACTGGTTTGCTAGGACACGATTATTAGCTTTAGGTTAAGTTATTGTTCTGCTGTTCTTTTTTTTTCTGTACTTTGTTGTGACGCTCTGCATGTGACCCGTGTGCTGTTTGCTTAGTACTTGTGGTAGCTTTTTCCGTGGGTTTTCTGTGATGCTTTTCTGTGATGTTCTTCTAGTTTTCTTTCTGCACTGTTGTTGTGAGCGTTAGAATACCCATAGGTTAGGCACGCTCTTTCTTACTGACGTTGTTTTCCTGTAGGTGGCCGTGCTTATACAGCGCTAAAAAGGGGGCTAAAATTAATAATAATAAATGTATAACTGCTTTAGGTACCTGCTTCAGCTGCTTAGCCCCCAATAATCAAAGCACGGCCAAGTGTGATTTATTTTTCAGCATTTTCATATATATAACTGCTTGGATGAATTTTTATTATAAACTGCTTAGGATAACCCCTGCAGGAGAGTCTAGATTTTTATTTTTATAATGTAATGTATTTGATAGTAAATGTTGTGAAAATTTAAAATAAGGCATTTTTAAAGAGATAGGAGTCCAAAGGGAAAAGTAAACCCCTACAAGGGGTTTCCTTTTTCATTTGGATATCCTTTTGGAGCACTCACTACGAGGAGTCCAAAGGGAAAAGTAAACCCCTACAGGGGGTTTCCTTTTTCATTTGGGTATCCTTTTGGAGGAGTCACTACGAGGAGCCAGAAGGAAGAACGAAGACGATCCAAAGACGAATCAAGGAAGAGAAGAAGACTGAAGAAATATAAAAATGCCTTATTTTAAGATTTGCGTCGTTTCCGGGTTGTTGTCGGTGGAGCCCGGCCACCATTACTTACTGTACTCTGTGATGTAATATTGTATGGCACTTGCCATGGACACTCTTTTTCGTGGGATTTGTTTCTGTGTTGTGATTTACTTACCTTTGTTTGCGCAGTAGAACCGGCATGCTTTTCATAGGTTTCTTTCTTGCATGTGCTTGTGTCTGACCGCTAGGCTCTTTAGGGATAAAATTTTTATACTCGTAATTATTAAATAAAAATTCTAAGATTAACTCACATAGAAACATAACGATTCTAGGAAATAGCCGAAATCGTCCGGGGTGGTGTGGACCTCCGAAAGAACACCGCGCGAACGGGTTGATTGGAAGGGCAGATTGGATCGTGCATACGACTGACCATTGGGGATAGAGGCTGTCGCCAACACACCCCGATGGGTAGTAATATACATAACCAAATCACGGGTTTCCCCCATCCGATATGAGAGATCGAATGGGGTTTAGTAGATGTGGGATCAAGTTTCCCACGGGCGCGAGCCCCCGTGGTTAATTACATCCCAGGCCGGAGCCCGAGAAAACTCTCGATTAAGGATCATACATTATCCTCTCCTAAAGTGGGATTGGCACATGGGTATAGACTAGGAAATCCTATCCAAGAGGAAGAAGGGTCCGAAGGGGTGAATCATACATGGCTCATACCAGCATTCGGAGGCTCTAGGGTACTAAATAGAAACTGGAGAAAATCAAAGTCAGGCATCCGATCACATGCGTGAGAGAAAAGATGGAAGTGGCGTCATCCTGTGACGCAGATAAGTAGGATTTATAGTCCCTGAAAGAAGGAACCTACCTACTATTTAAGGCATACTACGAGACCGAATGTAGTACCCTCGAATCCTAAATCTAGGTTGGACTTAGTGTTCGACGAGTAACACTAAGGCCCGTGTCCTAGCTAGTGCAATGCAAAGATCTGGACTTATCCCGGCCTGGATGGGGGAGCCAGCTAACCACCTAATCGATTCAAAACCATGCTGTCAAGTCAATTATGAAAGATGGGTGGGTAGTACAGTTATTGGAAATAGGACCGACATCTAGAGGATTTCCTAAGTGGTCCTGGACTTATGTGGGTCAGATGCTCCTAGCTAATGCAATTAAATTTTAATTAGTTGGTTGCTAATGCAATGCATGCTAGTTGAAATGTCAGCTCATGAATGCTTTGGATTTTAAAAACAGGCTTAATATAAAATAATTTTTAGAAAAGACTGGGTCTCCCTAGGTCCGGCACTTCATCCTCATAGGCCAGATTATCCGGACTCTACCCGTAGGCAGGGAGATGTCTTATAGCAAGGAAAGAAGAATGCAGTAATATGCATGCGACCCCGGACGGTTCCGGCAATTCCCTAGGTTCGTTAGATTTCTATGTTATTTAAAACTTAAATATTAAATTCTGGTTATGAGTAGAAAAGATTTTGCAGTCCTTAAAGAGCCTAACGAAATCCAGGCGAAAATAAAAGCGACATGCAAGAAAAGAAACCTAGGAAAAGCAAGTATTTCTACTGCGCAATCAGGTAAACACATCAATATAAATCCAAAAATTAATCAACTAAATGGCCATAGGCAAATTGCCCTTATTACACCCCAGATATGCATAAAGTAAAGTGGCCGGGCACCACTGCCAACAACCCGGATTTCTAAGCCTATGACAGACGCCAACAACTTTGAGTGGGATATTGGGTCTTCAATCTTTAGCCTTCTTTGGATAACTCCTCCTTGGGCTCCTTGGAATTCTCCTCCTCGGGCTCCTTGGAAATCTCCTCCTTGGACTCCTTGGATCCGTCGTGGCTTGAATACCCAAACGAAGAGACAATTCCCCCCAGCAGGGGTGTATTGCCTTTTCTCTTTGGATATTTAAAGCCATCCAACTCAGTCTTCCAAATGGAAGAAGACTCTCCCCTTTAGGGATGCCTTCTTCTTTTGGAGTCTGAGTTGGATAAGAATATCCCGACTCATAGTTGTTTTCACAACTCTTAACAATTATTACAAATTTTTACATGAATTGAAAAACCGTAAATCTAAGAATTCCTGCAAGGTTATCCTAGTAAAAATCATCCCAAGCAGTTTATATGAAAATGAAAATGCTAACACCATTGACCCTGTGCCAAGCCATGCTCTTAATTTTGAGGGCTAAGCAGCTCCATCTGTAGCAGTTATAATAATTTAATAATTTTAGCCCTCATTTCATTTTAGGGGGAGCTGAGCAAGCACCTGCATAAAACATTATTAGAAATCCTAATAATGCTCCCCCATTTTATTAGCATTGAGCATGGCCACCTGCACGGAAGAACAGTATATATATATATGGCGTTCCTAACCTAGGGGTAAATCTAGCGCTCATCACATCACAGAGTGCAATAAATGTAAGCAAACACACCAATCATTTTTCAAACAGCATGCAATGAAATCCGCGAAAGCTCCGGCACACAGCAGAAAAGTAAATCCCAGCGGCCTAACCTAGATCTAGAAGTGGTGCCCTAGCAAACAATTCTATGTGTGTGTAAGGCTAGTGTGGTTTGGATATGTCCTAAGCAGGGTAATTAGTTAAAATTATCTATAGTTCATATTTGTTGAGAGTCTGAAAAGGATATTTTAGTTGAAGTTCAAATATTAGTGAATTAGGTCCATTTTAATTATTTCAGTTTGTTGTTCAATTTTAAGAGCTTAGGATACTGACATTTAAAATTTAAGTGATATTAGCCAATTTTAGAAAGTTCGAGGTCCTCCTCTGAACTAAGCTAAGGGTCCAAAAGGTCACTATGGGAAAAAGGCTAAGTCTGGGATTTCCATCATCTTAGGAAAATACTAGACCTCAATACGAGTAGTTATCTAGGTAGTACACTGAAATTGGAGTTCTCTAGGCAAAGTTATGAATTTTCTAAGTTTCGGGCCCTATCCTATAGACTAGGGTGGACCAAAAAGTTGACTTTCTAATCTAGGCCAATTTCTGGACATCTAATATTTTTAATAAATACTATACCCTAATTGGAGTCTAATGCAAGTGAGTTTGCCTAATTTTGAGTTTTCTACAATTAGTTATGAATTTTCTAAATCTGGGGTATTTATGGAAATTCCTAAATTGATTAGGAGAAGGCCCTATTTTGCAATTTTGGCCCAAATCAGCCCCAAACTGAGTCGAATCACTCCCAAAAGTCAAGGATGACCTGAGAAAGTGATCCCCTAGGGTTTGGAGGGGATTTGGGATTTTTAATAATTTTTAATAATTTATTAGGGGCAAAATGGTAATTTCCACCTATGGTCAGATTAAGGGTCAACCTAGAGTCAAACTATGGAGCCCTATTTATCTATGGTTAAGGATCAGATTCTGGTCAGTTTGAGGTATTATGGTTAATTTTCTGACCTAAGATGTATTTATTGTATTTTTCGGAAGATCTCGGGGCCTTAATTAGCAGATTAATTAGGGTTGGTTAATTAAGGGCTCTAAAAGCTCCTAAAAATTCCTAGAAAATTCAGTGATGTTTTAGACGTCACTAAGTTTAAGTGTTGAGGTTTTCATGTTGTTCTGGGGTCTATCCTAATCCCTAGAAAACTTCAACGTTCGCTAGACAGGTCCTTAATTTTTGTCCTTAGGGTGTCACTACGTTGTAGGAGTTTAAAGTGATGTTTAGTCTAACCCTTCAGGTAATAAATGCATGGGAGTACAAAAATGAAATAAACACACCATGTCCTTAGATCTAGGAGAGCCTAGGCTAAGTGCTCGTGGTGCAATCCTATACATGCATTCTACGTAAAAATAAAGGTACAGACACTTAATGAAGGGATTAGTGAATGATTGGAACTCAATCACCCACTAACCCACTCCCCCATGATTGCTCTTCACATCTAGAATCCATGTCTAAAATTTCATTGAAACAGCGGGTCTCCCAAAAAGTAAGATTTAATTATAAGTAATTTAAAAATAGTTTCAAAATAATTATGAATATAAATATATATTTTTGGAAAATAAGATAATTGAAAGTAAGTCAATTCATAATACACTGACATAGGGAGACCCACTGACCACCCAATCGAGGCCCCGAACGATTTAAAAATAGTTTGTATCCTGAAAATACTATTATATTAATTAGATAAATAATGATTAAATGACCAAATAATGCTCCAAGGCAGAGAACTGTCAAAACAGCCAAAATCAGGGGCTGGAAACAGCTTCAAAACATAAAGCTCGCTCTTCTGAAAAGAACGAGGGGTTACACGTCAAAATCCGACTTAAAATGACGAAGATACGAATTTCCGAAGTTTTAAATATAATAAAATAGTATTTTAAAATAGTGTAGTTTTGCTGTTTTTGAAATAACAGAAAATACAGACAAGATTTTCACCTGAAAATAGTTTCAAAACATGCAGAATTCAGAGTACATACAAAACAAGTTGCTGTGCGTCGACAGCGGACTTAAAACGACAAAGTTATGTAATTTCGAAGTTAAAATACGATAATTAAATATTCTTTAAACATTGCTATTTTACTGTCTTGAAAATAACTACACACAGACCCAAAATTTTCAAATAAAACCAATTCCAGAAAATGCAGAATCTAAATACGTTCAAAACAAGACGTTGTGCGTTAAAAACGGAGCGAAAACGAGAGAGATATGAAATTTTGAAGTTAAAACATAATAAAAGGATTTAAACAGAATAATTTAAAAAATAGGTAATATTTAAGAATAATTATTAAAAGTAAAATAAAACTTTCATAGTTCTGAAATTTAAAAATAATTTTGAAGAAGTGCAATAACAATAATATTTTAATTATTAATGATATATTAAGTAGCTTTAACTAATTAAAATGATCAAAATAATATTTAATTATTAAAAATATAATTTTCATATTTAAATAAACATGATAATATTACAGCAAAAATAATAATGACAAACATCATAAATAAGTCAAAATAATGTATATTTATTAATATTATAACTGAAATAGTAATATTATAATATAATAATAAAATAATAAAAATAATATTTTTTTAAAATAATATTAAATGTATATTTTTACTGTTTTATTAATAATTTAAAATATATACATTATTTTAATAAAAAGAAATTTTTATAGGGTAGAGAATGAAAATACGATCAATTCAAGGTATTATACGCGAAAATCGGGCGAAAAACGAATTTTTGGCGAATTCTTAAGTGAAAATGGCTTAAAATAGGTTTAAAAATAAATTTAAATAATATAAATAGGCGGCGGGACCCGCAGGAAGCCACGTGGCGCAGCGGGATTGATCCCGCGGTTCGCGCCAATGATTGGCGCCGCCGCCAATCATTAGGCAATGATTGCGGCGGCGGCGGGGCCCACGCGTTTTTGACTTAAATGAGTCAGCATCGCGCGGTAGCCGCCCGATCTCCCGCCGTCTGAAATGAACGGCTCAGATCTCTTCGGACCGAGATCTGAACATCAAGGCAGCTTGCACGGTTGTACGGGACCGTGGTACTACCCGATCTGAACCGTTGATCGGCAGATCAACGGCACAGAATTCGTCCAGTTCAGGCGGACGGACACCGAAACCCTAAGAGGGTTTTTTGCTTCGTTCTCTCAAACGACTGAACCAAACGCAACGAAACTTTAGATCTAAGTTCTATTAGTAAAGAGCATTCATGGGGATTAAAACTTTTGGCCTAGAAAGTGCTTTTCAAAAAGCTATTTAACCCTAAGCATTGTGACCTATTCTAAGGGATTTCGAGAGATCTAACCGTCCGATTTTCGCGTTCTTGGGCTCGTTGGATTCGTTGAAGCGGCAGGAGTATTTCTTCTGTTTACCTCAAGATCCAGATCTCCTTGGATTGGGCGGTATAAGCCCCGAAAGGTTCGTGGCTTTGGTTTCGCCGGAGTTCTCGCCGCCGGCGGGCCTAGGGCGCCGAGATTTGACGTGGGAAAGATGGAGGAGTATGAGGAGAGCTCTCACGCCAAGTTTCTCTGGACGAGAAGGGCTAGGGCAAGAGCAATCAAAAAAAGATCCTTAATTGGACAAAATTTTTGCTATTTAAGGCTCCTAAACCTAATACCAACGGCTAGGATCGAATCAAAACAAAATTAGGAGGGAAATAGGTCGGTTTAGGCCGTGGTTTCAATTTGAAATCAAGGGGAGGCTTTAATTCCCATTAATTAGGCCTTAATTGCAATAAAATAGGCTATTTAGACCTATTCATGACCTGATTTGACCAAGTCAATGTTTGACTTAGTCAAACCAGTCACTTAGGTCCACGGGGAGGAGGCTCGAGCTCAAGAAAGGGTTTAAAAAAGATTTAAAATTGATTTGAGCTCTTAATGGGCTAGGTGGTCAACCTGGGTTGACTTGGTCAACCGGGTTGACCCAGGGTCCAAGCTCGGGCTCAACAGACTCGACTTGACCCACTGAACCCAATGGGGAGGGCCATAAGGTCTGGCTTGGTCAATTTGACCAAGTCAACTGTTCAGGCTCAAATCTGGGCAAAATCGAGGTCAACAGGTGGCATACACGCATTCTCTCCCCTATTAGATAAATTTCCCCGCCTGCGGGTAGAGTCCGGATAATCTGGCCTATGAGGATGAAGTGCTGGACCTGGGGAAATTTAGTCATTCAAAAATTATTTTATAAAGCCTTTTTAAAATTTATGCATATCTGATTTGGAGACTTTAACCAGCATAAATTGCATTAGTAACTAATTAAAATTAAGATTTAATTGCATTAGTTTTAGAAGCATCATACCACTCATAAGGTGGGATCACTTAGGGAATTTCTTTAGTTGTCGATCCCAATTTCAGTGTCTAAACTACCCACCCATCTCTCATACAGACCGGATAGCATGGATTTTACACGATTAGGAGGTTTTAGCTGGCTTCCTTTGTCAGACAAGGAATAAGTCCAGATTGCATTAGCTAGGTCGTAGATGTTAGTGTTGTGTGTGCAACACTACATCTTTTATAGATTTAGGGTCTAAAGGTGAGTGGTACGAGTGTACCCCTATACACCTTATTGGTGGGTAAGCTATCCATCCTTTCGGAAGCTATAAATCCTACCCATCCGCGTCACACAGATGACGCCACCTCCCTCTTTCTCTCGTGCATGTCTGAGTACGTTGTCCCTCTTTCTTTTCTCCAGTTTTCTCTTCTTCAGACCGACCGGATGTTGACTGAACCTTGTATGACTTATCGAGCCAAGTTGGGACATTCCCCTTTGATTAGGAAACCTAGAAATCCCCTTGCATTAAACCCATTAGAGGAGATAATCTAACATCCTTAATCGAGAGTTTTCTTAGACCGAGGTCTAAGATGTAATTAACTATGGGGGCTTGCGCCCGTAGGAAACCGATCCCCACAATCAAATAAACCTCATTCGAGCTGATGTATCGAATGGGGGAAATCTCGTGAATTTAGGGTTATAGATATAATTATCCATCGAGGTGCGTATGTGAAAACCTGCTATCCTCCATGGCTAATCGTATCTATAACTCCGTCTGCTCTTTCATCGGCCTGCTTGTGTCGATTGTAAAGGCCTACGACCATTTTATCCTTCGGGACAGTGTGATCGTATTCTTTGCATTCGAACCGCACGAGCAGAATCCTTTCGGAGACCCACAATTTTATATTTGATGAGAGAATTATGCTAGTTATTTTACCATAAGAAGAAAAAAACTCTAAGTTATGAAGATTCAAATGCTTGAACTGAAAAATACAGTTGTTACAATCTGTCAATTTCCTAGTAAGGGTTAGTCCCCATCAATTTTCTTATTCACCAATTTAATATAATTAAAATATGGCAATACTACTGAAGATAAAAAATTATGGCTCTAATATGATTGATATAATTCCATGTGATCTTAATATTATAATAATGGACATTTGTTGTGTAGATGACAATCAAAAGGAACTCAGAGCTTGCAAATCAGCAAAACAAATTGAACCTCAGAACAATCTAATTTAATCGATATTCTTTTTTTTTTTTGAAGAAGCACAATGCTAAAAATCTTATTAAGAAAAAAACAATTTACAAACTAGATTCCTTTTTTAACAGATCGTTAAACAAAGAAGGAATCTTATTCGAAGAAAAGTATTCCCAGCAAAAATCAGAAAAAATTGCATAGCTAACACATAAATTTGCTAGCTTATTACCTTTCCTACTAACCCAATTAAAAAAATGAACTTATGCTCTTTTAAAAGCAGAAGCTCATCTTTCCACTTACCTTTCTCTTTTTTAAAAAAATTGATAACATTGAGGCTATCACCTTCTATAATGATCCCTTGATATTCAAACATCCAATCCCTTCTAATCTCCTTGATGAACTCTATTGAAAAAAGTTCAAGTCTAGCAATGTCCCAATGTACGCAAGAATGACCATAAGCCAAAAGCATTCTACCTTTACAATCTCAGATCACTCCACCAATACCAGCTTTATGAGATTTTAACAAAGATGCATCCACATTGATTTTGATCCAATTGAGAGGAGGGTACCAACGACCTGACAGCCCAAAGGATTGATTTGTACCCCAGTTTCCCAACTTTCTAACAGGCATGAAAGAAATAGCAGCCAAGCTAATTACATAAGAAGCAATGTAAACCGAACTATCCTCCTTGTCACCGTGAACCATCTTGTTTCTGGAAACCCAAGTAAGATAAACTGCATTGCAATAAATGTTCACCAAGAAGCTCCGAGAACTATAGCTTCTTACCATCCAATCCCAACACGATTGAAATGAGTCAAAGTTGTATAACAGGAAACCACAACCATTCAAACTGTAAATAACATCCTTTAACTTCCTACAATTTACCGTAATATGGCTAACATTTTCTTGATGTCCACACCCTCTAGGACAACAACTATCCTCTCTCAATCTTCTTCTAAATAAAAAATTGTAAGTAGGTAGAGCATTGTTAAACAATCTCCATAAAAAAAGCTCAGTCCGGGCATTTAATTTAGCCTTTTTCAAGCACTTCCAGAAAAAAACATTCCTGTTCCTGTAAATTTGATCTCTGTTGACAATAGCTGAAATAGTGGTTCCAGAATTCTGATAAGTGAGTTCTTAAAAATCAGCATCTCTACCTGAATGAATTTTAATTAATAAGATAACCTTTATAAGTTCATCTCAAAACATTTGATTAAGTATTGACATATCCCATTCTCCATCATGAATCAATCTTTTCACTTTATTATCACTTGCTTCCTGTATAGAAACAAAAGTAGGTCATAAACACAATTTTCTGTCCAAAATCCAGGTATCTTCCAAAATGTTGATAGAATCTCCATTAACAACTTCCAATCTAACCACTGTTTTAAGAGCTTTCTTCCCACTCGAAAGAATTTTACAAGTAGTAAATGAAGCACCACCATTCACTGAATCTTCCATCCAATTCCCATATTTAGAATTCAACATTTGATACAACAAGGAATCTTTCTCTTGAAACACTTTCCAAGCAAGCTTAGCTCTAAGAGCATTAACAGAATCAATACAGGATCTAATCCCTCTCCCACCAAGTTTTTTTGGTTTACACATTTTATCCCAACTAACAAAGTGTAACCCCAAACTACCACCTTGTTTATTCCAAATAAAATCACGGCAAAACTTCTCAATATCTTTGAGAATGCTTTTTGGAACTAAAGAGTAGGTACAGTAAAATTTGGAATAGTAATCAAAACAGTCTTTATTAACAGAATTTTACCAGCCAGAGAAAGTTGCTTACTACCCCAAGTTGCCGTAAGCTTCAATGCTTTTTCCGTGATAAATCTGAAGTCTGCTGCTGAAAGCCTTCTCAAGGCTATTTTAATACCAAGATACATGTACTCTTTGACTATTTTAAAACTAATAACTCTTTCCACAGTCTTTCTTCTTCTTTTCTTAACATGCTTTCCAAATAAAATCACAGATTTATCAAGATTTACCTTTTGCCCTGTCCAACTACAGAATTCCCAAATAACTGATTTAATTTCTTTAACTTCCTTAACAGTAGCATGAGAAAAGATGACAATGTCATCTGCATAAAGTAGGTGAGAAACTTTAGGCAAATTTCTACCAATAACTATTCCTTTGGCCACCTTGTTAAGTTTGAATCTGTTAGTTAATAATTGTGCACAGAGAATGAAAAGATAGGGAGATAGAGGGCACCCTTGTCGAAAGCCGCTCTCCGCATGAATCCATCTTGAAATCTTGCCATTAATGATCAAAGCAAATTTCGGACCTTTCACATAATCCATTACCCAGCTGGAGAACTTACTTGGAAAATTAAAATATTTCAAAATACTATTGAGAGTGTTCCAACTCATACTATCATATGCTTGTTCCAAATCTACTTTTAAAGAAACCAAGCCTTTAGAGATTTTAGAAATTCTGAGCTTTTGAAATGCCTCTTGAGCAACAAGAATGTGATCTCTCAAGCTTCTCCCATTAATGAATGCAGCTTGTTCAACTGTAACCAGTTTATGAACCATAGACTTCATTCTGTTCAGGAAAATTTTAGCCACTACCTTATAAATGGATATGCAAAGACTGATTGGTCTGAATTGGCTAGGAATATTCGGCTCCAACACTTTGGGAATTAGAACCAGTAAAGTCTCCTTCCACTCGGCATTCATTTCTCCCCTGGAGAAGAATTGGTTGACTGCATTCCAACAGTCCACCTTTATGATGTTCCAATAAGACTTCATGAAGGAATAAGAAATTCCATCATTCCCCGAAGCAACTCCATATGAATTCTGCAAAACAACCATTTCCAACTCCTCCAAAGTAAGGCTTTTAATTAAACAGATTTTATCATTCTCATCCAGAGAACTATTATTAGCCGGCCACCCTTCCAAGCATCCTTCTCGCTTTCTCCATTTACCGCAAAAATACTTTAAAAAAATTTCGGAGATCTGATCTTGGTCTTCCGTAAAAGCTCCATCCTCATTTTTTATACTAAAAATGGAATTAGAATTTTTCCTGTCAGAAGCAAACGAATTGAAAAAGCCAGAATTCATATCACCCTCCTTCATCCACCTAACTTTCGCTCTTTGTCTCCACCAAGTATTTAAACGAGCCAAAACCGAGTTTAACTCATTAATACAGGATCTAAGACAAAACAGATCTGCCTCAGACAACCAACCATCCTCTAACTCTTTAATCTGTAAATCCATGATCTTACTTTTCAATAAATCCTTTTGCTTATCAAACTCTTTGAATTTTGCTTTGCTCCAGTAAAAGAGAGTTTTAAGAGATCTTCTAAATTTGTGGTTCAAGACATCAGCAAAACTACCATTAGATTTTTTATCCCAAGCTGCTTTGACAATCCCAACGGAAGCTGGATAAGATGACCAGACTTCTTCAAATCTAATTATTTTATCTGAAACAAAATTTTCTTCAATAAAACTCAACAGAATAGGGTTGTGATCAGAGACAACCCTTGATAGATGTCTTAGCACCATTCAGTTATTCTCCAAAGCAGCTAAATTAACATAGCATCTATCAAGTCTTTCAAGAATACGAGCATTACCATCTTTGTTGTTGCACCAAGTGAATCTTGGTCCAATGAAACTAACCTCATGGAGATCACTTCTAGCAAGAAATGAACTCATCTCCCTAGTACCTTGAGAGAAAATAAAAGGTCTACCCCCTTTCTTGTCTTCTTTAGCCAAGACACAATTAAAGTCACCTCCCAATACAAGAGGATTACTGCTATACCCGAACTCTTCCACCTTTTCCCAAATGTGTCTCCTATGTATCGGATCTTTACCCCCATACACAGTTGCTATTCTCCATTTTCCCCTCTGCATAATGTCTAGGTCTCCAATAATAACCTGATTAGAAGAATATAAACAAGTAAACGAAGTTAACTTGTACTTCTATAAAATAATCATCCCCCCAGAAAGTCCAACAGAAGGAATTTGAAAGAATTCCCAATCCTTGCCAATTAAGTTTTCCATATCAGATTTGCTAAAGCAAGAAACTTTAGTTTCTAAAAGTCCTACAAAAAGAACTTTGTAATCCTTCACCACCTCCTTAAGATATAGAGAAGCTTGCTTTTTCCTGGCTCTTTTACAATTCCAAAACAAAATGGACGTCATTATGGAATTAAAGGGGATGAGCTCCCCTTCTTTTCCTTCATTTCGCGCTCCATTTTCCTACCTCTTGGCATAAGCTTAATTGGACCTAGACGTCTAAGCTCCTTAGCAATCTTATAATTAATGTTAACAGAATTACCACTGTTGAAATCCTCCAACTCATTCCCTCCTTCTAGCCTCTGATTAAAAGTACTTAAATCTGCTTTGTTCAAGGGATTCATATTGATGCAATCTGTGTCATCTAAAGCTTTCTCATTATCAATCCCAGCTATATTTCCATCCATGATTTGAACCTCTTCCAACTCTGTTAACTCAGTAAGAACATAGTATCTGTTAATTCCTTGCAACCCTTTAGAAGGAATTAAAGCTTCCATCTTTCCCAGAGAGTTGTTAGTATCTGGAAAATACCTTTCTCCTCCAAAGTTGCTTTGACAATACCCTTCTTCTCCTCCGAGGTTTCCTTCATTTTCCACTGACTGGATCTTCTAGAGTTCTGAATTTTTTCAGAATTAGTATTCTTACCACGAATACTGTTACCATACCTTCTTCCATAGCTGACATGGATCCAGGGACCATATCCTTCATCTTCATTAGTTGAAATTTCATTATGTCTGCCTAAAGCCACTTTCGAATCTTTCCTACTGCATTCCACTGCCTCCAGAATGCTGTTTTTCCTAATAGTATTGTTAACATGACAATTACTCTGATCATGTCCGATTTTACCACAACAAAAACATATATTGGGAACTCTTTCATACTCAACTTTCTGGAAGAATTTTCCTGAACTTCCTTCAACCCAAACTCCAAAGGGAAGAGATTTTTCCAGATGAATTAGGACACAAACTCTTGCGAATTCACGTCTACTCCATTGGAACATATTTTCATCTAGTAAGAAAGGTTTCCCAATCTTTGAGGCAATCCTACAAACATTAATAGAATCCCAACAATGTAGCGGCAAATTTGGTATTCTTAACCAAATTGGAGCAGTTAAACCATTCAATGAGTTAGGATTGAATGATTGACTCCATTTATCCACTCCTACTATATTCCCCTTAACATAACCATGGCCCATTAGAAAGAACAGATTCCATGGCTTCTTCTTTATCAAATAAACACAGACACCATCCTTTGCCAAGCCAAGTTGTCTGGAAATTTCCAAACTGAGCCCACTGTCTCTTAAGCTCATTATTAATAATGAAAAAAGGGATATTCTCTCCAAAAGCTTTGACCACTAGCGCATTTTGTAACCCTTTGATGTTTTATATCACCTTCTCTTCATGTAACTGAACCGTTGAACCATCATCTGAGAAGCAATTTCCAAAATCCCAATCAGAATTAGGGATTCTCCTATGAGATTTCTTTTGCCACGCATTCATTGGCTCATTCCCTGAATGGATTTTTTCCGAGCATTCTCCCGTTTCAATAGCATTATGAATAATTTGGCTTCTATCAGCATCATCACAAACACGCACAATAGAATTATCATCAGACTCCGCATTCAAAACAAGGCTCTCATTCAACATCTCCGTCCTCCCAATTTGATTAATCTGATTCTTGAAATTATCAGAATTAACCATTTCCTTCCCTTTACCAATCACCGCAAATGGTTTAACATTCAAGAATCCTCCCTCGTTAATCACAAGTGGCTTAACAAATGCAGATCTTGATTTGTCGCTACCTGTTTTAGAAAATTTCTCTGAATCTCCGAAAATAGGAGGAGATTTAATCTTGAGAATTCTTTTTTGAGCCTCAGTTGAAGGACGACGATCTCCAGTTGGATAACCGCCGGCATTAAGCCGACGATCATCCGTCGCCATGAAAACACCGAAACTCCGACGGCCAAAAGAAATTGAATTCGCTTTCTCTCTCTAGAACCCGCTCTTTCTCTTACTACACTTAAGATTATTTAATCAATATTCAGCTATCAAGAAAAAGATTAAAAAGGTGTGACAATTATCTTCATTATGAAATATTCTGGGGCGGATTCAGCTTTTTTTTCGGGATGGGAAATTTTTTTTTTGTGGGATGGGCAAAGATGCATAGGATTGATAAAATTAGGGCAAAAAATATTTTTGAGGGGGGGGGGGGCAAAATACCCAAAATACTCAAAATATTCCAAAATTTTTCCTCTAAATATAATTTTTTTTAGGGTGGGCATTTGCCTAGCCTAAGTCCTTGGTGGATCCGCCTATGGAAATATTTGATATCAATATCATGTAAACAAATGTTATCAGTCATAATTTTTATTTTTAATAGGCAAATTAGATCAATGTGATGGGGAGATATTTTTCTTTGGATTTTTTTTGAAGGAGCACGTATAATCATGGGCGGATCCTCCATGTACTCATGTTGGGCAAATGCACACCATCAAAAAAAAAAAAGATATTTAGAGGGGATATTTTAGAATATTTTAGGTATTTTGCCCCCCCCCCCCCCCCTCCAAAAAATTTTTTGTTCTAATTTTATCAATCATAAGCGTCTTTGCTCATCAAAAAAAAAAAAAAAAATCCACCCTAAAAAAAGAAGCTAAATCCGCCCTTGCGTATAATATACATTTTTAATATAAGGAGCATGTAAGTTTTAAAATTTAAAACGGAATTAACAAGCCAAACAAATTAGTGCATTCTAGAGAATGCACCAAATTATTTAGCGCATTCACTCTGCATGCTCCCCAGTCAATCGACCTAAATTTCGTAGAATTATAGCAATGCACCATACTACAGGACGCATTAATGTGCCAAACAGTATGTCGCATTCCATTAAATGCGTCAAATTATTCGCCTTATTCTAAATACTCCCAATAGTTTGGTGCACTCAATGGAATGCACCATTCTGCTTGGCTAATTTATTTTTTTTTAATTTTATTTTTTTTAATACTTTGTTTCTATTACTAATTTAAATTAAACACTTGCTTCTTCTTTAAAAAATCATTTTTCTTCTCCAAGAGGTAGGATGCATTTATGAAAGATAAATAATGAAAGATGTTAAAAATAGAATATTATAATATGTTCAAATATTTTTGAAAAATAATATGATATTTTAATATCTACATAATAGTTTTTTGATGATTTAAAGGTTGAAAAAAAAATCATGACATAATCAATAAATAATAAGTCTTTTAGTTTTTTATCACTCAATATAAATTATTTAACATGAGCTTATTTAACATTACATTTTATCCTAATAAGATCATAAAAATATTAATTTTTTATAGTAAATTAATTAAGATTAAATTAATATGATAAGCATCATTTATTCTTGTCTGAAATTTTTATTAATTCTTCTAATTAAATATTTATATGAAATAAATAGTTTTAAAAAATTGTTATTATTTTAGTAATTAAGTTTTCTACGGTTGAGATCTCATCATTCAAAGACAGTGAATCCGTATGTATGATCCTTTTTAGTGTTCTAGGGTTTCGAAGGGTAACAACTATTTATAGGCCGTCCGGAGAAAGCATTGCCACGATTTCTTTCTTCGCCGCCTCTCTCTTTCACTCGCTCCCTCTCTCACATTTTACCTCAAATCCTTCCATCTCCTGACCTCTCCTACT
Organism: Dendrobium nobile; assembly: GCA_022539455.1. NCBI lineage: Eukaryota > Viridiplantae > Streptophyta > Magnoliopsida > Asparagales > Orchidaceae > Dendrobium > Dendrobium nobile. Next base: position 70,644,821 of record CM039721.1, on the reverse strand, counting down.
CCATACATGGCCATCTCTGCATCTCTTTGCAACAATCGCCTTCTTCGAACTCCTCGATGACGACGAAAACGCAGACGGGCGGTCTGAATCTGATGCCGTGTTGATTGTCTGCAATTTTGTTGCCTAATTAATGGCATCTGAGAGGTTTTCCCTTTCTACTGGTTCTTTTATTCCTTTCCCCTTTCTAATTTTGATTCTAGACTTGCGTCTGCGATAGTTAACTATTGTTTCTTTTCTGAGGTTTTTACTTATATCAGAACCGTTTAATCTCATTATCATATTTCGCTTATTGATTTTGTTTTGGAGAAAGAAATTTGGGTTTAGCACTTATTACCCTCTTCTCATGAACATTATTGAATGGGGAGATATAATAAGTGCTTAGATCGAAATAAGGTTGGCTTACCAGCGCATTGCATGTTCTTCCACTGTTTTAGCGTTAAATGGTCCGATCGAAATTTTTGAGTACTTTCTTGGAAGCGATTCTTATTTTTGTTATAAGAGTTGGTACTTTTTTGGAGCAGATGATGCAAATCAAATTTCTTATCCTACACTCTGAAATCCTTTGAGGACTTAATTCCGCTTATTGTCTGATGCTCCGAAACATATAATGGTTTTTTTGGTGTTTAGTTAAGTTAAACATTTTCTGTCGATTGAATCTGATTTTTATTATGTTTAAATCGGCAGAGATTATAGCAATTGTTGATGCAGCGATCTTAGGGTTTGCTTTGTTGCAGTTATTTAGTATTCAACAGGCTCCTGCAATTTGTTCTAAAAATGCAGGGGATTTTTCTTAATTAAATTTTATAAAACCCATTGGCCGCAGTCCTCCATAGCAGCAGGAGGGGAGCTGAAGAGCATCTCCATCCAAATGCTCGGATGCCAAACGAGCATTTGTAGTTGGTGTGAGCTCCAACCTAATGCTAGATTCTCATTTTGTGCTGGGTCAACAGTGGTGTCTAATCAGGATCAACTCGGACAAATAAAACATTGCTTCTAACTCTTCTTTGGTGTCAAGGTAATAGCTATGAATAGTCATTACTCCCAAGAAAGGGTAGAAGGATGAGACATACATTGCATTACAAACGTATAATCAAGGCTTTTAAAACCGGACTAGTCAATGAATCAGAAGAAGAAGAGGTTAGCAGTCGGATGGTTCGACCGGGGTCGAACTAGGGTTGAATCGGATGACGTAATTAATATTTATTTTATTTAAATATTATAATAATTACACAATTATGTAACGAAGAACGCTCTCAGCCTATTTTTTACCAGATTTCTAAGCCAAAAAAACAAGAGGAAAACATTCAGATATACAAAAAATATGAACATTTCAAAAAATCTACCATTCAGTCATTCACCTCACACTACAAATCAGTGAAAACAAGAGAATCTTTTTTTTCATTAAACTTAGGCAACAGAGCTACCAGAAATTCTACAAAACCATGTCAATCGTAAATTTAAAACTTCTAAACCTCACAAGACCTATCTGATAGCAAAACTACTAGCTATAAATACAGTAACTCAACGAAGCATGCAGTGCTGAAATTTAAAGTTGTTCATTACCCCGCTGTGCAAGTGTAAGTTGAGATTGTTTCTTGCAAAATACAACTAAAACAATCTCCTGCACAAGTTCCTGAGAAACGGCAACTTAAATTGCGAAGTGTTGAAGCACGACAACAGAACCTTAAATCCATTAAAAAAAGTAAAAAACATGCATATGCTGCTGCGAGCTCTCATCAACATCAAGAAGAAAACATTGAGAAATTCATGTCTCTGATTTTTGAAAAAAAAAAAATCATTTCGGAACAAACCAGAATTGTTGGCTTCCCGAACGAGCAGCTTCGGGACTTGAATAGATGCAGGAGATGGAGAAGAAGATGCCAGGGAGAAAAAGAAATAGCCGAACCCAAAGAGGCAAGAGCTGTGCGAGACGATAGCTGCGACACGAATGAGATAGGGTTTTTTTTTGTTCTCGGCTTCATATAACCTCTGCAGTCCGCAATCCATCGGCAGTTCGTTAATCTCAGCCGTCCAATATCTGATGTAGCGAACCGCGCGGTTATAAGAAATCGGAACCGGTTCGGCGGTCGGACCGTCGGTTCGAGCGGTTCACCACCGGTTTTATGCGAAACCGGTTATAACTTAAATCGTAATCGACTGGTTTGCGGTTTAATCGATTGAACCGGCCGGTCCGGTTTGGTTTTAAAAGCCTTGTGTATCATCATTAGGCTTCAATGGGGTTATTCCATCCAACCTCTTATAGAGAAAATAACTTGAAGTAAAAGACTTAATAACACTTAATATTCTACCCTGAGCACACACAATGGAGTTGTAGACAGTCAATTGAAAAAAATTTGGACCGGCCAGTTTTAGAAAATTGAGATTGGTTCGGAAGTTTCCGGTTGAACTGGCAGTTAAAATTGGTTTTAGCCGGTTTGGTGCACAGCTGGTTTTTAAGGCCGAACCGGACTGGCATTCAGACTGATTCACGGTTGAACTGGTTAGATTGGTCGTTACGGTCCAGTTTTTAAAATGTGGGTATTTTTGGATTATAAAATGAGTTTTTCATTTGGAGATTGTCATAGTTGTGAATTTAAAATTCAAACCAATTTTAACTACATTGAAGATAAATTAAATATGATACTATAAATAAATCTAAATTGTATGCTTTGATTTTCTTATGGAGAGATTATTACGTGCGGAGTACCGATTCAGATCCGGAGAATTGTTCGGTTGTGTGATTTTGAATATTAAAAGTATAGTTATTATTCACCAATACTCTTTTCATTTGCTTTTAAAGGAGTTGCATAGTAAATTATAATGGAATAGAATAAAAACACAATGTCTTTGAAATTTTATTTAGATGATTATAAAATAAATATAAGTAATTTTTTTGTTTGGAACAACTTAAATGCATTGGAAAGTTTAATGGTAGTGGCAACTAAGTGTTTGGGGTGTGATCAGAAATTTTATTTAGGGAAGGAGTGCCTTAAAATAAAATAATTTTATTTGTCGTTTCATTATTAGAGTCAAGAGGATCCTAAAGATCAAAATTAAGAATTCAAATAATATGAGAGAGGAGTGAAATGGAAATCAAATTATTAATGTTTTTCATATATATGTAAGATGTTGGTGACTTTTATGGAATAATAAATAACTTTAAGAAAATAATTACAAAAATTAGATTAGGTTTCCTCTTGTCTCTCGGGGCCTTATTCAAAAGTCATTCCTCTCTCTCTCTCTCTCAATATTAAGTCCGGAATGGCAAATGAGGCAGCAATGCAACATTCAATTCTTCCAAATGTAGGAACATTATTATGTGTGGATTTCTGACGATTCTCCCTTCCTGTAATGAGCTCAGCATCGTGTTTAGTATATTTTTGTTGCTATATGTTTTTGTTTTTGGGTGATGTGACATATTTTTTTTGATGATGAGATTAATTTGAACCTGCCCTTAATTATCGTTAGGACTGGCAAATGATGACTTGTGTGGCCTATGAATTTGGCCGAAAATGATGCTTTTGAATTCATTAAAAATGAAACTTGGGGTGAATTTAAAATGCAAAAAAAAAATTCAATTTGATTGGGGTTGACCAAGATGATGATTATTGAAATTAATAAATTAACATAATAATATAATAATTAATTTTTAAATATTTGATACTTCAATCGATTTGATCAGCTTCTCCGTTGAATTGGACTGAATTTAGTTTGGTTGGGTTTTTAAAACTATAATTGAAACGGCTTGAACTCTTTGAATCTGGTTGAGTTCAAATGTGATTACATAATCAAGCTCAAGTTAGAGGTGACTTGAGTTCGTTTATACTCGAGCTCCTAGTCTTTGGGTTGCTCCAATAGACATGAATATTTTAAGTATCATTGCATCAACTTTCTTTTCGAGAATCTATGTTGACAGAAAATTTTAGTTACATGATAATAAGATCAAGTGAATAATACATTGTCCTTTCATATGTGAATAGTACACTGTGATTAATAAAGCTTTGATGGGGTGCCCAATGGGCCAACAAACCCCACCAACATCACACGATAAGGAATTTATAGCACAATTCTACAAATAAGAAAATATTGAAAGGAATGTATGAATCAATGATGCACCAAATAGTAGCAACATGATATCAAAGTTAACAACTTGCAACAACAAAGAGCTTTCCAAGGCGGTATTAAGAATCTCTAAATGAGTTTGCAATTGGTCATGATATGTAAATAATCTAAATTATGAAGACTTGAATTTTTTTTATTAAATGGTTAAGTAGTGGTGTTTCATGAAATAAGATGTAGTTTCTTAAGCTCATCGTTATTATGATGAAAATTATTAATGAGGCTAGTGATTTTCATTCTGATACCTTTAGGAATGCTTGTAGATTTGAATTAGTAATGAAATTCAAATAATAGATATATTAAATGAAAGTGAGGAGCTTATATTTCCATCCACCAAGTCAAGAGTTAAGTTATCAAGAATTTTAGAACAACCATTTGCATTTAACTTTATCTTGGAAAATTTTAACCCCTGAATAATTCCATGTTGCTCAAGGGTGAAATCAAGAATAGATTATATCTCCTCGTTGATATTATGATTGACAATTGATAGTAAGGTTGGATGCCTTATCAAGCGTATCTAGGTTATGATATAAAATTTAAGAATTTGTGATTATTGATTTGCCAAAGACCAATTGATCATCAACATAAATCAAATAAGAGAGAGTTGAGTTTTCCCTGGTGATTCTTTTAAAATAAAAAGTCATTAAAGAGCATTTCCATAAGCCTTGATAGAGCATTCATGGCAAAGGTGAAGGGAAAAGAAGATAAAGGACATTCTTAGGGGTGTAAGTGAGCCAAGCTACTTTTAGTTTGATTTGTTAACGAGCTCACAATTTGAGCTTATAGAGCTCTGATATTGCGCTCGAGGCTATACTGAGCCTGTACATTAAATGAGCCTAAGCTTGAGCTATGGCTCGCTCGACTCAAAAGCTCATTATTGAAATTAATTTAAGTTAATATTATATAATATATTTAAAAATTTTAAATTAATCCTATATTGAAAATGAATATCCTTAAAATTAAAATTAAATTTAAACTTAAAAAGTCAAGCTCAATAATTAAATCAATCTTGAACTTTTCAAACAAGTTTGAGTTTCAAACAAGTTTGAGCAATGTAGTTAAATTTGAGCCTATAAATTTTTTAACGAGTTGAACTTTAGCTTACTAAACAATTTTTAGTCAAGCTCAGTAAAAATAAAAAAAGCTCGACTTAAGTTGGTACACACTCAGCTCAACTTATTTACAACTGTAGACATCCTTACTTGAGGCTCGAAGAAGAAGAGAGAATGAGGGGGAAGCCGAGCTGCGAAAATTTTGAGTACATAAAGCTTCAAATTAATTTCTCAAATGCCATTTTTTTCTTATGTTTATTTTGGCACAAAAGTGTTTACGGGCGTTTTGAATATTTGAAATCAAGAATAAGCTCATTACCAAGGATAATTTTGTTAATTATATGTTTATCGTGAGTGAATGCATGCTGAGCTAGTTGAATGAGTTTGGGGATGATAGATTTGAGCTTTCCAACTATGAGCTTAGGAATGACTTAATAGAATGTATTGCAAATATATAATCACTTTCACTAATCACTAATTTTAGCACACTTTTATCTCGGGTTTGTCATTTAAAATTAGAAACATCTACAATTGATTAAATTTGAAATTTTATTTTAAAACATATAATCACCCAATGCTTATTTTTATGTAATTATAGATTTTTAAAATAAGTATATTTAAAATTCTAAAAATATTTGCCATATTTATTTTATCGTCTCTTTAGTTTATTTAAGAACAATAATGCCAATCAAACCCTCAGAAAGAAAAAAAATAAAAAAAAAAACTTTTTACTTTTTTTTTTTTTAAATATTTAAGCTCTTTCTTCCAAAACTCATCTATGGTTCCCAAGTACAACATCAATTCTTTATGACAATAGGTGGGGTTGGCTCACAACACCAAAGGGTAAAACAATTATTTTACTTCCAGTTGGCATTCGTCTCACTCATTATACACTTTTACCTCAGTACTGTAGCTATCCTCAACCGCCGAACTATGTCTTCGACAAAATAGAGGTTACCGGACAAAAGTATTTGATTTCATTTTCACTGATCACTTAGCCATACGTTAACTCTACTCAAAATGTATAAATTTGTTATCCATATTCTTAAATTTTGATTAACTTGTTAGTTTATTTTAATTTGATTCTTTTCTTAATTTCTTTTATTCTTAAATCTTGAATCTCTCTAAAATAAATAAGTACCGCCACGCTTCAAAAGAAATAAAGAAGTTAAAAAAGAGATAGGACACACACACACTGTTCATCCAGATCAAAGTTCATACTGTCAACTGTAACATGATTACACCTAACAAAGGTCAAATTCTAAACTCCCTCATGCTGTAATATAATTTTCAAACCTTGCAAAGTGTGAAAATTCTGGAACAGTTACTCACAAGTCCCATCCATCAAGTTGGTTCGCTCCTCAAGCCATCCCGCCACTAGTGGCCGTCCTAATTATCTGAAACAAAGCTGAAAACCAAGTGTAGAAATTTCATGTGAGCCTCCTTGTTTATAATGAAACGCAATAGAGACAAAATAGAGAACAGAGGTTAGGTCAGGTTCAACCCACATGATCCAATGACCACAAAAACGAAGAAACCAATAACTATAGGGCCAACGGGATAATCGTTCCCTTTCTTTACAGTGGTTTCAGGAACAGATCCTCTCTTTGTTATGTTCTTTTGAAATTTAGCGATCTTTTTGTCAGCGAGGCGCCTTGAAGTGGTCTGCGGAGAAGAAAATTCATTAAACATGAAGATCATCTTGTTTAAAGCACACACAATATCAGTTCAGAGAATGTGGTTAGGTAAATTGCAGAAATAGCTAATTTATATGATTATACTACTTCTAAATCTTACTACAGGAGCTCAACATGACCAGCTGCAGAAAATTTCAAATCATGTAACAGCAAAAAAAAAAAAAAAGTTTTTGATAAACGAGGTTTTGCTCCAAATATCATGAAGGAAGCATTTAGAAGTCAACCACAGAATTATGCAGGGGCGGAACCAGTCTTACTTTTCAGGGGGGGCAAACTTATAAATAACTGTCAGGGGTGCAAAGGGGCAGCGCCCCCCGGCGGGGTTCGACCTGCCCGGTCAGATCACGGGGTCAAGGCGGGGGTTTAAAATAATAAAAAAAATTTGGTTGTAAGGATATTTTTGGAATTCAAATTTAAAAATAAAATAATGAATGCTTTTTACTATTTGTTTGGGGCAAATTACCTAAATATTATAGTATTTTAAAATTTTTAGGGGGGGGCAATTGCCTAAAAACCCTTATAATAAAGCTAACATACCTAAAAAACTATGAAATAAATTTTTTTTTAAATTTTTTTAGGGGGGCAATTGCCCCCGCTCACCCTAAGAGGGTTCTGCCCCTGACTAAAAATAAAATAAGAGAAGAATTAGGCCTCTACTAGAAAGCATTAACATGAATCAATCAGGTTCTTAGCTAAACCCTAAACTACAAAATAACAGAATGTGAATTAGAGAGGCCAGTTTTGGTTCAGTTCCGCCTGATATAAGAACCAACCTAATATTTTCTGTTTCAGTTTGCTAAAAAGGGCGTTCTTAATTTCCAACCTCAGATAAAGGTACCATGACAATACTAACCATTTGATTTTCTAATGAATTTATCTACCGCAATGACACTGCATGAACTAAACAACATTTACTCAAAAATTTTCTAAAATATTTACAATGATAAAAATTCTAAATATTCTTTTAAAGAAACTAGTAATAGGAGCATCTACCAAAAAAATTCAGCTAATTTAAAAAAAATGCACAAGTTACAACTTACAAGAAATTCATAGTCAACAATCATAAAAAGTATCAAGTTGTTTAGCTATAGTCCTTAAATTTTTTATCCCACCAAATGACAACATTTTAACATGTAAAAAATTGATGAGGTGGGCAAAGATGTTATCAATATATATATATATATATGATCATTCTAAACAAAAAAAACAGACTAAGAATAGAAGGAACTGAGCAAGAACAAATAAAAATATGGTGCCAAAATAAAAAAATCAAGATACCATACAAATTACAATGGTTTATGTATATATATATATATATATATATATATATATATATATATATATATATATATATATATACAAGGTTGTGAAAACCGGACCGGACAACGAACCGGAAGAAGGAGAGGTTCAAGGTTCGACCGGTTCGACCGGTCGAACCGGGGTCGAACCGGATGATGTAATAAATACTAATATTATTAAAAATTTATAACATTAATAGAATAATTACGTGAATTTAACATCAAATAATATAATTCTAAGAATTTAAATTATATAATTTTAATAGATTATCTCTTAATATAATTAAATTAAATTGAAATGATGAATATATTATAATATAATTATAATTTATAAAATATTTAGTTAATTATATTATATTTATGAATATCTAATAATTTAACTATAATTAATTTTTATATTTCATTATAATTATAATAAATGAGATTCTTATAATATACGTTATAACAAATTAAAAAATTTAATATAATATATAAATTTATAATATTAAATTTAAAAATGTGTAATAAGAATAATATTTAATATAATATATAAATTTATATTATTAATTTATAAGTATACATCATAACAAATTTATAATACAAAATTTAAAAATTTTTGCATCCAACTAGCCCAAATTCGTGGCCCAACTAGCCCAAATTTGTGGCCCAACAAACTCAATTTAATGGCCCAATAAAGCCCAAGCTCACATTTAAGCTCACATAGCATTCATGTACTCATTTTTAGTCCCACATCATGAAGGAGTAAGAGATAGTTGGCTTTTGGCTCTATATATAGTTCCCTCTTTTCTAATAAAATTAGTTTTATGAGATGGCAACCATACATTATGGTATCAAAAATCTCATTATTTAATAAAAAAAAAGTATTTTTAAAAAATGTAATGAAGTAAAATATATTATTTATATTTTATTTATCATTAAAATTTTTTTTTTTGAAATCGGCCGGTTCTTTCAAACCCGGACCGGTTCGCCGGTTCACCGGTTAAATCGTCAGTTCAGTCCGGTTCAGGACGGTTCTATGCGAAGCAGGTTTTTGAACTGGACCGGATCGGACAACTGACCGGTTCACGGTTGAACCGGTTGAACAGGCCGGTCCGGTCCGGTTTTTAAAACCTGATATATATATATATATATATATATATATATATATATATATATATATATATATATATATATATATATATATATATATATATATGATCATTCTAAACAAAAAAAACAGACTAAGAATAGAAGGAACTGAGCAAGAACAAATAAAAATATGGTGCCAAAATAAAAAAAATCAAGATACCATACAAATTACAATGGTTTATGGTTAAACTCTCCTTCTTGTTATACAAGCATCAAAATGCTGAAAAAGTATTGTTGAATTGGTATCTAACGCAATTATAATTTTAGAGGACAATAGACTCGTCTAAAAGGAAAATTAATGCTTTAAAATGGGCTGAAAAATCTTTCTGACTAGACTACAATATGTCCAAATGGAGGTGTTGTGTATTTGTTCCTAGATTAGGTTTGCTTTTGTAGGTATCTTGTTTGGGATGTCTAGCCTATAGTGTTGCTTGTTATGTTGCTTTTTAGCCTATTAATAGAGTTTAGATTGTATTAGGAAATAAGCCAAAGAAATAAAGTTTTGCATTGCTGTTTGGCTCACCGCCTCCCCTCTCCTCTCTCCCTCCTCCTCTTTCAAGATCCATGAGGAAGTGCTTCTTCCTCAAGTGAAATATGCCAAACACGACAAATGTATGTCTGATTAAAATAATATTTTAATTAAAATGGATACGCATGTTTGACATGCATGTCATAATATTTTATAATAAAATTTATTAAATTGAAAAATTTTAACTTTTTAATATTCCCGTAATCAAATAAAACATGTTTGATCGCATATATCCTATATTCATGCCTCCGTATGCTTTAGGGTTTCACTTTTGACGATCCTTATTCCTCGTCTTCTTAATTTACGCGACCAGGCAAGCCGGTCAAGCAGAGAGATCGAAGATTGAAGCACGGTACATACCCATTCCTCCATCATCTTCATACATTTTTTTCTTCAACTCTTCATCATTTTTTTGACGAAGCAAGGCCAACCAAGAAGGCGACTGCTTGATTTGTAGCCCAGTACGTCCGGCTTCAGTCGTTCTCTTCATTTCGGCACAGGGATTGACTTGTTTATCTTTGCCATTTTTGCAGTCACCGAAGGCATCTAAGGAACATCGAAGGGGTTAAAAAAACAAAAAGAACATCGAAGGGTTAAAAAAAAAGGAACATCGAAGGGTTTCGACTCGTGTTTGCGCAGTCAAAAAGTAGAGGGAGAGTGGGGTTGATACATTCAAATGGAGTATAGTTTGCTGGCGTGTCTATTTCCACAAGCAACTATTCGAAGGCAAATAATGTTTTTCCTACTTGCATGATGTGTCCACTTGCATTTTCATTGAATTGCTATTTAGTTTATCTCCAAGTGAAAATACCCTATCCATTATGTTACCCTGCTAAGGAAGGTTTCATCATGATATGAATTCTTTTTTTATTGATTTTTTCGTTTGATTACTTGTATGATTAGAAAATATTAGAAATGATCTTTCTTTATTAGATTTAAATGAGAATTTGATTTTTAATAGGACACAATGGAGAAAAAAGATTCATGTAGCCGACCCCACGTAGTGGGATAAAAGCTTCATGTTGTTGTTGTTGTTGATTACTTGTATGATTAGATTTGAATGCGATATTGTGTGGAGTTGCCTTTTGGTTCGTTGATATAATACTATGTGATGTTAAGTTCTTAGTAGATGTTAGTTGGTTTGTTTGGTGATATTTTTAGGGGTATTTACATAAATGATACCTATAATTCATTTATGTACATATTTAAGATCTAAACTTTACTATTGACTTAATTACCCGCCATAAACATCGTTGCTCCTATTTGCAATCCCAAATCCATCCAAGACAAAGAAGAGCATTCATGTGTCCGCTTACATTTTTCATTTAATTGCAATTTAGTCTATCTCCAAGGTAAAATACCTCTAAGCCTATCCTCACATAAAAATTCAAATGTTATATATATAAGAGTCCTCTGTTATGTATGCAAGTTTTACATATAAAAAGTATGGTTTAAAATTGCACAATATGAGGCTCACCTTGAGGCCCGCCTTTGCGCAATTCCAATAAAAAACGCCTCGATGCTTATGCCTCGAGTTTTGTGTATGAGGCTTGCGCCTCAACTTGGTTGAGGCCGCCTTGAGGCCCGCCTCGTCTCATTGGCATGAGGCTTACGCCTCACGCTATATATATTAAAACTTACATAAATCTTGAAGTAAATGCTCGACATTGGACTCTATAGGAGAGGAGGAAGGGGAGAGAGCAGTTCATCATAATGAGGATTCAAATGAAGAACCCCTTAGTGATGACAGTGTTGATGACTTATGAGTTCTTATGTGATATGTCATTGCTATTTGTTTTTGGAAATTAGAATTATATGTTAATGAAAAGAATACTGAGATTTGGGAAAGATAGAATTTTAAGTTGAATTATATTTCATGTTGTCTTATTATTGAGATATTTTGATTTCACTTCATATCTTATGCTTTTTTATGTTTTATATTATTCACTCATTAGTATATAAAAAATTTATCATTTTATGTTTACGCAATCTTTTGATTTTGAGGCTTACGCCTCAAAACATCTTGAGGCTTACGTCTCGCCTCACGAATGAAAAAAGCCTCAATACTCGAATACGCAATTTTAAACATTGATAAAAAGAGGTCAATTGGTGCTCTAAGGAATATGTTAGATTAAGTATTGAGTTTTAGTTTGAGCAAAAATGTATATTTTAATGTTGTAACATTAATCTTTTCATATTTTTTATTATCTTTTTATTTTTTTCAAGAACCTCTTGCATCTAAATAATTATTTTTTCAAGAACCTCTTGCATCTAAATAAGTTGGAATAATGTAGGCTTCATCATGAGTTTATATTTGGATTGAAGCTAAGTTTAGGCTTCATCATGGGTTTATATTTGGATTGAAGCTAAGTTTAAGGTTAACATATTTGTTTGCACAGAGTTAAAAGTAATAATATTCAATGCTAATGATATTGAAGACCAAAGACAAACCTTTGAAGCTAATCATATTATTATTATTATTTTCATTTATAATATGATGCTATATTAATACATTATTTAAAAATTGTAATGATTGTCTAAGTCGTACCGGTGTCTTATATAACAATGCTAGCCGTGTCTAGCTTTTGTGTGCGTGCACCTTAGTTGAAAGATAAAGAGATATGTACAAATTTCTCCCGACTTTCCTAGTGTGGTGTAGCTCCGTTGTTTTTTCCCAGTCTCAGATTTTTATACATTAAATCTTAGTGTTCTTTCTACTATGCTGCATTTTCTCTTTCTTGTTTGTGTTCACTACGTAATTTTACTTCCCCAATAGAACCTTGAGACATTTTTTTAATTGAAAACTTTCAAAATTAAATTAGAGATCACATGAGCTCCAATTTAAACGAACTTGGATGCTTCAATGACATAGACCTACAAACGAGTTGTGATATAAATCCAAATTAGCATAAATCATGCATTAAAAGAATAGTTGAAAACTTCATGAAATTGTTTGCGAGACCAAATCATCTCCAAATCAGGTGTTCTTTCACTCAAAACAAGCATCTAGATAAGAGGAATCCAATAAGCCCAAAATCACTCAATTTTAATATCACTTAGATATCTAACCGGCTAAGAAACATTCTACAATAAAAAAAATTAGCACAAATCATCTTAGGGAGTGTTTGTAGATTTTGGTTAATATAACCAAAATGACAATCCCAAACAATGTATAAAGTTGTGCAAGTATTGAGGTGATTTTCGTCCGTTAAGCGAGGCGTAAACCTCAAGGCATTTTGAGACGTAAGCTTCAAAATATAGTAATTGCGTAAAGTGAAAATAAAGGTTAAAAGTGATTTTATTATATAATACCAAAATAATATGCTAAAAAATGACATTATTTAATTACAATTGTGTTAGTGATTATGCCATTAGACTTAAATTGTTCCCATTTTCTCTAAGATATAAGGCAAAATGTGATTAAATTCGTTACTCCTAGGCTCTATTTCCAAATGGAATGAGTTGGGGCATAAATTTTTAGTAAAGTACTTCCCACCACCTAAGAATTCTAAACTTAGAAATGATATTACTTCTTTTACTCACTTAGAATGAGAATCAATTTATGAGAGTTGGGAGAGATTCAAAGAGATGCTTAGAAAGTGTTGAACTATGAAGAAACAAATTGACATACATAGAAATTTTTTTTGCATATGATGTAAAATGGCAACAGATAAATTGAGTGAAATAAAGTTAAAATTCAAGAATAAAACAACATAAAATAAAAGAATTGCATAAAAGCGTCATTTAACATCAAATTTAACTCCAAATTCCTTCTTTCTTACTTACTCATCCACAATTAGTTCTTAAATAAAGCAAAAATAGTTGTCAACAACTCAGAAATAATCTGCACGGACATCAGTGATGGGTTTTTTATTGAAGCCATCGTAATAATAAATTAGTCTCTCCCTTGTCTCATCCTATGGAGTCCAAGCCTGCCAATCTGCTTCTTCATCATTAATTTCAATGATCTTCGTCTTTCATAAATATTTGTCATCAATATAATGATGAGAGTAATACTTTTAAATTTTTAGAGGATATGGTGGTGGCGTGCATCTTTCAAGTAATCCCTGACGATGGTCAGGAAGTGGTGGCTATGGCGAAGGCGGTAGGCTAGAGGTCGAGGTAGTCGAGAGGAAGTTGTTGTGGCTCGGGTGTGCATTAAGGCATAATTTATTTGGGGCTTTAATTTAGGATTTAGGTAAATTTTAATAAAAAAAATACATAAGTAGGGTGAGGCGTATAGTCTCAAGCCAGTCAGTTAAGTCGCTTCTCAAGGCGGGACTTAGCCAAGTTGAGGTGCAAGCCTCATAAAAAGGTTCGAGGCATAGGTCTCAAGGAATTTTTTAGTAGAATTGCGCAGAGGCAAGCCTTATATTGCGCAATTTTAAACAATGCTCCCAAATATTATAATTAGACTCACACTTTTCACATAAAGATATCTAAAATTAAAGATAGCTTAGAGATATGAATTATAGAGCTCTGCCCAAAGATTGATGTTGATAATCACAAAACACCGTCACTTGATCACTGAAGCCCGACCACTAATGCTTGACTTTCATCGCAAGATTTTGGTTCCCTGGCTGAGACATCCAACACTCGACGAGCATGTCCTGCCCGCCACCGTTCATTAACGACTCTAACATCTACTTACTCCCAACAATCTATTGATCTTCGTCAATGCCCATCACCATTTCACAATACTTTTCACTACATTCACAAGAGACTGAGTTGGAAATTCATAATTTGTAATCCTTGGATTCTTTAATTTATAAGAGAAAACTTCCATAAACTTTATTTGCATAGTGGATTATTTCAACTGGGGCAGGCCCCATGAATTTTTTCTACCTAGATTGTTTATTTAAAAACTTTAATGTCTTTTGCGAACGTTTATCATCTATATGTGTCTGGATCTTTATGCAATGCCAAGTAAAAAAAAAAACTCTTATTATACCATCACAAATTTTCCAACACCTAACAAGAACAAAAAGAAGATAAAGAGAGAAGTGGATCAATTATGAATGGATGGCTGAAGAATAGTTGGTGGCACCCAAGGGTGTTGATTAGCATCATAAATTGATTTAGTCGACCCCACAAACAAGGCTCTAGATCCCGTCCATTTTGTTTCCCTCATATTAGATGGTCAATATCTTCCGGTCATGATATTTGCCATCCAATCACTAATCAATGTGGGGAACATAACTCCTAAGCTCCTATAATTTATTTTTATCATCATCATGTTAACCTTATCCCAAATATTTGGAACTGGCTTTATGAATCATCAATTTTCACTCACTCTTATTAAGTCTTGCCGAAGGTGTTAAACCAATCATTTACAAATAAATTTTGATAACTTATATCAATATTACCTTAAGTCCACCACTTCTTCTTCCAAATCCTCCAACATTAATTTTATCTACACATCTAACAGATATAATTTTCACCCATTAATATAGATGTCCAAACTACTTAATCTATTTTCAATTACCTCATTTTCAATAGATGTCACTCCAATTATTCTTTTAATAAAATCATTCATAAATTAATGCTTCATAGTTTAACTATACATGCATCTTAAAATGCTTATTTCAATCACACTCAATTTAGATATCAATGATATTGTACATCCCAACACTCAAATTGAACTTTTTAATTTGTTGTACATGGCCTAATTGCAGCATACTAAATATCCAATTGTAGGGATCAATAAGATCTGCATACCCAAAGTTAATCTCCACCTACAAAATAATTTCATCTAAAACTCTACTAAAATTTTTTAAACCTTTTACGTATCAAATGAATCAAACATTCCAATGGACAATCCAAAAGATGCAGAAGATTGTTAAAATTTTATAGCATTGGAAATTGCTGAATTTTGTAATGTGCAATACTGCAATGTGAAAGGCATAAAGACAGAATAACACGTTTGATTATAAAAATGTCTCTCTTAAGGTGGTCATTGACATAGCAAACTTACGAGCATTCAGTTCTAGGATGCCTAGGCTGTGATTAAGTTCAATGGTGCCAATGTTGCGATAGATGCCTAGAGATTGAAAATGGTTGCTTACTCCACTAATATAGGGCCCCCACATTATAGATTCAACTTGAATTTCCCAGAATCCATTCCCCTGGTGCACATTTGCATTTGCAACCCAAGCATGAACAAAAATAAAAAATCCTGAATTAAGAACAGAAGGATAAGAACATCTAGATTAATCCCTCAAACAGACAATCTTAACTTACTAAGACAATATTGATAAAGAGGCACGCAACTACTTGCATATGTACTAATTGATATGCAGGCAAACAACAAATTACACCTCTCAAAAAACATGAAAATTCAATTTATGGTCTATATCCGATTTATTAATCTTGTGAACCTTCTACCACACAAAAACATGTTCACAGCTTGGTTTATAAACATTTGATTCAAATTCAGATATCCTAACAAAACTAACACAGCTTAAATTAGATATCGAATGCATTTAACAAAATAAATATATAAACTAATTCAATTTAGCATTACATCTTAATCTCCTCTTTACACTAAAAGAAATACATAATTGAAAACACAAATAAAATTTCCAATCGAAGTTTTGCATCTCAATAATCAATAACGAAATTCCTAGGTTTAAAAAAAATAATAATAATAACGAAATTCCTAGGCGTCAGGAAAAAAACACTCAGATCTCGTCATAAACAAGGACCAGACCATGCATCTCCAAGATTACCCATTAGATATTCTCTCCCGATTAACATAATGATCAGATGAACGAAACCCTACTGCATCAATCACCAGATCCAGCAAAATCAACACCCTATCCATTACAACTTTCAGTTCTAGCTGACCAAATTCAATAGACAAGCAAAATCATCAAAAGTAAACAATCAATCCACGATCACCATTGATTCAGTACCCAATCCGATAAAGAAACACGCATCAATTAGATCCCAGCAAAACGATAGGTTTCCGATTAATAAAATCCCGAATCCTAAACAACAGAGATCTGATCTAAAATATAGAGAGAAAGAAACACATACCATTTTGACGTAGCCGGAGACCTAATTGAAGGGAATTGATGAGAGAGACCAGCTGAAACCCAGGCGTACACAGCGAGAGTTACAGATCTCCGTGCTTCCGATGGCAACATAGCTTTGCCTTTTATAGCCACGGACTGTTCATCGGTTTTTATGCGGAAGCCTCGAGATTTTTTATCTTTTATTTTGGAATCCTTCTTGGCCGCGTGTGTGTGGCCTCTTGTGTGACTGTAGCCGGGCCGGTTTTTTGATTTGCCAGGTGAACAGTTGTAGCACGCAGCTAGGAAATTGGGCGTAGAATAACGTGACCGCCATACCATGATGGCTACAGGAATTGTGGGGCCTATTTTTGACGCGTCGCTACGGCTTGATGGGACGCAATTATGAATCGTCCGCCTGCGGCCCAGAGAAAATATCAATCGGCCCAGAGAAAATATCAACATTTCATTTTCTTAATATTTTTTAAAATAGTTTTTAATATAAAAATTAAGATATTTGTACTTAAAAAAAAACTATTAAAAGAGCAACGAAAAAGCCATCTCAAACAAAATCTAAGTTAAACTCACATACATCTTATGCATAAGCTTTAAATTCAAGACTTCTAAATTAACAATTAAAAGTTCTAAACAAATAAATTAAAGTTTCATTTGGGAACATCTTTTTTACTTTGAGTTAACTTTTTAGTTAAAAAATTTCTTAAAAATCGGCGAAAAACACCGGAAAAAATTATCCCAAACGAAATTTAAAATGCACTATGTATTTGTTTTGGATTTTTTTTTGTATTTTAAATTGTAAGATAAATTTTATAATACATTATTTGAATTTATAGCTTTTAGGAAATAATTTTTTATATATTTTAAACTTTTTTTAGGAGTTTTTGATAATCTATTCAACATGAAATTTAATTTATTGTCTTATGGTGAATTTGTGTTTTTGGGTCATATATATTTGCATTTTTTTTAAGTTTTGGGCAATAATTAGGGGTATAAAAAGGCTTCAACAAGTTCAATTTGAGTCCAACTCCAAACTCATGACCCGAGCCCGACACTTGTCCGATCAATCCGAACACGGCTCATTTACTAAAAGAGTCAAATATCAGAACTCAGACTCGACCCACTAGCAACTGGAACCCATATAAAATTTACACTCTTAACAATAAACCGTCCTCCCACGTAGACTCTTAAACCACTATTCTCTCATGTAATACTTTATGTAATATAATTTCCTCTAAGGCTTCATTTGGGACGGCTTTTTTATTGTTTTCTAAAACAGAGTTTTAATACAAAAATAAAAAAATTTGTAATAAAACTCCGTTTTAGAAAATAATAAAAAAGTTGTCCCAAACGAAGCCTAAGTCTCCATGTTTTATTAGTATAACCTGGTGTAGGAGTTTTCTAATTCAATAAATTTGATTAGAATTATGTAAAATTTATTTTAAACTTATAAAAAATCATTTTTAAATTTTGGTTATTTAATAATATTCATTTTCTATTTTTTTATTTCTTAGAATTAGAAAATTTGTTATTATTTTATTTCTATAATCATGTACTTATTATATTTATCATGTGATTTTTTTATCACATATAGGTGTTGGTAAAGTAAAGTGATCCTAACTTTTCATTATATGCTTTCAAATTGCTAATTAAGTGTTAAGTATTAATTATACAATTATATCATATTAAAAAAATTGGAAAGCCTGAGCCACAAGCTAATGATGATGACTATTCACTAAGTATAATTATGCAAGTCAAAGACGAAAGCCAACTTCACCTACTGAGCTGACGACTTTTTTTTTTAGAGCACGGCCTATTTCATTAACTAGATGAAATATTTACATCTAAGGCAATGTCAGTTTTTAGTGGAGTAAGATTGTGTTAATCAATTGGGTGTATTATTGGAAAGATTATTCTGTGCATATGTCGAACTCCATTCGGAGACAAATCAGAATGAGTCAGGTAGATACCGTGGCTCAATTCTTCTTGATATTGCTGCTCGATACCGCACTCGGTATTGTTCACATGACTCATTCTGGTTTTTCTCTAGATATAGACTTGCGTTCAGCGTCCGCATAGAATAATTTATCATACTATTGACTAGACTTTAATTTTGTTGTTCGACATTGATGTGGAACTCACTAGGGAGTCACGAGAGGTAACGCGCTCTTACTCGAGGGTTTGGGGGCGAGGACCTAAGAAAAAATTCTTATACATGTAGAGAACACAATGTCACAGCATTATAGTTCAACGCCACGACGCTGCCAACCAAAAAAAGCTGGTGCCACAAGACTAAGGCTTCGTTTGGGACGGCTTTTTTATTGCTTTCTAAAATGGAGTTTTAGTTAAAAAATAAAAAAAATTGTAGTAAAACTCCGTTTTAGAAAGCAATAAAAAAGCCGTCCCAAATCAAGCCTAAGATGTCGGTGCCTGAGGTGTTGTGCGTACAACACTGCAATGCTGTAAAATAAATTGTAGTTAAACCAATTCACAATAGATAAAATATTTAATGTCAAAAAAATAAATACTATCATATTTATTTTGCTACAAAATAATAGATAAATCAAATCAGATATAAAATATTTATTTTTTAAATTTTGATTACAAGAAGCTGAAGCAAGAAGACATCATCATTCCTGAGAGAATATGATACAGATATTATAGCTCACAGATTTTCTTAAAAAAAAAAACAAAAAGACATAACAAACTATAATGCTTGTAGTTAGGCTTTGTTTGGGACAGCTTTCTTCCTGCTTTCTAAATCAACGTTTTAGTACAAAAAATAATAACTAAAAAAATACTTTAAAAAATAGTAAGAAAGCTGCCCGAAACAAAATCTTAATTTGATGTAATGACACAGTTACAAAGAAACTTGCATAAGCACTATATCCTTTGCATAAGACTGCTAAGAAATAATTGATGTACATTCCTTGAAAAAAAAAACAAAATATTCTACTTTATGCCCACAATGACAACAAAATAAATAATATTTATTACATACATAAAAGAAGAAGAAGAGAAATACAACCTAGTAGAGAAGAGCAGCCATGGTCAAGGGCTCTCATGCCTCCCTATTACATGGAAAGAAAACCAATTGCAACCCCTCTATTCCTAAGGTTAGTTATAACAAATTCATATATACTCTATCTACATCTCTCTCTCTCTCTCTCTCTCTCTCTCTCTCTCATAATCTCAACAAATAACACTTCTGTATAGGGAAAATTTGAAGCTGTAGGACTTCGAGCAAATTATCAAACTTCAATCACTTTGGTATTCTACTTGAATATTGCCACAGAGGGCTGAAAAAGCTGCAACTTCTTAGGAGCAGTGCTATAAGAATATTAGTAGAGTCAGTATGGAATCTGCCGCAAATAGTCCAGATTACTCCTGAAAATAAAATTGTAGTCGGGAATCACTGATAGCATCACAAGGAATTTCTGCATGTCAAGCAATTTTGATGTGAAGATAAGCCATAAGAAAAGAAGAGCCACAAATAGTTGGGTTTGAAAATGCTGTAGCTTTGCTTTTTCAATTCATTCAATGGTTTGCATGATCCAATGATGCAATAAGAGAAGCA
Organism: Dendrobium nobile; assembly: GCA_022539455.1. Lineage (NCBI taxonomy): Eukaryota > Viridiplantae > Streptophyta > Magnoliopsida > Asparagales > Orchidaceae > Dendrobium > Dendrobium nobile. Next base: position 70,624,393 of record CM039721.1, on the reverse strand, counting down.
AGGTCTTCAAAAGCCTCTCAATAATTGTCGGATTCGTTCATATAAAATTAAAGTTGGGCCTGTCATACCAATGATCAAATCATTTTTCAACATCAAGCTTAAGGCTTCGTTTGGGATAGCTTTTTATTGATTTTTAAAACAACTTTCTAGTTTAAAAATTAAAGTTTTTATACTAGAAAGCTGCTTTACGAAGCAGTAAGAAAGCCGTCCCAAATGAAGCCTATATCTTTAGGTCAGGATCGCTGCAAATATTTTTATAATGAAATGTTTCATCTATTTGATGTGGGATTATTTTCTACTCTCACTTTCATCTTAACAATCTCTCCCTCACATGAGTATCCACATTAGTCACTATTTTTCCTCAAATGGAAGCTTTCAATGCAATTAAAACTCATGCACCAATAGCTAGCTCAATTACATTAGGATTTTGTGAGAATTACTTGCGCTTTTAAAGCTTGGTCGATAATGATGGAAGCAATGGGTTGCAAAGTGCACGAAACAATTTGATCTCAACCAAAATAATTGCTCTAAAACCACTTTCTAGAGTGTTGGCTAAGGATGGACTAGTAGTTCAACTTAGACTTCGTTTGTGATAGCTTTCTTATTGCTTCTTAAAGCAGTTTTCTAGTACAAAAATTAAAAATTCTTATACTGAAAAGCTGCTTTAAGAAGCAGTAAGAAAGCCATCCCAAATGAAGCCTTATTTTCATCTAAAAATTTTAGGCTTCGTTTGGGACGGCTTTCTTACTGCTTTTTAAAGTAGCTTTCTAGTACAAAATTTTTTATTTTTGTGATAAAAAGTTGCTTTAAAAAGCAGGAAGAAAGAAGCCTTAAACATATATTTGAAAGCAAAACTCAATAATTTCTATACTAACAAATTTTCCCACAATTTGATGTTGACTATGTTGGGGTTATTGTTGATAGAAGTCAACTTCTAAGTAGTTCAAGAGGAGATAATCTCTTTACCTATAAAAAATTGCTAAAGTTATCCTAATTGATACCAATGAACTAAGATTTGGGGCACTAATGTTCTATCTTTACCTTCAAAAACTTAAAACACAAGTAAAAATCCATGTTTGATGAAGGTATATTTGGAAAAGGAAATTACCAGAGCATCTGAGAAGAACTTAGAAGGTTCAAAGACTGCGGCATTGAATCTGAGCTTTGCTTGGTTCAGCTCCTTTAAACATCTGCGTCAGTTAATTATTCACACATACAGCAAAATCCCTTCTCAGGAACCATGAAATGGCTGGTCTCATGAAACTACAACTGCTGCATCAGACTCAAAGAACTGAGCTACAGCAGAATAAAGCTGCTCTACTTCAAATGGCTTCGACACATAACCATCCATGCCATACCTCACACACTCATCATGATTTGCCTGGAAAACATCAGCTGTCATTGCCAGTATGGGTATATGCCAATGTGCAACATTACCATACATTTCCACCGATGCTTCTCTTGACTTGATGAGCTTATTGACCTTTTGCTCCATGTCTCGGATTCTCCGGGTGGCTTCAAATCTGAAAAATCAGTGTTTAAACAGTTAAAATCTATCAAAAAAACCAAAATGAATTAAATGGTTAGAAAAACAACGCATAAATCCCTTCTGGCTCACATTATAGTTTCTATGATAGGATCAGAACATCTTACTCCATTGACACATGCAACATAGATGGGAGGTGTTTGTAGAGCTGTTGCTTTCAATTTTACAATTGTAAAGCTGAAAAGAGGCTGAACAAATGGCAATTTTTAATAATAAAAAATTTTAAAACATGATTATTCAATAAATTTATGATGTCTATCACATGTTACAACAAATACAACAACAACAATAACATCAAGCTTTTGTCCCACTACGTGGGGTCGGCTACATGAATCCTTTTCGCCATTGTTTCCCGTTAAAAGTCAGATTCTCATTTAAATCTAATAAAGAAAAATCATTTTTAATATTTTCTAACCAAGTCTTTTTAGGTCTACCTCTACCTTTCTTAACATAAGTTAAATATAATATCTCAACTTTCCTAACCGAGTCATCGGAAGGCCTCCTTTTGATGTGACCAAACCATCTAAGGCGATTCTCTCTAATCTTATCTTCCGTTGGAGCTACTCCAAATATAAATAAAAATTTTTTGTTGTCAAGGGGATGATGATGACAAGAACAACATCATCATCATCATCATCATCACCATCATTAGTCTTACCTTAACTATTTGGGGATCCAGGCACAAGCACACACATGTCATCTAAAGCAAGCGCAGTCCAAGTAGTTGTAATGCAGTGTAGTATGAAGCTTATATAACACTTCAGTACATGTATCCCAAGAGTAAGAATTATATATCATAGTTCATCATATATATAGAAATATAAATAAGGGTGAAACAAGGAGAAACATGTAACTTCTAACAAACAAAATTTATTGGTATCATAAATAAAGAGATTAAACATGAAATTACCCATCCATTTCAGGCATCTGAACATCCATAAAGCAAGCATCAAACTTGTGAGGAGGCTGAAGTAACTCAATGGCAGCCTTGCCGCTGTCTGCACATTTAACTACAGCTCCATATTTCTTTAAAGCGCCAGCGGCGACCTTGAGATTTACTAAATTGTCGTCGACAACCAAGATTTGCTTCCCGCACAGTAAGCTTTTTAGCGTCGGAGGTTGCCTTGCTTCTTGATGCCTCCTATCCCCTACTCCCATGGCTCTCTGAAGGCAAGCAGTCATCATGCTTACGCGAAGAGGCTTTATAATGCAATCAACATATCCCGCCGATTTTATAATATCCACCTCAGAAGGGCTTAGGGAGGTAGACAACAGAAGCATCTTTGGGATATTTTCCTGAGGCCTCAGTCTACCATTTTGCTTGAGCTGAATAATTGGACGAGTGAATGCCAGACCAGATCCCTCACCCCAAGCATCCTTGTCAACAAGTACAATGTCAACATGTCCAGTCCCACTGGATTTGGCATAAAGGGTAAGGGAAAATAATTAGTGATTCATCAATAATGTAATTTTAACAAGTCATTTAATATACCATAGGAAAAATTCATATTAACTGAAAATCTTGCAAATCAGCTTCTAAAATGTCCATGATATCGATAAAAGAAAAGAAAATGATGTCATAACAAACTAAACTAAACTGCGGCACGCACTTAAGGATGCAAACAAGTTGAACTTGACCGAGCAACGAGCTCAAATGTTTTAATGAGATGAAATTTTGGTTAATTTATTCACAAACATATAGATTTTTAACACCCCTATGCACAATGACCAAAGAAATCTCACCTTGGGCTGCAAGCATCCAGTATCTTGGAGAGTGCAGATTCTGGATTTGTGGCAACTTCCACTTCTATTCCCAATCTCTGCAAGTGATACTTTGTAACATCGGCACGGATGCTCCTTCCATCAACAACCAGTCCTGTCATTCCTCGGAAATCCGACACGGTTATTTCTGATTGCTGCCTTTTCATATCAACCGAATTCTTCCACCCTTCCCTGAACACAGCAGTGAATGAAAATGAACTTCCAACACCTGGTTCACTTACAAATCCTATTTCCCCACCCATTAGATCCACCAAGCATTTACTTATGCTCAATCCAATGCCCGTCCCACCGTACATCCGGGACGTAGAACTATCGGCTTGCATGAAAGGCATAAAAATATGATTCTGAGCATCTAGAGGAATTCCAACCCCAGTGTCCTCGACTGTTATCAGTATGTTAATTACATCAGTAGCCTCAGTATTGGTTTCAAACATTCTGAAATTCTCCCAACTTTTGCACCTGTCTACCACACGAAAACCGCTTAATGTATTATGCAAAAGATCCATGCCATTCTCAACTAGATCATGCCCTTTCCTACACACATGGTTGTCAACATCACAAATCCTCCTCATTTCCTCAATTAGATGAACCGAAACAAAGATGTGCCCTTCTTCTGTAAACTGCAAATTTAAACAAACGAAGTTTCAGTGACGAAATTATAAAAACTCGTGTAAGAGTTAGAAATGAGGAGTTTAGAACATTTTAAAGAGCATGAAATCCTCATGTAGAAATTTCGTGCCCGATGAAGTGCACTACTAGGTTTAGAAGTTCAACATAAATTGCATAGCAATCATGTTGAAAATAGGACGATATCGTTCAAGTGACTAAACAACACAAATTGAGTTATACTATATTTTGAACTAGAACCTTCCTTTTCAAAGCAAAATGTAAGGACTAGCCAAAAAGCAAAAGGTCATGTGGAATGCTTCTTACTATTTTCCAAGGAGAGGGCAAAGGCTTCCATGTCCCTTCAAAAAAAACTTTGGATAAAAGAACGATTGGTTGGATTGACATTTATTGAAAGTAATCGACAATAGATTTGGTTGATTTGAACATATACAATTAAGAGTAGAAAATATGCCCAGTAGACGAATAGGAGACAAACCGAAAAATATATGAATAGAAGTTGTATAAAATAATTTGCGAAGTATAAGTTTAACTCCACTAATAGCACTTAGTAGGAACGAATAAAAAACGGAAGGACACATACCCACATATTAGGATAAGGCTAATGATGATTATTACATCTTGATTGTTCGGTGTAGATGTCATAAGAAATTTCAATTTACCACGAAAATTATAACATGAGCATATTTTTCTTTGTGATTCTTTGCTTAAACCCAATAAAAATCTTCAGGTTGTGCTCAGTTTCTTCAATTTATTAGTTATTCCTTCAATCCAAACAAATAAATGATCATTTCAATCTCCATCCAAATAAGTGGATGAGAACTAATTTCTATTCTATTCTATCATTTTAATCTCCATTCCCTTTGCATTTCCTCTCTTTCAAATCCTTCAAACCAAATGGAGACAAGTTTGAATCCCACGCCATAATGAAATATTGTACAGTTCATGCAAAGATATAAGGAACTTTAGTGAAATTCATGCATAAGCTCAATACTTAAACAATATAAAAACAAAATATCATTATAAATTTCATAATAAGTAAGGTAATACCATAATGTTATAGCCAAAGTTCAAACAAATAACATGAAGCAAGAAAAACAAATAGCAAACCTTCACAGAATTCCCAACAAGATTTGTAATAACTTGTCTGAAACGCCAAGGGTCTCCTATAAGAACTTCTGGCACCTCATTGGAAATGTAAACCGCCAGCTACACAGACAAAAATAAAAGAGATAAACAAAACCTTATATTAAATATCATCAAAATGGGATGGAAATAGCAATCAGAAAATTCAAAACCGAGCACATCAGGTTTACCTCGATGCCTTTGGTTTGCGATTTGTCAGAAAATAGAGACAAAACATTATCCAAAACAGCACGAACGTCAAAAGGTACAGCCTCTAGCTCCAGCCTACCAGATTCTATCTTAGCCTGATCAAGAACCTCATTTATTAAGGAAATTAAGGCCTTCCCACTCGCCTGAGCAGTCATAGCAAAATCCTGCTGTGTTGAATCAAGATCTGTGTCCAGAAGCATCTGCAACATACCTGAAAGTGAACCAAAACTTGATCATCCTTACATAAATTTAAGTAATACAAACAAAGCAAAACATCAAAATGAAGCAACAGACCTAAGACACCATTCATTGGAGTTCTAATTTCGTGTGAAACAGTCGCCAAAAACTACAAGAAATAAATAAAAAATATTAGTACTAGGACATGAATTATGACAGTAATCACACCAGTTAAAAGTGAAATGACATATAAAAAGTAAGGGTGTAAATATTTGACACGCTCCGAAAACCCGACTTGAACCAGACCCAAAAATTTCGGGTTAGGGTCAACCCGAACCCAAAATGGGTCGGGTTCGGGTTCAACATTTCGACCCGTTTCAAAAATCGGGTCGGTTTTGAGTTGACCCGAAACGGACCCGTTTAGACCTGAAAACCCAATTTTGACCCGGCAACCCGAGATTGACCATTTTCGACCTTTTTTTTTTACCTGAAAAGTGAAGATTGACCCGTTTTTGGATCCGAAAACTAGCATTTTTTTGTTGGAAACGGGTCGTGTCGGGTTGACCTGGACCCGAAGCGGGTCGGGTTCGGGTCCGGAAAACCGACCTGTTTTAAAAAACGGGTCAAGTTCGGGTTGACCCGAATAGTTTCGAGTTCGACGTGAACCTGACCCGTGACCCGAAATTGACAACCATACTACAAGCAAGATCCCTTGAAATATTGTAGGAGAAAATATGTTGTTTTGAAAACTCATTTTCCCTTTGCGACATTTTCATTGCGAGAACAAAATATCACCTGTGATTTTGCCACATCGGCAGCTTCTGCCCGAACTTTCAGCTCTTTCATTTCGCGATAATCATCTTCTACCTTTTCAATGCGATTTATGGCAGCATTAAATATGTGCCCAACGAGCAAAACAATCACAGCAACACCTAATGATGTTGTTATAGCTGACCATGGAGGTGGAGGTTCATGCTTGAATCTGGACAGATTATAAAGGTTCCAAATAAGGAAATTTCAACTTCCATGCTTTTCAACATAGCGGTGACATGGTAATTAATGCCTACCTGCAATGCATTGCATGTCTTCTTGTCGGATCGCCAAAATCAACATAACTAATATGCACATCATCTCTACCAGAAACATCATCTGGACCATACATCTTTATAGAAGCGGATGAGTTAGTTGTGTCATACACATTAACGATGATAGTTTGCTTGCTTGCAAGCTGCTGAAGAAGTCTCTCTACCAAAGAAGCAATATCAAATGAAGCACCAAGATACCTGACAAATTCAATACAAGAAATATTGGAATTACTGAAACTAAGGCTTCGTTTGGGATGGCTTTTTTATTGCTTTTTAAAGTAGCTTTTTAGTACAATTTTTTTTTTTTACTAAAACAGTAAGAAAGCCATCCCAATGAAGCCTAAATATATGAACTAATTAAGAAAATGTACAACAGCAACTAACCCGACGGTAGCATCAATACGCTCTTGAGCCGTAGAAGAAGGGGGAAGGTCATTTTTATATACAGCAAATGTGAGAACAACCCCAAGTTTATTGGATTTAAGAAGCTTAAATGGAGATGTTAGAACGCCCTTCCCCGATGCCCTGGCTCTTAATATATTGTCATGATCTTCCTGGCGAAAGGGGAAATAAAATAAGATTTAGAATTCTATTTTGGTAACATATTGAAAAAAGCTTTATATAAGCCTAAGCTTTTACCTTCCCAGACATCATATCAACTGACACAATGTGTGAAACCGTTTCTTGAGTGAAGATAACAGGTGCATATTCCTCTTGAGCAGGTGAAGGGTCAAGTTTCTCAGGAGCGTAATCATCTTTAACAGGAGACTGATCCTCAGTTTCCATTTTCTTTATACTCCATCCATGTTCCTTTTCAAATTGTTCTCTCTCAGAATGTAAAACTTTTAAAGCATAAGCTACACCGCTAGTCAATGGGCGTTCAAATGCAGTTCTTGCTGTATACTCTGCAAAGGTTTTCTACAAGAAAGATGAAGAGAAAGTCAATCTATTTTTCTACAATTTAGATGATAAAAAATGTCACCAAAACAAGGATATTAATGTGGAACATTCCAGCAAAGAGTTGTGCTGTCCAGCCCGACGTAAAGAGGCCGGTTGCTGCCCAAAGGCAGCTAGAAATTTCGGGTTGCTGTCCACTCAAACAACCCAATGACTACACCGGAGCTTCACATCTTCTTCCCTCCCGTTCTACATCAGTTTTGGTATTAGCCAATCATTATGATGATGAGTGGGGAAGCGGTAGCGAAGATTTTGGTGAGCTTTTGATATTTTGATTATTGAGTACAGTAGAATCGGGCGTAGATTGAAAAGCAGGGAGTTAAAAAGAAGAAGAGATGAATTAATGTCCCAAAAGGGAGGGAAAGCATAGAGAGAAAGAGGAAGAGTAGCCTAACGGCTAGAAACAAGGGAGGAAACGTTCTCCTAGAAGGTATGCCAGAAGAAATTGTTTCCATTGTTCAATCATAAACTATCTGAATTATATGATCATTGATACATTTTTATAATAATAAGCCACATTTAAAATGATAAAGCTACTCTTGAAATAAATTTTAAAAAAATTAAGCTAATCCTAAATGACAAATGATACTTCAACCACTAATAATTAACATGATATAATATAAAAAAATACAATCACTTATGACCAAATAATATAGTATATGCCTCCCATTGCATCACATTCATTAATTGATTATTCAAGCACATTAAGGTTTCGTTTGGGACAGCTTTCTTACTGCTTCTTGAAGCAGTTTTCTAGCACAAAAAATAATTTTTTACACTAAAAAGCTGCTTTGCAAAACGGTAAGAAAGTCGTCCCAAACGAAGTCTAAATTTACAAATTAGAGATCTCCACATTTTGAGTTAGCTATATAAACTTCTACCAAACACTTCCAATTCTAGCTACAATCCACACACCAGCAAATAGGTATGATACCAAATGCAGTCCTAGAGAAAAATAAACTAACCAACTTAGTAAAAAATAATTACCGAATACTATAGAAAAGGAATATTAAAATCGTAAAATCACTATTTTGAATTCATTAACCAAAACACTGAAAAAAAAAAAATATCAGAAGTTTAATAGGCAGAGGAACCTGATCAATGGCAGAAAGGTTCTTTCCATGGTGAAAAGTTGATATCAGAATAGCTAATGCATTGACATGGTTCAAGCTCACATTGAACTGATCTTGTAACATTCTAGCTCTCTCATCACACATATTTGTAAGAGTCTCCTTTCTTCTTGCAACAATGGTTGCATTCATGCTGAAATAAATCCACACAGAGACTGACATTCCAAGAAAGATTCCCATAAATAGAATTCTCTTACGCCATCTACCTCCTGCCTTCAGGTTATGCGGCTCATATTGCTGCTGGTGCAACAGCTTATTCGAAAGATTGAACAAATTTCTATAAATAGGCACTACTATGGAACTAAGTACCATGCCCATTATAACAAAACAAATTATCAAAAGCTTAGGGAGGTTTTGATTCTGTTCTCGGTTGCAGTTTGCCGTTACTCTCGAGTTTAAAATGCTTTCACAGTCCTGCAAAAGAAATTTAATTATTGACAAATTTGTCAAATTATACCATCAGCCAAATGATAGGAAATACTTGAGTTCGCAAGTAACCCTAAGAGGTATACTTGAGTTTGCAAGCAATACTATCACTAATTGGTGAAAACAGCGAAAATAATGCAAAATCTGGGTGAAATCAGCCCCAAAATGTTGTATTGCAACAAGGGAATCAAAGCCAAACAAACACGAAAACAATATACAAGCGAGAGGAGGATCGTTCTCTCCCAATCTCTAGATAAAGAATCAAGAGCCAAGACGCCAAGGAACTCCAAGAGAAACACCAATCAAAGCATGCATAACTCTAACCCTAAACAAGCCATACTATTAATACATTAATTCCCTAATTCAAACATCCATAATTCAAATTTCCTTCTCACCCTAGCCGCCCAACCCTCTCTCGTCAATTTACTCCAAGTGGGGCCCACTAGTGTGGGCGGCAAGAGGGAAAGGAGGCGGCACTTGTCTGCCTCCTGTAAACCTAAGCCGGCCTTTGGGCCAGCTAGGCCGGTTCAAGTTGAACAGGCCTAACAACAAACTTCTTTATGGCTTAACATATACAATGTGGGGCCCTTAGCATACACAATACAAAATAAATTAGAATGGCACACAACAACAACATCAAACCTTTATCACACTAAGTAGACAAGATAATGTAATATTATACTTTATATTATGAAAAAATAGGCAAAAGATAGCATAAAAAAGAATTACTGGCAAAAGCTTGATGATGAGACAATGACTAGGAACTGAAACTGGAGATCTCAAGGACCTTTGATGCTTTACAGCATTGTCTACAAAAGTCATGGTTTTTTATGAGGATACTTCAGTTTTGTTAGTAAGTGGTGATTATTTGAACTAATCTGAACTATAAGCTGCTGGAATTAAGCAATGCTCAAAGGATGTTTATTATTATAGAAAAAAGTATGCAGTGAATGAAGCTCTGAACTGCTACAAAATTAGTCATTCAGTACATATTTTAATGCGGTAACGCATGAAACCTTACCCATGCATTGAAGAAAATTTATTTAGAAAATTCAAACCCATGATCTTGCTTAAAGGAGATAACTTGACCAATGCTCCTGAGTCATTTAAAATTGTATCATCAAAATTTCTTAATTTTTAAATGAATGAATATAAATCTCATAGCTATCAAATGCAATGTCATTGTTGGTGGCACCTTGATCTTGTGCTAACAGCCCATTGTGCCCATATATCATTGTTAGAGGCTCATTGGTGCATAAATCTTATCAAGGTAGCAGATCATGCCAAGATCTCATCATCATCCTCATCATTAGAGGCCCTTGGTTTATAAATCTCATCATGATGGACGACCATGTCAAGATCCATTCATTGGCCTTCATACGAAATTCTCATAATCAATTTGGGTTCATGCCGGGTAGATCTACTATGAAAGTAATACATTTATTGAGAGGCTTGATGGAGAAGTATAGAGGAGATAAGAAGGATCTACAAATGATATTTATTGATTTAGAGAAAACTTATGATAAAGTTTCAAGAAAAGTACTAAAGAAAGTCTTAGAAAACAAAAGGATTAATAATGCTTATACTCGGGTCATTAAGGATAAAATAGTTGATGGTGGAATTAAAATGTGTAAGACAAGATAAAAAATAATAAACTTTGTTAAAAAAATTAGTTTAGATGTAAAAAATCTAAAAAATTGACAAAGATATAAAGATGCATGTAAGGAGTCTAAGAAAGTAATATGCGAAGCAATGATTTAGCTTTTAATGATTAAATGATTTAATATTAAAGCAATATATATAAATATATATAATAATAATATATATATATATATATATATATAACAAAGAGAAAGGAGTATTAAGGGTTTAGTTCAAGTAAAATACATTAAAGATGAAGATAAAAAAAGTATTTTTATTAGAAGAGGATATTCAACAAAAGTTGATGAGATATTTTGTTAAGCTTTTCAATGAAGATTGAAAGAATACAATTGACTTCAATGACCTTAGCACCTTAAATAGAAATAGATATTTTTATTTTAATTGGAGTAAAACTAAAGTTAGAGAGGCTTTAAAGAAAATGAAGTATGGAAAGTTGTTAGATATGATGATATTCCAATAGAGATGTGGAAATGCTTAGGAGATGAAAGAACTTAACATACGAAACTATTCAGTATTATTTTGAATACTAAAAAGATGTCAAATGAGTTGAGGAGTGTGTTGATTCCTATTTTTAAAAATAAATATGATGCACAAGAGTGCGCAAATTATAAATAAGTTAATGTGTCATGCTTTAAAACTATGGGATAGATTTATTAAGAATAGATTACGATGGGATACTAATGTTTCTCAAAATCAATTTGGATTCATGGGGTAGATCTACTATGGAAGCTATACATTTATTGAGAAGTTTGATGAAGAAGTATAGGGAGAATAAGGAGGATCTACATATGATATTTATAGATTTAGAGAAAGCTTACGATAAAATTCTAAGAGAAGTTTTATGAGAGTTTTAGAAAAGAAAGGGTTTAATAATGCTTATACTCAAGTCATTATGGATATTTATGCAAGAATTGTTACTTGTGTTCAAATACAATGTGGTTTGACCAAGTATTTGTTGGGGATGAAGAGGAGTAAACACCATAATGACGAAACAAGCAAGAAAGTAAAAGCAGCGGAAAAATAAATGGCACCAGGATTTAACATAGAAAAATCCAAAATAGGAGGAAAAAATCAAAGAAGCCACACCACACCAATGATGCAACCTAAGAACAAACTTTGCTCTAGGAATGCAAATAAAAACACACTTCATTTTTCATTCACATAAACCTTAAATAATGCAAACAAACACAACAATAAAGTAGTACTAACACCACTTACTACTTATAATAGAACAAGATATGACACAACTTAAAACTTACAATAGTTTTAGAGAAGAAAGATACAGGTGGAATAAGAACCGTGGAGAGAAGAATAGATAGAAGTTCGAGACGAAATATAAGAAGAAAGGTAGAAGAGGATAGCTTGCAAGCTATGGTAAACCCGAAGGTTTCACATTCCAAATAATTATCACATCTCTCTCTCAAATAAAATCATCCCTAATTTATAGAAGAAATAAGTGAAAATATAATTTAATAGACCACATAAATGTGCCCCCCAAAATAGCCACTAGAATCAACCAAATAACCCATATTTAAAGCCTCATGCATATGAATCAGTAAAGAGGAAATCGAGCAGCCATAGTAGGAAAAACGAGCAGCCAACATCACGAAAACAGCAGGGCAATAACATGGGGAAAAACAATCAGCATAGGGAAAGCTAGCAACACTTAGGAAAGACCAAACAGCACTTACAGCAGTTAGGGAAGACCAAACAGCAGCAAGTATATGAGAAAACAACAGAAAAAAGAGTGGACAGCAGGAAAACTGAGAAATAGTTGAAAAACCGAGGGGCCACTAGGGAAAACAAAGGGTCAACATAAAACACTGAACAGTCACTGGAGAAAGAAAACTAGAAACACAACTAGAAAATAAAGAAAACATAAAATGACAACTCTTGACTATATCAACCAAGAAATCCAATGTGAAAATTGGAAGAAATAAGTACAGATCTCTCTTATCTCTCACTCTCTCCTTATTTCTCTTCTCACATGTACCGTTCTAAATGTCTAACATAACATAAAATACAAGTGGAAGCAATTATAACTACCAAGGGACGCAACTCTTGAGAAAAACGAGAAAGAAAACTGTCTAGTCAGTCAAGTGTCTGATGACGTTGTGGTGCTCAAACTCGCAGCGCTAGAGCGCCGAATCCAGAATGCTATAGCGCTCTGCTCTCCGTCAATAGCGCTGGGACGTTTGGGAACACAGCATCGGGCATTGTACAAAAGAAGAAAAAAAATTCAAGTCTTTGCACCCGAACCCAAGCATGGGGTAAACCCCCCCCCCCCTAACGAGCATGAGAAACTTGAGGTCCGAGGTAACATAATAACCTGATTAATCAACACAATCAGATTTCACACATAATAGTATTTTCCTATTTCAGTTGGATAACATCAAGTATGAGCTTTAAGCTCATTTCTTTTTTCTTTAGTCATGGATATTCTTACTAGACATTTGCAGGGAGATGTACCTTGGTGTATGCTTTTTGTTGATGATATTCTTCTTGCTGATAAGACTAGAGACATAGAGTTGAATGTAAACTTGAATTTTGGAGGTCAACCTTAGAGTCTAAAGGTTTTCGTTTGAGTAGAACTAAAATTAAATACATGTAGTGTAATTTTAATAGTAATAGATCTAATGGAAAATTGTGACTTTGAGTGATCAAGTCAATAATAAGAGTATATATTTTAGATACCTCGGGTCTATTGTCCAAATTGATGGTGAAATAGATGGGGATATTATGAGTAGAATTCAAGTTGGATGGTTGAAGTGGATGAATGCATTGAGCTTGTTCTATGATAGAAAAGTAACCCTCAAACATAAGGGTATTCTACAAGATGGTGGTGAGAACTGCAATGCTTTATGGTGCAGAATGTTGGTCATTAAAAAAGATGCGTACAATTAAGTTAAGGGTTGCAAAGATGAGGATTGAGGATGCTTAGGTGGATGAGTGGCTTTATTCATAGAGAAAGAATGTGAAACGAGCAAATACGTGAAAAAGCTGGAGGAGCTCTAGTGGCATATAAGATTAGAGAGAGTCTCCTTAGATGCTTTGGTCATACAAAACGTCAGCCTTCTGATGACCCAGTTAGGAGAGTAAATGTATTATATTTGGCCTATATTAAGAGGTAGAGGTAAACCTAAAAAGGCTTTGTCAGAAAATATTAGAAATGACCTTTTTTATTAGATTTAAATGAAAATGTGACTCTTAACATGACACAATGGAGAAAAAGGATTCATGTATATGACCCCACATAGTGAGATAAAAGATTGATGTTGTTGTTAATGTTCTTGTTAATGAACATGTTAAGTGATAAGAATAATTAATAGAGAGGCAACATTGAGTGTTAAGGAATTATAGGATTAAGTTTGCTAAGGTGGCCGACTATGGAAGGTGTTTTAACAACAGAGCGAGTATAAAACTTAAAAATTGTATACCTATAAATCCATTCACAGGTGCTTCACTTAATTTGAATTTTCTACTTTTATAGAGTTAGTTTTAAAAATATAAGGTTATTCCTAAATAATTAGTAGGATGAGATTAGGTCAATTTTAAATTAATTATTATTCATATTTTGCAAATAAATAGATTGTTTCCTACAACATAAATAAATTCTTAGTCTCACAAAGGATTTTCTATCTCTTCCTCTCTACTCCGGTACTACAAAAACAACACACACTCTAACAACCACAGGCACTCTAGCAAAGTATCAACTAGTGGCGATCATGAACATTTTAGCAATCACAGGTATGATGACAAACTGTGGTTATTGTAGCAAACAGGTAGAAGGCAAAATATAGATAAGAGACTCCTACATTTAGAAAACTCAATCAATCATCTTATTGGCATAAACATATTAAAAGGATGGAGTTATATCACTTTTGTCATAAAAAAAACTCTAATTTATTCCAAAGTCTTTCATCCATCCAATTTAGAATCGCTTTAAGCCGGCTTCACAGGGGCTGGTCCAAAGTTTTGTTAAATTTTTGCAAATCCAAAACTTAGATGAAGGTCGACCCGCACCACAAGTGCCTCATGGAAGAACTGTCGAAAGTGATCACTTCATCAGCAAAGAGTTCAATAAATACTGAATTAAAACATGATTCAACCTAAAATATTAAACTTACTAACTTAGACTTGTACAAACAACACCTTGCCCTTCCCTTGCTAAAGAACGAAGAAGGCTCAGTTTAAGTAATGTACAAGTATAAGCAACTCCCTAACTCATCCCAATCTTAAAAATTATGGAAAAACACAAAGGTTTTGCTTGCAAATGATAAAGACGAGCAGAAAACTTCTTGTGTGTACAGAGAATAATGAACTAACATGCCTTCACAAGCAGGATTTCTACCTGATCTCCTTGCTTGTTTAGTCTCCATAGAAACATTTCAAACATGCACCAAGCCTCACATTGCAACATGGCAACAATCCATTTGTGTTAACGGGTTCTGATATCATTCTGATTCTCCCATTAAGGCTTCGTTTGGGACGGCTTTCTTCCTACTTCTTAAAGCAGCTTTCAAGTACAAAAATTAAAACTTTTTATACTAAAAAGTTGCTTTAAGAAGCAGTAAGAAAGCCGTCCCAAACGAAACTTAAGCTTCATTGATGACCGGTGTTCATTCCATTTGGGGTTTGTGCAAGTCACATAAGACCCGCTTATACATTAGGCAAAAGGCAACACACAATACTTCAACATTTGAGCTGGAAACGACGAGAAGGAAGACAAAACAAGAATAGACCCTCATCAACCCACAACCAAGAAAGTCCGAATAGACCCAATTGTGTGTCCCAGTTTTCCACAGCATCTACAGGGAACCGATTAGCAAAAGGACATCTAACTTAAAATCATAGACACGTGCTTGTTCTAATAAGTTACTGTTGAATGGAAGAAACCAAACAAACTACATGGTCCCCACGAGCTTCCCCTTCATTAAGCAGGCCTTATGCCCATAACACAAAATTGCAAAGCAGCTTGTGTAAATCTTTGTCGTTGTGGGACTAAAAATATATGTTTCATACAAACATAGAGGACTTTTACCATTAATTTAGACCAAAAACGGACAATGAAAGAAAGGGAGAACAAGCCTTTCCGGTCAAATCGCAATAAACAAATGGAGGAAGGAAGAATCCAAGATAAAAAAAAACAATGATAGATAGGTACCAAGTACCAACTCCCATATCTACTTCAAACTAATAGCGTTTAATAACAAGTTAAAGAAAACTTGAGGCGCAAGAGCATCATCTCAAGGAAACCGAAATAAATCGACCGAATCAATAATAAGAAGACTGTTTTTCAGTTTCAAATAAGTTGAAATCGCTTAAAACTCGGAACCAATACCTGATCTGCTGAGGAGAACAACATGGCCATAGACTGAAGCTTGCTCTTGCTGAGATTGAACTGCTCCCGAAAAAGTTGAATCTTTTCTTCGCACAAAACCCTAATAACCTTCTCCTCCCATCTCAAAATACCATCTTTTTGAACTTCGAAGAAAACCCATAAGGATCCAACAATACAACCGAAAACCAATAGAGGTAGCAACCTCACCCTCCACCTTCCAAGCCCACCACATGCCTTTGATCTTCCAACTCCATTAGAACACAAACTCTTACTCCGCACCATGCTAAGCACAAATATCTGAGAAATATAGAAGAAGAAGCCGGCAAACCCCGAAGAACTCATCAAAGAGAAACTTGCTGAAGAAACCCACTTCATAAAACCTGCAAGAAAGACTTTTTTGGTTTATCATAAGAAGGGGGAAGAAGAACACTGTAGCGGTGAAAGCTTCCCTGAGCTAATCCTTCCAACTATTCCCTACTCTCCATGTTTCTTTTATGCCTTCAGCCAAATAAATCATCAAGACCGCACCTTTTAGAGAACCCACTCCACAGTGGGCACAGAAGCCACAGGAATTCCCTCAGAGGGGGGCAGAAAAGGATGGCACTGCCTTTCTTTGGATTTTTGAATAACTCTTCACCCTCTTGCTCTCCCTCTCCCCTCGTTATCTCTGTTCAGCCCCTACAACTCATCAAAATTATACCTTTTTTGGACTTTCCAAATAATAGTAGAGAAGCCAATAATAAGCTAAATAGCAGAGAAGCCGAGTTAGTTTTTTTCCTCAATCTGGGGCAGAAACATTGATCACGGAAGGTAAAAGAGAAAAGCTAAACTACAGATATACGAAGCGGAGGAAAGAGGAAACCTCCCTTTCTCTCTCTCCCGCACTCCACCTCTCTCTCCTTTTATCTTCGTTCTCCTCCTCTCTCTCTCTTGCTTTCTACAATGTGACTCCCTCCCTCTATGCGCTGTAGGTTGGTATGGAGCATTTGTTATTGGCTGTTGGCTGCATCATTATCTCATCATCTTTTATGATCGACAAACACCAAAAGGTCAATAATACAAATATATATGACAAATTAGTTTTTTAACTTTCACAGATTTTTTATCATTCACTGATATTTATATTTTAAATGTATAAATCTTATTTTTTTTATTTTATATCATTTTTTTTAGTTTGATCAAATTCTTAACAATTTACCCATGCATAATTATTTTTTAAATATAATTAATTTTATAAATCTGAATAATTTGAATTAAAAATCACGAATATATAAAAATATTTATATTTATGTACACATCATCTTAGTTTTAAATATTACTGCATCATTTAATATTATATTAATTCACATTATGTACCTTGCTAATTAATTGATTATACCATAAAAGGAATATCTCATAAACTAAGAAAACTTCATTCTTATATTTAAAAATAACTATTCTATGTTATAAGCATGTGCATTAAAATAATAAATACTTATAGTGTCATGTAAAGTTTATGATAACTTATATTAATTTTTTGGATGGGAGACTAATAAGCATGGCATCATGTTGAATTTGAATGAGTCAAATTTAACTAGAATTTAAATATTTTTAAGCTAAATTTAATTGATATTTGACTCAAACTCAAAATTTAATTCGGGTAGAGTTGGCTTGACTCAAAGTAATTGGTTCTTTCAAAAATGAAAATTAGTCCAAGTAAACGGCGAAATTGGTCTTTGAAGTAATAGGGGGAGATTTGATTTATTGCAAATTTAGGAAGGCGAAATTTTCATAATATTGAACTTAATTGTCATGCTTTAGTATTATGAACTATTATATAAGAGATTCTCCTCAAATCTAAGATGTGGGGATCACATTTAGATCCTAGGGTCAACCACTCATTCAAATTGACTCAAAATTAATTATGCATAATTTACGTGATTTTTTTGTTGTTGAAATTTAGTTCTAATTCAAGTCAAAATGATTGAAATCGACACACACACACACACACACATATATAATATATATATATAAAATATATATATATATATATATTATATATATATAATATTATATATATATATATAAGAATAATTGGCATTCATCCTCTCACATCATTCACCATCTTTCACATAATTTAAATCATAAATTTTATGAGTAGTTAAATTATTACGTTTAATTTTTCTAAATTTTAGCAATGAAATATTATCATGGATGGTGAAAAACATATTAGGATAAATGTGACACCTATAGGTTAAGCATTTAGTTCCACTAGCTCTAATCCAATTTGAAAAATGTAAGGTTTTGAACTTTTGAGTTTTTCAACTATTTGCATATCTTTGTGAATGTTTTAATGCATGAAATTGATTGAGCGTGCTCTATAATATGTCCCAAGTGTTGCGTGTGAATTTCGATAAAATATAAGAATGCCACTTTTATAGCCTAGTAGCGTTGCACTCAGACAAAGCATCAGAAAAGTGACATTACGGCGCCAGCTCTCAGGTTGTTGCAGATTTTTGTGCGTCGTAGCATTCTGATTTGAGCGTCGCAGTGCTAAGCCATTATGAACTTATTAAATATTAAAATTTTCTATTTAATCAAATCATTTGCATTCGAGAGAAAGAGAGAGGTTGGAGAGAGAAAATTCACGTTTTGAGCCGCTTCGGACCGTTTTCAACCGTCGGCTCTGCTGGAAAAGTTTTCTGGATCGAGATAGGTCACCTTATATTTATTTCATTTTTTAAATATATGAAAATTTTCTGAATTTTTTTATTAAAATTATATTTCCGTTAGCCAAAAACGTGTGTAACTTTACACCATAAAACTTTCATGTACTTTCTTTTAAATACTATAATTTAGTGTTATCATCTACTAATTCATGTAATTCACTAATTGGGAGTAATAAAGAGTTATTATTATGCTGATAGGCAAAGAGTGATGATTCTATTTACGAAGCCAACGATTATTGACTTACTAACTATTGAAAAAATACCCTGCAAGCCATAACTCCTTACTCGTTTAGTGTGTTTACTAGAATAAATGTTATTGATTTATTATTACTGTACAACCTTACTGTTATTACACTAATTAACTATTATTGTATGAATCTATTATTATATTAATATATTACTTTATTGTTACTATCATCGACGATACTATTTTTTATTCTCTAATACTAATATTGATACTGATTCATTGCTACTATTATTATTTATTGATTCACTGTTACCAATTATGTGATATATTGAACATGTGACTTTTTGAAGACTAAAAAGATGTCAGATGAGTGGAGAATGAGTGTGTTAATTCCTATTTTTAAGAATAAAGGTGATGCACAAGATTGTGCGAATTATAGAGGAATTAAGTTAATGTGTCATACTTTAAAACTATGAGAGCGAGTTAAGGAGCATAGGTTGCGGCGTGATCTAATGTTTCTCAAAAACAAATTGGATTCATGCCGGGTAGGTCGACTAATGGAGCCATACATTTATTAAGAGGTTGATGGAGAAATATAAAGAAAATAAGGAGGAACTACATATGATATTTTATTGATTTGAAAAAGCATATGATAAGTTCCAAGAGAAGTGCTATGGAGAGTTTTTGAAAAGAAATGATTTAATAAGCTATATTCAAATCATTAAAGATATGTACGCATAGCTATTACTTGTGTTCAAACTCAAGGTGGTTTGACCAAGTATTTCCCTATTTCAGTTGGGTTACATCAAGGTCAGCCTTAAGCCCATATCTTTGCTTTACATGGAGTCTCACGAGACATTGTCAAGAGATGTACTTGGTAGTACTTTTTGCTGATTATATTCTTCTTGTTGATAAGACTAGAGAGGGAGTTGAAAGTAAACTTGAAAGATGAGGTCAACATTAGAGACTAAACGTTTCGCTTGAGTAGATCTAAAACGGAATATATTGAGTGTAATTTTAGTAGTAAAGACTAGTGAGGGGATTGTGACTTGGCGATCAAGTCATTAATAAGATTACGCGTTAGATATATTGGATCTATTGTTCAGATGATGATGAAATAGATGGAGATATATCACGGAATTCAAGTGGATGATTGAAGTGAGAAATGCATAGGACTTGTTGTGTGATAGAAAAGTACCCCCAAACTTAAGAAAATTCTATAGATCGTAGTGAGGCCTGCAATGCTTTATGTGTGCGAATGTTGCCATTAAAGAGAAGCATAATACTAAGTTAAGTGGGCAGAGATGAGGATGCAGGTGGAGAGTGGCTTTACCCTTAGAGATAGGATACGAAATGACATATACGTGAAAAGGTTGGAGTAGCCAGTAGAAGATGAGATTAGAGAGAGTCGCCTTAGATGGTTTGGCACAATAAAACGGCGGCCTTCCAATGACCCAGTTAGGAGAGTAGAGGTATTAGATTTGACTTATGTTAAGAAAGGTAGAGGCAGACCTAAAAAGACTTGGTTAGAAAATATTACACTACAGGAAAACCCACTATTACCGGCGGATATAATCTGCCGGTAACATGTAAAATCCGACAGAAATCTGGGTTTCCAGCGCACTTTCCGGCGGAATGTCGTGCGCCGGTTTGGTTCGCGTCGCAAAAGGACTTCCGACGTAAATTAATCCGCCGGAAATGTTTCCGACGGATTTCCGACGAAGTTTCCACTGGAAAAATATTTCCGTCGAAATTTTAATGCGCCGGAATTCCAAAAAAAAAAAATCAGTTAACCATCCCAAGCTTGCCCGACCGTGGTCCTAGCTCTGGCTGCTCCCGCTATTCCCACATCTGCGGACGAACCAAGGCCCCAGCCCGCCCCGTTAACCCAACGTGAACCGCCTGCCGCGTGAACCGGCCCGACGCCTGACCCGCCTGACCGCGTGAACCGCGGAACTGCCCGCCTTCGGTGGGATTCGAACCCCGCCCACCTCTCCCACGCGCATGCATCTGCCAACTAGTCTGAAATCAAAATCTGTTATTTTTGTTACTTTTATGTTATTTAACCTATTACCGATTAATTATAAAATCAGTTAATTTAATTTAACAAAAAAATTTAAAATTAATTAACTTAATTTAACAATATAAATAATTTTAAATTTTTTAATAATTTAAGTTTAAATTTAAATCATTTCATTTTTTGTTATTAAATAATTAAATTATAATTTATTTTATTATAATTTAAGTTATTAAATTCAATAATTTAAGTTATATTTTAAAATAAAAAATATTTAATTTTTAATTTCCGTCGAAAATCCACCGGAAATTTCTTCGGGAAAAATTCGTCGGAAAACCTGTCAAAAATCATGTCAGATATTTGTTGAAAAAAATCCGCCGGAAAAGCCGCCGGAAATTTGAGACGAATTTACTTCCGCCGGAAATTCTGTCGTAAATGAGCTGTTTTCCTGTAGTGTTAGGAATGACCTTTCTTTATTAGATTTAAACAAGAATTTGACCTTTAATAAGACACAATGGAGAAAAAGTATTCATGTAGCCGACCCCACGTAGTGGGATAAAGGATTGTTGTTGTTGTTGTAGTATTGAACATGTGACTATGATATTGATATATAATAGTTGAATAGTATGTGTAGACTATGATATGATTTTATTATATTGATATGGTATTGACAATCTTCATCGAGGCTTTAGTTCTACTGATTTTTATATGATTTTCTTAATGATTAAATAAATACTGATATGATGATTATTTTATTAATTCGACGCCCATATTAATTTACTGATTTTTATATTGTACTATTTTATTGGCTTTTGTACCATACTTTTCTACAATTTTACAAATCTTACTACTAATGAATACAAGTTTTATTATTTCTTTACAGATTCA
The DNA here is from genome assembly GCA_022539455.1 of Dendrobium nobile. NCBI lineage: Eukaryota > Viridiplantae > Streptophyta > Magnoliopsida > Asparagales > Orchidaceae > Dendrobium > Dendrobium nobile. The sequence goes on along the minus strand of CM039721.1, from coordinate 70,602,525 downwards.
TGATCATAGTGACTGCAAATATTATAAATTGATTGATGACATACATACTGCTTCATTATCGTGCTTTGAGTTTAGTTGTTTGATTTAAATGATTTTAGCTCAGGGCAAAGGATCAGAAGTTTTAGATTGATAAGGATTCATCAAGTTTTATTTTTTTATTTAATTATTCTTTTGTATTCATGACTAAATGATATGGTGTATTTATTGATTATTGAGTATTATATACGATTTTTGGAGCACTAAATACATATTTATATTAATATTTTGATTACTATATCTTTTTCCGATGATACTATTATTGATAAAAAAATAGATAGCTATGATATTATTAGATTAAAATATAAAAAGAAAAGGATTCTTTCAATTTAGATTCTCGGACATGACACAATTAATTAACCTCATATTAATTAAATGAACGTCCGTCAACTCACCCTCCCATATAGGTTGTCACATCTATGTTGACATAAATCATAATAATCATCCTTTTTTGTAGACACTCATTTTATAGTATATATATAACATTTTACATCATGATGAAGATCCAATTTATTGTATAATTTTTCATATATATATGAAACATGTAAATCATGAATAAGAATATTCACAAGGTAATGCAATGTGCCCATTTTCATATATTTTTTATAATCACACCAATAAATTGTAGCATTTTATATCAAATGAATTGTACCAGATATGCTTGTCATTTACTTTGTCTAAACCTGATGTAATAATTATTTATAAGTTTCTTAACTTATTTATCTTACTCAAATAAGAGAATATACCTTAAAATACAAAAATGCCCAATAAAAATCCAATATAATCAGGTCATCATGTGCAAAATGAGCAAAGTTATAACATACTAAAAGTTTCGCATTAAGATATAGTAACTTTTGTACGACTAAACTAAAATTTTGAAAATATTTAAAGATCAAAATTATTGAAATAAGACGTACAATAACAATAGCATATCTTGATATGAACAGATCCCCCCCCCCCCCCCCCAAAATCATTACCATCGAGGTTGATGCTCAAAATTTCCACCATGCCAATGCTCGATATCACCATTAAGACTAATGCCTATCATTAATAGGAATGCAAATGCACAATGTCCCTACTAAGGTTAATGCTCATGCTCACCACTAATGTCTATATCTTTCATTATCGTTAATAAGGCCAACTCCCACTATCATCATTGTTGTCAACACTCAAAGTCACCGCCATCATTGATGCCTAACATCAATCGTTATCATCCCGGATCGTCACTAAGGTTGATGCTCACCTTCCTAGTCGCCAATCTCTCCTCCTATTAGGACGATCAGTCGATCATTGAGCATCTCTGACGTATCAAGGCTCATTCTACTTTTTCCATGAAAATCAGGGGTGTCAAAACATGACTCGACCCAAAGCATCTGGATTCGAGTTGACCCATTTAATAAATTTATCGGATTTACTCGGCAACACGATTTTAACTCGAAATGACCCATTCAAATTATTTTTTTCTTAAATTTTTTTATTTGTTGATATGATTGTCTATTTTTATTAATTAACCTAAAATATATTATTAAAAAGTTATATTTTTTAAAATCAAAATGTTTTATCAGGTTGGGTTCGAGTCATTGGAGTTGCTAGCGGGTCGGGTTTGGGTTGATTGAATTAGTTTCAGATCAATTTTAAGTAGGACTCGAACCCGACCTGTTGACCCATTTTTACACTCTAATAAAAACTATTTTTAATAGTTCATATTTATGATATTGTATTAATGTATTATACTATCAAGGAGAAGTACATTATTTGTAACATTTTGGCTGTCTAAGATCCCATATTTTTTTTCATTCACAAGTTTTTCACCTAAAAAATGTCAAGTCTAATATGAGCTTTTTATAACTTATTTATATGTTCTCATACCAGAATGACAAATTCTTTTTATACCCAACCGACCCTCCCAAATAAAATATGTCACCACATTACAATAATAATATACCAAGCAAATAAAATTCAAAATATTTTTTTATGTTAAATATCATGTGGCCCAACCTTCACTTTATTTTGGCTACAACTCAATTGGTAGAAATTTTCTTTCTTATTATAAATTTTTTTTAAGAAAAAGAGTTGAGGATGTTAAAAAATAAAAAATTTATTGATGCCCAATCTTGAAATTAGTTATGTATCATAATTTCTTATATCATTATGAAATATTTTAAATATTCTAGTATGAAAATTTCTAATTAAAATAAATTTTTTATTAAAAAACTACTTTAAAAAGCAATAAGAAAGCTAGGGGTGTCAATTTCGGGTCACGGGTCGGGTTCGGGTCGAACTCGAAACTGACCTGGCACTATTCGGGTCAACCCGAACCCGACCCGTTTTAAAAAACGGGTCAGTTTTTTTGACCCGAACCCGACCCACTTCGGGTCAGGGTCAACCCGACCCGACCCGATGACCCGTTTCCAACAAGAAAATGGCTAATTTTCGGGTCAAAAACGGGTCAAACCTCCTCTTTTCGGGACAAAAACGGGTCAAAATCGGGTTGCCGGGTCAAAATCGGGTCACTTTCGGGTCAATTTCAGGTCAAAGGTTAACCCGAACCCGACCCAATTTTTGAAACGGGTCGAATGCTGAACCCGAACCCGACCCGTTTCGGGTTCGGGTTGACCCTAACCCGAAATTTTCGGGTCGGGTTTGAGTCGGGTTTTCGGGTCGTGTCAAATATTTAAACCCCTAAAGAAAGCTATCCCAAATAAAACTGTAGAATAACATATAAAAAATCACTCAAAAAATGAGTTTTCTTCACCACCAATTAAATATCATTATTAATTATTTTTCTATGCTTGCTATCTAAATAAATCATAATAAAATCAAAAAAACAATATTTAATAAATATGAATGTCACATAAAATTAATTCTAAATTAGATTAATTTTTTAATAATTATCTCTCCCTAGAAAGCAACTATTGCTTTTGTTATAGTGAAAGTAACTTAACAAATAAGCCATTTAAATTTTCAAAAGTGTTTTATGTGTAGAACATAAATTGCAAGCTAAGCTGCAGAGACTATAGCCCAACCCCAATCTCTGTTCTCTGCGTTTCTCCTTTTACAGTGGGCAGAGAAAAAGAGTGTAGCAGCAATAAATGAAGAGGTCTAAAGCTCTCATAGCTGCTGATGGGCATGGCTTATTTTAATGAGTCCTTTATAGGCTTAACGTACACCAGCAGCCAAATACTTACTGATTTAAGTTTAAACTCGATTAATTAATTTTAATTAAGTTAAGATTTTCCGTACAGTATAAAGCACTTCTCAAATAGTTTTGTGAAGTTTCTAATTAAACTAAAATTTTGTTTGGGATATATTACTTATTGCTTTTAAAAACAATTTTTTAGTAGCTAAATATAAGTGAGAAACAATAATAATATGTTTAGAATTAGGCTCCCATTAAATGCAAAGAGATTAAGGCTTTGTTTGTGGATTTATTATTCTGTGCAGAGTCCTGATGGAGTCCGGAGACCAATAAAAATGCACCACGTCATCCCAAAAATGTACTGCGCTAGGTACTGAGCTCGGTACAACGCTTGGTACCAAAGCGTAACTGGACGGGAGAACCGCCTGGTGTCCGCACAGAATAATAGCTCTTATTTGGGACAACTTTTTTGCTGCTTTTTTAAATAGCTATCTAATACAAAAAAAAAATTGAATTAGAAATTTTTGTACAAAAATTCATTTTAAAAAGCTGTATGAAAGTCATCCCAAATGAAACTTAAGACTTCATTTAGGACAATTTTCTTGATATTTTTTATAGCAATTTTCTAACACAAATTTTTAAAGCATCGAAAATACAATGACAAAAAGTTGTCTCCAACGAAGCCTAAAGACGCTTGTAAAACTATTGTGGATAAACTAACATTTTTTAAAGCTGCTATAAAAAAATAGCTTTTGATCACACAAATATTTTTAAAATTACGAAAAAATAGTAGCTAAACATAAATTATAATTGTGATCTTAAAAATAAAGCAATAAAAAAATTCTCCCTTAGAAACTAATAAAATGATGAAAACTTAAATTATTTTTTTTCTTTGTTGAAAAATATACAAAATAGTTTAGTGTGTTTTAGCTCCTTTTTTAATTTTCTTCTAATTATTATTTTTTACTTAAATAGTTTTATATGATGCTCATTTTTAAAATTCAATTTCACTAAATTATCATCATAAAAAACAATATTTATGAAATTATTGAATGTGATTAATTTGAATAAAACAAACAAAACTTTCAAATTAAATTAAAATTAATATAAATAATGTCATTTGAATGTTAACTGGCATTTAAATAGCGACTGCTTAATTTGTCTCTTCGTGAAGAGACTTGTTCTTTGATGAAGAGGCATCACCTTCTATAAATAAAAAATCATTTTTAATTATGTTAACTAATAGCATAATTAATAAGGCTATATGAATAATATTAATAATTAGGATAACATTAAATGCCTTTTTTAATTAATTGCGATATGATCTATTGTCAACGATCTTCATATACGTTTAATCATTATCCAAACTTGTAAAAAAACCAAAAAAAAACAAAAGAAAGGCATATATGACTATATGAGAGTAAAAAAAAAAGGTTAATTTTACCATATTGTGTGTTTTAAAATGGAACTTACTATTTGTATTCTAAAATTTATCAATAATTAGTGAGCTAAATTCTATCCCATTTTAAAAAAAAAACTTTATAGATTGGGAACAATCTTATATTCGCAACTCTTCTTGATCTGTTCGTTGGGACTTGGGACCTTTGACTATCAATTAAGGTTTCGTTTGGAACGATTTTTTTCTGTTTTCTAAGATAACTTTTTAGTACAAAAAAATTTTGTACTAAAAACCTGTTTTAAAAGCAAGAAAAAAGCGGTCACAAACAAAGCCTAAGAGGCCTTAGGTTCAAATCTTACGTATGTGATGTGTATTTGACTTTGCCTTAACTGACCTAAATATTCAAAACATATGAGTCAACTCGTGGGTAGACTTGAACTCCAAGAATCAAGCTCAAGCTCAAACTCAAGCAAGGAGTAACTTTAGCTTAGCTCAACTCATTTACACCCCTGATTATAAGAGCAAAAATCAAATACGAGACTTCTATCATGAAATTTAGGGAACTTAAAACTAAACTTCTTTGATATTATATTATAGTAGTTATTTATTTAATAAGACTAAATAAGTGGAATAATCATACCAAATTTGGACATTATAAAATATTAAAATACAAAGTCTAAAATCTAGAGAGAGAAAGAGATAGTGAGAGAAAGATTAAATAATCAAACTCATAAAAAAATAAAACAATTCAACATCACCTAATATCTTTCACATGTAAGAAACCTGCATAAGCTAACAACTAAGGCTTAGTCAATCTAAGTATGAATGTTAATTGGCCCTATTATGATTCCATATGTTATATTAATGACATGTGGGCCCCAATTTATTAAAATTTAATCTACATGACAACTCACAATCATGCTTGCTTGGTCCAAACACCCATTGAATAAAGAAATTAAAATGAAATAAAATAACACATCAAACCATTCTCCTCCCCTCCTAATGTCCAATCTAAAGCCAAAATTCTATGTACAAAGCAACAAGCTACATACAACAATATTAATCATTTGATTGTTGAGTTGTTGACTTTTCATTTGCAATGTAGACCTAATCCATAGCCAATCATCCCAACTATATATGACTTAGGCATAAAAATAAAATAAATATATATAGGTTATTGAATTTGGGTAACATTTAGAGTTTGATATTACAAGTTTAGTCTACCTAATCAAATGACATTTTGGGCAAAATTTTGACTAAAATGACTCTATTCTATCAAATCTTGCTTGCAAAAGTTTTTTTTTTTTTGTTGGTCAATTGTTTTTACTTTGACTAAAATTTGGGTTGATATTCTACTATCTGACTTCTTAATTTGATCATGATTATCAATACAGAGCTAAATATCATCAGGTCGATGTGATTCAATCCACTATATAGCCTTTTCTAAGGTTCAAATTATCATCACAAATATAATATGATACAGAATCATCCTATAACCATCATAAATACACCATGATTTTCATATAGAAATATGCTAACAAGAAAGCATACCTAACAATAAAAAAATATAATTTATATCTACTCAACTTATTCATTTCCCGTTTCCTGACTCGAAATTACCACACACACAGAAAGACTAAGTATGACAAAACCATAACATATAAATTCTTAATAATAAACAAAATAATAAATAAACACATTATTCTATTATCATGAAAACAATAAAACATATTATTCATACATAAACTTTCAACATAATGTTACTAACTGCAATATCTCATGCATTAGAAGTTTAGCTATTTTTAGCTCAGTGTCAACATAATGTATCAATTAGATAACAGCAATAACACACATTCACATATAACAAAAATAAACATGTTACATCAATCTCCAATCACATCAGATTAGCCTCCCACTTAGGACCTTATATATCTCAAGCATTTAACAAATATAGAATCAAACATTTTTTACTCCTTTTGCACAACACATTAATATTAGAACCTTAAGAAGTTAGAATTTCAAGATAATTTTATACACATATTTCAACATTTATTAACCATAAAACTATTGACATATACTATTCACAACAATTAGACTGAAGGAGACGTCGTATTGAATCACCTTTTAATAATGGCTCTATTATACATGTTTAATTAAAAATAGGGGTGCCAATATTTGACACAACACAAAAATCCGACCCGGAAAATCCGGGTTGGACCCGACCCGATTTCAAAACGGGTCAGGTTCGGGTTGACCCGACGGATTGCCGGGTCAACCCGTGAATCGGTTTAATTTCAACTGCCCCCGCTGCCCCGCGAAGATGTCCTGCCTGCCCGCGCACTGCCCGCAAAGCTGCCGAGCCTGCTAGCTCCGGTGCCCCGTGCTCGCCCACACCCGCGCCTGCTAGCGCCCGAGCACCCACGCCAGCACCCGCGCGCGTCGCGCGCACCGCCCTCACCACGCACGCGCCTGCTCGCTCCCGCGTGAGCCCGCTCTAGCCCGACTGCGTCCGAGTGTTTCGGGTACCGTATCGGTCGGGTTAACCCGGCAACCCGCCGGGTCTGGTCCGGGTTCGGATTTCCGACCCGTTTGTCTACCTGGGTCGGGTTAGGGTCGACCCGTTTGAATCCGTGTCAGTTCCGGGTTCGACCCGAACCCGACCCGTGACCCGAAATTGACACCCCTAATTAAAAATATACTAAGGCTTCATTTGGGACGGCTTTTTTATTATTTCTTAATAATACAAAAATTTGTACTAAAAAGCTATTTTAAGCAGTAAGAAAGCCATCCAAAATGAAACCTAAATGATACCAATTTCTTCTTGCTTGAGTGCTCTCTTATGCAACTATTGAATCATAGTGACTACAACCATTCAACTAAATTCAATAATTTTAAGATTTATTCAAAATATTTTAATTCAAAATTTCCCACAAATATATAGTCACATCTATCAGTGAAATAGCAAAATTTTGACCGCATGGAGTATTAGAAATATAATAATATCATAAAAGCTACCACACGTATTTATTTATAAGGTTTTTTGGGTACACCAACTATAGAAATATCAACCACCATGCGTGTGCAATCAATCTTTCATAATTCCAAGTTGAATTTTCATAGCAATTTATTAGAAGAAGGCTATAAATAAGTCCAGCTCTGCTTTATCAAGAAATAAATGGCTTCATTATTAATTTAAAAATAAATATTTTTTTTATTTTTCAAGATATGAAATAATAATATTCCTTAAATACATAAATTACTAAATTACAGTTACATCACAATCATGCTAATGCTGGAATAATATTCCTCATTATCATAAAATTAATGTGTAATAGATACACGATATACAAGAAGATAATGAGTCAACGTCATATATATTATAATTCTGATAATAATATTAATAATATTAATATTAATATTAAAACAGGTAGTTGTAAATTGTATTTTCTTTAATTTTAAGACGTGCGGTACTGGATTAGATGAGATAAAAAAATATTTTTTAAAAAATAATTATTTTAGTTTTTTTTTAATAGTGACTATAAAATCATTATTTTTAAAATTTATATTAATTTATAATCATATTTAATTAAATAATGAAATCAAATTTAAAAAAATCTTAATCTCAACCGACTTAATGAATCTTAATCACAAATCCATACCCGAACCTAACTTGCCTCTAACCCAATTTGGCCCACCCCGCTAATCTAATCGGTTGGGCCCGACTGCGCAGGCGAATGAGCGTGACTATGCGAGCATACAAGCACGAGGAAAAATGTGAAGGATGGACAAGCGTTCAATAAACCGCAAGGATGACTGCCAACCGCGACGGATGAGCACAATAATGGAGGAGCGAACAATAGCAAACGGGATGAGTAGACGACCGTTAGCAAGACGAGCATGGCTGATTGCTTTCAGGCTTCGGTTGATCTGAGCCTGACCCGAAACTATAATAATCGGGTCAGAATATAAAACCATAACCCGACCCATTTTCTAAATGGTTTTACTCGAACCCGAAATTTTTTTCATCGGATTTTCAAGTCATATAATATTTTTACACCTCTAGTGTAATAATTTATTTATAATCATTTTCCATCGGCCTATCTTACACTCCCAGTTCGACTAACGGCAAGCTCTACCATTTAGAATGTCATAGGAGATAATGTGCATGTATGCTCGAATCGCTAGCCCTGGTCCGCCACTGAATAGTAACACAAATGTGAAAGAAATTATATCATAATAGGCTTGAAAGTCATTAAATTCTCTTTGAGATTAGTACAATACAAACTACATAGAGCACCAATCTTTAAAAAAAAAAAAATCTAATAATTTTTTAGCTAATATTCATCAAAATTAGTCGAATTGAATGATATCCAATTAACCAGTTTGGGCTGGCATGGTCGTATTCACACACATAATAGTGATAAATATATATTAAATAAGATAATTATAGAAATGATAGAACAGTTCATTTCATTTAGGGGTGTCAATTTCGGGTCACGGGTCGGGTTCGGGTCGAACCCGGAACTGACCCGGGTTCAAATGGGTCGACCCTAACCCGACCCGGGAAGACAAACGGGTCGGAAATCCGAACCCGGACCCGACCCGGCGGGTTAACGGGTTGACCCGACCCGACCTGGTTGGCTGCTGGCGGACGACGGACGACGGCGCGGCGGGCGAGAGCGGGGGCAGGCGCGATGGCGCGGCGGGCGCGCTGGGCAGGCAGCGCGGGCAGGCAGGCTCCGCGGGCAGGCAGTGCTGGGCAGCCCCGCAGGCGGGCTCCGCGGGCAGGCTCCGCGGGCAGGCAGCGCTGGGCAGCGCGGGCGAGCTCCGCGGGCAGGCATCGCGGGCAGCACGGCGGGCAGGCGCGGGCAGTGCGGCAGGCAGGCGCGGGCAGCACGGCGGGCAGTGCGCGTGATTCAAATTTTTTTGAATTAAACGGGTTCGCGGGTTGACCCGGCAACCTGCCGGGTCAACCCGAACCCGAGCCGTTCTTTAAACGGGTCGAATCTGTGAACCCGAACCCGACCCATTTATCAAACGGGTCGAGTCAAACCCGGATTTTCCGGGTCAGATCCGGGTCGGGTTTTCGGATCGTGTCAAAAGTTGACACCCCTAATTTCATTATTCAGATAAATCTTTTCTAGTGCTGCATAAAAATAATAATTTGGTTGAATTACAGCAGCCAACCGACTGTTTGTTTGCACGTTCATAATTTATGAAACATTGAAGGCCATATATAGTTGGCCGTAGAAATAAGGTGTAAATGGATGGACAGGGGGAATTGAAGGTGAAAATGTACTGGTATCGAGATGGATTGGGAGGGAGATGAGGAGAGAAGAGAAAGAAGGAGAAGAAGACACATAGAGAGAGAAAGAAGGAGAGTGCACAGTGCTGTATTCATGAAATACATCAAGGTTGTTGGGACAAGACAAAAATTTTCTCATACTCTGAAGTACTAAAATTGGTGTAAATTTTATATCTAAAAACACTGTTCTTAGACTTATTTGGGATGATTTTTTTAATGTTTCTTAAAACAGCTTTTAGTACAAAAAATTTAATTTTTGTATTAAAAAGCTGATTTAAGAAGCAGTAAGAAAGTCATCCCTGTCGGTCTAAGTTACTTTCAATAGTTGGAAAGGTAATTCTTTTTCGAAAGTGGATCACACCATCATTCTCTGAAAACTCTCATATAAAAATAGGTTAGGGGAGTTTTATGCTAGAATTAAAATAATTTTGCCACTTCTTGGTACCTATTGGTGGAGAGAGTAATGCTTTTGTTGTTGTAATCCTGATGATCTTCTTGAATATGCCTTTTGAAGTCATTGGATGCTTTAGTAGAGAAAGCCTTTGGAGTCTTAGTGATATTACTAATATGATGATGTTGTGATAGGAACTTTGAGAAAGATGCACATTTTTTAAGTAAAAAAACTTTCAAAATTAGTTGGATCGTCTGAATAATTTTAGCAAATTTATAAATATCTGACATCTCTCGACTACTATCACCTTGTGATATATAATATCGATGCTCATTATCACCAATAACGCTTATACATGATTTCGATAATAATGTCAATGCATGCTATGCCAATAAGATTGGTGCATACCATCCTCATCAATCTTGATGCATGTCGTCGTCAACAAAGCCAATGCATGATATTAACATCAAAATTATTACATGCCATTATTTATAAAGCTAACATCATAATGGACATAAATCTTGACGCCTATCATTGTTAATAAGGATAATGCATGATGTCGACATCAATGTATCATCATCGCTAATAATGATTCACATCATCAACTAACTCTAATATGCATCATTGACATCATGGTCGATCAAATTAGTACATTCAACACCTTTTTAGTGCTTCTAGATTCACATTTTTCATTAACCATTATGCTTGATCACATTAAAATCCCAATAAAATTAATGTTTTTCAACTTTAAAATTTATATGCATGTATTTATTTGATTTGCATTGAAATTTTCACCTTTAAATTCTAAACCCAGCCTTCTTAAGAAGCCCGTGACTTGTGTACCTGTGACCTAAATGACGCGTGGCAGAACCCTAACAATCCGAACTTCAACGATGAGCTACTCGAACTGAACACAGCACAGCATTGAGAACAAATGCTCCATAAGCCTACCACCATCGTCTTTTATCTTTTAAAAAAAAGATGAATTTTAATTTAATAAAAAAATTTATAATAATATTTTTTAATTTTCATAAGCCTAAAAATTATTAAATTTATTTTGAAATAAATAAAATATATAAACATTAAGTAAAAATTATGATTTCATTTGGGACAATTTTCTTACTATTTTTTAAAACAATTTTTTATTACAATTTTTTTTAAAACCAACAAAAAAATAGAGGTTAAAAGCTATCCCAAAAGAAGCTTATATTATACTCATATAAAAGAAAATTTAATAGTTTTAAACTCATTTATAAATTAAAAATTTATTAAAATATTCTTCACAATTTTCTCCTATACTTAATACTTTGAAATTAAGCCCTTTTACTCTTTTTAAGACCAAATTTATGAGCATTATCCTTTTTTGAGGGTTTTCTTGGATTTGTTTCATCTTACTTCAAAATTATGTAAGAATATACATCCTTATATAATTTGGATCATGATGTATTTTAATGCTCCTAGATTCACTCTGGGATTCAAGCAATTATGATATCATAATCAAGCTCTAGTCTTAGCGTAAATCTAAGAGCATTCAAGTTAATCCTGACATATATTACATCAAGGTATACTTACTTAATTTTTTTCGCAATACAACCAATATCAAATAAAACCTAAATGTGTAATTAGTTTAGGTCATCTTTCTTAAAATAATTATAAAGATTTAACAATCGGGGAGGAATAAGCTATGCTAGGATTTTTTCCCTCCGTGGCGAAACCCATTTTGCTGCCTTGCTCGTGCCTTTTGACGATGCCTCTTCGTTCAGGGAAGTGATTTGCCTTTTTCATTTTGTGCATTCCTTAAGTTTTTTGTGCTTTCTCGTGCCTTTTGCTTTCAATGCCTGGTAAGCGCTTAGTGGATGCCAGATTTCTTGATGGTAAAATATATAACTTCTAAGTCCTTTCGTGATGTTTTATCCGGTAACGTCTCTTTTTTTCCTAACCTGAAAATCACTACTTAATGTGGGCTTCCTTCTTTGTGGATTTTGGAGGCTGAGATTCTTTCGCTTGCCGCGCCATTTCATTTCGCTTTGATTGGGAAATTTCCTACCCACCGGCCTTCCCTTGAAGCTATTTGAAAAATTTTTTCAACCTTAAACTTATCGGTGATTTCTCTGTTACGGTGCTCAATCTGAAGCATTTCTTGATAAAATTATTGAACGATGTGGATTACTGCCATATATTTGCACATCGATCCTATTTTATTAATAATTGTTACATGTGGTTGATCAAGTGGTCGCCTTGGTTTGATATGGATGATGAACCACCTATTATTCCTATTTGGGTGTCTTTCTCGAATTTGACCTCATCTTTTTTCTCCGAGGTTCTTCATGGCTTCGATTCCATGTTTGGCCGCCCCCTTAAAATTGATCATGTTACCTCTACTGGTTCTAGACCCTCGGTTGCTTGTGTTCTGATCGAATTGGATATTTCTAAATAATTTCCTAACAAGGTTTCGATTTATCCGAATAATTTGGGGTATGTCCAATCAGTTATTATGGAGGATATTCCATTGTATTGCTTTCATTGCAAATCTTTGGGGCATGCCAAATTGGAATGTCTTATCTTACACCCGCATTTGTTAAAAGCCAATATGAATCGGGAGGTTCATCCTACTGTTACTGAGCCTATTAAAAATGTGAGTCAGTTCGGCGTGTCTAATGAGGATGTTGTTGTGGAACTTGAGTCGAACCAATGTTTAATCAATTTGGTTGCTATTCCTTTTGTGTGTCTAGTTTCTTTGGGGGTTGGTTGTCACGATGTTTCTACGACTGCTGTTGATTCACTTGAGGGCGGGAAGGTTTTGGTAGTTAATGAGGATAACATTTTCATCCGATGAATGATTGTGATGATGGAAATGTGGTGGGTTTAACTGATGGGGACGCTGGCTCCCCTATGACCTTGCGGAATGTTGTTGGAGAAGATGCTAATTTGACCTTAAACAATTATATGGTGAATTGTATTGATGATGGTGGTAAGGTTTGTAATATCTCGTTCCCTTACTGTTCCTCTCTGAATTGGATTTTCCTCCCAGAATCGTCTAGGACGAAGTTGGATCGTCCGGGACGATCGGTGCAGGTTGTGTAGAAAAATCCTGTTTGGCTGTCTGGTTCGTCTGGACGAAATCAGGATCGTCTGGACGAAAATAAGTCAGTGAACCCTTCGCCAGGGACGATATGTAATTTTTCGTCTGGACGAAATTCTTCTCTTCATGGATCGTCCGGGACGAAGCTCGATCGTCCAGGACGATCAGTCTGGATATATATAGAAATGAGATATTTTGAAGAGAGGAAAATATCTGAGGAGAGAGAAAGAGAAAAGGAAAAAGAGAGAAGCTGGTTTTCGGAGACCGCGGAGCGCTTTTCGTCCGACGCTGCTGTTGGGAAAAGTGAAGATCTCGTGGTAAGGACTCCGAATCCTGTTTCTGTTTTCAAAGATGTTGTGTTTTGACCGAGTTGAGATCTGTTTTGTGTTTTCGTAGTCGAACTTTTGACGTGATTTGATATTGACACAACTTTCACCGCACAACTTTTAGAGTGTTATAGATATGATTATTCTACACGATTTGACTGTATTCTACGAATTTTCTTCCGGTCGGAATTGGTTCTACGCGGTTTTTATCGGATAGAAAATTATCAGGATGTTTTCTGACTTGGTTTCTATAGAATAAAAGTCTTGCATTGATGTTATAGATATTCTATTGTAATTTGGTAGAATTTGGAAATCGTGTCTTTTTGCAAGATTTCTGTGTAAATTCTGTAGACTGCCGTTACTCTGCCCGATTTTCGTACGATTCCTGATTTTCCCGAAATTGATAGATTGAATCGATATGCCTATGATTATTGATATGATTGTTCTAGATTTCTTTAATATTGCTTATTGCATCGATTATTTATTGATTGATTGATTGATCCTGAAAGACAAGTGGAAACCTAGTTGAACGTTGGTTATAGAAACCAACGTGTATTGAACGAACTACAACAGCACTATTGATATAGATTGACCACTACAACAGCACTATTGATATAGATTGACCACTACAACAGCATTATTGAACGAACTACAACAGCACTATTGATATAGATTGACCACTACAACAGCACTACTGATATTGAACGATTGATAACTACAACAGCATCATGACTAGTGTTTGGGCTTGTCGAGTAAGACCATTGTATGATCTTGCATCGTATGGATTTCCTGATATGTATTGATTTATTGACTTCCGATTGATTTATTGATTTAATGGATTTATCGAATTGATTTCTTATCGTACGGATTCATTGATTTCATTGATAATCGTCGAGCATTGATACTATTGGCCATTGATTATTGTTATGGACATAGATATTGTATAGATTCATTGATGATTGATCACTGAGCATTGATATGGACATTGATAGATATAGATACTGCATTGATAGCATGAACATGGATATCGTACTACTGCTTATTTGCTTATAGATTCTATTGCCTATAGATTTTATAGATTCACTGTTGCTACTGTTCTACACCGTATGGATTGTTTTATAGATCGCTCTTCTCGATTGACTTCATTGATTAGATCGTACTGATTTGACCGTATTGATTTGATTGACGGATATTGATTGATTGCGTTGATTTATCGAATTGCCTGCCGCTGCATTGACTGGTTTTATTGACTATGGATTTCCACTGCATAGAATTGATGATCATTGACTATTGATTTCCGCTGCATAGACTCATTGACCATTGACTGATTCAGATTGATAGATTGACATGCATATTGATATCACCGCCTTGCTTTGATTTCAGTTGTAGGCTTTGGTGACCTGCTGGGCTATTGTAGCTCATTATATGTGGTTTAAAAATTTCAGGTTCGAGCAAGGCAACTGGAATGGAGTTCGATCAGAATGGTCAGACGAATCCTTTCGCTACACGGATCTTGGGGGCGTCACAGGTGGTATCAGAGCAAGTGTAGTGAAAGGATTTGATTGATAGTTTGATAGAATGAATCCATTCTATTCATTTTGCATACATAGTGATTGACATTTGATTGATTGCATTGTGTGTTTGTTTAGATTTCGACGAGTTTTGTTTTGGATTTGGATTTCGATCGATTTGGTTTGCTTCGTGTTTTGCTTCGTACCTTTAGGGAAATGTCGGGACGACATTTTTCTAAGGTGGGGAGATTGTAATATCTCGTTCCCTTACTGTTCCTCTCTGAATTGGATTTTCCTCCCAGAATCGTCTAGGACGAAGTTGGATCGTCCGGGACGATCGGTGCAGGTTGTGTAGAAAAATCCTGTTTGGCTGTCTGGTTCGTCTGGACGAAATCAGGATCGTCTGGACGAAAATAAGTCAGTGAACCCTTCGCCAGGGACGATATGTAATTTTTCGTCTGGACGAAATTCTTCTCTTCATGGATCGTCCGGGACGAAGCTCGATCGTCCAGGACGATCAGTCTGGATATATATAGAAATGAGATATTTTGAAGAGAGGAAAATATCTGAGGAGAGAGAAAGAGAAAAGGAAAAAGAGAGAAGCTGGTTTTCGGAGACCGCGGAGCGCTTTTCGTCCGACGCTGCTGTTGGGAAAAGTGAAGATCTCGTGGTAAGGACTCCGAATCCTGTTTCTGTTTTCAAAGATGTTGTGTTTTGACCGAGTTGAGATCTGTTTTGTGTTTTCGTAGTCGAACTTTTGACGTGATTTGATATTGACACAACTTTCACCGCACAACTTTTAGAGTGTTATAGATATGATTATTCTACACGATTTGACTGTATTCTACGAATTTTCTTCGGTCGGAATTGGTTCTACGCGGTTTTTATCGGATAGAAAATTATCAGGATGTTTTCTGACTTGGTTTCTATAGAATAAAAGTCTTGCATTGATGTTATAGATATTCTATTGTAATTTGGTAGAATTTGGAAATCGTGTCTTTTTGCAAGATTTCTGTGTAAATTCTGTAGACTGCCGTTACTCTGCCCGATTTTCGTACGATTCCTGATTTTCCCGAAATTGATAGATTGAATCGATATGCCTATGATTATTGATATGATTGTTCTAGATTTCTTTAATATTGCTTATTGCATCGATTATTTATTGATTGATTGATTGATCCTGAAAGACAAGTGGAAACCTAGTTGAACGTTGGTTATAGAAACCAACGTGTATTGAACGAACTACAACAGCACTATTGATATAGATTGACCACTACAACAGCACTATTGATATAGATTGACCACTACAACAGCATTATTGAACGAACTACAACAGCACTATTGATATAGATTGACCACTACAACAGCACTACTGATATTGAACGATTGATAACTACAACAGCATCATGACTAGTGTTTGGGCTTGTCGAGTAAGACCATTGTATGATCTTGCATCGTATGGATTTCCTGATATGTATTGATTTATTGACTTCCGATTGATTTATTGATTTAATGGATTTATCGAATTGATTTCTTATCGTACGGATTCATTGATTTCATTGATAATCGTCGAGCATTGATACTATTGGCCATTGATTATTGTTATGGACATAGATATTGTATAGATTCATTGATGATTGATCACTGAGCATTGATATGGACATTGATAGATATAGATACTGCATTGATAGCATGAACATGGATATCGTACTACTGCTTATTTGCTTATAGATTCTATTGCCTATAGATTTTATAGATTCACTGTTGCTACTGTTCTACACCGTATGGATTGTTTTATAGATCGCTCTTCTCGATTGACTTCATTGATTAGATCGTACTGATTTGACCGTATTGATTTGATTGACGGATATTGATTGATTGCGTTGATTTATCGAATTGCCTGCCGCTGCATTGACTGGTTTTATTGACTATGGATTTCCACTGCATAGAATTGATGATCATTGACTATTGATTTCCGCTGCATAGACTCATTGACCATTGACTGATTCAGATTGATAGATTGACATGCATATTGATAGCACCGCCTTGCTTTGATTTCAGTTGTAGGCTTTGGTGACCTGCTGGGCTATTGTAGCTCATTATATGTGGTTTAAAAATTTCAGGTTCGAGCAAGGCAACTGGAATGGAGTTCGATCAGAACGGTCAGACGAATCCTTTCGCTACACGGATCTTGGGGGCGTCACAAGGTTGTTGTTGTGAATTTGGACTCTGCTGCCTTGGAGCTGGATGCTACTGTTCCTTTGGGTAGATCGTCTGAGGCTGTGAATGTTAGGGTTCTAATGATGCTTTGACTCTTATAGGTATCGAGAATTCCATTGGTGCTTTTCATGATAGGGCCGTGGTTGGGGAGGCTATTAGTCCTGCTATTATTGTTGGAAATGAAGTGCCTGTTGGTGTTGTGGCTATTAACCCTTCAATTTTGTCTCCTGTGATGCCTGTTGATCGACTTGTGCCAGCATCCTCTATGGGATTAGGAGTAAATGAGCGGCAAGTTGATGTCTTAGTTGCTTTATTGTCTGCTAATGCTTTTTTATGCCAACGTAGGTGTCAGATCGAGGGATAATGTTAATTCACAAATTGATTAGCTTCAAGGCTCTTCTTCTTCTTCTTCGGCAGAAGTTTAGTGATGAAGAGGAGGTGTTTGAACATAAGGATGGTTTACAAGAAAATATCTGCAGGAGGGGGGGGGGGGGAGGTTGATGTTGGGGTAAATGAAGAAATAGGAAATTCATAGTTTTCTTGTGTTTGGCTTTGTGGCTGCTGCCTTGGTGTATTCTCTTGCTAATTGTGTTCTTTGCCTTTACTGGTGTGGATTATGCTACTGGGGGTGTTATTTTTTATCCGAGCAATGATGTGGCGGGTCTTTGTTATCATTCCTGACGGCTTGGCTTGTTGGCAACCATTAGCGAGTAGTGTGGGCTTCAGCTGTGTGGCTTGGTGTTTACTCCTTTGGATGTTCATTGCCTACGTTTTGGATGGTTGCAGTTGATTTGCCTTTAACTGAGCCTGTCTCGTTTAGTTTATTAATATCCGCATTGATGTCAGTTGTCTGTTCTTGGCTGTTTTGGCCTTATCGTGTTGTTTTGTTTGGTCTGTGACTGGACTTATTTGTATCTCCCTTCTTTTTATGGAATAAAGCGTTCTTTAAAAAATAAAAAAAGCTTTCTTAACTTTATCCCACTTTTTATAAATTCATTTGAATTAAATGATATTATATAAAACATTTAAAATGAACCCATTTAACCATGAGCTAACTGATAATTATATGAATGTGACTTTATTTTAGAATTTTGAGACAAATCAAACCCAACTTTCAATTAATCGGGTTAAATTTAAGACCTAAACCTAGCACAAAAAATATTTAGCTCAATCAAAATTAGTTTTTTCGAGTCATACCTGATCAAGTTATTAGATTCGATCATTTATTGACACCGCAATTTAAAACATGATCTCTGCCTATTAAGTATTTTAATACCCATAATTCATTATGGCAATTAAGATCTATTATTGATATGTCATAAAAAAAAATTATGTTAATCGCTCATGAATCTTGATGCAAATATGAATCCAAAATTTTTAAAATTAAATCTGTGAGCATCTGAACCCTGATTTTAGCAAACTTATAGTCAAATTGAATGTCTCGAGGAGTTGAACCCAACGACAATCCGAACACTAATGGATCCAAATGTGACATGCTTATAGTTGAATTGAGCGGCTTGACCGGAAGAATCAAACGAGCCCAAGATCCTCGAATTTTGATATCATTAAGGCACTCAAATTCTCAATAAATGATCCATGATCGAAGGAGTTGATATCAGGACGCTAAAGTCTATATCTCTCTACCGCCACTAATTTTTCAGGACTCAACAAATATATACTATTAATTTAATATTTTATCCAATATTTTTTCGTTCTTATAAAAAAAATTAACACAGATTAATCTGAATAACAAACTTTTTCAGAGAATTATTTATGTACGTATTCTGCAATTAGGTAGTATCTTAGTGTACGTAAATGTTCGCTGTTGTAGAAATTGCATCAGCAGTATCCGTTAGATCTTCTCACGTGAAAAGTAACATGTACTGTAATCTCAGCCGTCGATACATACCCGCATTGATGACTATTGATCTTATACGTACGGTACGATCCCACGCGTCTTCGTGCCGAATTAAAAACAACGGCTCTGATTGGCCGAATCTGCTTAGATTCCGTATAGCTTTGTTCACGCCGAACTAATTTCTTTACTAATCATCTGATAACGAATGCTTTGTGACAGCTTTCTTGCTCTTTCATTTTTCAGGTGATAATTATAATTTTTATTTTGCTACAATTTTTTTATTAATTAAAAAAAATTATGCTGGGAATATTATCTTTCATAATAGCTTTCAAATAAGCTATTTTCTAATTTCTACAATCTATACTAACTTGACAATCATTTTTATAAAAATTGAAGCCTTTCCAAACATAAAAAATTATTACATGCAAAGTAAGGATGTCGTCCGGACTCCAATTAGGTGAAGACACGTGGACTTCTCTCTCTCTCTCTCTCTCTCTCTCTCTCTCTCTCTCTCTCTCTCTCTCTATATACAGGGTATGTCCACAAAAGAGAAAATCCACGTGTCTTCTTGTGATTGGAGTCCGGACGAAAAGTTACGTCCAAACTCGTTATGCAATAATTTCTCCCCAAACATACCGTAAGGGTTCGTTTGAGACTATTTGAAGTTTTTTTGTAAATATGGTTATAAATTATTATGAAAAAAAAATTATTTTAAATAGTTGTAAAAACTAAAAAGTAACTAACTAGCAAATAATTTTTCTTGAAAGCAACGAAAAAAATAATATTTAAATTAAAAATATAATTACGGTCTAAAAATTAAAGTAGTAAAAAAGTTGTCCAATAAAGCCTAATTCAAAAAAACCACGCGATATCCGAACATTTGGTTTGGAGTTTATTAGAAACCCGAAATTAATAAATAAATAATATAAAAATGCTTATTTTACATAAATATTTGATGAGCTGAATAATATAATTTACTAATTTGATTATTTATTTATAAAAAAACTAAAGCTCAAATAATTTTATGCAATTTTTTTAACATTTATACATTTCATTCATCTCAAAATAATTAAAAAAATAAATAAATTACATCACAATTTTATTTTATTTTTTCATTTTAGTACAAATTATGGCTCATAAGGTCAAATATATTATCATTTACCTTACCAATATATTTCATAAGATTATTACTTCGCTGTTTGGTGAGCGTGTGGACCCAATCAATCCAACCTCTACTTTGGGTCAGTAAATAGCCTACGTGAGCAACATCTATTATTGGTGGTTGAAACCAAAGATTATTAGGTGCTAAGTCCGGACGTGTTCTGAAGTTAATTCGGATAAGTCGTGTCATTCAATATATTGTGTATTGAACGAAGTGACACGTCTGGATTGACCTCCGAAAACATCTGAACAGTACAATTAATAATTTTTAGGGTGAAACACCGCTATTTTTAAAAAAAAAATTTAGTTGAGAATATTCTAATTATAATTACATAAATATATTATCTTAAATTATTATAATATGATTATGATTTAAATTGTAAGTAATTATATATTTATTATTTTCATCTTAAAATAAATTTAATATTTTTACATTTATTTTTAGTTACATACTTTAAGATAAGATGAGGGGCTATTTAGTTAAAATCAACAATAGATTATAAGAGCAACTATATACAAATACAAAAAAATTGAAGTAAAATAAATCAATTGTGCTCCTAATTATTTGGCATAATCATTATTAGTAATTGCTTTGAACAATTGATATAGTTCACTAAAATTATAAAATCATATCAATCATATTTTTTTATTAATTTGGGAGATAAGTTAGGACTCATTTGGTTGCTTATAAATAAAAGATATATATTTTTTAAAAATAATTTTATTAATAATAATAAAATCATCATTTTTTAGCAAATTGTTAGAAAATTTATTATATTCTAGAGTTAAATAAATTTCAATTCATCTAAAACTTATTAAATAAATATAAGTATATAGATTCACCAGACCATGCTACAACAATAACAACAACAACAACAAATCTTTTATCCCACTATGTGAGGTCGGCTACTTAAATGCTTTTTCTCCATTGTGTTTTATTAAGAGTCAAATTCTTATCTAAATCAAATAAATAAATATTATTTCTAATATTTTCTAACCAATATTTTTTAGGTCTACACCACCATTGTTAGGTCCCAAGTTCTAGATGAGAAAAGTAAAAGACTGTGTTAGGCAATCGATAAATAGTAATTAAAAATTTTAATTAAAAAAAAAAAGACTCTTGGGCCTTACTAACGTTCTAAGGTATGATAAATTTTAGATATTTTCATGAAAATTTGCATTAAAAAAATAAAAAAAAAGGTATGATAAGTTTTATTGATATGTATTTAGTACATATTATTTAGGAGGGTGATATTAAAATGATCATAAATCTCATTTTAACATTAAAATCAAAGTTTTCTATTTGATATTTTTGTCTATTTGATATGAACTTAAATCAAATAAACTCATATAAATATTATTCATTCTAATGAGAGTTGTCCATTTCTTATTGTCATTCGATGACTCGGATTACTAAATCATATTGAGTTGCCATAAAAATCACTCACGTTCACTAACATTATTCAACTATAATGAAAAATGATAAAGTCAAAAGAAATTTGTGTTAGGATTTTCTAATCAAAATGTTGGTTATGATAAGCCTTAAAATTCTTGAATATACTTTAAGATAAATGTACTCCATAAATAATTAATATTACACGCATTTTAAAGTAATTAAACTGTTTAATTAGGATATCTTCAAATAATTTGTTTTTGTTAAAGTTCTATAAAACCTACAAATCACATAATTACTTTAAGCCAAATCATTAACTCTTATATTTTTTGTTAAAAAATATTTAATTCTTATGCGAAAGCTGCTATGAAAAGATACCTAACTTTCCACGAATCGTTATTCGATCAGCATTTCGTAACCAAAAAGTCCATTTAAGCCCATTTACAGATACTCCAAACTATAGGCCCGAACGGAACAAATATGTCCAGAACCAGAAGCAAGGGCAACAAAACCATATTTCAAACTCAAAGCCCAGTCTATTAAAAGCCCATTACCATACAAACTAAGAAAGCAACTAGAACAATCAGCCCATTTTCTCAAAGTATTAGAGTGGCTAACGAACCGACTAACACTAAAAACTGAATTAGCACAAATATTTTAAGGAATTCCCCCTCTTATCGAAGAACTTTTATTAGGTCCTCTGAACGGAGTAACTCAACGTTCAGTCATCACTAAGTTACTCGGTTTTTGCTCGGTATTTGCTAGGTATTGCTAGATATTGCTTGGTAATAACGAGAAATACTGCTCTGTGAAGACCAATACCGAGTAATACCGAGCAATATCGAGTAATACCAAAAAATACCGAGTTTTTCTAGAAAAAACTCGGTATTTTTTGGTATTACTCGGTATTGCTCGGTATTTTGTCTTCACATAATGATATTTCTCGTTATTGTTGGTATTGCTCGGTATTTCTCGTTTTCTGCCTGCTACGTGGCGCGATCTCAGTGCCGGTCGAACGTACCTCTACGTACGTTCACCGGACCAAATAAAAAGAATGAACTCACATTCACTTAATTATTATTATTATTATTAATCTCAAGTGCTTTTATGGAACCTTGTAAAATTAAATAGAGGCTTCCTCTCCAATACGGCTGGAACTAGGAAGATTTCATGATGGGCAATTACCCCCTGAAATCTTTTTTTCTTTTAGAATAATATGTATTTTAATTATTTTGTCAACTTTCAGAAAATGCAATTGTGCAAATTCTAAGAAAAAAAAATTTATTTTTAAATTTTATACATAAGATTATGTTTCACATTTCTATTTTGTCTGAGAGATATTGGTTTCGTTCCTATCTCCAAGTTATTTTGTAATTATCCTTTAAAAACTTTTTTTTCTTCGGGAAAATAGTTTTTTTTGAAAGTTGTTGAGATGTTATAAATTTCTTCCTTTTAAAAAAAAAAAAAAAAAAAATTACAATTTTCTTATTGTAGTCTTGACACATATAGTTGCAAAAGGCTTTTCCTAAACAAAAAATTTTGAAGGAATTTACATACAAAGCATATATTATTATCACAAAAAAATATATATTTATAATCATTATTTATATATTTAACTCCTAAATTTTATTAATGTTAACGACCTTCTCAAAACCCTCAACAATGAAGAGATGGTCACGACAAGTCGCAACGGATTCTAGTTGGGAAGAATTGTGAAGAGATCTCGTTGGGGAAGGCGATTTAGAGTTCTGATTGTGTGTGAAAGACTTATGTTTCGTTTGGGATGATTTTTTACTACTTTCAAAAATAAATTTAAAAAAAATAAATTAATTTTAAAAAAATTTTGTTATGTGCAATCTATAGCCGAACAAATAATTTAAAAGCTGTACTCAAAATCAAACAATGAAATAAAAGCTGCCCAAGCGTACTCCTAAGCTTAATAACTTCTGCAAATAAAGTGATTTTCCTTCTAAAACTGCAACTCTGAGACACCACAGCAGCTGAAATATTGGGCAGATCTTCTTGGTTTCTACTGTTTGGCTGAGAAGGCATTGATAAGCATTCTTATATCTTCATGCATAGATTTCTACTTCTCTCTGTAGTATTATAACTTTTCACTCCTGGCACGTCATCAAATTATTTTTATGATCGGGCACGAGTTTTGATGCAATTTAGATTGAAAACTTTTGAAATTAAATTCGGGACGATCCGAACTATGATTTCAACAAACTTTTACTTGAAGTGAATGTCCCGAAAGATGAACCTAACGATACCAAATTCAATCCAATCCGAGCCCAAATGGGTCCAAATCAAGGACCTGAAGCGCAATTGGAAGATTCAAACCAAAATTTGGATGACCAAATGTTTTTCAAATGCGCCATGCTTATAATTGAATCGAGCGGATAAACAAGATGAATCCAACGAGCCTAAGATCAATGAATTCTAGCATCATTAAGGCACTCAAATGCTCCATAAACTATCAATGATAGAGGGAATTAATATCAGTCATTCATTCGAACCACTCCCAATGTGTCATTTATCTTTTTCCTATTTATTGACCCTGTCACTCCTAGAAAACTATAAATAGACATCTCATTCTTTTTTTTATTTGGGGGGGGGGGGGGCGGGAGAGAGAGAGAGAGAGAGAGCAATCTGACATCTCTTTTGCCACCAAGCTCCTCTTCGACCACCACCCGGCCACCAACTGTGGCCAAAATTCCACTCGACCATCAACTGTCGCCAGAATTATGCAAAGCCACCGATTGTCATTAGACTTCTGCCCAGTCACCAATTGACGTCGTATTTATGCATGGCCACCGATCATCGTCGATCTTTCGCCAAACTTCTATCCAACCACCAATTGTCGTTGGATGGTGGTCGCCAGATTTTCTTTCGGCTATCCTCGTCACCCTACTTAGATATTTTTGACCGCCGTCACCCTCCAATTATGGTCCATTTGATCACCTTTGCCTGACTAATGTCTTTCCGACCTTCGTCCCCAACTATAGTATTTTTGACCAATCGCCCGCCGACTGCAGCTCTTTTGACCTTCGTTGTTAGACAATGGTCTTTCTGACCATCGCCATCTAGTGATTACGGTCCTTCCAACCTCCATCTCTAAACAATGATCTTTCCGACCACCGTCGCTCACCTACTACAGTCCTTTTGACCTCTATCGCCAAGGAACAATCTTTCTGACCACCGTCGCCCGTCAGATACGGACCTTCTGACCTTTTGTAATATCTCGTTCCCTTACTGTTCCTCTCTGAATTGGATTTTCCTCCCAGAATCGTCCAGGACGAAGTTGGATCGTCCGGGACGATCGGTACAGGTTGTGTAGAAAATCCTGTTTGGCTGTCTGGTTCGTCTGGACGAAATCAGGATCGTCTGGACGAAAATAAGTCAGTGAACCCTTCGCCAGGGACGATATGTGATTTTTCGTCTGGACGAAATTCTTCTCTTCATGGATCGTCCGGGACGAATCTCGATCGTCCAGGACGATCAGTCTGGATATATATAGAAATGAGATATTTTGAAGAGAGAGAAATATCTGAGGAGAGAGAAAGAGAAAAGGAAATAGAGGAAGCTGGTTTTCGGAGACCGCGGAGCGCTTTTCGTCCGACGCTGCTGTTGGGAAAAGTGAAGATCTCGTGGTAAGGACTCCGAATCCTGTTTCTGTTTTCAAAAATGTTGTGTTTTGACCGAGTTGAGATCTGTTTTGTGTTTTCGTAGTCGAACTTTTGACCTGATTTCGTATTGACACGACTTTCACCGCACAACTTTTAGAGTGTTATAGATATGATTATTCTACACGATTTGACTGTATTCTACGAATTTTCTTCCGGTTGGAATTGGTTCTACGTGATTTTAATCGAATAGAAAATTATCAGGATGTTTTCTGACTTGGTTTCTATAGAATAAAAGTCTTGCATTGATGTTATAGATATTTTATTGTAATTTGGTAGAATTTGGAAATCGTGTCTTTTTGCAGGATTTTTGTGTAAATTTGACCGACTGCCGTTACGCTGCCCGATTTTCGTATGATTTCCGAATTGTCTGAGATTGATAGATTGAATCGATATGAATATGATTATTGATATGATTGCTTTAATATTGACTATTGAATTGCTTATTGATTGAATTGACTATTGATACTGGAACCCAAGTGGAACCTGGTTGAACGTTGGTGAAGATTGATATTGACCTGTTACAGGATGGTGGGCCGACGGGCTTTCCTTTAAACCATTGATCATTGATATAACGATTGGGAGTTATAAGGAGTTTATATGCCGACGGGCGGCCGACGGGCAAAAAAGAGTGACGACTCTTATTGATAGACCAACGTACGGACTACAACAGCAACGGATTCTACAACAGCAACATGACCAGTTGATTTTACTTGTCCAGTATATAGTATTGAATTGCATGTTTACTGTATTAATTTACGGATTTATTGCTTTATCGATTTCTGCCTTATTGATTGATCGGATTTACTGTATCGTACGATTTCATTGATTTCATTGATTGATTACCGAGCATTGATTACTGAGCATTGATATGGATATTGATAGATATAGATACTGCATTGATAGCATGGACATGGACATCGTATAGATTCATTGTATTGCCGCCTAGATTTTGTAGACTCGCTGTTGCTACTGTTCCACACCGTATTGACTGTTGTATAGATTTCTTGTCAGAATGGATTGAAGTTTATCGTATTGCTTTCCTCGATTGATTTCATTAAATGGATCGTATTGATTTGACCGTATTGATTTGATTGACGGTTATTGATTGATTGCATTGATTTATCGAATTGCCTGCCGCTGCATTGACTGGTTTTATTGACTATGGATTTCCACTGCATAGTATTGATGATCATTGATTCATGGATTTCCGGATTGCATAGACTCATTGACCATTGACTGATATAGCTGTGATTGACTGACATGCATATTGATAGCATCGCCGTGCTTTGATTTCAGTTATAGGTATTAGGTGACCTGCTGGGCTTTGTAAAGCTCATTATATGTGGTTGATATTTTCAGGTCAGGGTTCGGGAGCAGGAGATAGGAGTTGATCCAGATCTTCAGGTTTTAGTTCTTTTGATCGATTGATGATTCTTTTGTACTCAGGACAGGATAGATTTCTCTACTTGTATTGATAGTTTAGTTCCTGAGTATTGTACATGATGTTTTGAGATATGAATCGACTGTTATATTGATGTTTAAATTTTATAGATGTTTGATAGATTGCTTATTGAAGATTTTAGATAACTCTGGTAAATTGTCTGAGTAATTGATTGACATTCTTTCCAAGTTAGATCTTGGGGCATGACACCTTCGTTGCTAGGCAACAGTCTTTCTGACCACCATCATCCGCTGACTATGGTTCTTGCGACTTCCATCGCCAGACAATGATTTTTCTGACTGCCATCACTCGATGATTATGGTGTTTATGACCTCCATTTTCCACCAATGACAGTCCTTCGGACCTCCGTTTCCCCCCGACTAAGGTCTTTTCGACCTCCGTCGTTTGCTGACTATGGTCTCTCAGACCACCTTCACCCGACTATGATACTTCTAATCACCTTCACCCGATTAAGGTCTTTACGACCTCCATCACCCAAGTATGGTCCTTTAGACCACATTCACCCAACTATGATTACGTCTGTTGCATGTCGACTACGATCTCTCTGATTATCATCTCCAGACTATTGTTTCCCCAATCACCATCACCAAAATATGATTTTTTTGACCTCAGTCGTCCGCTGACTATAGTCTCTCCGACCACCATCTCCAGACTATGGTCTCCCCAACCGCGGTTGCTTGACTACATTCTTTTTTACTTCCTTCACCCGTCGACAATAGTTCTTACGATCACTGTTTATGACTACGGTCTTTCCGACCTTTGTCGCCCACCGATTAAAGTCTCTCCAACCACTATCTTCAGACTATAGTCTCTCTGGCCTTCGTCCCCTGACTACAGTATTTTCGACATCCATCATCCGACTATGATCCTTCAGACCTAGATTGCTCACCGACTATGATCTTGCTGACCAAACAAACATTTCAATACCGATTCTTCCAACTCTCACCATGTAATGCACCTATATGATGTATATTTGTTACATCAAATTAAGACCTTCTCCCTAAGGAATATGCCTCATTTGTAATCAACTACAAAGATTAGTGGATTCATTTAAATAAGGCAATGCCTCATGATTTTTTCCCCATTTTCAAGAGTTTCCATGTAAAGATTCTGGTATCTCCTATGAATATTACACCACTCTCTTTTATCTAATTGCATGGTGAATATTCATACAAAACTAAAACATTAAAATTTACATTTCTCTATATATTGCCGCGAATATTTAGTCCACAACAACACCATTGTTTCTTTGTCACATTCACATTTGTGGCTTATGTAATCATTGCTTCATTGTTACATTTTTATATTTTTCTGCAAAATTGCTTCATTGTAAAGGAGCTCTGAAGCTTAATCTTTACTCATAACTTCCGTTAATTTTATGATAAAGGATGGCTATAAAGTTTTGTAAAAATATTTTGGAAGCTACTGTGGGCAGAATAAATTTTTGAAAGCTATTGTAAATATTATAAATATTATTTTTATTTAACAGTTATTTTCTCAAAGTTATCACATACTAATAACTCTAATGCAACATTTCATTATAATTTATTTTGAAAATTAATAAAAAACTAGTAGATGAATGAAATTTTAATTGCAGTCTAAAAAATAAAATAATAATAAATTTGTCTAAAATAGGACCTTAATGTCATAATTTTTAATAATAATGTAGCTAAATAATCAATTTTAGTAAATGTAATATTTTAATTAAATTAAAATTATTTAATAATTATTACATTATTATCATATTATTTGAAATATTATGACTACATCTCGAAGTTCAAGCAATCAACCATGGAAAGTAAAACAGAGCAGAGATCAAGATATGGGAGTACAAACCTAATGAAAAGCTGAGGAAAAGGCAAATTGTGAAAGCAAGAAGATAAGAGGACTATCAAAAATAGCTAAAATTTATCTGAAAAATAATTTTCTAGTAATTAATTACATCAAGCTTGCTTCCAACTCATATCATCTAAAAAGCTGCCAAAATTCTTTCAACGGTTCATTTAGTTTTCAAAATTCATAACTTAACGGTCGTAAAATCACCTTTGATTATGAAAAACTAGCAAAACGAAGCATTAAAAACCAAATTTGGAAAGCATAGATGATATGGATTGGCACAAAAACCAGTAATTTCTGATAAAAACAAGCATCATAGTTCAAAAAACACCGAACACTCGAAGATAGAGAGACCCAAGAGATCAAATAGCAGTATATTTAATGCCAAAAGAATAATCTACAGATGAAGAGAAGTGTCAACTTCTTCGTTGAAGCCATTAGAGCTCTGAATAACCGAAGCAGGAGGCCATGAGCGCAATGACAGGGAAGCTTCCAAGCTCTGAAACTCATTGAAGTCCTTACTTTCACCAAGGAGAAAAGAAGAACTATTTCTTAGATGACTTGAAGGATGCAGAAGCTCAGGGTGAACGAACCACTTAGGCTGTTGTTGTTGAAGATGAAGATGTTCATTGATGGCTCTTATTTGCTCTCTCTCTTCCCTCTTTGCTTTTACTCTTTGAAGTTGTCTGAATCTTTCTTGCAGGAGAGCAATGGAGGAGTGAAGAACAGCTGGTTCACTGCTTTGTCTCCTCATGGGATGAAAGGGGAACTGAAGAGTGGATGGTTGGGTTAATGGTATTTTGTAAGTTGGGGAGTTATTTATAGAGGATAAGTATTGTCTTCTTGCATTGATTTTGTATTGTTCTTTGATGCATTAATTGATCATGGAGGATGATAAGGTGTATAAGAAATGCTGAGTTTGCCTGTCCAAAGCCCACAGGTCATCCCACCTGTCCATCGGTCATCCTTGCCAGTCCACCGATCATCCCGCCTGTTTGGCTTTTATTATTCTTCATAGATACGCTCTTTTTATTATTTATAAATTATGTAGCATAAAGCTGATTTAAAAATAGTAAAAAATGTTATCTCAAATTAAATCTTTAATTACGGATTGATTATTATGTGCGGATGCTGAACGTCGTCTGGAGATCAATCAGAATTTGCCACGTTACTCCTTCGCTCGGTACATCGGCTCGGTACTGCTCAGTATTGCGGCTTGATACCCTGAAGTTGCGCATTCTGATTGATCTTCGGATGACATTATGCATCCAATGTCTGTACAAAATAATTTCTCTTAATTATGAGTATTTGAAAGTTCCTACTATTGTTTAAATTCTAATGTGAATGATTTCGTCCTAACCCGAGCGTAATCCACTTTAGAGATCGATCACTCCCACTTAGACATAAGTATTTCAATAACATCAAATATTAAGCAATGAGAACCCACTCAAACAAATGAAATCCTAATTATTGAACATTGTTTGATATCATAGAAGCAACTAAGGCTTCATTTGAGATAGTTTTATTCTGCTTTCTAAAGCTAAAGCAGCTTTTTAGTACTAAAATTTATTGAACTCGAAATTTCTGTACTTGAAAGTTGCTTTAAAAAATAGTAAGAAAGCTATCCCAAATGAAGCCTAAGACTCATATAAGACACAAATCACATGGAACAATTAAACTAAATTGAATTATGAATGCTAATATCACATATTTGGATAATTAATACAAAAAGCTTAAATTAAACTTAATATAATATTGGTTTTATAGTTAGAAATTCTTGTTTGAGACATTTTTCTTATTGCTTTCTAAGGCAGGTCGTAGACTAATGGTTATAGCTCATTATTGATATTTAAAAGCTTAATTATTTTTTTAATGGCTATGTGTGAGTATTTCATTCTAACTATTTAATATTAAAATGGCATCATATCTTGTGATTGTAACTTGAGCAATATTGCCATATTTTATAATTTGGATGAATAATTACTAATTTTATAATCATGAAATTCTCTTAGATTTTTGTGATCTTCTTATGACTTCTCTTCAAATTCCATTCATATAACTATATGTACAACCTACAAGAACAAGCATATAATGTGCTAGAATTATAGAGTCAAAATTTACATACTAAAATCTTCACAATCATAAGCTTTGTTGCGTGCTAGAATATACGCGGCGGTAGAGTTTGTAAATTCGCGTCCTAGCGTTGTACGAGTATTCAGCACACAAGCAGAAAAGAGAAGTGAACACCAGGGTTTTTACGTGGAAAACCCAAAAAGGGAAAAAACCACGGGGCCTCGCCCAGTTGTAAAGTTTCACTAGTGTTTTTGTAGATTACAAATGGCGGATTCGTCCCACAAGTTGGGATAATCCGAATACAATTTGTTTCTCCCAAGAAGTTTACAAAGATCTGCAAATTTCCGGCGTTTCCCGAAAATCCGGCAGAGTTCCGGCGTCTTCAGGCAGCATGTAATATCAAAATCTGCTCCAGTATCGTCCAGGACGATCTGGGATCGTCCTGGGACGATCAGTGAAAATTCAGCTCCAGATTTTGCCCAGTTTTGCTCCAGGTGATTTTCTGCATGCATCGGCCAGGCCGATTGGAGACATCGGCCAGGCCGATCGGCACTGTAGAAAATATCGTCCCTGCAATAGCCCTGAAGGGAGACCAGGCCGATCTTTTTGGTCAGATCGTCCCGGGACGATGCTGCGATCGGCCGGGCCGATCTGTGTAGTATAAGGCTGATTTCAGTCGTTTTGAGAGAGAGAAAAATCAGAAATTAAAAATTAAATATCTGAGGAGAGAGGAAGTCTGTGGGATTTTGGAGAAAAGTGGATTTTCGGACGACGCGGAGCCGTTTTCGATCGAAGTGACTGTTGAGGAATTTGCTGTACTCGAGTGTAAGGCACATTCTACTTTCTCAATTTTCAGTTCCGTCGTGTTTGTGCGGTAATCTGTCCGGTTTTTGTTTCCGTTAGCGAATTTCGTCCGTATCTTTTGATCGGTTCAGTTTTTACCGCGTAACTTTCTGTATATCGTTGCCGTGCCGGGTGTGCACGTTTTGACTATATTTTGAAGATTTTCGTCCGGGTATTTTTGTTTAGACTGTGTTTTTAGTCGACCGGATTTTTCTGTGAAATTGGAATTTCTCTTTGCATTAGAATAAAAGTTCTGAAATGTTGATATCTGTATCTGTGCGAATTCGGTAAATTTTCTTTGCAGGAATTTTGTGTAAATTCCGTATACTGCCTTGTGCTGCCCGATTTTTGGTAATTTCTGAATTGTCCGGATTTCTTCTTCTGAATTGAAATGCTATGTGTATAAAGCTATAAAAAGGGAGTTATAAGGGGCCTGGATCCTATGAGATTCAGTTAGTGAAACGGGAAATCTGAAATGAGCTCAATCTGAAATCTGATATCTGTTTTGTTCCGGATCCGATGAATTCTGTTTTGGTGCTATAAGCACATCTGTTTTGGTGCCGTGAGCACAAAGGGAGACATAAGGGGCCTGAATCCTATTGAGATTCAGTCAGTGTCCTGGTAAGGGAGGCATAAGGGGCCGGAATCCGTAGAGATTCCGTCAGTGTCAGGGCATTTAGCTATATGTATCTGTATTACTTTCTGTATCTGTTCTGTTCTGTACGAAATTGTGATTATGATATGATATGATCCGTACGATTCTGATTTCTGTTTCTGACTCTGTTGATTTGTTCTGTTCTGATACGCTCTGTACGATCTGTACGACTCTGATGTGATTTGATATCTTCCGTAAGTTTTGATTTCCGATTCTGTTCCGACTTTCTGATCTGATTTCTGTCTGATAAGTTTTGTTTTGTTTTCTGAGAATTAAGATTGATGGTTTGTTGCTTGTGCTGAGCTGTTGAGCTCACCCTTGCTTTCTGGTGGTTTTCAGGTTCTGGGAAGGGCAAGGAGGTCCAGGATTAGATTTCGGAGTCTGATCAGATTAGGTACTTTTGTACTTTTGATTTTTT
Organism: Dendrobium nobile; assembly: GCA_022539455.1. Taxonomy (NCBI): domain Eukaryota; kingdom Viridiplantae; phylum Streptophyta; class Magnoliopsida; order Asparagales; family Orchidaceae; genus Dendrobium; species Dendrobium nobile. Next base: position 70,569,728 of record CM039721.1, on the reverse strand, counting down.
GTACATCATGGCTTTCCTGTTCTGTCTTCATTCTGTTGAAAGCCATGTACTGTTCTGTAGATGATTATTTTGAGGAAATGAAAAGATAGATGTTTTGTCCGCTGCAATTGATGTTTTTTAGTAGCTCTGTTGTTCTGTGCGCTTCTGTTGAGTTAAGAATTTGGAAGATCAGTTCAGTAACCTAATCCAAAGCCAGATCCTGGTTAGCTATTTTCCCCTCCGTCGCGATCCGGCGCGGGCGGGATCCGTCTCGTCTCGGGCCGGGTCGTGACACAGCAGGAAGAGCTCCGACGGTGGTCGAGGAGGTGAGGAATCTCCTTTTCCCCTTTCTCCTCTTCTTCTTCTTCTCTCTCTTCACTTGAGTCCCCTTGGTGTAGAATGAGGGCTCTATTTATAGTTTTTCTGGAGTGGCATAGCCCGTAAATAGGCGTGAAATCAAGGGCGAATTGGGAGTGGTTTGAATGGACGGCCGATATCGAATCCTTTGATCATGCATCGTTCGTTGGACGTTTTAAGGCCTTAATGATGTTGGAATTCGATGATCTTGGGCTCGTTGGAT